>BTHU01000011.1:210000-1462500 GCA_036184795.1 Tokudaia tokunoshimensis
TGAGTACTAGGAAGATAGTTGATATTTTGTAGCCTAATCTTTTTGTTTTACAAATAAGAAAATGGACACCAACCCATTTGATTTGTTCAGGTCTCTCAAGATGTGCTGGTGCTACAGGGTGGATCTGCTCACTTTTGGTCTAATTATTTTTGGCTGATGTCATCATTCTGATTTTTTTTTTTTTTAGAATATCATGACAGGTTGATCAGAATTTTAAAATTCTAACCCTCTAACAATTCCTTGAGTTTTTTTCTTTTTTTTTAGAGTAATGAATGCTTTTATCCAATAGATGACTGAAGCTATTTTGTTTTCTCTTGAAAGTTACATTCAGTATTTGTGAATGTTCAGCATATTGATCTGCATAGAGTAGGTGTAGGTGTTCAATATATCCTTAACTGGTTTTGTAATCATGATTATATTTGAAAAAGAGTAGGTGATACTGGACTTTTGTTGGTGGAACACATATTCTGAGTTTCTAGTTGGCATATGCAGCTGCTCACTGGCAGAGAAGAGGGTCTCCAATGTCCTGACTTGATTAGGTGAACTGAAACATGCCTTTAAGGATTAAAACATGAACTTGTGCAATGCTGAATAAGTCTAGTCTTCCTGGTCATTTTTTAGAACACACTAAACAGCTGTGAGTACCTGTTATGATGTCAGTTCCAGCTTTAGCTAGACTATGTAATCATTGTGAGATTCTGAGCAAGTCACTAACATCTCTAGGTTCATCTTGAAAATGGAGGGCTACTGAGGCTGATGTGTGTGCTAGAAAGTGGGGAAGTGCTTGGCACAGTACCTGTAATGCTGTATACTCGTCATAAATGCCTGTGTCTGTGAGTCTGCAAGTATAGGGCTAAGTGATTTCTATCAATAACATCTTGGCATTTCTCATTTCAGTCTCAATACTCTCATCTTTGAAATGGGGATAACTGTAGATGTTGCCTTCTAAGGTATTGTGAAGGTTAAGTGACCCCCTTTATGCAAAAATAGGGAGTACCTATCAGATGTTAACATAATTTACATGTGATTGAAATATTAACAGGTATTATTGCTGTGTGGAACATTTTGCATAATTAATGACAATTTCTCAAGAAAGAATAGCTCTTATTACTACATTTATTCCTTGCTCTTTTGTTGAACTCATCCATAAATTAATGGTGTAATTATAGCAGCATTTTTTTCAGTTAAAGGTATTTTTGAATATTTTAATACATTTGTTGCAAATTTACTTTTTATTTATTTATTTGTTATCTATTTTATTTATTCATTTAATATTTTTATGTTATTTTATTTGTTTATTTATTTGTTACACAAATTTATTTTTATAGGAATTACATTCATTGCAATGAGATACACTGAGATATCCTGATTGGGGATAATAGGAAATAAACACACTATATATTGTTGCTAGCATAAAATGCAAGGAGCTTGCACTGGGGAGCATGACCCAGGAATCCCACCACATGGATACAGGGTTAAGAAAGGCCTTTTGGAGTACTGTTGGACTGGGTGTGAGCTGACTACAGTTTTCCCTTCAGTAATTCCTGGGCCTGGACTCAACACCTTGGAAGTGAAGCACCATTGCAGAACTTCCCTGTGATCTCCTCAAAGGTGAGCTCCTCAAAGGTAGGGCTGTGATAAGTGCCCTACAATGGACCTTCCTGAAGTTACCCATGCAACCAGTAGCTTTCTCACTCACTGATTCATGTGCAGTGATTTTTTTTCTTTTTTTATTGAATATAATCTTCATTTACATTTCAAATGCTAAAACCTTTCCCGGTTCCCCCTTTCCCTGAAAACCCCCAATCCCTCTTCCCACCCACAGCCTCCAAGTATATGCCTCTCCACCCGACTCACTCCCACCTCCCAACCCCTCAATTTCCCTTTGTTGGGCATCTATTGAGTCTTCACTAGACCAAGAACCACTCCTCCCACTGATGTCCACAAGGCATTCTTCTGCCACATTTTTGGCTAGAACCATGTGAACCCCTTGGTTGATGGTTTAGTCCCTGGGAGTCCTGGGGTGTCTGGGTGGCCAACATCGTTGTCCTTCCCATGGGGTTATAAACCCCTTCAGTTCCTCCAGACCACCCTCCAACTTCTCCATTGGGGACCCCACGCCCAGTCCAATGGTTGGCTTATAGCAGCATTTTAGGGTGTTATATAGGTTTTTTATAGGTGCATTTAGGTTTTTTGTTGTTTTGTTTTATTTCAGTATAATTTTATAAACTTTTTCTTCATTTTTATTAGATACATTCTTTATTTACATTTCAAATGATTTCTCCTTTCCTGGTCCCCCCTCTCCCCAAAAGTCCCATAAGCCCTCTTCCCTCCCTCTGTTCCCCAATCAACCCCCTCCCACTTCCCTGTCCTGGTATTCCCCTACACTGCTGCATCGAACCTTTCCAGAACCAGGGGCCTCTCCTTCCTTCTTCTTGGGCATCATTTGATATGTGAATTGTGTCTTGGGTATTCCGAGCTTCTGGGCTAATATCCACTTATCAGTGAGTGCATACCATGCGTGTTCTTTTGTGATTGGGTTACCTCACTTAGGATGATATTTTCCAGTTCCACCCATTTGCCTAAGAATTATATGAATTCATTGTTTTTAATAGCTGAGTAGTATTCCATTGTGTAAATATACCACATCTTCTGTATCCATTCCTCCACTGAGGGACATCTGGGTTCTTTCCAGCTTCTGGCTATTATAAATAAGGCTGCTATGAACCTAGTGGAGCATGTGTCCACATTACATGTTGGGGAATCCTTTGGGAGCATGCCCAGGAGTGGTATAATGGGGTCCTCCAATAGTATCATGTCCAGTTTTCTGAGGAACTGCCAGACTGATTTCCAGAGTGGTTGTACCAGCTTGCAATTCCACCAGCAGTGCTTTTTGGTATACAAGTACACAAAAATTTCCTGCTGCAAAAGTTTCATTGAATAAGACTTTCTGAAAATGAAAATCTACATGATAGACACAACAATAGTCTTCCTGAGACTAGATATGAATTTACCTGTGGGTACTGAGCTATGCTCTGTTTTACATGGGCCATGAGAAAGGTAAGACATTTTGAAGTCATCTAAGCAAATGGTTAGGCTCCAGTTCTGACCTCAGGCCTGGATACCTAGGCAAACAGATGCTCTTGTCAGCTCAGTGGATTTGGAGGCACATGTGATGCCATGTGATAGAAGGTTCTCTTTCCCACCATGATTTTCTGGAGCCATATTCTGCTTTAAATTTAGTCAGGTAGGCATCCTACTACTGTCCACCCTCCACACTATTCTTCATCAGTTTTTGCTGGGGGAGAGCTGTGAGACTTATCTTGACTGTGCTGAGGCATCTGTGATAGTGGGGTTGAGCCTATTTGCTAACTGCTCATAGTAGAAGCTCCAGCAGGCAGCAGAAGCCTACTCACTGAGATTTCTACAAGAGATGTGAGACTAAAGGGTCTGGAGCTGATGTCCGAAGAACAGGAATAGGCCTCTCTGGGAAGTAGTGATGTCCAGAGGTTAGATAAGGCATATTCTAGATGGTATTTTCTCTGTTCAGGTGAAAGATTTTTATGCTGGTATTTAATCTCAGGTCATGTGGAAGAACAGTAAGTGCATTTAACTACTAAGCCAAATCTCTAGCTCCTATATTCATTTTTTTTTATATTTAACCTTTTTCTGTTCAGCTTTGGTCTCATGAGCACTTGGAGATATACTTACTAATAATTTTTTGGTAGTATTTCTGGTGTACAGTCTCATTTCATACAAAATACAGGTTTGCAGTGTTGGGTTCTCTCTTACCTAGTCTTTCAGATGACTATTTACTTAATGACCAAAATCAAGGGTCACCATTTTTAATGGTAACTTTTCAGATAGCACCCTGTTCAGTTATTCTTGCTTCTTTTCAGAGTATTCAGCTCTCTGTCTTCTTTCAGTCATGATAGCATCTTCATCTGAACATTTCCATGTGCATCAGCTGACTACATACTCCTCTACATCCAGAGTTGTACATTGCCTGACTGAAGATGAACATGATAGGTTGTTGGTTGTAATGTCTGGGCTAGAAAATTAATATTTCCCTCATTATCTAATCTGTCATCCAATAGTTATCTATCAGTCAAACACAGGACAAAATAACTTATGGTCAAAGGCAGAACCATAAATAGACACAGTAACTCCCTTGGGGATTTACAGCCTAATTTCTAGGGAAGCATCAAAGTAACACATCTTTGACAAAATGAGTGTGCGTCCCTCAGGAGGAGGATGGATTTTTTTGAGGATAGGAAGGGCCACTGAAATTATTTAACTTTTATCTTCTAAATGTTTCTCCAGAGCTTCCAAAGGGAATCCAAATATTATTCCAGTTCTTCTGTCTTCCACTTTGGATTTATAATTCTACTTCCTATAATGTATGACACATCAAGAGCAAAGCAAATGCTGATGACATTCAGGCACCTCTCTATATTGGCACACAGCATTTCACTTCTCTTGAAGATTTGAATACTGATTGAGAATAGTACTCTGGTCTATTTGGCTTATATTACTTTTCATCTGATTTTAAAAAATGTAGTGTGTATGTACATGTGCACAAATCGAGGCACATATGAATGTGCTGCATGTCCACATATGACTAGAAGCCAGAGAATACCCTCAGGTGTCATCCTCAATAACATCTTCTACCTCCTTTGAGTCAGGATCTCTCCCTGACCTGGAACTCATCAGTTGGGATGAATGGCCAGGAAGCTCCACGAATACTAAGGTCTCTTTCTACCTAGCTATGGGATCTCAGGCTACTGCTACCACACCTGGCATTTCAGCTGAATTTTGGGAATGAACCATAGTCCTCACACTATGCTTGCCTTGCCAGTCAAGCTCTTTATTGACTGAACTGTCATCCTTGTCCTTGAGTTGCTTCATTTAAACTCACCTCTGGGAGGATGCTGCTGGCCAGGAAAGAAAAAGATTAGCTGATAGTGGTACAACTCTCTATAGAAGGGCTATTCATATTTCTATTCAATTGGCTTCTTGGAGCAAACTTATAATTACATAAGAAAGTACAGCACAGACTTCCTTTCCGTGGCATCCTAGCATAAGCACCAAGATTTCAACCTTAAGGTGAATGTTTCTGTGGTAGACTTGATGAAGCTGTTTTCTTTCATGGCTGTATCCTGACCTTCATTTTGCAGATTCTGTAAACACACACCTCTTTACACTCCAGGCAACTCCCATTTAAGTGATAAGCATTATATTTTAAATTGTTGTTACTGTGTTAGAATCAGCACCTCATGTTTCTTAAAGTTTTTCAGAGTTCAGAATTCTAAGTCTTCAGAATCTTTTTTTTCTCATAGCTTGGCTATTTCACAAACTTACTTAAATGCATCAGCTTCCTTTACTGAAGGCCAGAATGAGTCAGAAAACTGCTTATGAGGAAACTCACATAAACATTATAAGCTTAATAAAATAACCAGTTCTTATTGATCTGTTTTATATATCAAATCAATTTTAGATGCTATGTTGAATTTTTTAACATATATTTCCCAGCAAGCTTCAGCTGTCAAGTTGACAGAGTTGGAGTTATCTGAGAAAGGTTCAATGAAGATTGACTGAATCATATTGACCTGTGGTCATTTGTTTGGGGGCATTTTTTGATTGCTTATTGATGTAAGAGGGCCCAGATCACTTAAGACAGTTCCATCCATAGGCAAGTGGGCCTGCGCTATGCTAGAAAGCTAGCTGAATGTGAGCCTTGGAGCAAGCCAGTCACAGCTTTCATCAGTGCTTCCTATTTTCTGCTCCTGCTTGAATTCCTGCACTTACTTCCTCAATGATGGACCATGAACTGGAGGTATAAGCTGAAATAAACCCTTTCCTCCCCAAGTTGCTTTTGGTCATGATATTTATCATAGCAATGAAACTAAACTAGAACAATGAGTATGGGTGTCTGTGTGCTATGAGATTTAGGATAGAGGTCAGAACAACTTGCAGAAGTTGGGTCTCACCTCCTACCATGTGGGTACCAGAGATTGAATTTAGGCTGTCAGACTTGACAGAATGGGCCTTTACTTGTAAGTCATCTTGATGGCCTTGGGTTGAAAATTTTTACATGATTCTCCTTGCTGTAGTATCTCCTTGCTAATGACCTTTTGACTTACGTTCCTGGTAGTAGGTTTTGTAGGAGCCTTGCTTTAGTCATCTGTTGGTGCCTCAGTTACTTCCATAAAACTCAATGGCATCAAGGAAGAATAAATTCTTAGCATTTTAAATAGTTTCTGTGGGTCAAGAATTTATGTGTGTCTCAGCTTATCTCATTCTGGCAATCTGGATCTTACTCCTTCCTGAACTGCAAATTCCAATAGAAGCTGAAGGCATAGTGCCCTCTTTGGATTGCTTGTATGAAGGACAGCCACTGCTCCCATGTGTCAGGCCAATTCTGGATGGTGTATGATACTTCAACTCCTTATGCTAAGTGGACTTCTTCATAGGGATGGTTTGCTGGCCTCATGACATAAGTGAATGACCCAAGAGCCCAAGGCAGCTCCTACTGTGTCCTATGTAGTTTTTCTTCAACTTCAAGGCCAATTTTATTTGATAAAGGAAGGGGATATTAAACAACATGACTAACTGGAAGCAATCTCTGGAGTTTCTCTGAAAGGTGGTTATTTATCATCTAGTCCTTTACTTCTTAGTCTGTTCTGTAGAATTTTAATTTTGCTTACTTTTAAAATACATTTTAAGAATTATTTGGGCTTGATGAGAGAACCATTAGGTAAAATCCAGAGGTGGTACCACATAGGGTTAACAATACTGGAAACTGTAGGTCTGGATTTAGAATCAGAGCAGCAGTAAGAATTTGGGTCAGGAATACAGGTCCGAAAAAGAGCAGGTATTCAACCACACAGTACGCCTGGCAGCTTTGTTCTTTTAGCAAGGGTTTGCTAGGTTTGGGAAGAAGATAAACATGGGGATAGTTTCCAGCGAAAGGGCTGCTAATAACAACATTCTTATTTTTTTTACTTTTATTTTTATTTTTTATCTTCAGAGATGTGATATAATCTTTTTTATTCCCGGTTTTTGTAGTTGATGATGGTGAGCTAGTACCTTGGCAAATAGATTTTAGCAACTTGAACATTAACCTTAGCATATGTCTACTAGTTTTGTGGAGCTAAGTTAAGACCATGCCCATTTCATTGACAAGAGAGTTATCATCCACTTCTCAAGCAACAAAGGAGGATCAGTAAATATCTCTGTTGGCAAATGTTGTACCAAATAATTTCTATGTGTTTGAATATGAGCTTTCTTCCAGACTTTTGCCTATTGTATGGATTTTGATTTTTAATAATAATGATTGCAAATGCTTATTAAGTGTTTATATAAAGGTTATTATTTAGGCTCACCATTGTAACAACAATGAGAAATGCTGAGTCAGTTTATAAAACAACAAGCTACTGGAGTGAAACTGGCTAGAGTATCTATCTTAAGTAGGCCTCATGCTTATTGTGGCTGTGGGAAGTTGGGACCCCTTAGCCCTAATTTCCTCATTGGTAAAGCTGAGGATTGAAAGAAGTTCCTTCAATGATTAATTATAGTGGGGGTTTAGTAAAATAACACATATGCGTTATATTACTTATGTAATATGGATACTTATGGGTACTAAGTGCCAAGTATGTATTAGCTTTTATTATTCCCATAAACATCCTTCTAAAAGTTTTAACTCAATTACTTTTTAAATGATTATTTATTTATTTCCGTTTTTGTACCAGTTTTCTTTAGAGAGTATTGGAAGCAAAACCCAATAGTCAAACTCTTTCTGTTCTCATGGTACATACATTAAGCTCATGACCATATATTAAGCACCTAAAGTATGCAAGATGTTGATTAATTCTATGAAGAAAATGAAACAGAAGAAAGGTAAACAACTGATATAATTATAGAATGATTGCTACATTTTATAGACTGGATAACGTAGTCCTTGCTTTTAGCTTCCTAGATGATTGGAAGGAGTGAAGGGAAGAGATATGACTGTCCATGGAAGCTAAAAAATGTAGACATTTAGACAAAGGAACCAAAGAAATATATCCCACCTTGGATGTTAGATCATCAGGTCATTAGAAAGTGTGGTTGTGGGAATGTATGGTGTGCATCTGGTGAGTTCTTTATTCTCAGTAAAATCAGAGTGCAGGGGCTTGGTTGTATATGAACAAGAGTTCTGAGAAGAAGAAGAAAAGCATGAAATATTTTCCAGTGCTGCTGAAAGATTGATTTACTGCTGTAAAGCCCTCTTGAAGATAGTAGATCTGTACTTGAGGAAGGGACTCGAAACTCAGAGTGGTTTTCTCTAGTTTTATGTTCTCATTTCTGTGAGTGCATCTATGAAGTAGGTTAGATCATAAAGTCAGAATGAGTGAGGGGCTGAGTAAAGTAATCCAAGATGATCAGAGATGAGAGAACTTAGAAATCAAAGCTTCCCTTTTACCACCTTGTCATAGATGAAGACGACCTCTTCTATTAAATTATAGTTTTCTCTGTCACCTCAGAAGCTATGAGCCTGTGTCTTATTCTTTTAATCTTTTCAGCACAGTTTGTTGCAAGTTTTGTTTCCTTGCAAAACAGGAAATCAATAACTGTCAATTGGATTGTGTAAGTCATTCTGCATCACTTACATTATGTAAAGCTTTACTGAAACTACTTTTACTGAAACTGCTGAAAAGTCAGCACCATGTAAATACAAAGCTACTGTGTTCCAAAATGCTACTTTTGATTATAAATGTGTCCACAAAGTTGAGGTAAATGAAAATTTTATCAATATGGACAGTTTTTTTCAATTAAGTAGATGGATGAAATACAAAACTCAATGGAAAATTTGGCTTGAACTATTTGATTTGACTGTTTACATTTTGTCAAATTGAGCTGGTGCTTGCCAATTTTCCATTTTATTTTTAGGAAATCTCAAATAATTAAGAAAAGGGCAATCATTTTTTTTGTTCCTTTAAAATAATCTCTGTATGCTGACTATCACTGTTAACGTTTATGGAAATGAGATATATGGCAGTAAGGAGGCATTGCTGGAGTCAGGAAGGGAACATGGACCATAATGGAAAGTCAAGTCAGGAGTCATATACTGACAAAGGCTCTCTAAAAACATTTTCTCTTGTGATTATAGCAAACATGAAAGCCTTAACTGAATTAATTATCCTGAGGTATCATAATAAATAAATCAATTCAACAAGTATGTTGTATATCTCATTATGACTAATATTATAAGCAATGGACGAGAAATATTACACACAAACAAATTAAAGATTCTTGATATAGTGGGGCTGAATCTCTGATGGCCCTATGTGGTAGAATCCTTGTAGATAGAGTTAGTAACTGGGTAGACCTACAGAGTTAGGGAGAAATGATTATAAGAATCTCATAGATTTGAGGAGATTCAATGGGTGAAAGAATTTGCTAGTGAGCATGTGGACCTGAGTTCAGATTCCTGGTCACCATGTAAAAGCTGGGTGAGGTGGAGCATGTCTGAACTTCCCTTCTCAGTTGATTCTAGACTATGCCAAGTTGACAGTTTAGGCTAATTGGGATAGATGCTAAAATTTCCAGGTGAAGGGAAGGAGAGGTTTGAAGAAGAAACAAAAACATTGGAGGAAACATTTAGTTAAGATCCAGGTTTTAAAGACAAAAGTTCCGGCTATTGTTCATTAATGGAAGAATCATATTTTATATTTGTGTGTCTAATTGATTATAGGTGTAAATGATGAATAATGAAACATTTTCTTTCACATATCAAATTTGAAATTATAAGACCATAGAAATGAACAGAATATACCAGCATCTCAGTTTCAGTTAATAACACATAGATTTAAAATATCTATTAATAAAATTTAGGTTCCAGTGCTTGCATGGTGGAACACATTTAGCAACACATGTTTGTTTAGGGATAATGTTGGTGAACTTCTAAAGGCTTAGCTCATTTATGGGTTTAGTGTACATACTGGCTTTTCTTCCTTATGTTCCTAAAACACACCTGCAGGCTATTATTCATTTTTTGTGTCATCCAAGTTGCAGTATTCTCATTCTAACCTTCCTCCCATCTTAGAGGATTTCTACATGCTCTAGTCTCAACTTGTTTTTCCCTTCCATACTGCTGTCCTTTCAGCATCATGGATAATGCCTGGGGAAGCAAGGCAGAGGAAGGAGGAAAGGGACCATTGAAGTCTTGGGGTTTTATCTTTGACCTGTCAGAACCCTTCTTCCCACTGTCACACTCACCCTCGCCTATGCTGGGAGAGATTCAAAATGCCAGGTGTAAAACTACAGCCAGTTCCAGCGCTTTCTGCCTTACTTGGTTTTTTTCCTACTCTGTTGTCTATTTGCCGACCTGTGGTCCTAGCAATAGACTGTTACTATGGAAAAATAAACAGTCCTAACAAACTATGCACATAACAAAGATTCTCATTGCTTTATCCTAAAGTGAACTGATTTTTCATTGTCTGTACTGTTCTATATTCTCAATGTAAAGTTAACTTTCATTTTCTTCCATTGGATTTGTATTTCAAGATTATTTTAATAAGTGACCTATTTTAAAAATCACCCCTCCTAAGCACTAACCAGACAGAAGCATACCATTTTATGTGGACATTTCTTCTTTTTTGGTGAACACCAGTGTTTGTAAATAAATAGTTAAATACTCTCATTGTATTTTTTTTTTGGTTAGAAAATACCAACCACTTGGTACTATTTAATTAAATAGGATAAGCTTACTGCATAAAGAGCAACCAATGATATTGTCACTATCATTGAGAAAGATGAATTCTGTTAGGGAAGGTAAGATGGGAGAGCCTTTTACTTTTCTTTTTTTTTTTTTTTTGCTTGATATTTATAATTATTTTATTTTTTTTGTGGCAGTTCTTTTTTTTTCTAAGTTTTTTATTTACATTCCAAATCCTTTCCCCTTTCCTGTTTCCTCCCTCCCCGAAAGTCCCATAACCCCCTTCCCTCCCTCTGTTCCCCATTCAACCCCTTCTCGCTTCTCTGTCCTGGCATTCCCCTCTACATCCAGTCTTTCCAGAACCAGGGGTCTCTCCTTCCATCTTCTTGGAAATCTATTGATATGTGAATTGTGTCTTGGGTATTCTGAGATTCTGAGTTAATATTCCCTTATCAGTGACTGCATACCATATGTGTTCTTTTGTGATTGGGTTACCTCACTAAGGATGATATTTTCCAGTTCTGACCATTTGCCTAAGAATTTCGTGAGTTCATTGTTTTTAATTGCAGAGTAGTATTCCATTGTGTAAATATACCACATCTTCTGAATCCATTCCTCCATTGAGGAACTTCTGGGTTCGTTCCAGCTTCTGGCTATTATAAATGGGGATGCTATGAACATAGTGGAGCATGTGTCCTTATTGCATGCAGGGGAAGCCTCTGGGTATATGCCCAGGAGTGGTATAGCAGGATCCTCCATGAGTGTCTTGCCCAGTTTTCTGAGGAACCGCCAGACTGCTTTCCAGAGTGGTTGTACCAGCTTGCAATCCCACCAGCAGTGGAGGAGTGTTCCTCTTTCTTCATATCCTCGCCAACAACTGCTGTCTCCTGTGTTTTTGATCTTAGCCATTCTGACTGGTGTGAGGTGGAATCTCAGGGTTGTTTTGATTTGCATTTCCCTAATGACTAAGGATGTTCAACATTTCTTTAGGTGCTTCTCAGCTATTAGATATTCTTCAGGTGAGAACTCTTTGTTTAGCTCTGTACCCCATTTTTAATAGGGTTACTTGCCTCTCTGGAGTTTAACTTCTTGATTTCTTTGTATATATTGGATATTAGCCCTCTGTCGGATGTAGGGTTGGTAAAGATCATTTCCCAGTTTGTTGGTTGCCGTTTTGTCCTTTTGACAGTGTCCTTTGCCTTACAGAAACTTTGTAATTTTATGAGGTCCCATTTGTCAATTCTTGATCTTAGAGCATAAGCTATTGGAGTTCTATTCAGGAAATTCTCCCCTGTGCCCATATGTTCAAGGTTCTTCCCTAGTTTCCTTTCTATTAGTTTCAGTGTGTCTGGTTTTATGTCCTTGATCCACTTGGAATTGGGCTTAGTGCAAGGAGATAAGAATGGGTCAATTTGCATTCTTCTGCATGTTGACCTCCAGTTGAATCAGCACCATTTGTTGAAAAGGCTATCTTTTTTCCACTGGATGGTTTTAGCTCCTTTGTCAAAGATCAAGTGACCATAGAAGTGTGGATTCATTTCCGGGTCTTCAATTCTATTCCATTGATCTACATGCCTGTCACTGTACCAATACCATGCGGTTTTTAACACTATTGTTCTGTAGTACAGCTTGAGGTCCGGGATACTGATTCCCCCAGAAGTTTTTTACTCTTGAGAATAGTTTTAGCTATCCTGGGTTTTCTGTTATTCCAGATGAATTTTTGAATTACTCTAACTCTATGAAGAATTAAGTTGGGATTTTGATGGGGATTGCATTGAATCTGTATATTGCTTTTGGCAAGATGGTCATTTTTACTACATTAATCCTGCCAATCCATGAGCATGGCAGATTTTTCCATCTTCTGAGTTCTTCTTCTATTTCTTTCTTCAGAGACTTGAAGTTCTTGTCATACAGATCTTTCACTTGTTTGGTTAGAGTCACACCAAGATACTTTATATTGTTTGTGAGCCTTTTACTTTTAACATGAAACAAACAGATTCACATAAAAGATAATATGTCTGGTACAGAATTTATTACTGAGAGAGAAGTTACTTAGTTTTCATCTAAGACTCTTTCTTAGAGTGTTTTGAAAAGTCACTTAAATTTAAGGAGATGATGTTGTTTTCTTAGACACTGATTTTATTTTATTTTAAATTTTTTTACATTTTTAAACTTTTTATTAGATATTTGCTTTATATACATTTCAAATGGTATCCCCTTTCCTCGTTACCTCTCTGAAATCCCCCATCACATCCCCACTCCCCCTCCTCACCAATCCCCCCACGCACTTTACTGATTGGCATTCCCCTACTCTGGTGCATCTAGCCTTCACAGGACTAATGGCCTCCACTCATTGATGTCTGAAATGGCCATCTTCTGCTACATATGCAGCTGGAGCCCTGGGTCCCTCCATGTGTACTCTTTGGTTAGTGGTTTAGTCCCTGGGGTACTGGTTGGTACATATTATTGTTCCTCCTGCTAGACACTGATTTTAAAAACACCTTTCGGTTCCTTCGTTCCTTAGGAGCTTTTCCTATAGCATCCACCTAGCCTACCACATTGTTCTATGAGAAGCCACTTTACAGAGTTCACTTCTTCCAAGCAGCACAGCACAAGTGGAAAATCATTCTTGTGTTTTGATCCATGAAGGAAAGATAGGGACAGAATAAAACAGTACAAAATTAAAGTCTGGATTTGGCAAGGAATTTTCTGAACTTCCTTTCTGAAAGGAAGTTTCAGAAAGTAGTCTAAATAATTTTGATGCATGAGAGACAAAATTAAAAATCACGTCCAATTGTCTTTGTTTATTGGGATCACTAATAATGTGTTAATTGAAAAGTTAACAAAAGGGAATAAAACACAATAATTATTAACACAATAATTATTAATACACATATACCTTAAATGTTTTATTTCATATTGAACATGCATATGCACTTGTACTCTGAGTTATCCTGATTTCTTTGAAATAGTTGAACTGATTTGAGTTCCTGAAAGAATAACTAACACCTTTGGGTAATCGATTAGGATTCCGGTATTTTTAAGTAAAATGGAACTTAAAGGAAGTAGAAAAGTCCAATACAAATCTTTCTTGAATTTCAAGGTACTCCCATATTTTATGGGACAAGGACATATGTATTCAAATAAATGTTTTTAATAATTTTTGTTTTTCAAGTTTTTCCAAATCATTTAATCTATTTTCAGTAAAAGTAACAATATCCCTTAGGAATCATATTATTTTAAAATAATCCAATTATGTAATTAAAATGACAAGTGTTACATGCATAAGACTAGGGACATGTGTTGGTTAGAATAGGATTCTATCACATGAATGGTCATACAGGTGTCTTAGCCACCAGTCTGGCTTACTATGACTACTTCCACATTTCTGTATAAAACAGAAGTAGGAGAATGTTTTGATTAGTTGAATGATTCTGACACATAGAAATCAGTAATATGTACAGAATTTCTAATTTCAAACTTCTCTCAGATTTTCTTTAGGTTTATACAAATATTTTAAAAATAGTGCAGTGAACTACAATTAAATCTTATTTGAACATTATACAACAATGGTATATTTGTGTCAACTAATGAGCCAAAAATAGATATATCATTACTAATGAACATATCCTTCCTTAGCATTCTCTTAGCTTTTACTCAGTCTTCTTTTTTTCCAGGAGCTCATATAAGATATAATGCTATCTTGGTTCAGATAAATGCTACGTTTCTTATGTCAATGATAGATACAGTTTTATCAGCAGATCAAATGATACTAATGACTAAGGGCAATCCTGTATCCTTTGCTTAGCAGACGACCTCTCAGCAAGAATACAACTTTAACATGATACAAACAGAGGATCTGTATACCAAGCAGAAAACTGACATTTCATAATACTATACTTTATGGGTGAAGTTGCACAGATCCTAAATCATTCTTAACAAACAGCCACATTCTTACACTGTATCTATCAGTTGGAAAACAATTTAATATAGAACACAAAGAGATCTCTTTCAGAGAACATCTGCTTCCTTTGTTCCTGGAAAATAAAGATGCCACAAAAGCTTCCTTTTACATAAATATCTGTGAAGGGAGATATCAAAGAGAAACTAGTTACCTCACTTAAATGATATTAATTTCACTAATTTCCACAAATGTACAGAAATTGGCTCCTGATAACTTAAACTGATAATACCTAATTGATATACATTGAAAACAAGGGCACCCAAATATTTTGGTTTTCACTTATGTGTTCCAAAACATTATTTTCTGCCCCACCTTGGATGAATATGGATTTTGTTAATCTGTTTTTTTCATTATCTCCAACATGTAGTGAATTTTTTCATTATCTCCAACAGTGTGAATTTAATATGGAGCTGCTGATGGGGTAAATACCTTACTGTCTGCTATGTATTATGTATTGTTTCCATGAAGTTGTATTTGGTTCTCTGTCCACTGAAACAGTGGTGTAAAACAATGTGCTCTAGGGAGAAGCAATGAGGAGCTATGATGACATCTTGGAGGGGAAATCCTAGGACCTGGGCAACATGTCTCTCTAGCATCTATCATTCTGTGACCTCAGACAAGGTCCTTGCCTTCAGTCCTTAATGTCTCAAATGATTATGATGAGACAGTTGTGACTACTTTGTCTACCTCTAGGAAGGTAGTTTTAGGATCCCATATAACACTATATAAATGTGTTCCAAACCATGTCATGTTGTATAAGTCACAGGGATGACTTTGAGGCTACCCGAAGTGGTGAAGATCTACAACAGTAACAGATTAATTTTGAATTCACAGGAGCTGTTAGTGCAGAATAGGCTGAAAATCTGTATTGTTCAACATATTGGGTAAGAGATACAGAAAAGAGAGTTAATGTCCAGAACATCATATTCCAAAGCTCCCATGAGCTGTGATCCAGTGTGACCAGTCATGAAATACCCAATGATGGTTGATGCAGTGAAGAACATGGTATAGGCATGATTTGATTTCTAGTATTCCTTCTACCTTTAAAGATAACTTGAAATAAGTCAACTACTTAAGCTAAAGACATCTATAAACAAGTAAAGCCCAAACCACACAGATATAGGTATTTTTAGACATTTTAAATGACACTTTGTGCACATTTAAATCACTTTACCTTTCTGGATGAAAACACAAAAAGGGAACTTGTTTTATCCAAGTCATTGTTCTGTGTGATGTGGTGACACACTTAATGATCTTATGATTCTTAGGAGGTAGGTAAGGCAACCGAGGCATAGAATGAAGGTATTTTTGATAGATATGGTACAGGTGATTGTGAGAATGCCAGAAATTTGAAAAAACACCTTATTATTCAATATTAGAGAACAATTAAATTAGGAAGATGTCATCAATAGTCAAGGAGAAAAATAAATAACTAGTTTGTCAACATAAAGAAAATAAGATAGCATATTAAGGTACAACACAAGGCCAGCTTTGAAACTTAAGGGTAGTACTTTTTTTTAAGATTTATTTATTTTTTATTTATATGTGTACACTGCAGCTGTCTTCAGACACACAGTAGAAGAGTGCATCGGAACCCATTACAGATGGTTGTGAACCACCATCTGGGAGTTGAACTCAGGACTCTGGCAAAGAAGTCAGAGCTCTTAACTGCTGAGCCATCTCTCCAGCCCCTTGAGGGTAATTCTTATAATTGATACTTGTGATGTGTCTCTTAAAAAGAAAATGAGATAATTCACTGCTAAGATGGAAACATTTTAAACCCAGATGTCCCTCAACGGAGGAATGGATTCAGAAGATGTGGTATATCTACACAATGGAATACTACTCTGCAATTAAAAACAATGAATTCACGAAATTCCTAGGCAAATGGTCAGATCTTGAAAATATCATCCTTAGTGAGGTAACCCAATCACAAAAGAACACACATGGTATGCAGTCACTGATAAGGGGATATTGACCCAGAATCTTGGAATACCCTAGACACAATCAGCATATCAATAGATTTCTAAGAAGATGGAAGGAGAGACCCCTGGTCCTGGAAAGACTGGATGTAGGGGAACGCCAGGACAGAGTAACGAGAGGGGGTTGAATGGGGAAAAGAGGGAGGGAAGGGGGCTTATGGGACTTTCGGGGAGGGAGGAAACGGGAAAGGGGAAGTGATTTGGAATGTAAATTAAAAAAATAAAATAAAATAAATAATAAAAAACCAAAAAAGGAATCTCTAATATTATATGTATTCAGAATATACAGCTTTAAAAATATCCTAGAGAAAGACTTACGAAAAGCAAAAACATTAAACAGTGGCAAAGGGGCCGATCACTCTAACAAGATTAATTGCTGAAAAAGAGTAGGAAGGAGAGTTGATCGTGTCTGAGGACACGCCTTTAACTGACTTGAGTATCTTATTGGTGTCAAATCCTTCATAGATTTTTTTTTCCTAAAGAAGACACCTTTGTAATGATTAGATAAAAACAGCTTTGTTCTAGTTTTTTTTAATTGCATGATGTCTGTGGATGTTATGTGTTTATCTTTTTATAGTGCAGGTCTCAACATGTACACTTTTACTACCAAGTACTCATGAAAAATTTCTGAACCTATGACAGGTTGCACTCACCCCCTTAGTGTATTCAATTTATGTGTTATTATATCTTGTTATATTTTGAATCAAGTGTTGCTGCTTCCAAGCTGCTATCACCAGTGAATGCCAAAAATATTCATTGTAATACTTCTCAGCATGCAAGTGAGAACTCTTCAAATCACAGGAGCAGAATGTACAGCCATTGTTTTGTTCTCTTTTGGATATTATGTAGCCAGAAGAATACAAGACAAAGGAGGATTTATGAGAAAAAAATGTGGTAAAATATGAGATTGTTTCATGACAGTTTGTAACTGAAAGTTAGAAAACATGTATCAATTGTGCTTTTAGCAAAACATTTTTCACAGCTTTTAGAAACTTATACAAAAAATTATATAGCTCACTACTTATAAAACGACCATTACTCAATTTCAATAATGTTTTTATTTTGATTTCTTAACATGTAAATGGTAAATGGAAAGAAATAATGTTTTTAAATGCTATCAATTTATTCTGGGAAGACAATTCAATTTGCTTGCTGTGCAAGCATCTGAGTTCAGATGCCCGGAACTCATGTGATGCCTGGCTCAGTAGGGCATACCTATAATCCCAGTGGTCTTCTGGTGAGATGGGAAATAGGGAAAAGATAATCTTTTGGAGTTCATTGATTGGTTAACCTGGCCTATCAATGACGAAGAAAAGACTCTGGTTAAAAAACAGGTGAACAATAAGAACTAACACCAGATGTTGTCTTCTGACATCCATACATGCAGCATGTCATATGTGTGATACACACACACACACACACACACACACACACACACACAGAGAGAGAGAGAGAGAGAGAGAGAGAGAGAGAGAGAGAGAGAGAGAGAGAGAGAGAGAGAGAGAGAGATCGAGACACAGAAAGACACAGAGAGAGACAAAGACAGTGATTTAAAAATGCTCTGAGTTTTCCAGGTTCTACAAAATATCCCTCCACTCTGGCACTTCAAAACTGTAAGGGATACCCAGTGGGGTGGGGAAGAAGGTTTGGGGGAAGGATTGTGGGAGGTGTAACCAGGAAGGAGGCAGTGAGCAGGATGTAAAGTGAATAAATAAATAAATAAGATAAATATGAAGCCTGTGAGAGGTGATTAGGTCATGAGGATTAAGACTCATAAATAAGATTAGTCTCATCTAGAAGAAATGCCAGACAGCTATCCAATAGGGGTCTCTTCTGCTATATAAGAATACAGAATAAAGCATTCTATCAGTATCAAGGGAGTTTTGTCTTCAAGGTTCTGGTGCCCTGTCTAATATTTGAGTTCTTGGATCCAGAAATATGAAAAGTAAATGTATTTCCAGAGTATTAGAGACCGCAAACTTAAAAATGAGAAAGGACATCACCTATACGAACCTGTGAAACTATAGAACTATTTTCCATAATTAATCAAAAAGAATGTGTTGTATCAGAAAGAATTGACTTAAATTTTATCATAGTAACACTTAAGGGAGAAGAAGTTCTCTGAATTTATTAGTGTGTGTGTGTGTGTCTGTCTGTCAGAGGACATCTTTCAGGAGCATGTTCTCTTCTTCTACTATTTGGATCCTGCGAATGGAACTCAGGTCATGAGGCTTCCAACTTCCCTACCTGCTAAGTCATCCTACTGATCTAGTTTTCTGAACAATCTAATGAAATGGTTAAACAAAATTAAAAGCCAATATCTTATTTGTCCTTCATAATTAATACAAATCTGGACATTTGAATCAGATTCCCATATAATTACTATGAATAAAATGCCTTATGGGGATGTAACCCTCACTAAGATGTGGTAATTTACATGTTTGTAATATTTGAATTTCATGTTGCAGCATGATGTATTTCTTGGTATTTAAGAATAATGAGTGAAAGAGATGAAAAACTGAGTGCCAGAAAAATCAGAGTTTCAGCGTGGTATCAATATAAACAAAATGTCAGGGTACTATGGAGACGCCTTTGAAAGTTTAGTATTGTAGACAGATTCAACTTAAAACACTGTCCTCTGATGTAGACTGCTATAAATCATTCATCTTCAGAAGAGTTCAGTGTATTTGCATACAGTCTTCAAAAGACTCTCATTTGTTCATTAACCACACAATTATTGAGTACCTATTGTGTGCCAGGTACTGTGTCAGATGCTTGGAATAATAATGCAACCAAAAGTGCTGAAGTACTTGGAAGACAAAGGTAGAAAGTTGTACTGTGATGGATAAACTGTTCCTCACAAGCTGAGTCTCTGTGATGGATTCAAGCATTTGGGAGGGTAGGAAAATGTAGACATGTTTTATAACTGATAAGCTTCTGTCTCTTATTGAGGGAATGGGATCCACAAAAGATGGGGAGATGAAAGGGAAGTTGGAGTCAATCAAAACTAAGTGTGTGAGAAAATTTGTAAAGAAATCTGCTACTTTATAAGCTGATTAAAAAAATAAAAACTCAGTGGAAATGTTTTACCATGTTTTCTTAGAACTCTTATATAAAAGAGAGAACACTGAAAAGACTAAATATTCATTATTATAAATTTGATTAACAGAGGCATCTTCTCATTTTAGAGATATAAATTGTTATTTTATCTGCCTTATGGGTTTGTCTTTAAATTAAGTTATACTCAAATAGAAAACACTGTCTACATGAAAGTAGACATGGCTTCAGTAGAGGTAACTTCACAAAGAATTATATGTATGCCACAGTTGATTCTGATTGTCAGCTTGACTGCATTGAGAACCACACAGGAGAATACTATGTCCCTTGAGGTGTGGTTGAGGATGTTTCTATAAAGGGTTAACTAAGGGGGCAAGGGCTGTATAGAATGTGGGAAGTATTATCCCATGTGGCCAGAGACCTGAATTGAAATAAAAAAAGACCAAGAGAGAAATTTAGTACATGCAGGCATGTTGTCTCTGGTTCCTGGCCACCAGAAAGTAGGTTGTTCTACTTTGCCATACCTTTTCCACACAATAAACTGACACCTGTGAAGATTAGTCAAAAGAAGCCATTTCTTTTGTGTGTTTTTTCCCAGACATTTGATCAGAATAACACAGAATTTATACCTCAAAACTGCCATCTTTCCAAGCAATATAATATTGATTAATATTATACCTTAAATAATGTCACAAATTTAGGGGGCTCTGATATCTAGGTTCCAGTCTTATTCATTGCTACACTTATCATGTAAAACTGAATGGCATATACTGAATGGCATATACTGAATGGCATAATGATGTACTGTGTCAATTCCCAGGATTTACAGAATATCTAAGCAAACCTGGAATGTAGTGAGATAAAGATTCTAGCGTTGAGTTTCCAACCTTTCTCCTGGTAGCTGTGTTGGATAGTCTCATGTCAACTTGATATAAGCTGAAGTCATCTCAGAAGAGTAAATGGAAATTAAGAAAATGTCCCCATTAGATCAGGCTGGAGGGAAGACTGTACAGAATTTTCTTAATTAATAATTAATATGGGAGGGCCGGGCTCATTGTGGGTGGTCTTGAGGCTGATGGTCCTGGTTTCCCATGAAAGCAAGCCAGTAAGCACATCTCCATGACCTCTTTATCAGCTCCTGCTTCCAGATTCCTGCCCTGTTTGAATTCCTTTCCTGAGTTCTTTCAGTGATAATTCTGTGGTAGTGTAAGCCAAAGAAAATTTGCCCCCTGCCCAGTTGCTTTGTCGAGAAATACTTTGTTGTGGAGCTTCATCAGAACAATAGTAGATTGACGAAGACAGCAGCTATCACTGTTAAAATCCAGACTCTACAACTCTTGTGAACAATGAATCAAAGACAGGAGGACTGACTGGGGTGAAGGGTGACTTCACAAGGCTAGAGGGAAGAATATGCTTGTCTTTTAAGGATTCTAGGGATTGTGCCCACACTTAAATGCCTTTCACCTTCCTCCTCCTTCCTTTATCATCATCATATCACAATTATTATTAAAATAACACAATAACATGTTTAGGTATTTTATAGTAGTTCTGACCCAACAGTGAAACAGTTAATTAATGAGAATATACTGGATATTTTTATTTTTGCCATAAATAATGGCTTGATGGAAGAATTCATATAACACACGAACCATGGTCTTTTTCAATGAGCCAATTAACAAACAGACTGTAGGTAGTTTTATAAGCACATGTGAATTGTAAACAGAAATCATAGTACATGGCCAATAACCTTACAGGAAAGTCACCCATACAAAATAACAGAAAAGTGTCTATGCAATGTGACTGAATGCAATATACTGATATTAAATATTGTAGTTGTGTCAGTCTTTAAGAGGAAAGGAAGGCTCTGTGGAAGAAGAAAAACCAGATCAATTCTCATGTAATGGGCAAGGTTTAAGTGGCAGGGAGTCTTTATTAAGGAAGTGAAGAGGAGGGGAGAGTGATGCTGATGTGTAAGTGTTGTATGTCCAGTAAGGAGAGTAGTTGAGGACTTGCCTCATAGAAGCATGCAGCAACTTATTATCAACCCTGCTCTCTCAAATCAGAAACATCTGTGGATGAGACTACTTGCCCCAACCATAGATAGACATCTGTTGTAAGTTATGGGACCTGTCTTGTTTTCAGTCAGAGCAAATTTTTAGAATCTCACACCAATGCCTCAGAGATATAAACTCAAGTTAGTTTTACATCATTTTGACACTCTTTTATGATGAACCCCAGTTTCACAAAGGGTACTCTTTACTCAACCCTTGCCATTGGCCCTCTACATTGTATTATAGTCTCTGCAGTCATACTATACCAGTTTTGTTTTGAAGAGTCTACCTTGGATCCATGCCTTGTATTACTAACCATTGTAATACAGTGATAGCTGTCGCTGCCTTCATTATATACTTTCGAATTTGAGAACAATAGTGTCTATCTTTTCAAAAGATGAGTTTAAAATATTTAGAACAGTGACAGATATTAATAAGTCTTAAGAATAATTAAAACAAAGTATTATTTTGACTCATTTATAAGAATTTGGAATCCTTACCAACTGATTCAACAAACTTAATATAGTTTGTGGAGGAAAATAATTAGAAATTCTGGGATCAGGTTTTCTTAAATAGTTTAATGTCTACATAGAGAATAAAGATTGGGTGGTCTTTACTCTCTGTATCCTCCTAGGTCAGTGAAGAAGCGTGTTTAGTGTTAGTGTGAAAAAGTTCCATATGCCATTCATTTCATCAATTGTAAGTTCATTCTGATTTCTTAAAGCCACACATGGAAATTATTGCAATAAATTTATTTTCTACAATTTTTATTATTTCCGGAAACACAGCTACCTTAAACATATTTCATTCTATACAGAATCACTCTGTTTTTAATGAAGTAATGAAATTTCTTTACTTTGGACTCTGTTCTTAATGAAGAAGTAAAATATTCTTTGACATAGCACATATAACCAAGTGAATAGAACCAATATGTGTTCTAAGAACATTCATCAAACTATTATGGAGCTATGAATGCCTCCATGGCTCCCCAAACCATCTTCTGTCATTAGAATATTATAACAAGATAGGTTTCAGTAACAATTTCTAAATGAGTAAATATGTCCTAGTATATGACTTTCTGAGATCCATTCTTTTTCTTTTCATTTATTTTATGCCTTTGGCCACTCACTTTCCCTTTACTTTTGTAAAAATATTTGATAATATGTAAAGCTTAAGCAAGGAGATAGGTAAAAGGGGGAAAAAAAAGACTTTGAGAGAGTCCGAGAGTGCAGACTCAAGTGTTGATATCAGTGCCTACAGAAACAATGGTTGTATTAGTGTTTGCTCAGAAGTTGCTGAGAAATCCAGTTCTCTTGTATGGCTTCATTTGCACTAGAAACGCAAGTAAGTGTTTGATATCCTGCAAATGACTTGCTCAAATGCCTCTCTGTACTTATACTCAATGGGTGAAGTTTTATTTAATCTAAAACATGTTCACACTGAAATCAATATTAAAACTCAATTTTTAAAAATTTTGAAAGCAAAACATTTCACAAAGCATCTAGTTCCTTGTTACTGATAAACTGGAGCTAGATTTCACTGCTTGATCTTCCTTTTTATATTCTATAAAGGCCATATTTAAGCCAAAATACAATTTGCTTGTGGATTTCTCATTTAAGCCTGGTCACATTTATAACCTCAGTAGCTTCTGTCCTATTAATATTTTTCTAGCCACATGTGATAATTCTCTTAGCCAGTGTACAAATTGATGACTGAATTCTCAAAGCTCTTCATGAAGAGATAGTGAATAGACAGATGGAGTTAAGAAGCCTTATGATTATTCTTTCTGTACATTTTATTTTGTTTTTAGTTCTCATCCTAAGCAAGAGTTTTTTTGTGACATTTTAATTCTCTCTCCGTCTCCCTCTCCCTCCCCCTCTCTCTTTCTCTCACACATACACATACTATACCTTCTTTTTTTCACCTTCCCCACTGTTTTGTCGCACTCTCTTTCCATACCTCTTGCTGGTCCCATCAACCTCAATGTCTTTCCTCCTAATATGTCATACACATTCTATTACCATCTTTTATTTCTCTTTCCCCCTCCTTTCCATATTGATGTACATACAAACTTAAATTGATATTCTGTATATGCGAAAAAACATGTTTGTCTTCATAAGTCTGACTTTTTAACTAACTTTTTAACATAATAATCTCCAGTTCTATCTACGATTTTGCAAAAGATAACTTAGCTTTTCTTTATAGCTGAAGGACAGTTCTTCATGTAGATATACCACATTTTCTTTATCCATTCATCAGTTGATGGATCTCTAGGCAGACTCCACATCTTGGCTATTGGGTGTTGTGGTTAACATCTGTAATCCCTGCACTAGAGAGGCTGAGGTAGGATGATTATTGAAAGTTTGATGCCATCCTG
Source organism: Tokudaia tokunoshimensis (assembly GCA_036184795.1). Lineage (NCBI taxonomy): Eukaryota > Metazoa > Chordata > Mammalia > Rodentia > Muridae > Tokudaia > Tokudaia tokunoshimensis. The sequence continues at coordinate 234,131 of BTHU01000011.1, forward strand.
AGATACATAGTGAGTTCTGAGACAGCCTAGGGTACAGAATGAGACTCTATGTTAAAAATAAAAATGTAAGACATTGTTTCTGGACTTGATAACCATAGTATACATCTTGAAAATGCATATATGTGTATTCAGAAAGCCCAGCTTTCTTATTGGCTGAGTGTGAGATTAATGGTGAATGTTGGACTAGAATAGGAGGGGCATTATCTAGGAAACCCAGGCAATATAAGATTATGAAGTACAAGTTTCCTGAAGGTTAAGGTATGTGTCTTTAGATGGGAACCTTTATCCATTACATGTACTCAGTTAATAATGACACTAAGATATTTGAAGTAATTTTGAAACAAAAGTGAGTTAGATTGCTTATATGATAGCTAGTAAGAAGATACGAGGAAGGGCAAAGGTGAAGTACATGGAATTTTCTGAATGTATATATAAGTGGGGCTTTGGCCATTCTTGGACTAGAAGGAGGTATTTCATTCACTGAACAAACATTCTTTTGGTGTAGTTGCAAGTGGTACCGGATGGATATAGGATAAATCTTAACTAGGTTGACCTCTGTGGCCACTGTTTGGAAACATGAGTACTATGATATTTGATGATATATGATGACACAATTTGGGAAATAGAGATTTAGAGTTGGGAGAAATCAGAAATCTAGAGAAATACTAGAGAATACACTTAAAGACAGTTTAAGAATAAGCCATATATGGAATAAACAGAAATCACAAAGGATAGAGCCTGAAAAACACAAATGTAATGTGAATTAAATTGATAAATTGTCTTAAGCTGTTTGCACTTGTTGAGACATGACTCTGAACAAGAGAAGGGCCCTTTTACCTCAGGTGTCTCTCATGTTCACTTTAGGTGTCTCTCAAATTCAACTAATATGGATCATATAACCTTGTGAAAGGTTACAGGATTATATTCTCACCAAGTTAATATCCTTTGTACTTGTTAACTGGAGGGTTTATTTCTGTTTGTTTGTATTGTTTTCTTCCTTGTCTACCTGATGGACTTACTATGTGTAGATAGCCACTACCCTCTTTACTCAATCATCTCTTTCCTCTCTTGGAGCCTTCTCCAAGTCTCTGCACTTCATATATACTTCATAGGCAGTCAAGCTGTTTCTGGGGTTTCCAGTTTTCACAGGACATATCCCCTTGAGTCATACTCCCTTCCTTAAAACAGTCTACACAGGTATTTTCTTAAACAAAGACAATTTTTCCTCCTCAGGGAAACTCTGGTGCCAGCTGTGAAAGTGGCATTTTCTCTAATGTGCCTTTCTTTAAAGACAAATATGTTATTTAATCCTCAATGATTGACATTTCTGCAAAAATAATTGCCCATTACTGCCGGTGATCTGAGTCTGGACTATTATTTGAATGGAGTAAAGAAAGGAAATAATTATTACTTCATATATTCAGAACTGCATCTATGATGTACTTAACTGTGCTGGTAATTTCCATTTACCATGTACACATAGCAATCTCCTGATTTATTAAATCACATAGTCTACAGGGCTAAGCCTAAGCAGCATCATAGTCCCCAAAGATGTCTGCATTCACCAGGAGAGGGAATGCTAATAGCATCACCAATGTCATGGAATTTCCATTTTCTGCACAAATTATTAACAGTTCTAGACTGTATTTGTTCCTAAACAGCCTCTTCTCTTATTTACTTTCTTATTTGCTTGTTTGGGAGAGCAAAACTTAGGTAAAAACTTATAATTTTATACCCCTGGGGGATTGTGAAAGCTAATTTTCAGTGTGGTGTTTGACTCTGGCACATAACACTGATGGATCAATATTTCTATTTTAAGATTATAGCTGTAGCAATCAGAGAAGTGCATGCATTGTTCTCGGGTCACGTCTGCAATGGGTAACAGTTGCATTCATTCTAATTCCAGAACATTGCAATTTTTCATTATTCCTTTCTTAAATATATGACTATGTGCTGAATGATTTCCTTAAAAATTATGAACAGAACTCTGCATTTTTTTTTTTTAAAAAGGAGTAGGACAATTGTCTTGTGAGTCAGGGTGACTATTTTCCCTGCGGGTAGTTTTCTGAATGGTTATCTGACTGTATCAATATTCCCATTCATTTTTTAATTTTTTTATATTTATTTATTTATTTATTTATTTATTTATTTATTTATTTATTTATTTAATGTATGAGTACAATTATAGCTGTCTTCCAATATCCCAGAAGAGGGTGTCAGATCTCATTACTGATGGTTGTGAGCCACCATGTGGTTGCTGGGAATTGAACTCAGGACCTCTGGAAGAGTAGTTAGTGCTCTTAACCACTGAGCAATCTCTCCAGCTCCAATATTCCCATTCGTACATGCAGTTTAAAAGATTTAAATAGCAAACTCAGTAAACATTGTAGCATATCCTTGGAGAAATGGCAATGCTCTGGTGATTCAATGCAGGACTTAGGCAACCACATGTCTGGTTTTAACTGTCTGTAATCCTAGGAAATTGTAGTGGGTCGAGTTTTCTCTTATTTTTAAAGATGATACCAGACAACAATGATGCTATACCATGGAAATTACTGTGAAAATATGTAATATGGAAAATGTTTAAGATGGAATTTATAGTATAAATACATAATATATAAAATTGACTGTAGTATTATGGATGGGGTAGGTTACAATACATATCAAGAGAAGCTCAAAGTTGGAACATTTAGACAAAAACTTTAGCAATTAAACTGATGCATCATAAAATGTACACTTTGTGAGTTCTTTTTGCTAATTGTAGTATTTTTTATCAGCCAAGAAGGAAATTTGTCTAAACTCTTGACAAGAAATGAATAATTAAATAGATGCAGTCAAATGTGGTGGCATCTTTCAAATATAACGCTTTATTCAGTATGTTCCCATTAAAATATATCATATGGAAAGGATGAGAACATTCCATTAACCTGTCTAAAGACATTATCTGTCTTTCTGCCCATCTATTCATCCATTTCATTCATGTCCATCTATTCATCTAACTATCCACACACCCGCACATATATACAGGGCCAGGAATAAATACTACTATATGTTAATTATAATATTTTGCTGAAATGTAAGTATCTAAATATTATACAGAATTTAAATTTTTGTCCCAACTTCTTTTCCTGAGTGTCAGTACATTCATAACCATAAAATAGGATTGAAATAAAATAAATGAGGTTAAGTTCATTAATATTTGTTATGGGATAAATAATAAATATTGTTGCACAGTGTCTGCTTCATGTACCCTCTGTGTTTATATTTCATTTCTGCACTAAGCAGATAGTATTTGATCTTCTGTATTATGTGGATTCTTATTTCCTTTATCACAGTTGTTATTGCTTTCATAGTTTAATTTTTAACTTACAGAGTGAACATTATGGTAGCAACAGAGAGAAAATTTAGAGCAATACATATTACATTTTTCTTCCTACACAGTATATATTTTATTGTGAGGTGTACTTTGTTTCTTGTATGTCTATTATGTGCTTATATGTCTACTTATATGCTTACATGCTTAAATCCTAAACCTTAGGGAGAACTGACTTTACGAAAAAATGGTGCAGGTTTAACTTGTATTTGATGTCTCCAGATTAATCTATGCAGTCAACTGGTTAAATGTTTTAGCTAAAAACAGAGCAACCTTGGGGATGGAAGACATCACTATCTATTTGTTTTTGCCTTCCTGGTAGTACATAATCATGAACCTTATGAGAGGGCTGTCACTTAATTTTTCACAAATCATTTCACCTCTCTGGGTCTTTTTTTCATCTATGAATATAGAAATTCTCTGGAATCCCTAGCCCATGACTTATGTGGATTTTGTCTATAGACTTTTGGTGGCAGTAGGATTCTTTGAAAGATTTCAAGAGCATGCTGTGTCATTTCATTATATTTCAACTGCAGAACCTGGCTGTAGAACTGTTTCATTTGATTGAAAGTCTCCTGCTTGGACTGCATGGACTTTCTAAAGCACCCTTCCCATTCCAAGAGAAACACTTCATTGAGGATTTATGAGGCCAATCACTGTGAAAAGATACTTAATACCAGGTGTACACAGTTTTTAGTCACAGATAGTCAATAATGAACTGGACAGGGATATTAAGGATATAAATTAAACAAATTCATACATTTAGTTAGCACAGTCTTATAAGGCAGCTGAAAAATTAGGCATGTAACACTTCTTGTGAGGTCAACATGGGACAGAAGAGGAGTGAACCATCTGTAAGCTTAGTGGAAAAACAGTTTAGAATTCAGACCTCTTCCCATTTTCACAGTGAGATCCAGTGAATGAGAGAATTGTGATATCATTTCTCTTCTGGCCTCCTCTTCCCATTGCAATTTTCCCTCAGGATCAAGGAAGATGGTAGGAGTGGATCCTGGGGTGGGTCTACAAGAACCTCCATGCTGGGACTAGAGAATTTGAATTAGCAAGATAAGTGCATGAAGAACTCTCTCAATAACCCTAGTGACTCACATGGGGCCACATAGCTGTTCCCACAGATAAAGAGGGCTTTGTGTCTATTGAGCATTCCTATAGGAAAGACAGGGGTTTGATACAGAAAGTTGATTGGAGTACATTTTTTTTCCTGTAGGACAACAAGATATTGTTTTTTTTAGTTCTGGAATAACTTTCAATTTGTGTACAACTTGATAATTGGTCAGAAATGTATAAATTTAAATCTAAAAGGCTTTCATTATATGATAAATTATTTTATTTTTAGATAATAATTACATAATTTCCTGTTTCCTTTTATTCCTCCAGATCATCTCATATGTTCCTCCTTTCTCTTTTTCAAATTAGTGGTCTCTTTTGTCATTTATTGTTGTTACATAGATATATGTATATGCATAATACATATAAGTCTATGTACAAATGTGCATATATGTATTAAATTAAAATTTCACATCTGGGCTAACAATACTCCCTCCAAAAGCTAAAGACCACATAACAAAAACCACAATAGCAGGCACAAGAAGCACTTTCTTGAGTTGTTAACCAGGGTTATCTAAGAGGCTCCCAAAACATTATAAGCTATTACTATACCTTTGGTCGTTCTTCAGAAGTTGAAGATAAGTTCTTATTGCTGAAGATAACATGTACTGCAAAAATGGCCCAGAGGGTCCTATGCTGAAACTGACCTGAATATCTTCTTCCTGAGGACTAGCTTTCATGGTACCAGAAGGTGAGATACAAGATTCCAAAGGAATCCAGAGGCAACCAACAATCCTATTTGGTCATGATACCTATGAATCACATCAATGACCAGCATGACACAATAACTCCAAGGGTGCAATAGTGGCATGCATACCTTGGCAGTAAACAATAGCTTTCTAATTGAACTTAAGACCCACTGCATTGTTTTAAATGGAATATAAAGTCAACATTAATTTCTAGAATAGACTTTCTTGGTAATCATTATAAATTAGATTTTTATTAGTTATCTTTTCATTGCCTATTATTATGGGAGTGTAGCAACTGGCAAATTTAATGCACCGTGTACAGATAATAGAAATAAAAATTGAAAGTTCATACATATTGTTAAGCCTTGTATCACCTTTTATGTGGTGCTGCTTGTAGCTTGGCTTAATAACAGTTACTTTTTATCTCAATCAATTTTATAAATCGTGAAAATCAACAAAGATGCCCATCAACATAATACCAAATCAGTCTCATTTTTTCCTGTTTTTTATGATTACCCTCAGACCTTGCAACCTCTAATTGTTTGCGTCATTTACTGTCAAATTAGTCAAGTTAATACTGTCATGTTAGTAACATAACACATCATTTATGTGCTTTTTGCCTGCTTATATAAAATACTGCTTAAACTTTGTCTAAGAAAAAAACAAAACCAAAAGCATTAAGATGTATAAAACGTACACATTTCTGAAGTGTTTTAAAAAGAAGATTGTTTTATACCATGACAGTTATGTGGTGTTTAGGCAGCTTGAATAATACCTCAAAGGCTTTAAGAACTCTTCTTAAAAGGAAAAATAACTCTTTGAACTGACAGTGAATAAATTATGATTTTTGGAGCTACAAATTTTTTTTATTTGATGTCCTGCATCAAATGCGATAAGCTATACATTGCCAGGAACTTGGAGAATTCCCAGAGACATTTGCTAAGGTCCTTTGGTATCTATATTAATCTTTAAGCTAGACAACAGAAATTCCCAGAATTCCATAGTTAATAGTAGTCAGTAGTTAAGTAATTAAGAGAGACCACAGCTCTGCAATAATGTTCATTTAATTTGGTAAATGTTTTCTTCCTTTATTCTTTTTTATTCTTTAATCTTTTTTTTTAACAGTCTAGTCTTTATTTCCCTCCTGTTCCGCCCTCTGACTGTTCCTCATCCTATACCTCCTCCCCTGCATCTCCAAGAGGATGTCCCCAACCCTCTCCCCACTCCCTGGGGCCTCAAGTCTCTTGAGGGTTAGGTGCATCTTCTCTCATTAAGTCCAGACCAGGCAGTCCTCTGCTCCTATATGTGTTGGGGGGCCTCATATCAGCTGGTGTATGCTGCCTGGTTGAGGACTCAATGTCAGAGATCTCAAGGGACCAGGTTAGTTGAGACTGCTGGTCTTCCTATAGGGTCGCCCTCCTCCTAAGCTTCTTCCAGCTTTTCCCTAATTCAACCACAGGGGTCAGCGGCTTCTGTCCATTGGTTGGGTGTTAATATCTGCATCTGACACTTTCAGCTGCTTGTTGGATCTTTTGGAGGACAGTCACGATAGGTCCCTTTTTGTGAGCACACCATAGCCTCAGTAACAGTGTCAGGCCTTGGGTCCTCCCCTTGAGCTGGATTCCAATTTGGGTCTGTCACTGGACCTCCTTTTCCTCAGGCTCTTCTCCATTTTTGTTCCTGCCGTTCTTACAAACAGGAACAATTCTGGGTCAGTTTTTGACTGTGGGATGGCAACCACATCCCTCCATTTGATATTCTGTCTTTCTACTGGAGGTGAACTCTACAAGTTTCCTCTCCCCACTATAGGGCATTTCATTCAAAGTCCTTCCCTTTGAGTCTCTCACCTCTCAAATCTCTGGCACATTCTAGACAGTCCCCCTACCTCCTGCCTGCTGAGGATGCCTGTCTCCATTCTTTCTGCTGGCCCTCAGGGCTTCAGTCTTGTCCCCCTCAATACCTGATCATGTTCCCCTCATCCCCTCCTTGTTGCCTTTCCCACCCAGGTCCTTCCCTTCTTCTCACCCCCTCACCCCCTCACCATGATCACTTTCTTCTCTCTCCCAAGTGGGGATTGAGGCATCCTCACTTGGGCCCTTCAGCTTGTTAACCTTTTTGAGTTCTGTGGATTGTATCCTGGTTATTCTGTACTTTTTTGGTTGTCACTTATTAGTGAGTATATACCATGTATGTCTTCTTAAGTCTGAGTTACCTCGCTCAGGATGATATTTTCTAGTTCCATCAATTTGCCTGCAAAACTCATGTTATCCTCGTTCTAGTATTAGTATTATTCTATTATTCTAGTAGTAGTATTCCATTGTGTAAATGTACCATATTTTCTGTATCCATTCTTCTGTTGTGGGACATCTGGGTTGTTTCCAGCTTCTGGCTATCACAAACAAGGCCACTATGAACATAGTGTAACACATGCCCCTGTGGAACGGTGGAGCATCCTTTGGGTATATGCCCAAGAATGGTATAGCTGGGACTTCAGGTAGATCTATTTCCAATTTTCCGAGGAACCTCCAGATTGATTTCTAGAGTGATTTTACCAGTTTGTGATCCCACCAGCAATGGAGGAGTGTTCCTCTTTCTCCACATCCTCACCAACATGTGCTGTCATCCAAGGTTTTGATCTTAGCAATTCTGATTGGTGTAAGGTGGACTCTCAGGATTGTTTTGATTTGCATTTCTCTGATCACTAAGAACTTTGAACATTTCTTTAAGTGCTTCTTAGCCCTTTGAGATTCCTCTGTTGTGAATTCTCTGTTTAGTTCTATACCTCATTTTTTGATTGGGTTGTTTGGTTTCTTGGTAGTTAGCTTCTTGAGTTCTTTATATATTTTGGATATTAGCCCTCTATCAAATATGGGGTTAGTGAAAATTTTTTCCCCAATCTGTACATTGCCGATTTGTCCTATTGACTATGTTCTTTGCCTTACAGAAGCTTTCCCGTTTCTTGAGGTCCCATTTATCAATTGTTTATCTTAAAGCCTGAGTCATTAGAGTTTTGTTTAGGAAATTTCCCCCTGTGCCAATGAGTTTGAGGCTCTTTCCCATTTTCTCTTCTATTAGGTTCAGTGTATCTGGTTTTATGTTGAGGTCCTTGATCCACTTGGACTTGAGCTTTGTGCAAGGTGAGAAATATGAATTTATTTTCATTGTTCTACATACAGACTCTCTAAACACATTTTGTCTCCTTATTAATGATAGGAACATTAAGTGTCAGACTATATAGTTTACTGAAATACATTCTACAGAATCTGACTGAAAAAATAGTAGCCATTTCCTTTCCTTTAGCAATTCAAAAAAGCAGCTTCCACTTTAATCTATGCACAGTAAAAAGAAAGTAGCTTAATATATATGGTAAAAGTTCTTTCTTAGAATTTTCTGCCTATTGTTAATAAATTCAGCCTAAGATCATTACAGATAAACAGATTCATATTTTGTCTTGTGTCTTTATTTCCAAGTAATTCTACTTTCTGCTTCTCTTGGAAAGATTTTTTTTGAAAGAATTAGCATGGAGCCAGAGAAGTTTATGGAGCTGAGTAGTCATAGAAACTGGAGAAAAATGTTTTCTTTGAGTATCTAAAACCTTGTTGACTCCTGATAGAGAACAAGATTTAAGAACCACTGATGGCTTGAAGTCTATAAATTCACCAGAAATACAATCTGAGATATAAACTATTTTTAAATGAATTGTATTCTTAATAAGCATGCGTATATGTGTACTTGTAGATACATTCATTTGTGAGTGCAGGTGCCTATGGAGTCCAGAAGAGAGTACTGGAACTCCTAGAGCTGGAGATTTGGTAGTTTTGAACTACTGGAATTGGGTGCTGAGACCCTAAAGCCAATTCTCTGCAAGAGCAGCAAGTACCTTTAACTGCTGAGTCATCTCTGAAGCACTCTAGTTCTTTTCAAGGACGTGAAATCTACCAGGTTTGGGGCCAAGTTATTTCCCAGTGAAATTCACATATTTGAACAGCTAGCTCATTATTCTGAAATTAATTTTCATTACTCTGAAATTCATTTTCACCTCTATTATTTTTAAATATTTTAAGAGTTATTTAAAAGTGAAAATTCATAAAAGAATCCTATGTTTAAATGAAAAACATGAGAGTTTGTAAAAATAAACACCACCTACTACAAACATCATGGTTTAAATTTTTATTAGTATTTTTAGATGTTTAAAATATACCAAAGATAGATTATAAAATTCTAGATTTAGAATAAAGAGCTATTGTCTTAAGGGAGAGGTGATGACTTTGTTCATGGCATTATGGGAAGTATTGCCTACATGTTAAACTGAGAGAGATAACAGTTAATCTCAGGTATAACTGAATATATTTAGGAGAAAATGCTGTAAATTTGTATAAAGATTCTGGACAGGGCAACATAAAGTATTAATATGTTTATGTAAGATTATTATACTTTTAATTATTGTGAATTTTGCCACTATTTCTGTTGAATTGTATTATTATTGTTTGAGCAATATATTATATACTTATGAGCAAAAGACAATCTCTTCAATGACTATAAGATAAATAGGCATAATTTATTAAGTTAGTGACTGAGAAACAAAAACAGAACATGCTATGTGAGACTCAGTTGGTATGTATACTATACCTGTGATCTTAACATTTCTTTTGTTAATCACCAAACACTCCATGTGTATTTGTGTGTATATTCTTGGTCAGATAAGAATTACTTTCTTAATAAGCTGTATTCACATGAAAGGATCTGTTATACAAATCATTAAGTGTTAGCGAAAACTTCTAAACAGCCCTGTAAACTTATCATTTTAGTTTTGTATTTAATGATTTGCAAAATCTTGCTAGATGCATTCCTCAAATATTCAAGCAAACATCATGTGGAGGAATGTTGCTCAGTGATATTGTACTTACCAGATGAGCTAGAATCAATTACTAGTAACACACACACACACACACACACACACACTCAAAAAACATACATATCATAAATAATCCAAGCATAGAATAAATAAATAATCTTAGTAAGTATGTGGGATATTAATAAATATCTAATAGAACTCCAAATTTATTAAAAAGAAAAGAATATTTTAGTGATCTTGCACAAAGTAGCCCTAGATACATGTAATAATTCCCCAGGTCTTTAGAAATAAAGAATAATTGTTTTTACTCACAGAAGGACAAGTGAATAATATAGGAATCATAATACTATAACAACTACATATTGAAGATATCCCCTCACCAAGTCAGGAATATAAAAAATATAATAAAACATATTTGGGTGCCGGGCAATGGTGGTACATGCCTTTAATCCCAGCACTCACTTGGGAGGCAGAAGCAGGCAGATTTCTCAGTTCAAGGCCAGCCTCGTCTACAGAGTGAGTTCCAGGACAGCCAGGACTATATAGAGAAACCCTGTCTTGAGAAAGAAAAAAAAAACATATTTGGTGGGAACATCCAGTGAAAGGAAGGGAAAATGAAGTGTCTGTGTTGTATGTGAGTGGGATGGGTCCAAGCAGCACTGGTTGACAGGGTGCTGAGAATTTTCTAAAATCTGAGGCTTTTATAAATTTTTTTATTCACCAATTTTCATACAACACAATTTAATTATATTACTCTCCCTCTCTCAACTCCTCCTAGATTCTCTTCATTTCTTCCCATATTCACGTACTCTTTTCCCTCCCTCCCTCCTTCTCCTCCTTCTCCTCCTCCTCCTCCTTCTCTCTCTCTCTCTCTCTCTCTCTCTCTCTCTCTCTCTCTCTCTCTCTCTCTCTCTCTCTTCCCTCCATTTCTCTCAAAACCACAATAAAGCCAAAAAACAGGAAAATAAAAAAAAACCAAGCAATCAAAAATACTAAGATAAAAATAACAAAATAAGACAAAACAAAACATACACATACATTAAAAAATATGAAGTCCTCTTACATTGATAAACCATTCCTGGGCACAGGGACTGTCCTTGGCTGTGGGGTTGATAGACCCAGTGATAGTCTGTTGAAGAAAACTGATTTTTCCTTTTCTGGTAGGTATGAGTTGCAAATAGCTTCTTGGTTAGGATGGAACTTTGTGTCACTACCTTTTCTCAGTGCTGGGATTTTATGATTGTAACCTGTGTAGGTCTTGTGTGTGTATAATCGTCTCTCAGAGTTTATATGTATATAAATCCTGTTGTATCTGGAAGATGTTTCCTTGAAGTTATCTGCCACCTCTGACATACTTTTTCTACTTCCTCTTTTTCATAGATTAATGAACCTTGAGGGGAGGGAACAAATATAGACATTTCACCAAAGTCTCCCACTCTCTGCATGTTGTCCAGTTGTGGGTCCCTGCGTTATTTCCTTCCTACTGCAAAAAGAAGTTTCTCTGATGAGGGGTGAGCAAGACACTGATACATGGATATAGAATTATGTCTCTAGGAATAATTTTATAGCTATTTTTCTTTAGAAGAATAATAGTAGTAGGTGTTCCCCTGGATTTATGACCTATTTAGATTCATATGAACCTGATGCTTTTTATTTGTAATGATTCTACAGCAGAGTTTTTGAAAAGTGCCCCCCCATGTGGTCTTTCTTCCTTCCTCCCTCCCTTTCTCCTTCCTCCCTCCTTTCCTTCCTCCCTCTCTTCTTCCCTCCCTTCTTTCTTTCTATCATAGAATATAATGAAGCTCAAGAATGAGGTAATTTACTGAAAGTCAAATGGAAAGAAATTTGATTGGATTTGGAGTCAAGTAAAGATGTTTAGTGACTAGATCAATACTGTTAACAACTAAAATAGTCATGAATAGATGGGAAAACCAAGGAATAGTGGAAAACAAGAGAACAGAATATTTGGATGAAAGAAGCATTAAAATTATACTTATTAAACAATAGTTAAAGGCCATAAAGAGGATGAAAAGCAGACTGGTCATAAAGCAGCATAAGAAAGAACACTATATGCTGCTTATTAAATTTCAGATGTTCTAAGTTGGTACACACAAAATATCTGTTTCTAAAATTAAGCTGGAGAATGTAACTCTCTTACCACTTCATTCTTTAACTCACAAAATTCACTTTGATTCATCCTGGTATTTTTTTTTTTTTACTGTGTGACACACAAATGCCACTCTTATTCTGGCTGTGGACCATTCCAAATCTCTCAGAAACCAAACCTCTGAACAGGTGGTGAGTCCTCAGGTTTCCTCTCAGTGAAGCTGTGTGCAGGGAAGGAAATTACGTGTTGTGGATTAATTCTCTCCCATGCTGCTATTTCTTATCTTTACAATTTCTATTTCCTGTAAACACCATTAGCTGACAGTTCAGTGGCTGACTATAATTAACTAGGTTGTGTGTATTTGTTAGTAGCCCTGTCCAAAAGTCCCTCAGCATGGCTTGAACCATGCCATATGGCCCGTGTTTCTACATTTGAGCAAATGATGCAATGCTTCAAGGTCCTGCATGTTTCTTCCTGTACAGGGGAAAGAAAGTCTCTGCTTATTTTTCCCTAGGAAAGATCTCTTATTTAATTTACTTAGTGTGTGTGTGTGTGTGTGTGTGTGTGTGCGTGTGTGCGTGTTGTCCTAAAATAGTGTCCACAGTTGCAATGTAAACTGCCCTGTTGGTAAAAATCTCCTTGGTCTGACCATTGTATTGAAGAAAAATACATTTGTTCAATACAAAAAAATACAAAAAAATAAATTTGTTTAATTTTTTTACTTAGCCAGGTATGGCAAGGGAATAATGAATTTGAGACTAGTTTGAGCAATAAAGCAAGACCCTCTCTTAAAAGTCAAGTGATGAAGTTTTTCATATTGCTTTAAAGCAAGAGGTATTTAGTCCAGTTTATAACTAGAGGTAGAGGTTTTCAGTAATGGGAGACCTGGCTTCTGATTCTAGACTCATATCTGGTCATCAATAGAGACCTGGTCATGCCATGAGCAACACCATAAATATATGGAATCTAAATGGATGGAATCTATTCATGTTTTCAAAATTATTGGTTTGATAGGCTTGATTTGCTGAAGAAATTAATTATCTTTCCCCCTAATTTCTATAATATAAGTTCATTTTAAAAAATGGTGTCCTCATGAGAGATTATACAATAATCCACCAGATTCATAAAGTACACTTGCATTCTCTGGTCTTTTCAGGTAACCTTTCATGATGCTCATGCTGATAGATGCAGTTGAAGCTAACTACTGCTGGTCATGTAGCTTCTAAGATAATTAATGGGCATTTTCTTTCCTGTCACATACACATTTGTCCAGATTCTTGTCCACATTTGTCCAGCATTTTGAGGGCTTTTGTTTTTCATGTGTTGCTTTTTATTTTTATATATACTGGTGCTAAACAAATCTCTTATGGCCTGTCTTTGGCTGCATTTTCATGTATTAGTATAATATTAATCTTAAATTATGTTTTTCTCACTTAAATGCTGTTTGAACACATAATGAGATGGTTAGAGTGCCCCAGATTGCTAATTAGGTGACATGTTTCAAAATCCAACATTTACAAATGGTATCTCTCTTCTCAATAACCTATTGCACCATCTTCCTGAGATAGAAGATGAAATAGGATGCCATGGAGAGTTTTTCATTAAGCTTAGCATGACATGAGTCAGACTTTTTATGTAAATATTTTCCTCAATTTGCATCTATTTGAATAATATAGCATGTATTTTCCCATACATTTCAGAAATATAAATTAAAGGATCAATGTTATAAATTTCCAGATGATATGTGTAGGCTTTGCTTATTTTCAATTTAGATGACTTAAATTATAAAATTAACATACTATAAAAAGTAAAACCTAACAAACAGGTTAAAAAGAAGACATAAAACTCTCTATTTTCAATGATTTTCCATTTCATTCATTAAAATCTTTACTGAACTTTCTGATATAATTGTGCACATCACTCTGCATACCCTCATACATGCATGAAGTAGAATATACACATTATATTTATGTTTTGTAAAACTATGTGACTTTTGTGTGACATTATATTCTCTTAATAAAATATCATGCAGGACTTTGCATTTCAGTCAGTTTTGGATCTTATCATTTTGACAGCTGCACATTTTTCCTTTGCATTGATTACTGTAAATTATTTTCATAGCTCACAAAGAGTGAACTTGTAAATTCCTGTAACATGTGGAAATAACATGCAGCAGGAAGAAATGTGGCATTTTAGGGCATTCATACGTCTGTGACACTTGTGGCAGGATGGCATCCAGTTGTTCACTATTCATGCTCTGTTTCTATTAACAGTTGATTTTTCTCTATATAGTGATCTCAAAAACATGTTTAGTTGCATTCTAATGTTGTAGAGAAACAGAGTAGCTCAAGATTTTTCCTTTTAATCTATTTTTGTCTAAATTGAGTATGCCATTTTTTATTTTTTGAGACACAAAAAAATGTCATCTAACAAACCAGTTTCTTTTTATAGTTTTCTTAATAACTTTAGATAATAGACCTGATAAGTCATCTTACAATTTCTAGTTTCCTTGAAAATATTTTATTTTTAACCTGCTTATTCATATAGTATTGCAAACCATTATACTTGCATTCTGTATAGGACTATAATTCTCATTTTTTTCATCTAATTTTCATTTATACTGCTGTCTTAACACTAGCATTGTATTATGATTTGGACACATTGTGAGTTATCACTTGTTTTATATGTGTGTGTATAATGATGAATAATTTCATATGTTTTTTGATATTAAAATGTATTTTTTGTTAATAATCTTGACTTATAATTCTTAGGATAAACTTAAGGCACATCCTTTTCTAATAGAACTTAGCAGGTGTTTCTGTACTATGTTGATCATTGGACATTTTGGTATCATATGTCTAAGGCTGGCCTGAAAGGTTTGATATGCTTTCCTACTCCACAGGGTGCAAGAAAGAATGCTAGGAACTAGAAGTACAGGACAGATGAATTTCATGTCTCTTCACTGAGAAGTTCCCAAAGGAGGCTTCATAGGGTCAACATCAACTACATGTCTTATGGGCATCCTTCTGACCCAATGCTTTTGTATAGAAAGTTCATCTCTTGACATGAAGTCTGTTCAGCTCTTGACTTGAAGTTGTCTGTCATTCAACTTAATTTGAATGTTGCTAATGTTATTAATGTTTTATATTTTTCTTAGTTAATAAAGTATAATTGTTTGGCTTCAAGTCTATTATTTTTTCATTAATTAGTAATTTATTTATTTACTTTGCATCCTGGGTTATTGTAAAATAGATCCTGGTATCTCAAGTCACTGCAGGTCTAAGTACATCCCCTCCAACTGACACCAGACAAAAAAGCCCAGGTATGGGAGCAGGATCCATAGGCAGGCAACAGAGTCAGGATAAGCCCCTGCTTCAGTGTTGCAGGACCTGAATGAAGACCAAGCTGCACAAGTGCTACTTATGTATGAGGTCTGAGTGAGTAGGTCCAACTCTTGTATGCTCTTTGGTGGGTGATTTAGTCTCTGGAAGTCCCCAAGGGTCCAGGTTAGTTTTCCTGTGGAGTTTCTATCCCCTTTGGGCTACTCAACCCTTCTCCCAAATCTTACACAAGACTTCCTAAGCTCAATGTAATATTTGGCTATAGGTCTTTGCATCTGTTTTAGTCAGCTGTTAGGTGAAGCTTCTCAGAGGACTGCTATGCTTGGCTCCTGTCTGTAAGCATAACGGTATCACTAATAGTCTCAGGGTTGGTTTTTGCCCATGGGATGGCTCTGGAGTTGGACCAGTCAGTGGCTGGCCATTCCCTCAGTCTCTGTGACATCTTTGTCCCTGCACTTCTTGTAGGCGGGAAAAAATTTGGGTCAACGGTTGTATGGGTGGGTTGGTGTCCTTATCTCTCCACTGGGAGTTCCGCCTGGTTCTAGGAGGTAGCCACTTCAGGCTCTATATCCCCCACTGCTAGAGTCACCCTCTTACACTCCCTGGAGACTCCCCTATCCCAGGTTTCTGACACAACCTAGAGAAGCTTCCCCTGACCCCCATTGTTTTCCATTCACTCTCCTGGTCTACTCTCTTTGGCTCTCCCTATACCTGATACCCCCTCCCTTGCATTCCTCTCCCATCCCCTTTTCTTTTTTTTTTTTTTTAAATTTAATTTTATTTTATTTTTTTAATTTACATTCCAAATCACTTCCCCTTTCCCGTTTCCTCCCTCCCCGAAAGTCCCATAAGCCCCCTTCCCTCCCTCTTTTCTCCGTTCAACCCCCTCTCATTACTCTGTCCTGGCGTTCCCCTACATCCAGTCTTTCCAGGACCAGGGGTCTCTCCTTCCATCTTTTTAGAAATCTATTGATATGCTGATTGTGTCTAGGGTATTCTGAGATTCTGGGTCAATATCCCCTTATCAGTGACTTCATACCATGTGTGATCTTTTGTGATTGGGTTACCTCACTAAGGATGATATTTTCAAGTTCTGAGAGGCAAGTAACCCTATTAAAAAATGGGGTACAGAGCTCCACAAAGAGTTCTCACCTGAAGAATATCTAATGGCTGAGAAGCACCTAAAGAGATGTTCATCATCCTTAGTCATTAGGGAAATGCAAATCAAAACAACCCTGAGATTCCATCTCACACCAGTCAGGATGGCTAAGATCAAAAACACAGGAGACAGCAGTTGTTGGCGAGGATGTGGAGAAAGAGGAACACTCCTCCACTGCTGGTGGAATTGCAGGCTGGTACAACCACTCTGGAAAGCAGTCTGGCGGCTCCTCAGAAAACTGGGCATGACACTTCCGGAGGATCCGGCTATACCACTCCTGGGCATATACCCAGAGACTTTACCTGCATGCAATAAGGACACATGCTCCACTATATTCATAGCAGCCTTATTTATAATAGCCAGAAGCTGGAAAGAACCCAGATGTCCCTCAACGGAGGAATGGATTCAGAAGATGTGGTATATTTACACAATGGAATACTACTCTGCAATTAAAAACAATGAATTCACGAAATTCCTAGGCAAATGCCCATCCCCTTTTCTACCCAGTTCTCTCCCTCCATCTACCTTGGATGACAAATTTATTTCCCCTACTGAGTGAGATTCAAGCATGCTCCCTTGGGCCCTCCTTGTTATTTGGCTTCTTTGTGTCTATGGATTGAAGCTTTAGTATCCTGTACTTTATGGTTATATCCACTTACAAATGAGTACATACCATGTACGTGCTTTTAGGTCTGGGTTAACTCATTTAGGATATTTTCTAGTTTCATCCATTTGTCTGCAAATTTCATGATGTTCTTGTTTTTGTTTTAACGGTGGAATAGTACTCCATTGTGTAAATGAACCATATATTCTTTATCCATTCTTTGGTTGAGGGGCATCTGAGTTGTTTCCAGTCTCTGGCTATTATAAATAAAGCTGCTATGGACATAGTGGAGCAAATGTTCTTGAGGTATAGTGGTGCATCTTTTGAGTATATGCCCAGGAGTGGTATAGCTGGGTATTGAGGTAGAACTCTTTCCAGTTTTCTGAGAAACCACCAAGTTGGTTTCCATAGTGGTTGTACAAGTTTGCACTCCACCTGCAATGGAGGAGTATTTCCTTCCTCCACATCCTCACCAGAAAGAGCTGTCTATTAAGTCTTTGATATTAGCCATTCTGATGGGTAACAAGGTGGAATCTCAGAGTTGTTTTGATATGCATCCTGATGACTAAGGATGTTGGACATTTAAGTGCTTCTCAGCCATTCAAGATTCCTCTGTTGAGAATTCTCTGTTTAGTTAGTTCTGCATTTCATTTTTAAATTGGGTTATTTGGTTTGTTGTCTAACTTCCTGAGTTCTTTATATGTTTTGGATATTAGCCCTCAGTTACATGTAGAGTTGGTGAAAATCTTTTCCTAATCTGTGGGCTGCTGTTTTGTCCTATTGACAGTGTTTTTAGCCTTACAGAAGTTTTTCAGCTTCATGAAGTCCCATTTATCAATTAGTGATCTTAGTGCCTGAGCCTTTGGTGCTTTGTCCAGGAAGTTGTCTCCTGTACCATCTTATTCAAAGCTATTCCTTTCTTTCTCTTTTATTATATTTAGTGTATCTGGCTTTATGTTGAGGTCTTTGATCCACTTGTACTTAAGTTTTGTACAGGGTGATAAATATAAATCTATTGGCATTTTTTCTTTTTTTCTTTTTTTTTTGATATTTTTCTTTATTTTTGTTTCAAATGTTTTTCCTTTTCCAGATCTCCCCTTAGGAAACCCCTTATCCCATCCCCACTCCCCCTACCTCTATGAGGGTTCTCGACCACCTACCCACCCTCTCCTGTCTTCCTGCCCTGGCATTCCTCTACACTGGGGCATTGAAAACCCTCAGGTCCAAGGGCCTCTCCTCCCACTGATGGCAAGGCCATCCTCAGTCATATATGTGGCTAACACCATGGGTCCCTCCATGTGTATTCTTTGGTTGGTGGTCCAGTCCTGGGAGCTCCCAGGGGTCTGACCTGTTGATACTGTTGCTCCCTTCATGAGGCTACCAACCTCCTCACCTCCTTCAGTCCCTTTTCCAACTCCTCTATTGGGGACCCCCACTCTCCGTCCAATGGTTGGCTGTGAACATCCACATCTGTATTTGTCAGGCTCTGGCAGAGCCTCTCAGGAGACAGCCATATCAGGCTTCTATCAGCAAGCACTTCCCCCCATCCACAATTGTGTCCAGGTTTCATGGATGTATATGGGATGGATCCCAGGTGGGGTAGTTTCTAGATGACCTTTCCTTCAGTGTCTCCTCCACACTTTGTCTCCATATTTCCTCCTGAGAGTGTTTTGTTCACCCTTCTAAGAAGCACTGAAGCATCTACATTTTTGGTCTTTCTTCTTAGGCTTCATATGGTCTGTGAATTGAATCTTGGATATCCCAAACTTTTACCTCATAAAATTACAAAGCTTCTGTAAGGCAAAGGACATTGTCAATGAGACAAAACAGCAACCAACAGATTGGAAAAAGATCTTTACCAATCTCACATCTGATTATATCTGAGGGCTAATATCCAATATATACAAAGAACTCAAGGAGTTAGACTCCAGAGAACCCAATAACCCTATTAAAAATGGGAACAGAGCTAAACAGAGAATTATCAACTGAGAAAACTTGAATGCCTGAGAAGCACCTAAAGAAATGTTCAGCATCCTTAGTCATCAGGGAAATGCAAATCAAAACAAACCTGAGATTTCACCTCACACCAGTCAGAATGGCTAAGGTCAAAAACTCAGGAGACAGAAGGTGCTGGCAATGATGTGGAGAAAGAGGAGCACTCCTCCACTGCTGGTGGGATTACAAGCTGGTACAATCACTCTGGAAATCAGTTTGATGGTTCCTCAGAAAATTGGACATAGTACTACCTGAGGGCCTAGCTATACCACTCCTGGGCATATACCCAGAAGATGCTCCAACACCCAGTAAGGAAACATGCTCCATCATGTTCATAGCAGCCATATTTATAATAGCCAGAAGCTGAAAACAACCCAAATGTCCTTCAACAGAGGAATGGATACAGAAAATGTGGAACATTTAGACAATGGAATACTACTCAGCTATTAAAACAATGACTTCATCCATTTTCAGGCAAATAGATGGAACTTGAAAATATCCTGAGTGAGGTAACTCAGTCACAAAAGAACACACATGCTATATACTCACTGATAAGTGGATATCAGCCCAAAAGTTCAGAATATTTGCAGTTTTCTTACATGTAGATACCCAGTTAGAACAGGACCATTTGTTGAATATGCTTTCCTTTTGGCCAGTGTATGGTTTTGGCTTCTTTGTTAAAAATCAAGTGTTAATAGGTGTGTGGGTTTATTTCTGGGTCTTCAATTCTATTCCATGGATTAGTTTTTTATGCCAATACTTTGCAATTTTTATTATGCATTGCTCTGTAGTTCACCTTCAGGGATGGTGATCTTTCCAGAAGTTCTTTTACTATGCAGGGTTGTTTCAGCTATCCTGGTTTTTATTTTTTTTCCATATGAAGCTGAAAATTGTTCTTTCAAGGTCTGTAAAGATTTGTATTGGAATTTTGATGGGAATTGCATTGAATGTGTTAGATTGCTTCTTGGTAAGATGTCTAATTTTACTATGTTAATCCTACCAATCTATCATCATGGGAGATCTTTCTTTTTTCTGACATCTCCCTTAATTTCTTTCTTCAGATACTTGAAGTTCTTGTCATATAGTTCTTTCACTGACTTGGTTAGAATTACACTAAAGTATTCTATATTATTTGTGGCTATTGTGAAGGATTTGGTTCCCTGAGTTCTTTCTCAGCTTGTTTTTTGTTGAATAGAGGAGGGCTACTGATTATTTTGAGTTAATTTTGTATCCAGCCACTTTGCTTAAGGTGTTTATCAGTTCTAGGAGTTCTTTGGTAGAATATTTTGGGGCAGTCATGTATGCTATCATATCATCTGTGCATAGTGATACTTTGAATTCTTCTTTTCCAATTTGTATTTCCTTGATTTGCCTTAGCTGTTTTATTGCCATGGTTAGAACTTCAAGAAGAAGAAATTGAAGAAATTCAGAGAGCAGAAAATCTTATCATGTCACTGATTTTAGTGGAATTGCTTTAAGTTTCTATGGATTTAATTTGATTCAATTCTATGTCTTATGGAAAATTTATTTGTTATATCTTTGAATCTTTTCCTGTTTTACTTTTTTAAATTTTTTATTTTATTTTCTATATGTTTTATTTATATTCCCAATGATTTCCCCTTTCCTGGTTCCCCCCTCCCCGAAAGTCCCATAAGCACTCTTCCCTCCTCCTGTTCCCCAGTCAACCTCCTCCTGCTTCTCTGTCCTGGTATTCCCCTACACTGCTACATCCAGTCTTTCCAGGACCAGGGGTCTCTCCTTCTTTCTTCTTGGAAATCAATTAATATATGAATTGTGTCTTGGGTATTCCGAGATTCTGAGTTAATATCCCCTTATCAGTGACCGCATACCATGTGTGTTCTTTTGTGATTGAGTTACCTCACTAAGGATGATATTTTCCAGTTCTGACCATTTGCCTAGGAATTTCATGAATTCATTGTTTTTAATTGCAGAGTAGTATTCCATTGTGTAAATATACCACATCTTCTGTATCCATTTGGAAGTAATAGAAAAGAAACTAGGGAAGAGCCTTGAACACATGGGCACAGGGGAAAATTTCCTGAACAGAACACCAATAGCTTATTCTCTAAGATCAAGAATTGACAAATGGGACCTCATAAAATTACAAAGTTTCGGTAAGGCAAAGGACACTGTCAAAAGGACAAAGCGGCAGCCAACAAATTGGGAAAAGATCTTTACCTGTTTTACTTTTGTGGTTTTTTTTCCTTTCAGGAGTATCAGTCCTAAACATTTCATGTCTTCTGTAGGTATTTTTCCTCTAGTGAGTTGTTCATATTTTTACTTCTGTTTTGTGCGATTTACTGTGCAAGCTTCTATATCTTATTGGTTTCGTGATTATAAATTATTTTGCTCTCTTTTTCTAATGTAGTTTTTAATTCTGAGAAATGTCTGTCTTATGTTTCCTTACTGAAATTCATTTCACTACCGTTTCTCTTATTTCTCATGTCTCTTTTGCCTTACCTCCCCCAACCCAAATTCTTTATCTAAAATCTGTTTTCACTTCAGATTCTTTAAAATAATTTTTTGTATACATTTTTTCTGTTGCTGAGAGCAATTTGTTCATAAAGTTTAGTGTTCATCTGATCTTTTTTTTTCTCTTTTGAAGAATCAGGTCTTTCATCAAGATTCTACTTGGCACTGGATAATTAGAGTATGTATTTCACAGTTCATATTCTGTTATTGATCTATTGAATTTTGTCAGCAACTATACCAGCATTGATCCTCTTCTAGAAGGTTCCTACATCCCATCCTAGTTATCATGTTTATTGCTTGATATCTCTGTGAGAAACCATTGAGATGGTCCTCGTGTATCTTCTACCTTCATTTCTTCATCTTCTGGGAGGTGAGAGTCAACCATTTTCTGTTTCATCATAAGGTTCATAAACCAGTTTGTCATAGTAACTGTTGTGAAGAAACAACATGACCAAGGCAACTCTTGTAAAAGAAAGTATTTAGCTTACAGTTTCACAGGGTTAGTCTATTTTCATCAAGGCAAGGACCATGGTGCTGCAACAGCAGATAATAGCTACATTCTGATTTGCAGACAGCAGACCGAGAATGACACTGGGCTTAGTGTGGACCTTTGAAACCCAAAGCCCATACCCTGTCTGTGACACACCTTGTTCAACACAATCACTCCTAATCTTTCCTTGACAGTTAGTCAACTGAGCACTAAATATTCAAATATATGAGCCTATGTGGCCATTCAAACTACCATAGGGCTCTTTTATGAACTTACCAGTCACTTAAAATCACAGTTGCAAGTAAAATATTTAATTATTATTGTGTGTGAGAAAGAATGTGTGGATGCCACAGCACATATATGGAAGTCAGAAGAAAAGTTCCAGGAGTCAATTCCTTTCTTCCATTGTGGGATCCAGTGATCAAACTCAGGTTATCAGACTTGCAGGGTGCATGCTGAGCCATCTTAACGGAGTCTATACTTGGTCAAGATTTAGAGAGATGATGCCCACATTGTTTCGTCACTTCTGCACCAAATGCCTTGTATATTCTTAGTCTTACTAATAAATATTTTTATAGCTTCTTAATAGTAGTTTTATCTTATTTCAAATTATTTCCATTATTGATTTTAAATAGTAATGTGGAAAACAAGCAAATACTTTTCTTACATATTTTCCAGAAATCCCCATTAGTGGGATTTAAAACAGAGAAACCAGAATATTTGTACTGACTTTTAAAATATTTGCATTATCAAAACACACCTTTAAAAACATTTTTAGTTAACTCTTAGTAAAATGTTTTCAATCCATAGGGATAAATAAATTTATGTTAAAAATACTCTGGATTCTAATTTTGACTTCTCTACTCACCAGCTGTGATTCTTCTGTTTAGTCATTTGATTTTTCTTAGCCTTATGGGGATAAAAATTCCTACTTGCTTTACAGGCTGTTTTATGAAACTCTAACAAAATAACATAAGAAAGCTTGGAATGCTACCAGCTTCAGTGCATGTGTTAGGTACAATCAATATTTACATTTTACAAGTCTAATAAACCCAAGTCATGGCTCATAAAAGAACTTAATTTATTGATTTTAAATTGTGCTTTGCTTCTTTTCATGTTTTCAAAAGACACAGTGATCAATTAGTACTATTCTTAATTTATTTTGGATTGTGTTTCTTTGCAGTACTAAACGACATCAGCCTTATGTGAGGCGCTTCTGTTTCTCCCTCAGTCTCCTTTCTGTTCCATCAGCGCCATGCCCTTGGAAGCGGACCTTGACTTTGATCATTGCATCAGCAACAGAGAAAGCAGAGGCTGGGAGCATAGTCTTTGTCTTTGACTGACCCTCACTGCAGTTTATACTTCTACAAGGGGCCTTTTCTGATTCCAGGCTTGGTAAACTTTTTCTCTTTTGCCATTTTTAACTCAGGAGTCTTGTGCCCTATCTTGCCTGTTTATGTGCTTCCAGGATGCTATCGCTGTCCTTGTAATTCCTGTACAACCACCATAGACGCTTATTAATGTTTTTCTTCAAGGATTTCCTTCTTAGTTTACTGATGTGTAGTGTGTTGTTTTCTGCTAGAGCCAAGGGTGTTACAGGATTTTATGTAGCCTTTGCATTTACCCAGTCAACAAAAGTATCTTTTCAATGTCTGGCATTTCCCCAGAGAGCATAGATGGCTTACTTGTCAGATAGCTCAATTAGCTAAAAAGAACAACACATTTATTTTCAGTCATTGTTTGTACAATACATGGACACTACCTTATAATAGATTCAAGGTCAATAGTTGATGGTAATTTTAGTGAAATACATAAACTGTTTTGAGCATCCTCTTTGTGATATTATCAGTTTTCAATACTTTATAACTGATATAATCCCAGTAAGAAGGTTATATTTTCCCTCATTTTAAAATGTTATGAGGATAAGAAAGTCTGATATTGTTTGTCAAATGAACACAAGAACTTTTGCTTGATTCTGGTACTTTTATTATTTTCAACATTAGAGGATAAATTTCATTGCTGAGTGTTTATTATGATTTTCTTTTTGCGTCACTTTTTTTTAAACTAGAAATTTTAGCAATTGTGCATTAATCAAATGCAATTATAACTAAATACTGAGTACCTTTTTCTAGAAACATCGTATCTTTAACAATATTTATTAACTAAAAATATATTGTTGTTCACTAGCTCAAAAAATATATAAAGACTAAATTACCAGTATCAGTGAAGTAAAACTTATTAGAGTGTTTGAAATTTTGTGCACAATAGTAACTATCTCTATTGTGGGTTGTTTGAGGTTTGGGGGTTGAAGCAAATTTTAGGCTTTTAGCTTCTGAGAGTAGATCTTAGTTATGTTCATCAAACCATAACACCACATAATTTTTCACTACTCACTGCTCCATTTTACTGTCTTTAAAGTAAGAAAAAAAATCTACCTGATTTAAGCTAAAAGGAGTATCTGTCAATTTTTCTCATTAAAAATAATTCACTGACTGTGGAGGCTTGTTGCCCCAGCAAATGGGGATGCTAGAGGGGTAAGGCAGGAGTGGGTGGGAGAGTACCCTCTTAGAAGCAAAGAGGAAGGGGATGGGATGGGGGCTTTGTGTAGGGGAGACCTGGAAGAGGGACAACATTTTAAATATAAATAAATAAAATAATCAATAAAAATTAATTCACTGATTTCTAAGATGACAAAAAAATGAAGGCATCAATAAAATACAAGCAAAAATGAGCTGCTTAGGGCCTTACCAAAAGCGCCAAGCTACTAAAGAGCCATGTGGTTTCTTCTTAGCAACCAAGATTTCCATGGCTTATTTTGCTTATGTGAAAATGGGCACTAATTTTGGCTTTACCTTGTCTGTATTGGATCATCATTTCATGAGATACATGAATGAGTAGAGTTGTCTTGGACTATATATACATAGAATTCTATTGTAAATATTTGTTTCTGATAATAGCTTTAGGAAGACTACCTGCCCATCCAGAAAGAGCAAATATGAAAACTTCTATCTCACTGATAGAAATCAGAGTGTCATCCTTCTTCATTAATCTCCTCCCAGAGACAGTATAAACATGAAATAAAAAGTGAGTTTGTACCCTCACACTAAAAACAAAACTGGAAAGCTGAGTTTGACCAGGGGAAAAGCGAGCAGATATAATACAATGACTTGGAATTTTCTTTCCAATAAGCAAAAATCAGAAAAAAATTTTAATGTGTTTAACTTAAGCTTTTTCCGTAAACGTCTGTGATATCTCTTCTAAGGGTAGAGACATTAGAAAGTCTCATATTCCACATTTATAATATTAGGAATTATGCAA
This sequence comes from Tokudaia tokunoshimensis, assembly GCA_036184795.1. NCBI lineage: Eukaryota > Metazoa > Chordata > Mammalia > Rodentia > Muridae > Tokudaia > Tokudaia tokunoshimensis. The sequence goes on from BTHU01000011.1 coordinate 259,680, forward strand.
GTGTTTCTTTCTTATAGGCACCATAAACAAAATAATTTTCTGCACTATGTGATACTGGAGTTTGACCTCTGCTTTAGAAAGGCCATGTCTATTTGTTCACTGGAATTTTCCTGAATCTCTCTCTGGTCACAGATGGTATTGAATGAATGCACAAGCCCAGTGATTCTAGGGGGGATCATGCATCTAGTCATCAGGTACCTGAAATGGTCTTCAACCTTTCCATTCCTGATACCTTAGCTAATAAAACCATTTGGTTCATCTCTGAATCATTTTGGAGAATCACACCAAAAAGAGGCAATGAGTGAAAGACTCCCATTTAGCTATAGTTCCATAAAACCCATGAGATGTCCTCTATTTTTAGGGTGACAATCTCTTCTTTATTTGAGATGTAATAGGGAAAATAATTTTGTTTATTCAGCACTACAAAGTTGAAGGTAGATTTTAGCTAAAATGAATTCTAGGAATATGCAAAGCTGAGGCTCTCTATGCTAAGAAGGAGTTTGCTATCATGTTTGAGACCTGCTGTCATCTCTTCGTTAGTCTAGGAAAACAAGGGAAGTATAGCAGGTTATTTTGGAACATGCAAGACATGCTGATGAGTTATAATTATATAGCAGCATCTTGGAAGCTGTTATTTGGATAGTGCTTCCCAGCTGATTTATAATTTTTTAACGATGCTATATCTACGTAGCTTTGCATTTATTCTCACCCACCCCCTATTTCTTGAAAACTGGGAACACTGCTGTTAGTTTAAAGGCCTCAAAGGTTTCCTTAATAAGATGTCACCAGCTGAATAAAGTTACATTTCCTTAAACATCTCTCAGACTGGGTTAATTGCCTCTCCTAAACCTTTTGCTTTGTTTTTGGTGCTTGGCTGTGGTTACTGTGATATAGTCAGGATGGATCTTACCACAGCTTTTGATGCTGGGCTGGCATAACTTACCTCAGATATTGTTCCAAAAGAAAATCATGTGGTTTTGTTTACATAAAACAGGTTGAGTTTTTCACTTCTTATCTGAGTTTTGTCTGACATTAGGAAACTGTAGGAATACTCACCTGAGTTTGGTAGGTATAAATAAAGAAAGACCAGTCAGACTCCCGGAGGATCCGGCTATACCACTCCTGGGCATATACCCAGAGGCTTTACCTGCATGCAATAAGGACACATGCTCCACTATGTTCATAGCAGCCTTATTTATAATAGCCAGAAGCTGGAAAGAACCCAGATGTCCCTCAACGGAGGAATGGATTCAGAAGATGTGGTATATTTACACAATGGAATACTACTTTGCAATTAAAAACAATGAATTCACGAAATTCCTAGGCAAATGGTCAGAACTTGAAAATATCATCCTTAGTGAGGTAACCCAATCGCAAAAGAACACACATGGTATGCAGTCACTGATAAGGGGATATTAACCCAGAATCTCGGAATACCCTAGACACAATTCGCATATCAATAGATTTCTAAGAAGATGGAAGGAGAGACCCCTGGTCCTGGAAAGACTGGATGTAGGGGAACGCCAGGACAGAGTAACGAGAGGGGGTTGAATGGGGAAAAGAGGGAGAGAAGGGGGCTTATGGGACTTTCGGGAAGGGAGGAAACGGGAAAGGGGAAATGATTTTGAATGTAAATAAAAAAAAAACTTAGAAAATAAAATTAAAAAAAAAAAAAAAAAAGAAAGACCAGTCAGCAGAGTAAGTACCATTTGAGTGGTTTGGGAGAGAGATTCTCACTCATTCAGGAAGCAACTTCTCTGTTGAAGCACATAGATTATACTTGTATAAACAAGAAATTAACAGAGGGAATCATGTATCTAACAAGGAGTGAGACCTTGGAAGGGTGAAGGTCCCAAGGACTAATTCAATTACTTCCAGAAGGTCTTGAAACATTGTCTATCTTCCTCTCAATTCTGGTATTTATTTTGCTTTCTGCCCCCCCCCTTTTTTTTTTCTTAAGACTTGGGTTTTTAGCCCAGGTTTGCTTTGAACTTTTGGTCTTCCTTCATCTTCCTCTCTAGTGTGGACTTATAAGCCTGTACCACCACACGTGGTCACGTTCTAGCACATCTTAATACAATGAACACAAATCAATGCAATAAAAGAGGCACTTTGTGTTTGTGCTTACCCTATTAGTATGTTGTAGTGAACTAGAGAAGGGAAGCAGCTGCAGGTTTGTAGAGAAAATCAAAGCATGGCAGCCACCAATACTCCCTTTGGAACCATCCTGGACACTCAATGCTGAGAGGCTCAGAGGCTGCTGGCAGGTGGCTTGTCAAGACACAAGGTTCCCCAGGTTGCCACTTCCATCTGTCCTTGCTTAGTCTTCCACTGATACAGAAACTGACTTTGCTTCCCAGAAAATAAAATCAGATTCCCAAAATTTATAATATGTTTGTATGATTTTCGGTTTTGTTTTTGTTTTTTTATGTGATAATTGTTTAAGTTTTTATTTGAGCTATATGAGTAATTGAGGGGGTAATAGTCTTCAACTGTGCCTTAAAGAAAATTTATATAAAATTATTCTCCTTCTACTCTTCTTCCTTTTCCTCCTCCTTCTCCCCCTCCTTTTCATACCCTACTCTCCAGCTTTTGTCACATGTTCAGTCTGAACTAGTATACAAATCATGGATTTTGTGAAAATAGGCAGAGAATAATGCAGAAGAAGGTGGGAGCGGGGACCAATTCCTCTGTCCAGGGAGGTCCACAGAAGTAATAGTTACACTTATGTTTTTAAAGACAAAAAGCAAAATAAAAATCAAGAACAGAAAGGAAAAAAATCAGTCCTTTTTTGCTATTATTTTAAGGACACTGTACAATTATGAGCATAGGGAGAAGATCACTGGGACCAGAGGACCATGTCTGTGTCTGTCTCCACCTGCTCCATGACATCCTAGATATACTAGTAAATAGTATCTGGACTGTTGAACTATTTAGTTCTCTCCATTATTGTCTCTTCAGGGGACTCTACTTCATAAGCGTTCCATAACCTTCTGAAAATATAGCCCCAGTTTGAGACTAAATGTTGAAATACATGAGCCTATAGGGGACATTCATGTTCAAACCTCAACTAGGCTCTAAGGAACATGAAGTTAGAAACATCTGCCTTTCAAGAAAGAGCTGCGGGAGGGCAGGACACTTACATAGTATTGACTTATCTATACAGGAGCAAACACAAAACAACAGTGGGGAGATATTGACAGGTGTACACACAGGTAGCTATCAAGACAAAATATCACCTAATAAAAATTGAGTGTCAAGTCTGTTGAGGGATATTTTTAAAAGGGAAGAGATTAGAGAGTCACAGATCATTGAAATCATCTACGTGATGTGAGGAATAAATGTTCTCAAGGGGAAGTATGGACCATTTAGGAACTATGAATAAATCAACCAGCTGTACGGCGCATGAGTGTTAATGCATGGTGAACATGACACTGGAAAGTTGGCTGAGGTCAGACCCCTCACTCCATCCTGTCTATAACAGTTTATCTCTTCCCTGGAACTGTTGGAAGCCAGTGAAGTCTTTACTATAAAGGATGAAATGGTTATATTTACATTTTGAGACTACCACATTGTACTTTAGTTTTCCTATGTAGAAAATGAGCAGATGATTGAGATGGTCTCTAAGGTTTAGATAAGGCTCTCTTTAGAAAATCATACCTGTGGGTAACATTACATGTGGAATTTCAGGGCTGTAAAAGCCCTCAATATTCATCCATAGAAAGGGCTGGTCAAACCATACCGACCTAGGCCATGTCCAGGATAATTTTAAGAGGAGGATAAGACAAGGGTATTTGAGCTGAGAAGAACATAAACTGTCAGAAGCCATCTAGGAGAGCCTAGAACTAGCAGATGACTTTCCCAGAGATTACCTACCATTTTGTATGGTAGGTGATGGATGAATTTTGGAAAGGCCCCAGGAGACTTCATCCCAGGATTGCTTCTTGCTATTGATATTCCTCTCTTATCACTATTACACAGTCTAACAATTCCTGAGCATCAGCCCACCCTATGGGGCAAATTTCCTGCAGATCAACATACAGACAAATTTCATGAATTAATGCTGTTTAGATGAATTAATGAATTTATAGACTACCTGATTTGATTCAGATAATTTTAGGAATAAAGTTTTAAGAGGTGATTTTAGTTGCTTTGCTAGAAAGATGTAACAGTCATTAGTATCAAGTTATAATCAAAAATATAATGTGCTCATTATAATAGTAAGTAAAGGCTAGATAATGAGAAATACAATGAGCTTTCATAATTGCACTAAAACCAGAAATAGGCTCAGAACAAATTTCTGTTCAAGGAAAAACATTCAGGCTAAAGGATAAAGTCACAAGTGTGCTCTATGATAAGACAAGCCATGTGAAACTTGTTTTGAACTTATAATGAGCTTAGAGAATAAAACACTACTTTGAACTTGATAGTGATATCCTTCTGTTACTCTCCTTTTATGTAGCATTTTATTTATGAGGTAATTGTTTATATTTTTATTAGATATTTTCTTTATTTACATTTCAAATATTATCTGCTTTCCAGGTTTTCCCTCCAAAAACCCCCTATTCCATTCCCACTCCCCCTGCTCACCAATCCACTAACTCCCACTTCCCTGTCCTGGCATTCCCCTATACTGGGGCATCCAGCCTTCTCAGGACCAAGGACCTCTCCTCCCTTTGATGTCCAACAAAGCCATCCTCTGCTACATATGCAGCTGGAGCCATGGGTCCCTCATGTGTACTCTTTATTTGGGTGGTTCAGTACTCTATGGAGTACTGGTTGGTTCATACTGTTGTTCCTCCTATGGAGCTATAAACCCCTCCATTAGGGACCCTGTGCTCAGTCTAATGACTGGCTGAAAGCATCCACCTCTGTATTTGTCAGGTACTGGCAGAGCCTCTCAGGTGATAGCTATTTAAGACTCCTATCAGCAAACACTTGCCCACATCCACAACAGTGTCTAGGTTTGGTGATTGTAAATGGGATGGATCCCCAAGTGGGGCTGTTTCTGGATGGTCTTTCCTTCAGTCTCCGTTCCACACTTTATATCTCCTCACATGGGTATTTTGGTCCCCCTTCTAAGAAGGACCAAGGTATCCATACTTTGATCTTCCTTCTTGAGCTTTGGTTGGTCTGTGAATTGTATCATGTGTATTCTGAGCTTCTGGGCTAATATCACTTATCAGTGAGTGCATACCATTTGTGTTTTTTGTGATTGGATTACCTCGCTCAGGATATTTTCTAGTTCCATCCATTTGCCTAAGAATTTCATGAATAATTTGTTTTTAATAGCACTTCATTGTGTATATGTACCAAATTTTCTGTATCTATTCCTCTGTTGTGGGACATCTGGGTTTGTTCCAGCTTCTGGCTATTATAAACAAGGCTGCTATGAACATAGTGGAGCATGTGTCCTAATTTCATGTTGGAGAATCTTCTAGATATAAGGTCAGCAGTTGTATAGCTTGGTCCTCTGGTAGTACTATGTCCAATTTTCTGAGGAACCGTCAAACTGATTTCAAGAGTGGTTGAAACAGCTTGCAATCACATCAGCAGTGGAGGAGTGTTCCTCTTTCTCCATGTCCTCACCAGCAACTGCTGTCACCTGAGTGTGGATCTTAGCCATTCTGACTGGTGTGAGGTAGAATCTCAGGGTTATTTGGTTCTCTGGAGTCTAACTTCTTGAGTTCTTTGTATATATTGGATATTAGCCTTCTATCAGATGTAGGATTGGTTGCTTCCCAATTTGTTGGTTGCTGTTTTGTCCTATTGACAGTGTCCTTTGCCTTATAGAAGCTTTGTAATTTTATGACGTTCCCATTTGTCAATTCTTGATCTTAGAGCATAAGCTATTGGTGTTCTGTTCAGGAAAATTTCCCGTGCCCATGTGCTCAAGGATATTCCACACGTTCTTTTTTATTAGTTTCTGTGTATCTGGTTTTATGTGGAGGTCCTTGATCCACTTGGACTTGAGCTTTGTACAGGACATAAGAATGGATCAATTTGCATTCTTCTGCATGCTAACCACCAGTTGAACCAGCACCTTTTGTTGAAAAGACTTTTTTCCACTTGATGGTTTTAGTTCCATTGTTAAAGATCAAGTGACCATAGGTGTGTGGGTTAATTTCTGGGTCTTCAGTTCTATTCCATTGATCTACCAATACCATGGAGTTTTTATCATGGTTGCTCAGTAGTTTACCTTGAGATCCAGGATGCTGATTCCCCTAGACATTCTTTTATTGTTGAAAATAGTTTTCACTCTCCTGGGGTTTTTGTTATTCCAGATGAATTTGAGAATTGCTCTTTCTAATTCTATGAAGAATTGAGTTGGAATTTTGATGGAGATTGCATTGAATCTGTAGATTGCTTTGGGCAAGATGGTCATTTTTACTATATTAATCCTGCCAATCCATGAGCATTGGAGATCTTTTCATCTTCTGAGGTCTTCTTTGATTTCTTTCTTCAGATACTTGAAGTTCTTGTCATACATAACTTTCACTTGTTTGGTTAGAGTCACACCAAGATACTTTATATTGTTTGTGACTATTGTGAAGGGTGTCGTTTCTGTAATTTCTTTCTCTGTCTGTTTATCCTTTGAGGATAGGAAGGCAACTGATTTGTCTGAGTTAATTTTACATCCAGCCACTTTGCTGAAGTTGTTTATCAGCTGTAGGAATTCCCTGGTGGAGTTTTTGGGGTCACAAGAATATTATCATATCATCTACAAATAGTGATAGTTTGACTTCTTCCTTTCCAATTTGTATCCCTTTGACCTCCTGTAATTACTCTATCTAGAACTTCAAGTACTAAATTAAATAAATAGGGAGAGAGGTGACAGCCTTGTCTAGTTCCTGATTTTAGTGGGATTGCTTCAAGTTTCTCTCCATTTCGTTTGATGTTGGGTATCAACTGGTTTGCTACAATATACAGCTACTGGTTTGCTGTATATTGCTTTTACTATGTTTAGATATGGGCCTTGAATTCCTGATCTTTCCAAGACTTTTAACATGAAAGGATGCTGAATTTTGTCAAATGCTTTTTCAGCATCTAATGAAATGACCATGTGGTTTTTTTCTTTGAGTTTGTTTATGTAGTTGATTGCATTGATGGATTTCCATATATTGAACTGCCCCTGCATCTCTGGGATGAAGCCTAGTTGATGATGGTGAATGATCATTTCAATGTGTTCTTGGGTTTGTAAAGCAAGAATTTTGTTTAGTATTTTTGCATCGATATTCATAAGGGAAAGTGGTCTGAAGTTCTCTTTCTGTGTTGGACCTTTGTGTGGTTTTGTCCATTTCATCCCAGATTTTCCAGTTGTGTTGAGTATAGGCTTTTCTAGTAGGACAGATGATTTTTTTTTAATTTCCTCAGTTGCTATTTGTTATGTCTCTCTTTTCATTTCTTATTTTGTTAATTTGGATGTTGTCTCTGTGCCCTCTAGTTAGTCTGGCTAAGGGTTTATTTATCTTGTTGATTTTCTCAAAGAACCAGTTCCTTGTTTTATTGATTCTTTGCATAGCTTGTTTTGTTTCTACTTGGTTGATTTTCAGCCCTGAAATTGATTATTTCCTACCATCTACTCCTCTTGAGTGTATTTGCTTCTTTTTGTTATAGAGCTTTCAGGTGTGCTGTTAAACTGCTAGTGTATGCTCTCTCCAGTTTCTTTTATGGAGGCACTCAGAGCTATGAGTTTTCCTCTTAGCACTGCTTTCATTGTGTCCCATAAGTTTGGGTATGTTGTATCTTCATTTACATTAAATTCCAAAAAGTCTTTAGTTTCTTTATGTCTTCCTTGACCAAGCTATAATTGAGTAGAGCGCTGTTGAGCTTCTATGTGTATGTGGGTTCTCTGTTGTTCTTGTTGCTGTTGAAGACCAACCTTAATCCATAGTGTTCTGATAGGAGGCATGGGATTATTTCAATCTTCTTATATTTGTTGAGGTATGTTTTGTGACTGGTTATATGGTCAATTTTTTTTCTGTTTCTTTTTTTATTAGATATATTCTTTTTTTTGGTTTTTCGAGACAGGGTTTCTCTGTGTAGCCCTGGCTGGCCTGGAGCTCACTCTGTAGACCAGGCCGGCCTCGAACTCAGAAATCCTCCTGCCTCTGCCTCCCAAGTGCTGGGATTAAAGGCGTGCGCCACCACAGCCCGAGATATATTCTTTATTTACATTTCAAATGTTGTCCCCTTTCCTGGTTCCTTCCCCCCAAAAATCTCCTAACCCATCTCTACTCTCCCTGTTCACCAGCCCACACATTCCCACTTCCCTGTCCTGGTATATCCCTTATACTGGGGCATCTAGCCTTCTCAGGACTCAGGGCCTCTCCTCCCTTTGATGTCCAACAAGGCCATCCTCTGCTGCATATTCATCTGGAGCCATGGGTCCCTCCATGGGTACTCTTTGGTTGGTGGTTTAGTCCCTGGGAGCTCTGGGGGTATTGGGTGGTTCATATTGTTGTTCCTTCTATGGTGCTGCAAACCCTTTCAGCTCCTTGGGTCCTTTCTCTAGCTCCTCCATTGGGGACCCTATGCTCAGTTCAATGGTTGGTTGAGAGTGTTCCCCTCTGTATTTGTCAGGCACAGGCAGAGCTTCTCAGGTGACAGCTATATCAGGCTCTGGTCAGCAAGCACTTGTTGGTATCCACAATAGTGTCTGGGTTTTGTAACTGTACATGGGATGGGTCCCTTGGTTGGGGAATCTCTGGATGGTTTTTCCATTAGTCTCTGCTCCACACTTTGTCTCTGTATCTCCTCCTCTGGGTATTTTGCTTCTCCCAGTGCCACCTGGATATGGTGTTCTGTGGCAGAGGATCTATATGGTCAGTTCTGGAGAAGGTACCATGAGGTGCTGAGAAGAAGGTATATTCTTTTGATTTAGGATGAAATGTTCTATAGATATCTGTTAAATCCACGTGGTCCATAACTTCTGTTAGTTTCATGGTGTCTCTATTTATTTTGTGTTTCCCTGATCTGTCCATTGATGAGAGTGGGATATTGAAGTCCCCCACAATTATTGTGTGAGGTGCAATGTGTGCTTTGAGCTTTAGTAAAGTTTCTTTTATGAATGTGGGTGCCCTTGTATTTGGAGCATAGATGTTCAGAATTGAGAGTTCATCTTGGTAGATTTTTCCCTTGATGTGTATGAAATGTCCTTCCTTATCTTTTTTGATGACTTTTGGTTGAAAGTCAATTTTATCTACTATTAGAATGGCTACTCCAGTTTGTTTCCTGGGACCAATTGCTTGGATAATTGTTTTCCAGCCCTTTACTCTGAGGTAGTATTTGCCTTTGACACTGAGGATCATTGCCTGTATGAAGTAAAATGCTAGGTCCTGTTTAAGTTCAAGTCTGTTAGTCTATGTATTTTTATTGGGGAATTGAGTCCATTGATATTAAGAGATATTAAGGAATAGTTTCCTGTTATTTTTGCTGTTATTTTTATGCTTATGTGGTTCCCTTCTTTTGGGTTTGTTTAAAGAAGATTACTTTCTTGCTTTTTCCAGGGTGTAGTTTCTCTCCTTTTGTTGGCATTTTCCATCTATTATCCTTTGTAGGGCAGGATTTCTGGAAAGACATTGTGTAAATTTGGTTTTATCATGGAATATCTTGGTATCTCCATCTATGGTAATCAAGAGTTTTACTGGGTATAGTAGTCTGGGCTGGCATTTGTGTTCTCTTAGAGTGTGTATGAGATCTTCCCAGGATCTTCTGGCTTTCATAGTCTATGGTGAGATGTTTGGTGTAATTCTAATATGTCTGCCTTTATATGTTCCTTGACCCTTTTCCTTTACTGCTTTTAATATTCTTTCTTTGTTTAGTACATTCGGTGTTTTGATTATTATGTGATGAGAGGAATTTCTGTTCTGGTCCAATCTATTTGGAGTTCTGTAGGCTTTCTTGTATGTTCATGAGCATCTCTTTCTTTAGGTTATGAAAGTTTTCTTCTATAATTTTGTTGAAGATATTTACTGGCCATTTAAATTGGGAATCTTCACTTTCTTCTATATCATTTTTCCTTAGGTTTTGTCTTCTCTTTGTGTCCTGTATTTCCTGGATGTTTTGGGTTAGGAGCTTGTTGCATTTTGCCTTTTCTTTGACTGTTGTGTCAATGTTTTCTATGGTATCTTCTGCACCTGAGATTCTCTTTTCTATCTCTTGTTGTTGATGCTTGCATCTATGACTCCTGATCTCTTTCCTAGGTTTTCTATCTCCAGTTTTGTATCCCTTTGTGATTTCTTTATTGTTTATCTTTCCATTTTTAGTTCCTGGATGGTTTTGTTCACTTCCTTCACCTTTTTGGTTGTATTTTCCTGTAATTCTTTAAGGGATTTTTGTGTTTCCTCTTTAAGGTTTTCTACCTGTTTACCTGTGTTCTCTTGTATTTCAAGAGAGTTATTTATATCCTTTAAAGTCCACATCACCATGAGATGTGATTTTAAATCAGAATCTTGCTTTTCTGGTGTGTTGGGATAATCTGTGCTTGTTGTCATGGGAGAACTGGGTTCAGATGATGCCATGTAGCCTTGGTTTCTGTTGCTATGTTCTTGTGCTTGCCTTTCGCCATCTGGTTATCTCTTGTTTTGACTGGCCTTGCAGTCTCTGACTGTGTCTTGTCTGTCCTGCAAGTCTGTGTGTCAGTAGTCCTAGGACACCAGTTCCCTCAGAGAGGAATATAGGTATGGAGAGCTGTGGTACAGGGTCAGCTCTGGAGGGCAGACAAAAACCAGAAGGATCCTGTCCCCAGCTGGTCCTTGGTTACTGTGTCCTGATGGCTCTGAGCAGGTCCTTCTTGGGCCAGAAATTTGAAGAGAAGTGGTGGTCTTACCTGTGTTTGCAGGACTGTAGGCACTCCTGGGAGACCAGCTCTCTCCTGGAAGTATTTGTGTATGTAGCTCTGTTGCCCAGGATTAGCTCTGGGCGCAGGAGGAAATTGGAAGTCTCCTGTATCAGGCTTCCCCTGGGTTCCTGTGTCTGGAGGGTTCTGTGCAGGCTCCTCTGAGCAGAAGGGGCGGTCGTACCTGCACTCACAGACCTGTCTGCACTCTTGGGAGGCTAGCTTTCTCCCTGTGCCACTTGGGTGTGGAGCCCTGTGACAGAGGATTTTTTCCAGCTGCAGACAGAAACCGGAAGTGAGGTAATTGTTTCTTATGTCAAGAACTTTTGGTCCAAAAGCTACAAAATTTGAAAGCAATAAAGAAAGGCAGTGCAGCCATTTTCTGCTTCACCCAGTGTGTATGTGTCTGTGTGAGTGATTTCTTTCCTTTCCTTTATCCTTTCTGGTTTAAAAAGAGTTAATGAGCTCCCTGGTTGAGCACTAGCAATAAATCCTTTTACTTAATTCCCAACTGCTACACAGCAGGAGTTAAATACCTTTGGTCTTAGGATAGTTTAAAAAAAAGGTACATATTACCCAAAATAAGCTACTTTTGCCCCAGCAGTCACAGCTTCTGCCACCACAACTGCCAACACTCCATTGTTGCCTTCCAGCCTGGGAAACCCTATAGCTGCTGGGAAAGTCACTGGCAGTAAACAATATGAAAAGGGAAGTATCATTTATGTCTTCCAGTCCTTCTAACCCTTGTAGAAAGGGAAGTGGGCAGTATATTGGTTAGGGTTCTCTAAAGCAGCAAAACTTATAGAATGAATCTATGTACCAAAAAAAAAAATGAAGATTTATTAGAATGATTTCTAGGCCCTGGTACAGATCTCTGATAATGACTGGCTATGAATGGAAAGTCCAAGAATCCCATAGTTCATCAGTCTACAAGGCTAGATATCTGTTCTTCATTATATCCTGGAATCATGAACAGGTAGGCTCTAATGCCAGTGAAGGAATAGACTTGATAGCAAGGTGAGAGCAGGGAGACAGAGAGCAAAAGAAAATGCTTTTTTCTTTCATGTCCTCATATAGGCTTCACACAGAAGGTATGTCTTTCTGTTTCAAGGTCCAGATTAGAAATGAATCTTCCTACTTCAAATTAAGCAAAAATCTCTCACAGGTGTGTCCACCACTTTAAAAATTTTAGTTAATTCCAGATGTAGTCAAGTTAAGAACCAAGAATAGCTATCACAGTCAGGAAAAATAGGTAAGCCACTGTTATCATGGACTGATATTGCCATTGTTTTCCCAGCTGTAGATATTTCTGGCTGAGGAATTGTAACGTGGAAGGACATTGGTTATCTCAGCTTGAAAAATTTGAAGCAAAAAAAAAAAACAGAAGAGAACTCATTCACTTGAAATGAAAGTAGCTCCTCCAGAAACACTGGATAACAGAGAGCCTTGTAATAATATCCACCAACCAGGCCCCTCAGAACTCCCAGGGATTAAGCCACGGAGTACACATGACTCCAGCTGCATATGTAGCAGAGGATTGCCTTGTCAGGCATCAATGGGAGGAGAGGTTCTTAGTCCTATGAAAGCTGGATAGATGCTCCAGTTTAGAGGAATCGAGGGTGGGGAGGTGGGAGTTGGGTGGGTAGAGGAATACCCTCATAGAAGCAGCAGGAGGGTGGATGGGATAGGGAGTTTAAGGGAGGGTGGGGGGCAAACCCAGAAAAGGGATAACATTTGAAATGTAAATAAAGAAAATATCCAATTAAAAAAAAAAACTTCAGGTCTTAGAGAACATTTGCTTATCCTCTGGCTTGGTAAAAGCAATACGTATAGTATTTATTACATTAAAATAAATCCTGACATGGGGTTGCTACCTGCCTTAATGGTTTAAGTTACCAAATGAAAGATACACACAGCCTTTATATTTTAATATGCCTTAGGCAGCACAATATCTGGGCAACTGCCTAACTTCCATGTTGTTAGAATCTGCCTCTCACAGATAACTCCGAGTTACTACTTAGTAATTTTTATGTTCCATCTTGGCTGCTCTTGGCATCTGTCTCTTGGTCCCTTTACATGACAGCTGTGCTTCTCCCTCCTGTATGTTATTCTTCCATCACTGCTCCTCTTTCCTCTCCTGCACTTCTCCTAAGGCATGGCCACTCTCTACTTCCTGCTTCACCTGAGGTCCCAAGCCCAGGAAACCTAAAATCCACCTAAATCTCTCCTCCCCAGCTTTTGGCGGCAGGCATCTTTATTTACCAGTCAGAATTAACTGGGGACAGGATCCCAGAAGCTAAGTGCAGACCCTCTAGTGCATCAGAATACAAACAGGTATAAACAGGCAAGACAGAAGTATTGATGAACAAACTACAGAGGGTTTTACTAAATAGAAATGCACTTATATACAAGTAAGTAAAAAAAAAAACATGACAGTAAAAGTATGGGACTAAAAGAGGACTGGGAATGTAGATTTGTAGTGGAGTATTTGCATAGCGTACACAGACTCTGAGTTTGATCCTCAGTATACCCTCCTCTTCCCCAGTAAGATTAGAAAGCTTATTCTCAGTGGGCTGAAGAGGTGGCTCAGTGGTCATGAGTACTGCTGTTTTTAGGCAGGACTTGATTCCAGGGTCTCAGCTCATATACATCAGCTCATAATCACCAGTAACTGTAGCTCCAGGAAATCCAAAGCCCTCTTTCTGCTTTGGTGGGCACCTACATTCATTTATTTTGGGGAGTGTCATATATAATCTTTTTCCCGAGAAATTAATTGTATATATCCACCACTGCTTACTCTGAAGACCATTATGAGACTAACATTAAATTTAATCCAGATTTTATTTTGTTTTATAGTTATCTTATTGCTTGTGTTAAACCAAATATGAAAATTACCATATGTAAATATATTTGTTAATCTCATTTGAAAGTCAAAGGCAAATAGGTATTTACAATAATTTAAAATTATGGATACTGGTTTTTTATTGTGTATGTGTGTATGTGCACAGTGCATGTGTGTGGAAGGCAGATAACACCTTGGATAACTTCATGCCTTAATTTTCTCCTTCTTTCGCATGGGTCCTGGATATTGAACTCAGGTCATTAGGCTTGGTAATAAATACCTTTAATTAAGCCATCTCACTGATCCAATAATATGTTTAAAATTATTAATTCCTTTATAATTTTATATGACATGTTTTAATCATATTCACCCCTTTCTTTTCCCAGATGCCTCCACTTGTCTACCCATCCTACTAACAAAAAATTAAACCAATCAACACTAAATTTTGCTGCCCAAATAGTCTTGGATGTGTGGTTTTCCACTGGAGTATAATCAAGGGCCAAGGTCTACATTCTTATTCTTAGGGAAAAGCTACCTTTACTTTAGCAGCTCACAACTGCGAATACTTCAAACTCTAGGGTTTGGGCCTTTCTGCCCAACTCTTTTCTACGTACTGGGATTTGGTCTGGCTTGGGCTTGCACAGGACTTGTGCATGCTGTCATAAGTGCTATTAGTCCATACATACAGCTGCCTTGGTGTGTACAAAATACACTGTTTCCTTGTAGTAGCTCACTACCATTGGGTCTCACACTATTTCTAGTGTGAGAACTTTCCACAGTGATTTCTGAGCCTTGGTGAAAAGGGGTGTAGTATATATGTTAGATTTAAGACTGAACATTCTGAAGTCTGTAAAAACCACTATTTACTGTTAATAGAAGCTTCTCTGATAACAGTTGAGAGACGTATTGATCTATAAGTATAAGGATAAGTCATTAGGAATTAATTTAATACTACATCTCTCCTATAGGACCTACATGTTTAGGCACAGTTTCTAGATCTGATAATGGTGCCAGGTATGGGTTTCATCTCGAGGAGCAGAACTTGGGCTAGTCATGCTAGGCCAGGCAAATAATAGGCTTTAGGAAAATTTCTCTTTTAATACTCCATTGTTTAATTTAAACTCCGGAGGATCCGGCTATACCACTCCTGGGCATATACCCAGAGACTTTACCTGCATGCAATAAGGACACATGCTCCACTATGTTCATAGCAGCCTTATTTATAATAGCCAGAAGCTGGAAAGAACCCAGATGTCCTTCAACGGAGGAATGGATTCAGAAGATGTGGTATATCTACACAATGGAATACTACTCTGCAATTAAAAACAATGAATTCACGAAATTCCTAGGCAAATGGTCAGATCTTGAAAATATCATCCTTAGTGAGGTAACCCAATCACAAAAGAACACACATGGTATGCAGTCACTGATAAGGGGATATTGACCCAGAATCTCGGAATACCCTAGACACAATCCGCATATCAATAGATTTCTAAAAAGATGGAAGGAGAGACCCCTGGTCCTGGAAAGACTGGATGTAGGGGAACGCCAGGACAGAGTAACGAGAGGGGGTTGAATGGAGAAAAGAGGGAGGGAAGGGGGCTTATGGGACTTTCGGGGAGGGAGGAAACGGGAAAGGGGACGTGATTTGGAATGTAAATTTAAAAAAAACTGCCTAGATTTGATATATAAACTTGATATTGCATGTCATCCATCTTAAAGTCTAACTGTATTCAACATAGACCCACTTTGTACATGAACCACATATACATACACATATTATGCAATTGATCCATTTACCATTTCCTTTATAAATAATTGCTAGTATGTGATATTTTAGAGAATATTTTAATTAAGTAATTTCCAAAGATTGTTTATGTCTATAAGGGTCCAAAGAGTGCAGAAGAGCACACCTGATCCCACTTTTCTAACTGATCTGTAACTGGTATTGATTATAGCTGCAGTGTGGGTTCTGGGAACTGAACCATATCCTCTGCAAGAACAGCACATATCTTGTTCTCTGAGCCATCTCTTGAGCTCAAGGGCAGATTTTCTTTTAAAAAGAAATTAAATTCTACATAAGATGTGGGAAATATCAGAAGATGTGTTAATTCTTTAGGACATATAAACCCAGTAGCTACAAAGAAACTTTGGGAACCATTCCAGCAAATATGACCAATTTCTGGGCACTCCTGATTTGGCTTTTTCATCATCTTCTCATAATTTTTCTAATATATATATTATACAGTCTCAACATTATTTTAACTTTTTGCCCTCTTAAATAACTCATGTATCCAAATTTAGAGTTTGAGTGAGTATTGCACTCACTTACTTATCAGGAGTCTTGAATAATTTTCTAAACATTTGAAAAATATGTGTTTTATTATTTTTAAATTCCAACATTTTTTTCTGTTCTATCACATTGCAAAGTGTGCATAAGATCCTTTTTAAGTCTCTACTCTGCTACCATGGTCCAGACATATTGGATTAACTTGGAAAATTTGCAGAGGTCTGGGTTTAATAGACTATAACTGGCCTGGCATAACATATTTTGACTTAATTTTTAGCCATTTGTAGCTCATAAGAAATAAAATGAATTTTGTCATTGGTAAATTTAATTTCAAACTTAACAATGACACTTAAATAATGGAGTGCTTTTTGCCTGTACTATAAGTATCATTTGGGGATTAAGTGAGTCTTGGTAGAAGAGTAGATTGGTAATAGTATTTGGAAGAAATGTCCAAAGAGAGTCACACAAAGGAGATTACATCTGATTTTCAGTAAAGTATCAAGAGTACTAGCTTTTTACCAGCCCTGAGATTGTTGCTGAGAGAATTTGGACATTATAACTCCTCTACATATTAAGTAAGTACTCTAAAGTATAGATTATAGGATAGACACTAAGCAACTTGTCAAATGTCTGGAATGTTGCTTTTTAAAACATGTTCAGTAAAATATTAGCTTACTAGGATATTGGTATTCTCAAAAGAAAATCTGATAAATACTTGAAAAAATAGCGCCATTTCAAAAGTAAGCAGATATCTTTATGGCAGGACTTCAAGGGGGAAGTTTACATTTTCTCATCAATGAGGTTCCCCTAGAGAGAAATACCATATGCAATGTCTGCCACAGTTATATGTAAATTCATGATTAATATTCCATTCTACCTATGTGGCCTCTTTACACATTTGGTGATGTGTTTTCTTTTTCCCTGTTTAGAGACTTGAATCAAGCCATGATATGGTAACTCTAGGATGAAGACCCTTCTCTTGGCATATAAAGAAAGCCAGAATTAAGAAAACACAGATAAAACATTTTGTATAATAGTAAACATTCTAAACAAACACAGTAATACCAGACTGATTTTCTCCCAGATCAGATGTGGCTCAGGAAACCTATGCCCCAGGAAATTTGCTTGCTTATCCCTTTGGGTGGCTGACACTGAACACCCTGAATCAGATTAGATGTAGGTGGGATAATGGGTGAGATAACTGACCCCTCTCTGTTGTTCTGTTCATATTAACCAGTGTTAAAACTTCCCCTTCCCTCCTAGTAGTGTTTGCAGAGTTCTTCCCATCTCCATGGCTAATGACAGGGAACATAGACCTCTTTATCACCAGTTCTGGTTTCTTCCCCCAATAATGTTCCCTTCAAGTCTTCTGATTCATTCAGTATAGGTTTCCTTATCTATTTGATATCCATGGACAGGACAAAATCAATTACCTCTCTTGAATTTCTCCAACCTGCTCCAGGGTGGAGTCCCCAAGCCTCTCTACTCCTATAGTTCTCAAGTAACTGGCATTCTGGGTTGGCTACCAGAAAGGGTAGTCATTTTTTCTTCCAGGTTATACTAACTGGTTTTAGAATCCCTGAGAAGTCTTTTATAAGAGAAATAAAATGATGTTCTCTTACTTCAAAGAAATTTCTTTTTATCCTTTAACCTCAGTAAGAGATCAGCAGGTATGAAATTTACACCATCATAGTCTTCCTAACTCTTAATACTTAAGAATTGGAAGACAGAGCCTGGGAACTCTTTTACTCAGTCATCTAGGGATTCAAGTGTTGACTTCATTGAAATGTATACAGGCAAAGCCCTATGCCAACAAGTTGTGGTTTTTTTCCCCATTGTTTCAACATGGAAGTTTCCCCTAATACACACATTTAGAGACACATGCACACAGGTGTATGTGTCCACTATGCTCAGAAAAGTGTTGCAGTTTTCTGAATTCTTGGTGAATTTCACGCTTTGCTTCATTGCACACTATCTACTCAAATTTCATGCCTCAAGCCTTTCTACCATCATTTTGCAGAACACATGGGTCCACATGGTCACTGGTTTCTTCCCAATTGTATAATCCACTTACATCTTTCGATGACTTATGCTCTCTATCTAAACAAATTGCATCATGTACCATTAATAGTCTCATTATTTACACAGCCAGTTCTTCATTATAGCCTCTTTTTCTTATTCCCCAGTAGTGAGAAACACAGCAATAAATATTTATCTCTCTACTTCTTCCTACCCTTCCTAGAACTCTTGTCCATTGTCACAGATGATCTTAAATCTATACTTTCCAGTTTTTTGTTGACATTGATTTCTGACCTTTATTTACATGTCTGAAACCAACATCATATAGATCTATCAACATAGTTTCTTATGCTCAAAACCCCACAGATGCCTAATTAAATGGTTTCTTTCTCAGGGGATTCCTTCCTGGGATTCTGCTCTCTATCAGTTACACGGTTATTGAGCAGTTTGGATTGAAATGCTAGGTTTAAACTTCTTTTGTCCCTATTTTTACTATCATCAGTTTTCATTTTTAATGGTCTTTTCCTGTTTCCCATTTTTCCACTGCTTTTATCCCTACTCAAACTACTTATCATTTTTTATAGGATCAGAGACCTGTCTGCTCATTTCCACCTGCCTGTAGGTTTTCGGTTTATATTATGTTTTGCATGTTTTACTTGAAGCCATCTGAAAATCAAAAATAATCTTGTCCAGATATCTCTATTTTCTCCCCTATCCTTCATTTGCTGTTTACACAAAAACGCACTCATGGAGTTTAAATGATATCTATGCTTTTACATGGGACATGCTACAGTATACTGAACACCCTCTCCTGTTATTGGAACATTTACTCTCTCAAAAAGTAACTATGTACTGTAAAATATTAATAATTCTATGTGCTGAAGAATGGACAATATTTTCTCCCTCGTGTATTTCATTATGCTGAATATAGTGTCCAGCAAATGCATTTTATTATTTTGATATAGACTGACTGAAACATAAAAGAGTCAGCCATAACTTTTCTAGAAATCTTTGATATAAACTTTCTGGATTTTACTCTGGGAATAATAAGAATTTGTGCTTTTCAACAACAAAACTTGTTCTGGTTTCTCAGCCAGTACCAGTATCACTTCTGTTAAGTGTGCTTGCATGTGTGTGGATGGAATCTGAAGTGTTTTACATTATGCTTGTAAACCAACTCACCAGTTCTTTAAATGCTGACCAATTTGCATAGCATTGTTTTCTTTCCTGTGTTTATTTAATATTGAGGATTAAAGGATGGTTTGAAACCTTAACATCATAGCTGCAAAGATAGTTTGTCAGGTTTGAAGTCATTTGCTTTGTAGTTATAATAATTATAATTGTTATTAAACTTTGGGTCAAGGATTGAAACAGGGTCTTATTGTGTAGTTCAAACTGGCTTGAAATTCATTGCACAGACCAGACTGACCAGAACTCCTGGCAGTCCTCTTGCCTCCTTCCACTATGTGCTAGTGTTACAAATATGAGCTTAA
Source organism: Tokudaia tokunoshimensis (assembly GCA_036184795.1). Classification (NCBI taxonomy): domain Eukaryota; kingdom Metazoa; phylum Chordata; class Mammalia; order Rodentia; family Muridae; genus Tokudaia; species Tokudaia tokunoshimensis. The sequence continues at coordinate 279,164 of BTHU01000011.1, forward strand.
ATTTTCTTGAGAGTGCATGTAGAGATGTCAGAAAGATGAATTTTAAAAGTAAATATCCCTTATCCTGGAAAGTATTTTGGCCAAGTTACTAGAAATTTTGTCTTTATGTCTTTTTAAAGAAAAAAACAAAACAACCTCGTAGCATTCACCTATCACATTTTTTTTGAAACAAAAAAGAATAAAACAGAATAGCTGTAATTTTTATGTACTATTTTGAATGCACACAGATTTAAATTGTGAAGTGGAGAAAATGGAAGCATACATTTTTAACTGATGATAAATTGCTGTTTTTTTAGCTATACTTTCAAATTCACTGCAATGGGTTTGTCAGTTTTGTTCTGAATATTGAGTACAAATTAAGACTTTAAACACTGAGGGCATTTGAAGCTCCTTCCTTATGTAGATATGCTTATTATGAAATAATTTCTCCAGATGCTCATTTAACTCAGTGGGTATAGTTATGCTATGCAATCATTTTTATAATATCCATGTAGAAATAACAAGGCTGCTATGCATTATATTTAAGTATTACTAACAGTGGAGTTAGAGATAATCTCTAACATTTTTTACTTCTAAGAGGTCACAGCTATTCGTTTGATTTCTTCAGTCATTTAATAACTTTTTAAATGAATGCCTTCGTCTACAATGTGCTTTACCAAGCCTTAGTCGCCGGAGTGTAGACTTTACATGCTTTCTATCAGATGAAGCTTTGTATACATTTTGGTAAGGTTTGCCCTAAATATTTTAAAGGAATCCCCATCCATTGTTCTGTTTTTTAATTAATGGCTTTTAATGACATACTTATATTTACATGCTGCTAAACACTGGGTTGTATATACACCGTCCTGTTATTGGCCTAAATTCTTAAATTAACTGTGCCTACCAGCATTTGTGACTGTGACAAAATAACTGGGACAAACGCAATTTGAAGGAGACAGGATTCATTTGGCTCACTGTATTAGAAGTTTTGGTTCATGTTCTTTTGACTCTGATGTTCTTGGAGTTTTGTGAAGCAGAGCATTATGTATGTGGGTAAGAACAGAAAAGCCTACTTCATGGTGGCTAGGAAGGGACTAGTACTAGACATCCAGCTATTGACACTTCAGTGTTTTAACCAACAGATGACCCAGTCATTAATCTATGATCTATGATTAATCTATGGATCTTAGGACCAAGATTTCAACACAGAAGCTTCTGGGAAAGATATTTAATATCTAGTCTTAACCATCAACCATTTAGAGATTAGACTAGTTAGAGTCCATCATGTACTTTTCCAGTTCAATAACTTACCCAAGCACCAGTGGGTAACTGATAGGATTTAAGATCCTTTAAATATTAGGGACAGAGATGGGGCTGGATTTCTAATTAGTTGGGATTTCCGAAGAGAAGAGATAAATATCTCAGCTGTCATTTCTTTTTTTTTCTTTTTTATTCTAATTTTTTTTAATTTACATTCCAAATGATTTCCCTTTTCCCGTTTCCTTCCTCCCCGAAAGTCCCATAAGCCCCCTTCCCTCCCTCTGTTCCCCATTCAACCCCCTCTTGCTTCTCTGTCCTGGTATTCCCCTACATTCAGTCTTTCCAGGACCAGGGGTCTCTCCTTCCATCTTCTTGGAAATCAATCGATATGTGAATTGTGTCTAGGGTATTCCGAGATTCTGGGTTAATATCCCCTTATCAGTGACTGCATATCATGTGTGTTCTTTTGTGATTGGGTTACCTCACTAAGGATGATATTTTCCAGTTCTGACCATTTGCCTAAGAATTTCGTGAATTCATTGTTTTTAATTGCAGAGTAGTATTCCATTGTGTAAATTTACCACATCTTCTGAATTTCAGCTGTCATTTCTTAAGTGGAGAGCAACTACCTTCTTTTCTTTTTGATATTGATCAGAGATAGTTGATAGTTTCTACATTTTACGTAATAAGAACAAATTAGTGGCTTTTCCACTCTAGTATTAAAGAACTATTGTTATTGATAACTATTGTTATCATTCTATGGTTCAGATACAAGAAATCTTATTTGTTTTTTATTTTGTTTTGTTATTTCTCTGCACCTTTATATTGTGTTCACAGAAACATGTGTTTGTTTCTTGGTATGAGATCCTAGGACACTGCCAATAAAGGACCAATCTTCATGGTCTCCTAAAATCAGGTACTACTCAGTACTTATCTCCGAGTATTATATTTGATAATATCTATTTGCTGTCTAGAAGCAGTTGTGACTAAATAAACAATGACTGAACAAATGACTTTCTTGCCCAATAAGATATTCAGTTTATTACATACAACAGCACAAAATTCACTAGAGGACTCTAATTTGTATATACTTACTTAATATTTTTGTTATCAAATCTATAACCCACTTTTTTATAAGAGTCTATAATCTGATGGATATCATAGTACAGTATTGAAGATTTTTATCTAAAATACTGTTTCTCCACCCACCCACATACATCTGCATCACCACCTACAAACAGTTGCTTGTATGAAGTGGTCAAAGAATGCAGAATTTGGAAAGTGTGTAAAAATAATCATTGTTCCCATCCTTATGTATCAATGATGAATTTTCATTGCACATCCACCTTACAAGTTTAAGAAAGAACTCAGAAACTAAAACAAAACATAAAACCGCAGAATTCTGACACAACACAGAGCTAGGTATTCCACAAAAAGTCTATTAAAAGAACATCCCAAGGTCAGTTTGGGTTTTCAAGGCACAAAGCAGATACAATCCTCTTTAGTGAAAATCTCAATTAAAATTCGGAACCTAGTAGTTCTTGGATAGAATTAATATTTGCTGAGTGTAACAATGTGGGAGGGACTTAGTTGTCATGAAAAACATCCCTTGTAGAAAAATGGGGCTAAGAGTCATAAGAGCAGCTTGAGAGCATTGTCTAAATCTAGATCACCAAGTAGAGGATCCTTGAAAGACGAAAATGAAAGTTCTTGTCAATATAGCTGCGGAACAGTTACCTGTGCTTGAGCCAGTGTTGGTGCTCCTCACAGCATGCACATGTGCTCTGTAACTAAAGGCTGGTAACTAAAACAGAATATGTGTTCTTGCTGACTAAGCACAGCTGCTCCATCATTTGATGATCTAAGCCTATATTCTGTGCACTTTACTATCTTTGGGTACAGAGAAAGTAAAGAAAATGTTTCAAGTCCTTTTGCTATTAATTGCACATTCTTATACTTGAACTGTTCTTTCTTTGCCTCATTTCCATTTTATCAAACCTTTAACTACTCTGGCACCTAAACTTATTTTATAGTCACAACTGGAAATTAACCTTTTATGCTATTACTAGAACCAAGTAGGTAAAATAGACATCTATTTGTCATCAGTAATTTAGGTTTATAAATTTAGATGATTTATTTTATACTTAACTTTAAAATTCTAAAACACATTCAAGAACCACTACTGGCAAAGAGCATTCTAAAAGGCAGAATTTGGTTTAGTGCATTGACTTTTTCTATATTTGTTATGGGAAAAATTAAGCTGTGGCCAAAGGGCATATGGCAAATGACAGTCACTTAAAGAATATATTGCCCATCTAACAGGCTAGAAAACTCTGTTCTGTGATGCTGTTCAGACACTTAGAATAATTTTCTATCATTTCCTTTATATCCTTTAGACTTTGTCCTCATCTTCATGGTGCTTACTGGGTTACTGTTATATCTATCTGCCAATCTGTGGGAAGATGAGAGAGAACAGTAATGTGAATGGTCTAAATGTTTTGGCTAAAACTCATGGAAGTTGCATTCATTGATAGTGACTTAGACACATGGCTATCTATGTCTAATTGCAAAGAAGGCTGGGATTTTAAATCCAGCAACCTGACTGCTTTGGCTGGAATGCCCTTTAATCCCAAACAATGAAGGTAAAGTTAGTTGGTAGAAGGAAGTAGCCATGTTTGAAAGCATTGTCTCATTGAGAGACAGACAAATGGATTAATCAGATAAAGATCTGACAGAATAGGATATGCCTAACTCACACAAAAAGAGACAGGAAGGAGAGGTGACTTAAGAGAGTAGTGCAGAGAGAGAGAGAGAGAGAGAGAGAGAGAGAGAGAGAGAGAGAGAGAGAGAGAGAGAGAGAAGGGAGTTTTTCCAGGACAGTCTTACAGAGACAGGTTGAAGAGAGAACAAGTTAGACATATGTTTAGACAAAATAACTGAGAGAAGAAGGAGCCAAAAGATCAGAATAGATTGCTAGAGTTAGTTTAAGGTAAAGGAGAATAATTAAGTCAGAGGCTGAGAGAGATTCCAGATTGAATCAGTCAGTTTGGAGGGGAGTTTGGGCCAGAATAGGTGAGTTGAACTAGCCAGCCAGAGTTCAGAAAAAAACCAGAAAGGCTGGGATTTTAAATTTAACAATCTGACTGCTCTGGCTGGAATGCCCTTTAGCAGTAAGTCTCAGAGGCTGAAAGTATTCTAGGCCTAGATAAGGTTGTATGGAGGCTAGGTACTTACAGGACTAGTCCTAGGTTAGCAGACAGAGGCAGGAAGCCTCAGAGAAGACAACTACATCAGGTGAATAAAAGATACTTTTATAGGGTTAAGTTCTTGGAGAAAAAATTAGATTACTGAAATAACTGGCAGACTATCATATATTACATATGACAATTATTCTGAAAAGGTGAGATTAAATGAATATGTGGATTTGTAAGCAAATCACCAAAAAAAAAACCCTAAATATGTGAAGTGGGTGTATATAGAAGAGGCAATATCATGCACTGTGGTTGTGTTTTCTCTGAAAAACACATATTAGAAATATAATCTCCAACATTATAGTCCTAGGTTGTGAAGTCTGTTGTGAAAAGTGCTTATACTGTGAGGTATAAGCCTGTGTACAACACACATTATCAGAAAAGTAGCTTTATTATTTCATATTATTTTCTCCCTTAAGTCTGATTCTTCTTCTTCTTCTTCTTCTTCTTCTTCTTCTTCTTCTTCTTCTTCTTCTTCTTCTTCTTCTTCTTCTTCTTCTTCTTCTTCTTTTTCTTCTTCTTCAATAACAAGATGGTATAACATGAAGGCTCTTTACAGATTCTGTCCTTACCTATTGACTCCTATCATGCAGAAAGGGGATACATATATTTCTGCCTAATATAAACGATCTAGCCTTGAGTATTTTGTTATAGCCATACAAAGGAAATAAGGAACCATTTTACTTCAAAGCATAGCCAAGGATTGGTCTTTCCCCTGTATCAGATTTCTTTTGTCATCATTATAAACTTAAGTACAATTTAAATGGAATATTTCACCAAATGCTTGAGGAATACCAGTGAAAGGGAGTAAAATTAGGATCAACCAGAACCTCTTGGAGCTAATGACTTAATTATGCAATTTAAAAATCCTTAATGTGTATTTTATTTCATTTTATCCTCACCAAGTAAATTATTATGACCATTCTCATTATACAATTGTGTTGTACTTAAAATTCATATGGACGAGGAGAAAAATAGGGGTTATTAGTTTTCTATAATGAAAAACCATTATACTTGTCACTACCCTGACTTTGGGGCCTTAAAACCCAAAGAAGGCATTTAGTTTATTTTCCATTCCATGGTTGCTTTAAGTCTTAAATACAGAACAAGTAGAACTTGCATGGCTTGTTGAAAATTATTACCTAACTAAAAATTAAACTTCCTGAAATGGACTATTTGCTGGATCAGAGCTTTAGCGCTTTTCACTGGCAAAACTTTGTCTCCAGTGGTTTGTCTCTCCTCACTGTACTCTAGAAAATTTTGTTCTTTGTTAAGTGGATATCACTGTAAGTAATGAGATGATGGTTTGGCTGCTACTAATAGGGAAGATTTATATATATATTGGAGAAATAGACAGTCTTGATGCCAAAGTTCTCAAGACCAAATGAGCTAGGCAGGTGGACAGATCATGTCTTCTCTGAAGCATAACTCCAGGGGTTTCTGAGCTGTTTTTGGTACTTGTCCTAGTTCCCTCTGACTCACACTCAACAAAAAAATATGCATCTTTTAACTTCACTGTTGTTTCTTCCAAAGGGTTATTTTACAGTGACATGGCAAATAACAGCTACTTATTTGTCTGTGCAGGTTGTATATTGTATAATCCTAAGCCACCCTGAGAAGGTGAAGATATCAAAGTGACCTTTACAAGATATTTATTTTATTAGACAAAGGGATATTTGACTTGGGCATGGTGTCCTATTTTCTCTTTCTTTCTTTCTTTCTTTCTTTCTTTCTTTCTTTCTTTCTTTCTTTCTTTCTTTCTTTCTTTCTTTCTTTCTTTCTCCCTCTCCCTCTCCCTCTCTCTCTCTCTCTCTCTCTCTCTCTCTCTCTCTCTCTCTCTCTCTCTCTCTCTGTCTCTCTCTCTCTCTCTTTCCTTCTTTTTTTCTTCTTTCATTATTTCTGTAAGGTGGATCATGCGTGATTTGAGCTCATCCTTTCTATAAAGAAGGCACACACACATACACACACAAACACACACACACACACACAATTGGTGCTAGTAAAAAAAAACTCTAGTATTTATAATGTACAAGTATGGCCCTTTCTCTACAAGCATTAAACCACCCAACTTTGTCATCAAGCTGATATGAAATGTATACACCAATTATTTAAATTTGTATTTTTTTTCTCATCACACTAAGAAGATTGGATTTCTTATGTTGATTGGACCTTCCTTACTGGATTCTTACTTATTTCTGTGTGGGTGTTTTCTTTCCATGACTTTTCTTTTAATGACTTGTAGAAGCACTGTGTGTGTTGTAGAACTAGCTTCCATCCCAGCTATTTTTCCAAGTCAACAGGAAAAATGAGTTTTCTATAGTGTCTCTTGTAATTTTATTGTTCTCATCAATATTCACAGTTTTGGTCTTTATTGAGTTCATAGATGTCATTCTGCCAATCTCTTTAGACTTTATTTTCTGTAGTTATTTGCTGTGGTAATATTTACTTAACTGAGATTGTGATTGTGGGATATATGAACTGTATTTTTCATAATGTTGCTCTGTAGATGAGGGTAACTGGAACTCGGATGCAGTGGAGAAATGAATGTTCATAATCTTTTAAAGATGAAAATATCACCTCTCAAAATTGTTGGAAATATAATTTTAGTTAGATGACGTTAAAGGAGAGTAGGTAGAGAAAACATCCTCTATAAAGTCATAAGAATCTTTATTATATAAAGTGTGAGCTGGAGAGTAACATCATTTTATAGAGCAGATTTAGACATAAAGTTTGAATTTTCCATGAATCTGTTTAGTAGGTTATCTAATTGCCTTCTACCACAGCTGAATATAAGGTTCTGAGTCCCAGAGCCTGATTCCACTGCACTTTAGCTGCACTGAGTGTATCAGCAAAACAGTTTGTGGGTGTGGAGACTGACGCTCAGTTGTGTTCTTATTGTAAGGAGATTCTGTCTAGAATTGCCTTTTGCAGAGAAGATATGTAAATCAGACACATAAAAATATAATTGAGCTATGAGTAAGGGAAGTCAAAGGGACATTTAGAAACTTCATTAGATTATTTTAATAGTTGGATTAAAATTAATAACTCTTAAATTAACATTAAAATGTCTCCAACTAATTGTTTGTAAAGATGAATCAATGACGTTGACTGGCTACTCTGCCACCACTTTCTTATGTGTCCTCTGGATTATAACAGTATAGGAACATTGCTAATGATAATATGATGCTGGACACAGAGACAAATTAGATGTGTGTATAATTCCAGTAGACATCCATAGATATATTTTAAGATGGGCAAAGAAAAGACCAACCTTTCTCTGAAATAGCATTTATAGGAGATGTGGGAGCACATGTAAATGGCTTTTAATTGAAAAAGAGATAATGCTATTTGTTTGTGACATATACATATTTTATAATTTGGCATATCCCTGAATTACAACCCTCTAAAAATAGAGTTGTGATAAAGGTTCAGGAAGAAATACCAATGATGGGATAGAGGATAGAAAAATATATTTTTGTCTATCAGCATATGCATGTACTGCAGAAAATTCTTACAGTACCACAGAGGTCATAGAGGGCCTAGGATCATCTGGAACTGAATTTACAGACCATTGTAAGCTACTATTTAGGTGAGGGGAACTGAACCTATGTCCATTGTAATATTAATGCATGCTCTCTCCACTTCCATATTCTACACATTTTAAATCATCCCTGGAGAACTTTGTATAACATGTTTTATCTTAAACTAAGGTTTTGTTAATCACTACATTCAACTTCATTGTATTCTCTTAAAGCTGATACTTTGTTATTTTTTGCTAAATAATTCTTCAATAGATTTCCGTACAATTTAACTCAATGCAACCTTTACAAATTTCTTATGTCCTGATTATTTCTTGTAGTAAACAAGCATGCCAATTTAGTTAAAAGACAAATTTAATGATGATAAAGAAAATATAGCCTATTAAGTGCATACTGGGTACATAAGTGGTAATTAAACAGATTTGGGAGAACAAATAACTGCATAATTAAAACTTAAGTAAATCGAAAAGTGTAATATGCAGCAGTAAGTGTTCCTACTACCAGCTCATACTAAATGAAAGGAGACTGATTTACTCCTTAAATATCTTCCAAAATTCTCCATGTGACTTCATGACAGTGAGTTAAATCACTTTTCTATTGAATTCAACAGCTTTATCTTTAGAGTATGTTTTAGGTTTGTACATTATGAACTGTTGCTTGACATTTTGTAGGAGGAAATGGAGTCTCAGGAGTTACTTTTTAAGGTGTGCTTCCAAATGTAGTCTCTCTATTGACTATCTTCAGATGGCTACTTTGTAATCCATAGATTCCCAAGTTAAGGCTGACACTGTATCTCCCATCTATAGCACCCACTGTCTGTTCTCTTTGCCCATGGGGACTTCTGACTCATATTCTAGGGTTTCTTGCTTGGCAAGTGAAAAGGCACAGCTCTGGTACTGGGTACCTTGCTATGCTAATGCCCTGAAGCTATATGAGACTGGTTGAGATGCCCAGGCAAAGCTCTTGCAGCATCTTGAAGTTCTCAGACTGTGGCTCATTCCCAAGGAGATACAATATGCTATAATTTTACCTTGCTTGTCATAGTTCTAACAGGATCAGGCATTTTGTGGAGTTATCATGAAGATGGGAAAGAAATGACTTACTTTGAGAACTCTCTGTCTACTTGTAGAATGGGTTATCAAGCGCTGTTGTTATTTACTGCAGAATGAATGATTCCCAAAATAGCTGGAGGACTTTCCTTCTGGAGATGCCTATTATTTTAAGCTATCCCTAACTGTTATTACTTATCTTCTCTCTGAAAACTTAAAGAATAGGTGTCCTATGGTAATGTCTATTTCTCATGAGAAGAAATGTCTATTTCTCATATTTTATTATTTAAGCTGTAGAGATCAAAATATCAGAAAGATGAGTCAATGTTCTACAATGATCTAATCCTGATTGGTCATCAATTTGTAAAATATTTGTTGTTTATCTTTACATACTCACTCCTACATAGTTCTCAAACTTTAATGTACACACAGCATTCAGAAGGATTAAATGATGATGTTTGATGGAGTCTGTGAGATTTTATATCTAATAATTTTCAGCTGACCTCAGTGCTGCTTGCCAGTGAACCAAACTCTGAGTAGCAAAGATCAAAAGCAAATAAATTTCAATAATAATTTCATTTGGTTATCTTGATAGCTGAGTAGAGATTTTATCTATGAATTACTCATGATTTCTAATTTATTCATTTGTAAAACTTTAATGATATCCTGGAATTTTAATATTACTCTGTATGACTAATGTTTCATATTATTTTGAAATTAAGCAGTACAGAAAAATAGTCATGAATCATGAAATATAATTTTTAGAGTAATAAATGCTTCCAACAACTCTAGTGTTCGTTTTGGCACTAGAAGTTTACTGAGAGTATTACATTATAGTATTGGGGAGTAAACCAAACTTATAAGTCATAAAATCTAGGATCCTATTTTCTTAGGTTGATTTTGAGCATGAACATGGGAAACATATTATTCTATATGAATTCAGACACTGATAAGCATGTAGTAGGGGTCATATTCTCTTGCTGGTGAAAAAATGCTTTATTCCAATATACATAAAGCTTTAGCAATTCTTACAGCTTTTTTTTCTTCATACTTCTCCATTTTCAGAATGTGAATGTGATTTTAGGTTTCAATCTATCAAAATCTCCATTTATCATTGTGGGGGATACAAAATGTTTAGCTTTAATGAGCTCACATAAAATTCATTAGTAATGTACATTTAATATCTCATACAAACATACATATGCCAATAAAATGGGTATATTTCTTGGAATAATTCTGAGCTTATTGAAGATAATACTATGTCTAGATATTTGAAGAAAATTGTCAGTAACTATGATTTCAAAATTATGTCGTGTAAAAAGTACCATCATACTTGAAAATATACATTTTTGTGTTACTATATTTTTACATTGTTGTGCTTCTGTCTGCAAGCATAGCAAAGTATCATTAATAGTGACAGGGCTTGGCTCTCTCCCATAGGGTAAGTCTCAAATTGGGCCAACCATTGGTTGGCTATTCCCATCTTGCAGGGAGGAAAAATTTTGGGTTGAAGTCTTTGAAGGTGGATTGGTGTCCCTTCCCTCCACTGGAAGTCCCATCTGGCCACAGGAGGTGACCACTTTAGTCTTTGTATCCCCAGTTGCCAACAGTTTCAGCTAGGGTCACTCCCATAGACTCCTGGGATCCTCCTCCATCTCAGGTCAACAGCTATTCCCCATGATGCCCTATTCCAAATTTTCTGAGAAACCACTAAATTGATTTCCATAGTGGTTGTACAAGTTTGCATTCCCACCTGCAGTGGAGGAGTGATCCAGATCCTCCACATCCTTGCCAGAATGCGCTGTGGCTTGAGTCTTTGATCTTAGTCATTGGTGTAAGGAAGAATGTCAGGATTGTTTTGAATTGCATTTCCCTAATACCCAAGGACTTTGAACATTTCTTTAAGTGCTTCTCAGCCATTCAAGATTTCTCTGTTGAGAATTCTGTTTAGCTCTGTACTCAAATTTGAATTGGATTATTTGGTTTTCTTGTTGTCTGACTTCTTGAGTTCTTTATATATTTTGGATATTAGCCTTCAGTCACATGTGGGGTTGATGAAGATCTTTTCCAAATCTGTGGGCTGCCATTTTGTCCTATTGCCATTTTGTCCTATAGTGTCTTTTGCCTTACAAAAGTTTTTTAGTTTCATGAGGTCCCAGTTATTAATTGCTAATCTTCGTTCCTGAGCCATTAGTGTTCTGTTCAGGAAGTTGTCTCCTATACCAACACATTTAAGGCTATTCACCATTTTGTTTTCTATTAGATTTAGTGTATTGGTTATAGGTTAAGGTCTTTGATCCCCTTGAACTCAAGTTTTGTGCAGGGTGATAAATATGGATCTATTTGCATTTTTATATGCATACAACTCCTAAAAAGTTACAACTTTAATACTGTTTGAGTAAAGTTGATATTGATGAGAATGTCAAAGTTGTTTTTGGTTTTACTCTTGCAGTTACTTTTTAATACAACTTATTGTCACTTATTCTTTTTTCTTGGATCCTTTTGATAACTAATCTATAAAGAGGTAAATGTCATGGTAACTATAGCATTACCTCCATACAGCATTCACTCCATATAGCATTCTCTTCCTGAAAGACTTTGCTGTAAAGTCCACTGGCTTCATTGAATTTCACATGGATAATGCTCTACCTCTCTATACCTCTTCTCAAAACAAAGGTGGAAAGAGTAGAAATAAGAACCAAAGCCACTGAAGGCTGTGAGTTCATACTTCAGTCTATAGGGACTTGTTTTCAAAGAAAACATTTGACATTAATAGTAATAATGAATATTGGACTTTTACATTTTACATTTTTCTTGTTGATACTTGCAATTGTCTTGTAAGTTAGGGCTTAGGATCTACTCTCTGCTTACTATAGAGAGAAAATATTTTTTGAGGCCTGGATAATGAACTCAGTGCCTTTCAGTAAGAAAGAGGTGTTGCCTTTTCCCAATGTCAATGAACTGTTAATACGTTTTCTCCCATGCTTTTTCTTCTGGTTCTCATGAGTAATGAGATAATGAGTAGCACCAAAATAATGTTATGGTTTGAGGTTACCACAGCATGAGGAACTGTGTTAAATGTTCTCAGCATTAGGAAGATTGAGAACAACCATTCTAGGAACTGGTGAGACAGATCAGTGGGTAAAGGCACTAGATACAATGTTAACAACCTGTGTTTAATCTCCAGTCCCACCTAGTAGAGAGTAAAAAAAAAGAAAAGAAAAAGAAAAGAAAAAGAGAAAACAACTTTACATGTTGTCCTCTGACCTCCACACATATGCTATGGTATACTTGTGCATTTATACAAACACTAAATAAGTGTAAAATAAAAAAAAAGCCTTATGCAGTTTTTGCTATGCATTTATTTAGTGAGTTTGAGCTAGTATCATTTTGAAATGATTATGATATTCTTTGCAAGAATGCTTACAAATAAATGCCAGTATAGTCCAACCTGCTCCATGCCTCCCAAACTTTGGCAATGCAAGTTTCATAAAATAATCAAGACTAGTTACCTATGAACTTCTAATAAAGGTCTAATGTAAAGGCCCTTTTAATTTCAGTTTGCATTTATTTATACCCATAATTATACTGCTCATTCCTTAAGGAAGATTATATGCTATTTATTTTACTACACCAGGAATGCCACTTATAGAATGCACATTTAGTAACAAAAGTTGGAAACAGTCTTCTTCCTGTGATAACACCTTCCACGGCACATTTCAACAATTTTCACTCCAATTTCTTCTGTGATGTGTATACTCTTACAGCCTAAAGTATGTCTGAAATTTTTTTAATTCCATCACCAATTACAGGTTTTATTTAACATAATATTTTATTGATTATTTGGGAATTTCATATAATGTACCCTAATAACCATTATTTCTCAGTCAACCTTGGTCTGCCCCAACCTTATCATCTCATTCCACCAAAAATAAAAATAGTAATAAAAAGAAAAAACTAACAAACTCCAAACAAACATAATTGCGTTTTCCATATAGTCACTGGAGCATGGTCAAACTCATTATGGCAAGTTCCTCAAAGAAAAGGGAGTCCTTCCCTAAGCCCACCTTTGCCAGTAACCATTTACTTTGAAAAAGTTTCTTACAAATTTGACATTGGGAGGGTGATCCCCAAGGGGACTTCCCTCATCTGAAATTAAGCTCCCCATTTTTATTAAGTCCTAAATCTTCAATCATTTTAATCATGGCCACTGGGAACCACTTTTGAAATGGCAAAGCTAACTTATTTGTTTGTTTGTTTATTTATTTAAGTCAGTATTATCTTTATTTTTATTTTTTATTCTTCTTTCATATATTATATTCCAGGCTGGAGAGATGGCTCATCTGTGAAAATGCTAGGTGCACAACCAAAAACATACTACGTTCCAACCTCAATTTCTTCTCCTAATCCATGTCCCACCCTCTACTCCTCATCCATTTCCCTTCAGAAAAGAGCAGGCCTCCTAGGGCTGTCAACTAAACATGACATTTCAAGTTACAATAAAACTAAGCACCTCCTCTTATATTAAGACTGGATGAGGCAACCCAGTGGAATGAAAGTGTCCCAAAAGCAGATGAAACAACCCAGATGTTCCTCAATGAAAGAATGGATAAAACAAAATGTAGTTCACTTACATAGTGGAATACTATTAAGATATTAAACACAAGAACATCATAAATTTTCAGGCAAATAGATGGAAATAGAAAATATCATCCTGAGTGAGATAACTCAGACCCAAAAGGACATGTGTGGCATGTACTCACTAATAAGTGCATATTATCCATGTAGGATAACCAAGCTACAATCCACAAACCCAAAGAAGCTAAATATCAAGGAGAGTCCAAGGAAAGATCATTGAATCTTTCTCAGAAGGAAAAATAAAATAGATACCAGAGGTGGATATAAATAAATAGATATCCTGGGAGTCTAAGAGGGTGACTCTAGCAGTGGGGGATATGGAGCCTGAAGTGACCACCTCCCATAACCAGGTAGAAGGGATAAGGTCACCAAACTTTGATCCAAAATTTGACATGAAAATGATATTGAACTTGTTTCAAATTCAGTGGCTCTTATTCAGCAAGCTACAAAAGTTTAAAACAAGGATATTAGAAAGTTTTAGAATGGCATCTATGTGTCTGAGAAGGGAACCATGAAGCAGGCTGATGAGTGAGGCCTCAGTTTTCTAGCTCCAGAAACAAGATCCTGATCACAAGTACAATTTGGGTTCTTTGAGAACAATAAAGTATATATGTATATATATATATATATATATATATATATATATATATATATATATATATAATTACTGTAGAGTAATGGAAGCACATCTGTGTTTGTCAAGAAGAAAAAGTCTCCCAAATACCTGAGGATAAAGATAGTAGGTAAAATTTACATCATTTATTTTGTATAAATTCAAATGCAAAATAAGGAAAGCTATCATAAGTAGAAAAGCACAGAAACAATCTTCCAGTTATCCATTTGCAGTTGATAAATAGAGAGAATTAGTCTACACCAATGTTCAGGTAGAAAAGTGGCCATTACTCAAACATTACTCATATATATATATATATATATATATATATATATATATATATATATATATATATAAAAGTACAGGGACAAAGTTGGAGCGGAGACTGAGGGAATGGCCAACCAATAACTGGCCCAACTTGAGGCCATGGACAAGAACCAATCCTGATACTATTAATAATGCTCAGTTACGCTTGTAGACAGGAGCCTAGCATAACTGTCCTTTGAAAGGCTCCACTCAGCAGTTGATAGAAACAGATTTAAAGACATATATCCAACAGTAGATAGAAATAGGGGAGGGGAGTCTTGTGGAAGTGTTGAGAGGACTAAGGTATATGGAGGGGATAGGGACTCCACAGGAAGATCAACGGAGTCATCTAACCTAGACCCTTGGGAGCTCCCAGAGACTGAACCACCAACAAAAGAGCATACATGGATTGGACCTAGCCCTCTTGTACTTATTTAGCAGATGTCCAGCTTGGTCTTCATGGATGTCTCTCAACAATTGGAGCAGGAGCTGGCCCTGACTCTTGCCTGCTTCTGGATTCTGTTACCCTGACTGGGCTGCTTTGTGTGGCCTCAGTGAAAGAAGATGTGTCTAGTCTTGCAGTAACTTGATGTGCCAGGGTGGGTTGGTACCCTGGGGGACCTCCATCTTCTCAGAGGATAAGAGGAGAGGAAGGTTAGGGAGGGGCTATGTGAGGGGGAATTGGGAAGGTGCGGGGCTTCAATTGAGATGTAAAGTGAATAAATAAATACATTAACAGAAAAAACCAAACTGAGTCAGAGAAATCCCATGGTCCCACTTTTAGGAGTTTCACAAGAAGACCAAGCTATACAACCGTAAAACACATGCTGAGGGCCTAGGTCAGATCCATGCAGACTCCCTGATTGGTGGTTGGGTCTGTGAGACCCTATGACTCCAGGTTAGTTGATTTTATGGGTTTTCTAGTGATGCCATTGATCCCTCTGGCTCCTACAATGGGAGCCCACCTATGACACTGCCTAGAGGGCCAGGAACCAGAGCTTAGATATCCTAGAGACTTAGAATTAGATCCAAACATGACCAGCAAAAGAAAAATGGTCAATTAAATGATTAGAGAAGCTTTCTCTAGAAACTGAGGGAAACAGATGCAGAGACCCATAGCCATAGGGGGTCTTGAGAACCCCTGAGGATAGATTAAAAAATGAAAATCCTAGAAAGAAGGTTAGTACCATATTCTAAGTCAAGGGAGCAATGTGTCTTATGGGAGGTTGCCCATGTTCTGCCAGTAAATTCAGATCAATTAAACATTTAGAATCTCTTCTGGCTACCACATCATGTAGCAAGACACCATCTAAAAGAAGAGCAATAGCCTTTTAGCTTGTGAGTCCCTGTTCCTAGCCCACTGCCTTGAAACTCTGTCAATCCTAAGCTTGGGGCTTGTTGTGAAATAAAGTTTGGAAAGTCACATGACTTCCTGTGCATAGCCCAGCTCATTATAAGTGCTAAATAAGCATCAATTATCAATATTTTGTTGGCTGTGTAATTTCCCAAAGTTAGGAAAACAGAACATAGTATCACTGCCTAAGATTCTTGTCTCTAGCAAACAAAGAACATCCATAATACCCACAAAATCTCCTATGGCTGGGAACTCCCACTCAGGGCAGGAGCCTTCCTGTCTTCTAAAGATGGATGCTGACATCTCCTGGGGTAGGAGCATCCAAGAGAGACTATTTTTTTTCCATTCTCAAAATAGAATTGAGTCAAGGTAGGAAACAGAAAGAATGAAGTCAGTAGAAGACTAAAAATAAAATTCAGCAGAATCTTGAGAA
Organism: Tokudaia tokunoshimensis; assembly: GCA_036184795.1. Taxonomy (NCBI): domain Eukaryota; kingdom Metazoa; phylum Chordata; class Mammalia; order Rodentia; family Muridae; genus Tokudaia; species Tokudaia tokunoshimensis. Next base: position 295,586 of record BTHU01000011.1, read on the forward strand.
ATTTGATTTTAAATCAACCCAAAATGTATTTGAGACTGTTCTAAAAAGTGCTTTTAATTACAGGGGAGGATTTATACTTAATGTTTATTTATTAGAGAGGACAGAGGACCTTTTCTGATTATTAGTCAGTTTAACAAAGCTCCTAAGAACATGTTTCCCCCTCAACAAAACTTGAATCAAATCCCAGGACTAGTATTTACATGCTCTGCAATAAGAGGTTTCTTAATTTATTCCTGAATCAGTCTTCTCATCTGTAAAATGGGAATTATTGTAGCTAAGTCTCTAGGTTTATCATTGATAATGTTATTGAAGAATATGTCAGAAGACCTGATCAATACATATTGATGTTATTGTGAAAATATGATAGATGGATAAGTTTATAGGCAGGTGGAAAGTGATGTAACCATTGTTTCAATCCCAGTGAAATATGTGTGAGGTGATCCTGATTTTAGAAGTCTGTGTCTGTGTGAGTTGATTGAGCTAAGGCCATCATCATTGTCAGAATGGAAGGGAGTTACGACTGACTTAATATCTATTAATTTTGGTTTGTGTTTTCTAAAAGGGAGTACCTGCCACAATAATACATTTAAAGGTCATTTTTAATTACTGTAGAGTAATGGAAACACATCTATGTTTGTCAAGAAGAAAAAGTCTCCCAAATACCTGAGGATAAAGATAGTAGGTAAAATTTACATCATTCATTTTGGATAAAATCAAATGCAAAATAAGGAAAGCTATCATAAGTAGAAAAGCACAGAAACAATCTTCCAGTTATCCATTTACAGTTGGTAAGCGTAACAGAGAGAATTAGTCTACATGAATGTTCAGGTAGAAAAGTGGCCATTACTCAAGGAGTGGAACGTGTCATATGCAGAGTTTCCCTTTATAAACTTTTCTAACAAAGAAACTTAGATATGAATGAGAGTTGGAAATATGGCACATGAAGTATATATAATGTAAAATAGATAAGTCATTTATGTGGTTGAGCACACAAGATAGTAGATGTTGTATGTACTTGAGCAAGTGGCTTCCAGTACAGGAAAGTACCCACCTGTTTTTCTGAAAACACAATGAATAGGTTTGAAGATTTTCATCTGTTATTCTCACAATTTAGATTTAGTTTGAGAAATAAGACTCTATTAAATAATAAACTGGGAGTAACAATGACCAGAGCTGGAATAAGACTCAGAAACACTCCTGTCTCAGGAGGTTGTGTAGATGGGAATATCTGAGAGGTGGTCCCTAGGTGCATGTAGATGCGGGAAGATGAATAACAACATTAAGTGAACAAGGATTCTATTGTTCCTGCTTGAATTTTGAAAATTAAGTAAGTGCTCTGCAAATATCTGCATCTGACTTTTTCAGCTGCTTATTGGGTCTTTCAGAGGGTAGTCATGATAGGTTCCTTTTTGTGAATGTTCCATAGCCTCAGTAATAATGTCAGGTCTTGGAGCCTCCCCTTGAGCTGGGTCCCACTTTGGGCCTGTCCCTGGACCTTCTTTTCCTCAGAATCCTCTCCATTTCCATCCCTGCAGTTCTTTCAGACAGGAACAATTATGGGTCAGAATTTTGACTGTGGGATGGCAACCACATCCCTCACTCAATGCCCTGTCTTTTTGCTGGAGGTAAGCTCTATATGTTCCCTTTCCCTCCCTTTGAGGTCTCTGAGATACTCAAGGATAGGTATCCCACACCTGGCACTTGGATTTTTATTTGGAAATTTATGGCTTCTGAGAGGACCACATTATTATATCCTATTTTTTATTACTCCAAAAATGTATAAATCCATATAGATTTGTATGTAGATGATAGGTAGATAGATGATAGATAGATAGATAGATATGAAACATACAAAATATTAAGTTTCCATGGAACTTTTGCCAACATCCTTAGTGTTAGTTATTACTTTCACCCTTTCCCATACCTTACCTCTCATTTAAACTTCCTTCTCCAGTATTCCTTTTTCCTTCATATCATCAGTGTTTTATTGACAGTCAATGCAAGATAGACTGACCTATGGGTGCAATAGTGGTATGACAGTTATGAGGAAAAAAACCCACTTTCTGATTGAATTTAAGGCCTGCTCTATAGAAATACATGACTAGTACTGCAAACTGTCTAAGAATGCATAGTTGAGGAGCTCATATCATAATAAATACTATTATTTTTCAAATTAGACACTGTATCAAATTGGCCTCAAAATTTGTATCTCTGTAACTGTATATTAGCATAGCTCTTAGACCTCAGCAGAAAATTTGTGTGTATGATATTGGTGGTGATAGTGTGGATGCTGGTTAACCCAGAAATTTACAACTGGTCAAACTGCAGAGACTAAGAGAAATGAGAATAAGTATTTGTGTAGTTTTAGCCACAAATGGAACATGTATATCCCTCCTCTAAAGGCACAGGTCCCACTATGGAAGTGATGTCATAAGGATGGTAACATCTAGAATTAGACAAGAGCAGAGTAAAACAGTGTTTCTGAACATGACAGAGTCACTGTACAAATGAACCCAAGGCAGCTGTGGTTGCCTGCATAAGACCTGTGCAAGATTAAGCCAGTCAAAATTCCAGAATGGAGGAAGGAAGGGTTCATGAACCATTACCCCTACATCAGCATCTATTGACAATTAATAGCTTCTAGAACAGGGAAAATATATCTTCTTTAAAGGTATGACTCCTGTTAGGTTGCCCATGCTTTGTTGTTGACCCATGAATATATGTACAATACAAATTGGATTTAATTAATTACTTAAAAAAAACCCACAAATTTGGGAGTGGTTGGGGGTGGGGATGGAATAGTAGGTAAATATGGTCTAAGTACATTGTATGCATATATGAAAGTGTCAAAAATAAAATATTATATTAAAAAAGGATAAATTTGTCCTGGTGGCTGGTCATTAAGAGATGTGCTGAAAGTATCAGAAATGAAATTTTTGCTTAAGGTTAAAGACAGAGGTTTGATAATAATTGGAATCAAAGCAATAATTGCAAGCATGAGAGCAGATGGGGAGCCTGGGGAGATCAGATACAGTGAGAACAAAAAGGTAAAAATCTGAAAGAATTAATAGGTTTCAAAGATGAGAATAGACTTTATAATGGAAGGCAGAATAAGTTTTTAAAACAGAAGAAAAAAACCATGAGGAATCATTGTTGTTGAAGCTTTGAACACGAAATGTTAAAGAACACTTCAAAACTATTACACTCCGAAACATTTCCTGTTGTCAAGGAAATTGAATAGGATAAGAAATGAGAGAATATTGAAGAAGATATTATCAGATAGTACTAAGAGTAGCTTAAAGCAGTAAGTGATATAAGCTTAAGGGGAAGTAACTATTTTTATTGATCCTCTTCTATTTTATAAGTTTTGTTCTTCACACTATCATACATGTATAAAAATATGATCATATGCATCTCCATTTCCTCCTCCAACCACCTGTATATTCTCCTAACATGTCCCCCTTCAACTTCATGTCTTCTTTAAAAAGCATTTTTGAGTCTAACTTTTTGAGTTCATTGTATATATTGGATATTAGCCCTCTATCAGATGTAGGATTGCCAAAGATCTTTTCCCAATCTGTTGGTTGCCATTTTGTCCTATTGACAGTGTCCTTTGCCTTACAGAAGCTTTGCAATTTTGTGAGGTCCCATTTGTCATTTCTTGATTTTAGAGTATAAACTATTGGTGTTCTGTTCAGGAAAATTTACCCTGTGCCCATGTCCTTAGACTCCAGAGAAACAAATAACCCTATTAAAAAAATGGGGTACAGAGCTAAACAAAGAATTCTCAACTGAGGAATACTAGATGGTTAAGAAGCACCTAAAGAAATGTTCAACATCTGCAATCATCAGGGAAATGCAAATAAAAACAACCCTCAGATTCTACCTCGCACCAGTCAGAATGGCTAAAATCAAAAACTCAGGGGACAGCAGATGCTGGAGAGGATGTGGAGAAAGAACACTCCTCCATTGCTGGTGGAATTGCAAGCTGGTAAAACCACTCTGGAAATCAGTTTGGCAGTTTGTCAGAAAACTGGACATAGTACTACCTGAGGACCCAGCTATACCACTCCTGGTCATATACCTAGAAGACGCTCCAACATATAACAAGAGCACATCCTCCACTATGTTCATAGCAGCCTTATTTATAATAGCCAGAAGCTGGAAAGAACCCAGATGTCCATCCACAGAGAAATGGATACAGAAAATGTGGTATATTTACACAATGGAATTCTACTCAGCTATTAAAAACAACGAATTCATGAAATTCTTAGGCAAATGAATGGAGCTAGAAAATATCATCCTGAGTGAGGTAACTCTATCACGAAAGAACAAACATGGTATACAGTTACTGATAAATGGATATTAGCCCAAAAGCTCGGCATACCCAAGATACAATTCATAGACCAAATGAAGCTAAAGAAGAAAGAAAACCAAAGTGTGTAACCCCATAGGGTTACAACCCCATAGGAGGAACAACATTATGAACTAACCAGTACCCCCAGAGCTCCCAGGGACTAAACCACCAACCAAAGAGTACACATGGAGGGAGCCATGGTCTCAGCTATGTATGTAGCAGAGGATGGCCTTTTCAGACATCAGTGAGAGTAGAGGCCATTGTTCCTAGGAAGGCTAGATGCCCCAGTGTAGGGGAATTCCAGGACAGGAAAGTGGGAGTAGGTGGGTTGGTGTGCAGGGAAAGGGGAATGGGATAGGGGGTTTTTGGAGGGGAAACAAGGAAGGGGATAACATTTGAAATGTAAATAAAGCAAATATCTAATTAAAGAAAGCATTTTTTTTTTTTTTGGTTTTTCGAGACAGGGTTTCTCTGTGTAGCCTTGGCTGTCCTGGAACTCACTTTGTAGACCAGGCTGGCCTCGAACTCAGAAATCCGCCTGCCTCTGCCTCCCAAGTGCTGGGATTAAAGGCGTGCGCCACCACCGCCCGAAAGAAATCATTTTTGATAAACCATTTGGTTCAGTTAGTGCTGCACATGTGTGCATGTGGTGGGCCATCCACTTATGCATGGGAAATCTACTAGTGACCACATATAGAATCTCACCTTTGTGTTTCATATATTTGCTCCAGTCCCTAAAATGCCAGGTTGTTATTCAAGAAAAAGGTACAAAGCACCTTCCAGAGTGTTTAGATAGAAGTCTTGCTTTGCATGCCTGAAGCCTTAGATTGGATCCTTGGTACTTCAACAGAATCCATATATCTGATGAACATATCTGATCAATGACACAGAATACAATTCTTTAAGTAACTTGGTTAAGTGTGGTGTTGGGAAGCATGTTTCAATGAGACAAGAGCTGGTTTTCCCATGAGCGCATAAGCATTCTGGCATAACAGACAGAGTAGAAGCTGGATTGAATCTATAACCTATACAGGAACTTCACGCGGCTCTATCAAATCACCTCTAGCTGAATGTGGTGCCTGTAATCTAACACTCAGAAGTATGATGCAGAGGATTACTGGATGTTAGAGACTGTTTTTGGCTACAGAGTGTGTTCCAAGCTAGCCTGGGAGGTAAAAATCAAACAAGAATAAATGAAAAACCAAAAAGACAACTTCTAGCCATTCATCTACAAATAAAAAAGTACAATTCTGAGGCCACAGGTTTAACTCAGGGGTTGTCTTAAAGCTACAGTGTTTAGTTATAATTTGTAAAACTTGTAAAAACAAACAAAAACAAGGCAGAGAACTGTGTATAAGGGAAAAAATTGCTTCATTATCAGAATGCTCATTTCTTTATGATACCTCCAAGTAGTAGCATAGCTCCCAAAAAAAGAGAAAAGATGAGTGGCTTGTAAGATATCTTAAATCAAAACATTTTCTATAAATTCTTTGAATCATCCATTTAGCTTAACCTATAATTTTCCTCCACACTGTGTATGTACACAGGGAGACTGATATTATCTAGTTAGAAGTGATTAGAAAGAGGCAGAATGAGATTTGTAAATCAGCTAACTGTAGCAGGGCTAGGTGTTTTAAATAATTCTTATTATAAAGTGATAGAGAGGCATGCCATTTGCATTCATAGAAACTTGTTTTTTTTTTTCATGCTGCAGCATTAAATAAAGGAAAACAAAAATAACTCCTAGAAGAGCTGGACATAATTAGCCCATCCAGAGTACCCCCATGTCAGGTCTAGCCATGAATGACTGCAGTGAGAAATGGAGGTAGTTACTGTAATGTAACCTGGAAGCGCTTGTGTGGAAACAATATGGGGAAAGCAGGTGAAGAAGATTCTGTGAAACTCAGGGTCTGTGGTATAAGGGATGGGTCAGCAAAGATAAGGAGAGAGAAGGCCCAGTTTCCAATGTTGAGAAGGGATGGGATTCTCACTGGAGCAAGTCCTGAGTTGAGAGGGAAGATAGTGCTAGGATGAAAATATGTGCTGTGATTCTCACAGGAACAATTGGTATGCCTAGTGAAGAGGGAAGTGGTGCTGGATGATGGCAAAGGTGTGCTGTTTTGGAAGGTTGGTGGAGCTACTCAATTCTGGGATTTGGTACCCAGAGAAGGAACAGCAAGCTCTCCCATTGGAACTGATGCTTAGGGTCTGGAAGAGAAGTACAATGATGCTGTGAAGAAAGTGGATGTATTGGGGACTAAGGCATTTTTCCCCAGAATTAAAGACCTGGTTACAATTCTAATGTACCAACTTACAAGATAATGTGTTGATCAAATTTTTACCTTATCATATGGGGCTAGTGGAAAACAGAATAGATGCAATGAATAGTAGTTTTTTAGTTACCGAAAACACTATGCATAAAATACATAGTGAAATGTGGTAAACATGTTAAAATTAAACTAAAACTAATTTTTCAGGTCATATTTTAAAATAGCTGTAATTATTAACTACTGATGTATTTCTTCCAAAGGATCAAGCTGCAGCTCAGCTACTGTTTGAGAAAATATAATGAATCTTAAGTCTGATATGAAAATATTCCACACTGTGTTTGGTTATACTTGGAGACACAATGATACATAAAATCAGCTTTTCTGATGTTCTGCAATTTATTTAGCACATGAAATACAATTATGATAGTAGAAATACTACCTTTTGCAGTTCTTTGTAAAAATGATGTTTTATCCGGTTTCAGTGTAGACAACTGTAACTGCCCGCAGTTACTTCAAACGGGTTACCGGATTACCTGGAAGAAAAGCTGGGGATAGAACGGGGTGGCGAGAGAAGCATGAAGCCAAGACTAATTTCTTGTTCAAGGCTCAAAGTTTAATGGGGGTCTCCAAATATATATAGGCAAGGGAAAACCCTTTCCCCAAAGGCTGGAAACTCTTGCAGAACTGGCTTGCTTGCTCTGCAGGCAGCTGGCGTCAGGTGGCTAGTGCCTCTCAGGAAACTGCAGGTCCTTGGAGAACAATGGGCTTCACCTTGTTCTGTGTCAGGTTCCTGCCAGGTGGCATGGCACCCCAATATGGCTCTCTACAGACAACCATGAATATTGACTTCTCTTTGTCCTCTTATGACCACCTGTAGAAATGATAAATGAGATCTATTAACACGACATAGCAGCAACCTATCCTATCACATGCTGGTTACACTAGAGTCAACACCCCAGAGAACCCTGGACACAGTACAAGCAAAACACTTTATTATTTACAGAAAGAGCTCTCCTGCAGAAGTAATGCTAAAATAATATCTAATCATGAATTTCTTTACAAGCAGTCTGTTCCACCAAAGTAATACGGGGGTGTACATCCTTCATCCAAAGATTGTTACAATGCTCAGGAATGCCCAAAGACATTTTGGAGAGATATGTTTTCTAAATTCTATTTTTTCTTTTAATTATGGTAAATTTGGAGAAATTTTTCTACCAAATCTCTTCAGTAATTTCAACATGTTTTCATATGAGAGCACATTAAAATGTGTACAAAAAGTACAGCAGTTTCAACTCATCTAGTTAATCTGTTGATTAATACAAGTTCTCACAATCATTGTATTATGTTGTCATTAGCAACAAAATGGACATACAAAGTCATTCTAATGTGTTATATTCTGAGATAGGATATTTAACTTATAGTCGTATAGAGTTTTGGACCATTTAACAGTGCCAGGTGTAAAACTTAAGTTCAATTAAAAAGTTTACTTCCATAGTATCCATGTCACTATTTTACCAGTAGGCGTATCTTATCAAACAATATTATTATTTTAATTTGAAGGGTTCACAGCAGGGAATGACTGTTGATGATTTTGTCTACTGGCAGCATACATAAAACCTCCCAGAACTATAAATGCTGACTAGGAGGAAAGAAACTTCCAAGGTTGATTCTTCATGTTTTATGACTCAAATATATGATGTCTTCAGCAACGGTATCTTACCATTTCACTCTAAATTAAAATCAAGAGCAATGCCAATATCTTGTAATTTTAGGGTGACCCATGGGACCCTGCCATCAAAACTTATGGCATCTGTGAGTACATACGCAAGTCTTGTACAAGAACCATCTTGTGTTAATGTAGATTATAAAATCCCATCCTAGTTGAGGAACTATTGTCAATTGATGACTCATGGAAGGTGGGGGGAGATCAGTTTTCTTTAAGTATTCCCTAAGAGAATACTCATGTTCCAGTAAATGGCCTGATAGTATCTTAGTTAATTTATTAGTTTATTTTGCTGTGACAAAATACCATGAACAAAAGCAACCTGGGAATAAAAGAATTAATTTCTTTTTTTTTAATTTTTTAAAGATTTTATTAGATATTTGATTTATTTACATTTCAAATGTTATGCACTTTCCTTGTTTCCCCTCCGAAAACCCCCTATCCCATCCCCCTTCCCCCTGCTCACCATCCACCCCCTCCCACTTTCCTCACCTGGCATTCCTCTACCCTGGGGCATCAAGCCTTTACAGGACCAAAGGCCTCTCCTCTCATTGATGTCTGAAAAGGTCATTCTCTGCTACACCTGTAGCTGGAGGCATGGCTCCCTCCATGTGTAATCTTTGGTTGATGGTTTAGTCCCTATGAGCTCTTGGGTTACTGGATGGCTTATATTATTTTTCCTCATATGGGGCTACAAATATCTTCAGCTCCTTGGGTCCTTTTTCTAGCTCCTCCATTGGGAACTCTATTCTCAGTCCATTTGTTGGCTGTGAGCCATGGGCATTTTGATTCCCCTTCTAAAAGAACCAAAGTATCCACACTTTGGTTTTCCTTTTTCTTGAGCTTCATGGGGTCTGTGAATTTTATCTTGGGTATTCCAAGCTTTTGGGTTAATATCCACTTATCAGTGAGTGTATACTATGTGTGTTCTTTTGTGATTGGTTTACCTCACTCAGGATGATATTTTCTAGTTCCATCCTAAGCATTTCTTGAATTCATTCTTTTTAATAGCTGAGTAGTACTCCATTATGTAAGCATACCACATTTTCTGTATTCATTTCTCTGTTGAAGGACATCTGGGTTCTTTCCAGCTTCTGGCCATTATAAATAATACTGCTATGAACATAGTGGAGCATGTGTCCTCTTTACATGTTGGAGCATCTTCTGGGTATATGACCAGGAGTGGTATAGCTGAGTCCTCGGGTAGTACTATATCCGATTTTCTCAGGAACTACAAAACTGATTTCCAGAGTGGTTTTACCAGCTTACAATCCCACCAGCAGTGGAGGAGTGTTCTTCTTTCTCCACATCCTCTCCAGCATCTGCTGTCCCCTGAGTTTTTGATTTTAGCCATTCTGACTGGTGTGAGGTGGAATCTCAGGATTGTTTTGATTGACATTTCACAATCTATTTTTCCATTTTTCTGTGGGATCTCATACCTATTGGTTCTTTCTCAGATCTGTGTTCCAAAAGCTGAAGTGGCTGTCTGGTCTTCTACCATGTGAAGTTTCCTTTCCATTCAATTGTATGTCTTCTGTCTCTACAGATGTTTAGCTCTTTAGTGTATGGGTTCATTCTCATTTTTTAGTTCCTTTTTGATGAAAAAGACACAGAAACAGGTTTAAAGTTAGCAACTCACCACATTAACTTGTTATTTTCCTCTGCTGTAGCTTAATTTGGTACCCCTTTCACAAGAAAATGCAGACACATTAATGATGGGATTTTCTGGTAAGTATCTCTCTTTCAAGCTGAGCATGATAACTCATGATTGCACTCCCTGCTGAGACAGAAACATTACTATGATGTAGCCAGCTTAGCTACATAATTAATTCCAAGCCAACCTGGGCTATAGAATGAGGCATTTTCTAGCACACATGCAGATACACACTTCCAGAAGACCTATATTCTCTAAAATTCAACTAAAATGCTACTTAATCCAGTTATAGCTTCATGACCAAATCTTATTTTATAACCTATAATTATGTGTGAACTGGGGTCCCCCTCCTTCTTTATTGGTGACTCTACACTCCACTTTTTGGTTAATATTTACTGAACAACTCCAGGAGAGAAGAATCTGCTTTGAGGTATCATTCAGATGGAGCTCTGGTTTGGGAAGAAAGATGGAGATTTGATGAAAGGTTTTACTTTGAGGTGAGATCAATTTCCTCTAGGGATCAATACTGCATTTGCAGAGCTGGGAAAGTTGAGTTGCTGATGCTCCAAAAGTAGACTGTGTGAGTGAGAGGTGAATCACTTCGTGAAACTCTAGAGACCGGGTCAGAATTTTGTAGCTAAGGAGAAATTTAAAGACATTTAAAATGGTAATTCTTTGTCAAAGATCAAGTGACCATAGGAGTGTGGATTCATTTCCGGGTCTTCAATTCTGTTCCATTGATCTACATGCCTGTCACTGTACCAATATCATGCAGTTTTTAACACTATTGCTCTGTAGTACAGCTTGAGGTCCAGGATACTGATTCCCCCAGGAGTTCTTTTACTCTTGAGAATAGTTTTAGGTATCCTGGGTTTTCTGTTAATCCAGATGAATTTTTGAATTGCTCTTTCTAACTCTATGAAGAATTGAGTTGGGATTTTAATGGGGATTGCATTGAATCTGTATATTGCTTTTGGCAAGATGGTCATTTTTACTATATTAATCCTGCCAATCCATTAGCATGGAAGATTTTTCTATCTTCTGAGTTCTTCTTCAATTTCTTTCTTTAGAGACTTGAAGTTCTTGTCATACAGATCTTTCACTTGTTTGGTTAGAGTCACACCAAGATACTTTATATTGTTTGTGGCTATCGTGAAGGGTATCATTTCTCTTATTTCCTTCTCAGCCTGCTTATCCTTTGAGTATAGGAAGGCTACTGACTTGCTTGAGTTGATTTTATATCTGGCCACTTTGCTGAAGTTGCTTATCAGCTGTAGGAGTTCTCTGGTGGAGTTCTTTGGGTTGCTTAAGTATACTATCATATCATCTGCAAATAGTGATAGTTTGACTTCTTCTTTTCCAATTTGTATCCCTTTGACCTCCTTTTGTTGTCTAATTGCTCTAGCTAGAACTTCAAGTACTATATTGAAATGATATGGAGAGAGAGGGCAGCCTTGTCTAGTCCCTGATTTTAGTGGGATTGCTTCAAGTTTCTCTCCATTTAGTTTGATGTTGGCTACCGGTTTGCTGTAAATTGCTTTTACTATGTTTAGATATGGGTTTTGAATTCCTGATCTTTTCATCCTTTAACATGAAAGGATGCTGAATTTTGTCAAATGCTTTCTCAGCATCTAATGAAATGACCATGTGGTTTTTTTCTTTGAGATTGTTTATGTAGTGGATTACATTGATGGACTTCCTTATATTGAACCATCCCTGCATCCCTGGGATGAAGCCTACTTGATCGTGGTGAATGATCGTTTTGATGTGTTCTTGGATTCAGTTGGAAAGAATTTTATTGAGTATTTTTGCATCGATATTCATAAGAGAGATTGGCCTGAGATTCTCTTTTTTTGTCGGATCTTGGTGTGATTTTGGTATTAGCGTAACTTGATCTTGGACAAAGGAGCTAAAACCATCCAATGGAAAAAAGATAGCCTTTTCAACAAATGGTGCTGGCTCAACTGGAGGACAACATGCAGAAGAATGCAAATTGATCCATTCTTATTTCCTTGTACTAAACTCAATTCCAAGTGGATCAAGGACCTCCACATAAAATCAGACACACTGAAGTTAATAGAAAGGAAACTAGGGAAGAACCTTGAACATATGGGCACAGGGGAGAATTTCCTGAACAGAACACCAATAGCTTATGTTCTAAGATCAAGAATTGACAAATGGGACCTCATAAAATTACAAAGTTTCTGTAAGGCAAAGGACACTGTCAAAAGGACAAAGCGGCAGCCAACAAACTGGGAAAAGATCTTTACCAACCCTACATCCGACAGAGGGCTAATATCCAATATATACAAAGAACTCAAGAAGTTAGACTCCAGAGAGTCAAATAACCCTATTAAAAAATGGGGTACAGAGCTAAACAAAGAGTTCTCAACTGAAGAATATCTAATGACTGAGAAGCACCTAAAGAGATGTTCATCATCCTTAGTCATTAGGGAAATGCAAATCAAAACAACCCTGAGATTCCATCTCACACCAGTCAGAATGGCTAAGATCAAAAACACAGGAGACAGCAGTTGTTGGCAAGGATGTGGAGAAAGAGGAACACTCCTCCACTGCTGGTGGAATTGCAGGCTGGTACAGCCAATTTGAAAAGCAGTCTGGCGGTTCCTCAGAAAACTGGGCATGACACTCCCGGAGGATCCTGCTATACCACTCCTGGGCATATACCCAGAGGCTTCCCCTGCATGCAATAAGGACACATGCTCCACTATGTTCATAGCAGCCTTATTTATAATAGCCAGAAGCTGGAAAGAACCCAGATGTCCCTTAATGGAGGAATGGATTCAGAAGATGTGGTATATTTACACAATGGAATACTACTCTGCAATTAAAAACAATGAATTCACGAAATTCCTAGGCAAATGGTCAGAACTTGAAAATATCATCCTTAGTGAGGTAACCCAATCACAAAAGAACACACATGGTATGCAGTCACTGATAAGGGGATATTAACTCAGAATCTCGGAATACCCTAGACACAATTCGCATACCAATAGATTTCTAAGAAGATGGAAGGAGAGACCCCTGGTCCTGGAAAGACTGGTCGTAGGGGAATGCCAGGACAAAGAAGCGAGAGGGGGTTGAATGGAGAAAAGAGGGAGGGAAGGGGGCTTATGGGACTTTTGTGAGGGAGGAAACAGGAAAGGGGAAATGATTTGGAATGTAAATAAAAAACTTAGAAAATAAAAAAATTAAAAAAAATGATAATTCTTTGGTGTTTTTGTGTTGCCTTTTGAGTGTATTTGTATCTATGAAGCAATGGCTTCCTCTCTAGAAGGTTGGGTTGGTCCTGAACTTTACCCTTCTTCTTTGTGGTTCTTACAGCTAAGTGAGCACTGTTCTCTTCAGATCACTGTACTTTGTGAACTAGATCTACTGAACCACATTTCCAGAGAACATTTCAGGTTTATTTTATTTTATTTTTTGTATAGAATAGAGTTTATTTAGAGCATAGGAAGGGGAGTTGGGAAGAAAGGGGAGGGAGAGAGAGAGAGAGAGGAAGAATAAGGAGGAGGAGGAGGAAGAGAAGGATGAGAGGCTTATCATGAACTCATGGAGATGGAGGGGAGGGGAATGGGGAGAGAAGGGACAGAGAAGGAAGAGGGTAAGAGGGTAAGAGAGTAAGAGCACATTTCAGTTCTTGAAGAGGGTCATATGTTATTTTTCTGTAGAGTTGTGCAAAGGGGAAGGTGTGACATACTTATTAATTGTCATTTAGCTTTTTGAGTCAACATTCTCTCTGTTGTTCTCATGTGCACTATCCTTCAGAGTGCTGGCATACTAATTTTAAACAGACAGAGTAGGCTTTTATTTGATCCTCATCAATAAGATAAAACATAATTTCTTGGCTACTGAAATGTCTATTCATCACATTTTTAACTGGTAATCTTAGAACATAAATGTTATTTTTACTAGTTATAACACAATGTTTGGCAATGGAAGTTTCCAGACTGCAATGCTTTTTAGAACTTAATTCTCCTGCTTTGCCTTTCCCCCTCATACATAGATAACAAAAACTAACCATTTCTCCTCTCCTTCTTCCCCTCTTTCTTCTAGTTTCCCCCCTCCCTTTCCTTCCTTCCGTATCCCCGCCCCATACTTTAATTTTTCAAGGTTTCTGAGAATTATATACTCTAAAATGTTCATAAGAGAATATTTTTACCCTAGGGAATTAGTACATAGCTCTCACAGTTTTAAATTCCTTTGGAATGAGTATATTTATCGTTTGATCTTGTTTACACTTTTGGTTGAAATACTTTGTCTTTACTATTTAAAGCACGCACATTGCTAATGCCTCTAATAATTAACACATGTACCTCAGCTCAGTCACGAATTAATGAGTGTCCTCACTTTAAGGATGAGGAAATGGAGTTAGAGGAAAGCTAAGTGACTTGTTAAGGTTATGTGGTCTTAGGGAAGTCTGTTATGTCTGGATCAATGGTACAAACTTTTACAGACCTTTCATTCCTTTATTTCAAAGTTCTGAGACTTAGTATGAGGTGCATCCAAGACTAGGGCTGTATGTACAAAGCGTGGCATAGAACCTGGCTGTATCTCCTAGCAGCATAAGTCCCCTTTATTCTCTTGCCAGGCTTCCACAGGCTTTATGGCTCTTCTTCCTCCCACCTCTTAACTTTGTTCTTCTCCATTTAGTATCCTGGCTCATTTCTATATATATTCTATTTCTCTATGACTTCATTTCACATTCTTTGGTCTATCTGGACCTCCATTTCTGATATTTCTTTCTCCCACCCCATCTGTTCTAGGTTCTTAAAAATATAGTGTCAAGTCTAAGTCAACATTGAATAAGAACAGGAAGAGTGGAACAAGGAGGTGTGTACAAAATAATATTAAGAACATTGTTATCTTCTAGTCAAGGACAAGAATCATCAACTAAACATAGAGAGATATTATATATATGACCAATGCCTGAAAAAGCAGAATTTGAAATGATTCCCAAACTGATTCTGCTTGTTAAGAACATGTCATCTCAAGACTGATATGCTGTCTATTTTTTTTCTGTTTTTTTTATTTACATTCCAAATCATTTCCCCTTTCCTGTTTCCTCCCTCCCCAAAAGTTCCATAAGCCCCCTTCCCTCCCTCTGTTCCCCATTCAACCCCATCTTGCTTCTCTGTCCTGGCATTCCCCTACATCCAGTCTTTCCAGGACCAGGGGTCTCTCCTTCCATCTTCTTAGAAATCTCTTGATATGTGAAATGTGTCTAGGGTATTCCGAGATCCTGGGTTAATATCCCCTTATCAGTGACTGCATACCATGTGTGTTCTTTTGTGATTGGGTTACCTCACTAAGGATGATATTTTCAAGTTCTGACCATTTACCTAGTAATTTCGTGAGTTCATTGTTTTTAATTGCAGAGTAGTACTCCATTGTGTAAATATACCACATCTTCTGAATCCATTCCTCCGTTGAGGGACATCTGGGTTCTTTCCAGCTTCTGGCTATTATAAATAAGGCTGCTATGAACATAGTGGAGCATGTGTCCTTATTGCATGCAGGTAAAGCCTCTGGGTATATGCCCATAACTGCTAACATAGTAACATGGATGGTGAATAAGTGGCTGGCTACAGTAAAGGGACCCGAGGATAAGACACTAGTTCATTGGGTTACTTTAGATATTGGAAACACATACTTAGAAAGGCTTGAAATAGGTTCAGGATCTAGATGGAATTTGTAAGGAAGAATTAACTGTCTAGGAGAGTTCTTACCTTCTCTGAGTTCTAAACCAACTTGTTTGAGACATATGTTGCATTTATATTTTATTTTAAGAGGTATAGAGGAAAAAGAAGTAACAAGAAGCCCCACTCCTGCTCAGAAGCTAGAATATATGGAATCTACTTTTAAAACTGGATCAAATCAGTGCACCTCATATGTATGCACTATACTGTCAGCCACTCTCACTCCACACTCCAGAGATGATGATGAACCATCCAGTGGTAGGAGCAGGCTGATCTTAGGGGATCTTCATGCCCTGTGATCTCCCAGTGTCAGGCCTGACAGCTAGACCACAGAAAAATTAACCTGTTAATGTTGCCCATTTTTGGTAGATTATAATTTGCATATGAACAAAAAAGAGGGAAATTGTGAAATTTTATACTTCATTTTCCAAATGAGTGAATAGTGAGCCCCTCCTTTACAGAATGTGGGTGGTGACATTCAGTTGCCACCAACAAAGAATATCTGTTCATTGTTCTCAGGTGAGTTTTTCTCTAGGATTTATATGAACCCTGATGATCCAGTGGTCTTTTATCCATGATGTGAACAAGAAGTTCTGGAGTTATGTTCTTCACCCTTGACACATGGCATATAGGATAAATAACACTCTGTAATGGGCAGACCTAATGCTGTTTTTCTGTGTATGGTCAGACAGTTAGTGGCATCCCTTACCACTTTACCATACATGTAAATAGAACCTTTTGAGTTGCTGCCAACCAAAACCATCCCAGCAGTAGTGAAGAATCCCCTGGGAGAAGGGTTTATTGACAATGAACACAATAACAGCTTAGAGGAAGAGATCTCTGTAGTATTTCAGTAGAGAGTGATGGGAGTTGGAACTCATTTGAATCCAAGAATCATGCCTTTTTTTATTAAAGGTAGAACTTAATAAACCTCCTTGTGCCATCTTTCGTAATAATAGATTTGCTGACATAAATCTGAACACAAGTTCAGAAACTCACACGATTTCAGGTTACCTAGTAATTTATTCTATGGAAGTAAACCTTACTTTTTCTTGTCTTTTAAGTTTCTTAATCTTAAATGGTTGGTCAGATCCTCAAACTAAAAACAAAAAAGGAACAATGAAGTGACTCATAACTATTATTCAAACTAAATAGTTTTTTTTCTTTCAAATAACACCTCTCTACTATTTAGGTGTAAGAAATTAACAGCAGAAAAGGGGAATTACTGAACAAGATCAGAGTGGAAACCTTCTCCAGTGGTAAAAGTATTGAGCATTATTGTTAATCTTATGAGATGGTGAAAGTTATATAGTGTATTTCAGGAAAATGTCAGAAACCTAGATAAAGGATAAATAACACTCTGTAATGGGCAGACCTAATGCTGCTTTTCTTACTTGTCCAATACTTTTGGACCTCATTGTATGTTGAACTCTCACCTGGAAGCTTTCTTGGGTGAACAGTGCCTCAGACTTCTTCCTTTACGAGGCTGGAACATTCTGTATAGCCTTTCTTAGCATCTTAGATTGAAGTGCTTCCTAACTAAGGGTGATATGTTGCTTGGCAGCTTCTCATTACAACAACATGAACTGTGACTGACCACAGAGGTCTCTAGTACTTGGGATGTGAAAAGTGGTTCTACCTATCTTGGTGGGGTGATTGGCAGAAGACCCTGCTGAGCTCCTTGTCAAAAAAGGGGGGATAAGAAACAATTCCATTTAAGTCATTGGACCTGTTTCTTTATATTCACCATTACCAGCTTCTGATTTATTGTTTTTTCACATTAACACTGACAATAACAATAGTTATATAAATAAGTAAATGTTTCAGGGTTTCCAGACAACTTTTTCTCTGGGCCTTGATTTATTGGCAAATGCTCCAACAGGTTCTTATACAGTCAGCTGATGAGTCCATGGAATCCTGAAAATTGTCTAGATTCTGATCCTCCAGGACAACTCTTTTTCTCACCATTAAAATGAGCCTGATTCATCTCTTGTCTAGCCAAAACTTGGAAAATGTAGAGTTTGGACAGTCACAAATGAAAAGAATATTCTAGAAGGACTGGTGTTATTTTCAAGTACAAGGTTCCAAATTCTTTTCATTTGTATTTCCCCCCCTCCCCAGGGTAACTTATTATATTAACATATAATATTCCTTAATGGAAATGAAGCATAAATTTGCTTCTGTGTATGCTCTTTGTGAAGGTGATGGCAGAAATCCCCAGGCAGTTCACCTCATTTAGTGTATTCTCATCCTCAAATTGCAAAAGCAGGCTCAGGGCATGCTGATTGCAGGCAGGAGTCTCTGGCAGCATCTGCTTCTAAGAATCTCCATTTCTTTCACTGACTATTTCAAGGTGTTAAATAATTTCAAAGTGGCTGTTGCAAAATAAGTAAAAAAGGCAATGACAGCTGGCAGCATTCTGAAGGTTTTTCTGTTCCTGTCAATGAACACTTTGCTCTGTGGTGGGTAGAGCTTCACGTTTCATTTGGACTTAGTTATGCTGTGGAGTCTATGGAATAAAGACTTGATAGTACTGGTGGAGACCTCCTTGCTTCAGCTGCCTTGCTGTGTAGTGAGAGACCTGTACTTACCAGGGATGTCTGTCCTTTTGAAGGGGAGAGTAATTCTATTTTCCCTATGGTCAACCTTATAATTAGTTTTTGTTAATGCCAGGATCACAATTTCCTGTTTTGTCTCTTCCTACCATTCCCTTCCTTCTACAGTACTCTTCTCGTGCGTTTTTCCAATCCAGGGTAGCACTGTGGCTCCGCAGTACAAAATAAGAAAGTGACCTAGGAAAATCATGGAATTCCACACCTATGATATTGATTAATGAAATGAGCCTCAGCCCCCACTTGTAGTCAAAGAAGGCTAAAATAGGCTGCCACTATTTTTGTTTTGTTTTGTTTTGTTTTATCAACAGAGTAGAATGTTAAAGAATTGAAATACTTTTTTTTCTTCTGTGACTAATAATTTATCTTTCATTTAAAATAAAATATGGTGTGCTTCACCACAATTTGAAAACATCAGAATTGTATAGCAGAATGTTATTAAAAATTCTTTTATTGCAGAGAGTAGTATTTGGATTTACCTTAGGTTCCTGGCCTATCTAGTTTCATGTTCTTGGTCACCAAAGAAGTGTCAGACCATCTTGTAAGTGGGCCTTCAGTTAAATTAGATATTGGTTGGTTACTCCTACATGCTTTGCACCATCTTTGCAGTAGCACATTTTGTAGGCAGGATGACATTATAGGCACGATATGAATTGACTTCTTCATATTCAGTGGGTTGTGGAGGTACTGTTTTTAGCAATGGGGACTTGTTATCAGTTTGTGGAGAGAGGGAACGCACAAAATTCTATGCTGTTCAGTAAGACTAGAAACCTCTCATAACACAGTGGCTTACCACACAGTCTTCTCCACTTAGTACAATTTGTTCTAGCAGAAGAAACTTTCTAATTAAGGGAAAAATGCACAGTAGGTAACAAACTTCTATTAGCAGTTGTTTCCAACTAAACAGTCAAATGTTAATAGAGGAGGGGCAAATGGTCTTACTGAGTTAAATTGTTTTGCCATAAAATAAGTTGGTGTAAAAAGTTGTGCCGATTGGGAGAAAATATTTGAAATTGCAACCTAACTGGACTCAGTGGGTTAAAAGTATAAAAATTATAATAAATAAATAAAGAAAGAAAGAAAGAAAAGAAAAGAAAAGAGGATATAAATTTAGGAGAGAAATATGATGGGGCTCTGTGGTAGGCTTGGAGGCAGGGAGTGAGGGGTGGATATGATCAAAATATATAATATACATATATGGAATTAACAAAAAATAAATCAAAAATTAAAAGCCAGAGTAAAACCAGAAATTGCCCCATTTCAAACTAAACAATTAGATTCCAGGAAATATATTTAATAGCACAGAGGCAAAGTATTGAACTTATTTACTCTTGTTTTTCTTAGCATTAATGTTTCACATTTGAGACTGCTAATTTTAAACATAATAAGCATAACTAAATTTTGCTAATTTCTTCATATTGAGTTATGAAAACCAATAAAATGTGTAATTTGCTTTCAAAAAGAGATCAGATGAATCTCTTTGTATCTTGAATAACATAAGGAAAAGGTAGCTTCATGTGTGTCCCTGGTCATAGCTATCCAGTAACTAAGGTCAGAAACAATTCTATAGTTGTTTTAACACCAATCTAGAGTTATTTGGAGTTAATTTGTATCCTTAACGTTTGTATAAAGATACAAAATAGTTGCATCATACTACTTCCATATTTGTTATTTATAAATTTGTCTTTAAGAAGTAGATACTCAATTTAGTTCTATGCCCCATTTTTTGATTGGGTTGTTTGTTTTTTTGGTGATTAGTTTCTTGAATTCTTTATATATTTTGGATATTAGTCCTCTATCAGATGTGGGGTTAGTGAAGATTTTTTTCCCCAATCTATAGATTGCCTATTTGTCTTATTGACTATGTCCTTCGCTTTACAGAAGCTTTCCAGTTTCGTGAGGTCCCATTTATCAATTTTTGATTTTAGAGCCTGAGCCATTGGAATTCTGTTTAGGAAATTTCCCCCTGTGCCAATGAGTTCAAGGCTCTTTCCCACTTTTGCTTCTATTAGATTCAGTGCATCTGGTTTTATGTTGAGGTCCTTGATCCACTTGGACTTGAGCTTTGTGCAAGATGACAAATATGTAAAAATTAAAGAAATAAATTAATTAATAAAAAAGAAGTAGATTCTCCTTTGTCACCACTATTCTGAAAGCTACTTTACTTTGTTACTGGTATGTACTTGGCAAATACAAACTGATTTATTATAGTATTTGCATAGTCAAGTGTTCAGAAGGAAACCATACTCCATCGAAGCAAAGGAAAGTACAGAGTATATACTGTCAAACTGAAATAGAAAAACCCACTCCAACCTGATTCCTTGTAGCTCTTCATAACCACTCTGAGTGGGGCTACAGACTACATGATTTTTGTTTCTGATGGACACAGGTAAAGTCTCATTTTATATATTTTTTAATCTGTGCTGAAATTGAAGGGATCCAGAGATGGAACTGATAAACCTGAGTCAGCACTGTCTTCAAAACACCCACTCGAAGTCCCATTACTTGATTCCCTGCTACCTCATAGATGATCCTGGATGAATGTTGGAAACTGTAGTTCTAAATCTGGGGTCTTTTCTTGATCTTGGTTAGAGTGGTACAGTAGAATTTAGGGATGGATACTCCTACCAAATAATGCACAACCTAAGAATAGCTCTTTTCGGCAAAAATGTTTGCAATGAAGAGGAAAATTGGCCACTCTAAGCACACCTGGTGATAGCTTTTCTAAGATGAATCTTTCCTTATTATTAAGCTTGTTAATCAGCACCAGATGCAGGGCTAGGAAGATGATGTATTATTCTGTGAACCACATGCATGAGATTACCCCCTTAAAACAGCAGCATACAATTTGACATAAGCAGAAGGCTTTCTCTGTACTGTTAACAGTGGCTCATGATGACTAAAGAGGCTGTGTAGCTCCTCCTACCCTGTTATCAGACTAGCTCATTGTGTGTATTGCATCACAACCTTGGTTCTTGCTAACAAATCTCCTTTCTTTCCAGCCTAGCAAGCACTCACAACCTCTCTAATACCCTACTAATCTATGTCTGCATCCTGATAGGCTTTTTGCACTGAGTGACTTTTATGAAGACCACAGTAAATTGGAGAATGAGAGAAAAAAAAACTTGATTCATACACCATTTGAGGCCATGTCTGCTAAGCAGGGCTGCTCCTCACTGAAGTTTTGAGTCAGAAATGGGCCACTAGACACATGAATCTTTTCAGAGTTTTTCCCCTAAAAGAATTTTATATTGAAATACTAAAGCTACTTTAGATGGATTTTTTGAAGACATTTGAAAAATAATTTTATTATAATACATTTTGTTTACATAGAATGTGTTTACAGATATATGCAATGGTGGCTAATAATTACATATAAATAATATCTTTATTGTATGTACACATTTCTGTAAATTTATTATGTAAGTTTATATTGTTTCATTATACATATATGCCTATTTATATACAAAGCATTACATTATTTATTTTAGAAGAACTGAGAAAAAATTCACAGAGTATGGGCATCTAAAATTACAAAATTTTGAAGGTGCAACAGTGTTCAAATGGCTGAGTTGTTTTTACAGATATAGAAGCTTCAGAAAAGTAGCAACAACTTGGATAAGTTCTCAGGAAAAGGCAAAATCCCACCTTCAGCTCATGTGCTTTCCACTCCAAAGCAGCAGTGTCTCTTGCAGGGTGCTGGCATGGGAGCCTCCAGGAGGAGCTGTAGCCTATGACTGTGAAGTGTCTCACTCCTTACTTTGACCTTATCTCAGATGGGGAAGGACTAAAAGGGTTGTTTCACAATGTAACAAAAAGCATAAATGTTAAAAGACAGTAACTTCCTTCATAGCAGGACACTTGTCCTTCCTATGAAATAAAGTACTTTCCAGAAAACTTCCCAGTGTTCACCACTCATAGAAAGGGGTCTTCTATTACATTTTATCTGCTTATCATGAGACTATGGTCTTCCTTTTGCGCTACACTGCAGATGCAAAATACAGATCTTACCTTGGCATTGGAACAGAAATTCGGTTGCCTATATAATGGGCTCCACAGGTAATGAGACTCATGAATTGGTACAAAGTGAAAGAGAGCACAATCTGAGACAATTGTTAAATACATTGGTAGATATATCAAACAAAGTGGTTGTGACAAAGCAGGCAATTTGTTACGGTCTCAGATGCTACCTGTGACTCTTAGCTTTTGGGTTAGTGGAAGCTACTGGCCAATGTATAAATGGCTAAAGTTTTATGCATAATAGTTCCAGGGATGTTATGTCAGGCACAAAAATTGGCCATTGATGGCTATTAAAGGGACAAAAGATAGCAGGATCTGGAATTTAATTCTGGATCTGCAACATTCTACTAAATCCAGTTCTAATCAGTCATTCAGCGTTGTAGAATCTTTAACACGGATGTAACCTTGGAATTCTGGTCAGAAATTTTATAATGTAAGCACAAGAGAGAAAATCTGGGCTCAGCCATCTCTTTGCAAAGAAAACTCTCAGTAGCCATTATTTTACTCTCTATCCATTTAGTTAGATGAGGAGAGGTTCTGATCAAATGGTATACTTCAGTTGAAGAAGAGGAGAAATACCTTTAGTGCTCAATGTCAAAGTATGGTGATTGTAATAAGTAGCAATATAACATGCACTTCAAAAATGCTGAAAAATGTTTTTAAAAATGTTTCACCACAAATAATGTTAAGCACAATTTTTTTATTATCTGGATTTAATCATTCTACACTGTAAAAATGTCTCAGAAAGTCACATTGAATCCCTATGTTTCCTTTCTTTAACCATGGGCTGTTATTCAAATGTGTGACCCACGTAGGCTGACCAAAATCTTTGCAGTATAAAGCCCAGTGCTTTCTGTCTTGAGTCCTTTCACTTGAGTCCAAATTTCTTTGCAGTAGACATACTCCTCACTCCCTTCTCTTTCCATCAGCTGTCTTAGAAGAAATGGTCAAGTTTAGATTTTTAGCCAATGCCAGCAAGTCTACAGTCCAGGGCACTTAACTAAGTGTGATATGGTCAGTTTTATTTCAAATTAAAATTAGAATGAGTAGTGTCTTAATTCTCTTGTCTAGACAATCGTCACGCTGTAAATTCTCATCCTAATGTCTCTAGCTGCTTTCTGATGGCCTTTCCAAAACACAATTTGCCAATCCTACAAACTTTTGAACATGCTGTTTCGTTTATCCTGATTAATCTATTAAGAGATGAAATACTCATTTTGCTTCCTCCTTCCAAAATGACATTTGAGGATTCAATTTCTTGCTGGTTGCTGATGCTGTCTGTAATGCCACTACTGATTTAATTCTGTCTTCTGTCTGTCTGCAACAAATTTAATAAGGACCATTAACCAAATTTGATATTCTTTTCCACAGCTGAGACAGAGACTCTAGCTTCCATAGACTTTTAATATGATATTAAGTGAATAGTAACTGCTTATACAAATTTGTGTAGGGTAGAGATGGTAGTATATTGCCTAAGTTGCTACAATGTGTGCATCCATGGGGGGAAAATAGTCTTTTACCAAGAACTTGAAATTCAAAATGACTCCAAGATAGACCTCCATTCTTGAAGTATAGGCAAGGGAGTGTCCAGTCACACTATTCCTGACCTAGGCTATGAATCACCTTGGCCTCAGAACATGTGTGGCAGCTAGTTACACAGTTATGCATTCATTAATACCTAGTCTGCATAGACCAAACTCTTGTGGGGATCAGGCTGAGAGAAAGAGTAGGTTTAAGACAACAGGGAAAGGTGTCAGAGCAGATGCATTAATTAATTTAATAAACATATAACTTTTTAACCCTGGCATCCAGACTTGTCTATTTGCTGGAAGACTAAGGATTCAAATATATGAGCCTATGGGGGCATTCTTATTCAAACTTTCACAATGTTACTGTCACTTTCAGGTGACACTAATACTCACATGAAACTAGCATGGAATTCAATTCTTACTTTTGTTTCATGTTTATCTGCTGTTCCATCCTCCCTGCTCACCTGGAACTTCTCCCTGTTCATAGAAACATGTCTAGGATTATAACATGAACACCATGACTCAAACTACTGCAAGGCCAAAACTTGCAAGTCAGTGAGAGACCTGTAAAAAGAATGTTGAGTGTTCACATATTGACTTGTATTTGCTTGAGCTCCTCAGAAACATTTGTGGTTAAAATTTGCCATGAATAGTGTGTATTAAGATGACTGTCCTTTTTCTCAGTCATAGTACAACACCAAGAGCTGTTATGGTCTCTGTTTTATATCTAAGATCTAGAAAGCTATGTCCTACATGCGTGACACTCTTTCCCTCCACAACATGAAGCTAATATGGTCAGTGAGTTTCATGTCATTGTGTCTATCTCAGAAGGCTATGTCCAGCATCTGTCCATGTTTCTTTGATTATCTGGTTGTGTGTGGAGACACATCAGCTTGTGTCTCTTCTAGAATCTCTCATAAATGGATTCGTGGGACTGAGGGCAGTGGAGTGAAAGCAAATACTAAATATATTTTCTTTTTTAACAGCAAATGCCTGAGTTTTTTAGGGACTAATATGAGTTGCCAGATCCTAGCATGTGGTACACATGTGACAGCTCTAAGTGCTTTCCTTGAGCTACCACCTCCCCCATGTTACTGTTTCATTTCCTATTTAATTTTCCATTCTTCAAAATGAAGGTTCTAAGCTCTAGGTAGAGCAGTTAAGCTGAAGGTTTGAATGTATCAAATTCACTGTTAATAAATAACAATGTTCAACTCATCCTTACTGGGTATCTGGTTATAATTTCTGAATGCTAAAGAATTCCTTGAGGAATGGATTCTGAACACAGAAAAATCACATCTCTTTACAAAATTTGAAAATTTTATTTTCCCATTTTTTTTTTCAAAATTTCTACTAGATTTCTGGTTTTGATATAATACTGCACATACACACCCATGCTCTGAAGTTACCTGTAGATAGAGTTTGATCCTTCCATTTCCCTGAGGTGAGGGTTTTGTTTGTTTTATCTTTAGAAATAAATATTCATGCTTATGTCAGTTCTCAGTTGTTTGAATTTAATTCTAAATGTTTAACATGCATGTGTTTGATGTTCAGGTGTCCTGTGATAGCATACACAAACTGAAAAAATGAAGTACAGACACTGTAAAGATAGATACCTTTATCTTAATTCTTTTATAAGTGCCACTATAAACTTTACAATCGGCATCCTCAGTAAAATAAACACAATTTTACATTAAATAGAGATAAAATATAATTTTAAGCATTTTTCTTTCAACAAATTGAAAAATTGCTAGCATTTAGAACCAGAAGTCAAAGCACTTTGAGTTAGACAGCAAATATTTTAGGTTTTGTGGGTCAAGATACATTATTTCAAGAGAATAATAATAATGATAACAACTGAGAGTAACTACATATTTCACAATGCAAGGTTATTACATATATTTTATCTACAAAAACTCAAACAAAATTCATAATACATATATATTGTCTTATTGTATAGTCTAGGGCTTAAAAGTTTAATAAAGTTTTCACTTGACTGAGGTCAAAATGTTGGCATGGCTGTGCAGGGCTTGTTATTAGAGGAGGTTATATGAGAATAATGTATTTTTCTGTCTTATGTAGATGCCACAGACAGCCTGCACTGTACAGTTCTGGGTCCCATCCTCTGTACTCAATTACAGAAAATTATGCTTCCATTATTATGTATCTTTCTTTGCTATTGCCTGGGAAACTGCTCCAAGTTTTTGCCTCATGTGATTGATTGTCCTCGACTCACTTGGAACATTCAGGCTAACCTTCATAACCTAGATCCTAGACTATAAAAAAATGCAGAACCACAAATTTGGTAGTGAGACCACAATCAATTTTTTTCAAGCTGCTAAGGGCTAAAAATCCAAAATCAATGCCCCAAATTGAGAATCCAGCTAGGTTTTTTGCTTTCTCTGTAGTTTCTGCTGGGACTCTCAGTCCCTGAAGCTCTGTGCTTCACTGCATTGCTCCAGTCTCTATTTCTTCCTCCACATGATCTCCATTCCTCATGATGCTATCTTTTCTCCTTCACTGTGAATAACGATCACACTGAGTAAGGGCTCTGATGGCTTTGTCATAATTGTATTACATCTGCAAAGACTGTATCACCAAATGAAGTGTCAGAAATTTCAGCTTTGTCATATCTGTGCAGAGAATATGATCTAACTCATTATAGTCCATAGCCTCTGTCATCCCTGCCAAATTTATTTTGCCATGTAACATTTTCATAGGTTCAGTGACTTTGTCTAATATTTCTAGGCAAAAAAGAATATTTAATTTGTATTCCTTTATTTTTTGAAATACATTCTATGTTACTGGTATCTAGAATAACATTCTCTATTATCAAATTGCTTATAAATCTAAAAATTCACTTTCAGCTTTAGATCATACAAAAGCATGTGGAGAGTTGCATTTGTCCTGTAGGTTGTAGTTTGCTTAGTCTTCCTATGAAGAAATCTCACTTAGGGCAAAATCTAGGAAAGTGTTGATAGAAATACTATTTAGTATACTATAAAAATGATTTAAAATTGTGTTAGAAATAACTCTCAGTTGATCTGGAATACCTATATAGAAGTCAATTGTGAGATTAAAAGGAACTTTTGGGTAATTTGAATAAAGTTTGATAGACTTAGGTATCATTATTTATTATTAACTTATTTCAAGTGACTACTAGGTTTATACTACTATTATATGTGTGTGTGTTTCTTCAGCTCATGAACATCATAACTATGAATATCACAATTATATACATTCATTCTAGATTATTCTCAACAAGCAGGACAATATTGCTAGTTTTCACCCTTAGGAAAATATTACTTGATGAAAATATGTGTCATTAATATAAAATTGTTCATTTTAATTGGTATTGACAAATTTCAGTTTACATAAAATTATAGTGTGGAAATGCTATCAAATTATCCTAATAATTAACATTTATACTGCCAAGAGGAAAACATCACCAATTTCAAATAGCACACCTTTCAGAGAAGGACATAATGTCTGTTGAAATTTAACTGGTTATAGGACAGTTTTGTTTTAGAAATTAATATTAAATTTTCTCTTGATTGATTCTTTACAGAGATACTCATTACTCCCAGAGTACTAAAAATAGCACTAAAATATAAAATCCTAGAGGTCTAGTCAGGACAGCAAGTAGTTAGGAATGCAGAATTGTCACATTTCAAAATCTGATTAAGTTTCACTGGTATATAGGTTTCAATATCTACATTATATAATAACATATCATATATATTAATATATATGATATACATATATATTTATTATATGTAAAGCAACTGACTACAGACATTTTTGAAAGGAGATAGCAGAACTATGAAGTCAAAGCCAATCAAAAATTCTATACATGAGTAGAATTATATTTAAATTTTTAGTTATTCATGCGGATTCCTTCATAATTAAGTCTTCTCTCTTGAAGATTGGCATGGAATGGTGATAAACAGTACAAATGTGAAAGCCAGATAGCATGGCTTTAAATCTCTGATATGCCATTTTCTAACATCTGAGTTCAGATCCCAGATCTACTACTTCTTAGATTTCATATTGCCTTTTGAAATCTCAATTTCCTTTTCTGTTTAATGTTCTCAAATGCAGTACCTGTAGAAAACTTTTCTGAAAAGCCCCCAATTCTTTTCAAAGTGTATACTTTTGCCCTGTAATAAAACCTTCTTGTAATTCTTTGCTTTAAAATATAGTACATACAAACAAAGTGATAGTGATAGTTCTAGGTACATAATGAGCATTACATACATCCTATTAGCTTGTTTTAGTATTATTATCATTATCATTTGGTGGAGTTGGTGGTAAGGTACCCTGTGTTCCTGAGCCAATATAGCAAGGAACATACCTGGGATTCTCAAAAGACTGTAGAGTCCACAAATCATTCAGAGGTGATTTAATAGGGGTGTTACTACAGATTGTCTCATAAACACTTGAACCTGGACTGAAGGATGTAGCTCAAGAGGGAGGTCATTGTCAGAACAGTACTTGCAAGGCAAGAATAAGGAGGCAGAAATCTTGTAGTTCCTGGGTAGCTACTAGATGGCATCCTCTTCGTGGTATCCCTCTGTTTCTTTACCTCTTTCTACTTGCTTAAAATAAACTGGAGAGCAAGGGAGAGTCTCATGTCACAAATTTATTTCCTATTTTTGTATGGCTGTATGATTGTTGCAAGCTGTATAACTGAATTTCAGTTTGTCCTCTCTTTGTTTTCAATGTTGTTTTTCTATGTGTTTTCTTTCTTTAACTTGTTTTCCAGAGAACATCTTCCTCATCACTGTTTCTACAGTACCAGTACCCTCAAAAGAGATATAAAGCCATGATTACAAAGAGCAAATCAGATAAAATCTTTGCATTTGAGTTGGTCTATGATGGCAAATGCAATTCCAAATTAAAGCTAAACTAAATAATTGGAAACTATTCAGTAGTTATATGACAGAGCTCGGGATTGTAATGAAATTCTTGACCTCAATCAGCAATGTCTGTTGTTAGTAGCTGTAGGAATAATGTCTCACATGGCTGAAATATTATGATGCCAGTTGGAAAGTTTTGGTTTTCCAACTTACTAAGTAAGAATGATGCTTTTTCATCCCCAGTTGACACTATCAGGTCCTTCACTTCCTTCTTTAATTCATATTCAATATTTTTAAGCCTTGGAAGCAGAGAAGAAACATTAGGATTTGGATATTCTAGGATGTAGTAGCACCTGGGTTGGGGAATAGCATTTGCAATACCTATGTGGTTGTAGAAGCTGGTTGGGGAAGACACTAGTCCTGCATTTGTACTGGAGAGGATGCAGTGTTAGGAATTTTTGGTGTTTTATGGAGATCCTGTGTGCTGTGATTATGTAGTCATGGATCATATGCTGAGAAAGGTGGGTATTATATGCTGGTTCTGATAAGCTGATGGTAGGCCTTAGGATAATTTCACATCAACCTATTAGAGGTGCAGCCATGGATTTGCAGTGAAATCAGATTTTAGGTAGAAGGGAACATTTTCTTAGATGAGAAATATGTTTTTCTTTCTAGTTTCTCTGTATTACACTTGCCTTAATGAACTTTTGGTAATAGACTTCCCATTGCACAAATTTCAATGAGTCACCAAGTTCTCAAGTAGTCTTTGAGAATGTTGCTTCTTTTCCTATTGAAATTGCTGACAAAAGAACATTGGTACACAAACACCAATAGCTCTAAGATGAAAAATAAGGTGGCAAAGAAAAGAAGTTTCTAGGAAGTTGTAGAGATTATGAAGCATATTAATTGAAAAGTTGATTTTCTTTAAGTAAAAGAGCATGGACACTATTATATGTGTAAAAACAAGACCTTGCATTCTACAGAAATGTCAGAGCTTCCAGAAGATCATGAGGGAGACAAATGGCTAAAGCCATTTGCCTCAATGCATATCATTTGCATTTAGTTTGGTTCCTTCTAGATACTGCTTGACCTCAGAGGAATATGCCTATAAGAGTCAAGCTCTAAAAATCTTCTATACTAGTATTAAATATTTCTCTAGTATTAAAAATTTCTCTCTCTCTCTCTCTCTCTCTCTCTCTCTCTCTCTCTCTCTCTCTCTCTCTCTCTCTCTCTCTCTCTCTCTCCCTCTCCCTCTCTCTTCCTCACTTCTGGAATCCCCATATAGAGTAGCCTGAGTTCTGTCTTCAGGGTCCTGCAAGGAACCAGCTACTGAACTAGTACAGTTAGTTGTCTGAGAGAACCTAGGAAGACCCCAGGTTGCTGGAAGGGGACAGAAATGTCTACAAGCACTAGAAACATAGAAAATGTGAGAAAGAATAAAAGTAAGTGAAACTATCTCCACAGGGAAGGTTGTGAATAAGTAGTCTGTGAAGAACAGCCATGTTTGTGGGAATCCAAGGATGCCATGGCTTACAAAGGCTTAGAGATCCAAATCCAGAGTTAGAAAGAGCTGACTTTGTATTTGTGGTCTCCTTTTTCATATCTTCCCACCTTGCCTTGGGCATCTAGAGAGGCTTTTTCTGCTTTCTAGGATAGACATTTATTCAGAGGTTTTTCTTTCTAGGAATCTCCACTGTATTTTCTCTGGGGCTTGATGCTGCATTTTGTTGACCTTTTCTGCTCTTGGAGATCTCTCCTTCCTTATCTATCCCTGATGTGGACAGAGAGTTCCTGCCTTAAGCAGCTGTATGGCCTTGCTGAGGTCCTCAGCTACAATCAGATGCCAAGATGAATAAACCCATTCTTCTTAGTTTTTTCTGAACTCTGGCTGGATTGTTTAATTCAGCTCTTCTGTCTCAAGCTGCTCTCCAAGCTGACTGATTCCAACTGCTTTTTAATCTTCTGGCTCCTTGTTCTCTGACTCATTCTCTCTTTACCTGTCTCTGTAAAACTGTCCCAGTAAAACTGCTTCTCTCTCTGTATCTCTGTCTCTCTCTCCCTCTCTGCTGCTGCTGTTGCTGCTGCTACTCTTTATTTTTTTTTATTTTCTATATTTTTTTATTTACATTCTGAATGATTTCCCCTTTCCAGGTTCCTCCCTCCCCGAAAGTCCCATAAACCCCCTTCCCTCCCTCTGTTCCCCATTCAACCTCTCTTGCTTCTCTGTCCTGGTATTCCCCTATATCCAGTCTTTCCAGGACCAGGGGTCTCTCCTTCCATCTTCTTGGAAATCTATTGATATGTGAATTGTGTCTAGGGTATTCCGAGATTCTGGGTTAATATCCTCTTATCAGTGACTGCATACCATGTGTGTTCTTTTGTGATTGGGTTACCTCACTAAGGATGATATTTTCAAGTTCTGACCATTTGCCTAGGAATTTCGTGAACTCATTGTTTTTAATTGCAGAGTAGTATTCCATTGTGTAGATATATCACATCTTCTGAATCCATTCCTCTGTTGAGGGACATCTGGGTTTGTTCCAGCTTCTGGCTATTATAAATAAGGCTGCTATGAACATAGTGGAGCATGTGTCCTTATTGCATGCCGGGGAAGCCTCTGGGTATATGCCCAGGAGTGGTATAGCAGGATCCTTTGGGAGTGTCATGCCCAGTTTTCTGAGGAACCGCCAGACTGCTTTCCAGAGTGGTTGTACCAGCTTGCAATCCCACCAGCAGTGGAGGAGTGTTCCTCTTTCTCCACATCCTCGCCAACAACTGCTGTCTCCTGTGTTTTTGATCTTAGTCATTCTCGCTGGTGTGAGATGGAATCTCAGGGTTGTTTTGATTTGCATTTCCCTAATGACTAAGGATGTTGAACATGTCTTTAGGTGCTTCTCAGCCATTAGATATTCTTCAGGTGAGAACTCTTTGTTTAGCTCTGTACCCCATTTTTTAATAGGGTTACTTGCCTCTCTGGAGTTTAACTTCTTGAGTTCTTTGTATATATTGGCTATTAGCCCTCTGTCGGATGTAGGGTTGGTAAAGATTTTTTCCCAGTTTGTTGGTTGCCGCTTTGTCCTTTTGACAGTGTCCTTTGCCTTTCAGAAACTTTGTAATTTAATGAGGTCCCATTTGTCAATTCTGGATCTTAGAGCATAAGCTATTGGAGTTCTATTCAGGAAATTCTCCCCTGTGCCCATATGTTCAAGGTTCTTCCCCAGTTTCCTTTCTATTAGTTTCAGTGTGTCTGGTTTTATGTGGAGGTCCTTGATCCACTTGGAATTGAGCTTAGTACAAGGAGATAAGAATGGATCAGTTTGCATTCTTCTGCATGTTGCTGCTGCTACTCTTTTTTTTTTTTGAGGAGGAACAGGTTTATTTCAGCTTATAGCTCCACATTACAATCCATCAGGTCCACTCAGCCTGCTTTTGTACTCAGTCACCAAGCAAGAAAACGTACCATAGGTTTGCCCACCAGTGAATCTGGTGAGGGAATTTTCCCAATTGAGGGCTCTTCTTCCCAGACTCTAGCTCGTGTCTAGTTAACATAATATTAGCCAGCACAGCCTCTCCACTTGCCCATCTCTTCAATTTCTTATCTTAACCATATACCCTGCATGTTGCCATAAGAATAAATTCCTGTGATTTAGCTATCAGGTCCGAGTGGGGTTGAGAGACTTCACTGATCATATCTAGTCTGAACTAAGGAACTTGAATATAGCAGAACTTGAACAACCTACCCAAAGCGGTTCTGCTAATGGGTACAAGGAAAGATCCAAATTTAGTCTGCTTAACCTCAAAGCCTGGGATATTTTACACCAGCGCACTGTGTGAAACATGGCGTGTCCCTAAAACATGACAAGGTTTTACTTCCTTTTCCAAACATTCAGTGGCTCTTCAGTGCATGACTCAGGGTGATCTTCAAAACAGTGCCACCCGTCCGTTGCTTTGCCATGCTGTGCCACTAAGCATGTTTATGTACACTGTATTATTACTATTATTATTGTTTTGTTTTTTTTCTAAGTTTTACTCTTAAGTAGCCTCTCTTTCCTGTATGTTTCTGTGAGAGTTGGGTGTATCTGATTTCTGACTAATTCTGTCAAATCCTTCTGATTCATCATTTTGTCTGCCCCTTGATTAGATGTTACTTTCAAACATGGTTGCTTCCTTCTACAAACTTTACCTTCATTGCTTGGGATTAAAGGTGTGTTCTAAGGTCTGTGTGTCTTCCAGCCAGAGAAATGTATTATCCATCCAGATTACATAGACCTTGAAGGATTTTGGATATGATCCCTTGACAAAGTAGCCATGTTGATGGTTTAAAGTTCCTCTATATAAGACAATCACCCTGAATGAATTTGAAAAAGAACTTACCTTGGGTTATCCCCTCCAGTTTTCCTTTCATTCCCCTCTACTTCCATCTCCTCTATTTTTTTCTCCCCATTCTTTCTAATTGTAAAACTGACACTAACTCAAGAGAGCATTTTCATGGTCTCAGAAACAAAAACAGGCAGTGTTTATGTTCCCACCTAAGCCAATTTTAGGTAAACATTTAAAAAACAGGAAAATATTAATGTAGGTTTAAAAAATTGACCCATGAGTTCAAAAAGAAAGAGAGAGAGAGAGAGAGAGAGAGAGAGAGAGAGAGAGAGAGAGGAAGAAAGAAAGAAATTTAAGTACCACAATGCCAACTTGGTGGTTTATAGTGTAGTTTCTTGAAGTTGTTTACAGTTCCTAAAGACTGTTTTATTACCTACAAAAGATAGCTATGTATAAAGTTCATTGAGTCAATTCAGTAAATGGTTGCACAAGAGTGGAATTAACTGACTTATATCATCACCTCCTACTGCTACACCTGGGAGAGTATAATGAACATATGCTCAACACTTCCAAAAATAATACAATGAAAGGACGTTGGGACTCATTTTTATTCAAATCCTCATTTCTCTCCTTCTTTCTCCCTATATTATCTCTTTCCCTTCCTTTTCTTCTCTCCTTCCAGCCTTCTCACAGTATGACAGAGGGTGCTTTTTTCCTATGAAAGCAAATACATGTCACTGAGTTTTCTGTTGCGTTTTTTTCCGACCTTAGTTTCTTATTCCAGTTGATTTTCTGACAGAAATGTTTCTGTTGGAAGATTAGACAAGTCAGATATTTGGAACTTATTTTGCACAAGTACTTTGGGGAGTAAATCCCTCATTCTTTACAGCACAGTTCTGTTGCAGTAAATCTCCAACTCAGATATGCCCGGGCAAAGAAAACACAACTCAATTAATATGAATACATGGTATGGTGTGCGCCTAGATTGGGCACATCTACCACTTCACTACCATCTTCTCCATCTATGAGACCCCTTATAACTTGCTGTTTCTGCAGGCCACTGCTTCTGCTCTGCTTTCCTTCCTCCTCCTCCTCCATTGTTCTCTCTCTCTCTCTCTCTCTCTCTCTCTCTCTCTCTCTCTCTCTCTCTCTCTCTCTCTCTCTCCTTCAGCTCCACCTGCCCCTCTTTTTCTTCCCAATCACTGACTCTAGCCTTTATTTATAAATTAAGGTGGGAAGAAGGTTTACAGAAAATCACCTGAGTGCTGACTCATTCCTTGTTCGCAGCCCCTCAAAGGAGAATAGAATTAACATCAAATACCATTAGCCCCAGGGCTATCTACAACACTGCCCCCTTTCTGTCCAATTAAAAGACTATTTTATCTCAGATATAATTGAACACAACTATTACCATTTTGTAATTTATAAAGTACAAGAGACCTAACACCCAGTCTATCATCTTTGTTAATTAAATAGAACCTTTGCCATCTATCCTATCTTAAAAGACTTATAATTACAAACCTTATTCATATCCTGGCTTTAGATTATAAACCATCTGAAAACCATTCTTTCAAATCTATATTATCTTTCTCAGTGCTAAACAGCTTGGTTGGCTATGAGACTACCAGTCTTCAACCCCATCAGAAATCCAAGAATGACTAATATTACCTGAAAATATGAGAAGCACAAAATATAGCTTCCAAAACTTAGCCAATTTATAGAGACTACTGACTACCTGGACAGTCCCTTATACTTAAAAAGGTTGGAGCATTGGTCTTCAGCCCTCTGGCCCAGGGTCATCTGATGGACCTTTGTAATGCAGAATTTTGAAGGGCTGATTACCCTGTCTTGGCAGAGATTATCAGTCGACCATTCCACATAGTGTATCCTTTTTCTAGACAGTGTTTTGTCTGTAGATGAAATGAGGCAATTCTTGCCTAGTGGCTCCCTCACCATAACTGGAGCAACTCCAATTGATGCTCAATTTCTTCTTTGAATCCAAGAAAGGGAGCAGACTTGTCTCAACAATAAGTGAATAAATAACATCAAATGTCACATTCTGTGGATTTCTGACGTTTTTGAAAACCAGCTATCTATGTAAAGTAATCTGGACTGTTCTCTGTTAACTACTCTCAGCCATTTCTAATTAAAATAACTGAAAACACCCTAACAATAAATTCAGAGTCATGAATTTCCTATTTGGTCCTTTACTCACAGGCTTAAACATTTCAGATATGTTTATAATAACAGCAATAGAAGGACTGGGTCTAAGCCCTGTACTTTCAAATTTTTAGTAACAATAGAAGAAATTTATACCAATGAAAACCTTGATTTTGCATCAAATTATGTATCATTTAAGAAATTATGACTTCAGCTTAGTAACAATTACAGAGATTTCTACCAAATGAGATTATGGAATCAATTCTAGATATTCCTCCCTGTTCCAATTATGACCATTCTACATTCCCTAGAAAAACAACCTACAATAACCAGTCCCAGACCCAAAGCCTAGGGGAACTGGAATGACTACTCTTCATAATTTCTTCAAGCTGAATATAGGTATTGAGATATTTTTGAAGGGGGCTGGGAGGGTAGGGAAAATGGGGGAGTTGGTTGACCTTAAGAAGGCCACATCAATGATTGTATTAGTCTCTGATGTCTGTGTCCTGACTGGATCCAGATGAAAAACCAAGACATCAGGAGTTCAGGCAGGTCAGTTCAGCATGTCTGATGATGAAATTCACCAAGACTGTATATTCTGTAATATATAAATCGCAAAACAAAATTTTAGTATCACCAAGATAACTTTTTGTTTGATTCTCTGGAATCTAGTTTTTCAGAGGCGGGTCTCCCTCTATCAAATCTGATCCATATAACCCTGGAAGGTGCAAATACCTTAATCACTTTTTCCAAAACAAACACAAAACTTTTTCCCCAAATCAGTATATCCTTCAGCTGGTAACCAGGAAAATCTGTAGGTTGCCCTCTGTCCCAGAGGAACAATAAAACAACCACAATACTCAAAATTCACACACATTTTGATAATAAAAACAATTTCAAACAAATGAAGTAAACAAAAGAAATACTGTATGAGCCTATTTAGGCCTTTCTAATTTGTTATATCAGGATATTAACCCAAAATTCCCATGGAGTCCACGTTAGAGAATATGAGTCTCCTGCAGGCTTTATTATACTATCTTAAAAACAATTGATTCACACTTCTATCTATACCTGCTTATAAGAGGCAGCATGTCAAACCAGGATTTAAACCCCAAATTCCCATGGAGCCCACATTAGACGGAATATGAGTAACCTGTAAGACTTATTAGAGCAATATATCTTTATACCACCTTTAAAGCAATTAATTCAAACTTCCACTAATATCTGCCTATATGAAACAGATAGTTTTTAATTGTTAAGCTCTCAGCTAAAGCAACCATCCTGTTATACCATCTATCTGTTGTGCTCTCTACCTGGAACCACAGACATTTATCTAATTAACACCTGTCATAATATCTATCTGTTATGCTCTCTACCTGGAGCCACAGACTTCTATTAATTAATACCTGTTCATAGCAGGCGATTATCACTGCTCTCTCTACTTGGAGTCAGTGACTAATATTCCTACCCAGTTCCAAACCCCAGGTGAAATTTTCCATCTTTAAGCATCAAAAGGTTATATTTCTCTGTTTATATCAATGAATTACTACCTTTGTCTCCTGATTTTTTATTCACAGGGAGGAGCTGAGTGTAGAAAGACCAGAGTTATCTGTGTCTCTGTTTGGGTTTGGGGGAGGCAGGGTAAGGAGTTTAGGATATGAGGAAGCAAAAGGCAGGCAGGGTAAGGAGTGAAGGATATGAGGAAGCAAAAGGCTCTCTCGAGCGTAGATGCCTCTCTGCTGTTCTATGTTGGCCCCTCAAACTCAGTCAGCTTCGAATCCACACTGCTACAGCCTATTATATTGCTGCCCAAGCTCTCTATTCAGGGGTTGGGGGGCAGTAAATTTTTATCTCGGGTTAGCAGAGTTCTTATCAATACGTTGGGTGCCAATTTGTTAAGGTAAATCTCCAACTCAAATATGCCCGGGGAAAGAAAACACAACTCAATTAATATGAATACATGCTGTGCGCCTAGATTGGGCAGATCTACCATTACACTACCATCTTCCCCATCTATGAGACCCCTTATAACTTGCGGTTTCTCCAGGCCAGGTGCTTCTTCTCCACTTTCCTTCTACCTCCTCCTTTGTTGTCCTCTCTCTCTCCTTCAGCTCCACCTGCCCCTCTTTCTCTCCCCAATCACTGACTCTAGCCTTTTATTATAAATTAAGGTGGCAAGAAGGTTTACAGAAAAATCACCTAAATGCTGACTCATTCCTTGTTTGCAGCCCCTCACAGGAGAATGGAATTAGCATCGAATACAATTAGCCCCAGAGCTATATGCAACACAGTTCTTGGAGAGACCCATATTGATTATTTGATCTGAAGCCTTCAGTGCAATATTTGAAGAAAAAGTCTTCATGAAAGGAAAACTATTATGCTGTGAAAACTGGGTCATACTAAAAGGAGGAGGAGCAGGAGAAGGAGGGAGAGGGGGAAGAGGAGGAGAAGGAAGAGGAAAACTCTTAATATATGCTATAGTATATCCAGAGTGTGTTAGCAATAGCAATAGTATCTAAGGTCAGGCCACAGCAATGGCAGTGTCTGGATAGTTACGATGGAGCACGAAGAGAGTCATCATATCTTCATATACTTTCATTATAAGGGGTCGTATATGACGTACATGGAGGACATTGCTGTTTATATTTTAGTTTATTTTATTTCGAGCACTTGAATGTAAAAGTAACTTTTATTCACCGGATGTAATTGCCATCTGGGAGGCTTAATGCTGAATAAGTATATTCTTTCTAATTCGTTCTGATCTCTAGATGGCAGCTTCAACTCAACTGTTGTGGCCCATCTTAGAGATGCCAGAGCTGTGGAATACCTGCTGAGGAAAGCTGCTAACAGGGAGTAGAACTAGCCCAAGAGAAAGATGTTTGTTGCAGTCAACAAATATGAAAGGAGTTGGAGATATGAAGAGTGCTTTTACATTAGACATAGAGATGGAAAGTATAGAGGTCCCATAGAGATTTTTGTTAGCAGCTTTCATATAGAAATACAGAAATTAAAACTTTTGTGCTAAGTATTTAAATTAAAATTTATTTTATTTTTTTTTAATGTGAGTGTTTTGTCTGTATGTATGTCTGTGTAGTATATGCACATCGAGGACAGAAGAGGGCATAGGATCTCCTAGAACTGGGGTTATGGATGGTTGTAAACCACCATATGGTGCAGGAAATTGAACCCAAGTCCTTTAGAATAGTAGCCAGTGTTTATAAGTTCTGGGCCATTTTTCCAGCCCCATAGGTACTTATTTTAATTTATTTACAAGTTTATTATTTGGATTTTTCTAAGTTACTTGATTTAAAGCCCAAAGATTCATGGCTGAAAGTATAGTCACAAATGTCCTATTTCTTATGATTCTGAGCAAATCTTATGTGATAGTCAAAAAGGAATCCTGGTTTGGACTTTGGTCATATTGTTTTGACATATGTAAATGGAAGCAAACATTAGTTTTTTCCCTCTTAATCAACCACTTATGCTTAGTTTTTGCTATTTCTCTTTGCAATGTCACTAGAGAACAGGAGATTCTCAATATTCATAACATTTATATCCTCTTAAATTACCAAAAACAGTGAGTTAGCAAATACTAAGACTTTGTACCTATGGAAATATAGGGTTAGGTTTTGTGATCTCTTGGTTACATTTTCCTTAAAATATCAGGTTCTATTTAATACACAGTTTGAGCTATCTGTTAATAGTGAAGTCATGGCCAGTAGACCATGACTCATGCCTGAATAAAACAAGTCTACTGTAAGAGGGTAACATGATCTTCTTTCACTTAGGTAAACCAGTTAACAGTTTGGGTCGCTTAAGTATACTATCATATCGTCTGCAAATAGTGATAGTTTGACTTCTTCCTTTCCAATTTGTATCCCTTTGACCTCTTTTTGTTGTCTAATTGCTCTAGCTAGAACTTCAAGTACTATATTGAAAAGATATGGAGAGAGAGGGCAGCCTTGTCTAGTCCCTGATTTTAGTGGGATTGCTTCAAGTTTCTCTCCATTTAGATTGATGCTGGCTACCGGTTTGCTGTAAATTGCTTTTACTATGTTTAGATATGGGCCTTGAATTCCTGATCTTTCCAAGACCTTTAGCATGAAAGGATGCTGAATTTTGTCAAATGCTTTCTCAGCATCTAATGAGATGACCATGTGGTTTTTTTCTTTGAGAATTAAAGATTTTGAGATGTGTGGATGGCCCCATCCCTCAACTGGGGACCATGCCTGTTTACTGGAGGTGGTCTTTTCAGGTTCTATCTCCCTGCTGTTGGGTATTTTGACTAATGTCATCCCCATTGGGTCCTGAGAGCCTCTCACATCCCTGGCAGCTGGGACTTTCTTGTGGTTCCCCTGTCTCCTTCCTCTGCTGCTTATTTCTATTCACTCTTGTGGCCCTTTAGAGTTCTCTCCTGCCTCTTTCCATACCTAATCCTGCCACCATTTTTTTTCCCTCTCCATCTCCTTCCCCACACAGATTCCTCTCTCCCTCTACCTCCTGTAATCATTTTGTTTTGCCTTCTAAGTGGGATTGAAGCATCCACACTTTGACCTTCCTTCTTGTTAAGCTTCATATGGTCTGTGAGTTGTATCCTAAGAATTCTGAGCTTTTGGACTAATATCCACTTATCAGTGAGTACATATGATATATGTCCTTTTGGGTCTGGGTTGTCTCACTCAGGATGATATTTTCTAGTTCCACACATTTGCTTACAAAATTTATGAAGCCATTGTTTTTTAATAGCTGAGTAGTGTTCAATTGTGAATATGTATCCCGTTTTCTCTGTCTGTTCTTTCATTGAGGGACATCTGGGCTGTTTCCAGCTTCTGGCTATTATAAATAAGGGTGCTATGAACCTAGTGGAGCATGTGCCCTTGTTATATGTTGGAGCATCGTTGGGTATATGCCCAACAGAGGTATAGCTAGGTCTTCAGGTAGAACTATTTCCAGTTTTCTGAGGAGCTGCTAGATTGATTTCCAAAGTGGACATACTACCTTGCAATCCCTTCAGCAATGAGAAAATGCTCCTTTTTCTCCACATCCTAG
Organism: Tokudaia tokunoshimensis; assembly: GCA_036184795.1. Classification (NCBI taxonomy): domain Eukaryota; kingdom Metazoa; phylum Chordata; class Mammalia; order Rodentia; family Muridae; genus Tokudaia; species Tokudaia tokunoshimensis. The sequence goes on from BTHU01000011.1 coordinate 335,859, forward strand.
CATCTGCTGTTGCCTTAGTGTTTGATCTTAGACATTCTGATTGGTGTAAGGTGAAATCTCAGGGTTGTTTTGATTTGAATTTCCCTGATGACTAAGGATGTTGAACATTTCTTAAGTGTTTCTTGGCCATTAGAGATTCTTCTGCTGTGAATTCTGCTTAGCTCTGTAACCCATTTTTAAAGTGGATTACTTGGTTTTCTGGAGTCTAACATCTTGAATTCTTTATATATTTTGGGTATTCTCTCACTATCAGATGTAGGGTTGGTAAAGATCTTTTCCCAATCTGTAGGTTGCTGCTTTATCCTATTGACCATGAACTTTGCCTTACAGAAGCTTTTCAGTTTCATGAGATCCCATTTGTCAATTGTTGATCTTAGAGCCTGAGCCATTAGTGTTCTGTTCAGAAAAATTTCCCCTGTGCTGATGTGTTCAAGGCTCTTTCCCAGTTTCTATTCTATTAGATTCAATGTATCTGGTTTTATGTGGAGGTCCTTCATCCACTTGGACTTGAGTTTTGTACAAGGAGATAAAAATGAATCATTTTGCATTCTTCTACATGCAGACCTCCAGTTAGACCAGCACCATTTACTGAAAATACTTTATTTTCCACTGTATGGTTTTGGTTTCTTTATCAAAGTGTCCATAGGTGTGTTGCTTTATTTCTGAATCTTTAATTCTATTCTATTGATGTCTCTGTTTAGGTTCTGTTTCCATGATCTGTCCATTTGGTGAGAGTGGTGTGAGGTTTAATGTGTGTTTTGAACTTTTGTAATGTTTCTTTTATAAATGAGGGTCCCTTGCATTTGGGCATAGATGTTTAGAATTGAGAGTTCATCTTGGTGGATTTTTTCCTTTGATGAGTGTAAAGTGTTCTTCCCCATCTCTTTTGATAACTTTTGGTTGAAAGCCTATTTTATTGGATATTAGAATGACTACTCCAGCTTGTTTCTTGAGACCATTTGCTTGAAAAAATGTTTTTCAGCCTTTTAGTCTAAGGTAGTTACTGTCTGTGTTACTGAAGTTTGTTTTATGTATGCCACAAAATGCTGGGTCCTATTTATGTATCCAGTCTGTTAGCCTATGTCTTTTTATGGGGGAATTGAGTCCATTGATGTTGAGAGATTAAAGACCAATGATTGTTCATTCCTATTATTTTTGTTGTTAGAGGTGGTATTATGTCTGTGTTGTTCTCTTCTTTTTGGTTTGTTATGAGATGATTAATTTCTTGGTTTTCCTTGGGTGTAGTTTTCCTCCTTTTGTTAGATTTTCCTCTGTAGGGCTGGATTAATGGAAAGATACTGTTTAAATTTGGTTTTGTCATAGAATATTTTGGTTTCTCCATCTATGGTGATTGAGAGTTTTGTTGAGTATAGTAGCTTGGGTTGGCATTTGTGTTCTTTTATGGTTTGCATGACATCTATCCAAGATCTTCTGTCTTGAAACTTCTTATGCAGAAAGACCCAATTTCAATGATCTTCTACTCAGTGAGCTCATGTTTTTGACTTCTTGGACAGTTTTCTATCTCAATTATTTTATCATTAAGTTACAGTTCATATTCCCCCTTTCTTAACCTAAAGCTTCATACATGCCAAACAAATGTTCTACCAGTGAGTCTTATCTCTAGTCCTTCAGTTCACTCTCAGTTAACACATAATGGATACATTATCCTGAAAATGGAGGCATCTTTGTGATTATCTTAATGCGCAAATGGCTCATTTGTAATCCTGGAACTGGTCTTCATTGTCTTGTATCATACCAATCATGGCTTTCTTTTTAATGCAGTGTTTACTTATATTAATTTTATTTTAAATTTTGGGCTTCATGATTACAAGGACCAGAATGGTTCATGGAGACTTTTGCCTACCTACAAAAAAGTTTTACTAAGAACCTTCTTTTAAAAATGCTTACCAGTAAATTTACTACTATAATCCATTCTTAAAATTTATCACAAAATGCTGGAAATAGCTGCCTTTCATTATTCATCTCTGAACAAGAAAAAAAAATGGGCTTGCTGAAACTTCATTTTTCATTGAAAAATTGTTGTTTAGAAGCCTCACTCCTGGATTCAGCTATGAGATTTTTAACAGATTCCAGCACCTTTTCTTAGGTGTCTCTTAAAAACCTGAGTTAGCTTATCTCCACGAACTTTTGAACTGATCAGGTATCTTCCAGTCATCAGATTACCATCAGAATATCCCAAATGCTCATTCTGACTCTTCACAAATATTGATATGAGAATGCATGACAGAAGTCAATAAAGGGTACACATTTTTGCAAGAGTGTCAAGTCATGTCCACAGGAGAACTATCATTCATACATTTACTCATTCTCTGAACTTTTTTGCAATGTCTTTTGGGTACAGCATGGTGAAAATGCAGTGATAAACCACACACTTCTATTAACTACATTTTTTGTCTTGCATAATAATAATAGTTGAAATTTGGTCATACAAAGAACATTTATACTTACAATGAAAATATTATTTTATAAAGGGTTCCAAAAGTGTTCCTTCTGATTGTTCCTTTTTAGTCAAAAGAACAACTTTACCTTGATCATAAATGTCTTCTGTCATTTGTTGTCTGGGTGTTCTGCTGTTTCCTAGACTCTTTTCCAGAAGACAGGGGCAGAGGGGTGACAAAACAGTCATAACCCAACCAGTGATGACTGAAACAAGAGGATCAATTTTCTCTTATGATCATGACAATTCTTGCTTACTGCAAGGAATTTTTCAATAAAACATAAATACAGGCTTCTGGAGTCATCTTTCCTTTCTGTTTTTCCCTTTTCCTTTATGGCATGTTTTATTTCTTTATTTTTTATTTTTATATTTTTAATTTTTTTATTTTTGTTTTGTTTTTAAACTTTTTTATTGAATATATTCTTCATTTACATTTCGAATGTTATACCCAATCCCTGTTTCCCCACCCTCCCAGAAAACCCCCAACCCATCCTCCCACCCCCTGCCTCTAAGAAGTTGCCCCTCTGCCCAACCCACTCCCAACTACCTTTGCTCCATTTCCCAATGCTGGGGCATCTATCGAGCCTTTAAGGACCTCTCCTCCCACTGATGTCTGACAAGGCATTACTCCGCCACAATTCTGGCTGGAACCATGTGTACCCCTTGGTTGATGGCTTAGTCTCTGGGAGCCCTGGGTGTCTGGTTGGCTGACATCATCATTCTTCCCATGTGGCTGCAAACCTTTCAGTTCGTCCAGTCCTCCCTATAACTCCTCCATTGGGGACCACATGCTCAGTCCAATGGTTGTCTGCTAGCATCTGCCTCTGTATCTGTAAGGCTCTGGCAGGGCCCCTCAAGAGACAGCCATAGCAGGTTCCTTTTGGCAAGCACTTCTTGTCGTCCATAATAGTGTCAGGGTTTGCTGACTGTTTGTAGGATGAATCCCTAGGTAGGACAGTCTCTGGGTGGCCTTTCCTTCAGTCTCTGCCCCACACTTTGTCTCCATAACTGCTCCTGTGAGTATTTTGTTCCATTTCTCAGAAAAATTGAAGCACCCACACTTTGGTTTTCCTTCTTCTTGAGCTTTGTGTAGTTTGTGAGATGTATCTAGTTTATTCTGAGCTTTTGGGCTAATATCCACTTATCAGTGAGTGGATAACATGTGTGTTCTTTTGTGATTGGGTAACCTCACTCAGGATTACACTTTCTAGTTCCATCCATTTACCTAAGAATTTCATGAATTCATTGTTTTTAATAGTTGAGTAGTACTCCATTGTGTAAATGTACCACATTTTCTGTATCCATTCCTCTGTTGAAGGACATCTGGGTTCTTTTCAGCTTCTGTCTATTACAAATAAGGCTGCTATGAACATAGTGGAGCACGTGCCCTTATTACATGCTGGAGAAACCTCTGGGTATATGCCCAAGAGTGGTATAGCTGGGTCCTCAGGTAGTACTATGTTCAATTTTCTGAGGAACCACCAAACTGATTTCCAGAGTAGTTATACCAGCTTGCAATCCTACCAGCAGTGGAGGAGTGTTCCTCTTTCTCCACATCATCGTCAGCATCTTCTGTCACCTGCGTTTTTCATCTTAGCCATTCTGACTGGTGTGAGATGGAATCTCAGGGTTGTTTTGACATTAGAGCTTCCTCAGTTGAGAATTCTCTGTTTAGCTCTGTTCCCCATTTTTAATAGAGTTCTTTGACTCTCTGGAGTCTTACTTCTTGAGTTCTTTATATTCATTGGATATTAGCCCTCCATTGGATATAGAATTGGTAAAGATCTTTTCCCAATCTGTTGATCGCCGTTTTTTCTTATTGACAGTGTCTTTTGCCTTACAGAAGCTTTGCAGTTTTATGAGGACCCATTTGTTGTTGCTTGTTCTTAAGAGCATAAGCCATTGGTGTTCTGTTTAGGAAATCTTCCCCTGTGCCCATGTGTTCAAGGCTCTTTCCCTCTTTCTCTTCTATAAGCTTCAGTGTATCTGGTTTTATGTGGAGGTCCTTGATCCATTTGGACTTCAGCTTTGTACAAGTAGAGAAGAATGGGTCAATTTTCATTTTTCTACATGCTGACCTCCAGTTGATCCAGCACCATTTGTTAAAAATGCTGTATTTTTTCCACAGCATGTTTTTAGCTCCATTGTCAAATATCAGGTGACATTAGGTGTAATGGGTTCATTTATGGGTCTTCAATTCTATTCCATTGTTCTTCCTTCCTGTCTCTGTACCAATACCATATAGTTTTTAATCACTATTGCTCTGTATTAGTGCTTGAAGTCAGGGATGGTGATTCCCCCAGTTCTTTGTTGTAGAGAATTGTTTTCGCTATCCTGGGTTTTTTTTTGTTATTCCAAATGAATTTGCAGATTGCTCTTTCTAGCTCTATGAAGAACTGAATTGGAATTTTGATGGGGGATTGCATCGAATCTGTAGATTGTTTTCAGCAAAATAGCCATTTTTACTATATTAATCCTGCCAATCCATGAGCATGGGAGATCCTTCCATCTTCTGAGATCTTCTTCAATTTCTTTCTTCAGAGGCTTGAAGTTCTTGTCATACAGATGTTTCACTTGCTTGGTTAAAGTCACCCCAAGGTATGTAATATTATTTGTGACTATTGTGAAGGGTGTCATTCCCCTAATTTCTTTCTCATCTTGTTTATTCTTTTAGTAGAGGAAGTCTATCAATTTGTTTGAGTTAATTTTATAACCAGCCACTTTACTGAAGTTGTTTATCAGGTTTAGGAGTCCTCCAGTGGAGTTTTTGGGGTCATATCATCTACAAATAGTGATATTTGACTTCTTCCTTTACCATTTATATACCTTTAACCTCCCTTTGTTGTCTAATTGCTCTAGCTAGAATTTCAAGTACTATATTGAATAGATAGGGAGAGAGTGGGCCTTGGATTCCCCATCTCTCCAAGACTTTAAACATGAAGGAATGCTGAATTTTGTTAAATGCTTTTTAAGCATCTAATGAAATGATCATGTAGTTTTTTTTCTTTGAGTTTGTTTATGTAGTAAATTACATTGATGGATTTCCCTATATTGAACCATCCGGGCATCCCTGGGATGAAGCCTACTTGATTGTGGTGAATTATTGTTTTGATGTATTCTTGAATTCGGTTGGCAAGAATTTTATTGAGTAATTTTGCAACAATGTTCATAAGGGAAATTGTCCGAAATTCTCTTTCCTTGATTGGTCTTTGTTTGATTTAGGTATAAGAATTATTGTGGCTTCATAGAATGAAATGGGTAGTGTTTCTTGTGTTTTTATTTTCTGGAATAGTTTGAAGAGTATCGGTACTAGGACTTCTTTGAAGATCTGATAGAATTCCCCACTAAATCCATCTGGTGCTGGGCTTTGTTTTTATTTTTTTATTTTTATTTTTATTTATTTATTTTTTTTTTGGCTGGCAGACTGTTAATGACTGCTTCTATTTACTCAGGACTTATGGGATTATTTATATGGTTTATCTAATGCTGTTTTAACATTGGTACCTTGTAGTGTCTAGAAAATTGTCCGTTTGGTCCAGATTTTTCAATTTTGTTGAGTATAAGTTTTTGTAGTAGGATCTGATGTTTTTTTTTTTGAATTTCCACAGTTTATGTTGTTATATCTCCCTTTCATTTCTGATTTTATTAATTTGGGTAGTGCCTCTGTGCCCTCTGGTAAGTCTGGCTAAGAGTTTATCTATCTTTTTGGTTTTCTCAAAGAAACAGCTCCTGGTTTTGTTGATTCTTTGCATAGTTTTTTTTTTTTTTTGGTTGATTTCGGCCCTGAATTTGATTATTCCTGCCATCTACTATTCTTGGGTGTATTTGCTTCTTTTTGTCATAGAACTTTTAGGTGTATTTTCAAGCTGCTAGTGTAAGCTTTCTCCATTTTCTTTTTGGAAACACTTAGAGCTATGAGTTTTCCTCTTAGCACTGCTTTCATTGTATCCCATATGTTTTGTTATGATGTGTCTTCATTTTCATTAAATTCTAAAACATCTTTAATTGATTATTTCTTCCTTGACTAAGTTATCATTGAGTAGAACATTGTTCAATGTCCATGTGTATGTGAGTTTTCCGTTGTTTTTGTTTGAACTTAAGACCAGTCTTAGACCATGGTATTCTGATAGGGTGCATGGAAATATTTCAATATTCTTTTATTTGTTGAGGAAATAAATTTTTTTGTTGACTAATTATAAATAAATTGTTTTGTGACTAATTATATGGTCAATTTTGGAGAAGGTACCATGAGGTGCTGAGAAGGTATATTCTTTTGCTTTAGGATGGAATGTTCTATAAATATCTGTTAGATCCATTTGGTTCATAACTTCTGTTAGTTTCACTGTGTCTCTGTTTAGTTTCTGTTTCCATGATTTGTTCCTTGCTGAGAGTGGGGTGTCTCCCACTATTATTGTGTGGGGTGCAATGTGTGCTTTGAATTTTAGTAAAATTTCTTTTATGAATGTGAGTGCCCTTGTATTTGGAGCATAGAAGTTCAGAATTGAGAGTTCATCTTGGTAGATTTTTTCTTTGATCAGTATAAAGTGTCCCTCCTTACCTTTTTTGATAACTTTTGGTTGAAAGTCGATTTTATTTGATATAAGACTGGCCACTCCAGCTTGTTTCTTGGGACCAAGCTTGGAAAATTGTTTTCCAACCTTTGACTCTGAGGTAGTGACTGTCTTTGTCACTGAGGTAGGTTTCTTATATGCAGCAAAATGTTGGGTCCTGCTTATGTATTCAATCTGTTAGTCTATGTCTTTTTATTGGGGAATTGAGTCCATTGAAGTTGTGATATTAAAGAAATGATTGTTACTTCCTGTCATTTTTGTTGCTGGAAGTGGAATTATGTTTGTGTGGCTGTCTTCTTTTGGACTTGTTGAAAGATTACCTTCTTGCTTTTCCTAAGGTACAGTTTCCCTCCTTGTGTTGGCGTTTTTCATCTAATATCCTTTGTAGAGCTGGATATGTGGAAAGACATTGTGTAAATTTGGTTTTATCAGGGAATATCTTGTTTTCTCCATCTATTGTAATTGATATTTTTGCTGGGTATAGTAACCTGGGCTGACATTTATGTTCTCTTAGGGTCTGTATGACATCTGCCCAGGATCTTCTAGCTTTCATAGTCTCTGGTGAGAAGTCTGGTGTAATTATGATAAGTCTACCTTTGTATGTTACTTGACTTTTTTCCTTTTCTGCTTTTAATATTCTATCTTTGTTTAATGCATTTGGTGTTTCAACTATTATGTGACGGGAGGAATTTCTGTTCTGGTCTAGTCTATTTCGAGTTCTGTAGGCTTCTTGTATGTTTATGGACATCTCTTTCTTTAGGTTAGAGAAGTTTTCTTCTATAATTTTGCTGAAGATATTTACTGGGCCTTTGAATTAGAAATCTCCCTCTTCTATTCCTATTATTCTTAGGTTTGTTCTTCTCATTATGTCCTGGATTTTCTGGATGTTTTGGGTTAGGAGCTTTTTGTACTTTGTATTTTCTTTGACTGTTCTGTGAATATTTTCTATTGTATCTTCTATGCCTGAGACTATCTTCTTTCTCTTAAATTATGTTGGTGATGCTTGCATCTGTCACTCCTTATCTCTTCCCTAGGTTTTCAATCTCCAGGGTTACCTCTCTTTATGATTTCTTTATTGTTTCTATTTCCATTTTTAGATCCTGGATGGTTTTATTCAGTTCCTTTACTTGTTTGTTTGTGTTTTCCTGTAATTCTTTAAAGGATTTTTGTGTTTCTTTTAAGGGCTTCTACCTTTTTACCTGTGTTCTCCTGTATTTCTTTAAGGGAGTTATTTATGTCCTTCTTAATGTCCTCTATCGTTGTCATGAGAAGTGTTTTTAGATCCGAATCTTGCTTTCCTGGTGTGATGGTGTATCCAGGACTTGCTATGGTGGGAGAATTGGGGTTTGATCATGTCAAGTTACCTTGGTTTCTGTTGCTTATATTCTTGTGCTTGCTTCCTGCCTTCTGATTATCTCTTGTTTTACCTGCCCTCCCTATATCTGACTGGAGCCTGTCCTTCCCGTGAGCCTGGTTGTCAGAACTCTTCAGAGTCCAGCTGTCTCTGTGGTCCTGTGATTCTGGGATCCTGCAATCCGGAGATAATGGGTATGTCAGAGCTCCTGGGTGTCAAGGTGCCTCTGGGGCCCTGAGATCCTGGTGTATCCAAGATCTTCGGATGCTGGGATCTTGGGATCCTTGGATGCTGGGATGCTGGGATCCTGGGTGTGTTAGAGCACCTAGGAGTGGAGCTTCCTCTGGGAGTTAAGAGACTGTCTGAAGAGTTTGCTCCCAAGGAAAACCAGCCCAGAAGGGAAGGTACCTGTGCCACTGGTCAGGCGGGGTTCTGCGTCCCTGGATCCTGCTGGTCCCAGTTATGCCCAGTGGTGTTGGGACAGATACTATGTCCTCCTCACCTCTGATCCTATGATCCTGGGCATGTTAGAGCACATGGAAGTGTTGCTCCCTTTGGGTGTTATGGGATTGACTGCAGAGTTCCCACACAAGGCAAACCAGCCCAGACTAGAAGGTCAGGCCTACACCATTTAATTGTAATGGCCAAACATCTATCCTCCACAGTATGACAGGATGAAGTAGCATAGAATATTCAAGTATATTGAAACAAAAACCGTGTCTATTGTATGTTTCAATGAGTTGACATTAATAAACTAGCTTCAAATGCTAATTTACCTGGTATCTGACAGGGATAAATTACTTATAAGATTTCTTTCAGGGACATCATGAAAACTGAAATGAAGCCTCAATAAAAATCTAGCTACCACTGACTATATGTTGTAATTTGTAATGAAATCAAATGTATACAGTATCTTAATATGGCTCTCACACATGGTGGTTGGTATATGAATGGAATGAGAGTCTTTCTTAAAGTGCTTAGCACAAAGTGCTCTTCAGTCTGAGCAATGGAGGGAGTAATGGAATGTGCTCTGTGTTTGTTGTGGCAGGTCATCTGAAAATCTAAATTTCCATGGTTGACATGCTCATCCACAATTTCATTTATGTTAGAATAAAGATGGAGCCCAGCGGCTTTTGCTCAGATCTATCCTCTCTATTGATGCTCAATTCTGGTGTCTTCTCTGCTTATGTTGAGACAATGTGATCATCCTTGAAGGCCAATGCCATGACTTCTCTCTGGACTATTAAATAGAATTAATGCATTATTTTGGTCATTGTAACATTTCGCTCATATTACTAGTAACTTCACTTCTCATTTCATTAAAAAACTATAGGTAGACCCCGTGACATTAACAATGGTGAATGTTAAAACTTTGATAGTTAATGAGCAATTTATAGCAGTTTCCCAATATACTCACTCTGAATCCAAAAATTAAAAAGTTATATATTTATTTGTGAACCTCCAAATCAAAATTTGGAATCATCAAACTGGTGGGGCTGATCAAGTTCAAAGCTTTAGTTTTATTTACTGTCTTAATATTCTTACAAATAGCATATAGCAGAAGAAATGATGATTTATGACCGAGAGTCAAATTCTGCCTTTATCTCCTTTGATCTTACTTTACTCCTATGTAGAGAAAAACATAAAAACAAACCCAAACCCCAAAATAAACGAACACACAAAGTCCATCTCAAAGAGATTAGGTGAGATGTATATGCCACTTAGTATAGCAGAGAAAATGGTCATTGAATCACATTCCTAATTAATCCTATGTTTGTGCTTCCTGTTTTTCTCTCTTAAACTGAGTTGAGTGCTTAACTTGGAGGAGAAAGAGTGACTCTTGTGTGTTGATTTCTTTCTATTGTTATTATTATTTAATTATCTTATTTATTTACATCCCAAATGCTGTTCTCCTTCCAGGTCCTCCCTCACAGAGTTCTTCCCCTTTTCTCTTTCCTTTCACAACTGAGAGGGTGCCCCCAAATATTTCCCTCCCCCACTATGCATCAAGACTCTACAGGATTAGATGCATTCTCTCCCATGGAGACTAGAAAAGGGAGCTTTCTGCTGCATATGTTTGCTGTTGGCCTTGGACCAACCCATGTATGCTCTTTGGTTGGTGGCTCAGTCTCTGGAACCTGCAAGGGATTCAGGTTAGTTGACACCGTTGGTGTTCCTGTGGGGTTGCCATCCCTTTCTGTCCCTTTACTCTTTGCCCTAACTCTTTCATAGAAGTCCCCGGCCTCTGTCCTATGCTTGGCTATGGGTAACTGCATCTGTCTCTGTCAACTGCTGTGTAGAGCCTTCCAGAGTACAGCTATACTAGACTCTTATCTGCAAGTACAACATAACATCAGTAATAGTGTCAAGGATTGGTGCCCATCCATGGCATGGATCCCAAATTGGGCCAGTCATTGATTGGCCATTCCTTTAACCTCTGCTCCATTTTTGTGCCTATATTTCTTTTAGACAGGAGCAAAATTTTGTATGTAGGTTGGTGTTCCCATCCCTCCACTGGGGGTCCTGTATGGTTTCTGGAGGTAGTCTCTTCAGGTTCTAAATCCCCACTGTTAGCCATTTCAGATAAGGTCACTGACATTGAGTCCTGGGAGCCTCCCTCATGTCAGATTTATCAGAATTACACTTGACTTCTCAACAGAGATCCTAAAAGCCAGATGATCCTGTACAGATGTCCTATAGACCCTAAGAGACCAGAGATGCCAGCCAAGATTGCTATACCCAGCAAAACTCTCAATCACCATAGATGGAGAAACCAAGATATTCCATGTCACCAAATTTAAACAATATCTATCTACTAATTCAGTCATACAGAAGATACTAGAAGGAAAACTCCAACTCAAAGGGGGTAATTATACCCAAGAAAACACTAGAAATTAATCATCTCACAACAAATCTAATAGAAGAATATCACACACACATAGTACCACCACCAACAACAAAATAACAGGAACTAATAATCATTGTTCATTAATATCTCTTAACATCAGTGAACTCACTTCTATAATATGACACAGGCTTACAGAGTGAATATGTAAACAGGATCTATCATTCTGCTGCATACAAGAAACACACCTCAGCAATAAAGATAGACACTACCACAGAGTAAATGACTGAAAAAAGTCGTGTTGTTTTCAAACTTGAGCTCCTGCCCCTTTAACATCTTCTAAGTACCCTTAACAAATGGAAATTAGAAGCCATGAGAGGATTAAAATCCTTTTGCAACACAACTCTCTAATTAAATAAGTGCCAAGTTCTCCTAGCATCCTATTGCAAAGATATGAGTTTCATTTAAACTTTAGCCTACTTCTGGGGTTTGGCTGATAATTAAAATATTGACCTATTTGTTTCTTATTTTAGACTGCTTAACATGCAAGAAAATGAATAGAAAACTATACAACACTGAAGTCTTTCCAGAAATAGACAGTGAAACAACATTCTTTTCAGAATGTTAATGGATATTTTACTCCATTTATTCTGTCTCATCTGATCCATATAAAACTGTAAAATAGACAGGGGTGAGATCATTATTACTGTGTGGAAAATGGAAAAGGGTCCCAAAGAAGGCGAAAATCTTGTTCAAAGCTACACAAGGAACACATTGTAAGACCTGAAGATGTAATCCAGACTTTGTGAGCCAAGACTCAGGGTCTTGCTATTTTTTTATTCATATGCAAGTATGTGGTTGTACATACATGCATGTAGAGGCCAGAAATTGACATCAGATACTTTCCTCTTTAATCCTTTTTCTTATATATTGTGACACTAAGTACTTCTGCACAGGCAACTTGCTGATTTGGCCAATCTAACTAGTCAGCTTGCCCTGAGGATTCCCTATCTCCATCTCCCACACGTTAGGATTTCATTCCTGCCTGAAATTTGCATGGGTTCTCAGGTTCCTAGCTCTAGTCCTTATTCTTACATGGCAAGTGTCTTTAACCACTGAGTTATATCCCCAGGCCCAAGCTTTTACATGATATAATTTTCAATAGATCAGTTGCTATCAGCATAAACTAAAAAAAAATACACATGACATCTGGGGATATCTATATATAAAATTCTGGTTCCTTCTTGTTCTTTATCAGCAGTGCAGCAGCTAACCTTGGAGATTAGTTCCCTTCTCTGTGCTGCTATTTCTCTCTTCCAGGCTGTTTCCAACTTTAGAAAGTGTCAGGCACACCCAAAAAAGCTTTGTCTTATTTGAGATGTCTCTGAATCAGTTAATCACTTCATTTTACAGGAAAACCTCAAGCTAAAATACTTGGAATGAAAAAGATCAGGGACCTCTCAGCTCCAAGCAGCTGCACTAAAGCTGCACACTGCCTGATGTGAGCAGAGACTTGGGTCTGCCACCATGTGGGAGGAGAATGAAGTCACGTAGAAAGTCAAAAAGTGGCTTCCCAAGCAGCCAAAAACAGACCTCTGGATCAGCCCCCTCACATCTTTAAAATTAAATGTTCAGCAGAACTTGAGACATTAGTAGATTAACATGTCAATACATTTTCCACATCGCTGCAGAAAGGTAAGCTCCAAGAATAAAATGTACTGTTTAGGCATTTTAAAAAGAGATATAAAAATTATAGGTATAGCAGAGGATGGCATAACTCTAAAAAGAGCTATTTTGGAGGTGAGGGTTTAGTTACTCACAGAATACATATCTGAGTCCTAGAAAATTCTTTGACATCAGTATTACAGGTTAGAGTCGACTCCCCCTAAATTCATGGTTGAAGTTATAATCCTCAGAATGCTGAATGGTAGTTGTGTTTGTAGCTGAGAGCTGATATTGAGTTAAGTGGGTCCTCAGAGTGGGTTTCCACTCAATTTGTCGTTGTTCTTGCAAGATCATGATCAAACCAGGAAGAGGGAAGAAGGTGTAGAGACTGAGGAAAGATGAGTTGAGGTACTCAGAAAAATCAAGTCTTGTTCTTGGGCTCGAACCTCTTAACTGTGAGAAAGTGAACTTAGAGTTTGAGCTAGTCACCATGTAGCACTTGGTTATGGCAGGTTAATGCAATCATTAAGGGCCTGATGAGTTTAATGACATTTGAACATGTTCCACTCTATAATTACCCTGTCCTCAATTACAGTGACACTCTATATTTTAACTGTTAGGACACAAACCTATGAATTTAGGGTAGCATCAGTATCAAGGTATTTGTTAGAGCTTAGATCTGGAACCCACAAGTAAGTAAAACCTGAACTCCAAAACAGGAGGCTCATTGTAGAGTTACTCCATGAAGTTTTTATGTTGTTAACAGCTTTTGGCAGGTCTTACATTTCCAGTGAAATGACACACTGTCTTTGGCGATAGTAAACCAGACTTGGTAAATAAAAGCACTACTTTCATTTTCAGAAGTGAGGAACCAATATTTCCATCCATAACTGTGTGGAAGGATGGGCTCCAAGTACCAGTAATTTGCTTTATGTTGGGAATGGTGAAAGTGTCCATTGTGAAGTCACAATTATGTTGAAGACTGAGAATCCCAGGAAGTTATAGTTCTTGCAAAATGTCTCAGTACAACAGGCTAATACTGTATTGGAAGTTTGTTTTGTGACCCAGTGAGCTAACTACCCATGAAAATAAAGTCATGCATTTGCTACATACATAACACAAGTGCTGTATACAAACATGGGTCACTATTTCACTTGGCTCTTTCCCTTTTCTTGAAGCAAAATGGCATAATGTAGAATGCAGCTCACCTTTCACATACATTTGAGCATTACTAGGATTTATTCATTTTTAGGAGATAGCTTTTAAGATAAGGCTTCGGATACTGGAACTTGCTCAGAAAATATGAGAGAATAGGGTCACAGTTGTATTTGAGTGTGTTGGACCTTTTAGCATTATGCCATCAAATGATCCCATAACTAGTATTTCTGTACAGGTTTAAGTTTTCTCAATGACATGCAACAGCTCATTACAGCATAAAAGAATCTAACAGCTTGGAAATTAGTACTATAGTGAACTGTCCCTTGGTGCTATATCATAAATAATAAAACCTCTAAAGCAATTGAATTTTATATTCACACTTTCCTTTTTGCTCAGTCACCCCATTTCAAAAGGAGTTTTAAAGTAATGTAAGTTCGTTGAAAATCTTTTTAAAACACAAAAGAGTCAAAAGAAAAGTTTTGTTTGCTTTCTGAATTATAGCACTCAAAATCTTACTACTGACTGTTAGGGTCTTTTATTTATATCCCCTTAAACATCTTTTCTAAATTGTAAACTCCAACCAGGTCATAGTTTCACTAACCTCAGCATCAATATCAGTCCATAGCTAGATAACTACTTGTGGGTGGCCTTATGCTTTGCTGACGTTTGTTAGGAGTCCCTAGTCTCTATCTACAAAATATTGGTTCATTTTAGTCCCCTAAGTTGTGCCCACCAAAAATTCTTGCTTTTTGATAAATATTCTTCAATGGGAAAATTTTGATAATCATGTACTTTGATGAAAGAATACTTTGAAGACACTCTGAGAAAAATGTGTGAATAAGACAAACATCCCACCATCAGCAGGAGGAAAAAAACTATATTCACACTTAAGTTGTTAACCATTCTCTTTCCTTACTCCATAAATTGTCCTGTTCAAGAAGGCAGTAGAATTAAGGATGGAGTGAATATTCCTATACAATATGGTAGGTGAACTGTAGTGTGCAGACTGTGAGAATAATGGACACATGGAAAATCCAGAGCCAAAGTCATCATGCTTAGAGATGAAATAAACCCATTTACATTAATGTTAGTCTTTTATATACATTAATCACTCAGGTCAGTTCTAACACTTTGTATCATAATATTTTCTGTAGTTTTGGGAGGAAATAAAATACAAATATGAGCTGCTCTATAGAACACAGGACACAAGGGTTTTCTATTTGTCTATTTTTGTATGTTTGTGACAAAATACTATACATAGCAAAGTAAAGGGAGGAAGAATTTACTTTGGATCATCTCACCATGATGGGAAGTACATGTTAGAGCACCGGAGTCTGTATCACAGTGGGCTAGAAAACAGAGAGATGTTCTCCATATGAGGTTTTTCTTCCTGAGGTTATGTGACCTTAATATTATACATATCTATACATACCATGCATTTTAAAAAGATCAACATTGACTCAAATTACAAGAAGATCATAAGCAAATAGAAAACATATTATAATGTGGATTGAAATTTTTTGTAATCAGCATGCTTAGGAGATTTTATAATATTTTTCACAAAAGTAATTCTGATTCCTTAACCAAATTCTAAGTACAAAATATTAAAACCTTTCTCTCCTCTAAGTTGTGTTGAACTTAAATATAAAATTATGCAGAGTAATTGGAGAAAAGACAAATGAACATTTAAAGTGATATAAATATTTCATTGTTGATACAATGACTTTTGATGCATTATCCACTACAGTCTCTGAGCCTGTGGACTTGGAAAGATACTTTAAGTCACATTAATAAGCAATTAAAATTAAAATTGTCTATCACACAATTTTCAGGCATGAAGAATTTGTTGCATTCTGGACTTTGACCAATCTTTGGAAAATGTTCTTTATGTTGTGCGTGCTTATAAAAAGTAATCTGTAAGTGTGACATAACATACAGAACAGACTAACACATGTATGGTTTTTTCCTGGTAAAATTCAAAATGAGATAAGTTTCCAAAGAGGGGAAGAACTGGACCACTGCCTCAAATGTAAATTAATGAGCTTTGACTTCTCTGCCCTTTCTGGAACTCCTTTAGAGCTGGTACCTTTCTGCCAAATATTCAAGATCCTGTGCTACATTATTCAAATTTCCAAAACCTACTAGGTAGTACAAAAAATGTGAGAGCCATTTCTGTGTAAATCTGCATGGTGTGTCCTGAAGTCAAGAATCCTGAGAGTTTAATGGTTGAAAACAGTTTTGTTATCATTACTAATATCAACTCATCAGGGAATAATATTTTTCTGCATGTTCTTTTTTTATAATGCAGTCATAGAGGCAATCTTTAAAGCATTTTGTAAATGAACAGAGGCATTATATTATCACATTTAAACACTTTGGCCAATACAAACCATATTTGCTGTCATCATTTGGGTAGATATGATATCGGGTCACAGTTTATTAGTGCCTGTCTTAGATTTTGTCCTTTCTGTCTTTGGTCCTAATATCACACAATGTTTTATCATCATTAACTTTAATAAGCTAGTTGCTTAGAACAGAAAAGGTTACTAAGAGCAACTGGAACCAGTCTAAGCAACATGTGCTACACACAAACTACAGATCTTGTTAACTTGACATGTCTGGGAAGAGGAACATTCAATTGATTTACTTCTGTTACATTGGTCTATGGCCATTTTTGGTTAATATACAGTTCTGGGTGTAAATAGAGCAGTATTGAACATAAACAGGAAATACTTTACAATAATGATTTCTGCCTTGTTTTTTATTGTAAAGATGTTTCATTTCTCTTACATTCAAATTTTGACAAAAACCATTCTTGAAATAATTTGACATAAGATTTAGATACTTCTATAAGCCTCATTCCTTTCCTCTCTTTTCTCTCTGTGTTCTATTCCTTCAGAGGAAAATTTCACTAGAAGACAATTGTATGTGATATTTGTGGTGTAAGCTTACCAAGAGGAATGGGCAGTGCTTCATAGAGCATTTTACAAGAGTTAGAGAGTTATAACTACATGAATGCTGCATTCACAAAAGCATGTGATTCAAAAATATGGGGATAGAAATTGGTATTGTTCCTTGTTGAGTGAATACTCTAGTCACATTAAAAGCAAAATTTTATCATCTCACCCAGAGATTGTTCAAACTATGACTCAAGAAGTAATAAAAACTTGGTGGAGGAATATTTAGAATAATTATTTTATGATATTTTTTTGAGAATTCATATAGCATTAAAAGAATGTGTCTTGATCTTATCTATTTTGCTATTCCCCAAATGCCCTTGACAACCCTTGACCTGTCTCCCTACTAAATTCATGTTCTTGTTTTAATTTTTCTTAGTATTAGTATTTTAAATTATTGAGTTCAGTTGGTGCTATCAACATGGGCATAGGTGTGGGGTCATTCACTGTGGTATGGGAAACCTATTAATGAACACATTCCCAAAGAAAGATAAATTTCCTTCCTTCCATCAGCAAGCCATCAACTGCCAATAGTTCCTCCACTAGGGATAAGACATTGGTAAATCTTCTCCCATCTACTGGCCTAATGTTGTATAAGTAACTTCTGCTGACATGAGTTCATATGTACAACATTCATTTTATACCCAGAAGACATGGTTACTTTAAAGTGTATCTTAAAAATCTATTATGAACTATAATAAATACCATATACTAATATATAATGTGTGCATTGTGTTCATATTGTACATATATATATATATACATACATACACATATATACACATACATATCTATCTCTATCTCTATCTCATCTATCTATCTATCTATCTCTATCTATCTCTATCTCTATATCTCTATCTATCTACCTACCTACTATCTATCTATCTATCTATCTATCTATCTATCTATCTATCTATCTATCATCTATCTATCTATCTAATCAATCATCTATCTATCTACCTACCTATCATCTATCTATCTATCTATCTATCTATCTATCTATCTATCTATCTATCTATAATATCTTAGTCAGGGTTTCTATTCCTAAACAAACATCATGACCAAGAAGACAGTTGGGGAGGAAAGGGTTTATTCAGCTTATACTTTCCACATTGCTGTTTATCACCAAAGGAAGTCAGGACTGGAACTCAAGCAGGTCAGGAAGCAGGAGCTGATGCAGAGGCCATGGAGGGATGTTTCTTACTGGTATGCTTTCCCTGGCATGCTCAGCTTGCTTTCTTATAGAACCCAAGACTGCCAGCCCAGGGATGGCACCACCTACAAGGGGCTGGGCCCACCCCCCTTGAACACCAATTGAGAAAATTCCTTACAGCTGGATCTCATGGAGGCATTTTCTCAACTGAAGCTCCTTTTTCTGTGGTAACCCCAGCTTGTGTCAAGTTGACACATAAAACCAGCCAGTACTATATTATACAACTATAATAGATTGTATTCATAAATGTGTGCTGCCAGTTGTTATTCAGGGAAACAAATGTTGAATTACTACAGACATAGCTATACAAGCTTATTTTTCTTGTAAACTCTTGTAGAAGTTATGATTCTATGCTGGACTCACTTTTCTTAAATTTAGACTTGCATGTGTTCATGCCTCTGAAATTGTGCAAATGATTCTGTAAAGTGTGGATGTCTCACTGAGCTGAATGCCAAGCAAGGTTGAGGAACTCTGTGGTGTAGCATAACCTATGCACACACTACAACAGTGTTGCAGTTTAAATGGCTAAGGGCTTATTTAAGGGTTTAGGTAGCAACTGTTCCTGACTGAGTACAGTGAATGCATATCTGTGGAGTTCTTGGCCAGAAATCAGACATGTATATCATATCCCCTACCCACAAGGCTCAGAGAATACTGCTGAAAAGGGGGCCAGAAATGTTGTAAGAACCAGAGGTCAGGGAGATCTAGAGTCTAACAGTATCTTCTGGGCATGACTATACTTATGAACTCAAAACAGTGGTAGCTGCCTGTATAAGACCCGAACAAAATCAAGCTAGTCAACACTGTAGTGTGTGTGTGTGGGGGGGGGGGGCGGTTCACAGCCACACCCTTAACTAAGGAACTTGATAGTTGATCTCAGGGAAAGAGATTCAATTTTCTTTTAAGGTGTGATTCTTGGTAAGTCAACAATGCTCCAGGAATGGTCCCGTACCCAGAAATGTGAAGTATAATGCAAATTATAGTCAATGGTTATTTTAAAAAGAAGACATGTAGTGGGGATGTGGGAACATGAAAATGTCTCTGAAAGAAGATAGAGATGTTGAGAGTAAACATGATCAGAATATATTGTATGGAATTTGCAAAGAATTAATAAAAATTTAGTTATTATAGTCTAGGTAGATTAAACAGTAAAAAAGCACTTAACATAATGCTGTAGTTGAAGTTCAAGGTCAAGGTGCCAATTTTGAAGAGGGCTTCTTTCTTGCTGTGTACCTTCCTGGTGAAGGAAAGAAAATAAATTTTCTCTCATTTTATTCAGATGAATCCCATCTCCAGATACTATCCTGTTAATTCTGTGTAGCCCTAGTTGTCTCACAATGGCTTGCCTCCAAATACAGCCTCCATATTGTAGGGTTAGGGCTTCAATATATTAGTTTTGGGGACTCAAGTCTTCAGTCTATAGAAGATGGTAAAGGGTTTGATCAGAAAACAGACTACTTTGATCATTGAATTCTGATCCAAAAATTAAACAACTACCAGTCTTCTCTGATGCTCCTGAATCAAGGTAATTGAAGGCTTTTCTTCTTGTGTGGAGAAATATTAAAAAGCAATTCCCATTTTCAACTATTTACTTCAGTGATTTTCAGATTTTTCAGAATCTCTGCAGTTGAGTTTTAATATGAAAATTCACTGGAGTAACCGAGAGAAAACTCATTCCTTTCATTCTTTGTATAAATATAGACTCATTCTCATTGGCTTATTCTATAGTTTCCATATATAATAAATTTATATTAATAAAACATGGCTTTAGTAATTAACATACTCTTCTAATTTTCTATCTTTTAAATAAATTGTTATAGTCCTTATTAAATGTTTTATGAATACAATTATAGAAAAAGAGATCTACAATAGAACCATTCAGACAATAGGTGATAACACAACTAGCTTGGATTATTTAATTTCTTAATCACATTTTGGCATGCAGTATTTTGGTTTTAAGACTAAAGAAAATTTTTCATGAGGACTTTATTTGCATCTGGTTTTAGGATATTGCATCACAGTAAGTACTGATGGCAAACCCTTTGGAATCTGTAAACTTCTATCCTCCACATATGACAATTGAAATAAGATGAGGAGCTACAAGCATCTTCCAGGCTAGAGAGTCAATGATCTGAAAGGAACCATGTTGCTCTTACAGGTTGCACTTTACAGGGATATTCTTGCCATCTGTTTCATCCCCATCCCTTTCTTTTCATGCACTGTGGTTTGGCAGTGAAATTGGTCACTAAACTGTTTCCTACTTCTCTTCTCTTCTTCTCTTCTCTTCTCTTCTCTTCTCTTCTCTTCTCTTCTCTTCTCTTCTCTTCTCTTCTCTTCTCTTCTCTTCTCTTCTCTTCTCTTCTCTCCTCTCCTCTCCTCTCCTCTCCTCTCCTCTCCTCTCCTCTCCTCTCCTCCCTTCCCTTCCCTTCCCTTCCCTTCCCTTCCCTTCCCTTCCCTTCCTTCCCTTCCCTTCCCTTCCCTTCCCTTCCTTCCCTTCCCTTCCTTCCCTTCCCTTCCCTTCCCTTCCCTTCCCTTCCCTTCCCTTCCCTTCCCTTCCCTTCCCTTCCCTTCCCTTCCCTTCCCTTCCCTTCCCTTCCCTTCCCTTCCCTTCCCTTCCCTTCCCTTCCCTTCCCTCCCCTCCCCTCCCCTCCCATTCTTCTCTTCTCTTCTCTTCTCTTCTCTTCTCTTCTCTTCTCTTCTCTTCTCTTCTCTTCTCTTCTCTTCTCTTCTCTTCTCTTCTCTTTCTTCTCTTCTCTTCTCTTCTCTTCTCTTCTCTTCTCTTCTCTTCTCTTCTCTTCTCTTCTCTTCTCTTCTCTTCCCGCTTCCCTTCCCCTTCCCTTCTCTTCCCACTTTCCTTCTCTTACCTTTTCCCTTCCCCTTTCCCTTCCCTTCCCCTCCCTCCCTCCTTCCCTCCTCCCTCCCTCCCTCCCTCCTTCCCTCCTCCCTTCCTTCCATCCTTTCTTTCAATAAGATTCATTTATTTTATATGAGTACACTGACTCTGTCTTCAGATACACCAGAAGAGGGTATCAGATCCCATTACAGATGGTTGTGAGCCACCATGTGGTTGCTAGGAATTGGACTCAGGACCTCTGGATGAACTGTCAGTGCTCTTAACCATCTTCCAGCCCTCCTCTCTGTTTTTCTAAAAGATCTTACTCCATGTGGGAGCTATATTGTCCCAGACAAGACCATTTTATTTGCCCTTGATTTTCAAGATAGATCTGAAACACATGTCTTTGGTGTTTAAAAAAAAAAATTTGAAGTCAATTTACCTCTATCAAGTCTGTGGAAAAAGCACTTAAAGTTTGAAAATTCAAAACTAATTCTCTAATCAAGAAACTTCTGGGCAAATATAAGTGTTGTTTTGTCTCTAGTAAATGTATTGATTTTTGTATAATATTGGTATGAAAGATGGAAAACAGGTAAGTTCTTTTTTATTTTTAAATTTTTTATTGGATATTTTCTTTATTTACATTTCAAATGTTATCCCCTTTCCTGGTTCCCCTCCCCCCCCAGAAACTCCCTATCCCATCCTCCATCCCACTGCTTCTATGAGAATGCTCCCTCACCCACCCACCACTCCTGCCTCCCCACCCTGGTATTCCCCTACTCTGGGGAATCCAGCCTCAACAGGACCAAGAACCTCTCCTCCCATTGATGCCCTACAAGGGCATCCTCTGCTACATATGCAGGTGGAGCTATAGGTCCTTCCATGTGTACTCTTTGGTTGGTGGTTTAGTCCATTGATGTTAAGAGATATTAAGGAAAAGTGATTGTTGCTTCCTGTTACTTTTGTTGTTGGAGGTGGAACTATGTTTGTGTGGCTATCTTCTTTTGGGATTGTTGAAAGATGATTACTTTCTTCCTTTTTCTAGATTGTTGTTTCCTTGTGTTGGCATTTTCCATCTATTATCCTTTGTAGGGCTCGATTTATGGAAAGATATTGTATAAATTTGTTTTTGTCATGGAATATCTTGGTTTCTCTATTTATGTTAATTGAGATTTTTGCTGGGTATCGTAGCCTGAGCTGGTATTTTTGTTCTCTTAGGGTTTGTATGAGATCTGCCCAGGATCTTCTAGCTTTCATAGTCTCTGGTGAGACTCTGGTGTAATTCTGTAGGTTTGCCTTTATATGTTACTTGACCTTTTCCCCTGGCAGCTTTTAATATTCTCTTTTGTTGTTATTCTGTACATTTAATGTTTTGGTTATTATGTGGCAGGAGAATTTCTTTTATGGTCCAAGTTATTTGGTGATCTGTAATCTTCTTGTATATTTATAATCATCTGTTTCTTTAGGTTATGGTAGTTTTCATACATGATTTTGTTGAAGATATTTACTGGGCCTCTATTCCTATTATTCTTAGGTTCTTCTCATTATGTCCTGGATTTTCTGGATGTTTTGGGTTAGGAGCTTTTTGCACTTTGTATTTTCTTTGAATGTTCTGTGAATAGTTTCTATTGTATCTTCTATGCCTGAGACTATCTTCTATCTCTTACATTATGCTTGTGATGCTTGCATCTGTCACTCCTTATCTCTTTCCTAGGTTTTCAGTCTCCATGGTTACTTCTCTTTATGATTTCTTTATTGTTTCTATTTCCATTTTTATATCCTGGAAGGTTTTGTTCAATCCCTTCACCTATTTGGTTGTGTTTTTCTGTAATTCTTTAAGGGACTATTGTGTTTCCTCTTTAAGGGTTTCTACTTGTTTACCTGTGTTCTCCTGTATTTCTTTAAGGGAGTTATTTATGTCCTTCTTAAAGTTCTCTGTCATCATTATGAGATGTGATTTTAAACTCGAATCTTGCTTTTTCTGGTGTGATGGGGTTTCCAGGACTTGCTGTGGTGGGAGAACTGGTTTCTCATGATGCCAAGTGGACTTGGTTTCTGGTACTTATGTTCTTGTGCTTGCCTCTCGACATCTGGTTATCTCTAATGCTACCTGCACTTGTTGTCTATGACTGCAACCTGTCCCTTCTGTGATCCTGGTTGTGTCTGATCTCTGTAGAGTTCATCTCTCTCTCTGATCCTGTGATTCTGGGATCTTGTGATCTTGAGATCCTGGGTTTGTCAGAGCACCTTGGAGTCAAACTGCCTCTGGGATCCTGAAATCCTGGTGTGACGAAGCTCCTGACATTCTGTTGTGTCATGGCTCCCGGGAGTCAAGCTTTCTCTAGGTGTTTCAGGTGTGGGTGGTGAGCCAGAGCCCTGTGTTTGCTCTGGGAACAGGTGCAAGCTGGAAGGAACCCATGCCCCTGGCTGGGTGAGGGTTTGCATTTCCCTGGTTCCTGTGTGTGGGGGGGGTCCCAGTTTACTGGATGTTGGGAAATATGTTATGGCCTCAGCTATGATCATGAGTGTGTCAGAGCTCCAGTGTTCCTGGGTGTGTCCTATCTCCTGGGTGTAGAACTTCCTCCATGATCCTGGGCATTTCAGAGCACCTGAGAGTCAGGTTCTCTCTGGGTGTTTTAAGAGTGGAAGCAGAGCCAGCATCCCAGATATGCTCCATGTGCAGGTTCAGACTGGAAGGGATCTGTGCCACTGGTTAGGTGGGGATTTCTGTGTCCTTGAATCCTGGGAGTCCCAGTTACTTCAGGTATTGGGGCAGATGTTGTTGCCTCCTCACCTATAATCCTGGGCATGTTAGAGTACCAGGGAATGGAGCTTCCTCTGGGTGTTGTGGGACTGGGTGCAGAGCCAGCACCCAAGGTCTACTCAGTGCACAGGCTCCTGTTCTTTTCTTGGAAGAGAGTGAATTAGCAATATGTTTTAGTTGATATCTCTGATTAGCTGCAGATATCATTCCTATCATAGTTTCATTTGCACGTGTTTTTGATGCCATAATTACTAGTTACTAAAACTAATATATCAAAATACAGATATCATATCACATACATATATAAGTCAAAAGAAAAGAAAATATACCATTACTATATGGAAGCATTTCATCGGCTTCTGTGAATGCCTTCAATACTGAAGGATCATTCTACAGGAGACACTGCTTGACAGAATTTGAATGGAAGAAGAGTTAAACTCTGGCTCAGTTCTCCAGAATTATGTATTTCTTCAAAATAATTGTTGCTACATGTGGATGTGTGATATCTATCAGTGACCTAAGTGAATTTTGTGTCTGATAATGGACTCTGTGGCATCTCAAGAGTTAAAAACTGGATCAGAAAAGGAGATATGTTCTAAGTAGTATGACTTTTGCAGCAAGGGCCAGATTAATTTCTGTGGAAGGCATACATGGTTTAATAAATTATCCGTAAAGGAATTAAAAGACATACATTTGGGGATGGAGAAATGGTTTGCCAGTTTAAGTGCACACATTGTTATTGTGGAGTAACTGATTCAGTTTTCGACACTCACTCTGGGTAGCTCACAAGGGTTAGTAACTCCAGATACAACAGGTTCAGTGCCTCCATGGGCACTGCACATATGCACACACCACTACATAAGCAGACACAAACACACTTAATAAAAATGAATCTTAAATGTTTTAAAGAGCTTTTTAAAAAAGACATTGAACTTATTCTCTCTCTCTCTCTCTCTCATTCTGTCTATTGTCCCCTGCTCCCCTTCTACCCCCACTCCCTTCCCCCTCTATCTGTGTGGCAATGGCCGGTTTCTATTTCCTTTCGTTCTCTCTCTCTCATTCTTCTTCTCTACAATAAAGCTTTAAAACCCATTAAAAAAAGACATTGAAAAAGATTATGCTGAGTAACTGAAAATCTATAGTTCCTCATTTATAATCTTTAAGATTAGAGTTTTAGAGAGGTCTCAAAAAGCTGAGGGCAATGAATATTTTACATTTGACATTACATTTCTGTTCCCAGGAGGTTTTTTCTCTTTCATAGACACCAAAATTAAAGTACATCATCTGACTAGGTATCCTTTCTCTGCCCTTAAAGGCATCTCAGTAAACTGTTTTGGTTTTATTTTTGGTATGATTGTTGGCTCTGGAAAGGGCTTTATAAAATAGATGTAAACAAATCAAGGCAGTGATCAAATGTGATTGCAGGTATGAGAGCTTGCCAGACAGTCTGACAAGATTGAGAATCGTTGGCTTATTAGGAAAAATCCAGACCTCCCATCCCCCTCTTTCCTTTTCTTTTTAAAAGCTAAAGGAGCTGTTGAAGATGAAGATATTCTCCAATTGTAACTCTGGTGCACCACTCTGTGAAGATAGCAACCAAACCATATCTTGTATTTTTTTTCTTTTTTCCCAATTAATTAATTAATCCAGCTTTCCACCCCCAGTTCCCCTCACAAACTCTTCCCCATCCCTATTACCCCCCCTTCTTTTCTGAGGAGAAGCCCCCCCTGCTCCTGCTCCCTCCTCCCATACCAATATATGCTTTTTGATTGGTGGTTTGGTTTCTGGAATGAAGCTAAATAACAAGGAGGACACAGGGAGGGGGACGTCTCTAGGATGGGCCAGAGATCTGGAATGGGGAGGCTCCAGTGAGTCTATGAGGGTGACTCTAGCTGAGACTCCTAGCAGTGGGGGATAAGAAGTCTAAAGTAGTTACCTCCTATAGCCAGACAGGACTCTCAGGAGAGAGATGAGAACAGCAACCTATTCACAAAACCTTCAATCCAAGTTCGTCCTGCCCCCAAAGATCTCAGGGACAAAAATGGAGCAGAGACCAAGGAAATGGCCAACCAATGACTGACCCAACTTGAGACTCATCCCATGGGCAAGAACCAACCGTGACACTATTAATGATACTCAGTTATGCTTACAGACAGGAGGAGCCTAGCATAGCTATCCTCTGAGAGGCTCCACTCAGCAGCTGACTGAAACAGATGCAGAGACACATAGCCAAACATTAGAAGAAGCTTGGGGAGTCTTATGGAGGAGTTGTGGAGACCCCGAAAGGATGACAAGATCAAGTTTTTATCCACAGTGCTGTATATCGTAAAAAATAGACAGGGAATAACCTGATATCTACAAGACAATCAGTTTTGTGAGCTAAAAACAAGTATTTCATGGTTTTAAAAACTATTGACTCCACAGTTCTCACTGTGGTCCAGACAAATAGTAATATGTTTTTAAAGAAATTGTAGCTGGGGCAGTATCTAATATGTTTTTTTGTTTCTAATGATCATTTAACTTCAATCATTTTATATACTCTGCATTCTTATGAGTAATTTGTGCTTCTTGCTCTTTTCAAACATACACACATTTTTGTGAGAGTTTGAGAGATAAAAGAAAGGAGATACATGCTTAAGTGTGAATGTTTGATTTTTCTTCTGACTTAAAGAAAATACACACTTCTAAGTATCCAAACTCAGCCTCCTTAATAGGAAAGTGGCCATTTTCAAAGCCTGTTTTTCTCCAAGCCAGCTTTATTTGTGCCCTCTAGTGGTAGAAGCAGGAATGTGTTCGATAAGCTAGAAAACCCTTGCCAACACCACAAGCCCTATTTTTTGGTACATAATGATTCAGCATCCACGTCCCTAAATAATAATGCCAAACATAAATATTCACAGAGAGAAGTGTATGTGAGTTTGCTCAGAATAATTTTCAAATGCACTAGAATTTCTACTGAAACATGAATTTTGACTCCTGGGCAGCTAAAGTTCTTATGTAGCAGAAGCAGGTATTTTTATGAATTTAATGGCCCATTTGCCCAGCAATTTTCTTATAATCTTTGAAGAAAATATTCACATTTTCCACATATCTGTTTTCTCTTCCATAAATCAGTTTTCTGAGACCTCTTTTTTTTTAAATTGGATATTTTCTTTATTTACATTTCAAATGTTATCCCCTTTTCTGGTTTCCCCTCCTAAAACACCCTATCCCACCTCCATTACCTCTGCTCACCAACCCACCCACTCCCGCTTCCTTGTCCTGGCATTCCTCTATACTGGGGCCTTCTCAGGACCAAGGGCCTCTCCTCCCTTTGATGTCCAACAAGGCCATCCTCTGCTACATATGCAACTGGAGCCATGGGTCCCTCCGTGTGTATTCTTTGGTTGGTAGTTTAATTCCTGGGAGCTCTAGGGGTACTGGTTGGTTCATATTGTTGTTCCTCCTATGGAGCTGTAAGTTCCTTCAGCTCCTCGGGTCTTTTTTCCAGCTCCTCCACTGGGAACCTTGTGCTCAGTCCAATTGTTGGCTGAGAGCACCCACCTCTGTATTTGTCAGGTACTGGCAGAGCCTCTCAGGAGACAGCTATATCAGGCTCCTGTAGCAAGGGCTTGTTGACACTACAATAGTGTCTGGGTTTGGTGACTGTATATGGGATGGAATTACTGCTGTCAATCAACATACCGTTTACTTTGGTCTCATTACAAAGCTGCATGGAATCATTTCATTTACTCTTTTTTAACCAGTTGTGTTTGGCTCTATTTTAGTTTCCTGGGCTATCCAGCCTCTGGTTTATGCCATCCAGGCAGCGTCTGGCATGGGCTTCATCTCATGACTTGGGTCTCAAGTTGGAGCAGTTATTGCTTGGCCACTCCCACAAGTTCTGCACAACCATTACCCAACACATATTGTAGAGAGGATAAATGGTAGATGAAAAGTTTTGTGGCTGAGTTGATGTCCATCCATTGGAAGTCTTGCCTGATTACACACACATAGATGGGTGACTAGGCCAATAATCATCAGAGAGGCTTTATCCAATGGCTGATAGGAACAGATGCAGAGATACATAGCCACACATTAAGCAGAGCTTGGAGAACCACATGGACGAGGGGGAGGAAGTCAGAGGGATCAAGGACATCAGGAGAACAAGGCTGACAGAATCAACTAACCAGGGCTCATTGGGGCTCACAGAGACTGAAGCGGCAACCACGGAGTCTATACTGCAGATGTACTTGTGCAAACAGTGTTTTGGGGGAACATAATTAGCGTTAGAATAGAAGCAGCTACATGTCTCCAGAGATGGAATATGGTAACTTAGGAGAGTGGCCTTAGTCTAAGGTAATAGGAAAGAAAAATATCCTGGCCTTAGAATTTTAGTTTGATTTGTACTCTGATGAACTGAAATCTTCATAGCAAAGCACGATGTCCCTTGCCAGATAAAGTTAAGATGTGAGGTGAGGTGTAAAGCCAAATAACACTGTAAGTTATTCACTCTGTGGTACTCTGCCCCATTATCATCTCAGGCTGTTATAATTTCTCATTGTCTATTGTGATGTGAGGGAAAGGATAGAGTCCACATTTTCGTGGAAAATGCAGTGCATAGCTGAATGCCTGTTGTCAGGATCTAGAGTGAAAGCAGTGGTAGTGATCTTTAGAGAGAGCTGAAGTTGTGAGGAGAATTCTTCAATATCTCAAGTCTGAGCTAGATCTTCAGCACACTGAACAGGATAGAGAGATGTTGCTTGTTTCTAAAGAGAAGAAGCTAGTGATATGTCTAAGGGTGCTAATCTCTGATCATGAATGTAATAATGACTTATTACACTACCTAAACATTTATTGTACAACATGAAAGCTATTCCTAAATGATTAGTGGCTTACACAAATGAGTAATTGTTATTATCTTCTACATAATTAAATAACTGTTCCCTGCATTCATTCTCATTATGTAGATATTTTGATATCTATGACCAAATTTAAAACCTACAATTTTCCTGAGTGCCATTTGTTTCTAAATTATTGATGGCTATACACACTCTAAGAGGAAAGTCATATTTCTTATTGCCCCAATACATGAAATTTCTTTGAAATTCAGCCTGCGTGTGCTGCATCTATGTAATGTATGTAATGTATCTATGTGTCCTTGAAGCCTTTTTAAAAGCAGATGCTTTGAGTGTGCTCTGATTTCTTTATAACTTAACATTATCTGGTCCTATAAAAGAGAATGAGGAAACAGAACAAAACAAAGTATACAAGTAAAGAGATGATGCTTTTAAATAGGGATGGATGAAATAGAAGAAACTAAACTTAAGAACTCTTCAGAAAGAAGATGAAAGAGGTCACAATTTTGTGAGATGAACAACCTATCATATTAGCAGGTGGAACAATTCCTCAATAGTTTTCCACTATGAATTGGACTATGAAAGATTTGCCAATGATGCATGGCATATCACAAAATATTTTTGTGTGAAATTTGTTTTTCTAAAAATGATAAAAAGTTTAAATTAACCATAAACAATCTCAGAATGTATTGGTTCATGAAATCCATTGATGGCTTAAAAAATATCAGCATAAATGCAAGGCAGATTGACAAAGGTGATCAAAATTATCTTCTATTATGTGATGTCACACACTTTGTAAATTCTGGCAATAAACATAATCAACAGTAGTTGCAGATGGAGATAGAAAGAAAAGTAGATAGAGGGAGACAGAAACTAGCATAGATACTCAGGATTGCTATATTTACAATAGATTATTTTCATTCTCATCTTCAGTTTCATAAGTCCCAAAGAAACGTTCTAGCTGGGTTTGTTAGATAAGGAGTCCATTCTTGGCCTAGTTAACTTTGGTCATGTAAGAAAATAGATATGTCTAATATACCCAGAGGTTATTTTAAAAGGAAGAAAGAGCTGAATATCAAGACAGGGGATATCCAGTGTGACTTTGAGACCAAGATCCACCAGTCCTGGGACATTTTCTACCAGAATCAATTCCTGGTGTGTTGAGAAAGATAATCTTCAATTACATACAGCTTTTGCTATTGTTGGTGGTTTTGTTTTATTTTGTTCTATCAAATTTGTATTATTTCTTTTAATTTAGTCTCTCAACTGAAGTTCTCCCTCCCTCTACTCCTTCTGGCTAACTTTCACCTTCCCACACCCCACACTGCTCTGTTTTCCTTCATAAAAGAGCAGGCCTCACAGGGATATCCACTGAGATCCTCCATGCTGGGAGAATGTGAAATAAAGGAAAGATGCCATTGCCTTAGAATAGTAGAGGACAGAGAGGCATGGACACCATGTGAAGGAGCTGGGAGAGTGTGACCCAGAGGGCTGCCCAACTGGGTCTAGGGCAGCCAAGACAGAATACAGAAATAGTAGCTAGAAATTATTGGTGGGAAGTAGTGGAGGTTAGGCAGTGTTCCAGCCATTGTGCCATGTAGGGCATATAAAAATATAAAGGCTGAGTATGTATCTTTCATTCAGAAATATAAGCCATTGAGGTGGGTAGTGAACCCACTGTCAGGATTTATTTATTAATTATTAATTAATTACTAAATAATTAATAAATAAATCTACAGAGTCATATCTTTTGTTGTTTGCAATGTTACCATCAAAACATCATCCACTTAAAGAGTATGACTTGTCTGACGGCTCTCAGACAATGACTCAATAGTGTACCATGGATGTATCCTATAATATTTGTGCAGTCATACATAAAAGACACATCCAAAATCAGTTCCATAGTTTCTTATTGTTAGTTGTGATGTAGGAATTAGAAAGAATCCCTGTTTGTATGGACAACACAGTGCAGATCTGAATGTTTGCTGCCTAGCCTTAGGAACACTGCAGTAGGGATGAATGGTTCTTAGGGAGGATTGAGTATGTGGGTTGAAGCTACCTGAAAGGCAGAGATGTATGATTATTGTACACTGATTTATGAAAACAAGACACTCAGAATTGAGAAGCTATAAGTAATTATGCTGAAACCATAAACAAAAACTGAAATGTGTGCTTTACTAAACACATCTGGGATATTAACATTGCACAAGTAGCTTGGGTTCCAAGAAACTTAGGTTCATTATTTCCCATTGATGTCTCTTCTAGTTTTAAAATATTGGTGTCTCATTATTTGAAGACACAGAAAATACAACTAAATGTTTTGGCTGTATCTTACTTAAGTAGTGTGAAAGAATCCAATTTGACTGTGTATAGACAAATTGTCTCCAGTTATACTTTTTTCTAAGAAATTTTTGCTTATCCAGAGTATGTCTCCAGAGGATAATTAATTTTACAGAGACAGAAAACGGTATTTGGTCATAGATTTTGGCTTTTAACTTTTGTCAATTACCTCAATGTTTTTGATGGAGATTGTTAAGAGGAGTGAATGCAGTATAAACACACTGTGACAACTGTAGAAAAATGTAAAAGCCAATTTTATTAAAAATATCTGGCAAACAGTAGATGCTGAAGGGTCATGTGATTGTATAACATATTGCAAGTCAGTGAGCACTAAGACCAAATTGGTACCCCAAACTTGGCATAATTTAGGAGTCATTTCATTGCCATTTCTAAAATATAATGGGCAGAACTGCCTAGTTTTAGATTCTTGTAATTGTTACATATTTTTTTAAGTGTTGACTAAATGATGCAATATTCTGGATTTCATCCTTTCTTTGTTTAAAAGTGCTGTTTTGGTTCACTAGGGCAACATGGAAGGCAGGAAGAGAAGGAATAGTTCTCTCTCTCTCTCTCTCTCTCTCTCTCTCTCTCTCTCTCTCTCTCTGTGTGTGTGTGTGTGTGTGTGTGTGTGTGTATTTGTGCTCATATGAGAGTGTATGTGCATGTGTGTGTGTGTGCATGCAATAAACCACATATCTGGACAAGTTGAGATCACAGATGTGGGGATAGGTGGTTTTCTTCTTTGCTGTCTATAAGTAGTAAATATTAATGTTAATATGAATTGCATTTACTTTGGTTTATATCATGTATTCAAGCCTGTAACATTTTATAAGTCTCAGGGCATTTTAAATTATTTATTTATTTATTTATTTTGTGGGCTGTTTTACAGCCAAGCTTGGTTCCTATGCTGGTCCTAGTAGATATTTTTAAGAAGTCCATTCTGGTTGCCATAGTGCTCTTTTTAATTAGATCATTTTGAATAGGAAACCCAGTTTAAAAGCAATGCTGTGTGTGAGTATGTAGGAGCTTACTATTTTTTAATAGATTTTGTTTTTGTTGTTGCTAATATGGGGAGAGAACAGTTACAGCAGTTTTGAGCTCAAGCTTATAAGATTCACGTCAGTGTCTAACTTTGCTACTTAAAGGATGATCTTGTATTTAAACTATCTGTCCCTTAATTTCCTCACCTACCCAGTAAATATTATGATGACAATAATAATACATCCTTCCTAAAGTGGTTATTAGGATTATATGATTTAAAACTTATATAATGTCTATTTTTTTTCAAGACAGGGTTTCTCTGTGTAGCCCTGGCTGTCCTGGAATTCACTCTGTAGACCAGGCTGGCCTCAGAAATCTGTCTGCCTCTGCCTCCCAAGTACTGGGATTAAAGGTGTGCACCACCAGTGCCTGGTCTTATATAATGTCCAAACAAAACTTAATATATATTAGTTTTTCACTCCAGAAATGAATGGCTTTATTATTGTTAGGTATAAAATAACTGTCTCATTGGATAAAGTTACTTGTCACTATGACTGAGACCTGACTTCCATCTTCAGGGGCTACATGGTAGAAAAATTGTCCTCTGACCTTCATATCTGTTCATCTCTCTGTGTCTCTGTCTCTTTGTCTCTCTTCCTCTCAATAAATCTTTTTAAAAAGACATAATGGTTGAATTTAAAAGTCTATCATTGTCTGAAGAGTTCTGGGTAGGACATATTTTCTGTTTTGAAATATTGCTTCATCCCATTGGAATATTCTCCATCTCTTCAAAACTGACAAGCTGAGACATCTAAAGAATGTAAAGATGCATAGACATATTTAAATCTCACTGGAATTAAGTTTAAAGTTCCACATGCAGACAAAATCTATTTATAGGTAGTCTTCCAGATGTCACTCACTGGGTTCCAGAGTGTCATCCAAAATCTTGGTTCTTGTTCATTTTAACTCTTTGAATGTTTCTTTTAATAAAAACCCAATCTCAGGCATTTCTAAAAAAACCATCAGAACTTAACCAGATAACATTTTTAATACTGTATTTTCTGTAATTGTAGTATTTGCTGGGATGGAGACTAAGTACTGTTGGGCTTCTTTCTTTCCAGTGCAAAGGAACCTGGTTTTGCCTAAGTGAACTGCTCCTGGATTTCAGATAGGACAGAGAAATGCCAGGATCATCAAAAAACTGACATGTTTTTCTAATGTGTGTGTGTGTGTGTGTGTGTGTGTGTGTGTGTGTATGTATAAATAGACAGCTTCCAGGAATTCTCTCCCATGATTTTGCAGTTTAAAGAAAGATCCTAGTAATACCTTAAAGAGGTTTCTTCTAAAAACTCTGGGGAATCACCATTAAAATGTATACCAATGGGGACCTTTGTTAAATTTACTTATTTATTTTTTAAATCTTAATTTAGACCCTTTACAAATAAATGATCAATAAATAGTTTTGAACTCCTCTAGTTCAAGATGCTATTTTACCTGTCATTAATGGATGTTCAGCACCAACAACCAGTAAGGCCAGATTGTCACTATGAAGAAACCTGTTTGTGAGTTTACTCTGGAATTTTGCCTTGATTTTCATGCCAAGATGACTAAGATAATTAAGTTTACTGTGTATAAAGATACAAGCCCTAATAAACTGAAAATATTTAGTATTCATAATTGTTTTTTACTGAAAACACCCATGCAGTTTACACATTTGCTTGTGTTGAGTGAGGCTGGATAACAATCATAACACTGAGCTTCCATGAACTAGCTCCTTCTTTTTTTTTTTTTCTACATATTTCTTAAATTTTATCAGAAATATTTTCCATATAAATCTTTAATTTTATCAGAAAATGTTTATAATTCCACTTTCAATCAACTTAGGAATAAATACTGTTATGCCTATCATTATTATGTCTATATAAAATTTTCCATCATAATCTTCAATTTTAAAATGTTTTTCTACAATTTTATCAGAAATATTTTCCGCACAAATCTTCAATTCTATCATAAAATGTTCTACTTCCTTTTTCAATTAATTTAGCAATGTTTTTTATATCTACCACTTTACTGTTTAATTTTCCATGAAAATTGTCAATTTTAATGTGTTTTTCTATATATCTCTTCTATTTTTTTTATTTTATTTTATTTTTTTAATTTACATTCCAAATCACTTCCCCTTTCCCGTTTCCTCCCTCCCCGAAAGTCCCATAAGCCCCCTT
This sequence comes from Tokudaia tokunoshimensis, assembly GCA_036184795.1. NCBI lineage: Eukaryota > Metazoa > Chordata > Mammalia > Rodentia > Muridae > Tokudaia > Tokudaia tokunoshimensis. The sequence continues at coordinate 370,058 of BTHU01000011.1, forward strand.
CCCTCCCTCTTTTCTCCGTTCAACCCCCTCTCATTACTCTGTCCTGGTGTTCCCCTACATCCAGTCTTTCCAGGACCAGGGGTCTCTCCTTCCATCTTTTTAGAAATCTATTGATATGCTGATTGTGTCTAGGGTATTCTGAGATTCTGGGTCAATATCCCCTTATCAGTGACTGCATACCATGTGTGATCTTTTGTGATTGGGTTACCTCACTAAGGATGATATTTTCAAGTTCTGACCATTTGCCTAGGAATTTCGTGAATTCATTGTTTTTAATTGCAGAGTAGTATTCCCATTGTGTAAATATACCACATCTTCTGAATCCATTCCTCCGTTGAGGGACATCTGGGTTCTTTCCAGCTTCTGGCTATTATAAATAAGGCTGCTATGAATATAGTGGAGCATGTGTCCTTATTGCATGCAGGTAAAGTCTCTGGGTATATGCCCAGGAGTGGTATAGCCGGAGCTCCTTCTAATCTAAGGCTAGGAGGGCAGAAATATTCCTGCTCTGTTTTTTGTTTTTTGTTTTTTTTTTAAATACCTTGAGGAGGAGTTCACAGAACTGTCAGGAAATGCTGCCTGAGTATCTAAGCATGGCTGGGGGGAATATATTCAAGTTGCAGTCTATATTGTACAAAAGTTTACAAAATAAATTTTAAAGAAAACTAAGAAGGCATGAAAGATAGGACTGAAGTCACTCAGATCACTACCAAATCGTGTTCTCTACCAGGATTTCTGACCTACTTTAGAATGCATGGCATCTACATTTGTGCTGTTTAGGGCTCAATGTCTTTAGCCTAGCATATTGTCCAAAGCATACACATGGTGTATGTCTCTTAATATAATAATCCTTTCTTTAGGTTAGGAAAGTTTTCTTCTAAATTTTGTTGAAGATATTTACTGGCCCTTTAAATTGGGAATCTCCACTCTCTTCTATACCTATTATCTTTAGGTTTAGTATTCTCATTGTGTCCTGGATTTCCTGGATGTTTTGGGTTAAGAGCCTTTTGCATTTTGCATTTTCTTTAACTGTTGTGTCAATGTTTTTTATGGTATCTTCTGTACGTGAGATTCTCTCTTCTATCTCTTGGATTCTGTTGATGATACTTGCATCTATGACTCCTGGTCTCTTTCCTAGGTTTTCTATCTCCAGGGTTGTCTCTCTTTGTGATTTCTTTATTGTTTCTATTTCCATTTTAAGATCCTGGAAGGTTTTGTTCAGTTCCTTCACCTGTTTTGTTGTCTTTTACTTTAATTCTTTAAAGGATTTTTGTGTTTCCTCTTTAAGGACTTTTATCTGTTTACCTGTGTTCTCCTGTATTTCTTAAGGGACTTATTTATGTCTTTCTTAAAGTTCTCTATCATCATTATGAGATGTAAGTTTTAAATTTGAATCTTGCTTTTCTGGTGTGATGTGTTGTCCAGAACTTACCGTGGTGGGAGAAGTAGGATCTGAAAATCAGTTCGGTGGTTCCTCAGAAAATTGGACATAGTATTACCTGAGAACCCAGCTATACCACTCCCAGGCATATACTCAAAAGATGCTCCAAAATATAACAAGGACACATGCTCCACTATGTTCATAGAAGCCTCATTTATAATAGACAGAAGCTGGAAAGAACCCAGATGTCCTTCAACAGAGGAATGGATACAGAAACTGTGGTACATTTACACAATGGAGTACTTACTCAGCTATTAAAAACAATGAATTCATGAAATTTGTAGGCATATGGATGGAACTAGAAAGTGTCATCCTGAATGAGGTAACCCTATCACAAAAGAACACACATGGTATGCACTCACTGATAAGTGGATATTAGCCCAAAAGCTTGGAATACCCAAGATATAATTCACAGACCCCATGAAGCCTAAGAAGAAGGAATATCAAAGTGTGGGTGCTTTGGTCCTTCTTAGAAGTGGGAACACAACACTCATGGGAGTAAATACTGAGACAAAGTGTGGAGCAGAGACTGAAGAAAAGGCCATCTAGGAACTGCCTCACCTGGGGCTCCATCCCATATACAATCACCAAATGTAGGCACTATTCTGGATGCCAAGAAGTGTATGCTGACAGGAGTCTGATATAGTTGTCTTCTGAGAGACTCTGCTAGAGCCTGATAAATACAGAGATAGATGCTCTCAGCCAATCATTGGACTGAGCATAGGGTCCCCAATGGAGGAATTAGAGAAAGGACTGAAGGGGCTGAAGGGGTTTGAAGCCCCATAGGAGGAACGACAATGTCAACCAACCAGACCCCCCGGAGTTCCCAGGGACTAACCAAGGAGTACCAATGGAGGGACCCATGGCTCCAGCCACATATGTAGCAGAGGATGGCCTTTTTGGACATAAATGGTAGAAGAGGCCCTTAGTCCTGTGAAGGCTTGATGTCCCAGTGTAGGGGAATGTGAGGGCAGGGAGGCAGGAGTGATGGGTGGGTGGGGGAACATCTTCATAGAAGCAGGGGTAGGGGGGACTGGATAGGGGACTTCTGTGGGGGGGTGAGAAAGGGGATAACATTTGAAATGTAAATAAAGATAGTATAATATCCAATAAAAAATACATCCTGTGTAAGAGGAAGATAAATGACAAAGAAAATGGAAACTCTTTTAGATTATTGCTTTTAATTTTTATTTTAGATATTTGCTGAATTTATGTGTTTTTTTAAAGAAAGAAGTGAATGTAGCAGTTTTACCGGAATAGAACACAAGAAAATATGCCAACATTCTCCTTTCAAGCATACAAACTAGACTCCTAATATAGCATTGATCTCTACAGAACAAAGACTAGGAAATTTAGAGCCAGGCAGTCCCTGGCCAGCTCTGTTGTGTGACAAATAGAAGCCAAAAGCATGTCTTTAAGAAGTGCCAATGAAGCTGTTTGCTAAACAATGAATAGCCCTTGCTTAAGTGAATTGTCAATTAAAGACTAACTGATCAAAAATGCTAGGACTTTATTAACTCTATTTTCATCTGACTGTGTTATTATAGATTGCAATGAGTGTTTTCCACATTCTTAGGAAACATTGCTTTCTCACTCTCCATGTGTAAATATCTTTTACCTTATGTATTATTTCTTATAGAACATATTTTATGACATGTCGTATTTTATAAAATACATATACACAATTCATCTAAGTCTGTATGTCATATAATTTGATATATAGATACTACATATGCTACATATATTAGTATATATACACAAACAAACACACATATTATAAAGAATTGATGTCACATCATTTGAATGACAGACCACTTCAGTGAGACCTTTAAAAGACTAAAGTTTCTTTTTTTCTTACAGTATAAGCAAGCACATTATTGTTTAATTAAGAGAAACAACTTTAACTTGGTCATATTATTCCACATTTATGCAGTTTATGATCACAGAGCTATTTGAAATAGCTTTCTAGAACAAATGCAACACAGACATAAAATCACAATAGTAAAAATAATTACTTCAGAATAACTTTTCTGGTAAAATATCATGGTTCTGTGTTGGATGGAAATTGCTGATGAAAAATAAATATGCAGAGGGTAGGAAATGGCCAGAAATTCATTACTATTCTAATCATAAAAGTTAGCTTTGGTTTTGATGGTTTTTAAGGCATATATTTTAAAGTTCTCTACTGTCTGTATTTACAGGGATCAAGGAAGTTGCTGAAATGCCTTTATTCAGGTAAACAAACACCTGAAAATCTTTTGAACAGTTCTACAAAATCTTAACTGGTTCATTTTATATTTAAATACAAAGGAAGTAATATCCTCCAAAGTTAAAAAAAATCTGCTTTTAAAAACTGAAATATGCTTATAATTTTCAATTACTTTATCAATAAAAATTAGTTGGCATGCATTAATCATACTTACAGGGTACAGAGTGATTATTTTTTCAGTGCATCTAATATGTCAGGGCATTTTAAATAAAGAAACCCTCATTGTCTGTGTGCCCTTATTTGTTTGCCATCTGCTTTCTTAGTTTAGATCTCCAATTGAGTTAATGATACTTCTACTTAAATAGCATTATGCTAGAAACTATCATTTAAGTTTTCAAGTTTCAGAGTTTCTCTCTCTTACGCTTATTTTTAAAATACATATTAAATGTCTTAAATGTAACAGTATATAGTGTTTTGTATATATCCTAAAATGATAAAAGTCCAGTATTCTATGAAGTTATGCTGTTCCTTTTCCTTTTGGTATCATGTATCTGCTGGCTCCATTTGTTTTCTCTCTCTGATGCATGTGTTCCCTTGCAGTGTATTAGCAATATATCAAAATCCCTTCCTTGATTCCCTGTCTTCTGAGTTCCATCCAACTATGTGGGAAAGATTGCCTACCCCCATGTCCCTGCAATATTTCCTGGTTGATCTGGTGAGAATATCTCTAGGATATATTCCTGTGGGTATCAATCAGCTTCACAGCATAATGTGTCAGCTGCTCAGTTAAACAGAACTTTGGCCTTTAGGCTTTAGGATTTTATTGCCTGCTGCTTTGAGAATAAATTTATGAAGAGGCAATGAAAGAATTTGTAATTATTTGGGAACACTAGAAACACATTAGTTGCAGAATTTTACTCTTGCTTTCAATAGATTTTGAGTTGCTCACTTAAAATGAATTGGCTACTCAATCTATAGTTTTGCAATGTATTTGTTCTTTTGGTAGAAGTTCTTTCTAAACAATCTGAAAAAGAAGTTATACAAAATTTATTGCCATGAGGTCACATTTATCCTTCCAATAGACTTTCAGTGAAAAACCTTGAAGCATTTCTTCTGTAATTATAACTTGTTGACATAGTGGGTTTCATCTCTGAGGCTAATAAGTACCTGCCTTTCATTATAGAAGCTTAGACATTCAATATGTTAAACATTTTCTTCATTTCCATAGCTTAGATCAAAGTAGGTACATAAGATATTTGAAGGTGATATTTTAGAGCATTTGACTTCTTTACCTTATTTCTTGTTTCTTACATATGCTGTATGGGATACTGGCCAATGCCTATGATCTAGTTCCCAAGAGTTATGAGCCCAAAAGAGTATATTTTGTGTATAGAATTAAGGTTGTCTATCTGGTGGAACGAAAATAGGAATGGTTACTCCCAGCATCTCAGATAGACCCAATGTAATCACACAGTTGCTTGAACAGAAGGGTACAGAGGAGGTCAGAGTGATATCATGGTTAAGGGTTCTTTCTATCCCACACAACATCTTGGAAAAGAGAGAGGAAAGAGACATACGTCTCAAATGGAGGTAGTCTCTGGAAACTAAGAAAGGCAAGAAAACCCAGCAGATGCTATGATGTTTAGCCCTCTGAAACCTAATTTGTACTCCTAGCCTCCCAAATGGTAAAATAACAACTCTTAAGTTTTAAATCACTGTTATGAATTTTACAGGAGTGAGCAGAAATTAATACATACACTTGCCTTGAATACTTGATTCTTGTTTGGAAGTGTGAAGTAAAGAATATTTTATAATCTAAAAGATCAGTTATAAAATGATGATCTTTGATTTTCAAGGTTATTACTTAATTCTTTTACAAGATTTTTAGGGAAGGGCAGGCAGGACTAGAGATTGAACCTAGAGCCTCATACATGCTTAACCAACATTCTACCACTGAAAAATATTTTCAGCCCTTCAATTCTTTTTATATTTTGAGATAGTGCCTCACTAAATTTCTCAGGGTAGAATTGCAGTATAATCCTTTCACATCAACCTCTAGAGTACCTGGGGCAATAGGTCTGTGCTGGTAGTTCTGGCCAGTCATCATTTTCTGTATTCATTACATTATTCTGCTATTTTCCCAAAGAAAAATTAACATATATTATATTGTATAGATTATAAATGATTGAGAGATCAACAGACTCATACAATATACATAGATTTTTATACCAGAGATTAAAATATATGAAAATGGTAGAATTTATTACCAATGCTCTATTTAGATTCTGGTAAAAGGAGATAATTTACACCAGGATCAGCTACATTGTAGAATTTTTCAAGGTGCTATAGAAGCATAACACAGTGCAATTATTAATGAAAATTTCTACATCAACATTTAATCGGTGTCCTCACAAACCAGTCCAACATGTAGTGAATTATTTAAATTGGAGTTGTAATTTTCAAATTGTTTTGGAACTCAGCATTTAAAACAACCTGTCTCTGACCAAGAAAAGCTACTTCTTGGAATAAGCTGCTGTCTTTTTAGCACACACTTCATGGATCCTAGAGCCAACTTCCAGTTTTCTGTAATTGCCTTTCCTTTCTGATGCTGTAATTTGGAGTGTTAATAAATGTTTATAGGGAAGTCAGGACTGAGTTTCCCCAAATCTCCACCCACAGGAGTGAGTGAGTTACATGGTTTTTCTTATTTAAAAAGTGGTTAGTAAATTTGACCTGCTAAAACTAAGTTTAGCTTTCTTTTATGCTTTTTGGTAAAATATTGGCAAAAGTATTGTCAACAGTGTGAGGCAGCCTTGTGAGGATTAGGAAACTAACTTTGGCCTTGTTATCTTCAACATTGCTACAAATACTCGTGTCTTATACTTCTGCTTGGCCAAATAGCCACAGTTTTCCAGTTCCTTAGAGAATTTGGAGTTCTTGAACAGATTTACTTATCTGTGAGACAGTACTAATGTTGATGATATTTGCTAACAACCACTGAACTAGAGTATGGACCATACTCTAGAGACCTTTCCTCTTAGCACTTAGGAGCTAAGCATTCCTGTTAGGAAGTAGTAGAATGGGATATCATATAAAAATGGATGTATATTACAGTACAAAATAAAGACTTCTCCTTACTGCTGAAATACCAGCCTCAAGGAGTAGCTGAGGATACCCAGGATTACAAAGGTCCCTCTCTCCTGATGAGAAGACAGACGTTTCTGACTCACTAAAAGTAGGGTGGAGGAATAAGTACCAGATGCTAACAAGTTAGCTGTAGCTGCCTGTATTATCATTCATAGGCACTCACTAGAAAACTGTAAAGCATGTAGTGTTAGCAGTGGTGGTGCATGGCTTTTATCCTAGCACTTGGGAGGCAGAGGCAAGCAGATTTCTGAGTTTAAAACCAGTCTGGTCTACAGACCTAGTTCCAGCAAAGCTAGGGCCACATGGAAAAAGCTTGTCTCAAAAGATAGATAGATAGATAGATAGATAGATAGATAGATAGATAGATAGATAGATAGATAGATAGATAGACAGATGATAGATGATAAAGAGAGAGAGAGAGAGAGAGAGAGAGAGAGAGAGAGAGAGAGAGAGAGAGAGAGAAAGAGAGAGAGAGATTATAGATAGACTAAAACAATGTAGCAAGATAGAACAAAATCATTACCTTTCTAATTCACGACTTTGGTGATTATTATACACACTATTTATTTATGTTGATTTACATTCAAGTTGTTGACACTGCTACCAACATGTCCTGAATTTTACACTTAATAAAAGGAAACAATATAACCTTGAGAAATTAGTTTTTAAGCAATTGTGATTTCTTTTTTTAGATTTATTGATTTTATTATTTTCTGTGTATGAGTGTTTTATTTGCTTATATGCCCACAGAGGCCAGAAGAAGATCTTCTGGGACTGGTATTACAGATAGTTAGTAGTTGCTACATGAGTGCTAGGAGTCAAACCTATCATCTCTGGTTTAGCTGTAAGTGCTCTTAACCACCGAGCCATCTCTCCAGGCCTCAATTGTGACTTCTTGCTTGATGATTTTTCATTGTATTAAGTATAAACATAGATTGCTTTATGGTGGCTAGCTATTACAGAATGAATTACCACCACAGACTGTGTATTTGGGCAGTCTGAGAGCTATAGTTTTGCTTTATAACTCAACAGATGTGTGAACTTGGTTGAATTTTTTCTGATCCCCTTAGTCTTGGTTTGTACTTAATCTTGAAAACGAAAAATGATAAGAATAGTTAGATCTAGATTCATTGAGAAGTCAAATATGAGATGAAATGTATAATGTCTGGTGCTTAGTACAGGGGTATTATTTCAGACATAATAGTCACTTAGCATTATTTTATTTATTTGTGACTCCTATTTTTATTTATTTTGTCATAAGACCAATGTGAATCTTATCCCAAGAATTTACCTTTGAAGGTGTTGATTATATGGACTATATCTACAAGACAAACTTCTTTACATTGCAGAGCAATGTGAAGGAAGGAAGCAATGAGAATGCTGGAAAAACAGAAGGACTAGAATTAGGAAATCCAAAAGCTACATATTGTTTGATTTTGCAAAGTTGATCTAGCCCTTGATCACATTTGGTTTTTAGAATGCATATTAGCAAATCTTTTTCCTGTTCTTCTAATAATCTAAACATTAATGTCTTTCAAGAAAAATAAAATTTTAGGTAATCTTCCTTTTTGGACTAAATTCTTATAGCAATAGAATCATATGCATCTTAATTAACCACTCTGGCACTTTTTTCTAATATCTTATCTTCTAACTTAATTTATTGATTAACCTTGAATTATTTTGTACCAGCTTTGTAGATTTTACTTGGGAAGATACTTACAAAAATAAGACTTTTCTCAATAAAGTAGCAACCATGACTGGCAGACATTCTGTTGCAAACTTAATTTTATAACCACGAATTTCTTTTAACTTTGCTTTAGTTTTGGTGTAACTACTAATAACCTACATAATATTGAATAATCTTCTCTAGTATCTATCTATCTGTCTGTCTGTCTGTCTGTCTGTCTATCTATCTATCTAATCTATTTATCTATCTAATCTATTTATCTATCTAACTTCTACCATCTATCTGTACATCCATTCCATTATCTCTCTGCGTAAATTATTTGCAAATTTTCATCTTGGGAATAAATCCAATTTGACCCTTTGGTTGAATAATGAGGTATGTGATAAAGTGAATTTTATGGGTGACTGGGTATCTTTTGTAGGCAGAGGATGGGATCTGAGTTCAAACACTTGTCACTTTAGCATCATCAAGTAATTTTGTCAAAATTTCTCTATTTAGAGACTATAAATAGACAAGACACAAGTATCTATAGCATAGATTTATCTGTGATTTCAAATACTTTAATAAGCTTAAATCATTTAAAATAGCCTTGGGACAATTAAGTTCCCTTAATCTATATTATTATTATTATTATTATTATTATTATTATTATTATTATTATTATTATTATGTTTCAGAGACTGGAGTGATGACTCAGAGGTTAAAAGCATTTGCTGTTCTTGGAAAGAACCTAAGTTTGATTTTCAGCATCCACATCACTTCTCACAGAACACAAGTTCCAGGCAAAGCCAATATCTTCTTCTAGTTCCTGCAGGAACTGCATGCACATGCTACACATACATATATGCAGACAAAACATACACATTAAATATACATAAATAATTTCATCATGATCCAAATATTACACAACTCTGTGATTTAATTATCATTAATATAATGTGCTGCCCAATAATCAAGCAAGTAAAAGCTGAAAAATGTCCTTTTTCTTTAACAAGAAGACTGTCTTAGGAGGATGTCACTTCAGTGAAAGGGCTTTTCTAGGAGATCACCTGGAAGAGTCAACATTTATTTCTGCTGCCTGAATTTCTACAAAAGGGAATATATGACAGATGCAGTGAGTGTAGTCTAGAGGCTTTCCTGAAAAGAACCATGAACTATAATTTTAAGATATCAGTGAGAGTAGAGAGTAGCAGACTGAATTCAATGTGGGTGCAAGGATACTGAAGTTTGAACAGTTACATAGCAGGAGAGAGCTCCAGGAAGGTTCAAAGAGTCAGATTCTCATATGTGGATAGTCTTCTGCTATGACACTACCAGCCTGATAGATTACTGGGGAATTAGCAAATTCCTGAATAAATGGAACTTTACAGTATATTACGTGATATTTTTCTTGGATGTCATTGTGAGAAAAATAATTTGCTCTTTAATTTGTCATTTTTAAATACAAATTTCCTGAGGAATAAGACCCATGCTTCAAAAATATCTTGTGGTTTGCTAGTAGTTATAAACATGAATTTCCACTTATTTTATCTTGGTCAATTTGCATTTTATTTCACTCAATTGACATGCAATTTTTGAATGTCAAAATAGGGTTCCCTTGGCAGAAACAGTTTTCTGTTAAGAAAACTAGGTTTTTCTTAGGCTATTTTTCATTTATTTTTATCGTTGCTTCTCATTTTATAATTGCACCTATGCCAAATTAAGCAAGCATTTGATTTGAAACCTGGTGATGGTTTCCATTAGCTGTGTTCCAAACACAAACATGCTATGGCATTTTTCCTCTAATTCAAAGAAATAGTCCTAAGCTTTATAGAAACTATTTGTGTGTAATTTATACTCTAATATCTTACTTAAGATTTTTCTGATTGAACACCAGGGGCAAAAGCAAGTTGTAGAGGAAAGGGATTATTTGTCTTACACTTTCATACCATAGTCTATCACTTGAGGAAGTCAGGACAGGAACTCATGCAGGGATGGGACCTTACATTAGGAGCTGATGCAGAGGCCATGACAGGGTGCTGCTTACTGGCTTGGTAATTATGGCTTCCTCAGTCTCCTTTTTTTTTTGGACCCAGGACCACCTGCTTAGGGATGATACCACCCACAAAGGACTGGGCATCCCCTTCCTCATCACTAATTAAGAAAATGCCCTTAGGCATGCCTGCAGCCCTAATCTCAGTTCAGGTATCCTCCTCTAAGATGACTTTATTAGCTTGGGTCAAGATGACATAAAACTATCCAGCATACTCTAAAATATTTCAGATCAAAACAAAAGTATTCAAATGATGGAAGCAAATAGTTTCACCCAGATTATTTTAAGTATATAATATTTAGTCCTCAGCAGCAAATGTGATAACAAATAAAAATGAATTTCAAGTGGAAATTAAGATAAACTAGACATGAATGTAAGACTCAATGGAGTATGAGCCCCTTTGGTAATGATGAATATGTGGTTTTGCATTTTTAAAAAGGTTATTGAAATTATTGTTAGGGGGCTGGAGAAGTGGCTCAGTGCTTAAGAGTACTTGTGTTTTTCCAGAGGTTGTGGATTTCATTGTTAACATTCACCTAGTAGCTCATAACCATCTGAATGACCAGATACAAGGGAACCAACACTGTCTTCTGGTTTCTGAGGGGACACATGTTATATCTACATATATGCATGCAAACACTCATAATACATATAGAATGAAAATTAATAAATCTCAAAACAAAAATTGTATAAGAACGGTATGCTTATATTCTATAGTATTTAAATGATAAATTCATTAATATACAAATCTGTATAAATTCTAGGTAGTTTATAAACATAAATATTTTGACACCAAAAACATATAGTGGTAGAGCTCAGAAATAAAGATGTATAGTTCTGTACCAATAAAAAGTCAGGATGGTATCAATAAAAGCATTTTCCAAGAAGTAATGTTTTGTAGATTAAAATATTCTTTTGCATTAGATTTTATTATATTAGTAGTAAGAAGTAATTGAAAATAGGGTCCTTTAAAATTTTAAATAGGTATTTTATTACTATTTACAAGAATTTCATACAATGTATTTTGATGATATATACCTACAACTACTCCCAGTTTCACCCACATTTACCTATTTTAATTTTGTGTCTTCTCTCCTCAACCTTCTTAAAAATTTAATAACTCATTGACTCCAACTCATGCTTCCTATGCACTTCTTGGCCCGGGGCCATCTCCGGAGTATGATTGACTACCAGGAGACACACTCTTAAAGAAAACTGACTTTCTCTCCCAAAGAAGCCTATAATGATCTGTAGCTCCTCAGTTATGGGTGGGAAATCATGGAGCTCTTCCCCAAGCTGGAATGTTGACTGGTTTAATCTTGTGAAATAAACCCCAGCTTCTGTGAGTTTATGACTTCAGAGATCATGATATATCTAGAAGACAGTAAAAGCTAGTCAAAGCTCCATAGTCTGGCTCTCAAAATGTTTTGGCTTCTTCCTCTGTGATGGTTCCTCAGCTTTAATTATTAACTCTAAAAATTAGATTATTTTAGATGTTTGTCACTTACTGAGCTAGATGGATGGGCAATGAATGGCAAAACAGTATGGATTCTGTGTTGAATAAGAAATTTGCCAGCACCAAACATCTTCAGTTGTTCCTTGACAAGTTGTCACATGTATAAATTATTCATACTGTAATACCAGGTCAGTGTGAGGTATTCCTTTCCACTGTAAAGGAGTAGAAACTCACAGGGGAAGAAACAGTGGCAGCAGGGTCAGAAAGAACACAAGACCTCATCAGCAATGCTAACTCCAGAAAAATTCATGCTAGAAAAGACTTCACCATGAGACTGAGGACTTGGAGTATACTCTCTTGAACCATTCTGAGCACATTGAAATATGTTCCTGTGTACTCAAGACTATACTTTTTAGTTGAAGGACCTCTTTTTCAGAGGCATGTGAAATAAGCCATTTAGAGACATGCACTCACGCAGGTGCCAAACTTCTCTTCTGGTGACACAATTTTATCTGTTGTTCCAATGGATTCTACTTTTGAATCCCTCAGACCTCACATCTTAGGCATCTGTTGGAACTCTAATGTCATGAGTCTTCTTGTCTCTGCATTTCTCCCATTTGTGTCTTTTTACTCAACTAACTACTGCTTCATTTAGCGCTGCAGATTATGCCTTTCATATTTGTGCTTGGCAATTTTCCATGACACCTCTTTTCTTGATAAATGTCTTACTGATGGGATTATTTTTCCTGGCATATTTAAAAGTACATTGTGGTGAAATGGCTCCCCCACCAGAACATGGTTTAAATCAGGGAAGGCCTGTAATGCTTGTGTTGCCAGAATTTAGTGATGTTGGCTGACTGGGGGAATAATAAAAGAATGTAGCACCTTGAATGTTTATCAGTATCACCCAGTGATTCATTAAGAGTACAAGTGCCCAAGCCTCAGCCCGGATAATTGAAAGCTTTGTGGGTTGGCCTGTGCTAATTTTCTGGATTTTGTAATAAAATGTTCAAATATATACAAATGAATCAAGCATTAAGTTTCCTTATTCACTACCCAGTTTCAACAGTTGTGACATTTTTCTATAGTTCCTGTCTTTGAACTTAGGCATGTAAACACACACATTCATATGATAAAGAACTTTTATGTGCTAATTCTTCTCATACATTGGTTGCATGTCTCATTCCTTTCCAAATCTAAACCAGTGTCTTGATTTCCTTACCATTTCAACAAATGATAATCCTACCACCCACTTGTCTTGTAAAGTACCTAATATCAAGGATTATTGAAGTACAAGCAATAACTAATTTGTTTCCCTGTCCTATACATTCTCTAGAACAAGGACATTAAGGCTATTTGCTTTTACTAGATTTAGCTTAAACCTTGTTATCAAGAGTGCCTATGCACTAATACTGTGAAATACATGTTATAACAGTCGAAACACATGTCACTGCTATTCATAGTGAAGGTGATAATGGTTATATCTCTTTGGTTTAAGACTCCAAATCTGATTACAATGATTCTCTTATTTCATTAGGGGTTGTATAAATCGATTTATAATTATTATTATCTATCTTCATTAATATGATTATTACATAATTATAATTATCTACCTCCATTAAACTACTTATTTCATAAACTGTGGGTAAAAGTATAATTGTCTCCTTTTGTTATCACTTTTCAAGGCAAGGGGTAGAGAACAGCAATATTCAATAATCCAAGTGAGTATTTTATTTCTCTAGGGGTCAGGGGATGGATAATAACTATATATTCATATATTCCATTTAGACTGAATTTTCACAATATTGTACTATTTACACTGTTTTGGTTCTATCATGTGCTAAGGCAATTTGACAAACTGTTTTATTTAGCTTTAGCACAAATTCCCATATACTCAGTACCAAATCTCATTCCTCAATGGGCCCTTAGGAATCCTTCAAAAGCATGTGATGATGCCAATTCCATGATACTTGGGGAAAAACAACAGAATAAACTTTTTGGCCACCAAAGTACAGAAAACTAACCTTTGAAAATGAGCCATGAAAGAGGAAAATGTATATATATCCCTGACACTATCTCCCTCGATGTGGTAGAAAATATAACAAAATTATTTTTATAAAGGGAGTAAGCAAGTCACTGTGATTTAGAAAAGATAAAGTATTCTCATGTGGAAAAAAAATTGGACAGACATAAGAAAGCAGAAGAAAAGACTGTCTTTGTAACTGAGACCCACAATGAAGGGTCTCTGACCCAGCAAAGGAAAAAAGATGCTTTCATGCTTGCGAAGTTTCCAAGAAGATAAAAGTAACTGTGATGCAAGAGGACTTGAATTGAAGGCCATAGTGACAACCATCTGTGATGAATACTTGAGGAGTCAATGAAAGACTAGATCAGAGATCCACAAACTTGTTCTATTCATGGCAAATAGTTAAGTACCATCAGCTTTTCAGAGCAATATAGTTCATGGTTCAGTACAAACTATAGCCATGGACACAAGTAAAATAAGAATATAAGGTAAAAAATAGTCAATTCTGATTCTAATCTCCCTCAGTATATCTTTAATCTATCCATCTCAAACACCTAATTACTTTAATCATATACTAATTAAAAATATAGTCTTTTGCATTCTCTGAAGAAGACAAAGAAGAAATATTTTTAAAAAAATCAAAAATTACAAAAATCTTATTAAAAACTATTTTGAAATATGTACATATTATGAAATGACTAGATCTAATAACACACATATTACCTCATACATATATTGTTAGAGGCATGGTAGAAATACTTTAAATATATTCTCTTACCAATTTTTGAGTATGTACCACAAGTCATTAGTACAACTTCAGTGCTGTACAATGATTTCTTGAACTGACTCCTTTTACCTGAAGGAAAATTGCAACATTTTTCCAGCAATACATCTCTATCTCCACATCTTCAGACCCCTTGTAGCCACTGTTCTACCCTCTGTTTCTATGGTGCTGCATCAAATCTCAATTTTAAATTTAGTTATCACTGAATTTGAATATATAAGTTTGCGGTTATTTATTATGGACAGTTTTCTGAATATTCTGATATTTCTGAAGCTAGCATCTTCCTTAGAAAAATGTATGTTACAAATGTAATCTTAAATATAGGTTTAAAGATTTTTTTTAAAAAATATGATGGTCTGTGAGGGTTTGTATATGCTTGTCCCAGGGTGTGGCACTATTAGAAGGTGTGGCCTTGTTGGAGGAAGTGTATCACTGTAGGGTTGGGCTTAGAGATCTTCCTCTTAGATGCCTGAAGATGCCCAGTCTGTTCCTGGCTTCCTTTGGATAAAGATGTAGAGCCCTCAGCTCCTCCTGCACCATGCCTGCCTGGATGTTGCCATGCTTCTGCCTTGATAACAATGGAATAAACCTCTGAACCTGTAAGCCAGCCCCAAGCAAATGTCTTTTATAAACTTGCATTGGTCATTGGTGTCTGTTCATAGCAGTAAAACCCAAACTAATACAGAAGTTGGTACCAGGAGTGGGGTATTGCTGTGATAGGCCTGACCATGCTTTTGTTTGGAAGAATGTGGGTTTTGGAACTTTGGATTTGGAAAGTCATAGAATGCTTTAAGTGGGGCTTAGTGGGCTAGCCTAGTAGGAATATGGAAGACATATTTCATATTCATTTGAACTGTGTAGGCATGATGACCCAAAAGGTTTCAGTGGAGAAGAACTTTCATATGTGGTTGAGAGACTGTTTTTGTGATGTTTTGGTGAAGAACATGGCTGCTTTTTGCCATTTTCTGAAGAGACTGCCTAAGGCTAAGGAAAAGAGATGTATATTAATTGGATTGACAAAGGAAGTCTCAAAAAAGCCCAACAGAGACTTTGTTCTCTGGTTAAGTCTGATGGAGAGCATTTGAACAAACAAAGCAAGTTAAGAAAGGATGGTTTTAGCTCCTTTGTCAAAGATCAAGTGACCATAGGAGTGTGGATTCATTTTTGGGTCTTCAATTCTGTTCCATTGATCTACATGCCTGTCACTGTACCAATACCATGCGGTTTTTAACACTATTGCTCTGTAGAACAGCTTGAGGTCCGGGATACTGATTCCCCCAGAGGTTCTTTTACTCTTGAGAATAGTTTTAGCTATTCTGGGTTTTCTGTTATTCCAGATGAATTTTTGAATTGCTCTTTTTAACTCTATGAAGAATTGAGTTGGGATTTTGATGGGGATTGCATTGAATCTGTATATTACTTTTGGTAAGATGCTCATTTTTATTATATTAATCCTGCCAATCCATGAGCATGGCAGATTTTTCCATCTTCTGAGGTCTTCTTCAATTTCTTTCTTCAGAGACTTGAAGTTCTTGTCATACAGATCTTTCACTTGTTTGGTTAGAGTCACGGCAAGATACTTTATATTGTTTGTGGCTATCGTGAAGGGTATCATTTCTCTTACTTCTTTCTCAGCCTGCTTATCCTTTGAGTATAGGAAGGCTACTGACTTGCTTGAGTTGATTTTATATCCGGCCACTTTGCTGAAGTCATTTATCAGCTGTAGGAGTTCTCTGGTGGAGTTCTTTGGGTTGCTTAAGTATACTATCATATCGTCTGCAAATAGTGATAGTTTGACTTCTTCCTTTCCAATTTGTATCCCTTTGACCTCTTTTTGTTGTCTAATTGCTCTAGCTAGAACTTCAAGTACTATATTGAAAAGATATGGAGAGAGAGGGCAGCCTTGTCTAGTCCCTGATTTTAGTGGGATTGCTTCAAGTTTCTCTCCATTTAGATTGATGCTGGCTACCGGTTTGCTGTAAATTGCTTTTACTATGTTTAGATATGGGCCTCGAATTCCTGATCTTTCCGAGACCTTTAGCATGAAAGGATGCTGAATTTTGTCAAATGCTTTCTCAGCATCTAATGAGATGACCATGTGGTTTTTTTCTTTGAGATTGTTTATGTAGTGGATTACATTGATGGATTTCCTTATATTGAACCATCCCTGCATCCCTGGGATGAAGCCTACTTGATCGTGGTGAATGATCGTTTTGATGTGTTCTTGGATTCGGTTGGCAATAATTTTATTGAGTATTTTTGCATCGATATTCATAAGAGAGATTGGCCTGAGATTCTCTTTCTTTGTCGGATCTTTGTGTGCTTTTGGTATTAGTGTAATTGTGGCTTCATATAGCCTTTTCAACAAATGGTGCTGGCTCAACTGGAGGTCAACATGCAGAAGAATGCAAATTGACCCATTCTTATCTCCTTGCACTAAACTCAAATCCAAGTGGATCAAGGATCTCCACATAAAACCAGACACACTGAAACTAATAGAAAGGAAACTAGGAAAGAACCTTGAACATATGGGCACAGGGGAGAATTTCCTGAATAGAACTCCAATAGCTTATGCTCTAAGATCAAGAATTGACAAATGGGACCTCATTAAATTACAAAGTTTTTGCAAGGCAAAAGACACTGTCAAAAAGACAAAGCAGCAACCAACTAACTGGGAAATGATCTTTACCAACCTTACATCCGACAGAGGGCTAATATCCAAGATATACAAAGAACTCAAGAAGTTAAACTCCAGAGAGGCAAGTAACCCTATTAAAAAATGGGGTACAGAGCTAAACAAAGAGTTCTCACCTGAAGAATATCTAATGGCTGAGAAGCACCTAAAGAGATGTTCATCATCCTTAGTCATTAGGGAAATACAAATCAAAACAACCCTGAGTTTTCACCTCACACCAGTCAGAATGGCTAAGATCAAAAACATAGGAGACAGCAGTTGTCAGCGAGGATGTGGAGAAAGAGGAACACTCCTCCACTGCTGGTGGAATTGCAAGCTGGTACAACCACTCTGGAAAGCAGTCTGGCGGTTCCTCAAAACTCCAGAGAGGCAAATAACCCTATTAAAAAATGGGGTACAGAGCTACACAAAGAGTTCTCACCTGAAGAATATCTAATGGCTGAGAAGCACCTAAAGAGATGTTCATCATCCTTAGTCATTAGGGAAATGCAAATCAAAACAACCCTGAGATTCCATCTCACACCAGTCAGGATGGCTAAGATCAAAAACACAGGAGACAGTAGTTGTTGGCGAGGATGTGGAGAAAGAGGAACACTCCTCCACTGCTGGTGGAATTGCAAGCTGGTACAACCACTCTGGAAAGCAGTCTGGCGGTTCCTCAGAAAACTGGGCATGACACTCCCGGAGGATCTGGCTATACCACTCCTGGGCATATACCCAGAGACTTTACCTGCATGCAATAAGGACACATGCTCCACTATGTTCATAGCAGCCTTATTTATAATAGCCAGAAGCTGGAAAGAACCCAGATGTCCCTCAACGGAGGAATGGATTCAGAAGATGTGGTATATCTACACAATGGAATACTACTCTGCAATTAAAAACAATGAATTCACGAAATTCCTAGGCAAATGGTCAGATCTTGAAAATATCATCCTTAGTGAGGTAACCCAATCACAAAAGAACACACATGGTATGCAGTCACTGATAAGGGGATAGTGACCCAGAATCTCGGAATACCCTAGACACAATCCGCATATCAATAGATTTCTAAAAAGATGGAAGGAGAGACCCCTGGTCCTGGAAAGACTGGATGTAGGGGAATGCCAGGACAGAGTAACGAGAGGGGGTTGAATGGAGAAAAGAGGGAGGGAAGGGGGCTTATGGGACTTTCGGGGAGGGAGGAAACGGGAAAGGGGAAATGATTTGGAATGTAAATTAAAAAAACTTAGAAAATTAAAAAAAAAAAGAAAGGAAACATACAAAATATATAGTTTTAGCATTAAAGGGACACCAGGAATTGAAATGGAGCTGAATTCAAGGATATTAAACTGAATTAAGGAAGTAGTGACTTTGAGAATCTCGGAATACCCTAGACACAATTTGCATATCAATAGATTTCCAAGAAGATGGAAGGAGAGACCCCTGGTCCTGGAAAGACTGGATGTAGGAGAATGCCAGGACAGAGAAGCAAGAGGGGGTTGAACGGGGAACAGAAGGAGTGAAGGGGGCTTATGGGACTTTTGGGGAGGGAGGAAACGGGAAAGGGGAAATCATTTGGAATATAAATAAAAAAACTTAGGAAATAAGAAAAAAATTAAATCCATACTTAGTGAACCTCACCTTTAATCCCAGTGTTTAGGAGACAGGCATGCATATCTCTCAATTCAAAGTCAATGAATGGAGCAAGATCTAGGACAACCAAGCTTAGGCAGTGAAGGAGTTGGAATAAAGGAAGCTAATGATAATGTAATAGAACAAGGGGACCAAGGTTCCAGCTCCTGCAAATAGCAGAACTCAGCAGCTTAGGCTATGTGTCTCTGGCTTTATATTCAAGAGGACTTGTATTGGTCATTGGTGTCTGTTCACAGCAGTAAAACCCAAACTAATACAATGTCTATATGTCTATGTTTGTATATTGTGTGGGTTTGTGCAGAGGGCAGAAGTTATTGGACCTCCTGGAACTGGAGTGCCAGGCATTTGTGAGTTGCCCAATATGTGTATTGGGAATTGAACTCTATTACTGTGCAAGAGCAGAAAGATATCTTAATTAAATGAGACGTCTCTTCAGCCTCTTATATGCATATTTTAATAGTTGTTGTGATAGTGGTGGTTCTTCTTCTTCTTCTTCTTCTTCTTCTTCTTCTTCTTCTTCTTCTTCTTCTTCTTCTTCTTCTTCTTCTTCTTCTTCTTCTTCTCTTCTTCTTCTTTACAGGGTTTCTCTGCAGCCCCTGACTGTCTTGGAACTCATCCTATAGACTGTTCTGGCCTTGAGCTCAGATATCTGCTTGCCTTGGCCTCCAAAGTACTGGGGGTTAATGCGTCACCAATGCCCGGATTTAAATCTTTTTTCCAATACTTAGAATTGATCTTAGGATCTTGTTTGTGCAGGTTAAATAAGCGTCCTATTACGGATCTACATATACCCTAAGTTCTTAGTTCTTTTTTATCTTCAATCTTGGACTTTAGAATCTTCTGATTTCAAGGGAGTCTATTGGCTAGCTTCACTTGAAGATTTTCTGAGTGTTCCCATCAATAACAGCCCACCCGTGAGACACTGAGTACCTTCCAGTGGTTCTGTGATCTTCTCATATTGACATTAGTCTATGTGTGGGTTACCTGCTTTTTAAATCACTTGCAAAATACATTTAGTTTAAATAAAGATGAAAGAAGTATAGTAACAACTAAAATTCTGAGTGCATGTTCCCTTATTTCTTCTAGAAAGCATAGAAGCACATTTTCTCTTAAGCGAACCTTGTCAGAACTATGTGAATTTTAAGATAGAAGTGCTTGCTTGTAACTGCATGACTTGTGATTGTGTTTTTTCAGACTAAAGCTTTTGTAGTTATTAAAAATTGAAAGTTGTTTGCTGTGAGTTCTTTTATGTTTTTAACAGAACATTTAAATTATTTTGGATATTTGGGTTTCAACCACTCAACAGTATATTGGCTTACTGAAGATAGAATTGTTCAAGCTAAATATTATTTTATAAAAGGAAATATATTTATCTTGAAAAATCAAAATTTGAAGGTGAGTCATTTTATAAAATCCCCTTTGTAGACTGTTATAAAATTTGTTGATTCATTTTGTCTTTTAACTGCTTTATTTTATTTTATTTTATTTTATTTTATTTTTTACTTTTATCTATTTTATGTGTCTCTGTTTGTAGCACAGAATGCATGCTTCCATAGAGGCTAAAAGAGAGCATCAGATCTTATGAAACTGAAGGACTGTTATGACCTGGGGATGCATCTTTGTTAGCTCTTTGCCTAAAATCTAAACTGTTTTAAATCAATATTCACTAACTAATATATTATCTATACTCTAAACTCATCACCACCGTTGATGCATGAGTACTGACTAGGAAATATTTTTGATATGCAATAGGTTAATATTCATAACAGCTACTAAGGGATGGTATTTTTTATCTAGGACAAAACACATTATGTGTTTAATTCACTATCTCACAAGATTCTGAGTGCCTATTTGTAGAGTTCACAAAGCATTTTGAAAATTCAACTCACAGATTGGCAGGTTACTCCTGATTAATATTTTCCACTTAACAATGTTGCTGTTTCTGAATCATTAATGCACTGTGAGAACAGTGTGTCAGCCAAGCCACACACAGAAAATACTAGAATAAATGAAGTGGGCTTTCTATCCCACATAGCTCTATTCAGCAATGCAGTAGCTCATGCCTTTGCAAACCTACTTCTTAACAGAACAAAGCCTCAGTTGGAAACAGTGATGCCAGTGATGCCTTGGAATTTCCAGCAATTGGAAAATAGGACCAAATTAGACTTTTTTCATCATCTTGTCAAATACTGGGAAAGATATTAAAATGGAATAAAACAGGTCAGTGGTTTCTCATTTTATGTCTCTAATAGAGGTCAACCTTGATTAATGAAGTGATCAGGATAAAATACCTAATTATTCCTCTAGACCTACTTAGTCCTGGCATCAATTTTCTCTTTTTTTCTCTCAAAAAATGAAGATGTTGACTGAAACAATGATAAAAGACTCTACAGTCAGTCAAAAAGTAGAATTCTGACTGCCCCTAGAAGACCACATACTACCTTCAGGGCATATGTATTCGTGGTAAGAACAACTAAGTAGCCTCAGTTTTTCTTACCAATTTCCCTAAAAACCTGCCTGTTAGTCAAACCAACAGACAGTGGTATGCTGGCGCAGAACGATTTTGTATTAGAAAGTTGATATTTTCTTTGCATACATCTTATCTTATCACACACCCTGAATTGGTCTTGGAATAGTCCTTGCTGTAACCTTATTTGGATTCTGAAAACACATGTGACGTTTGATCACATGTGTGCAATTTGGGTACTGTCATAGACCTTGTGACAGTGGTACAGGGAGGTCTTATAGTTTGTGCCAGCTGTAACTTTACTTAGCCTCACCTCTTCTCCTAAGAATTATTAGCTTTTCAGAATGCAGATGCCTTTGGCATGGAGAATTCCTAAACCATTTATATCTGACAGGTGAGGATAAATCCATACCAGTGACATGTGGCAGATGATTCCGTTCCTTCAATTTTCTTATGCATGCTACTATTATGAAACTACTAAGAGAACTAGATGTATAGAGTAATGATTTTATCTGAGGCCAACTTTGACTGATGTTATTTTATTGGTGTGGATATGGAATACTGAGAAGGACCATCAGAAAATAATAAACAAGCATCCATGATAAGTGGAATGAATTCTGAAGAAGGGGGCTAGCTAAATAAGACTTAGCCTTTGTCTCTTTCTCTAACTTGACAGATTGCCATAGCAATACATCTTATCTTATCACACACCCTGAATTGGTCTTGAAACAGTCCTTGTTGTAACTTTATTTGGACTCTGAAAACACATGTGGCATTTGATCACATGTGTGTAATTTGGGTACTGTCATAGATCTTGTGATTTCAGTGGTACAGGGAGGTCTTATAGTTTTGGTTCCAAAAGCAATTCAGAATGAGCCCTATATGGTGAATAACATTTTACTCCAAGATTGTAGTGATTTGTTCATTTTATGACTTGTACATTATCCCCTGGCAGAGAAAGAGTACAGGGAACAGAAACAAGTTATCTCCACTCTAGTAAATTCCCAGAAGATTTTGTCAAATACTCAGTGTGCACATGTTTCATCAGGAGACCTGTTCCAATGTAGATCTTCACTGAAGAAGTCTTATTTGGGTTCATTATATGTACATCTTATGTATTCTCAGGTGGTGCTGTAGATGCCTGTGTGATAGTCATACAGCTAGTGGCTAGTCCTTTAATCCTTAGTTGAGAGCAATCTAAATCTGAAAGGGAATAAAAAGATGATTTTATTTATAAAATCTAAAGGTACATTCACCTTATACCCTAAGAAAACAATTAATGTAGTTAACAGCCAAAAAAATCATATTCATGTGCTTGAAGAAGATAAAGAACCAGTGTGTGGCTTTCACAAAATAACAACCAAAACAAAAAACCAGTCAAGATGCTTTGAGTACATTGTGAGCCAATATTTTTGTTCATTGTCTGTAGGCCTCCTGACCCAACACCAGGTGATTATTTGTATAACTGTCTGAGGATACTGAGATATCTATACTTCTAGAACTTTTACACTCTTCCTGAGCAGAAATATTTTTAGCACTTTTGGAGCTGTGCACACATGATTTACAGCTGATATTTATACTGTGACTGGATTGTTTCATAGAGAGTTTGTCTCTATCCTTCTACTTATGCATCTTTTTTTTTATTTTTTTAATTTACATTCCAAATCACTTCCCCTTTCCCGTTTCCTACCTCCCCGAAAGTCCCATAAGCCCCCTTCCCTCCCTCTTTTCTCTATTCAACCCCCTCTCGTTTCTCTGTCCTGGCGTTCCCCTACATCCAGTCTTTCCAGGACCAGGGGTCTCTCCTTCCATCTTTTTAGAAATCTATTGATATGCGGATTGTGTCTAGGGTATTCCGAGATTCTGGGTCAATATCCCCTTATCAGTGACTGCATACAATGTGTGTTCTTTTGTGATTGGGTTACCTCACTAAGGATGATATTTTCAAGTTCTGACCATTTGCCTAGGAATTTCGTGAATTCATTGTTTTTAATTGCAGAGTAGTATTCCATTGTGTAGATATACCACATCTTCTGAATCCATTCCTCCGTTGAGGGACATCTGGGTTCTTTCCAGCTTCTGGCTATTATAAATAAGGCTGCTATGAATATAGTGGAGCATGTGTCCTTATTGCATGCAGGTAAAGTCTCTGGGTATATGCCCAGGAGTGGTATAGCCGGATCCTCCGGGAGTGTCATGCCCAGTTTTCTAAGGAACCGCCAGACTGCTTTCCAGAGTGGTTGTACCAGCCTGCAATTCCACCAGCAGTGGAGGAGTGTTCCTCTTTCTCCACATCCTCGCCAACAACTGCTGTCTCCTGTGCTTTTGATCTTAGCCATCCTGACTGGTGTGAGATGGAATCTCAGGGTTGTTTTGATTTGCATTTCCCTAATGACTAAGGATGATGAACATCTGTTTAGGTGCTTCTCAGTCATTAGATATTTTTCAGGTGAGAACTCTTTGTGTAGCTCTGTACCCCATTTTTTAATAGGGTTACTTGCCTCTCTGGAGTTTAACTTCTTGAGTTCTTTGTATATCTTGGATATTAGCCCTCTGTCGGATGTAAGGTTGGTAAAGATCATTTCCCAGTTAGTTGGTTGGCGCTTTGTCTTTTTGACAGTGTCTTTTGCCTTGCAAAAACTTTGTAATTTAATGAGGTCCCATTTGTCTATTCTTGATCTTAGAGCATAAGCTATTGGAGTTCTATTCAGGAAATTCTCCCCTGTGCCCATATGTTCAAGGTTCTTACCTAGTTTCCCTTCTATTAGTTTCAGTGTGTCTGGTTTTATGTGGAGATCTTTGATCCACTTAGAATTGAGCTTAGTGCAAGGAGATAAGGATGGGTCAATTTGCATTCTTCTGCATGTTGACCTCCAGCTGAGCCAGCACCATTTGTTGAAAAGGCTATCTTTTTTCCACTGGATGGTTTTAGCTCCTTTGTCAAAGATCAAGTGACCATAGGAGTGTGGATTCATTTCTGGGTCTTCAATTCTGTTCCATTGATCTACATGTCTGTTACTGTACCAATGCCATGCAGTTTTTAACACTATTGCTCTGTAGTACAGCTTGAGGTCCAGGATACTGATTCCCCCAGAGGTTCTTTTACTCTTGAGAATAGTTTTAGCTATTCTGGGCTTTCTGTTATTCCAGATGAATTTTTGAATTGCTCTTTCTAACTCTATGAAGAATTGAGTTGGGATTTTGATGGGGATTGCATTGAATCTGTGTATTACTTTTGGTAAGATGCTCATTTTTACTATATTAATCCTGCCAATCCATGAGCATGGCAGATTTTTCCATCTTCTGAGGTCTTCTTCAATTTCTTTTTTCAGAGACTTGAAGTTCTTGTCATACAGATCTTTCACTTGTTTGGTTAGAGTCACGCCAAGATACTTAATATGGTTTATGGCTATCGTGAAGGGTATTATTTCTCTTACTTCTTTCTCAGCCTGCTTATCCTTTGAGTATAGGAAGGCTTCTGACTTGCTTGAGTTGATTTTATATCCGGCCACTTTGCTGAAGTCGTTTATCAGCTGTAGGAGTTCTCTGGTGGAGTTCTTTGGGTCGCTTATGTATACTATCATATCGTCTGCAAATAGTGATAGTTTGACTTCTTCCTTTCCAATTTGTATCCCTTTGACCTCTTTTTGTTGTCTAATTGCTCTAGCTAGAACTTCAAGTACTATATTGAAAAGATATGGAGAGAGAGGGCAGCCTTGTCTAGTCCCTGATTTTAGTGGGATTGCTTCAAGTTTCTCTCCATTTAGATTGATGCTGGCTACTGGTTTGCTGTAAATTGCTTTTACATGTTTAGATATGGGCCTTGAATTCCTGATCTTTCCAAGACCTTTAGCATGAAAGGATGCTGAATTTTGTCAAATGCTTTCTCAGCATCTAATGAGATGACCATGTGGTTTTTTTCTTTGAGATTGTTTATGTAGTGGATTACATTGATGGATAGCCTTATATTGAACCATCCCTGCATCCCTGGGATGAAGCCTACTTGATCGTGGTGAATGATCGTTTTGATGTGTTCTTGGATTCGGTTGGCAAGAATTTTATTGAGTATTTTTGCATCGATATTCATAAGAGAGAGTGGCCTGAGATTCTCTTTCTTTGTCGGATCTTTGTGTGCTTTTGGTATTAGTGTAATTGTGGCTTCATAGAACGAGTTGGATAGTGTTCCTTCTGTTTCTATTTTGTGGAACAGTTTGAAGAGTATTGGTGTTAGGTCTTCTTTGAAGGTCTGATAGAATTCTGCACTAAAACCATCTGGACATGTGCTTTTTTTGGTTGGAAGACTTCCAATGACAACTTCTATTTCTTCAGGGCTTATAGGACGGTTTAGATGGTCTATTTGATCCTGATTTAATTTTGGTACTTGGTATCTGTCAAGGAAATTGTCCATTTCCTCAAGATTTTCTAGTTGTGTTGAATACAGGTTTTTGTAGTAGGATCTGATGATTTTTTGAATTTCCTCAGTTTCTGTTGTTATCTCTCCCTTTTCGTTTCTGATTTTATTCATTTGGATACTATCTCTGTGCTCTCTGGTTAGTCTGGCTAACGGCTTATCTATCTTGTTAATTTTCTCAAAGAACCAACTCCTCGTTTTGTTGATTCTTTGTATGGTTTTATTTGTTTCTACTTGATTGATTTCAGCCCTGAGTTTGATGATTTCCTGCCTTCTACTCCTCTTTGGTGTATTTGCTTCTGTTTGTTCCAGGGCTTTCAGGTGTGCCATTAAGCTGTTAGTGTATGCTGTCTCCCGTTTCTTTTTGGCGGCACTCAGGGCTATGAATTTTCCTCTTAGCACTGCTTTCATTGTGTCCCATAAATTAGGGTATGTTGTGCCTTCATTTTCATTAACTTTCAAAAAGTCTTTGATTTCTTTCTTTATTTCCACCTTGACCAAGTTATCATTGAGTAGAGCATTGTTCAGCCTCCATGTGTACGTGGTTTTTCTTTTGTTTTTGTTGCCATTGAAGACCACCCTTATTCCATAGTGATCTGATAGGAGGCATGGGATTATTTCTATCTTCTTGTATCTGTTGAGGTCTGATTTGTGACCAATTATATGGTCAATTTTGGAGAAGGTACCATGAGGAGCTGAGAAGAAGATGTATTCTTTAGCTCTAGGATGAAATGTTCTATATATATCAGTTAGTTCCATTTGGTCCAAGGCTTCAATTAGATTCACTGTGTCCCTGTTTAGTTTCTGCTTTCCTGAACGATCCATTTCAGAGAGCGGGGTGTTGAAGTCACCCACTATTATTGTGTGCGGTGCGATGTGTGCTTTGAGTTTTAGTAAAGTTTCTTTTACGAATGAGGGTGCCCTTGCCTTTGGAGCATAGATATTCAGAATTGAGAGTTCTTGATGGTGGATTTTTCCCTTGATCAGTATGTAGTGTCCTTCTGTGTCTTTTTTGATGACTTTAGGTTGAAAATCAATTTTATCTGATATTAGGATGGCTACTCCACCTCGTTTCTTGGGGCCATTTGCTTGTAAAATTGTTTTCCAGCCTTTTACTCTGAGGTAGTGTTTGTCTTTGACACTGAGGTGTGTTTCCTGCATGCAGCAAAATGCTGGGTCCTGTTTGCGTATCCATTCTGCTAGTCTATGTCTTTTAATTGGGGAATTGAGACCATTGATATTAAGAGAGATTAAGGCATAGTGATTATTGCCATCTGCCATTTTTGACGCTATCTTTATGTTTGAGTGGTTATCTACTTTTGGGTTTGATTCAAGAAGGTTATTATCTCATTTTTTCCAGGGTGTTGTTTCTCTCCCTGTATTGGAGGTTTCCACCTATTATCCATTGCAGGGCTGGATTTGTGGAAAGATATTGTGAAAATTTGGTTTTATCATGGAATATCTTGGTCTCTCCATCTATGGTGATTGAGAGTTTTGCTGGGTATAGTAGTCTAGGCTGGCATTTGTGCTGTCTTAGTGTCTGCATGAGATCTGCCCAGGATCTTCTGGCTTTCATAGTCTCTGGTGAGAAGTCTGATGTGATTCGGATAGGTCTTCCTTTGTATGTTACTTGGCCCTTTTCTCTTACTGCTTTTAGTGTTCTTTCTTTGTTTAGAACATTCAGTGTTTTGATTATTATGTGACGGGAGGTATTTCTGTTCTGGTCCAGTCTGTTTGGAGTTCTGTAGGCTTCTTGTACGTTCATCGGCATCTCTCTCTTTAAGTTAGGGAAGTTTTCCTCCATAATTTTGTTGAAGATGTTTACTGACCCTTTAAGTTGCAAATCTTCACTCTCATCTATACCTATAATCCTTAGGTTTGGTCTTCTCATTGTGTCCTGGATTTCCTGGATGTTTTGGGTTACACGTTTTTTGCATTTTGCATTTTCTTTGACTGTTGAGTCGATGCTTTCTATGGAATCTTCAGCACCTGAGATTCTTTCTTCCATCTCTTGTATTATATTGTTGATGTTTGCATCTATGACTCCTGATTTCTTCCCAAGGTTTTCTATCTCCAAAGTTGTCTCCCTTTGTGATTTCTTAGTTGTTTCTACTTCCTTTTTTAGTTCCTGGATGGATTTGCTGAGATCCTTCACTTGTTTGTTTGTATTCTCCTGTATTTCTTTAAAGTATTTTTGCATTACCTCTTTCAGGATTTCTTCCTGATGACCCACGTTCTCCTGCATTTCTCTGAGCGATTTTTGTGTTTCCTCCTCATGGGATTCCATCTGTTGATCCATCGTCTCCTGCATTTCTTTAAGCAGTTCTCGTGTTTCCTTTGTAAGGGCATCTAACCGTTGATTCATTTCTTTAAGCAATTTTTGTGTTGCCTCCTTATGGGCATCCGTCTGTTGACCCATATTCTTCTGCATTTCTTTATGCAAATTTTGTGATTCCTTTGTGAGTGCATCTACCTGTTGATTCATCTCGTTAAGCGATTTTTGTGTTGTCTCCTTGTGCGCCTCCATCTTTTGATCCATGTTCTCCCGCATTTCTCTAAGCGATTTTTGTGTTTCCTTTGTAAGGGCTTCTAACCGTTGATTCATGGTCTCCTGTAACTCTTTATGAGATTTATTTGTGTCCTTCTTGTGATCCTCTAATAGCATCATGAGAAGTGATTTTAAATCCAGATCTTGTCTTTCGGGTGTGGTGGGGTATCCAGGACTTGCTGCTGTTGGAGAGTTGTGTTCGGATGGTCCCACATTACTTTGATTTCTGTTAGTAACATTCCTACGTTTGCCTTTTGCCATCTGGATACCTCTGGTGTTAGTTGGTCCTGCTGCCACTGGCTGTTGGTTGGACCTCCTGTGAGCCTGCAAAGCTATTTCTGCCCCCCCTGGATTACCAGGATTCCCCTGGCACCGATTTCTGGGGCCTGCCTGCTCCTGAGTGACTTTGGAGCCCTAATGTGCCTTGCCCCAAGTGATCTTATATTGGGGAGGCCTTGCACATCTAAAGGCTCAGCCTAGTGGATTCCTGGAGCAGAGGTCGCCAAAGGGAGGCTGGTAGGCTCCTGCCCTGTGCAGGGGTGTGTGATCTCTCCTGGGGGGGGAGGGGGCGTCCCTCTGCCAGGCAGAAGTGCCACAGCAGAGCTGGCGCGCTGGTTACTGCAGATCAGCCCAGCACCTGGGAGCAGGTTACACACAAGCTGCCTCAGACCGAAGCGATATTATGCCTGTCTGTCTCTGTGCCTGGTGGTCCCAACTACCTGGCCACTGGAGCAAAGATGGCAGAGGGCACTCTCCGTGGCGCCGCTCACCCTGTAGATGTGATGGCCCGCCGATCTGGCACCCAGATGACCACAGTGCTGACCCGTTCTCGGGCACAGACGGAAGCCCCAACAGGCCGTGTCCCAAGTGATGTTATATTGGGGATAGGGAGCTTGGGGTACCTGTCTCTTCAGCGCAGTCTGCGGGAACAGAAGTCGCTGAAGGAAAGCTGGTAGGCTCCCGCCCAGTGCGGGGTCCCTCTCCTACTTATGCATCTTATCATTATCTCCTACCTGTGCCCTCTTCTCAGTAAACATCAGAGTTTTAAGGAAGGCAAGCTGTTCAAGACCTTCAAGACGTTTCTGAAAAGTTGGCTTTCTGGAGTACTAATGTTTTGCTACATAGATTTCACAGCAGTTCCCTTTTGAAACAGATATTTTCCTTCATTTCTTCTCTTTCTTTTTTTAATGCTATCTGTTTAAAGTAAGGCTTTCAGGTTTACAACATGACCTAATTATCCCCAAAAAAGTGAGAAGAAAGCATGATGTGACTGATAATCAAATGGAAGTGCTTAGAGGACTAGTTGATAAGGATCCAGGGACAGGGGATCAGGATATGAAGTATTCCTTTGCTATTGTGTGAGTCTCTGCACTTGTTACCCCACCCACAAAATATTTTTGTTTTATTTATACAAGACATAGAAGAATGCTGTGATAAGTTCATTATGAGCATTCTTCAGTAACATGTATGCCCCTTAATAGTAGAAGCATTTGGTTTGTGTGGTGGATCTTTCAGTCACCAACTTGCTGATTTGGATATTTAATAGCAGGTTTAGGGATTCATAAGGTATTGCGTGACCCTCAAGACTGATGAGATAATTGGAAAAATACTGTATATTCTCCTCAATATTTCTCCTGTTGAGGTGGCCAGGCAATATTTTCTGCTTCTCAACTTTGGTATTAACAACAACAACAATAACACGATGTTTTCTCACTTTTGATATGAAAGTGAAATCAAATTATCTAAAAGAGTACCTCCTTTTTCTGATTTCCATTACCCTGTGTTAAACATCAAATCAGCACCTTTCCTGGATGATAAAGAACCATTATCTAACATATCTTGTATACTTTTGGTCAGGAAAATACCACTTGCTTTTATTTTCTCCGATACATTGCTTTTCTTGCTACTGATTCAAGTTTAACTAGGATGATTTGGGAAATAACTGAGATGTATGCTATCATTTGTACAAAGCTAATCATGCCTGCCAAGTTGATTGGATCAATTTTCAGCTGGTGTTGCTGACATTTGGCTCTTATCTCTGTTTAATATTGACGTCCATATAGGAAAGAAAGGTAGAATAATAAAGCCACTACACTTAAGAAATGTGTGCTGCCTACTTGATTCTTAATTGCCCTCATAATTTTAGGTGTTTAGACATGCATTTGGATATCTGAAAACAAGAATGGGCACACTGTTTTATAAAAGGTTGCTGAGAGACTCATTTTTCTAGATCCTGAATGTGAGCCATAATGACTCATTCTTTCTTTTTATGATGCATTTTCTTTTATAAGATTAGTAAAATCTGGCTTTTAACCTTCTACTCTAAACCTCATCACAGATCATCAGGATTGTTTATATTTTTCTGGACCTTGGTCTTAAAATATGAGCAAGGCTATGTTTCTTAGAAGGCTTCAGAACATATCTAAATTCAAACCTTGTGAATCAATATTCTATGGAGAGGAATCATTTTGGAAATAGCTCCATATTATCTCAAAATGAATGGAACCAAGGGATAGCTAAAGAAAATGTGTGGTCTGTGTCCAATGGGATGCTTTTAGCCATAAAGAAGAAATTATGCTATTTGCAGGAAATGAGTAGAACTGGAGAGAATTACATTAAGAGAATTTAACAATTTTCAGAATAAACAAATATTGTATTTTAGGTTCCTATATTTTATAAAGATACATAAAATCATATATGTGCATATGAAAAACACATTGCTAGAGTCCTGTGAAAGATAATAGCTATGTGTCATAATTATTTTATGAATGACTTTGTGAAAGATATTTTCAAGGATTTTGTCTCCAAATGCAATGCCAATAAAGACATTAATTCATTAATGCATGATTTAATAACAAATAGGACAATATAAAGTTGCACTGTTGAGATGTTTCAGATGAATGGGAAAGAGTATGGCCTTTGCAGCTTGAGCAAGCTGGATTTAAATCCCTACTGTCACTTTCTCAGATGAAAGATCTTCTTAATTGGGATAAATGGAACCAACAAGAATGTTGTAAGAATTAAAGGCATAATTCTGTAATATTCCTCTCATGGTGTCTATTCTATAACAATTAATGAGTCTTCCTTATCTTAGACATGACAACTTAGTTCTAACCAGCCATATTTAGCTAAAAGGCAGGAAGCAGAAGACATGAGAAAGTGGAGTAGGGAGAGAGATTTAGGAGACAGTAGTTAGTGGTGCACGATCACTGTTTCTTTATGCATAAATACTGCATTTGCAAGCACCCAGCTATTTCTGTCCTCTTTCTGTTAACTTCAGTCCCCTTGTAACAGGCAGTCACTGACCACTTTTATTTTACTTACAAAATGGTATCCATTAGCCAGACTTTGAGGACTATTTAAATATGATTCACAACTAGAAACTCTTTATCTAAGAATGGAGGAGGAAAAAAATGATCCTACCTTTAGCAAAGAGGAGGGGAGGCCACCTCCAGAAATGTACATTCTGTGTTCTATTTTCTTTAGGAAAGGGATTCACTTTCAACCTTACTTAGCCTGCAGCTATTTATGGTTCCTTTCTTACTTATAAGGGACAAAAAGAAAATCAGTTTCTGTCTTTTCAATCTTAGTTTATACTCAAGCCAGTATGCTTCTCCCTTTTAAAGTGTCTATAGTGTAGAGTCTTGAGTTTAACTTGATGTAAAAGGTTTTGTGCTTGCTGAACTCATTTTAGACTACAGGTGAATTGGAGGTAACCTTGGCAATAGGGTAGCCTTTTATGTCTTCAAAGCATACTAAAGAATGTCCTTGGTCACTCCCATTGATTCTTGGGTGCCTCCCTTATCCCAGGTCTCTGTCTCACCCTGGGGATGCTCCCCTCCCACTCCTCATCCCCATCAGTTGCAGATTTCCAGTAATTTTCATGACCATTTAGTCATCTCTCCTGTTCTTCCTCACATCTGATATGGAGCAACCACATTCCCCTCCTCACACCCTCCAGTTCTCTCCCTCCATCTGCCTCTTATGGCTATTTTATCTCCTCTTCTAAGTGAGATTCATGCCTAACTTGGGCGTTCATTTTTGTTTACTTCTATGGGTCTGTGGAGTGTCACATGGTACCTGTATTTTATGGCTAATATCTACTTATAAGTGAGTACATACTATGCATGTCCTTTTGGGACTGGGTTATCTCACTCAGGATGGTGAGTATTATCAAGTATCAAGAACAGTATTGTCAAGTTCCACGCATTTGCCTGCAAAATTCGTGATGTCTTTCTTTTTAATAGCTAAATAGTGTTCCATTGAGTAGATGTACCACATTTTCTTTGTTCTTCAGTGTAGGGACATTTAGGTTGTTTCCAGTTTCTTGCTATTATGAATAAAGCTGCTATGAACATAGTTGAGCAAGTGTCTTTGTGGGATGGTGGAGTACCTTTTAGGTATATGCCCAAGAGTGGGATATCTGGGTGGGAAGAACTATTCCAAGTTTTCTGAGAAACTGCCAAATTGATTTCCAAAGTGGTTGTACAAATTTGCACTTCCACCAGCAGTGATGAAGTGTTCTCCTTGCTCCACATTCTCACCAGCGTGTGCTGTCAGCTAAGATTTTGATCTTAGCCATTTTGATGGGTATAAGATAGAACCTCAGAGATGTTTTGATTTGCATTTCCCTGATGACCAAGCGCTTTGAATACATCATTAAGTGCTTCTCAGCTACTCAAGAATTCTGTTTCGTTCTATACCCCATTTTTAAATTGGGTCATTTGGGTTGTTAGTGTCTAATTTATTGAGTTCTTTGTAAATTTTGGTTATTAGCCCTCTGTTAGAAGTAGGGTTGGTGACCTTAGTTGTAACTTACTACATTGGTGATATGGAATCTGAAAAGGATACTTCCTGTAGCAAGGCAGGAACCCCAGTGGAGCGATAGAAACACCAACCCTCCTACAAAACTTTTAATCCCAAATTTATTCTGTCTATAAGAAATGCAGGCACAGGGGATGGAGTAGATGCTAAAGGAATGGCCAAACAATAACCAGCCCAACTTGAGACACATCCCATGGGCAAGCACCAATCCCTAACACTATTAATGATACTCTGTTATGATTGCAGACAGGAGCAAGTTGTTCTCTGAGAGGCTCCACCCAGCAGCTGACTCAGACAGATACACTCACAGCCAAACAGTGGATGGAGCTTGGGGACTCTTACGGAAGAATAGGAGGAAGGATTGATTTTAGGTCCTGAAGGGGCTAGGAACTCCACAGGAAGACCAACAGAGTCAACTAACCTGGACCTTTGTGGCTCTCAGAGTCTGAACTACTATCCAAAGAACATATACAAGCTGGACCTAGGCCTCCCCGCACAGATGTAGCAGATGTGCAGCTTAGTCTTCATATGGGTCTTGAACAGGTGTAGCAGGGTTATATCACAAGTTGTTGCATGTACTTAGGATATGTTCTACTAGCTTGGCTCCCTTGTCTGACCTCAATGGAAGAGGAAATGCCTAGCGTTGCAGAGACTAGAAGTTCTAGGGTTAGGAGATACCCAAGGGTATCCCACCCACTCAGAGTGTGAGATATGGGGGATGAGAGAAGGATTGTGGGAGTGAGTGACCTGGAGGGGGGCAGTGAGCTATAAGTAAAGTAAATACATAAAAATACAATTAAATTAGAAAAAGAATGTCCTTAGCAGGGACCCTTCAAAATGGGGTCTAATACACCCCAAGTGCACAAAATAGGATTTAGCTCACTCTTTGTCTCTGAGTTCTACTGTTTACTGAACTAATTTTTTGCTTTTGCCATGTCTTGGAATGTATCTCTAAAGAAGCCTATTATGGAGCAAACAAGTTTACCTCTATAAATATTTCAGTAGAATGAAGCAATAGTAAATTATTAATTGCTCTCCATGGAACATCTTTATAAACTCCATAGCAAATAACTTTGCATAGAAGCAACATGAAACTTACATATGAATTGCTTCAAATAAATACACATAATCCTGAGAGTGAGCTTGGGAAAATTAAATGAATATTCAGAGATTAGGAGATTAGCTACACATTACACGAACCAAGAAACAGTCCTCAGGATAATTCTAAGTGTAAAAATCTAGGGAAAAGATTTTATAGAAATGAGGTTCTAAATTAAAAAAGCAAGCTGGTGACAGACTATAGGTTCAGGGATCATGAAAAGAAAAAGATGGTCTTGTTTAGTGCCAATGGTGGCATCCAGAACTAGATGGTGGGATTTTCAGATAGCCTCAACAAATGTGCAGAATGAGACATATTTGGTCATGGGAATCCAAGTAACTCTAGAAATGGGAAATAACTAATTGCAGAAGAAAGCAATGTGTGATAAAGGTGTATTTGGGTTGAACTGTGAGCTGGTGATTTCCAATAAATAGCCATGTCCCAGGTCAGGCTAACACTATGCTTTCCTTCAACGAATATTCATTGTGACAGATAGCAGAACTCCAGTTCACAGTCTATGTGCCAGTGTGCTCTGTAGTACTCAGGATAAGCATAACACATTCTTGACAGCTTTTTTTTTCTGATCAGCTTATCTCTTTCATGGAGAGAGGCTTCAAACACTCCTCAGAGTATTGTTTGGCAGATGTGCATTAGCAAAAGCAACTTCCCTGTAAAGGATGTGAGGCTGTTGGTTTGGAAAGAGAAAAGCAGCAAAGTCTTTCAATCATGTTGTACACCCATGTTGCCCTCTTTGATGTCAATAATTTGGTTCTCAGTTCCCACACTGCTTTTATGCATCGACGCTATTAAGTTGATCTAAGATTATAGATGTTTAATCATTTAGACTATATAGGATACTGAACTGGGTGCCAACCCTGCAGACACAACTTCTGACTACTTTGGGGAGCATAATAAATATATCTGATTTGTTAAGGCTTAAGTGGACAAAAGAATTCATTAAAATGACCATAAATTAGTCTGGAAGCACACTGACAAGTTCACTAAGAACTATACATTTCTAACAGTGTCTAAGGCCAAATGCTTTTGTAAGTATGGCTACCACTAGAGATTTGGAAAGATGTTAATTTTTGAATCTTCCCACTTTATAGCCTCAGTCATTTGGGGACTGCATGTCAAGAAATTTTAGGGATTGGAAGGAGACAGAAATTAATCTTCCTTCAAAACACTAATGCTGATATCCTAGATGTTGAATTGTCCATGATTACGCCAAAGTCCTGCCTGAAACTTGCCTCAACCTTTCATGACTGCCTAAAATGTTTATGATTCCTACTTACTTTCATTATTCCTTCCTTTAAAAAAAAAGGCAATAGAGGATGTTACACAGCAGTTGGAAATAAAGTGTGAGGGATGAAATTGAACATCCTTGAAAATTCAAGTGTCTGGGGTCTCTTAGACTTCTAAGGCATCAACCAGCTCCATTTCTTCTTACTTACACACTGAGAAGATAAAATTTTATGTGAGGACTCAGGAATAGAATCTAAGATTCAAATTACATTTTCAATGGATTTTATTGTTCCTTTTTTTCTCTTTTTTCTTTCTTTTTTTCTTTTTTTTTTTTTTTTTTTGAGACAGGGTTTCTCTGTAAAGCCCTGGCTGGCCTCGAACTCAGAAATCTGCCTGCCTCTGCCTCCGAAGTGCTGGGATTAAAGGCGTGCACCACCACTGCCCAACGGATTTTATTGTTCTTATGAAACATAATTTTCTTAAGTGTTTATTAATCAACTGACCATCATCCAAGTTACTAAACATCAAAATACAGAATTAAGCATTGACTTCTCTTGGCATAACACAATACAGAGCATTATTTTCCAAGGTTTAATCCACAATTTTAATGCCTAAACGAGGTCATAAATACAATATATAGTTGCCTTGGCTGCTCATTTGGACAGAGTGTAAATGATCATTTATAGTTTTGTTTCTTTATAGATGGTCATCCTTGTCCCATATAACTTGTCATTCATTCCTAATTTTATAGATAGGTTTTTGAGGTTACTTTTGTTACAATTTAAACCAATGGCTCTTCTTTGATATGCTGAACATTCAAAATAATGTCTCCAAATCCTAATGGTTAATTAAAGTTGAAATAAAGAATGTAATAGAGAATCTATTTATACAAATACAGCAAAGATAATCATGTAATTTGTATTCATATAGATATTTGTCTCTTTCTACACCAATAGTTTCCAAAGTAAAAACTTGCATGTCTGTTGTGTATATGCATTCTCTCCTTATTCCTGTTACATTCTAACTGCTTCCCAACCCCCAACAGATGCTTGCTGTTCTCAAACAATAATTGTCTTTCTGGAATATGTGTCAAGGTCCTCCATAATAATTAGATGGATGATCTTATTCAGTCTTAGATTATAGTGTAGTTTATTGCTTAATCAATGACATATTACATTATTATTACATACTAATAGTATTTTGTTGATACTAATATACACATAAGTTATTTTTTTATTATTTATTTGTTTGTTTGCTTGTTTATTATATTGTTATGATATTAAAACATGTCTGCATGTGTCCTGGTGTGATATCTCAATTTGTGAAGTGTTTGCCTTATAAAGACCTGAGTTTTTTGCCAGAACTGATGTAAAACTGGGCTGTGATATGTCTTTGTAATCCTAGAACTGGGGAAACAGAGGTAGAAGGGTCCTGGAAGTTTACTCAACAACAATTCTAGTTTTGTTAGTAAGTTCCAGGTCAATGTCTCAAAGGATGTAGATGATATTTCTGAGAATGGCAACTAAGATTGTCCTCTGGCACACAAATGTATGCACATATGTTTACAAAGGCTAATAATTCATGTTACTGTGTTAACTATCAGAAAACATTTCTTCATTTTATCTCAAATCTTCAAATTTTTTATCAAGTGACAAGAAATCCAAGGAGATGCTCTATTAGTGTGGAAAGACAGGGTTGTTATAGTAGTAATTAGTCTGCATCAGGGGTTTCTACTCTGTCTTTTATCATTCTGCTCCCAGATAAAAAACACAAAACTTTTATATTTATAATTAACCTTAATCAGCACTACAGTTGGCCAAATGTCTACCCTCTGTGCTGTCTACTTCCCTGACAATAACCCAGAGATATGACTTGCCATATTCTGTCTCAGACTGGCTAGCATTCATGAACACTTCTCATGATCGCTTACCCTGTCGCATCTTCTCTCTACCTTCTCTCTCTCTTTCTGCTCCTCACGGTCCTTCTCAGACCTCAAGCCCAGGGACCAAAACCCTATCTATTCTCTTCTGACTAACTATAGGCTGTAGACATCTTTATTCAACCAATAGTTTTAAACTAAGTAGCAAGGTCATATATAGCTTTCCTTGATGTACATGAGAATTTTCTTGTCCCTGAGGATAACCAGACAACTAACCACAACATAGAGTGTAACTTGTTTTTTAATTCATAGAAGAAATGGCCTTTGTTGCCATATTATTACTTGATTCAAATATATAAAGTACATATACTGAGTACCCTTTCTTCAAAATGATTAGGACCAGAATGTTTCTGTTTTTGAATTTCTGATCTTCTTTTGGATCTTAATCATTAGGAAGAAACCCCAAATACAAATATTCTTTATTTTTAATATACATATTTACATGTAGCCTGAAGACTATTTAGTACATTATTTTAGAACATTTTAAAAAAAATTATGTATATGTAGGAACAAGAATGTACATGTATGAGTGAGTACAAATGTCCATACAGTTAAGAAAAGGACATTGAATCCCTTGGGACTGAAGCTATAGGTGGTTGTGAGCAACCTGATATGGGTTCTGGTAACAGAATTTAGGCTCTTTCCCAAAGCAACACGTGCATCTAACTGCTGAACAATATCTCCAACCCTAATGATGTATTTTCGTATGCCTCATCAAGTTGTTATATGAGGTCAATTTGGAATTTCACTTCTCTTCCTCCTCCTCATTCTTGTTTAAAGGGTTCTACCAATAAATTCTTGTTGATACATAGATCGGATTTTGGAGCATATCAGATTTTTGGATAGGAGTTCTCAGCCTGTGCACTGTGATTTTAGAGAATATAGAGGCAGCTTGTTCAAGATAAGATCTCACATAGTAGGAAGAAGTCATTTTTTTTTTCTGAGATGCAAACATATGAACTGTCTTGTACAAGGAATCTTTCTCTGTATTTCTTGGTTATTTAATACATAAAAATACAAAGGCTTATTTCAATAATTGAATATGTTTACTGAGAACAAACCTATCCTATAAATAAGAAGAGATTGAAGTTTATTTTCTTCATTCAATTTTTTGTTTAGGACTACTCACTCTTTTTGAAAATAACTCTATCAGGTCACAAGTGACTATGCTGGGAGTGACTTGCTAGCTAGAAATATGTCATCTATTATGAATAGTTTTTTAAAATGTCGTTGTAAACACTCATTTTTTCTTCCTTTTTCACATATTTAAATTAAAAACAACTGCATTTTACTAACACACCCAAGGATGGGTGGACAGTGCTATAAACTGGTTGCCCCCAGACAAAGGAAAAGGCAATCTTTGTATCAGTTACTGGGGTGAGCTAAGGTCTAGTAGTTTCCTTATAGTAATGAACATGACACTTTTAAGGAAATTTCCTCAGTGTGTGACTGAGTGGTCATTTGTTCAATAGAGACATTGAAGCACTATCTCAGTTATTACAATGTGCCCAGCTTATCTGGTGTGTGAGATATGAGTAGGAGGATACAGAAAGATACATAGCATATACTATTGGAAGGATAAGTAAGACAGCAGGGTCAAGAACTGGCTATGCTAAGGCCTGTCTGTCTTTATGACACTAGTAAGGCAACAGAAATGACAGTAGTCATACGAAAGATAGTTTTAAATATTTTATAAAGTATAAATCATTTAAAATTATAATCATTTTAAAACACCAAGTTAGTAAATCAGTAGGTTAGCTAGATGTAGCTACACATTTGAACTGGCAAGGACTTTGTGTATTGTTTCAATCACAAAGAGCTTCTATGCTATTGGATTCTCCCTTCGTGCTTGTTGTTCAACTTTCAGCCCCACTCTGCAGGCTCTAAAGATACACAGAGGAGGTTACCCTCTGTATAAGTACAGTCTGCACAGTTTCCACAGAGGATGGTGGTGGTCTTTGTGACCATTATGGACAAGCCCTTTTTTATGAAAATCACATTAAGGAACACTACTCAATATTGTTTAATGCTGCAGCAACTAGGCACTTGTAAAGGAATCACATACAAAATTTATAACTCTCCATCTAACAGATGTGGTCCCTGATTTATTTTCATTAAATCACATCTTTAGTAGATAGTAGCAACATTAACTTGTGTGCACTTTGAAAACTATCTATTCAGTCTCTGAGTTACATGGTGTGATGGGGGAGGAAGGAATTAGGGCGGAAGACAGACAGACACAAACAGAGAGACAGAGAAGACACACACACACACACACACACACACACAGAGAGAGAGAGAGAGAGAGAGAGAGAGAGAGAGAGAGAGATGGTTTCTAGAGATATCCAGCACCCAAGGTGGGAGTCATTAGCTTAAAATTAGTTCTATATTCTTAGCCCAGTATTGTAATGTTCATGATACAGCCTTAGCCCTCTTTTCCAATCTTATCACTTGATGATTTCCCACTCGACCCCACTGAAATTCCTACACCTGCTATGTAAATATTAACCCAATATGCTGGGCTGTTCTAAGCCCTGGCTCCACCTAGCACACATTCCTTTGTCCCATTTCTTTATGTTACCTAGTCTACTTAGATGTTTGTTCAAAGCCTACATTAAATCCTCTACCAAACTGCTCTTCTTTGTCCCTATACCTCTTTTTTCAGAACACACATTACCCTTTAATGATTATTACCCTGTTCATACCTTTCTCCATGTATAGAGAAATAAATCACTGGACATCAAACTTCCCAGACTCCAAAGAGTCAACCAATAAAGCAGACTTGGCACCTACCATGAATGCATATTTTACTGGTGAGAAAAAAACAGATTAGTCATGAATTCTCCTGCATTATATTGATGAGTGCTTACTTTTCGGTTGATAAATGTAATAAAATAACTATATTTTTTCTAAAATCCTTTGCATTGTTTTATATAAATGTATCATATAATTTATCACACAGGATTTTAACTATTATATTAACTGGTTTCATCACCATACTGAGAATTCTGCAAGAGTAAAAATCAGATTTCTGAATTGCTAGAATCATACACACACACACACACACACACACACACACACACACACACACACATACAAAATTCCTAACTAACTCACTGATGAACCTGTGGAGAAATTGTTAAACATCAAATTGTTTAGTTATATACTTGCCCTATAAGTAGAGATTTAAATAATTTGGGCACTATAGAAAACAATAGGTTGTTCAAAAATAAATTAATTAATATAGCAGCAAGTATAGTAGTGTGATAGGGGCAGCATTATTGATATCTTCAAAGGCCTGAGCTCAAAACAAATAAAAACAGAGTTACAGTGTGGTCCAGCTATTTCACTTCTGGGTGGATACCCAAGAAATTAAAAATAGTGTCTAGAAAAATTATGTGTATATTCACATTTATGACAGCATTGTCTTAAATAGCTAAAATGTGGAATCAGCCCAACTGTCCTTTAACAGATTAATAGATGGGTATAATGAGGTATATGCATACAATAGAACATTATTCAGATGTGAAAGAAATTTGTCACATAATGTTACACATGTGGATGGGAATGATTTTACTTATGTAGGGCAGTTGAGTGGTCAGAATTATATGGGCAGAAAGCAGATTGATGACTTCCAAATACCAGGGAGGAAAGAATAAAATCAGAAGCTATTTTTTAATGGGTAGAGATTTTCCACTTTACAAGATGAAGAAGTTATTGAGATGGCTGGAGCCTTCGAGTTTTTTTCAGAAAGGCCTTTCTACACCACCACCACCACGAACTATTACTACAGATAGAATGCACTCCTCTGAATCACTAGGAAGCCTCGTCAGAGATTCTTACTGCTTTGATTGTTTATTACACAATATGTGGAGTGGTGTCCTTAGTAAGTTCTTTAGATAAAAAGCTAGGAGCTGCATTTGCACTTTCCCCTAATTTTTCCATTAATCTATGATAACAGTACTAGCTAGTGAGAACAGACCTCAACATTTCCTGATTTTTTTTTGACATAAGTACCTATCACTGCCTTCAAAAGTAACCTACATACACATAAAAAAACCTATTTTATGCCACATTGTTTTTGCAATTATGTAATTATTTGACAGTGATTTATGAAGAGATTCATTATTACTAACATACATTATAACAATATTTGGTATATATTAGAATCTACTGTTACATGTTGTAAGTATATCTATAACAAATTTTTGTTGTAATGATAATTGACAAATTGATCCATTCTGATCTTGAATATAATTAGTAGTGTTTATGTTGTATGCACAGTAAAGCTATTTACCTAACTTTAGTTACTTGCCTCATTGCTGTTACAAATATCTCATAACAGCAACTTAATGGGAAAGGGTTTGGTTTTGGTTCAGAGTTGCAAAGGATATGAACAAGTATAGTAGAGAAGATACAACAGGAGCATGGGGCAGTTTGTCACACTGTATTCATATCCAGAAATCAGAGAAACAGTATTTTAGCTTCTTCTTATTCAGTATAGGACCCTGCATATAGAATTATCTTTCTTCTGCTTTCACTGAGTATAGGCTTCCAAATTTAGTTAACTAATCAGTATAATCTTCCACAGACAGACTTCCTAAGTGAAATGAAGTTCCTTCCTAAGATACACTTTCATAGCTCAGACAAGAAATACTTGGAAGACACAATCAGGAGTAAGAGACCCAAAGCAGTTATATGGTAGATAAGCACTTGTCTCAGCCACTTGGAAAGGAGACTCATCAAAACCACCATTGTTTCTCTTGTTATGCCTTCTAAGATTTGATGAAGCAGGTTGTGTTTGAAGGTTTAATGTCACAGGGAACATTTTGTTTATAGCCATTCTATATAACCTATTTCTTCTTAGCAGGTTTTTTTTTTAAAAAAAAATCAAATGCTAAGTGTAAACTTCCATTAATATAAATGTTAACTTCCATTAATATAAAAGTTAAAGAATGTGGCATCCTTAGGTAGTGGTGCAGACTAATAACACATTCTTGCGTGGGCTGTTAAAATTAGGAAACTGGGGGCTAGGTAAATGCCTTAGCAATTAAGAACACTTGCTGCTATAGCAAAGGGTCAAGGTTTCATTCTCAACACCCACATCAGGAAGCTCAGAAACACTTGTAATTCCAGTCCCGGGGGGGATCCAACACCCTCTTCTGGTCTCTGTAGACACCAGGAATGCATGCAATAAACACACATATATGCAATCACACATAAAATAAGTATTTTTTTAATTAGGAAGCTGCTAAAATTCTAGTGGCAGATTTCAAGCATCATTTTACTGAGAAATATTAATACTTTTTTTGTAAAGTGAATACTTTACAAAGCATGAAAGAAAACAACTTTATCCCAAAAGATATTTATTATATTCTAGCTTGTTTTCCTTCTGTCTAAAATATCAGACACTGAGTTGAATGTTTGTCAGCGCCCTCTTCCAGATACAATATGACATATTTTCAGACCTTACACACCCTTACATATTTTGACCCAAGCAATTTCTCCTTGACCTCAGAGAATCGAAAAGAATCAATAATAATTCACAGTTTACTAGATTGTGTGCAGAAAATATGTGCTATACTCACAGAAATTTGGGGAAATGTTTAGAACATATTCCCTTGGTACTTTCTTATTGTCCCTTCACTCAAAAACTTAAGGTTCAATTCTGGTTTCCATATCTGTGAGAACAGAAGCTAGATTTTATAATGTAACAGAGACTTTTTTAGCATTTATCTTCTTTTTTTCACAGAAGTCTAATCTTGATGTCATTATGACTTAAATTCAGGTCAGTACTTCCATTTCCTAAGCTACCCTTCTTGGATGAAGAACTGCACCTACCCCTGTATGACAATCACAGGGGTAAGGGCAGGCATTCATAATTTTGCCTGTCATATGGCTAATATTTTCCACTATATGTGTTGAAATGAATACTTGAAACATAAACATGCACTTCAATATATAAGGGGTCTAAATTGACAAAAAAAATCTTCATTTATATTATTAGATTATGTAAAATATATTTTTTCTAGTAAAAACATATGGATATTTCCCACTTGCTCTATCACATACTAGATCTGCAGATCTTGACTTGCCAAGAGATGATAATGAAGTATTTTTACCATGAAGATCAAAAATACACATTTATGACCTAAATACTATTCCATTCCTTAAAGAATGAGAGAATACAAGTTTTATTAAATTCTTATATTACACATGTTGCATTTTAAAGGTAAATTATTTTAAGAATGTGTTTCTTAATATGTACTATATTTCTAATATAAAGTACTTACTGTGCTCATGAATTTATAATGTGAATTATATTTTGTCAATTGTCAGGAAAATGACTTTTATCAAATATGGCTATTATAAAACTTGATTAAACATCAAGAACAACTTGAAAGCTGATTTAAAAGCATCCATGTGTTTGTTGACTTGATTGATTAGAGAATTGTGCTCACTAAGGATCTAAATAAAAGTAGGATTTTTTCACAACACATCCTTTCTGTGACACATGAAAATCCTGCTCTAAATTCATAGGTTAAGTTTTAAGTGAAAACTAATAGAAAGTTAAATGTTCATGGTAGATCATCCCCAGTGATATGTTTACAGATTCATTGAAAAGCAGAAGAGCCCTAGGCATGTGAAGCCCTGCATGAATGTCATCTTCCACATGTATTTCTGCAATTTGCATTTGCAACCTGTAAGGTTGCAGTTGTTTCAAATGAGTTGATGTGCACAAAATATCTAGTACAGTATCTGAGCCACAAGAAGTTCAGATTGGGACAAACAGATACAATTAGTCATCCAGTACCACTCTTGTCAATCAGTTTATTTATGCCAGGACCTATGTTAAAAGTTACAATCACTAAAGGCTAGAGCACTAGTTCAGTTGGTAAAGTGCTTACCATGCAAGCACACGGATCTGAGTTCAAACTCCAGATTCCATGTGAAAAAAGCCATATGAGGTGGCATGCCTATAAAAATTTGGTTTAAGTAATCAGTAGTTACTACAACACTGAGGAATATGACTTTCCTTATCTCCATAACTTTAAA
This sequence comes from Tokudaia tokunoshimensis, assembly GCA_036184795.1. Classification (NCBI taxonomy): domain Eukaryota; kingdom Metazoa; phylum Chordata; class Mammalia; order Rodentia; family Muridae; genus Tokudaia; species Tokudaia tokunoshimensis. The sequence goes on from BTHU01000011.1 coordinate 414,759, forward strand.
CTGCCAGTAGCCACAGCAAAGGGATGAAGAATTATGTCCACTTAGCTGAGGGTCCAGTATTGTGCAGTTCTCGTGAAGGTAACTAAGCTGCTATTAATTAATGTGTGCAACACTAGGTCATGTCCGGAAGACACACACTTAATAGAATTCACTTTAATTAGAAAAGTTCATAGACAGTATATGACATGAAGGGGGCTAAGGAGTGTTAGAAAATACTGAAGGTAATTCTGCTGCTATCTATGAGAATTTAAGATATAAGCAGGTGATAATTTAAAGAATAAAGAAAAACAGCAACAGAAGCTGTATTACTGGGAGGCTATAGGAATCAGTATTAAACAGTATTTGAGAAAGACATTTCTGACTGTAAAGCTCTTTGAAGCAAACTGCCATAACTATATTGCCCTTTAAAAAGCAATTAGACACTCTAAGGAAAGTGCACAGCACACCTGGACAAGAACTCACTTCCCAAGGGATGATTAGGGAGGAAAGTACCTGGGGACTATTCTGCAAAGAATTTATCACTGCTTGCTTTTTTTCTCCTGTGATTGCTTCCTGCTTCTTCTGTCTATATATAACTCACACTATTAATACAGTGATATTTACATCTCAGTGCTGTAGCGAATATAGCATTAGGCATCTCAATGATTGGTCTATAGCAAATATTTCTTCTTGAATATCTGTACAAATTGTAAATATGGAAGTTGAAATACATTGCTAATAGGAAAGATTAAGAAAAAATATCTATGGGAAAAATTAAGAGCAGTATAAAGTTAGGAATACTGGCAAAGCTGAATTGTTTCTCAACAAACATTTACAACCAAATAGGTCTTGATAAAAGAAATAAATCTATGAATCCAAATAGACCAAAGCTCATTAGCAATATAAAATTTATATTCTAATTGGGCAAGAAAAATGACAGCAAATAATACCAGTGTAGAATTTAATAAAACAATGGGTATGGAGAAAAATGTAATAGAGGGAGGTTTTGGGGAAGACTGAAGGCAGTTGCAATTTTACATTAGCTTCTTTGATAAAATGGTGTTTAAGTAAATACTTGGAGGTCAAGAGGAAGCTTACTTCATGGATATGTGGAAAGAATATTCTGGGATAGGAGGGTGTCCTCATGAGGAGAGGCCAGAAATGTGAGTCCTGTGGGAAAAGTTGCCAGTTCCTAGAGTGAAGAGAGAAAGAAAAGTGTGAGATGAGTTGTGAGAGATCTGAGACAAATTATTTAGTACTTGGAAGGATAGGGTTATGATTAACCCTAACCCTGAGAGACACATTATATAGGACCTGGAAGGCAACAACTAGGACCTTGATACTTGGGTTGAATATAGTGTAAAATTGATTCATTTACATGACTGTAAAAAAAAAAGGTCTTAAAATTCAGAAAAAACTAAAAGCAAACAAAGGGGTTGTGTAAACAAATGGAAGTTTACTTACTGGAGATGCATGCCCCCCATTTTGTTTTGTTTTATTTTGTTTTATTTCCCCTCCCAGCTTGAATAAGAGGAACCACTGTGTAAGGACAAAGGTAATCTCTATTACATGTGTCTCCATACTCATTATTTTATTACATTCTATACTGGTATTATAAATGAAGAAATCACAGTAACAATATTTGTCACTTCAGTTATTGAAGTAAAAGATGTGAAAAGTGTGAGGTGAGGAAATAGTGGTACTGATATGGGGCACTGATATGTTTAAAGGCAGCGGGTAAAATTTCTAGATGAACTTTTGGTGATATTCAGAGAATTAAAAAAAATGACCAAAGATTAATTACAATTTCTTAGCTGAGGAGATGAAATATTCTTGAGAGTGGGAAAAGAACCAGAAACAAGTTACAGTTATAGGACAGAGTTTCCTTGAGTTCTTAAATGGGGTTTCTGTGGTACCCACCAAGAGACAGACCATTAATTCAAATTTAGAGTATTCTATTTATCATTCAAAGATTTATCTATGTGCTTGTTGATTAATGGTGTTGTCTCCTATAGCTCTCTTATTTAAACTATGCAGGGTTTTAAATCCATTAATCCCCACTTGGTTATTTTTGTTGTTTGTTGTTGTGGATGTTTCTTGACTTTGAGTTTGATTCTGATTTCTGTGGTTAAATTACAGACACCTAGTTTGGGGGAAGATGGAAGAAAATCATCTTACAAAGACTTAATGGTACCTGCTTTCACAGCATTCTCAACAATGGAGATCAACATCACTTCCAATAGTGAGATATGGCTTCAAGACTGTGTTATAACAACAAGACTAGCATATTAGAGGGATTTCTGCATTCCAACTGAAGTAAAATATATTACTGGATTTCAGCATCCTTCTCTGACAGCATAAGACTTCATAATGATTTTCACACTTATTTGTATCACAAGTTCTTTAGAAAGTATGGATGGAAAAATGTCAAACTTCTAATTTGTCCTTTTTCATTTTTAGGTTGAACCATGAATTTTGGGAGGATAATTTTATTTTATTATTTATTATTTTATTTATTTACATTCAGTCATTGCCCCATCCATCGTGGTTCCCCCTTCCGCAGTTCCTCATCCCATTTCCCTCCCCCTTGCCTCTGAGAGGGTACTCCTCTCCCTACCAGGCCTCAAGTCTCTCAAGGATTAAGCACATCTTCTCCCACTGATGCCAGATTGGGCAAACCTCTGCTATATATGTGCCAGGGGCCTTGGACCTGCCCCTGTATATTCTTGATTGGTGGCTCAGTCTTTGGGAGCTCCATGGGGTCTGGGTTAGTTGAGACTGCTGGTCTTCCTGTAGGGTCTCCCTCTCCATCAGCTTCTTCCAGTCTTTCCCTAATTCAACCACAGGGGTCCTTGACTTCAGTCCAGTGGTTGGGTGTAACTATCTGCTTCTGTCTCAGTCAGTTTTTGGTAGGACCTCTCATGGGACAACCATGCCAGGCTCCGATCTGTAAGCACATCATAGCATCAGTAATAGTGTCAGACCCCCATTAGATATATCTCAAGTTGGGCCCGTCCTTGTACCACCCTTCCTTCAGCCTCTTCTCCCTGCAGTTCTTTTAGACAGGAACAATTCTGGATCAGAAATTTTGACTATGAGTTAATAACCCAGTCCATTCACTTGAGGCCCTGTCTATCTACTGGAGGTGGACTCTGAATTCCCTGTCCCCAATGTTGGGCAATTTAGCTAAGGTCACACCCATTGAGTCCTGAGAATCTCTTCCATCCTGGATCTCTGGTAGACCCACTTCTTCTCCCTGCCCCCTCCTGCCTCACTACTTATTTCCATTCATTTTCCCGGTCCTCTGGGTTTCTCTCCTATACCCCTCTCCATATCTGATCCTACTCCTGTTTTTCTCTCTCCCTCCCCTCTCTCACTCAGCTCCCTCCCTCCTACTGCCTCCTGTGATTGCTTTCTTCTACTTTCTAAGTGGGATTGAAGCATCATTACTTGGACCTTTCTGTCTGTTACACTTCTTATGGTCTGTGGATTGTATCCTAGGTATTCTACATATTTGGCTAAAATCCACATATCAGCGAATACATACCATGCATGCCCTTTTGGGTCTGAGTTACGACACTCAGGATAATATTTTTTAGTTCCATCCATTTGCCTGCAAAATTCATGATGTCCTCATTTTTAATAGCTGAATAGTAGTACTCTCTTATGTAAATGAACCACATTTTCTCTATCTATTCTTTGGTTGAGGGACATCTGGGTTGTTTCTAACTTCTGGCTATTGCAAATAAGGTTGCTGTGAACATTGTGGAGCACGTGTCCTTGTGGTATAGTAGGGCATCTTTTGGAAATATACCCAAGAGTGGTATAGCTGGGTCTTCAGATAGAACTATTTCCAATTTTTTGAGTAACTGCTATATTGATTTCCAGAGTGGTTGTACCAGTTTGCAATTGCACTAGCAATGGAGGAGTGTATCTCTTTCTGCAAATCCTTGCCAGCATGTGCTGTCACTTGTGGTTTTTGATCTTGGCCATTCTGATTGGTGTGAGGTAGAATCACAGGGTCAGGTCGTTTTTGAGAATTGTTTTGGTTATCCTGGATTTTCTGTTTTTCCATATGAAGTTGGGAATTGCTTTTTCCATGTCTGTAAATAATTTTGCTGGAATTTTGATTGGGATTGCACTGAATCTGCAGATTGCTTTTGGTAAGATGGCCATTTTCACTATGTTTATCCTACCAATTCATGAGCATGAGAGATCTTTCCATCTTCTGAGATCTTCAAATTCTTTCAGGGAATTGAAGTTCATGTCACACGGATTTTTCACTTGCTTGGTAAGCATTACACCAAGATGTTTTACATTATATGTGGCTATTGTAAAGAGTGCTGTTTTCCTAATTTCTTTCTCAGTCTGCTTATCATTTATATAAAGGAAGGCTACTGATTTGTTTGAGTTGATCTTTTTATCCTGCCAATTTGCTGAAGTTATCAGCTGCAGTAGTTCTCTGGAGGAATTTTTGGAATTGCTTATGTATACTATCATATCATCTGCAAATAGTGATACTTTGACTTCTTCCATTCCTATTTGTATCCCTGTGACTGCCTTTTGTTGTCTAATTGCTCTAGATAGAACTTTGAGTACTATATTGAATAGATAGGGAGAGAGTTGGCAACCTTGTCTTGTCCCTGATATTTGTGGAATTGCTTTTAATTTCTCTCCATTTAATTTTATGTTAGCTGGGATGATAATTTTGAATATAGTATTTATGTTGATGATATAATGCCTAAGTTCTAAACACTATAAAATTTGAGATCCACTGTTTGTATTAGTCGTTTAAGTAATTATAGCTATTTTTCTTAATTTTGGACATCTTAAGTAAGCAAGTCACTGTGAAGATTTAGTTAAAACAAAACTTTTTATTATTAATTTATTCACAATATCAGTCCCCTCTCCTCCAAGTATACTCTCACACAGATCTACTCATCATTCTCTTCTTCTCTTTTCCTCTGAGAAGGGGACTACCCTCCTTCCCACCCCCTGCACATCAAGTCACTGCAAGACAAGGTACATCCTCACCTACAGAGTCCAAACAAGGCAGCCTAGTTAAGGAAATGGGATCCACAAGTAGACAACAGATTCAGGGACATCTCCAGTTGTTAGAGACCCACATGAAGACCAAGCTTACACTTCTGCTATATATTTTGGGGGGAGGGTAGAGAGTAGGGGGACTATGGCCAGCCCATGGTTCAGTTGGGAGCCCCAAAATGTCCAGAGTTGAATCTGTTAGTCTTCTTGTGAATTCTCTCTCCTATTTGGGTCCCTCAATCCTTCCCCCAACTCTTCCACAAAAGTCACTGAGCTCCATTTAACATTTGACTGTGGGTCTCTCTACCTGTTTCCACTGGTTTCTGGGTAGAGCAGCTCAGAGGACAGTTATGCTAACCTCCTAACTGCAAGCATAACAGAGTGCCATTAATAGTGTCAGGGATTGGTTCTTTTCCATGGGATCAGTCTAAAGTTGGGTCAGTCATTGGCTGTCCATTCCCTCTAACTCTGCTCTATTTTGTCCCTACACATCTTGTTGTCAGGACATATTTTAGGTCAAAGATTTTGTGGGTGGGTTGCTGTCCATATCCCTCCACTAGGAGTCCTGCCTGGCTACAGGAAGTGTTCACTTCAGGCTCCTTATCCCTCACTGCTAGGAGTATCAGCTAGAGTTGCCCCCATAGACACCTTGAGACCTATGCCCTACCTCCATCCCAGGTCTCTAGCAAGTCCTAGAGATGTTCCTCCCACTGTGGATTTCTATTCTCTTTCTATACCTGATCCCCCCTGTCCCATTACCCTCCCCTTTTCCATCCAGTTCCTGCCCTCTATCCATCCTTGATATCTAATTTATTTTCCCTTCTGAGAAAGAACCATCCTCACTTGGAGCCTCCTTGTTATTTGGCTTATTTGGGTCTGTGGATTGTAGCGTGGTTATCTGAACTTTATGGCTAATATACACTTAAAAGTGAGTACATACCATGCATGTCCTTTTGGGTCTGGGTTACCTAACTCAGGATGATATTTTCTAGTTCCATCCATTTGCCTGTAAAATTCATGTTGTCCTTAGATTTTAACAGCTGAATAGTATAAATGAGCCACATTTTCTCTAACCATTCTTTGGTTGAGAGACATCTAGGCTGTTTTCAGTTTCTGGCTATTATGAATAAGGATGCTATGAACATAGTTGAGCAAGTGTCCTTGTGAGATATTGTAGCATCTTTTGGGTATATGCCCAGGAGTGTGGTATAGCTAGGTCTTGAGGTAGAATTATTTCCAACTTTCTAAGAAACTGCCTTGTTGAGTTCCAGAATGTTTGTGCAAGTTTTCACTCCCACCAGCAATGTCTTCTTCTTGCTCCACATCTTCACCATAATATGCTGTTGCTTGAGTTTTTGATCTTAGCCATTCTGATGAGTGAAAGGTGGAATCTTAGAGTTAGTTTGATTTACATTTCCTTGTTGACTAAGGATATTGAACATTTCTTAAGTGTTGCTTGGCCATTAGAGATTCTTCTGTTGTAAATTCTCTGTTTATCTCTGCAACACATTTTTAAATTGGGTTATTTGGTTAGCTGGTGTCTAACATCTTGTGTTCTTTATATATCTTTGGATATTAGATATAGGGTGGGTGAAGATCTTTTCCTAATCTGTAGGCTATTGGTTTGTCCTATTGACAGTGTCCTTTGCCTTACAAAATCTGTTCAGTTTCATGAGGTCCCATTTATTAATTGTTAATCCTAGTTCCTGAGCCATTGGTGTTCTGTTCAGGAAGTTGTCTTTTTTTTTTAATTGGGTATATTCTTTATTTTTTATTTTCTAAGTTTTTTTATTTACATTCCAAATCATTTTCCCTTTCCCATTTCCTCCCTTCCTGAAAGTCCCATAAGCCCCCTTCCCTCCTTCTTTTCCCCATTCAACCCCTTCTCTCTTCTCTGTCCTGGCATTCCCCTACATCCAGTCTTTCCAGGACCAGGGGTCTCTCCTTCCATCTTCTTGGAAATCTATTGATATGCAAATTGTGTCTAGGGTATTCCGAGATTCTGGGTTAATATCCCCTTATCAGTGACTGCATACCATGTGTGTTCTTTTGTGATTGGGTTACCTAAGGATGATATTTTCAAGTTCTGACCATTTGCCTAGGAATTTCGTGAATTCATTGTTTTTAATTGCAGAGTAGTATTCCATTGTGTAAATATAGCACATCTTCTGAATCCATTCCTCCGTTGAGGGACATCTGGGTTTTTTCCAGCTATTTACATTTCAAATATCCCCTTTTTCTGGTCCTCCCCTGAAAATCCCATAACCCATCTCCCCTCCTCCTGTTCCTGAATCAACCCACTCCCACTTCCCTGTCCTGGTGTGCCCCTACACTGCGGCATCGAGCCTTCCCAGGACCAAGGGCCTCTCCTCCATTTGTTGCCCAACAAGTTCATCCTCTGCTGCCTATGCATCTGAAGCCATGGTTTAGATTGTTTTTATTTGAGCTAGGATAGGAATATTAGTCACTGACTCCAGAGTAGAAAGTACAGTGATAACCATTGCCTGCTTTGAAGAGGTATTAATAAAATATGTCTGTGGCTCTGGGCAGAGAGCCAAACAGAAAGATGGTATAGATTGTTACTAAGCCAGAGGAAGCTCAAATTCTGTCTAACATCTAAAACAAATGAAGTAAACTAAGGTATTGAAAGTGCCTATACTAGGCCATTATAATTTGTCATGTCAGGATATTGACCCAAAATTCCTGTGAGAGACCATGTTAGACAGAATATGATTCTCCTGAAGACTTTATTAGACCATCTTTAAGACAATTGATTTGTGATTCCACTAATAGCTGCCTACAGGAAGCAGATAGTTTTTAATTGTTAAGCTTGCTGCCTACAGCAGCCATTCTGTTAAATCATCTAATTGTTGTGCTCTCTACCTGGAACCTCAGACTTCTATTAATTACCACCTGTTCATAGCAGGCAATTAACACTACTCTCTCTACTTGGAGTCAGTGACTAATATTCCCTAACTAGTAGTCCGAACTGCAGGTAAAATTTCCCATGTGATTCGGACAGAATCTGAAAATAAATGTATCCTAAAAGCAAATAATCATAATTTTAAATTCACCATTTAATTCTCTGCTCTAAGAGTTAGGCAAATTCCATTTCCATTGATAAAACTTTTTTGTAGACTTTTTAAGGTTGGGAGACAAAGATTAAATGCAAAAATGATAGAAATATTTATCCTACTTTCAAAAATACTTTTCATCAGAATGTTTCTTTAGCTTTAGGAACAATCCCACTGTGATTTGGTCAGGGTATCTATCAGGATAGTGTCTTGTTAATGTTTTGAGCAACAAAAAAGTAGTTAGTTCTGTACTGACCTAAAATCTGTAAAGAATAGCCTGTTTGAGGGGGTGTGAATACTGCTGAGGGAACAGACAAGGGATAGGATGCACCTCAGCACCACCAAAAATGAGGAAACTTTACCCCTATGTCTGAAGTATGCTGCTTCAAAGAGTCCATTAAAAACTGATGACATGGGGGAGAGTTAAGTCATATAAGGAATGATTATAGGAGAAATACTTCATTGTCAAAGAATAAACAAGTAGGGGCTTGGAAAAACATTGCCCAGTCATTCTTTTTCAGTGTACTCTGATTTCCTCCAATTGTCTCTCATTTGTCAAACCCAACTAGAAATGGTGGACAAGTGCTAGGTGCCTCAGCCTATAGACAACATTGCATATTCTACTCTGGCATACAGAAAACAAAGATAAAAAAAGGACGGTGAATGATACGAAGTGTGGATAGATAGAACAGACAAGCATCTGGACACTTAGGAACAACTTCTGGGTGCATGTTTTATCACACACACACACGAGATTATTCTTAGGCTTATTAACCTATCTATGAAAACTTAAACATCATTTTTTGAATTTCTTTTTCAGAGTAGCCTTTGTTTCCTCCTTTTCTCTGCAACTTCTCTCCCCCATTTGTTACTAGTCTTCACTTAAGTACAGTATTCCCACACAAAGTTCTTGTTTATTTAGATTATCAGGTACTGCTGGTTTATAAGCAACTAGACAGCCCTATAACCTGCTGAGCAAACATCATGTCCCGAAAGTCTAAGCCTTTGCTTTTACTTTTAGGACACACAATATTTTTGCCGGAACTGAATATAACGAGCTGGCAGAGTCCTCGACTGCTTCCTGCAACAGTAAATATTTTGTCTAAGGGAAGGTAGCCTTAAATGACAAAGTTCAGATAAAGTTCCCAAATATCTAGGATCAAAGAATCTTATTATCACAGAGCCCCTTTCAAGCCCTAGAGATGTTATCTTGATGGGACTGCCAGGTTATCACTGGGGCACCCTTAAACTAGAAATATTTCATTCTACAACTGGCATTTATCTTTGCATGACATTCCTGCACTCTATTTGTGAATCCTACTTAGAGAAGAGATTTAAGAGACTGTTACATCATGATCACTTTGTTCGGGTTTTGTAATTTACAAAACAGAACATTCACTCAGCAAGGTTAGAAGACATGCAGAGAATGCCTTGAAACTTGCTGCTCCCCTGAATGATTTATCAAGATTTCTTAATAGCTTCCAGAAAGAAATATATAATTAGTTATGTTTTGAATCATAATCAGTTGTAATTCAATTGTCAAATTCACATTGAGTAAATGACCTAAATTGTGAACTTAAGTACATGCCCATATATGTGAGTACCACAATTTGCCCTCAAGGAACAGAAACAAAGCCACTGAAAATAAAGGAGTTAGACCAAGTCTGAAAAATGGTCTCAGCTCCAGAAGTACTTCAAGTCTCAGCATCCCCCATTACTAGAGAAACTTTTTACCTGACCTCTGGAGAGTTCATGTTGGCAACTGGTAAGGATCTTTTCTTTCTTTCTATTTATTTGTAGCATTTCTTCTTTTGTGGATATTAATTGGATTGGAAGAAAAGACTAGCCAGATAACCAGTGTAAGTCACCTGTTTTGAGACACCCTGAAAGAGTTCTTGGCCACCTTTTTTGAGCCTTAGATGTTTTCTAGTGATCTACATTTTGGCCAGTGAAAATTTTTTAAATGGATGAAACCACTTAAAATCAGAGTTTATTGTTAACAACAAGTATTTTATTTAAACAGCTCATTCAATAATGCTTTCCCTACAGTGTACTTAAAAGGGTCAATAAAAAAAAGAATAATTTTGTTTGGAGTGGATATTTAAAGTAAGATCTATCTGTGCTATGTACTATAACAAGAGTTTGTGCTCATTTGCTTTAATTGCTGTGTGATATTTGAATGCATATTTGTGCCAGAATGACAAGTGCTATTTATGTCATTTATTTGGTTCTCTCTTTCTCTCTCTCTCTCTCTCTCTCTCTCTCTCTCTCTCTCTCTCTCTCTCTCTGTTTTTCTGTCTCTCTCTCTCTCTCACACACACACATACACACACATACACACACACACACACATATACACACACAGACACACATGGAATTTTAGTGTTCAAGTTTCCACTACAGTTGATTTATATAGTTCTGTTTTTTAAATTTCAGGTGACTCTGTTATAATTAAGATTGATGACTTATTAAATATCTAGACACAAAATAATGAACATTTACAAGCAGAACTCACTCATTGAATTCTGTCTTAACTGAGTACTCAGCAAGTTTGAAGTGAATAAATGAATAAGACCTATCATTAAAGAAGGTCTGCAATAGTGTTCATGGTAGGATTTAAGAACAGAAAATATATTTCCTCCCCCTCCCAAGATAACTGTGATAGATACTTTGCTGCATTTGTTTATATAGGAGAGCTCATATTGTAATAATATTTTTCCATGAACATTTTATTATGAGAATTTCCCATTATTCAACTTTTTTGAAAACAGAATGTTGATAGCTATATAGTACATCAACTTACAGGCTACTAGAGTAGTGAATTTAATTATTATGTTATTTTAGTGAGATTTGGTTCTTTAAATCTTTATACATGAGTGCTATGGATATCCTGGTCCACATATAAAAATAATTCTTGATTATGATTGATGTTACAGTATAAACCCATTGATGTAGAATTGTTAAATCAAAGCAATGTATTAAAAAATAAGACTTTTCATACTACATTGTTTTAATGAAAGAAATCCTTTTTCTCAATGAATTAAAAATTAATCTCCCAGTATTACCAGTTTTTTTACATTCTTTATTATTCATTTTCCTGGATAATATTTTGAAAAGACTAAATTATTATTTAATTGAATTTTGAATTGCTATGTATGAAAATTATGTCTTATCTATGTTTTTCTGTTGGAATGTGTCATATTGTTCAGTAGACAATTTTAGCTGGCAATATTAATGGTTTTTCACAGTTATAGTTTGTTGGTATTTCTCCTCTTTATTTTTTCCTTTTGTTTCTGTTGCACTGTGTGATTTGGCACACACACACACACTGAGGCATCTTTTCAAGTAATTTATAACATTTGCATCTTAATGACTTCTAATTTAGTATTGAAAAAAAGGCTTAAGGCAAGTGCTAACCTTAATATTCTATTTCATTAGGGGCTTTTATAATCTTGAACAAAATAAGTTGCACTTTGTTAATTGATACCAAGGTTTAGGCTACATATATCAAACCATTATTTTATTATTTCAGACTAACATTTTCTCAAAGTGATGTGCCTGCATTTCTTTTTTTCCTTCTTTTTTTTTCATTTTTATTGGTTATTTTATCTATTTACATTTCAAATGTTATCCCCCTTCCCAGTTTCCCCTCCATACACTCCCTATTCCCTCTCCCTGCCTCTATAAAGGTGCTTCCACACCCACCTACCCACTCCTTCCTCAGCACCCTAGCATTCCCCCACCCTGGGAGCCTCCATAGGACCAAGGGGCTTCCCTCCCAGTGATGCCCAATAAAGTAATCCTCTGCTACATATCGAGCTCGAGCCATGGGTCATCCTGCCTGTCCCATGTGTATTCCTTGGTTGGTGGTTTAGTTACTAGGAGCTTTTGGGGGCTCTGGTTGGTTGATATTGTTGTCCTTCCCAAGCGGTTGCAGATCCCTTCAGCTCCTTCAGCCCCTCCTCTAACTCCTTCATTGGAGTCCCTGCACTATGTCTGATGTTTGTCTGCATGCATCCGCATCTGTATTTGTCAAGCTCTGGAAAGACCTCTAAAGGGACAGCTTTACCAGGCTCCTGTCAGTAAGCACTTCTTGGCATCAGCAATAGTGTTTGGTTTTGGTATCTGCAGATGGGATGGATCCCTAGGTGGGGCAGTCTTTGGATGGCCTGTCCTTCAGTCTCTGCTCCACTCTTTGTCCCTGCATTTCCTTTTGACAGGAGTGTCCACATTTCTTTTTTTATTTTCTAAGTTTTTTTATTTACATTCCAAATCATTTCCCCTTTCCCGTTTCCTCCCTCCCCAAAAGTCCCATAAGCCCCCTTCCCTCCCTCTTTTCCCCATTCAACACCCTCTTGCTTCTCTGTCCTGACATTCCCCTACATCCAGTCTTTCCAGGACCAGGGGTCTCTCCTTCCATCTTCATGGAGATTAGAACTTTGTTATACTATAATTTTATAGACATTATGTGTACTGGCTGGTTTTGTGTGTCAACTTGACACAGGCTGGAGTTATCACAGAGAAAGGAGCTTCAGTTGGGGAAATGCCTCTATGAGATCCAGCTGTGGGCATTTTCTCAATTAGTGATCAAGCGGGGAGGGTCCCTTGTGGGTGGTACCATCTCTGGGCTGGTATTCTTGGGTTCTATAAGAGAACAGGCTGAGCAAGCCAGGGGAAGCAAGCCAGTAAATAACATCCCTCCATGGCCTCTGCATCAGCTCCTGATTCCTGACCTGCTTGAGTTCCAGTCCTGACCTCCTTTGGTGATAAATAGCAATTTGGAACTGTAAGCTGAATAAACCCTTTCCTCCCCAATTTGCTTCTTGGTCATGATGTTTGTGCAGGAATAGAAACCCTGACTAAGATAAATTGGTACCAGCATAGTGGGGTATTCCTATGACAACCTGACCATGTTTTGGGGAGGACTGTGGAAGGATGTTGGAACTTTGGGCTAGAAGATCCATTCCATGTTAAGCACTCTGTGGGATGTTGTGTAGGATCTTGGAAGATAATGTTGAGAACAGTGTAGAAGATGGAGGCCTGGCTTGTGATATTTCAGAGGGAAGAATAAGACTCTTATCAGGTCCATGTTTTGATTGTAAAGATTCTGTGGTTTTGGTTAGCTGGGGCTGAAGAATCAGCTGTGATTAACAAGATACCATAACCACTAAAGCGAACCTTTTTGTTATTGTGACTATTGATGCTGGTTAGCTGGAGCTAAGATTAAGATTAGGGGTGATTAAGAAGAGACCAGCATCACTGAGGTGAAATCTGCGAAGTGTTTTCTGAGAGAGAGCACAGAGGCTGTGTTTCAGAGAGAGCCAAGGTTGTGCCTTGTGCTGCAGCAGGACTTGGTACTGTGTAAGACTCACCCAGGTTGTACTGGTTTTGAAGGCATGAAGAGGCCATGGAAGGCCATTAGTGAAGGTGCAGACTCAGTTGCAATTGATGGCCCAGAACTGAAGGGGTCATGCAAAGGAGTTGAGGCTTGGCACCATAAAGAGAGTCTATGAGAGGCTAGTGGTGAAGCCTAGTTACAGAGGAAGACAGCAGTGTTTTGGAGATGCCAGTGCCATGAGATGACCACCAAGAACAGCAGCAGCAGTGGAGTACAGGCAGCTGGAGCCTAGAAGACAAGCTGTGTGCTACAAACTGCAGAGCTGGAAAAGTGACCCAAGCACTTGGAGGAGCCCGGAAGATCTGGAGTTGGATCTCAGACATTGAGCCATTGGAGTTTGAGCTTTACTTTTGATTGTGACTGTGCCCTGATATTCCCTCTTGAAGGAAAAAGGTGCTTTAGTGGAGTCCACAGTTAAGAGACTTTGAATTTTTAAAAGACTTTGAATTTTAAAAGATATTGGATATTTTAAAGGGATTGAACTTTTAATATGTAAAGACTGTGGGACTCTAAAAGTTATTTAGATCTTGGGGATGAATAAGAAAGTAAGGGTTGAGGCTTAATAGTGATGTGTTTGTGTGTCAAGTTGACAAGGGGTAAATTGTAATGGCTGGTTTTGTGTGTCAACTTGACACAGGCTGGAGTTATCCCAGAGAAAGGATCTTCAGTTGGGGAAATGCCTCCATGAGATCCAGCTGTGGGTATTTTCTCAATTAGTGATCAAGGGGGGAGGGCTCCTTGTGGGTGGTACCATCTCTGGGCTGGTAGTCTTGGGTTCTATAAGAGAGCAGGCTGAGCGAATCAGGAGAAGCAAGCCAGTAAGAAACATCCCTCCATGGCCTCTGCATCAGCTCCTGCTTCCTGACCTGCTTGAGTTCCAGTCCTGACCTCCTTTGGTGATAAATAGCAATTTGGAACTGTAAGGTGAATAAACCCTTTCCTTCCCAACTTGCTTCTTGGTCATGATGTTTGTGCAGGAATAGAAACCCTGACTAAGATATTATGAATAATTATTTCCAAAGATATCATTCAATAATGATTATCCACACTAACACAAATTTAGGATAATACTTAAAACTTAAATTTGTTTTTATTAGTAAAAAAAAGTCATATGATTTTAGAAATTTTTATAATTTTAAAATGAATATTTTGATTAATTACTTGAAAATTTCATATAAGGAATGCTGAAAATAATCACCCTAACTCCTTTCCTCATTTCCTTTCAGATCGATCCCTACCTTCTTACCTGTCAACTTAGTTTTCATTTAATGATCCATCAACTCCAATTTGTGCTATCCATTTAATTCTGAGTGTAGTGCCATCTATTAGAGCATGGTTAATTTTCTGGGAGCCACATCTCTAAAGAAAACTGACTTTCCCTCCACCAGAATCCATCATCTGTCCTGGATTAATCCAATATATATTTAAAATTTTCTATATAATATCAATTTCAAATTTTGTATTTGGAATATGTTGTATTAATATCAAATGTCTTGTTATTTAATGAAATAATTTTCTAATTTTTAAAATAATTTTTCATACTCTTATTGTTTTAACTTCATAAAAATATTTAAGGTGTACTGAGAAGCAGAAGGGAGAGAAAAAAATCATATATTTTATAACATCAAATTGGTATAAGATGTAATATAGCCTATATTTTTCTCTTATTAAAAGTAGATTTCTCCTCTCTTATCTATTACAAAGTTTCCTCCTGTACCAGAGGCAAATAAATATAGAAACATACAACCAGAGAGTATGAAGAAAGTGAAAGATTTTGAAAACTCTCATTCCTAAACAGGATGTCTCAATCAAATCCCTCCCCTCAGGACTCAGGGAATCCTGTGGAAAATAAATCAGAATGACTGAAAGATCCAGAGGGAATAGAGGACACCAAGGAAACAAGGCCCTCTAATCAACATGATCAAGGCTACATGAACTCACAGCATGCTTATAAAGGTCTCCACTAGATAGAGTCCTACAGCAAACAGAGGACACATACCCTCTCCCTAATCCAGCACACACACAGGAAAAGTGTATCAAATAACAGAAAAAGAACAGGAGAAAACAAGAAAGTCTATTAATATATCAGGTAGATTCATTTAATACTAAATGTCCCTGAAAATAACAGGGGACTTCAAATGATCAACCTTACATTATCACATGATGTTCCCCTATAAACTATGTATACAAAGGAGGACCCTCTGGTAGTTTGTCTTTTCTTACCTATAGTGACTCTTCTGAAACCTCTGGTAGAAGCTCTGGTTCTTCCTTCTTTCTTCTTGACTATTTTACTGTTATTTTCTAAGAACTTTCCATATTTTAGTGCTTCTAAGGATATAAATAACTTTTGATTTTTTTCTGCTCCTGTATTCTTTGCCTGTTACTTGGAGAGGAAGTATAAAGGCTGGACAATTTGAATGCCAGGGTGTTCAGTCTTAGTTATTTTGATATTGTCATATGAGATTTTGTTTTAGCTTAGAAAAGCTTTTAGTAATTGTTGTTGCCTGGCAAGTAAGATCACAGTCCTTAGAGAAACTGTTACTAGGTGATCCTAACATATTCTATGTAATTTGTCTTTGTAGTATTCTTCTTCATGAGGACTGGGTGTGACCTCATGCTTAACACAGCTATATCATACTTCTGTACTTATTTTTCTAGCCTAATTCCACTCCTTTGTCAAAATATTTCTTGTAAAATTTAAATGGATCTGTGACCTGTAAAGTTACTTAATTTGGAGCCAAAAAGAGCGGACTCAGAAGCCTTGGATGGTAGGAGTGTATTCTTGCATTCCTTCATCATTATCAGTGGGTTTTGTTGTTGTTGTTGATAGTGATGATGATCTTTGTTTTTTGTATCTTGAATAGAACTTTTATTTAAAATGTGTGGATTTTTCATTTTTATGTAACATTTTAATCTTTATGAATTTTACATCATTCACCTCAAATCGCTCATTTCCTGATCCCTTCCTACCTAGGACTCTGCCCTTGCAACCTCCCCACCAAAGGAAAAAAGGAAAAGAAAAAAGGAAAGGAAAGGAAAGGAAAAAGTCTCATTGTGGAAGCTGTAGTGTATCACACTGTGTCTCCCAGAATACCTTTTGTCCATGCTTCTTTACTTACAAATGTTCATTACAATGTGTCACTGGTCTGGTTGGAGGCCTGGCCCCTGGCTTCTACTACACTGTCAGTACTGGATTTTCACCAGGACTCCCCAGTTGTTGCCTGAGTCATGGAGATCCTAAAGCGTTGGATCTATAGAACCACCCTATTCACATGATCTAGCAGTTCGTAGATGGGGTAGATGTTGGGGTGGGCCAACTCAAAACTCTGGATCTGGGACTGGGTGGTAGCTAAGCTGGTTAGCTTGCCAGCTCTCCAGCCTTCATACCACCAGGGTTAGCTCTCCAGCACTGCCCTGGCTAGCTCACCCAATGCTACAGCCAAAATGGGACAGAGACAGCTCTTCCACTCTCACGTCCTCTGACAAGCTGACCTGCTCCGAAGCCATGCCATCAAGGCCGGGTCTACTGTGCTGCCCAGGCAAGGGCCAGATTTCCCTGGTGTTATAGCTGGTAAGGGGCAGGGCCAGTTTTCCTACTGTCATGACCCCTGGACCAGCTCTCCACCTATTGCAGGTCTTTCTCTCTCTCTTTCTCTCTCTCTCTCTCTCTCTCTCTCTCTCTCTCTCTCTCTCTCTCTCTCTCTCACACACACACACACACACACACCTACCTACCTACCTACCTACCTACCTATTTACTTTTGTTTCTTGCAGGGTGAGCTGCTATTTATTTATTTATTGATTGATTCTTTCATGCATTATATCCCAAGGACAGTTTTCCTTCCTTCCTCTCTTCCCAGTCCCTCTCTACCACCTTACTTCTCCCCCAGATCCAAACCCCTTTGTTTCCCTCCAGAAAAGAGAAGTTCTCCCAGTTTTATCAACCAAACTTGGAGTAACAAGTTACAATTAAGAATAGTCTCATATCAAGGCTGGATGATGGAACCCAGTAGGAGGAAAAGCATCCCCAAAGGAGGCTAAAAGAGTCAGAGACAGACCCTGCTCCCATTGTTGGAAGTCCCACAAGGATACTAATCTATAAAACTGTAATTTACATGCAAAGGACCTAGCACAGACCCATATAGGCTCCCTGACTGTCACTTCAGTCTCTGTGAACTCCTATGAACCATGGCTAGTTGATTCTGTGGGTTATGTTCTTGTAGTATCCTTGACTCCTCTGGTTCCTAAAATCCTTCCTCTCTGTCTTCTGCAGGATTCCACAAGCTCAGTTTAATGTTTGGCTGTGGGTCTCTGCAGCTGTTCTTCTATCAACCTACCAGTTGCTAGATGACGGTTCTCTGATGATGATTATATTAGGTTACTAGGCTGCAGTCTACCTGAATATCATTAGGGATCATTTCATTGACTTTTTTTTTCAAACATGTTTGACTCTATCCTAGGTCTCTGGGCTATCCAGTCTGGTTCCTGATTCTCCAGATGGTGTCAGATGTGAGCTCCCTCTTGTGGCTTGGGTCTTGAGTTGGATCAGTCATTGGTTGGCCACTCCCATAATTTCTGCTTCACCTTTACCCCCAACACATCTTGTAGGCCATACAAATTGTAGGTTTGGTGTCCCAAACTCTACACTGGAAACCTTGCCTGGTTACAAAAGATGGCAAGCTCAGGCTCTGTATCCCTATTTATTACAAGTCTTAGATAGAGTCACCCTCATAGGTTCCAAGAAGTTTCCATTGCATTCCATTGCATTCCATTGCATTCCATTGCATTGCATTCCATTCCATTCCATTCCATTCCATTCAGGTTTCGGTCTTGCCCCTGAAATACCCCACAGTTGCAGTTCTCTCTCCCATTCTCTCTCCCCACAACCCTCCACCTGATCACTCCTGTTCCCATCCCCACCCACTCCTAGTGTACCCACAACATCTATGCATCCCCTCCCCCTTGAGCTCTCCTTGTTACTTAGCCTCTTTAGATCTGGGGATTGTAACATTGTTATCTTTAACTGTGCAACTAATATTCACTTATTAGAGTATACCTACCTTGTTTGTCTTTTTGTGTCTGGGTTACCTCACTCAGGATGATTTTTTTTTCCTAGCTTCATTCATTTGTCTGAAAATTTTGTGACATCACTTTTTTTTTTTAAACAGTAATACTCCATTGTGTAAATGCACCACATTTTCCTGATCCATTCTTTGGTTGGGGAACATCTAGATTGTGTCAAGTTTCTGGCTACTATGAATAAAGCTGCTATGACTATAGTTTAATAAGTATCCTTGAGGTAGGATAGAGTCTCCTTTAGGTATGTGTAGGAATGGTATAGCTGAGTTTTGAGGTAGATCATTTCCCACTTTTCCAAGAAACAGTTGTATTGATTTCCAACATGCCTGAACAAGTTTACCAGAAATGGAGGAATGTTCCCCTTGCTCTTCATCCTAGGCAGCATGAGTTGTCACTTGTGTTTTTTATCTTCACCAGTCTGATAGGTGTAAGATGGAATCTCAAAGGAGTTGTATTTACTTTTCCCTGATGGCTAAAAATGATGTTAAACCTTTTCTAAAATGTTTCACAGCCATCTGAAATTTCTGTGTTGAGAATTTTCTGTTTAGATCTGTATTCCATTTTAAAATTGGATTATTTGGTTTATTGATGTCTAATTACTTGAGTTCTTTATATATTTTGGATATTGTGGAGTTGGTGAAAATATTTTCTTATTCTATAGGTTGCTGTTTTATTAGATATATTCTTTATTTACATTTCAATTCTTGTCCCCTTTCCTGGTTCCCCCCTCCCCCGAAAATCCCATAAGTCATCTCCCCTTCCCCAATCAACCCTCCCCCGCTTCCCTGTCCTCGTATTCTTCTATACTATGGCATCAAGTCTTTCCAGGACCAAGGACCTCTCCTCCCTTTGGTGTCTAGCAAGACCATCCTCTGCTGCCTATCTGTTTGGAGCCATGGGTAACTCCATATTTTGTCCCTGGGAGCTCTGGGAGTACTGGATGACTCATTTTGTTGCTATTTTATCTTATTGACAGTACCGTTTGCCTTACAGAAGCTTTTCAGATTCATGAGGTCCTATTTATGAATTGTTGATCTTACTGCCCTTTTAGAATTTGCTGTAACTTAAAATAAATGTGAATCTCTCATTCACACTTCTGGTTTTTACAAACTAGCTGGAGAAGAATTAACCAGAGAAACAGTTTGCCTTTAAGTAAATGTACTCTAGAATATGTGTTTGAGGTTTTGGGAAGAGAAAAGACAGCATTTCTTCCTAAGCAGTTAACATGTGGTGAGAGTCAAGCTGTGTAATGCTGTGGAAAGCTTTGAGTGAGGAGGTTTTTTTTTAATTTGTTTGTTTTTGTTTTTGTTTTTTTCTGTAAGCCATACAGAACCTTAGAGGGGGTACATTCATGAGCCAGGTGATCCTACATATCTAGATATGCAACAAGGGGCAGGAAGATGAAGAGGAAGTTGCGTGCTGACTAAGGAGAGAATTTTAAAGTGTATTTACGCTTGAATATGTTCATTTACCTACACAAATATAAACATATGCAATGTTCTTTGTCAAATTTACTCCATTATCATCTTCTCCCATTTCTTTTCTCTCCCACCAAATCCCTTCTGCTCACGTTCCAGGTTCCCCTCCTATTTTCACATCATTTTTCTTCTGTCACCCACAGCATTTAGTAGTGTTGCTGCATGAGTGTGTTTTGGGAACCATTATTTTCTTGAGTAGGATCAATGTGTCAGTAGCTGTGCTCCAGAGTAATATAACTTCCAGCCCTTGCAGCATTTAACTACCTGTAGCTCCTTTAAGAGGAAGTTTGGGCCTTTGCCCAATAAGAACCATTCCTTAGTTAGAGAAAGTTACTCAGACTCAGGAGAACAACAACAACAACAGCAACAAAAACCTAGTAGAGAACCTTGTTAAGCAAATTTCCCATTAGAATCTTTGGAAACATTGAGTGTAGAATTCAGAAGTCCAGAAGCATATTGGAGGAAATAAACTATATAATAGTTTAGTACTATGATATACTAGAAAAGAGTTTTATAAATGTGTATTTATAGGAATAATTCATATTTGGCGATAAAATACTCATGTTGTCAGTGTTGTTTCTGTTCACAGTCTTTAATAAAATAGTGTCACTATTGATAAGGCAAGTTCACTGGTCTTCCCGTGTTTGAGTACCTAATTTGTTTCTAGTGAAAAATTAAAAACCTGATGCAAAATAAGTGTCAGAAAAAGCAGTGACTTTTTAAGTTGTTCTTGGATCACACACTGGTAACAATGATAGAGAACTCTCAGCACTTATTAGACATCAAGCAGAGATTAGTTTCTCAAAGTTACTATTATAAATTAGCCATTTATTTTAAAGTGGGAGCATTCTACCGTGGTAATTATGGAGTCATAACACATTAATAACCTTTAATAAGCCCTGTTAAAAACAGGGTGTGTTTTAAGGCGAATGCTATTATTAACACATTATGTGTATTTTTATGTGCAGAGACTCTAAATTTGTACATTAAACACATTTAAACAGAACTTGGAGTTACATTCTATTCACTGTATGTGTTGTGATCATTAAAAGAGAAATAGGTGTAAGACTATGTTCTATGGCATGTGGTGAGGTGTGGGAAAAGTGGGTTGCCTCAGCAGGCCCAAGCCAAGGCATCCCTTCCCCTTGAGGGACCAGCCACACAATGGTATAGCATAGAATAGAATTTATTTAGGGCATGGGGAGGGGAGTTAAGAGAGTAGTAGAGGCAGAGAAAGGCAGAGAGAAGGAGAGAGCAGAGAAGTAGAGGCCAGCCATGACCACCTGGAGAGAGAAGGGGAAGGGAAGAGCCCAAGAGGGAAAGAGAACAAGAGAGCCCAGAAACAAGAAAGAGGGAAGGGGACAAGCAGCCCTTCTTATAGTGGGCCAGGCCTACCAGGCTGTTGCAAGCGAACTGGGGAGGTGTATACCTGGCTGTTGCCAGGTAACTGTGGGGATGGAGTACAGACAGAGTATCAACAGTATCTATCCTGAAAATTACTCACTTTTTAAGTTGGAGGTAGAATTGCCCAAACAGTGTTACTCAGCATCCATAGTTAATCATTTAAAGTTCTCAATATATATTATTTCAGACCTGGCTACATAAGGGGTTCATTCCTGGAGAAGACTAATTCTCCTTCTCTCAGTAGTCATTATATATTGGTAGTTCTTAGTATAGGGTTATTGTCCTGTAACATTTTTTCTTTCCACTTCATTTTTTAAAAAGATTTATTTATTATATGTAAGTACACTGTAGCTGTCTTCCAACACACCAGGAGAGGGTGTCACATCTCATTATGGATGGTTGTGAGCCACCATGTGGTTGCTGGAATTTGAAATCAGGACCTCTGGAAGAGCAGTCAGTGCTCTTAACTGCTGAGCCATCTCTCCAGCCCCTTCTTTCCACTTTAGAATGTCTACTAGTTTTGTCCTGGTTCAGGTCTTGGTCAGGCATTCATACTATTGAGTAAGATGAATGGAAAGGGTAGGAGGAAATTGTGTAATTATATTTTAACTTTAGAGAATAAAATTTATCAATAAATTGTTTAGACACAATTCACATATCAATAGATTTCTAAGAAGATGGAAGGAGAGACCCCTGGTCCTGGAAAGACTGGATGTAGAGGAATGCCAGGACAGAGAAACAAGAGGGGGTTGAATGGAGAAAAGAGGGAGGGAAGGAGGCTTATGGGACTTTCGGGGAGGGAGGAAACGGGAAAGGGGAAATGATTTGGAATGTAAATAAAAAAAAAACTTAGAAAATAAAAAAAAGAATAAATTCAATGCTAAAGGCACAAAAAATTGTTTAATATATGTACATATGTATATGCCTGTATATCTCAAGTATGTGTTATTTCTTCTCTCTATAGTCTTCCTGACTATAGAGTATCCCTTTTCTGAGTGTGGGGATTGAAGGGATGTACCACAGTACCCATGTACTGTCTGTTTATTTTAAAAGGAAATATCTCTTAGATCTTTGAAACTGATCTTCACAGTTGTAGAGAAGCTAATGTGAAAAGATGTTTTAAGAAAGTATTAACTTGGATCACTGTCTACTCAGAAACCATCATTGCCGAGTTAAGTAAGTGACTACAGGAGCCCAGGGTCATTCCTGGAATCCATTGACCTAATCTCCTAGAACAGAGTACAAGGGATGCTTCCTGAATAGTCTGCCTCCAGCTTAAGGTACACACACCAATTTTCAGAGTGATGGTGCATAGCTCCTAGGGGAAAGTGCTATTTCTATGCTGGAAACTTCTACTTAAAGCCCTGCCTCCCTTTCCCTTCATATAAAATATACCCAGGCTCAACAGATGATGATGAATTTCTTGGCTCGAGCACAGCCTGGTTAATCATTTCAATAATGTTTTACTTGGAACAAAGGATAATGCTTGACCTGTATTTTTAGAACTGCATTTCGTGGAAAGGTTTTAATTTAAAAGAGAACAGCAAAATGTCACCAGATATATATGACAGAAACTGCATTCCATTACCTTTGTTCTCTTACATACTTACTATACATGAAATCAATCATACATATTTAAATTGTGTGTTTTGACTTTAAGGCAAGCTTTTTCATAAATATACACTTTTATGTTTACCTTTTTACAATCAGTATTGTGAGGTAATGTTTTCTTCTTTTGAATTCTTAAAAAACTGTGGAAGGACCTCAACATGATATAAGAAAATGCAACTTGGACATAGCTATCTTCCTGATAATGGAATCCAAGAGTACATGTGTAATAATTGTAAAGTTAGTATAAGCAATAAAACACATTCGAAACTTTAAAAAGATTTGAACATCTTCTGAGCCCATATAAAGCACATTGTCTTCAGACCATTGGGGAAAAAATAGATATTTTCTGTAACCTACTTCAGATATTTATTTTTTTTTCTGGAATCATTATTTATTCAGATATTCAGCCCCTTGTTACCAGTCCGATTGCCTATGTAAATTAATTATGCCTTATTGAGTATTTAAATTATGAGTTTTAGAAGAATGACTTCATCTTTGGACATTACTTGTAGGTGCTTCCCTGCATCAGTTAAGTCTATCATCAGTTAAATATTTCTGAGTGCATCACTGACTCAGTGGTGTTTGAGATCAAGTTGAAAATCATCATCCATATATAAATGAGATGAGAACAAAGACAAAAAACTGCTCACACTGCAGAAATAGAACAAAGGACCTAATCAAGAAATCTCTAATAATAAAATAACAGTCTGGGACAAAGTTGTTAGAGTGGGGTTGTCCCTGACTCTGATGCCTGCCTGAGGATCCCAAGGGTTTCCCAAGTCGTAAGTCCTCTGCCTTATCTGGCTTCAGTGGAAGAAGATGTG
Organism: Tokudaia tokunoshimensis; assembly: GCA_036184795.1. NCBI lineage: Eukaryota > Metazoa > Chordata > Mammalia > Rodentia > Muridae > Tokudaia > Tokudaia tokunoshimensis. The sequence continues at coordinate 438,649 of BTHU01000011.1, forward strand.
CCTAGTCCTGGTAGTGACTTGATGAACCAGGGTGGGTTGGTACCTGGGGACTGGCTATCCCTTATCAGAAGAGAAGGGGATGGAGCATGGTGGAGGGGTTATGTGAGAAGAGACTGGGAGTAGGGTGGCTGTGATCAGGATATAAAATGAATGAAAACTAACTAACTAACTAACTAAATAGGGAAAAAAGAGTAGATAGTGGTATCCTTGACCATTATGACTCACTCAATCCTAGCGTCTCCGTGGGAGGTGAATCACTCAGTCTTGCTGAGACTTGATTTTTCAGGGTAGGATGGTACCCAATAGGGGCTTACCCTTCTCTTAGAAAGGGAGGAGGTACAAGAGGGAAGTGTTTGTGAGGGTGGACCAGAGGCAGAGAAAGGATGGGGCTGCGATCAGGATGTGAAGCGAATGAATGAGTGAATGAATGAGTGAATAAATAAACAAATAAGGGTAGGTAGTGGGGCCCCTTTCCTATGCCTCCTCATCACCACATAGGAACCACACCAATAACAAATATATGAGATAATACTGTGCCTCCATGTGAGATCCTTCAGTGATAGCACAGCCAAGGCAGGGAGTAGAAAACCACAGTAAGTGCCAGAACTATCCTCAACATTTATAAAGCTTTATTAGAACTTAGCTATACCCACGCATTTGCATATTCCCCAAACTTGCTTTTTTACTACAGTGACAAAGTTGCTTAGTCCTTATAAACACTGTAGTATTGAGAGCTAAAAATACTTGGCCTTGTCAGACCCTAATATAAATGTATTCCCTAAATTCAGCTGCTGTAATTATCTAGACCCAAAGAAAAGCTTGTCAACATCTGCCATTCTCAATGTCCTCTTTCTCTGACTGCTATTTATGGATCAAGGTATGAGCTTTCAGATGTTCCTGTGGCCATACATTTGCTCTACCATCATGAATTATAACTCTCTGAAATCATAATCCAAATTTAAACATTCACTTTTAAAAGTTACCTTGGTTGTGATTTATTATCACAGCAATGGAAAAGTAACTAAGACACACAGGAAAACAAAGAAAATGTTCACTGAGAACCTATTTGTTGAACACATATTTAAGATAGGTATCATAATTATCTGGTGCTATGGATTCATCTGTATCAATAGTTAAGTCCTTATGACTTAATCCAATCATACTAACAGGTATTTCTTGAAGAACTAAATGCTTAACCAAGCAAATGAATGGACACTGTCTAATATGCTCAGGCCATTCTCAATTCACTTAATGAGAATTTTGTATTTAATTTTATTTTAGATTTAAAACTTGACTTAATTATTTTAATGCTGAATATTTTATATACACTGAATTTTGAGTCAATATCTTCACTATTAGACAGATCTATGAGTAAATTTTGTGGCAACCTGTGAAACACTCTACTGAAAACTATACCATTCTATTGCTGTGTCTCAGTCATTAACTCAGGACATTTCATTTGCCAAGAGAATGTTCAAAGCAGAACATGAGCTATGTGGCATTTTTTTCATAAAAATTAGCATGTGTTTTGAAGGACATAATCAATAATGATGCATGCTATTATGAATTCAAGGTGCTCTGACATTACCAGTCACAACATATAAATATTAGTGTGATCTTGACTTTTTCTTAACATAACCAGAAATTTTATCTTTTTATTTGTTTAAAACAAAGGACTAATCCTATTTTATTTTATTTATTCATTTATTACTCTGTATGTTTATGAATATGTTCATGAAATCTTTGAGTTCCCAAGCTTCACTTTAGGGACATTTGCCTTTCACTTTAATTGGTGTGAACATTCATACCAGAAGTAGGCTGGGTCCTCTCTGAAGCAGAAAAAAGGGAAGAGCATTGATATTGTGAAAGATTAAGATTTCTTTTTTATAATAATGTTTACATGTCTTCATTCTAAGTTACTCTGAATCCAGAAGCTTCAGGTCTTTGGGCAAATTAGTATTTGTCGCTTAACAGTATGTGTGTATGTGGGGGGGAGGGCGTTAAATAAAGGATTATTTGTTAGGGCTTTTTTCTCTCTTTGCCAAGAAGTCTTGCCTCCTGCCTACCAGATGGGAAGGAGGTTTGGAGCAATGAACTTTTATTGAATTGGTAGGAGAGAGGCACTCTCACAGAAGGAAACAAATTTTACACAAGCAATTATGTATGAATACACATACATTCATGTATCTTCATAGACTCCTGTTGGAGTATTCAGCTACTTATCTCATATTTACATACTTACACACACACATCCACACTTGCATATGCATATGGAGTGAAAGTCTAAGTGCCAGTGCAAAAACCTCCCTCATTTCTGTATGAAAAATAAACTCCAACCCTTATTGCGTAGAGAAAGAAAAAAAGCTTTTGTTCTTTTATTGCTATATGAATTAAGTCCAAGTCTGTAAGAAAAAAATGTTTGTCCTCTTAAGTAAGATTGAACCTGCCTATCTGTTAAGAAAGAAAGTTCCCTTGGTAAGGAAAAGCCTGCCTGCTCTTTTTGATTTCCGCAGCTTTTGTCTCTCTTCATCTCTCTCTTATGCTGTTATACTTTACTATGTTCTGCTATCTCTCCACCTTCTGCCTTAGTTTCTAACTATCTTACTGCATTCTGCATTCTGCTCTCTCCGTCTGCCTCCTAATTCTGTTTTCTCCTTCTGTCACCGAATGTTATTGTTTCTAGTGTTTCATACCTTATTTAGTAGAATAGATAACATGGTTTTCTAAGCATTTTTTTAAACAAAATTTCTCTCAAAGTTCAAACAAATTCAAATCCTAAATTAAACTTGAAGTTTACGACAAAGATGTTTACATGTGTTTTCATTGAGACTAGTTATCTAGCTAGATATTCATTATCTGTCACTACCTCCACAGCTTCATTGAGAATCTAAAACTATAATTTCTGTGTCTAACACTGAAGTTCTATATAGGTAAACACAGCCAATATTTCATCTTCTGTCCTTGATCCTACAGTAAATCATTCATTCTCAGTTTATGGCCTTTAGTTAATTGTTTTACAGCCCTAAGGAATGTATTCTTTAATTGTGAGTCTGCTTTCTGTCTTCCCATGACACGTGAAGATTCTCAGAGTTCTAGCTGCAGTAGTCATATCACAGAAGGCTTTAACTGCAGTCCTATTGTAAAATGGCTTAATAATTGCTAGAATATTTTAAGGAATTCTTATTGAATCATCATTCAGAATTCAGAGATCATCTGTATAGCATCACTACAAGACAGTACATTTTCATTGATTTGTGGAAAATCTGTCCAATAGAGTGGGCCAATGCCCAGGAATTATATATTAATTTTTATATAATTAATTTATTAAATATATATTATAAATTTAATAGACAGGAAAAGCATATCAAGAACAGGAATCAGTCCTGAAAATGTTTTTCATTAGATCTTGCCTACAAGGACTCATTCATCACAGTACACAGACTATGGTGAAACCATCTCAGGAAGATCACCTGCTAGCCTTTGGCCTACCCTAGATGGCTTCTGACAGAAGTGTGACTGATATGCTCTCTATAAAGACTCTAGTGTTTAGAGTTAAAGGATGCCAAACTGTGTTACTATTTTCCAGAAGATGTTTCCATGTCTAACTCTGCAGGAGCATGGGCCCATAGATACTTCTACTTATGCCCCCGACAGTCTAGACTTTAGAAGATTAGATTTTAGTTGTATCTTTTAATTGCCTTTGTTGTTGGTTTTTTTTAATCCCATCCAAAAATCCCTCCAGTCAGAACTGGTTCTGACATATAAAGTAACATTTTATATATAACAGTAATCTTTACTGTTCCTTAAAATTAAGAGAGAAGAAATTCTTGGCTACCTTAGCAATTCAATTTTTAAAAAATGTGTTTAAAAAGCATTGCCAAGGTCCAACAGCTAGAACAATACATGATCCTTCATTGTCTCCAAATTAATCAGCATTTAAAATTTTGGGACAAATTAGGGTCCTTTGTTAGATGACATAACAATTTATTAAAATGGAAATTAAGTTCATTTTTTACTGAAAAATTTAAAAAAATGTTATCTATTCTCTTGCTTCGAAAAATGCATATATGTATAAGTTTTATGTTAAGAGTGATACTTAGAACCCACATGTTGGAAACATGGAGACATGTTAGTATAAAGGAGCATAGAAAACAACAGTAAACACTAAAACATTAAGAGACTTAGGAAACATATGTCTTAGGTAAGACATCCTGTGTCTGATAAAAGATGAAGTAAATTCAGCAAAAGAATAAATCACATTATTAAGGGTAGAAATAAATTAATAGAAATAAGTTTCAACACAAATTTTAAAGTGTGATGAAGCTTCTAACTACTTCATAATTTTTGATATCTGTGTTTACTTCAGTAAAAATATAGTTTAATTTAAATAAACAAGAAAGGGGAAATAAGAAAATAGTTTTCCTTATTTCACATGTACTAGGACATGATGAGACTATCATTACTTCAATAAACAGAACAAGATGACAATGACATTATGTGACCCTTGGTGCTAGGTCATTTGAGGTAATTTACTTTTCTTTTAAGTGTGTATTTTCAAGTCACTGTAGGACTAGGCACATCCTCTTCTACAGAGGCCAGACAAGGCAGACCACTTAGGGAAACAGGATCCTGAGGCAGGCAACAGAATCAGAGATGGCCCCTGTTCCAGCTGTTGAGGGATCTGCTACATATGTGCAGGGAGACCTAGGTCCAGCTCATGCATGCTGTTCGGATGGTGGTTCAGTCTCTGGGAGCCCCCAATAGTCCAGGTTATTTGACTCTGTTGGTCTTCTTGTGGAGTCTCTATTTCCTCCAGGTCCTCAAACCTATCCCCTTCTGTGTGTACTCTCAGAGGACAATTATGCTAGGCTCCTGTCTGCAAGCATAACAGACTATCTGCAAGTAAGAGATTGGTTCCTGCATCAAGAAATTTGCAGGCAAATAGATGGAACTAGAAAACACCTTCCTGAGTGAGGTAACTCAGATCCAAAAGCACATCTATGGTATGTACTTAGTTATAAGTGGATATTAGCCCTAAAATTCAAGATACACATGCTATATTCCACAGACCTAAAGAAGCTAGATAACAAGGTAGAGCCAAGGTAAGACACTTGAATCTCACTCAAAAAGGGAAATAAAATTGTCGTCATCATCATGAGTGGTGTATGGAGAGAAGGAACTGGGTGGGAGAAGGGATGGAAAGAGTGACAGGGTTGGGGGGCTCAGGTGTTGGGAGAGAGTGGGAGAAAAGGCCCAGAAAGTGAGCAGAAATTGGCAGAAGAGAATCTCTAGGATGCGCCAGAGACCTGGAATGGGGGAGGCTCCAAGGGAGTCTATGAGGGTAAGTCTAGCTGAGACTTCTAGCAGTGTGGGATATGGAGCCTGATGTGGCCAATTCTGGTAGCCAGGCAGGACTTCCAGTGGAGGGATAAGAACACCAACTTACCCATAAAACCTTTGACCCAAAATGTGTCCTGCTATAAGAAGTGCAAGGACAAAGGTGTCACAGAGACCAAGGGAATGGCCAACCAATGACTGACCCAACTTGAGACAACTATCTACTCTTAAAGAAGCTTGGCTAGTAAGATGAGGAAATAGTTTATATTTCATTCTATGCATATCAAAGTTCTTTAGAGGGTATCCAAAAGAAAAAGAAAAACATGTAGTCTTAGGACTTAAATCTCACTTAAAGCAGCTTGAAAAATGAATAATATACTGCAAGAGTGGGAATTGAGCTTAATACTTCCAGGAGGAAACAGTAAATGTTTAAATGAGCAGATAGTATTTGATCTGGATCATGAGAGATGAATTGCACTTGCCCAGGCATTGATGCAACAAAACATATTTCACACAGGAGGAAATGTATGTGTAGAACTAAAGATGTAAAAAGAACCAGCAAATGTTGAAGATGATTTTTTAAAACTCTAATTGAATAGAATTTGCATGAGACAGGTGAGTAGAGATAAGACATAGAAACTAAATTTGATTCTTATACAAATGGCACACTGAACTGTGAGAAATAATCATGGAGCCAGCAAAGTTTTTGGGTGGTGGTAGTGAGAGTTTATTATTAAATAGAAAACAGGTGTTAGGAGAATAGATAATGACCTTCAATAGATGGAACTGACCGTGGTCATCCCAAAGAATAGTGATGAGAAGGAGACAGTATGTTTATGAGTAGAAAGGAAAGAGGGGAACTAGTCTGAAAAGGTGACTGTGCACATAACACTGATGGGAGCTGCTGGTTGGTTTTACTTTTATGTTGATACTCAGGTTACAGGAAGGAAAACAGAGATGTCTATTAGAGAATGCAAAAATAACAGCCATTTGTGTTGGAGGAGAAAGTAGAAAAATATAATAATCATGATTAGAGACACATTTTTGAACTTAGATTGGCATATGTATGGCCAATGACTAGTAAGAGGTGGAAAACAAGAGATAAGGAAATATTTGGGAATGCACAGCAATAAGTCATAAGTGGCGTCTTGCTGAGAGCCAAGAATACCTAGGAAAAAACTTGAAGATCAGGAAAAAAACAGAGAATGGCAATGTAATTAGCACTAACCATGAGGTAGACTGAGAAACATCAAAGAAAGAGAAGATTTCTAGCCCTATGAGTATCACTAGATTGCCACTGTATTTCCTCAATTACAGGAGAGAGGCCAGGCACTATTACAGCAACATCACTTGCACACTCCAGATATCTCAACTGTAGGTGAGTGTGTGCTCTACAAGTGCAGCTATTTTAAAAGGGGACGAAGAATTCTTGGAAAGAGCACTTTTAAATGTACTTATTCTTTAAAAGGCAGGCTTATGAAACCAATCTTAATTAAATGCAGCAGATCTCAGATCACATACAAAAATGCACATGTACATGCACATGTGCATGCGCATACACGTACACAGAGATAGAGAGATAGAGAGATAGAGAGAGACAGAGACAGAGAGAGACAGAGACAGAGAGAGACAGAGGCAGAGAGAGACAAAGACAGAGAGAGACAGAGACAGAGAGACAGAGACAGAGAGACGGAAAGGCAGAGAGAGTAAAAGCCATGAAAATAGAATGAAAACTCTTTTGGAGAGAAGGTGTTTTGTGGGAGTGGGAGGGAGATAAGAAGATATTTTAATTGAATATAATCAAATTATATGTGTATGAAATTGTGAAGAATAGAAGAAATTATATTGATAATAGGATATGTTATACATTAAGGTAGTTATACAGTCAAGGCCTTAGAGTATTGTGTTTATTATTTCACAACATATGGACCTACTTCTGAACCTATACCTTAAAAGATGTTACTCGGTATTCTCTTACATAAGTGACAACAGATTGTTTTTTTCTTCTCTTAATTTAGCCAATACTGCCTATCTCTGTTCTCAAGGATGTTTTACAAAGTACAGTAAATGTCTATAACCACATGGTTTTTCAGTAAATCACTAACAAATGCTGCTTATGTGTCTGTGGTTTAAGGGAACTGGAGCAATGAAATTTTCTTCCTTAATTCATTTTAAACACAATTTAGTACTATACTATAGCTGCTGTATTGAATACCTGCACATGATATGAATAGTAAAGGTGACTTATTGGGTATAATCAAGAGATCAAATGACAGCAAATAAAGCAAGGATGTGGAAGGAAGAACCTGTATTCATAGATGCACCAGAAACGTTGGCAATTACTCTAGAGGTTTCTCAAAACCACTGTAACTATCATACAATTACCTAGTACACACAGAGCCATATATAACAACAGAACTCTAAGTCAACATGATAGGGTTATCTTTGCACATCTATGTTTTTTGTTGCATTTTTCACAATAGTCAAGAAATGGAACTAGCCTGAATGTCCATCATAGATGAACAGATAAAAAATGTGATGCATTTACACAGTAGAATTTTATACAGCTGTAAAGAAAAGTGAAACTGATATCTGTAGGATATGTACAGAACTGGTGGTAATTACACAGTTAAGATAAGAGATAACTTCATGACTCATAATATAATTTTTTTAAAAAAAATCTTTAATCTTTTTTTACAGTCCAGTCATTTCCCCCCTTCTGATCTGCCCCCTGACAGTTCCTCATCCCATTCCTTTTCCCCCAATAGTTCTCCAAGAAGGGAAGTACTTCTTTATGGCATTTTGAGTAGTACTTCTGTCCAATACCATAAAACTTCAGCTGAGAAATCCATTGGCTCTTCAGTAGCACTCCCTTAAGTTTGATTTTTTTTCTCTTTCTATTGTAAGCATCTTTTTCTATAACTTTGAACTTAGACAGTTCTATAATAATATGCTTTGGCATAATCTTGTTAAATGGAATATGCTGGAAACTTAAATCTTCCTGTAGGTAGGTATTAATGTCTTTCCACAGATTTGGACAGCATTTTGATATTATTAATTTAAATAAAAAAATGAGCACTTTATCTGTGTTTTTGAATTCCTATGACCAAGGCTTTTCTTTTTGGATGCTTTCATACACCTCTAGTGAACAATTTGTTTCTCAAACATAACCCATTCTATCCCTTTCCTCAATTGCATGTTTTCCAACCACTTGTTTTTAAGGTCACAAATTTCTTTTGTTCTTTGAATGTTTATAATATGGATCTATTCTATTGCATTTTTAATTTCAGTTCCAAAATTTCTGTTCGATATTTTCAAAGATAATTTCAATGTCTCTTAAAATTCTGGGTTCTTCAGTGTTTTATAGGTTTCACAATTTTCTCTATCTTCTTGATGTTTTCTGAGAACGCTGTAAACATTTATTTTGAATAATTTGTCAGATAGTTCATGTCATTCCATTTCTTTAGAATTTGTTCTTTGGTGATTCTGGTCTTCCCTCATGAGCCAATTTGTCTTCTTGTTTTTTATATCTTTTGCTTTGCATTGATGTTTGTGCATTTAGTCTTCCCTCCTAAACTCTGTGGATAAGTCTCATTGTAAACAGAAATTCCCACAGGAGATCTGTGTATGGGAGGGTAGGATATTTACTCTGCAGTTCTGGCACCAGAAACATTGGCAGTGGTGTTGTCTTTGTGCAATTGACATCAGAGTTGAACGTCCCAAAAATTCTCAGCAGCCAATATTGGAAAACCAAAGTGATAGCCTGTGTTAGTGTGTTTGATGATGATGACTACTAATAACGTCTTGGTCTCTTTTACTTACAGTGAGGAAGTAGTAGCTTTTGCACTGTTATTTCATAGTACTTTATTTTTTCCCCTTTAGAAAAAAACAAAACAGTGTACTGAAGCCTGGGACATGTTTCTGAGATGCCTATGAATTTATTTAATAGGAAGGAGATTATAACAACGTTCTACACACTGTATAGGCTCACAGTGCCGGTTGCTAGAATTTGGAGGTTCTGAGGTCAATGTGTCAGCAAAACATTTATTTTTTGGCACTATGAGAATATTTTCTTTGCTTGTCACCTATATCCTGGTACTTTGTTGGCTTTGTAAGAATTTCCATTTTTGCAAATGTCTCTTTCATGTTCAAAATGTAGCCTGTACACACACACACACACACACACACACACACACACACACTCTATAGGATACTAGATATATTAAATCAGTGAAACCTGCAGTACCCAACAGTGTGATTTCAGCTTAATTTAACTAATTATATTTTGTTGTCCTCATTTCCAAATAAGGTCACATTCTAGGTTATAGTAGTTAGAAATTCAGTATGTAAATTTTAGAGGGACATAGAGAAAACCATAATATTCAGACAAACCAACAATGATTCCTTAATGATGAGCCACACTTTTATTTAGTTCTTTGTGTCTTTGTCTCCTGATTATTTATTTAATTTTGCCTTGAAGCTGAATGACTCATTCCAAACAGAACTATGGGTCTCATAGCAATACCAAGGCAGGGGATAATGAGTATAGATAAGGGCTCCATCTTGGAACAATGATTTTTAAAATCAATAAGGAACTGGATATTTAAATTCATTTAGGTATAAAACATGGGTATTATTGATTAATTACAATCAAGAATGTGGACATCATAAAATGAACATTCAATCATGCAAGTTAAACTTTGCGTGCTTCATTAAAATTATTTATGGTCTTAGGATTTACTAGTATGAATAAAAATAATTGCTTCACAGATTTATACTGATCGTATTTTTCTTCTGAAATGTTCTTTTTTAATAATTGAAAATTTTTATTTGACTACTAACATTAAACATTTTTTCTGAGGAAATAGTTTCAATTTTTATTTCATATTGTACCTTCTGCTGCTCTCCCTTGGACATTATGCCTCCATTATCAGCTAAACGAAGGCAATATCAAAGAAAAAGCTAATCTTTAAACAACTAATAAGATGAAGGTATAAAAATGAATAAGCATGATGCAAGACTTAAAAATACTATAAATCATAGTGGAAATGGGCTTATAAAGCCCCACTTGTAGATGAAAAGTGGTTGGCAATTGATTACTGATGGGAGCAGAAGAATCAGTTTCCTTTGGATGTAGCCCTTGAAAGACTGCGCTACTGGATGTCTCTAGCCCCTTGTACATATAGGCAGCACTAATCAAACTCAATGTGTCTTTAAATGAGTACATGAGGTTGGGAGGGAAAAGTGGTGGTGGGTATCAGAGGAGATGGAGGAAGATAAATGAGATGGATTTGATCAAAACATATGTGCATGTATAAAATTCTTAATAAAAAATTTTAAGATATTATTGTGAATCTTAGGACAACCTTAATTTTGGACACTAGGCATGTTTTCTGGGAGTTCCTAAGATCAATGCTTCTCTCTTTTGGGAAGATTTACACATACATTATTTAATTTGATAACATGGATCTACTCCTTACCATGTGAACCCTTGCTAACATTTGACTGCTGTGATTTTGCTTGTTGGTGGAATAGAAGCTACAGGAAAGGTGAATAGTTTTGGGAAGGGATGAAATTGTGGTAAGTTTATGGTTATTAAGAAGCCAGTTGTCACCCCCCCTTTTTTTTCATCACCTATCATGATGGTCCAATTCTGTACTCTTCTGCTTTAGTGCCAGTTTTAATGGTGTGATGCCTACAACTAGTACTACTCTAGAGGTCAAGGAAAAAAGTTCAAAACTCTTCAATGGTATTGTTTATTTGCTCATTTTTAAAATGCAACCTGATCCATTGTAGGACAGATAAATGTCTGTTTTGCATAACTTAAAATGTATATGGAACAAAATATTGTTATGAAACAGACATAAATAGTTTGTGAATCTTCCTTTACCTATATCTCTGTGCAAAACATATATGTTCTATATCTGTATTAACCTACCCCTGTGGAGCCATTTTTATTCTCCTCCAGCTTTTAAAGAAATTTTCATCACGGCTAATAACAATTGGATCATATTAATTACTATCAGAAGGACGAGCCATAAGTCTCTTTTTTCATCTTTTTATTAGTTATTTTCTTTATTTACATTTCAAATGTTATCCCCTTTCTTGGTTTCACCTCCGAAAACATTCCCACTCCTCCATCCATCCCCTGCTTACCAACCCAACCATTCCTGCTTCCCTGTCATGCCATTCCCCTACACTGGGGTATCAAGCCTTCACAGGACCAAAAGCGTCTTTTCCCATTGATGTCCAACAATTCTACATATGTGGCTGGAGCCATGGGTTCCTCCCTGTGTACTCTTTGGTTGGTGGTTTAGTCCCTGGGAACTCTGGTGGTAAGTAGGCTTCATCCCAGGGATGCAGAGATGGTTCAATATAAGGAAATCCATCAATGTAATCCACTACATAAACAATCTCAAAGAAAAAAACCACATGGTCATCTCATTAGATGCTGAGAAAGCATTTGACAAAATTCAGCATCCTTTCATGCTAAAGGTCTTGGAAAGATCAGGAATTCAAGGCCCATATCTAAACATAGTAAAAGCAATTTACAGCAAACCGGTAGCCAGCATCAATCTAAATGGAGAGAAACTTGAAGCAATCCCACTAAAATCAGGGACTAGACAAGGCTGCCCTCTCTCTCCATATCTTTTCAATATAGTACTTGAAGTTCTAGCTAGAGCAATTAGACAACAAAAAGAGGTCAAAGGGATACAAATTGGTAAGGAAGAAGTCAAACTATCACTATTTGCAGACGATATGATAGTATACATAAGCGACCCAAAGAACTCCACCAGAGCACTCCTACAGCTGATAAACGACTTCAGCAAAGTGGCCGGATATAAAATCAACTCAAGCAAGTCAGAAGCCTTCCTATACTCAAAGGATAAGCAGGCTGAGAAAGAAGTAAGAGAAATGATACCCTTCACGATAGCCACAAACCATATTAAGTATCTTGGCGTGACTCTAACCAAACAAGTGAAAGATCTGTATGACAAGAACTTCAAGACTCTGAAGAAAGAAATTGAAGAAGACCTCAGAAGATGGAAAAATCTGCCATGCTCATGGATTGGCAGGATTAATATAGTAAAAATGAGCATCTTACCAAAAGTAATACACAGATTCAATGCAATCCCCATCAAAATCCCAACTCAATTCTTCATAGAGTTCTTTCTCCTATGGCACTGCAAACCCCTTCAGCTCCTTCAGTCCTTTCACTGGCTCCTCCATTGGGGACCCTGTGCTCAGTCCAATGGTTGACTGAGAGCATCCCTCTCTGTATTTGTCAGGCATTGGCAGAGCCTATCAAGAGAAAGCTATATCAGGCTCCTGTCAGCAAGCACTTTTTGACATCCACAGTAGTGTCTGACTTTGGTAACTGTAAATGGCATGGATCCTCAGATAGGGGAGTCTCTGGATGGTATTTCCCTCAGTCTCTGCTCCACACTTTGTCTCTGTATCTCCTCCCATGGGTAATTTGTTCCCCCTTCTAAGAAGGACCAAAGTATCTACACTTTGGTGTTCTGTCTTCTTGAGCTTCATGTGGTCTGTAAATTGTGTCTTGGGTATTCTGAGCTTTTGGGCTAATGTCCACTAATCAGTGAGTGCATACAATGTGTGTTCTTTTGTGATTGGGTTACCTCACTCAGGATGATATTTTCTAGTTTCACACATTTGCTTCAGAATTTCATGAATTCATTGTTTTTAATAGCTGAGTAGTATTCCATTGTGTAAATGTACCATATTTTCTGTATCCATTCCTCTGTTGAGGGACATCTGGGTTCTTTCCAGCTTCTGGCTATTATAAATAAGGCTGCTATGAACATAGCATGTGTCCTTATAACATGTTGGAGCATCTTCTGGGTATATGCCCAAGAGTGATATAGCTGGGTCCTCAGGTAGTACTATGTTCATTTTTCTGAGGAACCTACAAACTGATTTCCAGAGTAGTTGTACCAGCTTGCAATTCTACCAGCAATGGAGGCGTGTTCCTCTTTCTCCATATCCTTGTCTCCTAAGTTTTTGATCTTAGCCATTCCAACTGGTGTGAGGTGGAATCTCTGGGTTGTTTTGATTTGTATTTCCTTGATGACTGAGGATGTTGAATTTTTCTTTAGGTGCTTCTCAGCTATTCAGTATTCCTTAGTTGAGAATTCTTTGTTTAGCTCTGTACCCCATTTTAAAATAAGGTTATTTGTTTCTCTGGAGTCTAACTTCTTTGTATATATTGGGTATCAGCCCTCTATCAGATGTAGGATTGGTAAAGATTTTCCCAATTTGTTGGTTGCCATTTTGTCCTGTTGACAGTGTCCTTTGCCTTACAGAAGCTTTGCAGTCTTATGAAGTCCCATTTGTCAATTCTTGATCTTAGAGCATAAACTATTGGTGTTCTATTCAAGAAATTTTATTCTGTGTTCATGTGCTCGAGGCTCTTCCCCACTCTCTTTTCTATTAGTTTCAGTGTATCTGGTTTTATGTGTAGGTCTTTGATCCACTTGGACTTGAGTTTTATACAAGGAGTTAAGAATGGATTCATTTGCATTCCTCTACATTCTAACCACCAGTTGAACCAGCACCATTTGTTGAAAAGACTGTCTTTTTTCCAGTAAATGATTTTAGCTCCTTTGTCAAAGATCAAGTGACCATAGGTGTGTGGGTTCATTTCTGGGACTTCAATTCTATTCCATTGATCTTCCTGCCTGTCTCTAAACCAGTACCATACAGTTTTTATAACAGTTGCTCTCTAGTAGAGCTTGAGGTCAGGAATGATGATTCCACCAGCAGTTCTTTTATTGTTGAGAATAGTTTTCAATATCCTGGCTCTTTTTTTATTCCAATGAATTTGCAAATTGCTCTTTGTAACTATGAAGAACTGAGTTGGAATTTTGATGGAGATAGCATTGAATATGTAGATTACTTTTGACAAGATGGCCATTTTTTACATTAATTCTGCCAATCCATGAGCATGGGAGATCTTTCCATCTTCTGAGACCTTCCTCGATTTCTTTCTTCAGAGACTTGAAGTTCTTGTCATACAGATCTTTCACTTGCTTAGAGTTAAAACACCAAGGTATTTTATATTGTTTGTGACTATTGTGAAGGGTGTTGTTTCGCTAATTTCTTTCTTAGCCTATTTATCGTTTGAGTAGAGGAAGGCCACTGATGTGTTTGAGTTAATTTTATATCCAGCCACTTTGTTGAAGTTGTTTATCAGGTTTAGGAGTTCTCTGGTGGAAATTTTTGGGACACATAAGTATCCTATCTTATCTTCAGCAAATAGTGATATTTTGACTTCTTCCTATCCAGTTTGTATTTCTTTGACCTCCTTTTGTTGTCTAATTTCTCTGGTTAGGCCTTTGAGTACTGTATTGAATAGAGTATGAGAGAGTACAAAGCCTTGTCTAGTCCTTGATTTTAGTTGGATTGCTTCAAGCTTTAGGTTTGTTGTTTCTTGTTTACTGTATATTGCTTTTACTATGTTTAGGTTTGGACCTTGAATTCTTAATTACAACAATGTGTCATCAACATAAATAAAAAGGGGTGTATGTGGTGCCTCTGAAGACAAAAGTTTCCATGTTCTGGCCTTGTGAGCCTGTAGTCTTCTTTAGGTTATCTTACATAACAAGGTTTTTTTGTTTTGTTTTGTTTTGTTTTGTTTATTTTTTTAAAGATTTGTGATTATTTTTATGATATTGACACAAGGATCAAGTATATTCTGGATCTTAGATATAGTTTAATAAATAAAGGTAAGTTGGAGGAAACATTCAAGGAAAATTTTGCTAGATTTTCAGATATATGCTAGAGGACAGGAACCAAAGAATGCAGGAGAACTCTATACACAGGTGATGAGAAGGAAACAGATTCTCTCTTGGAGCCTTTGAAGAGTGTACATTCCTGCTGATATCTTCAGTTTATCCCATAGAGATCTGCAGGACTTTAGACCTCTAAAATTAATTATGCAATAACAAATATTAATTAAAACCAGTTAAGAGTAAAATCCTTTGTTTTAATCCATAATAGTAAATAGTTACCAATAAATTCATATTGACCCAAGATTATTTTCCAAACATAATATAATAATCTCAAAGAACTTAAGAAGTTAGACTTCAGAGAACCAAATAACCCTATTAAAAAGTGGAGTACAGAGGTAAACAAAGAATTTTCAACTGAGGAATATTGAATAGCTGAGAAGCACCTAAAGAAATGTTCAACATTCTTAGCCATCAGGGAAATGCAAATCAAGACAATCCTGAGATTTCACCTCACAGCAGTCAGAATAGCTGAGATCAAAAACTCAGGAGACAGCAGGTCCTGGTGTGGATGTGGAGATAGAGGAACACTCCTCCATTGCTGGTGGGACTGCAAGTTGGTACAACCATTCTGGAAATCAGTTTGGTGGTTCCTCAGATAATTGGGCATAATACTACCAGAGGCCCTGCCATACAACTCCTGGGAATATACCCAGAGTATTCTCCAGCATGTAATAAGGACACATGGTCCACGATGCTCATAGCAGCCATATTTATAAAAGCCAGAAGCTGTAATAAACCCAGATGTCCCTCAAAAGGGGAATGGATACAGAAAGTGTGGTACATTTACACAATGGAATACTACTAAGCTATTAAAAACAATGAATTCATGAAATTCTTAAGCATATGGGTGGAACTGGAAAATATCATCCTATGTGAGGTAACCCTATCACAAAAGAACACACATGGCATGCACTCACTGATAAGTGGATATTAGCGCAGAAGCTTGGAATACCCAATATACAATTCGCAGACCACATGAATCTCAAGAAGAAAGAAGAAAGTGTGGATACTTTGGTCCTTCTTAGAAGGGGGAACAAAATATCCACAGGAGGATATTTGTCAAAGGGTGGAACAGAGACTGAGGGAAAAACCATCCAGAGACTGCTCTTCCTAGGAATCCATCCCATATACAGTTACAAAACCCAGACACTATTGTGGATGCCCACAAGTGCTTGTTGACAGGAGCCTGATATAGATGTCACCTGGGAGGCTCTTCCAGTGCATGACAAATACAGAGGGAGACACTCTCAGCCAACCATTGAACTGAGCACAGGGGTCCCCAATGGAGGAGCTAGAGAAAGGACCCAAGGAGACGAAGGGGTTTGCAGTTCCACAGAGGAACAACAATATGAGCCACCCAGTACCCCCAGATCTCCCAGGGTCTAAACCATCAACCAAAGAGTAAACATGGAGGAAGCCATGGCTCCAGATGCATATGTAGCTGAGGATGGCCTTGTTGGACATCAAAGGGAGGAGAGGCTCTTGGTCCTTAGAAGGCTAGATGCCCCAGTATAGGGGAATTCCAGGACAGGGAAGCGGGATTGGGTGGATTGTTGAGCAGGGTTAGGGGAATGGATTAGAGGATTTTCGGGGTGAGGGGGAACCAGGAAAGGAGACATTTGAAATGTAATTAAAGAATATATCTAATAAAAAACTAACGAGGAATAACAACTGAAAAAATATATGTATATATAAGTATATATTCATATATATTTCAAAATAGTTTGGAAACTGATTCCTGTCTCCACATTGACTTTTGTAATTACCTGCAGCTACGGAAACCAAAGTCACCTGGAAAGAGAGCTGAGGCTGAAATTGGATGGGCTTGTGAGAGAAATAAGGAGCCAAGACAAAGGTTTTTCTAATCAAGGCTGTATGGAAAGCTCCAAATTTAAAGGTGGGGGAAAATCCTTTCCCCAAAGACTGAGAACTTGTCTGCAAAACCAGTTTGGTTGCTCAACAGGTGGCTGGTCCCTCTCAGGAAACTGCAGGTTCTTGAAGAATAATGAACTTCACCTTGATCCAAGAGCTCCACCCTAGATGGGAAGTAGTGGCTAGCATGGAGGTCTGAATTCCCTCTCAAAGACTAGGGGGGTGCACAGACTTTATTTATAATATTTTAAGAATTACAAATATATAATCTTTTAGTGCATAAACTCAAATACTTACTAAAAAAAAGAGTTATAAATAGCATAGACCATAAGCTCCCCAGAAAACACATTTCATTTGTGTTCAGCTGTGGTCACTTAAGAGATTGTGAAGGAAGAAGGATATGTGCTTTGTACCATCAAGATCCTCTCTAAAGTCATTAAAGTATATGAATGAATATACGTTACTGAGTTGAGACTATAGCTCATTGGTGCAGTGCTTTCATAGCATGCACAAAGCTCTATATTCAATATCCAATATGTCAGAAGGGAAAATAAATATTGGCATATTTTTTTATTTATTGATATTAATATTGTCCTTTACTCTCATTTATTTTTGTGACATAGAAATCTACATTTCTCAGAAGCAAAATGCAGATTGACCTGGGAATCACATGTTGATACTTCTTTTCAAAGGAAATATGAGAAAACATTTTTTCTCATCTTCTCTCCTCTTTTTGTTACAATCTCTAGCTCCCTTATCTCCCTAGGAATTTCTGGTATATTCAGTAAGCTATAACACCAAAGTTGTACACAGTTTCCACTGCTGCCTCTCCTCACTATAGTCAATCCATGTTGAGATCATTTACATCCCTTTATCTTCCTATGAGAGTCAACTTTGAGTCCCCTATTGCCCAGGAGCTGTACACATGAAGAATATCATCTAGTGGAACATCTTTCATATGGAGAGCCCGTTTCTGGTAGGTTCTTGTAGGACTAAAGCTACCTGGTGGAGCAATTTAAATAGAAATAGGTGGCTTCTAATAACTATTAAGTAAGCAATATGAAAATAGAATGTTGCAGTTTTCTCTGCCTCCTCTTTCTGTGCCCAGTTCAGATGCCTGTGTAACTATCTTGAACCTTAATTTTGACATGGGTTTCACCATCAGGCTTAAATTTTGTAACATTAAGTTTTTTTTTTTTAAAAAAATACATGGTTTTTAAAGGCATCAGCTTAAGTATTGTAGAGCTCCATCCGACTCCTCTTTCTCACTTCAGTTCTAGCAGTACATCAATACAAGCTTCATGATTAGGAGATGGAGTCAGATTTTGGGGTCCCAACTCTTGGTAAAGATTTCAGTTTATGAGAACTTTGCTTGCTGAAAAATAAAACAATAACATCTGCCTCAAAGGTTTCTGAGAATAAAACAAAACAGTGATTACAGTTCTGACCTGTACTTTATGGACTTTACTCTTTCTCTGGAGCAGTGGTATTTTCTATTTATAAAGCTTATAGACTTTGATGTAATGCTCCAACAGCCATCTGAGGAACAGGAACAGGCCTTGACAAAGCTGATGAACTGACTGACTGTGTGATACAAATACAGGACTGTTTTTAATTAAAAAAATTAGAAATTTTGAATTGAACCCTGTGACATAGACCTATAATCCCAGCTTTTTGGGAGTCTGAGTTAGGGAGATTACAAGCTTAAATCAGCTTGTTCAACTTAGTGAGTCCTGTCTCATAACAAAAAACATTTAAAATTGCTGGGATATGGGTCAGAGATAGGACACTTATATAGCCTATAAAAGGCTCTAAGCTCTATCTCAAGTATTACAGACTACACACAGACGCAGACACATACACAGAGAGAAAGGGGGTGGATAGATAGGTGAGTGGGTAGGTGGATGGATAGGTTGGCAAATGTAGAGAGATTTTGTTCATGATAACGATTTTTGTATTAGTTCTTATTGTTATAAATTGTATTGGAAACATCTTGATTATAAGCTTTTCCTGCTTCACTGAGGAGGGAAGAGTTAGAAGTAGGATTTTCATTATTTTATAGCTAGAAACTATAGATGCTATGAACAATGATGTTATGAGTAAGCTTTGTTTACTAAATAGCCAGGATTATAAAAATGCAGGGCTTACAGATTGCTAGCCCCGCAGCTCAGTTTCCTGTTCTTCAAAGTCTTCTTAGTCATTGCTAAACTCTGTGTTTCTACCCAGTGTTTCAGCTGACTTCTAAAGGGATGGCTTGTCATGTTCTACTAGTCATCTCTGTCTCATTATTATGGATTCCAGAGCCGTGTGTGCATGTGTGTGTGTGTGTGTGTGTCTTTAGAGAAAATTGGCCTTTGCATTAATGTTGTCTTTTGTATCAGATGTCACATTAAACAGTCTTCTTTCCCTTATTAGATAAAATAGTAAGTAGATCCCAGAAAATAAGGGATGCACAGCTGTTGAAGTCATGATGAAAGCAATGCTTGTATATTTCTCTGATATGTGGGCCTCATGCTCCTAGATCCATTCTCTGGAGAGTCAGCATTTTGCTATGAAAGGCTTTTCAGACAGATGGCATTCTGACACTATGCAATATACACAACCCACCTTGCCACACATCACATCTCTATGCTGATGAAGAGAGATGATGGCAAGTGTTAGTGTTGACTGCAATTCAATGGAGCTATTTCCATGTCTGTGCTTTGCTGAGTCTACATGATTTTTAGAAAAAAAAACTTAAAATTGATAAGCATGCCTTAGAATCAGTATGCTGTGCTGAATAGACATTGCATTTTAGTATAGCTAAATGCTAGATTCTGCTCTCCTCTCTGAGAACGTATTTCAGAATGGATAGCTTGGATCTTGTTCTGAGAGGAGTGTTATAAATCAGAAGAAAGTGATGTTGAGCTGATAAGTCCTAAGGTAGATTTAAGTCCCTCTAAACTTCATAGTTGAATTGTATGCATACATGATAAGATCAAGTGCTTTACACTAATATCTTAAAATTAATGTTCTACTAAAATAGTATGCTTTGACTTCCTTGGACTTATCTCATCTGATTTAATAGCTTGTCATTCCTCATGATGATTCTATTGCATACTACTTCGTTTCACTTGTGTTCTGCGAGAGACATGCTACTATTTGACTCACTGTAGATTTTTTATATGGTGAATTACAGCCAGATATGATTTTTAATATTCACTAATCTTTCTCATGCTCGAAATGCCATCAGAAAGTAATGCTGATAGTAGAAATATTATAAATACTAACATATGTATTCATGAGATTTGATTTATGATCCTAACATTTAAAATCTCTCTATATATTGCTCATTTCATATTTTAAAACATTTTGCTAGTGTATGGGGGAGATCCAGAAATTAGTTACATGTTTAGAGTTAGCTTAGGATGAGGCTATTGTCATTAAGTTTATCATTTTGAAGAGTTTTTGGGTCCACTTTGTCTTCTATAAGTTCATATTTATAATTTATCCCTTCTTGCAAAAAGTTTATAGAAAGAACTCCCAGGGAATGAAATATTTGATTGGCAGTATAAAATGAAGAATACACACTGGTATTTGAGGACTTTTCCTCTGGGTGCCTATGACATGATACCTTTTTGATTTGGCTATTGCAATGTAATTGCAAGTAACAGCATTGTTTCTGGAGAAAAGACAGATAATTTGTGACAGTCTGTGTTATGTATGGATCTTCATGCGACTGTGCAACACTTTATATACCTCAAATATATATATATATACACATATATATATACACACACATATATATATATACATATACATGTATGCATGCATTTATATGTAAACCTATGGGAGTATACACACACACACACACACACACACACACACACCTGCATATCTCACCTCTAAAGCATTAAGGATCTAATATGTAATCCAACCAATGTAATCAACATATTTCAAAATAACTCAAGATCTATACAGAATTTCTTATTTCTGTGATTCTATGAAAGGAAAATATGTAATCTCAAAGTATTTGACAGCTTTATGAGCTATCTCTCCCACACTCAACCTTCCCACACTGAAGTTTTTAATCACATCTTGCTTCTAAGCTTTGGTAATAGTTTTTTTTTTTTCCTGTAGAACTTTCTCTCTCTCTCTCTCTCTCTCTCTCTCTCTCTCTCTCTCTCTCTCTTTCTCTCTCTCTTTCTCTCTCTCTCTGCTTTTTATGACCTCTCATGTTACTTTCCTTCTCTTTATACTTCTTTACAATTTTCAACCACAGGAGCTAGACAGATCCAGACATTGGGGGGAAGGAAAGGGAAAAGATGAGGCAGTTAAATAGAAGTCCTATGGAGTTAAATGCGCAGTAAGACTGAAGAGCTAAGATTCTACATGGTTTGTTTTGTTATTGGTTTAGGCTGTCAGTGGGTGTTACCTTGGCTGTCCTTGATTAACATAAAGGGAGCAGTTAACCTGCAGTTTTCAGGCTTAGAGATTGCTAAGCTTCACTATCATATTTATGACTTTCATGGTATGATTAGAAATTCAAGCTCCACTCTCATCATTTTATGGTTCTACTTCCAGCCTTCTGGAATAGGTAATGAAGGTGATGTGTGGTTTTAGGAATATTAATTTTGTTGTTACTCTTTTAAAAACTGATGGACTAAATGAATATAAACCTCATGCCTTTGATCTTTAAATTGAAGTTTCACTCCTTTATAAACCGTTTTATCGAATGCCACATGAACAAATTTTTCTGTAGATTTTTGTCATGGGCTGTATATATTCTTTGTCTTATCAAAATGTTTTTTTTGTCTTATCAAAATGTTAAAGCTGCTATGAGAGCCTTTCATGAGTTTAAAGTTCTTGAAATAAATCAAATTGGACTGCTCTGATATATTATGCCTTCATTATCTTTCCTGGAATTTCAGTGATACCTAAATCAAATATGAAATTCACAATTTTTCAATCCTTTATCTGAAGAAATATTTACAATTGTGATTTCATAGAGAGATGAAGGTATTAAAATTTGCAAACTGCTATTAAATTGAGAAGAAGAGAAGCAACTTTGGGTGAAGTAAGTGTAGGCCTCCTGGCATCTAAGACTTGCGTACTAGCTATTAAGTGTAGAAAAATGACATCATTTTTAACCCTAAGTATCTTAAATGCATATGAATACTTACCTCAGTGTGAAAAATAAATAACCTATAATATACTACCCAATGTAAGCTACATCTGCCACCTTCTAACATATTATGATTTAATTTTCATTTCACCCTAGAAAGTATTTTGTGCTTGAATATTTTTCATTTCCCAGGACTCCAGTTATAAATGACACAAAATGAATATGTTGCAAGGGAGGAAACTTAACCAGTTACATATTCCTTGTGGGTGGTTACATAATGTCTCAATGCACAAAGAACTAAAATGTAAAAGCCTAAATGTAAAAACTGAACATGAGTGTTCCTTAGGCTCTTTATGTGACTATATGGGAGACATAGAAACCAGTTTTATTTTGATTCATGTTGTAAACTTGTTGCCAGACACCTGTGTTTAAGCTAGAATTCATATAGAGATAGTAATGACTGGCCCATTTCAATGTAATCTGAGAATCTCACTGTTTCTCCATAAAATCAGAATTACAATATGATGTCAGCGATTTTACACAAGCCACATTTTTTATTGAGAATTACCTCAGGATCCTGTGAGATTACTGTAAGATGAAGGAAAAGCCGTCAGTCAGAGAGAAACAAGATGGGAATGTTCATGAATGAGTTTTACACCTGCTTCTGTCATGGTCATCTTTACTCCTGCCTTCTTCATATTCCAGGGACTGCTTTCAGGATGAATTGTGGTTAAAGTTAGGAGCCAACAATTTCCTTTGAAGTGGTTCTTCTATTTTATGTCATTATCTATAATATTTACTTTTATCTTTTCCTGAACACCTTAATATGAGCCTACTCTTACTGCCTGGTGACCATCCATGTTAACTTCTCTCCACTATATCAATCAACCTTTTCTGTTACTAACTGGTTGCTGTTACATCACATGATGGTTCCCATGACTGTGTATATACAAGTTGCCTCTGTGGTTTCCTTATCCCATCACTGAAGACATGTTGGGGTATAACTTAACAAAGACTCTTTTTCTGAAATATGGGCTAGTATAAAATAGAAAAGTTGGGAGCTGGAGAGATGGCTCAGCAGTTCAGAACACTGACTGCTCTTCTAGGGGTCCTGAGTTCAATTCACAGTAACCATGTAGTGGCTCACAACCATCTGTATGGGATGCAATGCCCTCTTCTGGTGTGTCTGAAGGGTGCAACACTTCACTCACATACATTAAATAAATAAATCTTTAAAAAAATAGAAAAGTTTATAAATTTTTACTGCCTCAGATGCTTTATAAAGTCAAATTTTATTGTCTTCTAGTAAATTTATCTAAAAATAATGTATCTATATGCAAAAATATGTCCCTTTTGTTAAAGAATATAATTTTATAGAACTATTATAGCTTGATAAATAGACCTTCCATGAATGAAAATCCCTCATGCTGTTGGTCTAGGGTTAGCAAAAATTATCCCTGATATGTAATGCTTTTCTTTCCATCTAATGAGGAGAGTTCATAGTTTTTATAATAATTGATTAATTCTCATGAAAGATAATAAGCTGGAAGGAGACAAAAAAATCAATTTCTCTTTTGCTTATTTCCATATTCTTGATATTCATTTTTTTTTATTTTCTAAGTTTTTTTTATTTACATTCAAAATCATTTCCCCTTTCCTGTTTCCTCCCTCCCAAAAGTCCCATAAGCCCCCTTCCCTCCCTCTTTTCCCCATTCAACCCCCTCTCACTTCTCTGTCTTGGCATTCCCCTACATCCAGTCTTTCCAGGACCAGGGGTCTCTCCTTCCATCTTCTTGGAAATCTATTGATATGCGAATTGTGTCTAGGGTATTCCGAGATTCTGGGTTAATATCCCCTTATCAGTGACTGCATACCATGTGTGTTCTTTTGTGATTGGGTTACCTCTATGTCAAATGTCAAGACAATGTTCAACATACGTCAAATAATCTAAGAAACGAGCCATCAAAATCTTCCCTTAATATTAGTAGATATTGTTCTTGACTCATCCTCCCATTTCCCTCAAAATATGTTTTATTTCCACTTTGGCCAGTATCCTGTCTGGATAAACTGGGTTAGTAGACAATCAGAGGAAATACATATCATTTATACATTAATTCAAAGATTTTGATATAAGCTAATAGTTAAATTTTTTTCTACCTTGTATAGCTTAGGTTGTTTTAAATAATTGAATAAAAATGGTAGTAGGTATTTGTAGATTTGTACTTTAATGTTGCTTGTGTTTGAGTTACTTGCAGTTACACCATTCATATCATTCAAGAAAAGTGGTGTTTGAGTGATTGAAGTTGTTTCAGTTCTCAAAATGCACTAAGTGTTTTGTTCAGCTAAATCTATTGAAGTTCAAATATCTGAGGCAGTGACTTAATTATTAGAAAAATATTTCTCTTTTCTGTTGCTTCTTCAGTTGTTCAAAATAAACATTAAAATAAATAGTATGTTTTACATTTTCTCAAATTCATATGCTGTATAAAGAATGAGCATTTTAAGCCAAATGTTTTCTCTCTACTCTTCAAATACCATCACAATGCATAGTAATCAAGCTCTCTTCAAAGGTCACAAGTGTTTCATCAGCCAGCTTTACTCTGTCACAGTTTCGGATGAAAATCTATTTCGTTTCACCAGTTTATCTTACAGAGAGTTGAGGCTGGACAGAGGAAACTCATATAGAATGGATCATAACTGTTAGAAAGAGATAGTGTTTATTTTAGATTATGTTGTTATTAAAAGTACTTGGCATTATGCATAGCAATTGTGA
The DNA here is from genome assembly GCA_036184795.1 of Tokudaia tokunoshimensis. Classification (NCBI taxonomy): domain Eukaryota; kingdom Metazoa; phylum Chordata; class Mammalia; order Rodentia; family Muridae; genus Tokudaia; species Tokudaia tokunoshimensis. The sequence continues at coordinate 463,547 of BTHU01000011.1, forward strand.
ATTAAAGATATCAGCCATTTTGGGATATCAATATTTAGTCTAAGTATAGGTGGCACATAATTTTGAAAAATGACACCCACATACAAGGCAAGACATGAATCTTACTTTGCCCCACCCTTAATGTATATATTAGTTGTCATTTGTATCATTTCCCAAGCAAGTGAAGTTATCGTATGAGCTATGACAATCATATCACCATTACATGCATATATATATATATATATATATATATATATATATATATACATGATATATATTTCAATCATGTTTGTTTTTTGCACTGTCAAGCTGTGCATTTCTACTGTTCACAGAAATTGCATAATGCTGAGCTTGTCTTAAACTGAGCCCTCCTTCCCTTGTGGAAAAACAAGATAAGTCCCTGCCTCTAAGATCATTACATAAAATTTATTTACAGGTCCTTATTGAGTCTGTTTATTCTTTTTTTTTAAAAAAAAACATTTGTTTATTTTATGTATATAAGTACACTGTAGCTGTCTTCAGACACACCAGAAGAGGGCATCAGATCCCATTACAGATGGTTGTGAGCCACCATGTGGCTGCTGGGAATTGGACTCAGGACCTGTGGAAGAGCAGTCAGTGATCTTAACTGCTGAGTCATCTCTCCAGCCCCGAGTCTGTTTATTCTAAATGGTGGTAGATAATTAGGGCTTAAACAAGAACAACAACAAAATCTCTTATTGTAGATACCAAAGGTCCAGGGCAATGATGTTCTTTTTTTTTTTTTTTTTTTTTTGTCTTTATCCACTTTTCCTTCTTTTTTTTTTATTTTTTATTTTTTTAATTTACATTCCAAATCACTTCCCCTTTCCCGTTTCCTCCCTCCCCGAAAGTCCCATAAGCCCCCTTCCCTCCCTCTTTTCTCCATTCAACCCCCTCTCGTTACTCTGTCCTGGTGTTCCCCTATATCCAGTCTTTCCAGGACCAGGGGTCTCTCCTTCCATCTTTTTAGAAATCTATTGATATGCGGATTGTGTCTGGGGTATTCCGAGATTCTGGGTCAATATCCCCTTATCAGTGACTGCATACCATGTGTGTTCTTTTGTGATTGGGTTACCTCACTAAGGATGATATATTCAAGTTCTGACCATTTGCCTAGGAATTTCGTGAATTCATTGTTTTTAATTGCACAGTAGTATTCCATTGTGTAGATATACCACATCTTCTGAATCCATTCCTCTGTTGAGGGACATTTGCAAGTAACCCTATTAAAAAAGGGGGTACAGAGCTACACAAAGAGTTCTCACCTGAAGAATATCTAATGGCTGAGAAGCACCTAAAGAGATGTTCATCATCCTTAGTCATTAGGGAAATACAAATCAAAACAATCCTGAGTTTTCACCTCACACCAGTCAGAATGGCTAAGATCAAAAACATAGGAGACAGCAGTTGTCAGCGAGGATGTGGAGAAAGAGGTACACTCCTCCACTGCTGGTGGAATTGCAAGCTGGTACAACCACTCTGGAAAGCAGTCTGGCAGTTCCTCAAAACTCCAGAGAGGCAAATAACCCTATTAAAAAATGGGGTACAGAGCTACACAAAGAGTTCTCACCTGAAGAATATCTAATGGCTGAGAAGCACCTAAAGAGATGTTCATCATCCTTAGTCATTAGGGAAATGCAAATCAAAACAACCCTGAGATTCCATCTCACACCAGTCAGGATGGCTAAGATCAAAAACACAGGAGACAGCAGTTGTTGGCAAGGATGTGGAGAAAATGGCACACTCCTCCACTGCTGGTGGAATTGCAGGCTGGTACAACCACTCTGGAAAGCAGTCTGGCGGTTCCTCAGAAAACTGGGCATGACACTCCCGGAGGATCTGGCTATACCACTCCTGGGCATATACCCAGAGACTTTACCTGCATGCAATAAGGACATATGCTCCACTATGTTCATAGCAGCCTTATTTATAATAGCCAGAAGCTGGAAAGAACCCAGTGATGTTCTTTTATAGTATCTTGTCAAATGGTTTAAATGATTTGTGGTCATTAGATGAATGCTTGAAGAAATGTATTTGATAAACATTAAGCATTTGAAAAGCATTTGATAAACATTAAGCGTCTGAGAAATGTTTCAGTTAGTTCAAATTACTATAGCACAATGTCATGATATAGATAGTTTATAAACACTTTAAGTTTGTTTTTTATAGAGAAGCCCAAAAATTCAGTATCAAATTATCAGTAGACTTTCTGTATGATGAAGGCTTACGTTTATTATTTATTTGTGGTACATTCTCCCAGGATCCTTACATGATGGAAGAGGAAGAAGGTCCTTTGAGCCTCTATCATAAAAATACCCAAATCTTCAAGGCCTAATCACCATTCTCAGGCCCCACCTCTTAGTCACATTTGTGATTAACTTTTAACATATATGTGCATAAACTGCAAAAACATTCTGACCATAGCACCAGGATAGGAAGACGAAAGAAAAAAGAATTTATGCTACCATCTTTAGAAAGACAAGCTTTTGCTTCTTTCCTCCTTTCCTTTGGAGTGATCTAATAGGTACAGATGGCAGAGCTAAGCTGGAGAAAAGGTGGTGAAAATTTAAAGTTTGCATAAAGACATGAATTAAAACCTCCAAAAGGAAAATTGGAAGACTTTAAGACCAAAGGTAGTGAATATCTGCAGCTGAATAACACTTGCTAGATATGATGGTGCAATTGCGTTTAAGAAATCACAGCAGCTTTTAATTGCTACTCTGCAATTAAAAACAATGAATTCACGAAATTCCTAGGCAAATGGTCAGAACTTGAAAATATCATCCTTAGTGAGGTAACCCAATCACAAAAGAACACACATAGTACGCAGTCACTGATAAGGGGATATTAACCCAGAATCTCGGAATACCCTAGACACAATACGCATATCAATAGATTTCCAAGAAGATGGAAGGAGAGACCCCTAGTCCTGGAAAGACTGGATGTAGGGGAATGCCAAGACAGAGAAGTGAGAGGGGGTTGAATGGGGAAAAGAGGGAGGGAAGGGGACTTATGGGACTTTCGGGGAGGGAGGAAAGGGAAAGGGGAAATGATTTTGAATGTAAATAAAAAAAAACCTTAGAAAAAAAATAAATAAACATCTTAAAATAAAATAAAAAAAAGAAAGAAATCACAGCAGCTGTCACTGCACGCATATGACCTGCACAAAATCGATCAGTCCAAATCACAGCAAAGGGGTGGGGGAGGGAGCTAATGAAATTCTACAATAATCTTGGGATTTATTGGCAAATGATGGTTGTTGGAAGAGGAAATGTCAGTTTTCTTTAGAGAATCTTCCCCTAGAGGTTACCAATGCTCCTATCCTCATGCACACTAATTTGACTCAGTGAATTTACAAAAAGGGAACATGAAGTTGGGAAGAAATCATGGTAGGAAGGATGGGGACAGGTTATAGGGGGTGGGTAGATTTAATCAAAATGAATTATATGAATGCATGAAATTCTTATATAATAACAAAACATTTTGAGAGACAAAATGACCTTTCTCTTTGGCATTTAAAGTATGATGAATTATCATACCTTATCAGCTCTGATTAGTTTCTCAACTGATAGGAAAAGCACTTCTAAGAATTATTTCTTGCTAGGTAACATAGCCTTAGCAGCAACTGTCATGTTGCTAAGGAAACATTGGTAGCCTAGCCTGTAAAGAACAAATCAGTCTTGAGGTAGAGAACCCACTAGCACAGGTCAAGTGCATACACAGCACAACTCACTCTCCTGTTTGTCCTATTCTTTTATATAAAAAGCTTTAGGTAGCAAATAAAGTTATAGTAAGCCATGAAAAAGATGGACAGTTAAAAATGTGAAGTTAGTCAAAAATCAAACACTGAAGAAATTCTGGCATAGATTTGACATTTTTCACAGATCTATGAATATATATTTATCATTTTGACTTTTAAGAATGTGTAGGACAGAGAAACTTAGAGGATCAAAATAGTTGCAACCTGTGGAAGCAGATGTCGTTGTTGGTAATCTGCTTTGTATTTTATGTGGGTGATGTTACTTTTATGTTTGAAAACATCTCACTGTGTATGTAGAATTTTGCCACCAGGCTGTAAACTAAAGAGAAGGCATCACCTGGTTACATGTCAATTTTTGCTAGAAAGCCTAGCACACAGCTTCAAAATGCATACATGCTCTGATTTGTTAGCTGATATAAGCATTTGCTAACAGCATCATGAAAGAAGTTGATTTGAACCCAAGTTCCATGTAGAGGCTTGTACAATGATTTTCTTATTTTTGAAATTTAAATGAGACTTTTTATATGCTTTTACTTCATACTAGTTTACCCAAATAATTCTCAACATTCTAAGTGAATGGTTCATTTGCTGTTCTTGGGGAAAGTAAACTGAGAAAATATTGGATATAAAACTACTATTGGGTTGTCTACTGATCTTCTCTGAGTTCCTGCATATACACTTAAACCTCTCCGAAAGACTTCAAGCAATTGAGGAAGGAGATATTTGGTTCCTATAGGAAGATACAGTGTAGGAAAAATCAAATGCTAACAAAAATGAGGGGCAGATATCACCATCTTTTTGAGAAGGGTTCACTTGCCATCTTGATCAACTGTGATTCCTTGCTTTAATGATATAAAGTCAAACTCAGGAAGGCAAATAGCACATTTTCTATAATTTGTGGATTACATATTTTCCATAAATGATAAAATTGTATATGTACATATAGCATGCAAGTAGAGTATAACTAGGTAGGTGAATGAAGGTCTAAAAGGAGGGGAAGGAAGGAAAAGAAAGAGGATGGAAGAGAAGGAGGCTGGGAATCTGGTCAAAATACATAAGGAATATGTGAAAATGTTCCTATGAACATTGTATGATGCGCTATGAAGGCACACTAGACCGTCAGCTGTACTTCCTTTGGTTTCTTTTCTCTCACTTTCATTTAAATCAGAGATGCATTCAGGCCCTAAGAAGGAGTCATACCTGTTTGCTATGCTTTAGAGTGTTGACATAGGCAATTAAGCCCATGAGATAGCTCAGTGGCTAAAGCTGCTTGCCACCAAGCCTGGGGACTTGAGTCCTGAGACCTGAGTTTGAGCTTTGGAACACACATTGTGGAAGGAGAGAAACAAATTTCTTCAAGTTGTCCTCTGTTGAAGCATGTTTACTTGGATATACAAAAAATAAATGCTAAAATAATAGTTTTAAAAGAATAGAATTTCCCACTCTACCCTACATCTTTTCTCATTGGAAACTACCAATTCTAATATCTTGTTTATGGATCTACTTTCCCTCCAGACTTCTTGTCTTCTGCCTTGGTACTACAATTCAAGACTGTTTGGAGCCTGGTATTTTCTCAACACACATTTTCTCATTTTCTTCTCATATGTCATTCCAGTGGTTCTCATTGCTGATGCCCTAAAGCTAGCCTGACAGGGTTGTGTTTCTGTACTCTGGTGACTGTCATTAGGGAAAGTCACAAACATTCAGGGGAAAGTCACAAACATTCAGGAAACATGAACTCATGGCCTATCTGAACTGCACTCTTGGAACTACTCAAAGCCACTTGCTGAGTTGCTTTCTTCCCCAAGATTACATATTTCCATTCATTCTGCTGGCCCTCTGGGATTCTCTTTTGTTCCCCTATCCCCTCATACTTATTCTTATCCCCTTTCTCTTCTGGCTCCCCTGTCCCACCCAGATCTCTCCCTTTCTCTGCCTCCTGTGATTATTTCCTTCACCCTTCTGAGACTGAAGCCTCCTCACTTAGACATTTGGGCTTGATATGCATCTGTGGGTTGTATTCTATGTATTCTGTGCTTAGCTAATATCCACATATCAGTGAGTACATACTATGCATGTCTTATTGGGTCTGAGTTATCTCACTCAAAATGATATTTCCTAGTTTCATCCATTTGCCTGCAAAATTCATGATGTCCTTCTTTTTAATAGTTGAATAGTATTCCAGTGTGTAAATGAACCACATTTTCTATATCCATTTTTCCATTAAGGGATATCTGAGTTGCTTCTAGCTTCTGGCTATTATAGATAAGGCTGCTATGAACATGGTGGAGCACATGTCCTTGTGGTATGTTTGGGCATCTTTTGGGTATATAAGAGTAGTATAGCTACTACTTTCAGAAGAACTATTTCCAATTTTCTGAGGGACTGCCAGATTGATTTCCAGAGTGGTTGTACCAGTTTGCAATCTCACCAGCAATGAGGAGTGTTCTTCTTTCTCTACATCCTCATCAGTGTGCTGTAACTTGTATATTTGATCTTAGCCATTCTGACTGGTGTATGCTGAAATCTCAGTCGTTTTGATTTGCATTTCTCTGATGACTAAGGACTTTGAACATTTCTTTAAGTGCTTCTCAGCCATTCAAGATTCTTCTGTTGTGAATTCTCCATTTTGCTCTGTACCCCATTTTTTATTGGGTTATTTGGTTTTTTTGGAGGTTAAATTCTTTAGTTCTTTATAGATTTTGGATATTCACCCTCTATCAGATGTGTGGTTAGTGAAGATTTTTTTTCCCAATTTGTAGGTTGCCGATTTGTTCTATTGACAGTGTCTTTTGCTATACAGAAGCTTTTTAGTTTCATGAAGTCTCATTTATCAATTATTGATCATAAAGCCTGAACCATTGATGTTCTGTTCAGGAAATTTCACCCTCTGCTAATGAGTTCAAGGTTCTTTCCCACTTTTTCTTCTTTTCGATTCAATGTATCTGTTTTTATGTTGAGGTTTTTATTCCATTTGGACTTGAGTTTTGTGCAGGGTGATAAATTTGGATATTTTAAATTTTCTTACATACAGACCACCAGTTATACCATCACTATTTATTGAAGATGCCTTCTTTATTCCACTGTATGTTTTTGGCTTCTTTGTCAAAGATCAAGTGTCTGTAAGTGTGTGTTTTATTTCTGAGTCTTCAATATCTGTCTCTGTACCAATACCATGTAGTTTTTATCATTATTGCTCTGTAATAGAGCTTGATGTCAGGGATCATGATTCTTCCAGATGTTCTTTTATTGTTGACCATTGGTTTTGCCATTTTGGGTTTATTGTTTTCCCATGTGAAGTTGAGAATTGATCTTTCCCTGTCTGTGAAGAATTGTGTTAGAATTTGATGGGGATTGCATTGAATTTGTAGGTTGCTTTTGGTAGGATGGCCATTGTTTACTGAGTTATTCCTGGGATTCAATGGGAGTGACCTTGGCCAAAATGCCCAACATTGGAGAGAGGAAACTCAAAGACTCCACCCTCAGTAGAAGGATGGGGTTACCAACCCATAGTCAAAATTTCTGACCCAGAATTGTTCCTGTCTAAAAGAACTGAAGAAACAAAAATAGGGAAGAGACTGAGAGAAGGTGATCCAATTACTGGTTCAACGTGGGATCCATCTCATGGAGGGATGCATCAAGGCCTGACACTATTACTGATGTTATGATGTGCTTGCAGACAGAAGCCTAGAATGGTCATCTTCTGAGATGCCCTGGCAGCTCCTGACTGAGACACACAGAGATACTTATACCCAATTATCGGACTGAAGTCAGATACCCCTACGGTTGAATTAGAAGTACGATTGAAGAAGCTGAAGGGGAGGGAGACCCCCTTAGGAAGACCAGCAGTATCAATTAACTCAGACATAGGTTGCTCCCAGAGACCACCAAACCAGGGAGCATACAGGGGCTGGTCCAAGCCGCCCCTCCCAGCATATATATAGCAGAGGACTGCCTGGTTTGGCTTTAGTGAATGGAAAATGCGAGTAATCCTTGAAGGACTTGAGGCCCCAGGGGAATAGGAAGTCTGGTGGTGGGGGATCAACCTCTCAAAGGCAAAGGAGAGGGGGAATGGGGTGATGATCTGTGGGAGAGGGGACCAGGATGGGGGCAATGACTGGAATGTAAATAAATGATGACGATGATGATGATGATGATGATAAAAGAAAAAAGTTGCTGAAATCAAGCACCTAACAAAAATAAACCAGTCTTTCATTTTGAGCTAAATATCATCTTCAAATGAAGGCATATAGACTGTTCACCTCCACTGATATGAGGTGACTTTCCTTCTCAACAGGAATGCAAGTTCACCTCTTACCTATTAATAGTAGAGGGACAATTCTGCCTCTTGGAGCACTGGGATTTGTAGTATTCATGTCTTACATAAACTGAAGAACATGCCTGCAGTGCAAGTACAACATAGGCAATTATCTTCTCTACTACTTATTACTTAAGAGAACATGAACTCTAACTTTTACAAGAGAAAACCAGGACCATCAGCCCCAGTGCAGTCTTGTCCAGGTGAAGATGCAGTGCTTAGCCAATATGAAAATGGAATATAGGTATCATTCTCAGCACTAGAAAACTAAGAATCTTGGAGGTTTTGAGTAGAGGAGGAAGAAAGGTGATTAGGCATGTGAATATAATGACCTGGAGGAAGGATCAACAGAATCATATTCATCAAGGTCAAAGAACATCATAAATTAAATTATGAGGCATGTTCATTTATAGACTTAGAGATACTGACGAACTCTTTCAGATAAGTAATGGAATGGACTCCAATTTACTTGAAGCTTCAGTTAATGAGCGAGAATGGATTAGAATTCAAGAACAAACTGTGAGCAACTACTTGTAAACTCAAAATTGTCCTGACTGTTGGGTTGGCTCATCATATAGCTAAGCATATTGAGATGGCTTGCAAAATGTTTTCAGTGAGTTAAAAATTAAAATGAAAATTTCTTTCCATTTTGTCTGCACAGAAGATTGCTGCAAAAGGAGGCATTTGAATGTCATAAATTGTGCTGAGGCATTGCCTCCACTTTAGCTAAGCATGAGACATTTGAAAACTGTTCATATTTGAGCCTATCCTGAAGGATATGTTTCAGCAGATCTAGAATATAATCTGGGAATCTATACTTCTGTGAGCTCTACAGTGCTTGAGATGTCCCACAGTTACAGAGTTGACTGCTGTCTGGTTTAAAATCTTTTTTGATGGGTTTGCATAAGTCCTGCTTCTCAAAAGCCTCTCAGCAAGATCAGCAGTGGCATTGTATACATCTCAATTTTCCTGCATCACTCTCTGTTTCTCCTAGGTGACCTTCTCTAGCTTTTACAATGTCAAATATATGTTTTATATTGTGTTGTGAATTTCAAAGCAGTTTTAAAATGATCCTGATAGAGGATTAGTTAGGTAATTCTAAATACATGTGATTAAGTATATTACAGAATGGGAAGAGAACTAGCTGTTTTTCTTAACTTCTCTAAACCTTCATTTTCTCATATATAAAGAGGAATTATATAGATAAAACTAAAAAGCTCCCTAGGGATACTTTAATCATTGAAATTTTTATTGATTAATTTGTTTACTTTACATCCAGATAATAGCTTCCCCTCCCTCCTCTCCTCCCAATCTCTCCCTCATTTTTGATGTTCTTTGCTTTATAGAAGCTTTTCAGTTACATGAGGTCCCATTTATTAATTGTTGATCTTAGGGCCTGAGCTGTTGGTGTTCTGTTCAGGAATTGTCTCCTGTGTCTAGGTGTTCAAGGTTATTCCTCACTTTCTCTTCTATCAGGTTTAATTTATCCAGTTTTATGTTGAGGTCTTTGATCCACTTAGACTTGAAATTTGTACAGGATAGATATGGATCTCTGCATTCTTTTATATGCAGACATCCAGTTAGTCCAGCATCACTTGATAAAGGTGGTTTCTTTTTGTCTCTTAAGTAGTTCTAGCTTCTTTATAAAAAAAAATCAAGTATCCATAGGTATGTGGGTTTACTTCTGGGTCTTCAGTTTGATACCATTGATCAACCTGTTTTTATGCCAATACCATGCAGTTGTTATTACAATTGCGCTTAAAATCAGGGATGGTGGTAACTCCAGAAGTTCTTTTATTGTACAAGATTGTTTTAACATCTCTGGTCTTTTTGTTTTTCTGTATGCAGTTGAGAATTGCTTTTTCAGGTCTGTAAAGAATTGTGTTGCAATTTTGATGGGAATTGTGTTAAATCTGTAGACTGCTTTTGGTAAGATGGCCATATTTACTATGTTAATACAACCAATCCATGAGGAGAGCTTTCCTTCTTCTGATATCTTCTTGAAATTCTTTCTTCGGAGATGTGAAGTTCTTGTTACACAGGTCTTTTACTTGCTTGGTTGGAGTTATACAAGGATATTATTTGTGTTTACTGTGAAGGGTGTTGTTTCTCTGATTTATTTCTCAGCCCACTTTTTTGTGGTATATAGGATGGCTACTAATTTTGGGGGTTAATTTTGTAAACAGTAACTGTGCTGAAGGTGTGTATCAGCTGGAGGAGTTCCCTGATAGAGTTTTTGGTGTCATTTTCATATCATTTGTGAGTACAAGTACTTTGACTTCTTTATTTCCAATTTGTATCCCTTTAATCTCTGTTATTGTCTTATTGCTGTAGCTAAAACTTCAAGTACTATCTTGAATAGATAGGGAGAGATTGGGAAGTCTTGCCTTGCCATGGTTTTAGTGAAACTGCTTTAAGTTTCTCTCCATTTTATTTGGTGATGGCTAGCAGCTTGCTGTATATTGTATTTACTGTGTTTATGTATGGGTGTTGTATCCCTGATATCTCTAAGACTTTATCATGAAGAGATGTTGGATTTTGTCATAGACTCTTCAGCATCTAATACAATGAACATGTGCTTTTTTTTTTTCATTTTGTTTATATGGTAGATTACTTTAATGGATTTTTGTATGTTGAACCATCCCTGCATCTCTGAGATGAAGCCTCATTGATCATGGTAGATGATGTTTTGATGTGCTTTGGATGTGGTTTGCGAGTATTTCACTGAGTATTTTGCCTCAATGTTCATAAGGGAGATTGATCTGAAATTCATTTTCTTGGTTGAGTCTTTGTGTGGGTTAGATATCAGGGTAACTGTGGCCTCATAAAATGAATTTGACAGTGTTTATTCTATTTATATTTTGTGGAAAAATTCAAGGAATATTGGTATTAGCTGTTCTTTGAAAGTCTGGTAGAATTCTGCACTAAAACCACCTGGCCCATTTTTTGGGGAGAGGGGTTGGTTAGATTGTAAATGACCACTTTTGGGTCTAGTCTATTTGGTATTCTCTATGCTTCTTTGTATGTTTATGGACATCTCATTCTTAAAGTTAGGGAGATTTTCTTCAATGGTTTTGTTGAAACTATTTTCTGGACCTTTGATCTGGGAATCTTCTCCTTCTACTATTATTCTTAGGTTTGATCTTGTCATAGTGTCCTAGATTTCCTGGATATACTATGTTAGAAACTTATTAGATTTAATGTTTTCTATGACAGATATATTGAATTCTCCAGATATATTGATTGTGTCTCCAATGCCTGATATTCTTTCCTCCATCTCCTGAATTCTGTTGGTGATGCTTGTGTCTGTACTCCCTGTTCTCGTACCTAGGTTTTCCACCTCTGGGTTTCACTCAGTTTAGGTTTTCTTTATTGCTTCTATTTCCATTTTCAGGCATTGAACAATTTTATTCATTTACTTCACCTGTTTGATTGTATTTTTCCTGTATCTATTTAAGGAATTCATTTATTTCCTCTTTAAAGGACTCACTCATCTTCGTAATATTAGATTTAAGGTCATTTTCTTGTGCTTTAACTGTTAGGATATCAGGGCTTGTAGTAGGCTAGCTGGGTTTTTTGTCTGGGGTTTTGCAGTTATTACAGGTTTAGATGCTGAGTCCAGAGTTAATCTTTGTTGGACAAGTGGCTTTTGTTTGTTTGTTTGTTTGTTTTTGAATGTTTTCCTTTTTGTTTCTGTTTTTTGTTTGTTTGTTTGTTTTTTCTCTGTATACTGGCCTGAATGGCCTGGAGTTCTGGTGACTACTTAGTCTTCAAGTCCAGTAGGGTGTCTCCTCTTGGGTTTTTGTTGCTTTTGTGTTCTGTTGGGTTTAGGGCACTACCTTTGAACCTGGGGTACATAGTACCAGTATGTTCTGGGTTCTTTGGTGCTTATGGGCCTCCAGGAAATCAAGCCAGGTTTTTGGCTGGAAAATAAAGTCCAGATGACGAGATTTAGTTTAAAGCTGATGGGTGTGTTTTAGGGGAGTATGGTGTTAAGAGCTTGGGGAAGTATTTGTCCCTGAATGACTGCAGACCTTCAAGGAAAAAAGGCAGGGTTGTGGTGCAGGAAATGGGGGACCAGGTATTTGATGCTGTTTACTGTTATTCGGGTATTTTCAGTGGAGTTGGCAACCAAGGGGTTGGGGGAGGGAGGGCCTTATGTGGTGTCTCTGGGGCTGGTAGACCTCCAGAAAAGCTGATCATTAAATTTTTTAAACACATTTAAATGCCTTATATTGGTCACCAAAAAATTAGTTGTTAACCATGGGAAAAGATGAATTTTACTGGTTTACTGAATAAAAGATAATACTTATGTAAAAATTCACGTAACTGTCTTGGAAGCAAACTTTGGAATTGGAACTAATAGTTCCATATCTTTCAGCTTTGTTTTGGTGTATCAAATTTCAATGAATATTTCTGTTTTTTTTTTTTTGTTGTTTTTTTTTTTTGGAGATACTTTTCAATGCTGCTTGCTGAGAACTCTACTGAAACTAGAAAATTAAGCCTGAAACAAGATAGCTTCCATTGTACATCTGGAAAAAGGATAGCAAGTGTGAATCTGGCAAATATTTTCCATGTAGACAACAACATCCATTAAACTCTTAATCTTAGGTGCTTGGTAGCATAACACAGAACAGTGTATCTGTTGTGAGTGAAAAATATCTGTGATGAGCAGTTCAGATACCATATGCAGGGACAGTTTCAAATTCTTCTCACAACTATTTTTCTCTGATGCCTTTCATGTACACAAAGGATGGCAAATATGAGTGATTAAAGTGTAATTGGTTGTGTTCTTTCATTGCTGGTCTTAAAGGTGACTGATGTTTGAACTTGTTCTTCGGTGACTCCCTGGTATCCAAAGCCTTTTCTTTGACTGGGCTTGTCATGACAGAAGGTTAACAGACATGTTAGCTGACATGAAAGGAAAAATCTTTCCTCTTTACTAGAGTAGAAAAAAATGAAGATGTAGTGAGTAAAGTGGCCATCATTGGAAACAAAGACTGAATTTAGCTGCAGACCCTTGTTATGACTTTTAACAGGAGTAAATAGTTTTTTACTAGATCAACCCAGTAAATCTGGAAATTTATATCACTTTCATTCACACTACTTATTCTTTTCATTACTTTGTCATTAAAAATAATGACTATTATATTTTTGAAGGAGAAAGTTATATTTATTTATTATGGTTTTTGACTATTTTATGGATGGAGATAATCTGCCACATGAAATGAATTGTTAAAGAGTAGAAAATGAGTAACTTTTGGCTTTGAATAAAAGTAGACACTTTTTTTGTACTTTAAAAATTCAAATTAATCAAAGAGACTGGTTCATATTTCGAGTTACTTCAGTTAATTTGGGATACAAGTCATCATATTTGATATGATATACCGTATTGCACAGTTTTCATGATTTCTTTCCTATTTCTTAAACTTAGCTATTTAGACACAATTTTACTTAATTGCATTCATTGCTAATGAAAGCATGTGATTCTCCATGGATGCTAGTGTGAGGGTTTAGAAATGATGCACACTATACCTAGCACTTATTCTCTACCCCCACCGCCTCTCTCACTCACACACACATTCACTTCTTTCCCTTCTTTCTCTCATGTCTTTTCTCTTCCTCTTGTGCTCCATGGTCATCTTTTTCTCTGTTAATTTTGAAATTCAACTAATGAGATTAAGACCTAGAGATTTAAAAATAATCTGCTCATTTAAAACATGACATTTTTATGTTACTAGGGATTTGGGATACAAATTATATATAATCCTCATACATTTTCTTCCTAATTCATCATATATTGATTTTAATATCTTTAACAGACAACATAGCCATAGTTATAATTTCTGATATGAATTTATCATCTAGGAGAACATGTTAATTCAAAGGTGAACTGTTTACAATACTTGTCTATTAGAGTTGGTTTTACTGTTTCACAGAAAATATGTTGAATATTTTAAGAGACCAGCTCAATACTTATAACAACATTTTATATTTTTATTATATTATGTTTTTTTGACAGCATAAATGAGTGTATTTAACTGTTGAATGTATATGAATAGACACGTATATGAATATCTATCACTCTATGTCTACCTATAGCTAATCTCTCTCTCTCTCTATATATATATATATATGTAAATGCATAAACACACACTTATATTATTTTCTCAGCAACTTTGTAGTTTTGTTGTTGCCCTGTTCCTCTTTGTTTTCTTTTAAATCTGTGACCTCTTTTCTCATTAATTATTGTTACATACATATATGCATCTCTCTTTATTTAAAAAAAATAAAAATAAAGAAAACAATAATGCTCAGAGGAGAACCAGGTATTAGAAAGGATTTTCAGCTAGTGAGTGGTTGTATTAGCTGGAACACAGCACTTTCTAGCCCAGAAACTCTCACATGGTAAATTTACAAAAGAAAGTCTTGCTGCTGAATTCCATTATCTCCCGTCTCCCCCGATCCTTTCCATTACAAAAGAGGAATTTGTGCTAGTATTTTCAAAATTAAAGTGTTTACATGCACTCTCCAAGATACAATCATTTATACATATGTGAGATTTCATTGGGTATCATAGTGTTGCTCAGATAAGCAAATAACATTTTACTACTTAAAAATTAACTTGTTTTTTTCATTTACCTGGATCCATCAGCAGAGAGAGAGACACACACACAGAGAGATAGAAATAATGAAGACCAGGGGTACTTTGAATGGGTAAATGGTCACACAATTAAAGTCATCAAATCAGTCAAGTCAAATATTGAGGGGATTGTGCTTCTAGGGAATTCTATAGTTAAGTTCACCGGCTTGGGGATATCTTCTCTTTAAAATTCAGTTCTGAAAGCCCTTGATTTCAATTTTCTTTTTAATATGTTGGGTACATTTTATTGGAAGCTCCATGAGAGAAGGAGGAAAGTATGTTGCCATAGTAATTGTCTCCATGTAGTTTGGAGGGCTATCATGGGAAATTAGGCAATTAATAAAATGTTGTTATAACAATACCATCCTAAATGATTCTCAAAGTAACAAAATATAACAAAGATAATATTTTTGCATCTTAAAAATCATGTTCCCATGGAAATAGGACTCCCAGATTCTCACTAAAATATTCACCACTAAAATAATACACAAAATGAACAATGGCATTATTAAAATAGAAGACTAAGCTCAAGCATATTCACTACTTAAATTTAGCATTTTTACATATGCAGGGTTAGTATAAAATCTCACATCAATTTTCTCAAGTCAGTTTTTGTCACATTCCCTTATTCTTCATCCCTACCCACAGATGACTGAAAATGAGCACTTGTTTGATAACTTATCACCAGTTCTCATCTTTGACAATTCTGCTCTGTGTTCGCAAATTATCTGCAATACAGTGTCCAATGACCTAGTGAGCAGAGTGTTGCTATCACCTTTATTCTGCAGAAGAGAATGTTGAAATTTACAGGAATTAACCTGTCCAAATAACAGAGCTGATAAGTTATGAAGCTGGCTTTTGAACTGAACACTACATTGAAGACTGGAGAGATTACTCAGTGGTTAGGAGCAATTGTTGCTCTTTCAGAGGATCTGAGTTCAGTTTTCAGCTCACAACCATTCAGAACTCCAGTTCCAGGGTATCTAATGCTTTCTTCTGACCTCATGCATGTGGTAAATATACATGAATGCAAGCAAAACACCCATACACATAAAATTAATAAGTCTAAAAGAAATTAAGGAATAGTTTTTTAAAGAAACTGAGCTGTGATTATTGTCTCAGAATTTGTTTAGTATAGGTCACAAAAGAAAATTGTAATTGTTGCTTATTTTGTAAATAAACAAATGTGATTGTCTCTTTTAAAACATTTCTTATAATTGAATTATATCATATTCTTTCCTTTTCACCTTCAAAATTCATATGCTCCTCTTTGTTTTCTTTTAAATCTGTGACCTCTTTTCTCATTAATTATTGTTACATACATATATGCATCTCTCTTTATCTAAAAACAAAAACAAAAACACTTTGCTTTGCTTTGCTGTTTGCACCCAAAAGAAGGAAGCAAATTTGGGGCTGAAGTGGTTAATCTCAGTCATGTTACTTAACAGGAACATCTCAGCACTCTAAAATGGGGACTAAACTAGGCTGCACTTGTCCTGCAGGCTCCTTTCCCCTCTCAGGAACATCCCCTGCCTCCCTGCCACTGGCACCATATGCTGCCACTTTAATGACTTGACTTAATGCCTTTACATCAACTTTATTTTCTCTTTCAGACCATTTACATAACACAAACCCACTGTGAGAGAATGTTCTGTTTCTAAAGTGAAATGAAGAGTTATGCTATTTCAACCACTTACTTAGTAAGAAGAGAATGGTTACTTTAAAGTGTGAAAATAACTAAAAAGGGCCCAGAGGTAGCAGCAAAATCCTCTCTTCTCTACTGAAAAACTTGAGCCTTTCCTTTATTTCTGATTTTTTTCCCCCAGAAAAACTTCAAGATTTTGGGACTCGTGATATATTATGGTCAATGTTGGCAGAGCTTCTAGAGGGAGAGAATTGTTGAGCTTTGTCTCATCTCTGCTTGGTTCTAGAATGTTTTGAATAGGATGCTCTATTGCAGTACAGTGCTACCTGTGCTGAGAGTCTAGAGAAGGGAAGACCTATGTACAATGCTACTTTATTTCGTTCAGAAGCCTGGATGCCAAATAAGATAAAAACCATTGTGTCCAAACATAATAATACCAAGAATTGTGAAGATATGCAAAAAGTAACCTTATAGTCTGGTGACAGGTCTATAATTTAGTACAAAATTACTAAAGAGAACTCTGGAAACCTCTTTAAAGTATTTATGGAAGTATGTCCATAGGCTCAGATTTTCTTTTCTACAAGACATATCTTATTAAAGTAATTGATAAAGTGTGTGAAGGAGAAACTTGTACAGTGGGGATTCCCTCCTAGAACCCCAGATTGCGCATAGACCACACCCAAACACCTGTTTTCATAGAGAGATTCTTTATTAACAGGGGAAGAAATATTAAAGTGCTGCTGCCCCAGAAAGTGAAACAGCAGCAAATGACTTTGCATGTGCAATTTTTAAGAGGAGAAAAGGGAAAAGTCTGTGTTTGAATGGTCTAGGATGTGGTGGTATGCTTTTATTGGTCATGTTAATTGGGTAAAATAAAAGGGGACTTTTTTGGTGTACTCCAATAGCTGGACCTTGATAGCCTCAGGAGGAGGAAGTGACCCAAGGAAATGGACCTTGGGGGCTAGGTTTAGGAATGTAATCTAAAGGATTTTAACAAAGTAGAGGGAAAGGAGGGGAAGGGAAAGGTGCCAGAACCATTCTCATCATGCTCAAGCTGGCCAGAGTCCCTTTCATGTGTACAGGTAAGGCCTGTATGTTGGTTATAATGCAAAATGAAACCACAAACTCTTACAGCCCAAACTCAGAAATAAATAATTCCAGCCAATTCACAAAAGGAGACTGGTTAAAATTTTAACAGAAAAAAATTACCATGTGGCTAGATAACATTATTTTATAACCCCTTCTTATCTCTATCAACTGCCTATCTAAGCTGCTTACATAAAAAAAATGGTTACAATATATTGTGGTTTGCATGTTGGGGCCAGCTATGGCTCTATGTCCTTTATTTCTTCCCTGGCAGGGTGTCCAATGCAGCGTACTGGGCTGAAAGAATGAATCTGAGTCTAGAATGGATAGGGTCTTCAGGATCCCAGTCTGGCTGGGAGTGAGTGCAATAGGTGTTGGAGGATGGAGAAAGATTCTAATGAAACAGCTCGCTTAGCTGATCTTAGCTGTGCATATACCTTTATGTAGTATGCATACACTTTTTTCCAGGGCAAACCAGAGCTGTATATGAACCTTGGAGAGTAGGAAGGGGTTCTTCTTAGGATAAAGTTTCATTGGCTGGAGTTTCATTGGCCTCATTTGTATGGAAAGGCATTCCAGGAATCCTAGGTACTGGTTGGGAAGGTTCTTATTAGGAAAGAGGAAGTTAAACATGTAAGTTTGCCAAGGACTATGCAAAATTCCTGATCGGGGTTTAGGATCAAAGGTCAAAGAAGAGGGAGCCATGCTAAGAAAAGGTAGTCTTCCATTTTGCATGGAGCTCATAGGAGCTATCCAAACATGGTAGACTACAACCTTAGTAGTAAGGTGTGCCAATATATTATTTAATAAAGTCTATTACTGATATAATTTAACTATTAACTTATCCACATACAATAGGTAACATATTTGCTCATCATAAAGTCTGAGAGACAGCATACAAGGTATTAAAATGGCCAAACTATATATTTTTCAAAAGCTATGTATATTATTTTAAGGAAGTATATTTTCTTCCCTCTCTTCACAAACAAAACTATGCTATTTGGCCTAAAATTTTAATTTTTCTGTGAATCATGCTGGTTATAGTTAATCCTCAAAGATGTAGGCTTAGAAAGATGAAATTAGTTCAAGGAGAAAAATCTCTAAAGACAAACCACTTTTTTTTCAGACTTTTCTGTCTAACAACATTTGGGGCAGGGGAAGGTTTGGATTGTTTTACTGGTCATAAAATATATCTAGTGAGAATATGTCTGATTAATATTAAATAGATTATGGTTAAATTAAAAAGCATTGACCTTCATATCATATCCATTCTGTCCCTCCTCAAGAGAACACTCAATGCTTCCTAAGAAGGTAATGAAGACATGTGTTTGTCATCTTGTTTACAGAGCTTCACTTACCCAAATGTTTGTTCCAAAGAGAACAGGTAGTCACATGAGTAAACACAAGTATCATAGTGTTTCAGGGTGCAGAATGTCACTCTTTCTAGAATCTTGCCTGAAACACACGTATTTAACAGCAAGAACTTATGTGACTCCAAAGCCTCAAAATGTCTTAGGAAGTGAAGAACAGTTCCTCTCTGAGGTCTCTGCATCAAGTGGGTATCTGTGTAAACCACTTTAATAATGATGGAGAGATTTTGATATATCATGCATACTTTAACAGGGATCTACTGTACTGCCAGTATGGGCAGTACAGAATGACAGTTTGGCAAGCAGATAAAAAGACCATTCAAGATTTCCATCTATGAAAGTTTTGCCAGTCTCAGAAAGGAATATTTACATGAAAGTTATCCATTAATGAGGAAGTAATTTTTCATGTGATGTTCTTTACCTTTTCTCTTGATGCTTAACAAAGCATCTAAGAAGGTAGAGTTAGAGGATATCTGAGGGCCTATAAAGCTAATATTTGTCATTACTATGATGATTTTTATCTGAACTACTAATAGAGATACAAGAGATAGAATGACTTGCCATCTTCCTTCCTTGTGCAATCAGAGATTCCCTATTTAAGACCCACATCCTCTAATTCCATTTACTTCATCTGCTCTATTCTAGTAAAACACATAATGAATGTTTAGACAGAGTAGAGCCCCATTTTAGCTTGGCCATTATAGAAACTTATATACCAGTTGCCATAAGAAGTATGGTCTCAGAGAATGATAATACTGAGATAATTCAGTAAACTAACTTGTTATACTGATGAAAACCATAGGCATTGTCACAGATTTGCCTACATCCCAATTTTCAGTAGGGATGAACTCAGTGTTTCTCCAAAGAACAAGTCTAATTGTCCTTGGGGAGACAGAGAAATGAGGAGAGTTACAGAGTCAAAAAATGACTCAAGATAGGTAGTGTCAGAGCATCTCTGGGGCTCATATCTTTGCCCCTTCTTTTGATGAGCACTCTACTGATCTCTGAGGTTAAGAAATATGCTGATAGTTTTATACTTTTTATACTCTGAGTTGTATCTCATTTTTAACATCAATATTATAAATATAAGAGTAGGCTACATATATTATATCTTTGTGAATGGCTTTAGTTTGTTTTGAGAAAGGATCACTACTCACTAAGTAGTCTTGTTGGCAAGAGTGACCTTGGACTTGCAGAGACTCTTAGGCATTTGCCCCCTGAGTGACTAGACTACAAGCTTGTGTTATCACATCCAGATATTCCTGGAATTTTGACTATTGAATATTTTAGCCTCAAAGTAAAACTTGTTAATAAAGTGTTAAGTTTATTTCATTAAATGTGCTATGTACTGCATCTGATTAACTTTGGACCATTTTATAATTGAATAGGATAAAATCCTAACAACCTCATTCATGAAATCCTCTCCTATCCTTTTCCCTACCCTCCAACTCCCCTCCTCTGCCCTCTTCTCCAGTTCCTTCTCATCCCTTTAAAACACATTTTAAGGGACACAGAGTATAAATGACTATACTGGGCATTTTAGCTAAACCCTTTATTTTTTTATTTGTTTATTTATTTTTTTTTAATTTACATTCCAAATCATTTCCCCTTTCCCGTTTCCTCCCTCCCCGAAAGTCCCATAAGCCCCCTTCCCTCCCTCTTTTCTCCATTCAACCCCCTCTCGTTTCTCTGTCCTGGCTTTCCCCTATATCCAGTCTTTCCAGGACCAGGGGTCTCTCCTTCCATCTTCTTAGAAATCTACTGATATGCGGATTGTGTCTAGGGTATTCCGAGATTCTGGGTTAGTATCCCCTTATCAGTGACTGCATACCATGTGTGTTCTTTTGTGATTGGGTTACCTCACTAAGGATGATATTTTCAAGTTCTGACCATTTGCCTAGGAATTTCGTGAATTCATTGTTTTTAATTGCAGAGTAGTATTCCATTGTGTAGATATACCACATCTTCTGAATCCATTCCTCCGTTGAGGGACATCTGGGTTCTTTCCAGCTTCTGGCTATTATAAATAAGTCTGCTATGAACATAGTGGAGCATGTGTCCTTATTGCATGCAGGTAAAGCCTCTGGGTATATGCCCAGGAGTGGTATAGCCAGATCCTCCGGGAGTGTCATGCCCAGTTTTTGGAGGAACCGCCAGACTGCTTTCCAGAGTGGTTGTACCACCTTGCAATTCCACCAGCAGTGGAGGAGTGTTCCTCTTTCTCCACATCCTCGCGAACAACTGCTGTCTCCTGTGTTTTTGATCTTAGCCATTCTGACTGGTGTGAGATGGAATCTCAGGGTTGTTTTGATTTGCATTTCCCTAATGACTAAGGATGATGAACATCTCTTTAGGTGCTTCTCAGCCATTAGATATTCTTCAGGTGAGAACTCTTTGTTTAGCTCTGTACCCCATTTTTTAATAGGGTTACTTGCCTCTCTGGAGTTTAACTTCTTGAGTTCTTTGTATATATTGGATATTAGCCCTCTGTCGGATGTAAGGTTGGTAAAGATCATTTCCCAGTTAGTTGGTTGCCACTTTGTCTTTTTGACAGTGTCTTTTGCCTTGCAACAACTTTGTAATTTAATGAGGTCCCATTTGTCAATTCTTGATCTTAGAGCATAAGCTATTGGAGTTCTATTCAGGAAATTCTCCCCTGTGCCCATATGTTCAAGGTTCTTCCCTAGTTTCCTTTCTATTAGTTTCAGTGTGTCTGGTTTTATGTAGAGGTCCTTGATCCACTTGGAATTGAGCTTAGTGCAAGGAGATAAGAATGGGTCAATTTGCATTCTTCTGCATGTTGACCTCCAGTTGAGCCAGCACCATTTGTTGAAAAGGCTATCTTTTTTCCACTGGGTGGTTTTAGCTCCTTTGTCAAAGATCAAGTGACCATAGGAGTGTGGATTCATTTCTGGGTCTTCAATTCTGTTCCATTGATCTACATGCCTGTCACTGTACCAATACCATGTGGTTTTTAACACTATTGCTCTGTAGTACAGCTTGAGGTCCGGGATACTGATTCCCCCAGAGGTTCTTTTACTCTTGAGAATAGTTTTAGCTATTCTGGGTTTTCTGTTATTCCAGATGAATTTTTGAATTGCTCTTTCTAACTCTATGAAGAATTGAGTTGGGATTTTGATGGGGATTGCATTGAATCTGTATATTACTTTGGGTAAGATGCTCATTTTTACTATATTAATCCTGCCAATCCATGAGCATGGCAGATTTTTCCATCTTCTGAGGTCTACTTCAATTTCTTTCTTCAGAGACTTGAAGTTCTTGTCATACAGATCTTTCACTTGTTTGGTTATAGTCACGCCAAGATACTCTATATGGTTTGTGGCTATCGTGAAGGGTATCATTTCTCTTACTTCTTTCTCAGCCTGCTTATCCTTTGAGTATAGGAAGGCTACTGACTTGCTTGAGTTGATTTCTCCCTAGAAAATAGATTTCTCTCTGCTCCTTTGATTTTCTCCACAATCAGGTCCTGAGTCTCATGGCTCAGACATTGACATTTCCCAAGGCTTCTGGACAATATACTTGTCTTATTTTTGGGTTATTGATGTATTTTAAAAGTTAGTGTTGATGTTTTGAGTTCATTTGTCTTTTTTGCATACAAAGAGAGTCCCCTTTCATAAAAGGTTAGGATTTCTATGACATCAGCAGCATTTGTAAAAATCAATTTACATTCAATGCCTTGCTAAATGATAACAATAGATGAAAATTAGGAAGTCTCACATTGAAGCATTCTCACCAAACCTACCTGGAGACTCCATGCCTGCTTCCATTGAGCTCCTTCAGCTTCAACTGTCATGTACAGAGAATTGATTATGATAGTAATATTAATGACTAGATCAATAAAATACCCTTGGGTGTGTCTAGGATCACATTTTCAGAGGGGGTTAGATTAATGAACCAACCTTTTGGTTAGATGACTTAAGCCTTTAAAATATGTTGATGAAAAGTTGGGAAAGAGGCTTAATTGAAGGAAGCTGGTCACCATCGGTGTGTCCTTGGAGGTATGTTTTGCATATCCTCTTCCTGTATACCATTTTCTGTGCCCTGTCCACTGACATGACTGGACATGCTCTGTTATTCTGTAAGTCTTTGAATGAACCAATACCTCTGAAAACATGAGCCAAAATAAGTGATTCCTCCTTTTGAGTTGATCTTGGAGCTTTAATGAGTCACAGCATTAAATTCAACTAAGGTATATTAAAGTCATGTTAAGTAGAATTATGAATCATTATTTTTACCATCTATCTATAATTATGTAGGGATATATTTTACTAATATAATTTATTAATAAAATTCAGGGGTAGAATAATAATTTTAGAAAATTTATTGGTTTATTCAAACCAGATAAGATGAAGTATACAGTTTCTGTACCCTCTTGTCATCCTTCATTGTTAATAGTTTCC
The DNA here is from genome assembly GCA_036184795.1 of Tokudaia tokunoshimensis. NCBI lineage: Eukaryota > Metazoa > Chordata > Mammalia > Rodentia > Muridae > Tokudaia > Tokudaia tokunoshimensis. The sequence goes on from BTHU01000011.1 coordinate 486,790, forward strand.
CATTAAGACATTAAAGTTCTTAATGACAATGTCTATATTCTTGTATCTAGTCCTTACTCACTAGATTGCAAAAAATTATGTATAACTGAATGTCAGAGAAGATATTTTTTATTAGATATATTCTTTATTTACATTTCAAATGTTGTCCCCTTTCCTGGTCCCCTCCTCCCCCGAAAATCCCATATACCATCTCCCCTTCCCCAATCAACCCTCCCCGCCTTCCCTGTCCTGGTATTCCTCTACACTATGACATCAAGTCTTTCCAGGACCAAGGGCCTCTCCTCCCTTTGGTGTCTAACAAGACCATCCTCTGCTGCCTATGTGTCTGGAGCCATGGGTAACTCCATGTATACTCTTTGGTTGATGACTTTGTCCCTGGGAGCTCTTAGAAGATATTTTAATGAATAAATTTAGTATAGATAAAAGTGCTGTTTATTAGAAGTATAACGTACATACCCAGTGTTCTTAAAATTTCCGTAACAAGCCATTAGTTGTTTTCTCATGCTATTCCCCAAATTATAATAGAGACTTTAAATCTTTATAAGATTTTACACATTTAATGCAGAAATGTAGGAGAGACAAAGTTAGTTTATCTCTCCAAATAAATCATCAATTATTTCAACAATAACTGCTGTTCACTTTTGTGTTAGTTATTTTACAAGCAAGTTATATAAAATCAGGCTCTTCCACATTTGGTTAGCAATGAAGAATCCTTAAATATATGTCCCCAAAGTTACTAAGATTTTGGATTTCCTAGAAGTCATCTCTGAAAACACTGTACATAGGGGATATGTGGTATATGATGAACTTCAAGACTTAACCAGAAAACAAGTATGTTATACTAAAACCATCAGTATATTGACATTATTCTTGGACTACATAAATATTTGATAAGCAACAAACGTTAAGCCTAGGCCACACTGAGCTGTGCTGAGTGGTGCTGGCATTGCACAGAGAAGGCTACAAGTTTAAAAGCCACTATTTTCATAATGTTGTAATACAAAAGCAAAATAAACATCTCACACTTATTTGCATGTGATTATCTATATCGAGATTTTTGCAACAGCATTATTAAAGGGATTCAAAAGCAATAATATTTTCTCTGTGCAAAACAGATAGTAAAGCAAATGTTCACAGTTTGTATTAAATTTTAGATTGCTTCCTTAGAACAGATCCCCAGATTAAGATAAATGTCCAAATATCATACATTGCTTGACATTTCAAGTAAACTCTCTTCTATGGAAAGGAGTTGGTGGTTCTGAGAGGTTACTTGTTTCTCCACAGACAATTTGGTTATAGTAACTGAGGTCCAGGTATTCAACAGGTAATTATGACTTAGGATGGATGATGATAAGAGAGGCATGGGGAGAAGTTCACAAATTTTTGTTTCTTGGAAATTAGGTTGCTTTAATACCTACAGAGAAAACTTTAGACTAAAGAGTAAATGGTTTGAGTGGAGGTAATCTGGTTTTAATATATATTATTTCCCATAAGAATGTTTGGTCTTCAGAGGGTGATGATGCATTGAAAGTTTGTAGAAAACTAGAGAGATTGTTCAGTGGTTAAGAACACTTGCTGTTCTTCCAGAGAACCCATGTTTGGTTTCCAACACCCATTTCTGGCTGTTCACAACCACTTCTAATTCCAAATCTAAGGAACCTGATACCATCTTCCAGCAGCAGGCACATTGCACACACCATGCACACACACATACACACACACATTAATAATAATAATAGTAATAACAATAATAAAAATAAATTAAAGTTTGTAGACACTAGAAATGGAGCCCAGAGCAGGTATGCAGTTACTGTGGACTTGGCCTTGGGTTTTTTCCTCTCTGGCTATTTCCTTCTCTCCTTCCATATCAATCATGTAATGAAGAGCTCTTCTTCACCACGTAGTCTAAGAACCATGTGGCCAAACAAACAAGGACTATGCCCTCTGAAATATCAAGTCAAAAAACCTGCCTGTATGCTGTTTCTGCCCAGTGTTTAATCCCAACAATATAAATATAACACATATAAGAGGCTTTGTGTGAATCACCCAGGTCTTACTGAACAAGATAGGGAGACTAACACAACACAGATAGTTTTTGTTTTATTTTTGTTCTTTTGCATGGGTAACAATGGTTAGAAGAGGTGCAGAAGATACCAGGTCCACAATGAAACCAAGGACTTACAGGTACTTGCTAGTGTTGACAGCTCCTCCCAGTATCACCCTGGGAGAACAGAGGGGGCATTTCTGATAAGACAGATTACACAGTAACTTTAAAGTCTAGGGACTGTTTTTCATATGACCACTAAGTACATGAAACTTCAACTTTGGGGGAACATTTATTATTCATGTAAATTTATATATGAGCATTTAAATATTTAATATTTTATTTAATAGTATTTAATAAGTATTTAATAGATCAATTTCCCCATGTAGACATCATTTTTGAAACTGAAAGAGGTCTAGCAAATCAAAGCCACAGTACCTTTGGATATTTTGTTTGTTCATTTAAGACTTTATAGTACTATATGGCCTCAACCTCCTATGTAGACCAGAATGGTCTTCAATTGTGGTAATTCTGCCTCTGTCTCTTTGATTAAAGGCTTGTGAGACAATGCATTTTCTACATAAATTGTTCCCATGTCTATATTACAAAAAAACAAACAAACCCAAAACAAACAAACAAACAAAAAACTCTTGATGGAGACATCTTTGATATAAATGGGCTTGCCTGTAGTCTAAAGTATAAGCATTGTATCTCTATAGAAATGGAGACATGGTTCTTGGGTCAGCTCAGCTCCTAAACTCACCTGCCATCATAAGACAAATAAATCCTCAATCATTCAACTGCATTAACTGTTTTTCAGCCACTAAGAGAAAAATCTGTCTTTTATAACATTCAAATTGTTGTTTTCTCATTGAAACTTAGAAGTTCTAAGAAATACATTTGTTAGCATGATACTATCAATTGGGCAAAACATTCATGTTAAATATGAACTTGTCATAGACAATACCAATAATTTTAGGATCCAATATCATAGGATTCAACTATTCTGTCCTTTACCACTATGGCTACTTTAATTCCCAGCTGGAACTGTTAATATAAAACATTAAGGCGAATGTTTACTTCAGGTGGTAGTAGTGTAGGGCTTTAATCCCAGCAATTGAGAAGAAAAGGAAGGCAGATCTCTGAGTTAGGTACCAGCCTGCTGCTCTACAGAGCAATTTCTAACAAAGCCAGGGCTACACAGAGACACTCTATCTGAAAGAAAGAAAGAAAGAAAGAAAGAAAGAAAGAAAGAAAGAAAGAAAGAAAGAAAGAAAGAAAGAAAGAAAGGAAGGAAGGAAGGAAGGAAGGAAGGAAGGAAGGAAGGAAGGAAGGAAGGAAGAAAGAAAGAAAGGTAAGTATTTATATTAAATGATGGAAGTTTGCCATGCATCTAGTCCAAGTTTTCTTTTTCTTCAGCTTTGTTGTTTATTCCAGAAAATGAAATCTCATTTTCTGGGTTTATTAATTTAATGAAATTATCAATTTCATCTTCATTAAATTGAAAGTTTAATTTGATATGTCTTAGCAATAGCATTTGTTAGCACGTTACAGATCAGAGTGGGAATCGTTTTTGAAGATACTCAACAAGAAGGCATGCTATAAATGGCATCATCATACTTTCTGGTCCTGTTGTAAGGATTGTGTAATTAAAGAAAAAGATGGATCTTCCAGTCCTAGGCAATAATGCAAAGTGATAATAAGCAGTATCTTAGTGCTTTTTCAGAAAAATTGGAATTGGTCTTCCTCAAAACATAGCTGTACCACTGCTGGGCATATACCCAATGTATGCTCCATCCTATGAAAGGGTCACTTACCCACTCAATTATGTTTATAGCAGACTTACTCATAATAGCCAGAAACTGGAAACAACCTAGATGTCCCTCAATCAAAGAATAAATAAAGAAAATGCAGTATTTACACAATGGAGTTTTACTATGCTGTTTAAAAAAATGACATGAAATTTGCAGGCAAAAGGATAAAACTGCTGCAATCCACAAACTCAGAGGGGATAAGAAACAAGGAGTGCTCATAGATGTGTGTGAGTGGGGTGGATGTATGACTCTCCCTGAGAAGGGAAAATAGAATAGATACTGTGTATGGAATGAGGGAGTGGTGGGGGATGGGGATGGGAACAGGAGGGATCAGGTGAGGGTAGGATGGAAGGAGAGAGTACTGGGAGAGATAACTGGAACTGGGGTCATCTGGGTGCGGGAGAGGTAGAAACCTAATAAAATGGAAACTCAGAGGAATCTATTAGGGTACCCCCAGCTAAAACTCCTAGTAATGTGGAATAAGGAACTCAAATCTGCCATATCCTGTAGCCAGGCAAGACTTCCAGTGGAGGGATTGGGACACAATCCAGCCACAAAACCACCTACAAATGTTCTGCCTATAAGATGTGGTGGGGAAGTGCAGGAGTGGCCAACTGATGAGACCTTTGCCACTAGAGGGGGCCCAAGCCAGACATTTCCAGGAAGGTCAGGAATCAGAGACTGGATAGCTCAGAGATATAGGATAGAATCAAATACAACCAGAAGAAAAAGTCAATGATTCACAATGATAATACTGTAGTATTTTATGTTGTATTTAGGATTCTGGCAGACTGTAGGTCTGTGTTATTCCTTCTCTGTATTTGGAAGGTAGTGAATCAATTGTTCTATAAAATAAAAACTTTATAAACTAGCCTTTTTGTAGTCATTCATTTGGAAAGAAAATGACAGTACATACATAACAGGAAATTTCATGGAGAAGCAGAAGTAGCTTCCTGTTACAGACTTCGACTGTGAACCTAGCTCACATGGCAGACACAGTATCTCACAATTCTCAGCTCTTTACTCTCAAATCTATTCTAACCTATGTTCTGATGCAGGAGTAAGACTTCTAAACTGCCAAAACCTTACTCTATTACTGTCTTGCGCTTTCTTCATCTGATACTTCCATCTAAATTTTTTTTTATCACTTATATGTCTGTGAGTGTGGCACTTATATTCCTATGACCGTGGCCCTTCTTTTTCTCCCCCTTTCAGTTTTCTTCTTAAGTATTCTAAAATCCCCTTAACCATGACCACCATTTCCACTCTACGGCCAACAGTACCATGGAGAGCTCACTGATTTTATGATGAAGGAAGATTTTTATTCTCTGATGTACTGTGGGAAGTCAATCATAGATATAGCAGTACTAGATGATTATTGGGCTAATGCTCCCCCCCCTTATGTCTAATCTATTTTCAAGCAAATTAGAAGCAAACGAGACCTAATGACTCTTTGGAATCAGTTTATCATGTTTGTATCATTGCTTTAAGCAATGTGATGCACGTAAGAGCTTGTTAAATTGTATTCAATTAACTGTCAGACATTGGCCTAGTTTGGGTTGTAAATACACGAATTAGCTCTTCCTTATGCAGAGTGTGACTCATTGCCACACCCCTGTTATCATAAAGCTGAAAAAAATCCATTTTATTTTTCAAAACCACATTCATTTCCTATTTCTAAACTCCTAGAAACTCTTGTTGTTTTCCTAAGATATAATGCATTTTGGTTTAGGACCATACTGCTTAGAGATATTCACATATCTCCATCTTATATTGAGTAACAGCACACACACACTACACCCACACATGAACCCACACACATGCAAATATAATTCTTTCAAGCAAAACTGCAAAAGCAAAAAAATGAGGCTTTTAATGTTGTTTTAGAAAATTGCTGCCCTTTGGATATTTTTGTGACCACTTATGACAGTTGATAGCACACATTATGGTTTTTGTTTTAACTAGCAGATGTCCTATTCAAATTGCTGTAATTATTTTTATCTTGTGATTGCTATGCCAGTGCAAAACATGTAAGTAAGGAAGACAGGTATTTATCATTGCCCTGTGGTTTGAGTAGCCATACTAATGTCTAATTATATAACACAATTCATAGTTGTACCATATAGTTCCTTTAATTCTGTCTAGAATAAATTGCAGCATATTTCTATTTTTCTCATAATCAAAAGATTAACTCCAGAAGTTGCTTTCCAGTAAGTAATAGAGTGGAATGCTATTATAAATGCAGCAATATTTGTTCATTAGCTCATTTTAATTTTATATCCTACTAATTTTGTTTCCTGCAGTTCCTATGAACTTCAAATTACTTCTTAATATACAATTAGATTGACTTAGGAAGAAAAGATAGAATTATACAGTTGTGACGTATGGGTTTATGACCAGCAGCTGATGGTTTTTCAGTCTCTTGAGGCCAAAATGCATTTATAATAGTTGTTAGAAAATAAGAGTAAAAAATCAGTATCCAATGCAAAATTTAAAGAATGGCTATTATTAGGTGGGAGATGCTTGTCATGTTTGTGACTGATGAACTATGATTGCCATATTTGGGGTATTAAAGTATGAGGACACAGGCCTTGTGCTTTCCAGTCACTGTTCAAAGGAAAGCCATTTTTGTGAAATGTGGGCATTTCCATTTGAGTGTTCTGAGCTTTGATTCAGAACGTTGATATTTTTGTGAGGGCCATGACTCATAGAGTTTTGAAAAGTCATCCTTTGATAAAAAAAAGACAGACAAAAAATGTTTAAAGATACTGTGAGATGGTTTGTTTATGGTAAGATATTACACTCATAATAAGCCTAGCTTTTGTTTAGTGTGAATAATAGGGAAAAATTAGAACTTATACTTAACGATCTCACAGCAATAACTTCAGGATGCTAGTCAAAGGAATGAAAGCATTGTGTGCAGAGAAATATGTTTCTATTTTCACACAGGAGATGTCAATGTAGAATAATCCAGTATAATTATAGGTATTAAAATAATAATATATAATAGGATAATAATTTAAAATTTTAATATATAATATATAGTTAATAATAATAAAGTAATTAAAATAAACATAATGCTCTTTTATGTGTTTACCAAGAATCAGAAGACTAAAGCATTTATAACTAAAAATTATACTCTATGAATGAAATTGATTTGTTTGAAAGATTTATAGTTTTATGATTATAAATAAAATCTATACACATATCTATAAGAGAATCTACACGAGCTTTATCAAAAGAATAGCTGTGAAATTTCATTGGTTTATTTATTATCTCTATTTATTGAGGAAGTAGTCACTCCAGAGTTGAGTAAAAATAGTTGATATTTGTTCAGTAGAAGACAACATGTCATGATGTCGAAACCAAACACACATAATCCTCTGTTTTCAGCAATTTTGGATTCTTTACATTCTCTCAGAAAAATGGAAAACTCATAGATAATTAGCTTTCATTTGAGATAGGAAGTTGAAGGATATAACAATATACTTGACAATTTATTTGTGAAGTGGAGCTTTATACAATTATTAATTAAAATATCAAATGTCTATGTAAAATTAATCTTATAAATGGTGTATGTCTAACAGAGAGGCCATGCATTTATCATTTGTCTTAAAGACTCTTAATTATCTTAGGCATTTAAGGATTTTTAGAAAAATTACTTTATAAATGACAGAAGCTATTTTTAAGACTCTAAATAACTGTAATTCTAAGAGAATGAAAGACTAAGAAGTTTTCTGGAAATCATTTTTTGGAGTAGTCTGTGAACCTCTGAACTCTGCCAGATACCAGGAAATCAGATGTAGTATTTTAAATTCAGGTTGTTAAGGGCAATGTTTTATCTCAAGTATGAGCTGTCCTCATAGGAGTGAAAAAGTAAGTTTTGCACTGAAATGTGCTAAGAGCAAATGGTGTTAACTTCAGCTACTTCCATAGTAGTAGCGTTTCTTTCATTCTATTTTCAGAACTATTCTGGTCAGCAGGCATCATCTAGTGATGCAGAATAATTTCTCTTTATATCCTCCTAGCTGTGTAACCACCTCTGTACTTCTTGTTTTTTCATTAACACCAAGAATAACCTGTTAGTTTGATTGCTGTTTGTTACCATTGTTGGTACAATTATCTAAAACCATAGTTCACCTGTCTTTGCAAATAACTCATAATCTTTCACCTTCCCAACTCTGTAAGAGTTAATATCTCTGAGATACATGCTTTTGGCTTATAAAGTAAGAAATATTGCTTTCTGTACAGTTCATTCATAGTTCTAGAATAGGAAAGAAAATTTATCTGCTCTATTCACTTAACAAACATTAGACAAATGTGACAATCATTTGAAAGAACTGGCAATAGATTTAGGACAAACCTTAGCTCTGTTCTGGTCTTGTGCTATTATGGAGGGAAATCATTTGACCAATGAATCCAGTAAAATACACTGTGAATTGTCCATTAAACTACTACAGTGAACAGATTTAAGAACTGCCCTGGTAATATATTAAATTTTGGGAAACATTGCTTAATGCAACACATCTATTGAATGTTCAAATATAAAATGTTACTCTAGTTCCAGATAACTGAAACACAAAAGCAGATGACATCTGCTATTATAGCATCATGCTATTGCTAGGCCAGTATTCTGGATGAGGGACAAGAAAATTAACTAATTAAAACAAAATATAAAAATTAAATCCAAAATTCACTGTGAAAAATTAGGAATGCAGAAATCTTAGAAGAGGACACACAGAAATAGATGCTACTTGTTGAACTGTTGTGTGTATGTGAGAACACAATTGGCCTAGTGTGTTAAGAATGAAATGCTAAGAGTTGTAGAGAAGCCATCAGCGTTATGGTAAAAAATAAGTAGGAGATTTGCAACCTGAATGAGATAGAAAGTTTTGGAGGACTTTTATTAGGAGGGTAATATAATTGGAAGCTTATCATAAAAGAAAGTATATATTCTATGGAGATGATATCTTAGTAGGCAGGAAGTGGAAACAATAATTAGAGGTCTTGGCAATGTAAGCCAGAGGTAAGAATGTCTTTGATACGTTGGCAACAGTTGAAGTAGTGAGTTATAAAGCATTAATTATAAAGATAAAACTAACTGAATTTCATAACAGATGGTCATGTGTGAGTATGTGTGTATATGTATATATGTATGATGTATGTATGTATGTATGTATGTATCCACATGTGTATATGTGTTGGTTGGGGAAGAGAACAATTGGGAAAATTAGCTATTTTTAAAACAATTTACCTGGAGTCTGCAAAAATGATGGTGTTGATATTTAGTGAGATAAATAAGATTTAGGTATAGATGGAATTCAGAAGGTTATTTCCAGAGCTTGGATTTAGACAGGGTTTTACACTTCTGTTAGACATTCAATGAAGACTCTTTGGAATCTAGATTAATATTTGATTAATATTACTTTAAAATCTCCAATATTCTACTTGCTTCTGAGCTCTGAACTAGATGTATCCTTTTGAAAATGTTTTCCAGGCTGCCTCTTTTTCTCAGAAACAAGAAAATGAATGAAAAAAACCTCTTTTACTTCAGCTCAGTTCCTTTTCCTAACTGAGGCAGACCACTCCTTTCCTTTTGGGGATCATAAGCATTTTGCCAAATACTACTATTCCTTGGGGGTGGGCACAGTTAGGAAGATAATGAGTCAGAATATTCATGAAAATGATAACAACTCCAGTTACGAACTGCTGCACATTTAAGAAACAAGGAAATATTTTGTTATTATTATATCATAGTTCTTGAGTAGATGTTGGTAAGAAATGGGGCATATCAGCAGTAATGTCAGAAGACATCCTTCAGTTTTTCATAAAAGAAATCCATGGAAATATAACTGAAAAAATTATACATTACTGACCTCAAGGAAAATGCCTCATGAAAAGATGAAGAATAAGAATTATGTCTAACACTAAGTGTGCTTACCCCAGGTAATCATGGTCAATAATTCAGATAATAGATCTAAATGAGTGTTTTCCTCCATGTAAAATTAATATCATACTCTTGCAAATAGCTTTTTCCTAATTTCATCTGTCATTCATACATGCCAATCACTAAGAATTAAGTTGCAAAACAAGACCATCTTTTGCACGTGAGGGTTTTTCTGAACCTATTGACTGGCTGGGTAGAATGAAGTCAGTAGAGTCTACTAAGTACCTGCTTTGGGAAAAAATGGGAACTCATTTTATGTTTCTTCTACTTTGAAATGCCTAAGATACAACAAAGTCACTGTACTTATCCAGTTTATATTTTGAGTAAGATTTTATTATCAACTGGATATTAGGAATTGTAAAAACGTTCCTATTACATACCATATAGAATATCATTTGTAGTTTCCAAAAAGAGTCAGAAATAAAGAACAAAAATCATGCATTTTTTGATTTCTTCATCTGAACCCCGGATTTTTTTATTCAACAGAAAACAGCTAGTTAACTAATAGGTTCTGGAGAGGGTTGACTGAGGAACAGGGGGAGGAGAGATGGGTTATGAGACTTTTGGGGGGGGACCAGGAAAGGGTACAACATTTGAAATGTAAATGAAGAATATATCTAATTAAAAAACTAATAGATTCTTACACCATGAAGGATGCATTAGGAATATGTCAACTATGATTAATGCTGACGACTCAGTGACACATAAACAAGACACCGATTTAATGATACTTCTCTGCATTTTAGGGTTATCTTCATCTTGACACATGGTCCATAGCACTTTTTAATGTGCATTAATTTATTTTTAATTTTAAAAGTCATTTAACATGATAACATAATGAATTCAGAGAAACTAATAAAACACACATATGTGTAATTCTTCCTTTTCTAATTAGAAATTATTCACACATATGAGACTTCAATCAGTTTATTTAATTGCAACAATTTGAAATTGCCTCTTTTCTAAAGAAAAATTTTGAGAAAATTTTATTGTTTTTCTGAAAGTTATATATCCATAGTCAGGTCTTCATGTTTCTGTAATGGTTATTTTATTGTATTTGAAAGTGTTTCTGTTTCTTAACTTAAAAGCTACAAATTAAATGAGACATAAACACTTTTATTTTAAGATTCTAAGATTCTCCTGCTTTGATCTTATGATGCTTCCTACATGGTTATAATAGTCACAAGCTTTGATTCTATAAATTATTACTTTTCTTTGGATTTTATAAGCATGTATCTTCAATGCACAGTTAGTTTGCAATTCAAGTAAATATCTTTAGAAAAAAAATCCAAACCCCTAAAATAAGCCTCTGATTTTGAAGGGACTACATTTTTTCAGGAATTGATCATTCAAGTAGACTTAAAAATTCACCTGTATTCATCAAGTATTCTCAACAAATTCAGTTAGGAACGAGTGTGATATGAACATAATGAAGCACATGTCCATGTGGTATGGTGGAACATCTTTTGGGTATATGCTCATGAGTGGTATAGCTGAGTCTTCAGGTAGAACTATTTCTAATTTTCTGAGGAACCACCAGATTGATTTCCAGAGTGGTTGTACCAGTTTGCAGTCCAGCAATGGAGAAGTGTTCCTCTTTCTCTGCATCCTCGCCAGCATGTGCTGTAACTTGAGTTTTTTTTTTTTTTTAAACTGGATATTTTATTTATTTACATTTCAAATGTTATCCCCTTTCCCAGTTTCCCCTTTGGAAAACCCCTGTCCTATTCTCCCTTTCCCTGAGTCTATGAGGGTCCTTCCCCACCCACCCACCCACTCCTGCCTCCCCGCCCTGGCATTCCCCTACACTGGGGCATTGAGCCTTCCCAGGACCAAGGACATCTCCTCCCATTGATGTCCATCAAGGCTATGCTCTGCTACATATGCAGCTGGAGCCATGGGTCCCTCCATGTGTTTCTCTTTTGTTGGTGGTTTAGTCTCTTGGAGCTCTGGGGGTTCTGGTTGGTTATATTGTTGTTCTTCCTATGGGGTTGCAAGCCCCTTCAGCTCTGTTCTCAGTCCAATGTTTGGCTGTGAGCATCTGCCTCTGTATTTGTCAGGCTCTGGCAGAACCTCTCAGGAGACAGCTATATCAGGCTCCTGTCAGCAAACACTTCTTGGCATCCACAACAGTGTCTGGGTTTGGTAACTGTACATGGGATGAATCCCCAGGTGGGACAGTCTCTGGATGGCCTTTCCTTCAGTCTCTGTTCCACACTTTGTCTCTGTATTTTCTCCCGTGAGTGTTTTGTTCCCATTTCTAGGAAGGACTGAAGTATCCACACTTTGGTCTTCCTTCTTCTTGAGCTCATATGGTCTGTGAATTGTATCTTGTCACTTGAGTTTTTGATCTTTGCCATTCTGATTGGTATGAGGTGGAATCTCAGGATTGTTTGGCTTTGCATTTCCCTGATGAATAAGGACTTTGAACATTTCTTTAAGTGCTTTTCTGCCATTCTGGAGAATCCTCTGTTGATAATTCTGTCTTTAGCTCTGTATCCCATTTTTAAATTGGGTTATTTGGTTTTTTGGAGTTTAACTTCTTGAGTTCTTTATATCTTTTGTATATTAGCCTTCTGTGGAATGTACGGCTAGTGAAGATCTTTTCCAAATCTGTAGGTTGCTGTTTTGTCTTGTGGCTAGTGTTCTTTCCCTTACAAAAGCTTTTCAGTTTCATGAGGTCCCATTTACATTTTATATATTTATATTTTAATTTTAGGAAGTATTAATTCCACTAAAGTCCCCATCTTATTAATAAATTATAACAAATATGAAATCGAATTGAATTTTAAGTTTTTAAGCCTTAGCTTATCTATATTTTTTAATGTTAATGGTAACAATAGAATAAAAGACTGAGTTCATGCTAACCAATGATAAACTGTGACATTTAATTAATGGCTTCTAGATTTAGTGTTATTTTTTATATTTTAGCTGTAAAATATAGACAAGTATCACAAAGCCAGTTCTGCGACTCCTTATTGGGCAATTTATGAGATGATTATAGAAAGTAGTCACATGTTTATAAACCTTTTATGAAGCAGTTAAATTACACACATTATCTTCTTTAGTGGCCACAGAAATGTCACAAATAGACTGACAATACTTCTGTTTGGGTGAATAAAAGAGAAGCTAGATAAAATATCCAAGTTTAGTGGGATAAGGTTAGTCTGGGATTTGAATACAAGTTCTTCTGACTGCAAATTATAGGTGAGAAACTGTTAAAATAGTAAGCCAGTTTGAAATTTAAAATTTTTAGTGTACTGTGTATGCAGTATATGTTGGGGTATGCATATGCCATGACACACATCTGGAGGTTAGAGGTAAGTTTCCTCTTTCTACCTTTATGTTGTTCTGAGGGTTCTGAAGTTCAACCTGATTGATAAATTTGGACATTAAGTCACTCTTTCCTTTTTTCCCATTTGCTTGCTGGTTGCTTTCACACATATTTATACAAGGCAAAACTACCTCACCAGATACTAAAGGATTAGTTTTTCCAGTTTATTTTTTTGTTCTCGGACAGACAAGGAAACTATAATCACAGGATACTCAAGAAAGATGAATAAAGCATAGTCTCTTAGATTTTCTTCTGTCATCCAGCATAGCAGCTCCTAACACATTTAAAATGCAAATTTGCACTTTAAGATAATTTATGAATTGTTGTGATATATTTTGAAAGCAGGTTTCACAAGCCAGGCAAGCATACAAAAGATGTCACCATTTAATTCATCATTTTTCAGGGTAGTGTGGTGTGAACGTCTTTGTTCTAGTTTACTGAGGCACTCAGAACACTGCCAGTGGTCCTCTTTCACAATGCTGTTTCACGTGATAGCATAGTTTTATGAAACTTCACAGTAACAGATATTCTAAAATAGTCTACAGTGACTGAATAGTTAGAGAATGAATTGAATTCTGAAAACTTAAATCTGAACCCCATTGTACATAGTGGGAATTATAATTTTATAACCGGTTAATGAGAATATGTATTTTGTGTGTTTCATGGGCACTATAGTGGCTGCTGAGGTGGGGAGAATCAATTTTCTCCATAGATAAAATGTCTGGTAAGCTATCCAATTCCATGTGTTCAGTCTTATACACACAAGTGCATGTATCCACTTGGTGTTGCTCGTGTGTGTGTATGTGTGTGTGTGTGTGTGTGTGTGTGTGTGTGTGAATTCGGTCTTGGACGAGGCTTCCTACCTTTCAGTGACACTCTAATTAAGAAAAAGCCTGAGAATTAACATATTATGTGCCTTCTACCACTTTCTCATAATTTAATATTTTTCCTTTAAAATGTAGCAATTTTATTTGCTATTGTTTTCATGTCTTGTATGAAACCGTGTCTCATGTATCCCAGGCCTCCTATGTTAAAGGATGTCTTAAGCTCTTGGTCCTCCTGCCTCTGCCTGTCAAATGCTGAAATTTCAAGTGTGCCCCACAGACCATAATTTTCTGATCTCTCTCCACCTACATAGTAGTCTCATAGTGGCCGCCTGCCTTACTAGAGTGCTTATTGGTCTCTCCTCCATGAATGTTTCCTCTCTATGCCATGTTGTTTTAGTTCATTTGAGCTGTTACAACTAAACATCACAGACTGTATAGGGCATATAACAAAAGTAGTTTATTTCTATTTTTCTGGAAGACTGAGATCAAGAAGCCAGCAGATTCAGGATGTTGGGCAAGCCCCTTTCTGGCTCACAATAGGCACCTTCCTTGCTGTGTCCCTGACAAGGCAGCAGCCCTCTACCCTCTTGACTTAATCACCTCGCAAGGGCTTCCTACCTCACTTGCTAAGAAATGTTACATGTAAATTTTTAGTTTGTTGTTTGTTAGAGAAAGGGTCTCACTATGCAGCCATGGACACCTAAGAACTCATTATACAGATCAGTCCTCAAAGTTGTGATACTCCTGTGTTTGTCATCAGAGGTATCAGTATCAGTATATACCACCATTCAAACCATAGTACATGTTCTGAAGAAATGTTCTCCAATAAAAAATGTTTATCATTACCTTACTAATTTTGAGTGCTGTACTAACAATTTACATGTTCTACAATGGACTATGCAATAATGTGTTAACCCTCTCCTGTGGAGAGTAGGCTCTTGGCCAGGAGAGGTGCTGTGGGTAGAAGATGCTTTGCTTACTGCAACAAATATATCAGAATGTTTCAGAGATCCAGTGAGATATTTCTGGAGGTTGCCATTTATCAGTCCTTCAACGTTTAGACAAATCAAACATAAATCCACCCACGTATAGCATTTTCATCAACTAGTTCCTAGTAGATACTTTTCCAAAACCGTGATTCTTTGGCATAAATCTTTTATCATTTTTCCCTTTAACTTTAGGCTTATTTTCAATTTTTCTATATGCAGACAATTTAAAGCATCCCATACTCAAGACTTGTATATTGTCTCAACTTGTTTTTATTCCTAATTTAGTTAATTTAATTTATCTTTATTTTATCTCTCTGTGTATGAGGGTGGAGGTGCACCTGTGCAAGCACAGAGGCCGGAAAACTATGGGCTCCATCCAGGCTACTATTATTTGGGATAAACCTGGCTTGTTATGATGGTCCTGGATTTAGAATCTCATGCCCACGACTGTGTAGCAAGTTCTCTGTCACCATCACTCTGTTTTCTAATGAATCATGTTGCAAAACCAATCCCTAAATCCATGTAAGTAAGGATAAATGCACTGGCTAGACCCATATATATATATATATATACTTTTTGGTTGGTGGCATAAAGGATGACATTAAAGTAGCTCATCTTTCTAATCTTTCTGTAATTTTATTTAGTAGACTTTGTTGCACATCTGTTTATAAAATAGCAGATGTTTCTTATACTATAGAATGCCAGAAGTAAGGGGATACTTTATTTTAAGGTAATTATTTCTTTCATTTTTTTAGTTTTAAAAAGTAGTAACAATGTTCTGAGTCTTGACTTCTAGGTAATAAAAGGTGAATTTACAGGGCATTGGGTGGCCTTAAGACCACCCATAGATGCTGTTTCCCTTGTGGCCTATCTTAAACATTGACTTACCACCTAGACTGGAATATAGTGGTTTCTGCAATTCTCATATTTTTTTTTTAATTTTTTTTCTTAGCGAAAGTGAGTCTGACTTGTTATGGAAGAAAAATTCCACATTGTTTTCTTCTTGTCATTTTTTTATACTAATTGATTTCATGCCAAGCTGTCTCTTCTGTTATTCCATAGAGTGTACTACTGTATTTGAGTGTGACAATACAGATGGGAAAAATCTGGGGTGTTTGCCCTACCATACTCAGCATCTATACATTTCCATCTGCTTTGTATATTTTCTACTCTTTTAATTCCAGCTTCAGTTCTTTATTATCCAATTCTATCTTCTAGATATAAGGCTGAGAAGTGGAAAGATGTACAAACAAGCAACATATCGCAATTGAGTAAAATAAGGATAAGTATGGAAATCACTGTGCCTGGTGGGATGGATAAATATATGCTCTGAACTCAGATTTCCTATCTTTAAAACAAAGATGATAATGTCTACCTTGCAGCAGCTTGTTTCAGGGAAGGCAAAGAAGGTAAACTATCCATTTCTTTCCCCAGTGTGAGAGGAATTAAAAGGATAAAGAGGAAATGCATCACCACAGTAAATATTCACTCCATTTTTGTTAATCAAAGTATGTAATGCTAATATTGTCATAAGAACCTTATAGATACGAGCTAACTTTTCATAAGTCTGCCTCCATACAAAAATACGCAACTGTTGTACTCATCTTACCACATTCAGGAGAAATTCAGCCCCTGAAGGGTTAAATGTTAAGATTAAGCCTACACAACTGGCCTTTGTACCAAGGTGTATTTTAGGCAGGAGGTCAGGCCACTGTGTTATAATCCTAAACCCACCATGACTACTCCCTTGATGTTAAACTAAGTGGGATTTAAGGAGATATAGGTTGTTTATGGACAGAGAATTTTCTCCTGACTTTTATTTCACTCCTAGACTTCCCATTGGCTCTTTGCTACCTCTTTCAAGAATTCTACCCCAACGTGGCTATCAAGAAAGCCTCTATAATTTTATCATGAGTGGTGTGATACAGAATGAGAGTAGGCCTGAGAGACCTGGGAAAATGGTTGTCCACCTTACACAAGGGCTGGTTTGTCCACTAGGTAAACTGTCCAGTTTCTTCTTAATTTATATGATATAATGGACTTGCTATAACAATACAACTGGCATTATGAGAATTATCTTTGTTTTCCATGAACACCTAGTGAGTTCAGATAATGCTATCATCATACATAGTCTTAGGAGACCCACTTCTATTTGGTTTTAGAGTTATTTAAATACTTAGAAATCCCATTTAGCATTTGTTTTTAAAGCTACTTTCCCCCTTTACTACATATGCGAATTATCTTATCGTTATCATTTACTTTGGCATTTTAAAAACATTAGCAAAAATATATTTGATAACAAGGTTTTCTTGATGCCACTTAGAGGTGATTCTAGCTGCATGGTATTATGATTAAAATCAGAAGCTGAGCAGAAACAGCAGCTCTTCTATACAGAAGAGGAAGAACAAAAGAGTGTGATTATAGAAGGATAGAAATGTCAAGAAAATGTCACATCAAATATCACCCACTCTACACAGGCTATAAGTAAGTGTAAAACTTCATTAGCTAGGCAGGGCCAGCAAAGAAAATCTACTTTGAAATGCAACTCTATTAAAATTAGTCATTTATAGCAGATAGTGTGCATTAAACAAAACAACTTAAAAACAGCAACAAAGCACCCTGACTTTTGCTAACCTGCTTAAGCTTCTTTCTTAATGGGGGCATCACAGAGAAAGCAAAAGTTACTATGATAAAAACTAACCTGGCTAATTTTTTTCATTCAAATAGAAACTTAAACTCACTTCTATTTTCATTACTGTTGTAGAAATTACATCCCAATCCCTTTACATCAGGAACTGAGTTGTTTTACATTCCTGAAGTTCCCACTTAGTCAATATTTAGCAGATCTTACAATTTAATAAATATGTAATCTGAGTGAAATATAAACACAAGTTGACTGGCATGTGACTTTGATGTACTGACCACATGAATGTAAATCTGTATTTGGGTCTTAGATTATAGGAAACATTTGACTTCAGCTGTTCTCTTTACTGGAAGTTGCCTTCTGTGGTGTAGGTTGTATTCAAAGCTTGAGAGCTTCCTGCCTTTATTTCTTCGGCTAACTCTTTGGCTATTTCTTTCGGTTAGCTCAAAGAGTCATATTAAAGGAAAAGGAAGGGAAGGGAAAGAAGGGAAGAGGAGAAGGAAAGGAATGAGGAAAGAAGGAAAAAGAAAAGAGAAAGAAAAGAAGAGGAGGAAAGGACCTTTCTTTGATCTCTCTTACTCAGTTACCTTGCGTCATCCAGTCACTCTCACCAAGAAAAACTACAGAGTAGATGATTTAAGCTCAGGCTAGAAGTTCATTCCTGAATATTTAGAATAATCTAGGATGAAGGTTCCTGTCATTATGTGACTTTATGATATGAAAGGGAGAAAAGCAATCAGGAAACACCCATTATAGTCCCTGAAGCTAAATTAAAAAAGGGGTTACATTTTTTTTTAAAAGGCACTGTCTGTTAACAAACAAGAAATTCTTGCCTGTGGTTTCAGAAGTCATGATTAAGATTAACTCTGGACAGTGCAGGGGATGTGGAAGCAGTGCCTGGACATGGCATGCTGGATAGGATAAAATTTTCTTCCTGTATCTAGTTGGTATATCATGGGTCTTTTCACATTTTTAGAATTCACCCAGCTACACATTATTGATATAAATACCTTTCTCTACTAATTATGCTTCCATTAGTAAAAGTAAAACTTAGTGAGAGTATAAATTTGCCCAGTAGTCTGTGCATAATAATGACATATGATAACTGTTCCCAGTGGTTCATATGGAGCACTGAAACACGGTGAAATGTTTCAGCAAAAAGGTGAGGACAGGACATATCTTCAAATGTTGAAGGAAGCAGGAATATGCAGCATCTGTCAATCACTGTGGTTTTATGCATGTCGTAGCTGGGATAGTTTACACCTTTTATATGACTTCAGGCTATATCATTTTGAGTCTTACTTTTGAAAGCCGATTTTATTTTTCTGTAAGTGCTATAATAACAAAACTGAATGGGAGGTGCAGGTAGTACAACATGAAACATGGATCAAAGGTTTAAGAAATTGTACAGTACCCAGAAAAAAAGTGTAATTTTCTGGCAATTATGTCTATTGAGAAGGAAGTTAATATGGTATTGAGTTAATTTTGTTAGTAGGCTGCTAAGTTGGGCATCACTCAGTTGCTTAGGTATAATTACTTCATACATGTAATTGCCATTTATTCCTTTGCTTTAGATATAATGAAAAAGATAGCAATATGGTGAGTGCTATGTGCTGATAAAATTTTGAAATAACTACATTATTCTGTTTTCTGTTTGATCAGTTACATACACTTGTTTAATTCAGGTCAGAAGTTAAGAGATTAAAGGAATCACTTAGTAATTTGCATTTCTCTGTCTTTAAAAAGAGCATGTTTAATGGGTAATTTTTCTTTTATCATAACTCAGGCACATAGTTCTGAACAGATGCTCAAGATTCCAGGTGCTTCACTGATGTGCCCACTGTACTTGACAGGCCTTAGTTAGGAACCATATGTGGCTTCATGGTATAGCTGCTATAAATATGTTTTAGAGTCATGTTAGCATGTTTCCATTGTGTTCAACTGGCTTTTCTTTTCTTCTGTCAGAAAAACAGAAGAAAGAAATGAGAGGACACTAGCTCTTAAATCTTTGTGCTAAGATTTTGGTTCCCATGTAGCTTTTACATTTTATGGAGTTGAGTCTCTGAAGCTTAGCATCCTTGAGGCCAAGAAGACACATCATGTTTCAATGTGCATTACTTGGCGGAAAGCTTAGCCCATCCTGAGCAGTTTTAAAAATACTATCAAAATACTATTTAAAATTTGTCTACATTGTTTGCCCCCTCTGCCTAAGGAGGCAAAACTACAAAGCAGATTTTGCTCTATATTTAAGAAACAACTGAATGTATAAAATGAACTAGGCCATAACTCAGACACATACAGCAAGAAGATGCTTTAGATTTGAAATGTAATGGGAATAGAAAGGAAGAAAGGCTAATTTCTGAAGTCAAGGACTAGAAAATGCTTTTGGTGACCATGGGATTCCCAGTGGGACCTTATGCATGAGTGTTTGGGTAGGCAAAGGTGGAGTTGAACATACTTTAGCTAGTCAAAAGAGAAAGTGAAATAATTGCCATAGTTAATGTGACATAGGAGAATATCTCCAAGCCAACTTGCATTATTTCATAAAATATTTATCATGGTACACAGTGTTGTACTGGCAAAATGAATATATTTTATTTAAGGCACCAGGAGGTTTCCATGGCTATGGCCCCTGTAGGAAGGGGCTAACTTTATTTAAGCATTCCTGTGTGTTATTCAGTCTCCACTATTTCCCAGAAGAGCTGGTTAAATGGTTTTTCAAGATCTTTAAACGTACAAACATGAAGAATATATAAATGAACAATATACCTTCTGATATGTCTTTTCCATGACAAAATCCTCCATTTTTCATTTTGAGCCTAAACATGATATGAAGTTTAAAAAAAACTGCACAAACAAGGTCCCAGGTTAAATCCTCAGTATTGAAACATAAATTTAAAGCCAGGCATTGGCGCATTAACCCCAGTAACTTGGAGGCCAAGGTAGGCAGATTTCTGAGTTCAAGGCCAGACTGGTCTACAGAGTGGGTTCCAGCACAGCTAGGGGCTACATAAAAACCCTGTTTCAAATAATCATTAATAATAATACTAATGAAGAAGAAGAAGAAGAAGAAGAAGAAGAAGAAGAAGAAGAAGAAGAAGAGGAAGAGGAAGAGGAAGAGGAAGAGGAAGAGGAAGAGGAAGAAGAAATAATCCACATTCAATTATCAATACTAACAAAAAAGGGAGATTTTTCTTTTTATATCTCTACCCCCTTGGTCCCCCCAACCCACATTTCCTCATCCCATTCCTCCTCCCCCTTGCCTCTGAGAGGGTGTTCCCATTTCACCAGTCTTTCCCCTTCCCTGGGGCCTCAAGTCTCTCAAGGATTAAGCCCATCTTCTTCCACTGAGGTCTGACCAGGAAGAACTCTGCTACATATGTGTCAGGGGACTCAGACTGGACCATGTATGCTCTTGGTTGGTGGTTTAGTCTCTGGGAGCTCCCTGAACTCTGGGTTAGTTGAGTCTGCTGGTCTTCCCATGGGGTCACTCTCGCATAAGCTTCTACAATGCTTCCCCTAATTTAACCTTAGAGGTCTCCAACTTCAGTCCAATTGTTGGGTGTAAGTATCTGTGTCTGTCTCAGTCAGCTGCTGGTAGGGCCTCTCAGAGGACAGCCATGCCAGGCTCTTGTCTGTAACCACATCATAGAATCAGTAATAGTGTCAGGCCTTTTGTTCCCCCCCACACACCCCATGAGATGGATCCCATGTTGGGCCAATTATTAGACCATCCTTCCTTCAGTCTCTTCTCCATTTTTCTCCTTGCAGTTCTATTAAAGAGGAACAATTCTGGGTCAGAAATTTTGACTGTGGGTTGGTAACTTTGTCCCTCCACTTGAGGCCATGTCTATCTACTGAAGGTGGACTCTTTGAGTTCACTTTCCCCAGTGTTGGGCATTTTGACTAAGGTCACCCCAATTGAGTCCTGAGTGTCTCTTCCCTCCATGGTCTCTGGTACTTTCTAGAGGGTCCTACCCCACCTTCTACCCTGCCAGGGCTGCTTATTTTCATTCATTCTCTTGGCCCTCTGGACTTCCCTCCTGTCCCCCCTCATATCTAATCATGTTCCCCGTTTCCTTTCTTCTTCCCGTCTCTCACCCAAGTCCCTCCCTCTATCACCCCTTCTAAGTGGCATTGAAGCCTCCTCACTTGGGCCTTTCTGCTTTTTACACTTCAAAGTGTAAAAAGTTCCTTGTTCTTTCTAAACAAACAATTCAGTCATCAATATATATATATATATATATATATATATATATATATATATATATATATATATGCTCATGAAATAAATGAATGAAATGAGTAAAGAAGAAATGGCCTGTGAGGGAAAACATAAAATGTGTGCTCTAGCTTTTTGGTCATTGTGGTAATTTTAAGTACAAAATTTTATTAAAAGTAAAGATCAAATAAAAATTGTCCAGGAACTGTTATAAGAGAAAGGGGTTTATGTAGCTAATAGCTTACATATTTTACTCCTGTTTGATGAGATGTAAAAACAAGGACTTTTTTTAGGCTTTTGCCAGATTTGTGATGACATGCCTAATAAATTGAACATCATCATTACATCAGAGTTTCACCTTTGTTCATTTGCATTAATTCATCTTCATCTAGGAGATAGTATTTCTTTTATTATTCTTGATGTTTCTCTTGAACAAATATTGACTATAGAACATAATCCATTATAGTTTCTCTTCCAAGTCATCAATCTTAGCTAAAACTACAAGACAATTGTTTTAAATACTACTTAAGGCATTAGCAGAGAGCTACAAATTGTCTAGATCATCATTGAGTTGGTGACTCAGCTGCATTAGAAATACAGGTGAGCATCTAATTCAGAAAAAAAGAAAATTATGCCTTCTCCTTTCAATGTACCTAAGCTATCACCCCTTGATCTCGAGCATCATATTTCTTTATTTTTAATAAATCAATAATTGTTTATCAGGGTCTTAACATGTTTAAGAATGTGCAATGTATGGCAAATGTAGCTCCATGAGTAAACGATGCTTTCTGACAGTCCTAATGACTTTAGCTTTATCCCTAGTATCCATGTGTTGGAAGAAGAGAATCAGTTCCTGCAAGTTGTCTACTGACTTCCACAAACATCCTGTGTTGCATGCTCATACTGAGATACACACACACATACACACACACACATACACACACACACTCCTAAATAATATAGACATACAGGGTAGCAGATAATATCATTCATATCCCCAAAGAATGTTCAGTGTTGTAGGGGATAAAGCACAAGAACCTCAAGATTCAAAGTGTAGTATCTTAATTTAGGAAAGCCATGAAACAAAAGTATTTAAGAAATACATTTTCCTAGTCAAGATCTCCAGTGTTTCTATTATTTTTCTTAAAATTCATGTTTGTTACTCATAAAAAGGAGTAAAAGGTCCATCCTAAACAATATAAATGTTCTTACTTCATGACTTCAAAATAATACCAAATTTGTATTGTACTGCAGAAGAAACCAAGATTGGTATAGTTGACATTTAACTTAAGCACAACCAGAAAGGGAAACAATCAAGGAAATATAAAAATGTTTTACTCATATTTTATGTGTACAAACATTATCTGAGATTAGTTAAAAGTGATTTTACATATTTGGATTAAACTTTCAATATCTTGTCTGTTAATTTAGGCCTGGAAAGTTGGAGTTGGAGGTTTATTCCAGTTGACTAAGTCTCGCAAAGCCTAAGCCCACTCATTGAGGTTTTTGTACTCTAGAGAAGGTTGCTGATGACCACAGCAGCATTAGGCTACCCCTGTTTCAATGTGCAGGACTGTATAGCATTGTATAAGTTCTTGAGCTGCTTAGTCAAAATCTGGCTTAGAGAGCTGTGAATCTGAGTTTGAAATGACTAATCAAACTATGATGTTGCTTGAATAATTTCCCAAACATCTCTTTTTTTATTAGATATTTTCTTTATTTTTATTAGATATTTTCTTTATTTACATTTCAAATATTATACCCTTTCCTCATTTCCCATCCCCTGAAAACCCCCTATCCCATCCTCTTTCCCCCTGCTCATTAACCACCCACTCCTGCTTCCCTGTCCTGGCATTCTCCTACACTAGGGCAACTGCACCTTCACAGGTCCAAGGGCCTCTCCTCTCATTGATGTCCCACAAGGCCATCCTCTGCTACAAAATCGGCTGGAGCCATGTGGGCACTTGATTTTTAACAAAGGAGCTTAAACCATCCTGTGGAAAAAAGACAGCATCTTCAGCAAATGGTGCTGGTTCAACTGACCATTAGCAAGTAAAATGGAAATCGAGCCATTCTTATCTCCTTGTACAAAGCTCAAGTCCAAATGGATAGAGGACCTCCACACAAAACCAGATATAGTGAATCTAATAGAAGAGAAAGTGGGAAAGAACGTCGAATACATGGACACAGGGGAAAATTTCCTAAACAGAACACTAAAGTCTTATGCTTTAAGATCAAGAATTGACAAATGGGACCTCAAAAAATTGCAAAGCTTCTGTAAGGCAAAGGACACTGTCAATAGGACAAAACAGCAACCAACAGATTGGGAAAAGATCTTTACCAACCCTATATCTGATAGAGGGCTAATATCCAATATATACAAAGAACTTAGGAAGTTAGATTCCAGAGACCCAAATAATCCTATTAAAAATGGGATACAGAGCTAAACAAAGAATTTTCAACTGAGGAATACCAAATGATTGAGAAGTACCTAAAGAAATGTTCACAATCCTTAATCATCAGGGAAATGCAAATCAAAACAACCCTGAGATTCCACCACACACCAGTTAGAATGGCTATGTTTCCAAACATTCTTACAAATCTCTTTTATTATCTAATCTGAAATGCTGCCTCAGTTTGCTCTCATGAGCCCTCTGAGTTCTCCTCTTAGGTCTGCTCTCAAAGTGTCACAAAATGTGATATATATATAATCACATAATTTATATGTATATATAAATTTTGTATGGTAAGAACTTCAGAGTCAAGTGTCTGCAGATAAATGATCCTGCAAAATCTTTGGAGGAGAATAGTTTCTGGGTGCCTTCTGGCTTCTGCTAATCCTTGACAGACCTTGTAATTTCTGTACAAATTATCACCTTCATGTCTTTCTTCATTTTCACATAGTATTCTCTGGGCATGTGTGCCACTTTGCATTTGAACTTTCTATTTTTATAAGGAAATCACCCAGCTTTGGATCCATCCCGTCTGCAGACACCAAAATCTGACACTATTGCTGATGCCAAGGAAACTAATTATACTGATTAGAACCCACTCTCATGAACTCACCTCAACTTGATTATCCCTATAAAGATCTATTTCAGCAATAGAGGTTATTTTCATGAATGGGCTTCAAGAATTCAACATATCTTCTTTTTTATTATTTATTGGAGGGGGCAGGATAATTTTATCCACAACACCCTTTTCTCCCTTAATTATATTTTAAATAGATTTTAACAGTCAGATATTGAGAGAATAATTGAGTTGTATTTCTTTTTTTTCCCCAGACAGGGTTTCTCTGTATAGCCCTGGCTGTCCTGGAACTCACTCTGTATACCAGGCTGACCTCGAACTCAGAAATCTGCCTGCCTCTGCCTCCCAAGTGCTGGAATTAAAGGCATACGCCACCACTGCCCAGCTTGAGTTGTATTTCTAATGACTGTGGTGAGTGCAACTCCTGACTCCTTAAAAACAATCAAAGAAATTAAAAAGAAATAGAAAACATCTGTTTTTTTTTTTCTGAAATGACACTTTTCCACTCTACCTTTTGGAATGTGTTAGGCAGACTATGATAAATTTAAATGGACAGGAGTAGGCCTCTGGATTGTCTTCTTAGGAATGTTATTGAAGTCTTGTAAAATGTGTACTTTAATCAAAAAACATGTACTGCTTGTTTTGGAGGGTGAGAACATCAAAGTCAAGTGTATGTGCAACTCTGTTCCTGTAAAGGTCTGCAGAAGAGAATCTTTCCTGGGTTTCTAGATTTAGAGACAATAATTATTCCACTGAAAATGCTTATATATGGAACATTTCTTTATTCCTTTGAGAAAACTGATTTTCTTTTCTATATATCATCTCTCAGATATTGGTTTCTGTCTCTCAGACTACTATAAAAAATTCAACTCAGAATCTTTTGTAAGATTTTCCATTTATTCTGACATTAGATCATGGGAAGTATTTCATCTCTTCTTCTGCATTTGTATTAAAATAAAGTATGCCAAGTTATTGAGTGGCTATGCTGTCAATTTTACTTAATCCTTTGGTTACTAAAATATTTTGAAGCAAGTTTAAGCCATAGTTGGTCAGAAAAATTTTAAATTTCTGTAATTTTCATGAATACAAATGTATCTATAATTATTTCTATAATTTTATTATATAATTATAAATGTATTACATAAATTATATAGTTATAGCTAACATATATCATATACCATATATCATATACCAATCATATATCACATACCATATACTATACATACTATATATCATATATTTATATATAGTATATACTTTTATATATTCATACATATTATAGATATTTGTATATAATACATTATATAGATTATGGCTGAAAACAAATTCATTTACACCATACAGTGATGAAAAGTGACCGCATTCATATTGAGGGTATTCTTGTATACAATGGTTGTGAGTTCACACATATTGTTTCAGATATATATTTTTAAAATTTCATTGTATCTTACATAAAATTTCAGTGAGGTATGGGAACTGTTAGGGAAGCATAAGTTTGTAACATAGGTGAGAAAATAGGGATTACCAACAACAAAAAGAAGGACATGAAGTTGATTGGGGGTGATGGGTTAGGGGAGTTAATGGGAGTGAATGGTAGATATTGAGAGAGGGAACATCAGTTTTCTTTAAGGATATGGTTGTTGGTGAGTTGATCACATACCAGGGGAGGGCTACATATCCAGGTTGTGTCAGGACTTAAAAACTGTGAGATTGATGGCTTTAGAAACAAAAGAAGGCACAATGCTGGGTAGGTAAGGAGGGGAAGCCAGTCTGGGAGGAGATGAGGAAGGGTAAATATGATCAAAATTCATTATACCAAATTCTCATTAATTAGATTGAATAAAATATTTGCATAAAATATAATTTTTTTCAAAGAATAAATACAAAATATAAAAAAGAAAAGGAGCTAGTGGGTGATCCAGAAACATCAGTGTCAGAGATACACTTGAAGAAATGATGAAGGTGGGGAAAGAGGAGAATGGAGCAATTACTGCAGGTGTGAGAAGCCAAGGGAGCACTAGGTGAATGCAATGGGGGAACTGATCTCTATCCGAGCATAGAAATATAATATGAACACAAAGCTGTGTGAAAACACTGCCTCAAGGTCTGGTTGACTGGAGCGGGTATCAGTATAGTAAATCACATAGCAATTGAGAATGAATTAAATAGGTTGAATACTACCAGATTAAATCCAGCAGGTAATTAGGAACTCTCACATATAGACACACACACACACACACACACACACACACACACACACACACACTCATTGTATCTGAAGTAATCAGGCCAGGAGAAAAGCTAAGAAAGTTATGAGAAAAATACAGTAATAACAGTTCATGTGTATCATTTATTTCATCTGTGTAGATTGCTATTGTATTTTGCACATGTTAATCTTAAAGGGAAATAACATAATTAGGTACTGCTTTTACCACCAATTCTCCAATGAAGGAAATGAAACACAGTTGGATGAAAGTATTCTGCCCAAAATTATACAAGTGGAAAATGGTAACTCCTAAGTCAAACCAAGCAGCCTGGATCAGTACTATAAATAACTGTGCTGTTTATTCCCTCAAAATCACACATCAAGGAGCAAAAAACACATGCTTAACACAAACTGTCGTCATGAAGTCATCATAAATGTTATGTTCAGAATATGGGAGATTTGAAACTGGGAAGATAGTTCAATTGATAAAATGTTTGCCTGGCAAGTCTAATAGTCTAAGTTTAATCCCTAGAACTCATATGGAAAAGCTAGGTATGGTGGTGCATGCTTGTAATGCCAGTGCTGGAGAAGCAGAGACAGGAAGATCCCTTGACTAGCCTACTTGGTGAGTGTTCATGTCAAATGAAGGTTAATATTTCCTTTATAACATCAGTGGTATCAATTGTCACATACATATGCACACACACACACACACACACACACACACACACACACACACACACACACACAGCCTAGTCATCTTTCTGTCTGTTATGTCTGCCTAGTCGACCATGTATACACATACACACACACACACACCCTAGTTCTCTTCCTTTCTGTCTGTAATATCTGCCTAGTCAATCATGTATACACACACACACACACACACACACGCACACACACACACACACACACACACACAGAATATTTTTTAAAGAACATAAAATATGGGAAAATTTAACTAAAGTTACTTGAAACATATATCAGAGACCTGCATAATTCATATCACTATTTTTGGATAATTAATCTTATTTTCCAAATTGGTCTTTGAGGAATGTATTTAAATTTCTGTTTTTTTTATTTGTTTTGCTTTTTTTCCTTAATTTACCCTTGAGCACTTTTGATTTCCATCACTAGTATATTTAATTTGCAAAATATTGGGACAAAGGAGTGCATTTTCTATTTCTCATGTACCTATAAAAGTTTTTCTCTGGTAAAGCAAAGAACAATATTAATTAAAAAAATTATCAAGTTCAATCTAATGCTTATTAAGTAATCAGTTTTACTACTTTTGAATTGAAATGATAAGGAAATATGTTGAGTTGAGGGAAGTGGAGTTGAATTATATTAATCAATAAAGTCAACACCTTGATATTCTAAGTCCAGTGAAGTTCTACTTTGTTGCTATAAAAACAAGTTTAAAAGGTTTAACTGATTCATCTGAGATTAACAAATGTATTTACTTCTTAGAAAGATTTTTTTTAAGTGTAGCTTTATTTTTATCTTTTTACTAAAGTCCACAAATTCCTGTAAGACAAGTACTTTTATGAAATGTTTTCAAAGAAATGTTGTGCAATATATGCTCTAGTCTGCAGAATATGCAGCTCAAATGTCCATACCTAATTATTAATGTGCATTAAAATCAGCATAGAGCTGTTTTGAATTATAACCATAATGAAAACCCAGGACTCCTAATTTCATCACATGTGCTTACAAGCAATAATAAATTCAGACCCACTATATTATGCAATACACATATCTGGAAAGCAACATAAAACAGTGAGATTAAATCAGTAAAAATATACACAGTTAAGAGAAATACACAAAGTACTGTAGTTTTATTAAAAACTACTACTTGAGAAAAATACAGCTTTAATACAGAAATTTGAAACTGAAATTTCAATTATAGTACAACCAATATCAATTAAAATCTTATCATATGTAGCAGAGAGGGTTAGGCAAATACCAGAGCAAAAAGTGATAGATTATACATACCCAGAATTCCCAGTGAACTCTCCAATTGGTGAGGAGGAAACTCAATAAAAAATAAAATAGAAAGAATGTTGAAAACTATGTCTGAGCAAATCATTAATGAGAGAGTAATAACTTTTGAGTATATAAATAGATGATTTATATACTAGTAGCATTTAACATATACTTTAAAACATAAGTTGTCAATTGGAAGAAAGTTGGGGTAAACTGTTTACCTCAATAGGAGCTAAAACATAGATCCCATTGAAACAGTTATCATTCAGTGAGGTAGATGGGACATTAAAACTGAAGTCATGGATCTAGTAGAACATTCAGCATTACACAGAAATTGCCAGTATCTTTTAGCCAGCGATCACTAGGCACACACCGAACATTAAATGCATCTCAGTAGTACAGAACACAGTGAGAGAGAGGGAGAGAATGTAGAATCTGAGAAATAAAACCACATCTATAGATGAGTCTTAGAAGGATTTGAGTTTTATTCCATGATTTGGGGAAAGGGTCTAGATTGGAACATGATCTAGACCAGGTGTTATCAGATACTCCTTTTCAAATTGTTTTTCTCTTCTCTGTGTTTTGTTTGAAATACACAGTCTCTCTTCATTTTTCTTCTCTTCTCACTTTGCTTTCTTTTTCTCAAAAGAATAACCTTAGTAATTCAGTTACTACTGATCTTTAATTTTTAAAAACTATGCTTAAGTTTTGAATGAGATCATAAAGGTAAAGCATTCAAGTGACAATAAATTCTCTTTGTTTTAAATTCTCCTTATACCTGCCTTCTATGTATATTCAAATTTGGTTACCCAAGACCCTGTAAATGCAGGTCTTCCTTTGAGTTTAGTGTTTGCTTTGTAACTTGGAGGATATTTGTAATTATAGGTCTTGATTATATTCCTGCAAATTCTCTGGATGATCTTGAATATTTTGATTACATTTATTTATGGTCTTGTTATTCTCCTAATTAATTGTCTTGTCATAGCCAGGGTTCAGTTTTCTACATTTAAAATGAAATAATGTAAGGAGAGACTCAGCAGCCTGTTTCTTTTTAGTCACAAAGGCTGCCAGTGAAAGCATTTTGTTCCTTTTATTTCCTCATTTCTTTTTCCTGGTAAACTAAATAATAGATGAAGTTCACTAGGAGTCTTCCCATTTAAATACCACCAAACAGTTTGGCTCCTTTTGCAAATCAAATAAAAAGTGATAGAAGTTAATCTTTATTGTGCTCCACCATTTAAATGGCTGAGGCAGCTTACACCTTTGGCTCATCATCTCTGCAGATATATAGGTTGGGCCTCATTGTTGTGAATTGGAAGTGGGAACGCACAGAAAGCCTTTCTGAGACTCTAGCAGTTGAGAACAGAAGGCGATCATAACACTGTCAGAGAATGGAATGATCTGTTCCTTATGGAACTCCTGGAAAATTATAGGCTTTCCTCTACTTGTTTCTAAAGCAAATTATAGAAGAAAGCAGTTAATTAAAATTGGAAAGGCATTAGATGACAATATGAGAGGCTGCATGTATGTAAATGTGACATCTAAGGATTATGTTAGCATGATAATTTATGAGAGCATTTTGTGAACCAGTGGATCATTTGGTTGACCTAGCTAGAGATCTTTATTTCTCTTCTGTTTCAGTAGTTGGTAGAATCAACTTGCTCCCGTGGAGATTTTCAGACTGAATAAGTGAAAAATAAAGTATTAGGAGATGATAATGTTACAATTCTATTTTTTTTTATTTTTTTAATTTACATTCCAAATCACTTCCCCTTTCCCGTTTCCTCCCTCCCCGAAAGTCCCATAAGCCCCCTTCCCTCCTTCTTTTCTCCATTCAACCCCCTCTCGTTACTCTGTCCTGGCGTTCCCCTATATCCAGTCTTTCCAGGACCAGGGGTCTCTCCTTCCATCTTTTTAGAAATCTATTGATATGCGGATTGTGTCTGGGGTATTCCGAGATTCTGGGTCAATATCCCCTTATCAGTGACTGCATACCATGTGTGTTCTTTTGTGATTGGGTTACCTCACTAAGGATGATATTTTCAAAGACACTGTCAAAAAGACAAAGCGGCAACCAACTAACTGGGAAATGATCTTTACCAACCTTACATCCGACAGAGGGCTAATATCCAAGATATACAAAGAACTCAAGAAGTTAAACTCCAGAGAGGCAAGTAACCCTATTAAAAAATGGGGTACAGAGCTACACAAAGAGTTCTCACCTGAAGAATATCTAATGGCTGAGAAGCACCTAAAGAGATGTTCATCATCCTTAGTCATTAGGGAAATGCAAATCAAAACAACCCTGAGATTCCATCTCACACCAGTCAGGATGGCTAAGATCAAAAACACAGGAGACAGCAGTTGTTGGCGAGGATGTGGAGAAAGAGGAACACTCCTCCGCTGCTGGTGGAATTGCAGGCTGGTACAACCACTCTGGAAAGCAGTCTGGCGGTTCCTCAGAAAACTGGGCATGACACTCCCGGAGGATCTGGCTATACCACTCCTGGGCATATACCCAGAGACTTTACCTGCATAGTGGACACATGCTCCACTATGTTCATAGCAGCCTTATTTATAATAGCCAGAAGCTGGAAAGAACCCAGATGTCCCTCAACGGAGGAATGGATTCAGAAGATGTGGTATATCTACACAATTCTATTATAAACTACTTCATTTTATCTTTTTCTCTCTGGGTCTTTATCAGTGAACCTATGAGTCAAACACTTGAATGCAAAACACAAAAGAAAATCTGAGACATTTCTTCCTACTATTCTGGGTAGAGTGAGACAATAGTAGCTGGTTTAAATGGCAGTTCAATGTGGTGTTTATTTTTATGTGAAAGTACAGTTAATGACATTTTTGGTACTCATGCAACTGTTTCATAAACCACTGTGTCCTTCCTGTCATGTTAAAGCAAAGAGTCTCAATTCTAAAACAATAATTTCAGAAATGTATATGTCATCAAAGTCAGCCATAAAGAGTACTGTAAAAGGTGCTGTATGCATACTTCTGCTTAGTGTTACACACTCAGGACTGATCCTTCACTAAGCAATCTTGAGCTTGAAGGTAACGATGTGATGTATACAACACTGCTCAGCAGCATAGCACAATACTCCCCCAATCTAAATATGTATTTTATAATATGTTATGCCATTTTATAAAGAATTGAGGTGAAATAAAAGAGTAGACTGCTTTGAGCACTGATTGTCGCTGAATTTGTGTGCTTATTTCTGGGCCTTTATAGAGTCACAAGAAGTCATTTTATTCATGGATGAGAAAAAAAAGCAGAAAACACAGCCAGCTATAGTCATGAAGAAGGCTGTGGTCCTGCTGTTTGAGAATAATTGAAGCTATGTAAGATTTGCAATTTATAAGCTAAATCTAATTGCAGTATAGTATGTTTTCTGTGCAACTGACTTCCTGCTTACAACTGATCCTTAAAAGTGAGTCCAGAGTGGAAAACAACTTTGTAGTATTGCTATAATTTTCAGACACCTAAATGTAATTGTTCAGGCTGCAGTGAATTCTGATATTGCTATTTCTGACTTGCTAGATTTACCTCTAGTCTCCAACAGGATGTACCCCATTAGTAACACCCATAGTTAGAGGCTTCTGAGCAAGTTTTATTCAATGACATAATTGAAGCACAGAGTCACAGCCAGAATGCCTGTCATTGACTTTTATTTTGGAAGCAGACTACTCAGATTTAACTTGAAGAGTAGTAGATAGTCAGTCCATGGGGTAGAAGTGATTTAATCTATGCTTCCAACTTTAATACCCACCTGCATTGGATCTATTAGCTGAGAAGCATACAGACTAAACTACAACTGATTGCCTTTACTCTTAACTTCCACAGCTGTAATAGGCCACTATTTGACTGCTGTTAATGTTTTCTTGCTTCACAGATTATGGAAATCAAAAATCCCTCTGCATGTTTGCAGACAGACATCAGACAGACAGACAGACAGACAGACAGACACACACACACACACATGCATATGTACATACATGGGTGGATGGTTGCTGCAAGTTCTACTGAGTTCCTTAGGGGCTGTGACAGCATACTTTAGTATACTTAGGGGCTTTATGATTTATTCATTGGATTCTATACTTCTAACTAACAGAAATACGAAAGTAATCAACATGACTCACACTTTTCCTTCAGTTTTCTGCAGATCTAAGCTATACTTTAATTTCTATCTACTTCAATTTATTCCCCAGTGTCTCATACATTGTTGATGTTCCATAAATATTTACAGACTGGGTAATCATGCTTAGAAGAGTAAGTCAAGGTTAACCTTGGTCAGGCTTTCCTGTGATATAGCTAGATTATGTCTGATATCATCTGCTTTCCAACTAGTTA
Organism: Tokudaia tokunoshimensis; assembly: GCA_036184795.1. Taxonomy (NCBI): domain Eukaryota; kingdom Metazoa; phylum Chordata; class Mammalia; order Rodentia; family Muridae; genus Tokudaia; species Tokudaia tokunoshimensis. Next base: position 520,199 of record BTHU01000011.1, read on the forward strand.
GATGGTGAATTTAATAGGAATGCCCTTCGTACCCAACAATGAGCAGTAAACTTAGTCTAGTCTCTTCCTCATCTGCTTCTTTAATGTGGGAGAAAGAGTTCAGATTGTTATCAAGCTGAAACAAATGCTTCTTGTTAATGTAGAAAACTTCAGTGTCTGGTCTCCACACCAGATTCTACAGATGAGGATGATATGCTTCCCTGCACTTAGGCATGGGAGTTCTATAGAGCCATTATTTATTAGTAATTAAAACAAAAAATTAAAACTATTTGTTATGAAAGACAGACTTCAATGTAGTAACATTGAAAGGCTCCATTTTATAAAGTATAGAAATATGTTTAAAAAAGAAAGTTAGGATATTGATGAGTTCTAAGCCACTATCCACCAAATGAGCACTTTGGCAGTGGTTTTCCTGTGTGTGGTAGCTAAGATGTCTTCTGCAGTGAGAGATTATATTTGGCTTCATCCTTTTATTCTCTGAGACAGACATTCTGGTAAGGTCACACTTACTGCTGTCTGCTTCAGGAAACCTGTGTACTTTGACATGCCAGTGAGAAAAAAATAATGTGAGCTACGTAGAGGCACATTCTTCATATGACCCAAAGAGATGCTTTTCTAGTTGCATCATTCTGACATTCAAATTTATTATTCCTCTGCAATTTTCTGTTCCCTGGGGAAAATTAACTTTGGTTTGATACCATTTCTCTTCTGATGCTTGTGACAGAAATAGATTAACAGAAGAAATAGGGACAGTGTTATAAGGATAGTCGAAGTTGTGGGAGAAATAAGGCTCTAGACTACAAATGAGATCAAAATGCAGAGAATGCTTGTGGATACTCAGCCATGATTGATTCATCTACAATGCCATCCCTACACCTAAGGCATCATTGAAGAGATCAGAGGATCAGCCCTCATGATGCTTAAGAGTATCTTCTAGACATGAATGGGAAGCTGTACCATGAAATCTCAATAGTACAGTTACATAAGCAAGACGCACATGGTAAGAACACCAGTTGATATGTCAGTGTTGTCTAGCAAAGTTTCACAGTGTGCCACTCCTACATGAAGATCTATAGGTAGTCAATGGGAGCAGGTGAATTGTTTTTCTCCAAGGACAAGCCCCCCAGTAAGTTATTTAATCCAATATAGTTAGTCATTTTACCTTTAAAGCTAAAATGAAAATGCATCTGTGAGATGGTTTTTGATATTTAACATAGAAGGAACCCAATAAATGTAGGGTAGAGTAAATTAAATTGTATTGAACAGATATGGAGCACACATTATTAAAAAAAAATAATGTATTAACAAAGTTGGAAAATTATGATCGATGCAATAATTTAACACTGAATGGTATTTTCCTCCAGTTATTAATCAGGGTAAGAAGGACTGAAAGTAGTTAGGGAAGTCTGGGTTATTACTGTTGTCAACAGTGAGGATAAATGAGTTATAATGCAACATACACTGAGGTGAGGTTACCTATTTTATCAGGGGAATTCCATTCTAGGCTTCTAATTAAGACTTATTTCTTGAAGATGAGATAAATTCTATAGTGATAAAAATCTTGAAAATTACTATTTTAAAAACAACTGAGGCTACATATTCACAGAGAGGATGAGGAATTGTGGAGGCCTACCTATCAGAAAAGAGAAAACAAGCTCACTGTAATTCTTCTACCTTGTCCCTAATGCTTCTAGGTGCCTAAAATCTTAGAATTTCAGCACCTCCTCCCTAACTTTGCACCACACATGGTTATGTTCTGTCTTGTTAACTTAGTTAGCTATGTTCAACACATGCACTTGACCAGATTAACTTTAAGTAACTATATTTTTTCTCAATAATCACAGAGAGGAGCACATTCTAAACTGTAAGGTCTTGTATAACACAATCTTAAGTTGTATAGCCCATTACATTCTTCATAGTATCCATTACATTAAAAACACAGTTTTCTGTATTTTACGATATGAATACTTCTTATTCTTCATTCCCAAAGATATATTTTGTATACTATCTTTTAGAGTAAAGCTCTTATCTTTTCTCTAAAGGGTATAGGAACATTGTAGTAAATCCTTTTCTCTTTCTGACAACCTAAAAGTTTTTTTTTTTAATTCATCATTTACTTTTCAACTACTACTGTTTGTTTGCTGCTTCCAGGTTCCTAAAAGAAAATAGCTAAATGATCAGATATTTTAAAAATCTTGATAATCAGCTTAAAACATTGAAGTAGAATTTAACATTCAAAAACTAAGTGTATTTTCAGCAAAGACATTTTCTAACTACCATTTCCTCTTTGGATTAAAAGATAAGTTGAGTTGTGATTACATAGAAGGTATCTCTGAGGAGCTGATTCTGTGATCCTAAATTCTGTGACATTACATTTGTCAATTACTTAAATTTATTTGGGAATTTCTCTAGGACTTGACACTAGAGATAATCCGCTAAAGACAATGAAAGGCATGTTTTCAATCACTGAGGACTTTACTGATGAAAAGTGAAAACTAAAGTGGGACAAAATAAAGACTAAAGTGGACCAATAGTCATCTTGTCCCCAAAGGTCCTGTGTTATGCTCCTCTCAGTATATCTAAGGCAACCTTTTAATCACCTAGAAAATAACCAAGTATGTCAATAAGAACATTTATTTTATAAGTCATTTATAAGTACTACAATAGCTGCTGCATACTAATAATTTAGTCATTCGTATACATTAGTTTGTTTGACTTTTAATTTGTGATGTCTGGATAAAGTTTGTTCAGTGATGACTTAGAAACTTGAGCTTTTCCTATTTTTATGAGAAATGTATCTCATAGATGCAAGATAAACTTCCCTAGCTGCAAACATCACTTCCTTGTAGAAAGGTTCTAAAGAAAAAGAAAGAGGTTGGGTAGAAATGAATTTCCATATCATAAGGAGGAAAATAAAAATCTTCTTTAGCATCTCTCCTGTTTATCCTTCTCCCATTATACACCATGTGGCAGGAACTGTTCCCTAAAGCATCAACTATCTGCACTGAAAGCAAGAGAAGATGTGAGTTTCTAGAGCAGAAAAGTGAATGGGCCATAGGGTGGCATAGAGAACCTAGGATTCATTTGTTTGATTTGAGCATATTGTAACAGTGAATAAAACTGGGGCTCTATTGACAAATATGCTTGGAGTTCTCTTCATTAAATGTTTGTGGTTGACTACTCCAAAAACCTTAAAATCACTTTCTATTTCTTCTTCAGGCCCTTTTCAATAAGTAACATGTTTTTATGAATATGTTAATGTTTGAGAGAATGCACACACTCTTTAAGTTCTTAAGACACAGCAGCAAATGGCTTGCATTTCTAATCACAAATGTGCCTTGACTCATTTTTCTGCTTCTTTTATTATTTGAATACCAAATTAATAGTATTTTAAACAGCATTCATTTACTAAATAATACCCTAGTTACCCCAAAGAATTATTTGCCTAATTCCTCAGAAGAGAAAGCACATAGAAGCAGCTGTCCCTGCCCCCAACCCCCAGAAGAATATTAAATTTTGGAACTAGGCCATGTTGTTCAACAGCCCTCACCAGAACATGCTCATCCCTGAAGCCCATATTGAGCAGGAGTTTCATTAGAGAATAGGGAAAATGTTGGGGTGTTGCCATGAAAGTTTCCTGAGATAAAATAAGATGTTGATTTGTCTTTTTAACTCTTAACATGACCAGAATTTAATCTCAACACAAAGTCCATCAGTCATTTCACAGACCTGTTTGTCTCAATGTAACAATAAAGAACCAAGGAAAAAAAGAAGGAGAAGTAATGTTATAGTCTTATGCGCCATGAGACAGATCCACTGATGGTCTCTCTTCAAGTTCCTGCTCAGCGATTATAGATACTTGAGCCAAATTTGCTGAAAAAACAAACAAGCAAGCAAATAAACAAAACAAAACAATAACAAAAACACTTGAATTACAAAGTAAAGCAAATGCAAAATTTCTGAGAAGTCATATTTTAGAACTTCAGAAGAGAATTAGAGTTGGCAGATGCCCTACTCCAGGAATGTTTGATTATTGCATGAGTTTTAAAACCTGCCCTGATGCAAGTACAGTGTGTCAAACTCCTCTTTTGTTTGCACCTTAAAAAGGAAAACAGCTCTCACTTTTCTTCTTTGTCATTAATGAGGCTTGTGCATTGGGAACCTATTTAATATCCTTGTTAATGAGCTCATTTTAATATCTTCATTTGTGATTAAGCCAGCTTCATTAGATAGACCTCTAAGCCTACTTGTTATAGTAAAAGTGTTATGCAACTATTTCAAATATGACAGCTTTCTCCCCAGATATTTCCTCTCATCTCTATCTCTGTGTGTCTTCTGTTTCTTTCCTCTTTTCCCTCCTTTTTGGTTCTTGTGGAATTGTTAAACAGTTGGCATTGTATTTGCTAAGCAATGAGAACAGAGATATTTTCAATGCACTTGCATTGCTGATTTTACAATTAATAAAGGATAAAGTCCAGTGATAATATATGTAGTGTGTTTTCCAAAGACGTGGCCACATGCCTATGTTTTATCTTTTCTTTTATTGGGTATCCTTAATAAATATTTTGCACTGGTGAAGAAATCTCTTGGACACAACTCTAAAGTTAATATGTGACAAAATGATAGTGAAAATAACAATAGTCACTGTGCTTGGACATCATTTGTTTTATCAAATTTTTTTTCCTTTTAAATTGAGTTCAATATTGTATTTGAACTAATTTTCTTTAATTGCCCTGAAAGGATTCTCCTATTTAAAAATTTCTATAATTAATTCACCTCTTATATACTATGATTTTTACTGTCTTTACCTGTTACTTTAATTTTTAAAGGCAAATCATTTTAAGGGGATAGTAATTTCCAAGAGTGTTTTATATCAGAATTTGGTAGGTATTTGGTGATTCAAAATTCTGTCTCTAGGGAATTCTTTCCAGATATAATATATAATATATAATATTTAAGTAGCTGTAATATTTGTAAAATTAAGCTTCAGACAATTTAGCAGCATCTGAACAACCACAAATGATGGCATCTTCTGGCAACTGAATGTTGTTTGTCCAGGGAACTCTACTACAGAGTGCTTCACGATAGTGCTGCAGTATTCTTTCAACCTGCAGTGATTCCCATTCTCTAACAGTGCAGCAGCTTGCCGTAGCTGGCAAACAGAAGCTGCATGGAATGATTGACAGCTAAAGATGGGGTTTGCCATTTTTAGAATCTCTCATACTCAGAACGGTTACTCGAAATCAATCTTCAGATATCATTGGACAGTAGGGGTGGAATGCTGAACTGCAATTTAAAGAATTTACTCTCTCATCTTGTAACTGGATAATTAGAAGTAGGAAGGGAATGTGAACAGTAAGTGCCACAGGAGGCCAATTAAAATTTTTGCCCTTCAAATATCACAGACTGAAATTTCGCATAAGTTTTTGTCTTAAAGCCAGAGAATTGATACTTCAAGCTCTGTAGTCCACAAGTTCTGAATAATATATGCACATTCATGCTAAGATTATATATATATATATAACTTTACAACAAGTAAAGAAATGGTCAAGGCTATGTTCTAATTAAACTTCATTAAGCTGAACAACAGGCTAGACTTAGACTAAGAATCATGATTTTCTAAGGCATGACTTAGACTTTTAAATATCCATTGGAATTTCAACTCATTTCCCACTTGGAAAACTGCTGTATAAAGCTGAGTATAAAGACTTAGATCAGGGATGAGGATGATCTGTGCAAAGCCACATCCTAGGAAGCCAGCCCAAAAATTTCAGTCATTTTCCCCCAGATTGAGTGTTTCTGAAACTGAACATCAGCCTTTTACTGGGGAGACAATTTTGTGGATGCATTAGATAAATGTGAGTATGTGGGTGCCTGGATATTTGACAGTTCATACACTATTTCCAATATACTGGAAAAACTCAAAGAGCAATATAACTCAATCTATAAATATAATCCGTTAATAGTCTTTTGCCTTCCAACAGTCATTTTGACATTTTTTAAAAATTTGTTTCTCCAGTACAGTCATGTATATTACTGATGTCTGCTCTACTTAAGGTAATAAAGAGCAGGCATCTTTTGAGACACGAAGCAGGTTTTCTATTCTCTTCTATCATAATAACTAGAGCAACAGTGGCCACTACTGTCCAACCAGGTAATTGCACCACTTTCCTCTCGTTGCTTTGTGTGGCACAAACATTAATCTTCACCTTGAAGCATTTTCAGGGAGTTTTAAAACATTTCATCTGGATGGACACTGCTATAGATAAAAGAAATGCTCATTTGATATCAGCTATGAATCAATTTGCTATTTATGAATGACCAATGTATCTCTAGAAACCTCAAATATAATATAGTAATAGTTCCTGTTATAAAATAATAGAGGTTTAAAATATTAAAAGCATACTTTAATACAGAGAAGTTTTAATTAGTGATATCATGTAAAATTAATGACTACCATAGCATAATAGGTAAGTTTTTTATTATTACAAATATTAATCTAAGAACATTTCTGTAGAATCATTGTTTTAAAAAACATTCATTACAGGTTTGAGAGAAGAAGAATAGATTACTAGAATAGAGTTAGGATTTTGTCCTGAATTTATTCAAAAAATTTGAGAATATTTGAATATGTTAGAGCATAGAAGCATTTTTCTGTTATCTAAGAATTTCTACGGGCATTTCTAAAGCATTTGGCCTTAACTAGAAATGGCTTCTCCAGGACTTCTTATGCCTTAGAAAAGCTTGCTAGTTTCAATGCCAAAAGCAGGCAGCAGAGGGCCCTTCAAATTTAACTGTCCAGAGACTTGCTAAAATGAATAATAATTTTCTTTAGCTCTTATGAAGTCTGTGCTTGTGAATTGCAAAGGCTACAGTTTCCCTGCAATGGAAAAGAAACAAAGGGGGCTACATGGGTGAAACTATGTTGATATAACTTTTAAAATCCACATGTAATTATTTATTCTAGTTATGCATTCTAGTTAGGAAAGTCAAAAGCTTGTGTGGCATTTCAGGGTTGGTTAGCTTTGAGATTGGGTAATTACAGCTCCAGCCGCAAGCATCCACCATATGCGAAGTCTATGTATATTGATGAAGGTTGTGAATATATGGAAATGCCTTGGTAGTCTCTGCTCAGTTTTCACTTGCCATCTGATGAGTGTTTTTTTTTTGTTTTTTTTTTTTTTTTTGTTTTTTTTGGAAGATCTGGAACTGTAGGCTCCATGAGGACTCTATCTGACTTTAACACTTTCTATTTCCAATCTCTGTCCTCCAGATCTCTCTATTTTCACATTTCATTTTTTAGATTTTCTTATGTACTCACTTTTTTTTTAACAAATGTTTATTGAGTTTAATAGGTGTTAAATACCTGGGCTTCCACTATTATGGAATTTGCTTTCTAATGTTGGGGATAAACATTTTATATATATATATGAATATATATGTATATATATGTATATATATATATGAATATATATGTATATATATACATATATATTCATATATATATAGATATCTAATATATATTTGATATATATTAGATATATAAAGACAAAAGTCAAGAAGGAATGTCATGACAAAAAGCAGTCTGAGAAGACAAAGAAGGTCTGAAATGTTCAAGCTAGTTACTTTAGATTGACAGTTGCTTTAGACTGACTGGGCAGGCAGGGAATGCCTCTCTGAATAGGTGGGATGGGAGAAAGAATTTGAATGACAGAAAACAGTCAGCCCTTTAAGTATTACAGATAGTCAAAAGCAAATTTTTACAAAATTGCTTCAAGACTGCAGAAGCGTTTCATGTCTGAATAATGGAAAGTAGGCCACCCTACCTCCCTGCAGTGCTTCTGTTTCACCTTGAAAAGGAGAAATGAGCTGGGAAATGTTTTTCCTTCTCTGTGTCCTACTAGAAAATCTTGGCTACACTGAGTGCCTCTACCCATCTTCCTCTCTCCTTCCCCACTGCCTCGCAGGTGTTTGCAGGGGAAGAGGTGGAATACCAGCCAATCACCCTTTAAAAATGCTCCCCTAGATATAATTGTAAAAGCCCATCTATTCAGGCACTGCTTGTATAAGTAAGTGTGTCTTCCAGGTACTGCTTTGACAAACTTTCATGGAGATGATTCAAGTTGTCTGCTTTGCAGTTCCACAGATTGGCCAAGGCTTATTTGCTAAGTTGAAGAATAATAAACAAAAATGTCTTCATATTCTGGAGTTATTTGAATGACCTTGATCTCCCTGCAGTACTAATTTCTCTGTAAAGTTCCATTTTAACTCCAATCCACTTTTTTTCTCTCTGCACCATTCCTTTTGGATCATCTGTTTCTTATACTTTTCGCAACTTTGATTTACCTGACTTCTTCCTAGACAATGCTTTTTGTTATAACAGAAGAATTTTTTAGTCTTTTATTCCCCAGTTTTGTCTCTAAAAGGCTAGACAAAATACAAATAATGAAACTAGATGCATTATATCATATGCCTAACAGGGATAATGATGTTATACAAAGTGGATCAGCATTTGCATTCTGTGAACTAAAGACAGAAAGAGGAAGAGAGCCTGTCTGATTCCATTATTACAAGGATTAATGTTCAAGATGCAAAGCTAACCATGCTCAAGCGTACTTCTCAGGATTCTGACTTAATCAGACCCATTCAAGGGCCTTCCTACCTAACTACAACTTTATCTTTCAAGAATGATTCAAAAGTGCGGATGTGTTTATCGTCAGGGAAAGGGGTTTGCTTTAACTCCTCAGACGAAGAATATGCAGGTAAAAATTAAATTGGAAATAAAAAGGTTACAGCTGACCAAAGGCATTTATAATAATCTTACAACTGATTGTGTCTAATGATGCTATTTATACATATAAATCAGTTTTCAGTAGGGTTGAAGAAACCTTGCAACTTACAATCAGGGAAAAAGAGGCCTAACCCAGAACACAAATACAACTCACAGAATTAGAACATAAGAGGAGTTAGAGAGCATCAGAAAACCTGAAACTTTGCAGGTTTTATTCACTCATCACACACTATTTTACTAACCTCCTTGATTTAAGTTTGCTACCAAGGCAGGGCCTGTCTAGCTTAGTTTTCCATTTCAAGTTAAATATTCTTTGCTGGAGAATGGACTGTGCATTGTAATCTATAATGTTCAGTGGTATCTCAGGCATTGGACCACTAGTTGCCAGTAACACCAGCCAACCCTCAATCTTCAGGCATTGCTGAAGTTCCCCTAGGAATCCAAACCACCACCCCCATGTAAAAAAACTGCTTCTGATGAAGGTGTTTTTATTTTACCCTGATGAATCAGACTGATTATTTATGTCTTATCAGTTTCCCTAAAGGAGTCACAGATAATTTGGAGGAACAAAGATGCAGTTTGGTATGTTTATTAGATTATATAATGAAAATTAAAGACGATATACACATTAGTGTAGCAATTTCATCTAAAGAAAACACTTTTTTGGCACTCCAAGGGAATCAATTTGAAAAGAAAACAAATGATCTCATTCTTATTAACTGAGAAATGTTTAGAAGACACTAAATTGGTTTCTTTGTTTAATGGAGAGAGGCCAGGTTTTTGTGCATGCTAAGCAAATTCTACCATTGAGTTGTATGTCTAGATCTGAATACCAGCTTAACAAGTTTGAAAATTTCTCTTTGACCTGGATTTTTATCAGGGCAAATGCAGCACCATGGTGTTTTAAGCAATTTTCATTGGGAATAAAATTGACATTCTTCCTATAATTCTTTCTACTTAGAACCCAAGATATAAAAGCAGAGGGAATAACTATAAATACTAATTTCATGAAGATGCTTTCTTTAGACATTTACTTTAATTATGTTTCCTAGTGTGAGAAAAAGAAAAGTCATATATGTGCATGGCTTTTAACTCTGTGTCTATGAAATTCTTCCTTGTATTGTAAGAAGATGGTGAGCACTTCTCTCTGCCTGCAAGGGGTATCAACTTAATATTTTCTAGTGAGTCTAGTCACCACTACTAGTCATGAAGTTGTCCCCAGAATTTTAGAGAGTTATTCCACTAATCATCACACAGCAGCACAATGTGGGTCTCATCCTTCAGGGAATTAGCCTCAGTGAAATTTTGGTTTATTTGTTTGTTTTGTTTTGTGGTTTTTGTTTGTTTATTTTTTAATGAGAACCTGTAGGAAGCAATGGCTTACCTGAACAGTGTTTCAAGCACAAAGGCAGATTTTTTTAAAAAATGACATTGCTTTAGCAGAAAGATAAGTTCAATTTCAAGTAATGTATTACTTTGCTCAACTTGATTTGATAAAATATGAGAAACTAAGTAAGTTAACTAATAAAAATCGATTTTCTCCTATGTTTAACTGCTAGAAGGTCAATATAGTATTTTCAGGGCTGGTTTCTTCCAAGGTTCAAGTTATGGATTGCTGTTGCCCTCCTCTTTTCCATGTGGATTCCTCTGTGTGGAAGCATCATTAGTGTCTCTCTTGTGTCTGGACTTCTCCTAATCTAGGTATCAGTCGAATTAAATTATGGCCACCGAGAAAGCCACATTTGAACTTACCCTATCTTCAACTAGAGTATATTCTGAGGTAATAGTGCTAGGGGGTCGACATACAAATCGGAAAGATTTAAAGGAGAATATAATTAAGTCTGTATAATTCAACAAGGATCCTGTATGCTAGAGACAAAATGAGAGGGAATCTACTATCCCAATTAATATTTCAAGTAGGTTCCATTAGTGCAAACAAGATCATAGATGTAGAGAGAGAATGTTATCCATACTAGCAGTAGATTTGACTACTCCTTACATGCCTTCCACAGATAGGCAGGGTCAGAAGTGCTGTGATCAATTATCGAGTACCATATGTTTGTGCACATGTATTAGAGATACGATTTTCATAAAACATAAGACTTCTTTCTGCTGTTTTTTCAAGTTCTCCCTTTAATCTGACAGTTTTTAAATGATTTGCTCCTATGAATTCATTGCTGTTTTTCTCTTGAAAAAGTGTGTGTGTGTGTATACATATATACACACACGTATATATATACACACATGTATATGTATACACACACGTATATATACGTGTGTGTGTGTGTGTGTGTGTGTGTTTACAGATATCTCCTGAAGGGTAAATTGGGGCATTGGAAGCCTCTATTTTACTATTATGCTCATTCATTTACTATTATCATTCATTTACTATTATCACTCATTCAATCTTCCATTGTCTTCCTACAGTTATTTGGATTCATAGCACATGATAAGTATTAAGTATTGGGAAGGTGACAGTAAACTAACAAGACAGATGACTTTGAAGACAGAAAAAGAAGACAGGTATACTGAGCTCCCAGGGTGTGAATTTCAGGTATTGACTTGCCAAAATATCCTCACTCCCTAGTCTGAAACTTTTGGATGAGACATGCTGGAAACCCATTTCTATGAAGGGCACTCAGGAGATGGTAGATTATGTACGTATTTCAGGTCTGAAACTAACACTTTCAATGTTCCCCTCCTTGGTTATCTTCCACAAGACTATTGATAACTCTTCTTTCAAGATTAACACTATATCCCCATTCTCTACCCCCTCTTTCCACATGACCATGGCCAGCTCCCACATCTCTACCTTCCCTCTCTCACTCTACTTTTCTACCTCTTGTCTTTTCCCCTACTTTCTACAATAAATCTTTAAAATAATAAAAAAGATTTATACTACACTTACAAATCTCTTGCTAAAAATTAAAATATCATACCTTAGTAGGAAAATCTACAATGCAATGAAAATATCCTTAGACTCATTGGCCGTAGTAGCTACACACCTCCTTAGAACCTGTGAGTTTTTACCCCTTTGCTAAACCTCTTTCTCCAAACTAACATTCAATAAGTTGCATTTACTTTAATGTATTCAATGTGTAAACATTATGATTCATAACATTATCAAAATTAAAGTCATAAAGTAGCAAAAAAAATAATTTTATGACTAGGAGGTAACCACAACATGAGGAAGTGTTTTAAAGAGTCACAACACTATGAAGGTTGAGAATTACTGACTTAGAAGCTTTATGAATAAAGGATAAAGTTTTGTGGGTGAATAGAATGCTTCTGTGTGTTTTGTTCTGTTTTGTATGAGTTTCTTGTAGTTGAGAGTGGAATGAAGAATGGGAACCAAGAAGCACACAGCAGAACTGTTAGTAGAATAGGAGCATTGTTTGTCTGGTAAGCATTACTTAGTGTTTGACATGGGCCAGGACCTTCTATTTCATATGGGTCCCTGAAGGGTATAAGTGAAGATGCTTCTCAGTTCATTCACAATGGTCCTAACCCTAATTTATGAACTGATATTCTGCCTCAATCATTTCAGCTTTGATGTGAAATATTTGATTAAAATATACTCTTGGGAATAATTCTGTTCTGTTATCCTTTACTTTTACTCTAGAGTGCTGTAGCTATAACTTCATAATCTCCATTTGGATCTTTGTGAATATAAAAAGTTAGGTAAAAAGAGCAAATTCTAGAAATCAGCAGTCCACAATTATGCCTAGAGATAACAATACTATGCTATTCACTTAAAATAAGCTAAAAGGAGGATATCATTTTAAATACTCTTTACTTGAAAAATAATGTCTTTTAAAGCTAACAACATAAATTAAATAAAAATAAGTAACCTGAACTAAGCTTCCTTTTTTTAACATATCCAAGATGGGAGCTCTCTATGGCAGGATGTTGCATTTCCCTAGATTCAATTAGCTATCAGAGTAGCTTTTGTACAGATAATTAAGGTGCTTAACATGGACATCATGACCTCTTGATAATTTTCTTGTGCTGAAACTGTGCATAGGTCAACTAGGAAATATGAGTTGATTTGGCATGGTGTTTATTTGAGACCGTAGTCTTTCTTCTCACCATAATTTGTAGGATTGAATACATTGAAGTAAATGCAACTTATTGAGATGTCAGGATCAATTTGTAGCAAGTGTGCATATCCTGTGATTATTATTTAGGTCAGCAGATGCTATTTTCAACACCCACTTCCATTTTGATTCTTTCTGATCAGTATCTTCATCTCTCTGTCTTCATAATTGTTCAAATTAATGTTTATGAGGTATATTCTTGGTATTTTATATTCTAGTGGAGTTTTCTTTATAAGCAAATAGTATAACTGCATATGGATATATTATGTATGCACTGACTTATTGGGGGGTGGTCATATGGCTTATTTCCTTCTCTTGAGTTCTGGAGGTCTCTGCCACTAAAAATGCTTTCTAGTGTCACAATAACCATATTTATCCATTAGTTCAAGGTCTTCCATCTTATGAATTGCTGGCTTAATCAAAGTCTTCTTGCCAATAGTGATGGATGTAATCATAAGTTTGAAACTAATAAGTACTTAAGGTGAGTTTTAGTCTCTCATTATTTTTGTTTATTAAAAAGCTATCACTTGAGAACATTAGCTGACATATATATGGAAGTTTATATCTTTGTGCTCTACTAATGAGTGCAATCAAAACTAATCGTGAAATTAAAGTATGTTGTTTCTTGGCCTGGATGTATATGTATACATCTGTAAATGATGAGGACAAATGATGAGAAATACATCATTAGACATCATAGGGAGTATTTGTAGCAGCCAATATTGTACAGGTTGCCTGCTTCCACATAGCTTTTGGGTATAGTCAAGAAATTCAGTCCATAAAAAATGTGGGACACTTATGGGGGTACAACTGGGAAGACTGTTTTTCAGTAAACAAGTCTTTAAATATAAATATAAGAAACATTAAAATAAATTATGCTAGATACATAAATCAGTACACTCACTTAGATGTCAGAGACTTGTAGGAAAGACTGGCAAATTTTGTATGTACTTGATGACAGCTCTTAGGGGTAGATCAATATAAGACATTAAAAGACCAAGAAATTAGAAGTTTAGAAATAAATAATATAGTTTTTATAAAACATTTTAAAGGTTTTCATGTGGCTAGTGAAAAAATATTATATTCTAAAGGCCATTGTAAGAATTTTGTAAAAGTTCTGGAAAATCAAAGATTGGGCCCAATTCTGTAAAAGGAAATATATAACTCAAACCATCTGAAAAAGATGAGGGGTAATTTTGTCTGGGGTTAAGTCCCTAAAGTCTTCAAGAGGCAACCTGGTTAGTTTTCATTCATCTTCTAGGGAAAGCAGAAACTATTACTGTGATTTTAACAGACCAGTATCTGGGCTTCTTTATAGATGTTACTGTTACTGCCCCTGACAGACTCAGGGAGTTTAGCCATATAGGCTTAATTTTCTGTGTATATGTATTTTAATTTTTGCCAAATATAAAACTTACTACCATGTAAAATACCTTGTTTCTATGAAGTTAGTAAAGTTCTGTTTGCCATCAACCATTCAGGGAAAGAGGAGGAATACTCAGCAAGTGACTCCTTCCCCCTAAGATGAAGCAAAATCACCAAAAGCTTTTCTGACTTTGCAAGGAATATTATCAAAACAAACTTGTAATGGTAAATATTTAAATTATAGTTCTGCTCCAAGTATCTGGTAAAGCATGACTCTCAAACTTGAATAGTTAGCCAAATATATTTATGTATATGAAACTCCCAATTACATAATGCCAATTTACAATAATAAAGTTTTATCCCAATATTTCTAACTTCTCAGAACACTAGAAACACATCTGAAGCCATCTGGATATCCGCATCTCCTTCTCTCTGCTCTGCTCCTGCAGCCTCCCTGCCACTTGTGAACCCTCCCTGCCCAGACCTCTCTCTTTCTCTCCTGCCCCTCATTTCCCTTAGCTCCTACTCTTCTCTCCTCCAATCACTGGCCTCTCACTGCCTCAATGTGAATGGATAGGAAATATCTTGCATCACAAACTATCACAGAAATATAGGTTTATTTCTACATTTATCAATAAAGCATTTGTATCAGTTTATGGTGACATAGGTGTGACAGAAATAAAATGGAACTTGTTTACCTAGGAGCTGAGGTACAGCTACATGGAGAGTAATATTTTATCACAGGAAATTAATTTTGCTCTTTCTGATAGGAGATCTTGTAAATATTCCCAACCCATGAATCATATTACTCATATTCACACACAGCCAACCTAAAGGCGCTCTCAATTCCAAGTTTGACTTTTTAAGTATTTAACGATAAATTTATCTTGTTTCTCCTTCTTTCTTCTCTTTCTTTATTTTAAAGAACTATTTCATTGAAACAAATCTTTTTACTTCTGTGAAGGCAGAATAGGTAAATGATGAATTCTAATGTTTGAGAAATCTCAGTGTAAAGCTTTTGAGATTATATAAATGAAATACTGCCTCACATTGAGTGAATAATGCTATTATATAAAATTTAGGATTTCTTATCAGCTATGAGAATGCACAGCTCACTGGTGAGTGCTCATTATGCAATTTACTCTCTTCAGTTCCTTCTAGATCAACATATTTGTTTCAAAAGGTCAATATCTGTGATTATATAGGTAGCATATGTCCCTTTGAAGAATCAGGTAAAATATACAAATGACAAAAAATGAAAACAGCTATAGTTTGTTACCCATTGGATAAACATTATTTATACTTCCCTTCCGTCTTTATTTTGTTCACATATGTAATTATACTTAACACTTATGGATTAGATCTTGTGTGTTTACATATAATTAATATATTTCAAATATTAACAGAAAAAAATGTATAATGGAAGATCATTCTGAGAATAGTGGGATAATATGATAATAGGAGTCAAGTAAGAATCTCATTGCTGGCTTATATGAGAACACCTGTAGGTATTACATGAATTATTACAAGCTTGTTTTTATTTTAGAAAACTGTATATGTTATAACTTAGGATTTCCTTTTTTTGATTTCTACTTGAAGTTCCCTTGTCTACCTGGCAATTTCTTCTAGTCTGTTGAATCTTAGCTTCTTATAGCTTTGTTTCCCTGAGATCTTTTCTTGGCTACAGCAGGGAGATGTGGCATTCTTTATAGGCTGTTCCTCTGATGCTTAGTCTCACTATAACATGTTTATATGCTCTCCATTCTTTTTTTGTTTACTATTCTTTGAATACTCAGCTCAAGGATGATGAAGCAGTGATTACTATACTGTATAACAACGAATTAATAAATGAATGGGCAAATGGAAGATATATAACAAGATGTGTGTCATGACTATATTGATTGAGAGAGAATTACTTCATACAAGTCAGATGCAATAATTCACCACCTGAAGTTGTTTAAGAATAGCATGGATATAGATGTGAATTTCTACATAAGAAAAAATCATAGAAGCACTGAAGTGGAAATTTTTTTGTTTGTTTTTGTTTGTTCAGTTGGTTGGTTTGGTTTGGGTTTTGGTTTTTTCACCATTCACTTGTCATGTGGTGTTTTTCTAGAAGCTGTCTTATGAGAAGATGTTTTGCTGAAACAGACACATGAGAGTGTGTTTTGCTGGAGCAGACACTTAGGAGGGCATATGATGTTTAAAATATGTATAAGTAGAACCCCACAGACAGTGAAAGGATGCTCATGTATCCTTTTACCTTGCTGGTCTTCATTGTACTTCCAACACTTTGCTGGTCTTTGCTGGTCTTCACTTCATAGAGAGAATTGTGCCTAAGACCTTCTTGTGGTGTTCTAGCTGATTCTTGCTGCTTCTGATGACTTGTGCTGAGTAGGCAGAGCCTTGCAATTTCTGCTAGATTGAGCCACTACTACTAGCTTGTGTTTGATGTTTGCTATGGAATTGGACTACTGGAATACTGACAACAAAGAGTAAAATTGCCCCTAGCTCCCCAAGGTTTAAACAAGTCCATGATTCCCTTTTTTTATAAATCTTCCTTCACTATCTCTGATTGGTGGGCTAGAAGGGAGGTTGAAGCATTCTAGAAACCCTAAATAAAGTAGGTTTAGAAAAATCTAATCCTACCAATATTCTGAGAAGCTTACAATGGCCACTCTACCTCAGCACAACTAAAGTCCTCCCAGAAGTATGGTTTTGGGACACTGAAGCATGCATACGTCCAGGATATCAAATGTGGAACTTAGGCTTGTATCTACTTCCAGTTAGCTTTGTGACTTTAGCCAATTTATCACCCTGCACACTTAAATTTGTAGATCAGTAAGATTAGGCTTTTGGACAAGATCATCACAAAAGGTTCACATTTTAAGTAGAGAAGGATACTGTAATACAACAGATTAAGGTTTCAATTCAGAATATTAAATGATTAAAATTGAAAAAAAATATGGAGTTAAGTTGTAAGATGATTTTTGTCTTTCTTGAAAGTATAAATTATGTGTATACACTTGGGCATTCACACAAAAATGCATATTGTGATGTTTGGACTTTTATATTAAACTTGCAACTTTTATTAGCTTTTAGTAATTTTAATAGAAAAAGTCTCTCAATCATTATTTTTGTGATTAGGTAATGAGATTTGATTTTATATTCAGCCTCATTGTTATTGATAGAACAGAAGACTTGTGCTTGGGTGATATTTCTCACTTTCCTGCTTATTTCATGTTATTCATTTTATTAAAATATTAGGAAACCCACTGGGACAGTGGCATCTCTAGTTTCTCTCACACTCAATGCTCATGGTCTGAAAATCTCCCCCAAGCTGCTACCTCCTCCTGGGACTCTGTTATTGAGCAGATAGTATGAGCACTATATCTAAGAAAATACCTATTATCAAATACCTATCTTTTAAAAGCCTATTTTTTGATATGGCTTTTGAAAAGTGAATTCTATTTCCTGAGATAAGGAAGGGAAATAGATATTAATTATCAGAATATCCAAGACACAATTCACATATCAATAGATTTCCAAGAAGATGGAAGGAGAGACCCCTGGTCCTGGAAAGACTGGATGTAGGGGAATGCCAGGACAGAGAAGTGAGAGGGGGTTGAATGGGGAACAGAGGGAGGGAAGGGGGTTTATGGGACTTTCAGTGAGGGAGGAAACGGGAAAGGGGAAATCATTTGGAATGTAAATAAAAAAAACTTAGAAAATAAAAAAAAGAAAGGATAAAAGCATCAGTCAGAATAAAAACAGACATGATTTTGAAAAAAAATAAAATAAAAATTAAAAATAGGAAGGGAAATGATATTAAAATCCTATAGATTTTACTTGCAGGTAGAGACTCATAGGGCTCTTGGTCTCTTTAGCTAGCATTATTTTCTTCCTTCCAGCAGTGGCAGAAAGAATGGAACTATGCACATAGATTTGTCAGGCCCAGGAAGGTAGAGGAATTATATATAGTGGGAAGCTTTGAGCAGGAGAGGCTGGAAGCATTTGGAACCAGAAAGATGATCCTCAGAGGTAGAATAGCTGAGTTCTCATTGGTAAGCATGAATGTAGTGACAAAGGATAAGAACAACCTTTTGACATGTAAAAATTTTTTTAAAATGTTTTCAAAAGCTAGATAATCATGAAAGCTAGACCTTAAGGGTTATGAAATTAAGACCAGTTTCTGAGTCTCTGTCCTGACTATTAGCTGACTCCAACTAAATTCTAAACTTTGCTGTGTGTAGTAAAATATTCCTGACATAAATTAGTCTGATGCTTGTCCTCCCAGAATTAAATGTCTTGAGAGCATCACTAAGCTCATTTCATGGAGAAAAGAACACAAACTAAATGCAGCCAAACTGCTTTAGCACAGTTAACTGCATCTATGAGGCATCTTGATGAAAAGCTTTATTTGAATAGTTTCTCCCTGTTAGCTGGGAGAGATCCATTGACTGATATGTCTGTGTGTCAAATGATTTAAGTATGAATGAAATGTATATATGAAAGAAAACCAGAAAAACAAAATAACTACAATTTCCAACTCATAACCAAAGGTACATTTGAAGTAAGTATTCCTGTTATCTCTGGAAGCCAGGTTCAGATATCTGTGGACCTCAAAAGAAAGAACAGAAAATAATACATAAAGAGCATGAGGAATGTAGGTAGGAGTGAGCAAAATATATTGTAGCTGGACTTCTCTGAGTAACCTGAAGTTTGTTTGTTTATTTAGGACTCCTGTGGTGTTCTCTGCCTGAAATTACAATGTTTTTGATACTCCCCCCACCCCACTCACACACACACAAAGACACATACACATGAACTCTCTCTCTCTCTCTCTCTCTCTCTCTCTATATATATATATATATATATATATATATATATATATATATATACTTGTGAATGCATACACACACAGGTGCACACACACACACATACAGGTAGGTATACACATAGGCATGCACAATCTAGGATATGACTCTTGTTCCTTTATCAGTCTCTCAAATGATAACTTTCATTTGTCTTCAAGCCTAACTATATAGTTAAGACAAATCCTTACCTAAGATATAGTCTAAATTTCTGAGGAGGAAGACTAATTATCTTCTACAATCCCTAAAGCTACATTAAAAAGAAATAAAAATGGGAAAGGGAGAAAGGACGTTCTGAATCGATTTCTTTCATTTGATGATAGCCTTAGGCTCCAAATCTCATTTTGTAGAGCACCACATTTACTTTTAGTTCTATTTAGCTCAATTCTATGACCCTAAATCTCAAGAAAGTCATGTTATAAATTCAAGAAATTAGATTCTCCATGGATTGATTTCTGTAGAGCACAGAAAGATGTGCTCTTATAATCCTCAGGAGAGCACAATGTTTTTGTTTCCACCACAGCAGAGATTTGCTATATCCCAACTCCTGTTTCCCATAAAAAGATCTGATTATTAAACTCAAAAGATATTCTGGTGATCAGGTATTTCCAAAGAGGTCACAGCAAATGATTCTAAGGAATTCTGGGCAAGGGGTAGAATACTCAGAAAGACAGGGAAATGGTAATTAGAGATTCAAATGAGCAGCAAACAACGAAGTAGATAAGAATCCACTTTAAAAAGGCAAAGGCACTCTGAAGCTCTTCATGGTAGTGAGTGAGTATGGTGCTGAGTTATATTTTCACATATGACTGTTGAAAAGTAGCTGTGGTAGACTGGAAAACAGCCTCTCAAAGCTGAACACACCCATTTTCCTGAAACATATAGTAACTGTATGGTAAAAGCAATGGTAGACATAATGTTTTGAAATGTTTATTAAATATTAACCCAGAATCTCAGAATACCCTAGACACAATTCACATATCAATAGATTTCTAAGAAGATGGAAGGAGAGACCCCTGGTCCTGGACAGACTGGATGTAGGGGAATGCCAGGACAGAGAAACGAGAGGGGGTTGAATGGGGAAAAGAGGGAGGGAAGGGGGCTTATGGGACTTTCGGGGAGGGAGGAAACAGGAAAGGGGAAATGATTTGGAATGTAAATAAAAAAAACTTAGAAAATAAAATTAAAAAAAATAAACTTGTATATGTTATACATCAAAAAAAATATAACTGTGTTAAAGGTCTTAATATGGAGATCCTAGATTGAGCAGAGGAGCTAAATGAAACCATTAGTGTTTGTATAATAAAAGAGACAATAAGATCAAAATCAATAGTAGGGGTGTGTGACACAAAACCAAGAAGTTGGTATGGCACAAAGAATGGTCCATGAGACATAAAATAATGATGATATTAAAAGGATTGTTCAGAAAGCAAGAACAGCTCAATCTCCCCTTGGGGTTTTTAGAAGTCAGAGCTAATATCTTGATTTAGCTCAGTGAAACTGAAATGACACTTCTGAACTCATGTTGTTTAAGCAGCTAAGATTATATGAGTTCTTTACAGATCCTATGGGAAACTTAGACTCTAGATGACTAAAAGGAAAGACAGCTCCATGGTAAAGAGAACATACTGCTCTTAGGTTCCCATCAGCTATGTTGGACAACTCAAAACCACTTGGAACTCCTGCTCCAGCCAATCAAACCCCCTCTTCTGGCCCATGTGGGTAACTGATTCATGTGCTCATGCTCCCAAACAGAAATACACAATGTACGTATTTTCTTAAAATAAAAAATAAAATAAAATAAAATATTTCATAAAGACATGGAGACGGGACATAAAGATGTACTCTTGTTTTTCAGTGCTTGAAACAAGGTAACAACTAGGATTAGGAACAAGACATCAATCAGTTTGTGATTTTAATTTCCTGAGTGTATGTACTTTGGAAGCTACTTTCACACATATCAGAAGGAGCTCACAAGATCTAGGCAGATTAATAGCAACTTTTCCAGAGTTCTGAGGCTTCTGGTATTTAGCCAGATTTCCTAAATCTCTGTACACTAAGGAAAGGATTTAGTTTAGAGCAGGCAGAATATCATTTGGGGGAGTTTTTTAAAAGCATATTTATTTATATCTCAAACACTACCCCTTCACCGTTCCCTTTACAGAGTTCCTCCCCTATCCCCCTCTCTTTCCCCTCTGAGAGGGAGGGACCACCTGGGTATTCCCCCCACCCTGTTCCTATCCTCTTCAGGGCCTTACACAGGAGTCTAGGAGTCTAGCATAACTGTCCCCTGAGAGGCTCTACCCAGCAGCTGACTGAAATATATGCAGATACTCACAGTCAAACAATGAACAGAGCTCTGGAAGAGTTGGGGGAAAGACTGAAGAAAGAGGTATTTGAATAACAGAGATTTTAGAGATTGTATACTACACTAGTCCCCATGGACTTCCAGATCAATTTTTTCTTTCTTCTTTCTTTCTTTCTTTCTTTCTTCCTTTTTCTTTCTTTCTATCATGTATGTACACTGTAGCTGACTTCAGACAGACCAGAAGTGGGTGTCAAATCTCATTACAGATGGTTGTGAGTCACCATGTGGTTGCTGGGATTTGAACTCAGGACCTTCAGAAGAACAGTCAGTGCTCTTAACCACTGAGCCATCTGTCCAGCCCTCCAGATCAAATTCTTAAAGTGTGTGATCTTTCACATAGTGGCCCTCAGTTGTAAATTCTTTGTTGTTAAGTTATGTAAAAACAAGTTATAAAAATTTTGTGATTCCTCTTTCAATTTAGTAATGTTTTTTTATGTCTACCATTTTAACTGTATTATTTTCCATGATAATCTTTAATTTTAACATTTTTCTATATATTTCTTCAATTTTATCAGAAATATTTTCCATGTAAATCTTCAATTTTGTCAGAAAATGTTTATAATTCCACTTTTAATCAACTTAGGAATATTTTTATGCCTACCATTTTATTGGTATAATTTTTTCCATGAAATAGTCAATCTTAACATGTTTTTCTATATATTTCTACAATTTTATCAGAGATATTTTCCATGTAAATCTTCAACTTTATCAGAAAATATTTATAATTCTACTTTCAATCAACTTAGAAATATTTTTATGCCTACCATTTTATCTGTATAATTTTCCATAATATTCTTCAATTTTAACATTTTTCTATATTTTTCCTCAATTTTATCAGAAATATTTTCCATGTAAATCTTCAATTTCATCAGACAATGTCTATAATTTTACTTTCAATCAACTTAGGAGCATTTTTATACCTACCATTTTGTCTGTATAATTTTCCATGAAATAGTCAGTTTTAACATGTTTTTCTATATATTTCTTGAATTTTAGCAGAAATATTTTCTTTGTAGATCTTCAGTTTTATCAGAAAATATTTATAATTCCACTTTCAAACAACTTAGGAATATTTTTATGCCTACCACTTTATCTGTATAATTTTTCCATGAAAAAGTCAATCTTTCCATATAGTTCTTCAATTTAATCAGAGATATTTTCCATGTAAATCTTCAATTTTATCAGAAAATATTTATAATTCCACTTTCAATCAACTTAGTAATATTTTAATTCCTACCATTTCATCTGTGTAATTTTCCATGATAATCTTCAATTTTAATGTTTTTCTATATATTTTTTCAATTTTATCAGAAATATTTTCCATGTAAAACTTCAATTTTATCAGAAAATGTTTATTTATTTTTTTTATTTTCTAAGTTTTTTATTTGCATTCCAAATCATTTCCCCTTTCCCATTTCCTCCACTTTCAATCAACTTAGGAATATTTTTATTCCTACCAATTTATTTCCATGAACTGATCAATTTTAACATATTTTTCTATATATTTCTTGAATTTTAACAGAAATATTTTCCTTGGAGATCTTCAATTTTATCAGAAAATGTTTATAATTCCACTTTCAATCAACTTAGAATTATTTTTATACCTACCATTTTATATGTAATTTTCCATGATAATCTTCAATTTTAATGTTATTTTATATTTTCTACAATTTTATTAGAAATTTTATTCGAAATTTCCCATGTAAATCTTCAATTCTATCATAAAATGTTTCTACTTCCTTTTTCAAAAAAAAAAAAGCTGCTATTCTGTGGAAAAAAAATTTGATATCACTTTTACAAATACTAGAGAAAATAGTAAAAAGTTTATTGTTGAGATTAAAGGATCCTGCATTTATCATTGTATTATATATTTTCTTTCATGAATATGAGTCACTTTCAGAGTGAGAAACCATTGTATTAGGCGTTATGTGTTCATTTTTCTGTACCTCCTCCTTTAATCTGATACTATAAAAATACACACGAGTATGTCTATATAAAATTCATAAGAAACTACATATTTGTAATGGCATCCACAAGGATGTCAAGAGTTCTAAGCTTCTTGATGTAAGGCCCTATTCTGTACTTGATTTTATGATAGATGGTTTGATTTCAAGTAGCTGTCTTTCAGATGGCAAATACTATAGAAGAAAAAATGCTCCTTCTCTGTGTCTTCCCAACAGAGAAGATTTGATGATCATTTAATATCCCTGATTCTCTCTGCTATTAAGTTGGGATTAGGACATCTACCTCAGTAGATCTAAAGACTCTTCATAAACTATGGCCCAGGCACTATTTAGATGTTCCATAAATTAAGAAGCATAGTCTTGTTAAAATTAAAAGAATTACTGCTGGTACATATCTTCTAATTTACTTATTTCCACTTAAGCATTATCTTAAAAAGATATGTTTCCTTATTTTAAATTAGCTGAATATTTATACATACTAGTGAGGCACAATGTGATTATACAATATATGTTGAAAGTATGCAATGATCTAGTCAGGGAAATCAATATTCCTCTCTCCTTTTTTCACTTGTGATATCTCTGTGTTTGGAGCTCACAACCTCTCTTCTATTCTTTGTAAAGAATATAATAGACTGCTGGAGGTTATAATTACTCTACCATGCAGTAGAACACTTTCTTCTTTGAGGTCTAGGGTTTTAATTTCCAAAGATGATTGATAGTATACATTATTTCTTATATCTGTGTCTGGCTTAATTTATTTAGCAAACTGTATTCCAGTTCCTTCCACCATGTCACAAATGACAGGAATTCATTTTAATGACAAATTAATATCCTATGTTATATGTGCATATATGTGTGACTTATCTATTTATCTCCTGATAAAATGCATATGAGACTTTTTAATAAAAGTTTTCCACATTTAGTGATTATTATAAACAGTTCCCAATAAACATGGGAGTGCAGATAGCACTTTGATGTGTTTACTTAATTTCCCTTGTGTATAAGCAAGGTATTTGGGTAGCTGGATGACCTGCTCTAAAATAAAGAGCAATAATTCTGTCATGGGGAAAATGTGACTTAGTACTTTGTCACAAGGATATAAATATCCAATATTAATTAAGTAGTTGAAAATTGGTATCTTACTTTTAGTAGCTTTCCTAATATTCTCTAAAATGGTTGTACTTGTATGCATCAAAAATGCCATTTTTCAACACTAATACCAGCATTGGTTATTATTTGCTGTTTTGATAGTAGTTTCTCTGGTCATGCTGAGATTATATATTATTGCTCCTCATTTAAATTTCCCGGTTGACTATTGATTAATATACTTTTTTCTGATAATTCCTTTTTTATTCTGAGAAATGTGTAATCATATAATTATCCTCTTTAAAGAAGTTATTTAAATTTTTCTGCTGAAAGTTTTTGAGTCCCTTATATTACTCCAGTTTTAAAAATAATCCTTCCATTTTGAGGTGGTAATGGAAACATACTCATTAACATGTAACAGAAATATTGAGGAGCATTTTCCTCCAACCATCACAAATGCTTTATAATTATCTTGAAAATATCATAAGTTAACTAGTATACCTTAGTGGGCACACATGTATGTTTATGAAAATGTTTGGGTCTATTTTACCAATTTATAAGAAATGCAATGGAGACAATATTGATCGATAACACTTAATTAGTATGAATGTGCCTATTTAATTACTATAAATGCAGTTAATTTTTAAAACTAAAAAATGCTTTGGGAGCTTTATTGCATTTTATTCTTTGAATCTAAAATAAGAGCAATAATTCTGTCATAGGAAAATGTGACTTAGTACTTTATCACAAGTATACAAATATCCAATATTAATTAAGTAGTTGAAAACTAGTCCCAAGTACATATTAATACTACTTTTTGATGTTTTTTCTAGAAGGAAAAAAATACATCTATAGTTTCTACATTTCCAGAAGTCTTGCAAACATTTTCAATTAGATTTCATTTATCTGTAATGTAAAAGCAAATGCAAATATATCATTTGTGACCTTAAACAACATCACTCTGAATTAGTTGACATTAGTTATTAATGAAAAACAATTGTATATCTTATTTTGCTCACAATTTAGAAAATTCTTAAGAATGTGAAAAGTGATAATAAAAAAACCCAAAGTCAATCATGCCATAGAGAGTCATTCATAGTATAAAGTAGACCAAATATAGACTCTGAAAATATTTGTGGGATATTTACTTAATCATACTTGATGAGTCTCTCAATTCTGAACCAGGAGATAAATTAAAATAACAGCCACAAAAGAAGATGGACTGAAAATAATTTTTACTGAAATCTTTGCAAAAATCTAAGCAAAATATACAGTATAAAAGAATTAACAAGGGTATGATGACAATTTATGGCTTCTTTAATGCCATTTTCCCACATTTTATTGACCCTTAGTTGAAAATTCTCATATACAAACACTAATGTAATTAGCACATGTATTATAATCTTTAGGATGACATGGCTTAATAACATGCTTATTCCTCTTCTTGGTACACACAATGGTAATAAATCTTAAAATTAATGGTTTGGGTTATTTGGTTTTCTCTGTTGTTTGTTTTTATTACAAGATACTTCCATCCTTTTAGAAACATCTTTCCCCCCAACATGATATTCCTATTGATTAACTGGAAATTTCATACATCCCACCCAGAACATACTTGCTTCCTATTCCTCCCAGATGCACCCTACCTTTGTGCCACCACCTCTCCCCACAGAAAGAAAGAAAGAAAGAAAGAAAGAAAGAAAGAAAGAAAGGAAGGAAGGAAGGAAGGAAGGAAGGAAGGAAGGAAGGAAGGAAGGAAGAAAGAAAGAAAGAAAGAAAGAAAGAAAGAAAGAAAGAAAGAAAGAAAGGAAGGAAGGAAGGAAGGAAGAAAGAAAGAAAGGAAGGAAGGAAGGAAGGAAGGAAGGAAGGAAGGAAGAAAGAAAGAAAGAAAGAAAGAAAGAAAGAAAGAAAGAAAGAAAGAAAGAAAAAGAAAGAAAGAAAGAAAGAAAGAAAGAAAGAAAGAAAGAAAGAAAGAAAGAAAGAAAGAAAGAAAGAAAGAAAAAAGGAGAGAGGTGAGGAAGGGATGGAAGGAGGGAGGGAAGGCAAGAAAAGGACAGGAAAGGAAAAGAAAAGAAAGTAAAACAAAGGAAAGAAATGAAATGAAACGAAATACACCTAGTCTAATTTGTGTTGCCAATATACTCATTGAAGCTCAAACTCTCAGTGGCCAGCCCTTAAAGATAGCTGAGTCCCACCCCACACCACCTCTGCCAGAGGCCGTTCACTGGGAGGAGCTACACTTCAACATTGTTGTCAAGATTTTCAACATGCTTCAGTAGCTTCCTGTCTAGACTGTTTCTTTTTGGGAACATGTAGGAAGGCTGTCACAGAATTCTTCAATGTCTCTTATTCTCAATTCCGAATCTGCAGTCATCGATACCACTGCAAAAGAAGGTTCTTTGGTGGCAACATGGACCACTATCATTAACATGACTGTTAAGCCATGATCATGGATATTGGCATGGTCTCCAGAGGCAGCACAGACTATGGACAACCACATGACTCCAACAACACAGAATGTGGCCATTAACACTGCTTGCAGCTGCAGCACAGATTATGGACAACAACATGACCTTGAGCCGCAGCATAAACCAGGAACAACAATATGGCTTCTGGCAGCAGCATGAACCATGGAGGTCTTTCAAAGAGGCTTAATCTTACCCATTCTGACTGGGGTGAGGTATTAGATATAGGGTTAGTAAAGATCTTTTCCCAATCTATGGATTGCCATTTTGTCCTATTGACACTGCCCTTCCTTCGTCTTACAGAAGTTTTTCAATTTTATGAGGTCCCATTTTTCAATTCTTGATCTTAAAGCATAAGCCATTGGTGTTCTGTTCAGGAAAATTTCCCCTGTGCCACTGTGTTCGAGGTTCTTTCCCACTTTCTCTTCTATTAGATTCATCATATCTGGTTTTATATGGAGGTCTTTGATCAATTTGGACTTGAGCTTTGTACGAGGAGATAAGAATGGGTCAACTTGCATTCTTCTACTTGATGACTGTCAGTTGAACCAGCACCATTTGTTGAAGGAAAGGCCATCCAGAGACTGTCCCACCTAGGAATCTGTCCCACCTGCTGACACCAAACCCAGACACTATTACTGATTCCAAGACGTGCCTACTGACATGAGTCCTATATAGCAATCACCTGAGAGGCTCTGCCAGAGCCAGACCAATACAGATGCAGATGTACACAGCCAAACATTGGACTGATCTCAGGAATCCCAATAGGGATTAGGGCAAGTTAGGGCAAGGATTATAGGAGCTAAAGGGGTTTGTAACCTCATAGGAAGCTTGCTGTTGTATTTCTAGTTCAGCATCTCTCTGGTGCTCAAGCACTGGTCCTTTCCACCATCTTTTCCACCTCTCTATTTCATTCATTTATTAAACTGGCATTGCAAATACCAGTTTATGTGTCGCATAGTGTGTGTGTGTGTGTGTGTGTGTGTGTGTGTGTGTGTGTACCCAAAATGATTTATATGCAAATACTTATTACAAGTCATTGGTTCAATTCAAAATCCAAAATCTTTGGTTAATACTGGACTATAGCTGAGATATATCTCCATTATCCTGCTGCTGCTCAGAGTAAGGGTGATTTGTTGGCTGGGCTTGGGACCAGTATCCTCAAGAGCTCTAGGTTGCTGAACACCTTCCTACCCTCCCTCAGTGCTGGCAGCCCCATGGGCTCACCTGGCATGGTCATGGATGGTCATTATGCTTGCAGCCCTCAGGCAATGCTGAGACTTTCCTCCAGGAGCAGGGCTTGTAAGCTTCAGCAGCAGTGGTTCTATGGTACAAGATGGGTTGTTGCGGCAGAGTACCAACTCTACTTGGCAACAAAATGCTCCTATGTCTGCTATGTTTTTCTCTGCCACCTTTTTTCCCTCCAATTCTGAGAAAGCACATTTTAAAAGTACCCCCCATAAGACCTGCCTTAAAAAAAAAGTTGTTCCAGAAATACTTCTTGAAAAAAACTTGCTTGAAGTTGAAGTCACCTATGCATAATCACCTAAAACACCATAAAAACTCCAAAGGATTTGTGAAAATTCCTTAAATAATACAGTCACTATTGACAAGGCTGTTCTCATATCTATACACTCCTCTTTTAAGATCCATTTACATTCATATCTATAGATTACTTTTAAAAGTTCATTTGATTAAAATTTCTGTGATGAGCTGTATGTAACAACATAAGCAAAGGCACAGACATATTTACCAACTTGTCAATGTGCAGCTTGAAAGCAGGGGGTAATGATGGCTGAGTTATCAAAATCAGAATAAAGCCTTTGTAAGTCGAGAGCAATCAGTCATATATTCTCCAGAGAGTCCTCCTGACGTGCAGAACTCAACATGCATGTCCTGATTGGTTGAACATAAGCCTTCAACTATGCTCTGTATATTGCATATATGGTGATAAGGTCTTGCATAATCCATTGAAGTCATATATGTCTCAATACTTTACCACATGAACATTTATTCTTTTTTTCTGTTCATTGAATTTGGTATTAACTGTCTACTTACATGTTCAACTTCTTCATCTTCAATAAATAATTACTTGTTAAGTGCTGACTAGGTATGCATGTGACAACAAGTTAGAGAGACAGAATCTGTATTTTTCCAAGCTTATATTTAAAAGGGGGAAATAAG
This sequence comes from Tokudaia tokunoshimensis, assembly GCA_036184795.1. Lineage (NCBI taxonomy): Eukaryota > Metazoa > Chordata > Mammalia > Rodentia > Muridae > Tokudaia > Tokudaia tokunoshimensis. The sequence continues at coordinate 549,393 of BTHU01000011.1, forward strand.
CCAAATTAAAAAAAAATGACTCCATAGAATTTTTAAACTATGGGCACTCTACAAATTCATTAAACAAGAAACTCAAGCCAGGATTTTGAACAAGGTTGTGATATAATCTAAATCTTGCCTCCAGTGATCTGGCTAAGGTGTTGAGGTATGAAAACAAACAAATTAAACAGTGAACCTAAAGTGACCCATTAGGTTCCTACCTCAGTGGTCCAGATGGTGGAATGGGTGAATGAGTTGAAGTATCATTATTGTGATTATATTGTATGTCTATCTAAAAAATAGTTTAAGTAGTTCCTGTACCAGTATATATGGGGTTTACAGAAGAAATGAGACTAGTATCATTCCAAATATTTAGGACAGAAGAAAGAGAAAGGAGTTGCTTTTCTAGAAATGGGAAAGATTAAATAAAGACCAAGTTTAAGAAGACAAATAGTAGTTCAGTGCTGGCCATGTTAATGAGATACCAATTGTATATCTTTGTAAAGATAGCTAGATTTCTTGCTCTTCAGTTAATGGAAATTATCTCTAATATTTATATTGTGGATATATTTTCAAAGGCATGCATTTGTTGCATTTTTATCATGGTTGGGTAAATAGAAAATTTTTGTTTGTTTTTTTTTCTTTTGTTTTTCAGAAAATAGGTCTATATTGAGACATAAGCAAGACTAAGTTTCCAAAGGCACAGTCTAAGTCTCCCTTTGTTTTTCTTTATCACCTAAAAATCTGTTGACTCACTTATTATTATACCAACTTTGATCAGAACTGGATCAATTGAATGAATGGTGACAAGTTAAATGATCACCAATAGCTACTATTTATTAAATTCCAGTTGTGTGACAGGAACAACAGTGTTTGATATCATCATTGAAGTCTCACAATACCCTTATGGATAATGAAAATCATGAGGACAAAACTGTATTGAGAGAGTGTAAAAAAATGCTGAAGAATTTATACAGTAGGCTTTCCTAACTTGGGTACTGATTTTAGCCAATACTTTATATTGCAAGGATGAGTGTGAGGATCCAGCAGTTAGAGAGAATAACAACAAATCTAGACTGATAGGCTCATGGGAACTATGCATCTTCTAGAAACCTTAAAGTATAGCAAATGGTGGAACAATACTTTGCCTTCCCTCAAGAGTGGTGTTTCTATGGCACTTTACATGCTAGAACTATTTACTGCTCACAGACTCAATCACATCTGAGAAGCAGGATGATATTTGGATCAGCAGTTCTCAGGCATGGAAATACAGGGGTAAATTCATAAATCTATTAACAGAAAGAGATAAATGTACCTGAGAATATATGCTGTGACATTAAAACAGGAAAAGAAGATATGAGTACATAATCTAGGAGATGATACTAAATAGCTGACATGTATTGTATACTCTAAGATACTGTCATAGAGTCTGCACTTTGGTTAGAACTGAACGGATTTGGCTATCTGTGTTTAAAAGATGCAAAACTTGAAGCAGAAAAACAGAAATGATTTTGGAGATCACCTTAAGAAGTTACAGACTCAAAAAAAGGAAGGAAGGAAGGAAGGAAGGAAAGAAAGAAAGAAAGAAAGAAAGAAAGAAAGAAAGAAAGAAAGAAAGAAAGAAAGAACGAACGAACCAGAAATCAAGAACCAAGAGCACTTGAAATTGGAGTTCACACTTCTAAGAGCTTAGCAGAAAACCCTCTTCCTAAATAGCCTCTCTCTTCTCCTCTCCTCCCCTCTCCTCTCCTCCCCTCCCCTCCCCTCCCCTCCCCTCCCCTCCCCTCCCCTCCCCTCCCCTCTCCTCTCCTCTCCTCTCCTCTTTTCTCTTCTCTCCCTCCTATCTTTCTCGTTGCTTTATATAAAATCAAAGGTGAAATTAATAAGTCTGAAGAGATTCTGAGGCATGAAGAAGTCTTGTCTGTATCCTCCTTATGTTTGGCTTCCTCTTTATCCTCCCGGTTTCTCTCCAGCTCCGCGCTGCCTTTTTATCACAGCTTAAGACAGCAGATGGCTCTCTTGCGTTTTCTTTCACTTATCTCTATCTGTAAACAGCCTAGTAGCCTTTGGGAGAGGGAAAAGGAAAAATGCAAGGATTAAGCTAAAAGACCCTGATTGCCCAATACAGCTCCTTTCTTTAGGTTCTCCTGAAATACGAAGCCACATCGAATAGAATGGACCTTTGAGAAATTTCGCTGTCTGAATAGATCCCGAGAGTCTTTTTACACACTTCATCAGGGGTCCTAATGGAAAGATCGAGCAGGCAGGATGCTTCTCTGGTGTCGAATAGTTGAAAAGCCTCTGCTTCGAGGTGTGTTATTACAGTCAGTGGAAGCTGTGATGGTTAATTTCCTTTCCATCTTAAAAAAAAAAGAGGCGAAACAGTGTCTTAAGGGAAGATCTAGAGATCTAGGAGACCTTTACAGACAGCCAGGCAACACTTCTCTGCCTTTCTGGCTTCTTCTATGAAGGGCGACCGGCCAGGGTCACTGTCCGCGGTGCTGAACCTCAAACAAGAGGGAACTTGAAGTGCAGTAGATAATAAAGAGGAGGGGGTGACATATGAAGCCCAAAGTCTGACTTCCCTACAGTCAAAGACTGGGAAATATGACAGAAACACACACACACACACACACACACACACACACACACAATGAACACAGCTGACAAGGAACTCAATCTTATTCAAGTTAATATCATGATGTGTTGGATGGTGGAGTTGTAGTCAATTTAAAAGGTCATTATACTTTGCATCTCATCTCACTCTCTGAAAAAAAAAATCACTACAAAACCTTTAGGTAAATCTGTTTGATTTAATCATGAAGTCATTCAGAAATTCCAAATTAGAACTTTTCAAATGTCCAAGTGGCTTCTTTGCAGTAATGACTCTCATTAGGGTTCTTTACCCCTGCGGTTTAGCAAAAGAACAGTCATACTTTTATTCGTGTTTTATGAGGGTTGCTCATCTCTCTGTAGACTATCTTCTTTCTTTGTGAACCATGACACTGCTTCTCAAATACACACTCAAAATATATTGGTGGTCTCCTTTTTTCAGTTTTCTCTTTAAACTCCTGGGTGACATAGCAGTACACATTTTTTTTTGACAAGGTAACTCTAAAATATTCTTCTTAGTAATTGTGGTGTTTGTAGATGTAACAACCAAGTGATGGGAATAACCTTACAGGGCACACCTCTAAATATTAAAATTGATATTATCCTAAACCTAATACTACCTGCCTTGGATTCAAATCTACACACTACCATTTCAACAAATGTTCTTCACATCTCTAGTAAGAAGGGAGATCTAAAGGAAGAGCAGTGGAAGAAAAAGAACTCCTTACCAGGGGAGAATGTGGATGAGTTGTAGAGGGCAGAAATTCAGCTTCCCTGGAATACATTCGAGGCTACACTTCCCTTTTTTACCTGATAGTATCTTTGTAGTACTTTTTGACTATTACCCAAAACAAAGAAAATAGTACATTTTTGTTCAACACTGCTTCAGAGACTTCCTGTCTTCCTTATCCCTTCTTTCCGGTTCTCATGTAGTGCTGAGAGATTTGTAAAACCCTGTCAATGACTGCCAAAGCATGCTTTGTCTGTGTCCATATTTGATGGTGAGAAGTTCGGCTTTTGCATTTCTTTCTCCTTGTCTTCTTGGGATGATAGGCAAATTTGGGCAGGGGGAGGGTGCATCTGGCGCTTGGATCAGCTATAACCACTAACTGTTCATCCAAGCATGAAGAGCTTTTCCTCAGTCTTCCTTTTCCCAGCTGTGTTCACTTTCTTGTCTCTTCATATATTTAATCATCTGAGAGAGAACACTGTTAGGTCACAGGCAGAACACTGAAGGGAAGAGACATAAAGTGTTGTATTTGAATTTCAGATCCAGCTCAAGTGGCTTTGCTCTCTGATGGTGCTTTTCCATCTAGGCAAACCAAAGAAAAGCAGAACTTGTGGTGACATGTCCTTAGTCTGACTGCTTTTTGCTATCCCTGGCTGCTGCAACAAACACCCTTTCTCCACACCGTGCTAATCTTTGGGCTAAGGCTCCCTCAGTATTCTCCCAGGTGCTTATCCTAATCCAGCTCTCTGTGTAGAACCTTGCAGCCCTTAGCTGCTCCTCTTCCACCCTTTGGGAAACAGGGCTGGAAGCTGTTTCCTCCATTCTATATTGGAACAGATTCTGTATGTCCTCTCCTCTGGTCCTTTTTGCTGAGTATTGCTGGTTCAAAATTATAAACCTACCCTTCTTGGCAGCAGAAGAGAGTCCAACAAGTTTGGGTGACTAGGTGAGAAGTGGAGGCACCCTCCCTCCCCAGGGCTAACTCTCCTCCCTCCTCCTCCATGGTGTGGGGAGGCTTTGTTGCTTGAGGGATTAACCATTTCACCCTTCAACTGCTGCTCAGAGTTTTCTGTGGACTCTAGAACCCTAAGCTGTGACAGCCTCGGAAACATGCGAGTTTCATTTGAGCCAAAGCACACCGATATTCTTGATATTCCTTCAATTCAACCTCCTTAGGCTAGCATCTTGGCATCCCACCCCATGCAATTCATTTTACCTTTCTCTTTCTATTATTATTTTAAAACCTCACTACAGTGTGTGTGTGTGTGTGTGTGTGTAGACACATCAAATGGGGACCACATAGTTGGGAGGGGATAGTGGGGTGGGAATGGAGCGCTTTGATTAGAGAGCTCAGGGGAGAAGATTGCTCTCTCCAGATGCTGATTTCCAAAGCACTTGACAATCACAGGCAGAAGCCAAGAGCGGACCGCTGTGGCCGCACCTGCCCGAGGGCAGCTTGAGCAGGGCAGTGAGACCTGCCCATCGCGCCCAGGGACCCACAAACGCGCTGATACACTGTCGCGACCTGTCCTCCGCCCCTCCATCCTGTGCCCAGGAAGGAAGCCCACAGATCTGCCAACCTTTCACACGGGAGGCAGACAGGACAAGAAAGCTGAGCTGGTGGTGGTGGCGACCCCCCGAGAGAGGGCTCCAGCGAGGTGACCGTCAGCCACAACCCTCTGGACTCGGAAGCAGCTGCGACCTCCAGTTCCTCGTGCTGGCTCTGCTGTGTCCTGGGAGCATCTGCTTGCCTGGTCCGAGCTCAGTAGACTGGGCGATGGGTCCTAGTGGGGACTGACCACCCTCACCTCTGTCCCCAGCCCCTCCAGACCGCCCCTCCCTCTGCTTCCCTCGGGCGAGCAGCTGTCTGCGCCGCCCCTTTCCTCTCCAGTGCCCCAGCTCCCCTCGCTTCTGTCCCTCCCTCCCCGGGACCCATTCCCTGGGCCACCATGGCCGCGGCCATCGCCAGCGGCTTGATCCGTCAGAAGCGGCAGGCGCGGGAGCAGCACTGGGACCGGCCCTCTGCCAGCAGGAGGCGGAGCAGCCCCAGCAAGAACCGCGGGCTTTGCAATGGCAACCTGGTGGATATCTTCTCCAAAGTGCGCATCTTCGGCCTCAAGAAGCGCAGGTTGCGGCGCCAAGGTCTGTGTGGGTCACGGTGGGGAGGTACGCCTCGGATGGGATGGCTAGCATTTCACTACCTGAATAGAACCGCTTCGGGCTTCCCTTGCGTTCCTCCTGTTTCTGTCCACCCATCTCCAACCCTCTGATCTTCCTCCAGCGCGCCAGAGCGCCTTCCCCGTGTAGCTGTGAATCTGCTCCCAGGCAACCTGTAGCCAGCCACTGGGAACTCAGCCCGCCCAGAGCCCTCAAATTGGCTAGTTCCTAGCAGGCTCTTGCTTTCTGATTCTCCTGCGAGAGGAGCTCCAGAAAATGTTTGCACTCTTCTTCCAGACATTAGGGCTCCCCAGAGAACAATATCCGCTCTAGAATGCCTGATGAGGGTCTGCTTTTCGCAGTGCCTCAGGTCATGTATGTTGTCCCCCTAGTAAGATAGGAGATGTCAGGAATTGGTGTGTGCCCCGCCTCACCTGGTATCTTTAGTCTCTTGCAATCCCCATGGTTCATATCTCTGGGTGAAAGGAACCCTCTGCTGGGACTATTGTAAAAGAAATGAGCAACTGGGAGAGCATGAATTAAGGGGTTAGCTCAGTGGAAAATTAATGGAAAGCTGGTTATCAAGGGGCTCTGATCCCTCCTGCCCACCAGCTGCTGCATTCTGTAGTCAAATCTTGGGTGAATACAGAGTTACCCTCGGAATGAATCTGACTTGGTGTGTTAGGGAAGAACGTATTCCTGTTTTGTTTGCTTTTAACTGATAAACTAGCAAATTATGTGAAGCATGAACAGTTAATACACAAACATGATCAGCATAGAACCCTTACTATGTGTGATATTACTAGGATATTTTCAGAAAGAGTTAGTGCCCCTCATGACCTTCTGCTGCCTGTAAAATGCCAGTCTTTACTCAGGAGACAGAGCCTGGCCAGCTACTCCCCTCCCCATACCCAGTTAGAAAGGGCAGCTCTTTTAGGAGCATGTGGGGCTTTAGGAGGACAACATAGGGATGCTTGCTATATCTAACCAGGTGGGCAGGAAACAACATATTTACATTAATGGTTATCTGTGTTTGCCCAGCACGATACATTCTCCCAGCCCAGCTGTGTTTGCTTTCAGTGTCCTGCTTTAATGACAAGGAAGAGACACTCTTGAAAAGCTTGGGTTTCTGTGTGGATTTGTGTGTCCATGCCTTTTCCCATCTATGATCAAAGTTTTAATGCCTTTTAAAAAATAATGCTAAATATGAAAAGGGTCGATAACTGATTGTGGTAATGATAAATTTTAGCTACCTTCCTATTTGTTGCTGTCAAGCTGACAGGAACACAAATAAGAAATGCCCTCATGCACGTTCTAATGGAAATGCAATCGTATGTCTGTAACAGGAGAAACTTCCTTATAAAGACGAAGGGGCAAGGAAATTTCGAGCAGTGATAATTATGAAGAATAATTAACTTGTCATTTGCGCTTTATACAGGAACCTTATCCAGGAAATCTTTAAGGTCAGTGTACTGGTCATACCAGTACCCATAATTACCAATGTCTGCTTCCTAATTTATCAGATAGATTATTCATTGGAATACAGCATTCACAGCAGTGAGTTCTGAACTTGCCATCTAGTTAAACTGCAATAGATATATTTTCTCTTGAATAAGATTATCTTAGTACAAACACAGCTGAACAGTGCTAATGGTTACAATGTACATTCTTAAAAAGTACAACAATTAGATTATTTTATAAACATAGTGGATCTTTTGTGCTATATTGGATGATGAGGGAGGGGTTACATGACGTGATGAATTTCAAGATACATTTTTTTCAAGTCTAGAAAGATATCAAGGCTCTCTAATAGTCATTTTTTTCTATTTTTAATGCTGACTTTCTTTACTATTCTTAAGTCTGAGTGCGCGTGCACACACACACACACACACACACACACACACACCTCTATGGTCTACAAGAAAATTATATTTGGTTTCATGTTGTCACTTTGTTTTTGCTGAGAGATTGTAAAAAATATATTAATTTATACACAATATTTTCTTTTGTTCCTGTTTTATCACCTAAAAACTATTTTCTGTGGTGAAGAAAGCCACAAATACAGCTAGCTATTGAGTATCAGACAAAAATAAACTTCTTAGTATTACTTTAAACAAAAGAAACATTAAAACTTTGTTATTTAAACTGTATATTTATAGATAGTATGGCTATTATATAGTAAATAGAATATATATATGTATATATATTTATATATTCTGCCTTTCTTTATTTACTGTTTATATAGGAATTGCCTCAAGAAAGCTTTTACAATCTAATTTGCCAATAGGTAGACATAACCTTTAAGTGTGATAGTTTCATATAGTCTTAATACTTGAAAATCAATAACCTGACAAAAGAGTATTGAAAGTTTATAGTGTGGTAAGCCTTGCTACAGATCTTATAGATAGCTAGATTGATAACTAAGAGAGTTTCTTCCCCCATGGAGCTCACACACACAGGCTAGAGTTACTGCACGGAAGGAGAACAAACGGATGAGAAAGATGTCCAGAGTTCTACAAACCTGTATAGTAGAGAAGAAAAATATAGAATTAGGGGGAAGGTTAGCTGCATACGGAGTTTAGTGAAGATGAGGGAGGATGATGCCCACATTGAGGACTGCCTGTTGATGAGGGTGTAAGGGTACAGGAGATGGTAAAAAGTGGCATATAGTTGCAAAGACCCGCTGGCAGAAAAAAAAAAATCTTAGTTCACAGGGAGAAACAAAAGAAGTATAGAAACTCCTGAAGTACACCTTCAAGTATAATATGCATGGACTCTTTAAAACACAACAAAATGATAGATCTAAATTTTGTGTTTTGGAGAGAGGCAATAAATATTTCTTAAACTTAAGGAATTGATTTTTTCCCTCTTTAAAAATTTTTGCTGGCTATTGTAACACATACCTGTAATGACAGAACTTGGTAGGTGGGGGCAGGAAGATCAAGGCCAGCCCTAACTGTGTGAAATCTTCTCTCAAAGGAACAAAAAGCAAAAAACTAACACTTTATTAGCAATTTCTGTATCGTCAAGTGGATTAAACTAGAACCCCACCACCCAAAACCGCATTGTATGCTTTGATTTGCTCCTGATCCTTCTGCAGGGTGGCTATAGCATGATAGGTGCTGTGATGGTTCCACCTTTCTAGATTTCTCTGCTTCTGCCTTTTCACCTCCTTTGACTTTAATTAAAAGTTAGCATCCTGAAAATTAGCTATACGGATGTGTTTCTCGCATGTATGTATGCATACATGTATGTGTGTATTTACGTATGAATAAGTTTGTGTGTGTGTGTGTGTGTGTGTGTGTGTGTGTGTGTGTGTGTGTGTGCGCATGCATGTTTTGCTCTGTGCCTGGAATGTTCTCTCCACTTCTATACTAGCATACTAGAATTAATTTTATTTCTGAAAACTCAGAGAAGATGCCTTCTGAGAAATCTTCACTCACTGCCTCATGTAAAAATAACCCTCAGTGGCATTTTGTAATTTCTCATAGTTGTGTACTCCTGCTAAAAATTATTTAGCACACACCTTCAGTCTATTGTGTTTAAGAAGAAAAGTCCATTTTCTTCAGGTTTCAAATCTTGATAGAGTGTTATCTGGGCCCTGGGGTGCTCATCTCTGCCATTTAACTGGCGGGGCGGGGGGGAGATGGAATGCCAAGAGGTCCACACTAAAGAAATGTCCCTCAGTCTCAATGTTCTGACTAGATCATACTAAAATCAAAGCTCCTTTCAAGTCTCCATGTTTTTCTACTTTCCCTTAACAACTGAATATGCAATTTGTTCCTCAGAAATGGGGCCGTAGAGTGGAATTTTAGTGAGTTTTTTACAAAATATCAGGGATACCAACCACCTCATTTTAATGCCTGCGTAATACATGGAGCACATTTAAAGTATATGCTAACTTTATATAAAAAAAAGAGGAACACACCAGAAACAGTTGGCAAATTGTTTTATTATTTGAAATCTTTGCAGAAAATTTAAAACAGAAAATGAAGGTAATGATCTTATCCTAAAAGCATTACACTTCTGCTATTACATGTTAAAATAACATGTACCATAACAAGCAAGAGCTTGTCTGTTTGTAGAATAGTAGCCTTCAAAAAAATCTCTGAGGCCTGTGTAATCGTTTTTGGCAGGTTAATATTTTATTTGAACTTTCCCCTAGGATCACAGGAGCCATAAGTATGCACTGTTTGCATTTAAGCAGTAGGTATAGGTTTGCTAACAACACATCTTGCCTAAAATAAATTTCAGGGTAGCCTAAAATTTTAGAAATGAAAAATGTGCTATTTAAATCATGTTTTCAAGTTAATCTGTGTTCTAAAAAGCAGAAAATGCATGTGTATCTGTAGAGACAAAACAACTCAAGTGGTAGTGAAAAAGCTCCATCTCCTAAGAAATGAGAAGAGCATTCCCTCTTCCAAAACATGATGTAAAAGAAAACTAGCCTCTCAAGAAATGATCACAGACAATAACACAGGACCTCCATGTTTATGCTGCTATTTCAGAGCAGCTGTCATGGGTTAAAAGGCACAGGCACAGGCATACAGGGTTATGAAGGTGCTTATGGAAACTAAAGTAAAAAACTTTTCCCTCTAAAGTACATTTCATGTTTCTCTTTCTTTTTTTTTTGTGGAAATGTTTTAAGCATGTTTTGTTTTTATTGTTGCTTTTTATGTTTTTGTTTTCTGAGACTACTGGAATCTTCCTATACATATTTTGATAAGACTTGTTGCTATTTAATAACTGGAGTTCTATCTTTTGTTAATTATACTATGACTGTAAAAATCATGCTGTTTCTTAATTGAAGTGTTTAATTTTATTTTTAAATGGACATTTAAAGACCTTATAGGAATATTATTGAATTATGTTTCCTCACTGATTTTTTTGTTTTGGTTTCAACAATCCATGTTTATTGTGGGTTTTTAAGAGTAATCATTGTTTCAGTAATATAATAAATTAAAATGTCTAATGAAGTAAAAGTAATTACTAGATTAAGGTAGATATTCAAAATATGGTTTCTTCTGGATTGAATTATATTCATAGAGTTTAACTTCTACATACTTAAGTAATTAATTTGTCATGATCATATCTTTTGACTTTTTTTTTAACATGAAGTCCACCCAAGAAGCATTAGAACTCCTCTGCTTGTACTCCCATGGGTTTCATAGGCAACTACAGGTTTCTCTTTATATTTCACTTCGTGAAAAATTTCAGGATGATGTTACATGTAGATGACAATTTCTGTGGGGTTTTGTTGTCATTAGTAACTCTACTTTTATACTTATATTTTTATTTTTTCAATTTATTTCCTTTTTATTCTAGATAAAATATTCAGATTAATGGAAAATCATTTTTCTCTTGGAGGTAGTGCAGTACTGACTATTGAACTGAGGGACAATCACATGCTGTGCAAGCAATCTCCACCTGACTACATCTCTAGTACAGTGTTTATGTTTTTTAATTTGAGGGAAACTCTTCCTATGTTGCTCAGGTTGGCTTTGTACTCACTGGATGGTTTCAGACTTGCTGTTTTCTGTCTCAGTTGACCAAGTCTTGGATCATAGGCTGGAAAGAGCATGTCTAGCTCCTTTGATACTTTGATACATATGAACACTGTTTAAGTTATATTAAGAATATTGAACTACTCAAGCATGTATTCTTTATATTGAATATATAGTGAATATGTAGTGAAGATATTAAAATCCTTTCTGCTAGCTTTGAATTTGCAGTACTTTATCATTTAGTCTATACTCATCATGCTGTGCAATAGTTCACCTGAGGTTTTACTAATATCAGGTTGCAACTTAATACCCAATGAGCAGTCTTTCTCTATTCCCCCATCCTCATTGTCTCATCCTTTATGACATAAGTTTTTACAATTTACATGTGCTAAGATCCTAAGAGACATTCCATTTCCTAACTCAATGCAATATTACAATTTTATATTTCATTTGCTTAATTCTAAAAATGACAGCAATTGAAATGGGTTCTTTCAATATGGCTTGCCTTTTTTAGTTTTGAAATTGGTTTTTTATTTTTTGGTTATACTTTTCATGTACTTCTTCACAAATATGAGAAACTTTTAGTTAAAAGGACTATGACATTTGTACAATCTAAATTGCATATGATAGTCTCAATATTGTTATTTTAACACTTGGAAGCTAGAGAAATAGACCAATAATGGTAAATATATAAGAGGTCACTTTAGGGAGGTTAATATAAAGCAAATCGCATTGCTCTCTGAACCAGATATTGCATGGCAATATTTTGCAGTGATTCCAATCTTCATTAAAAAACTCAGGTCTCATGACTGTATCTTTATGAACTGTTACTTGGGATAAAAGGCTACAGGGAATGACAAGAAACTAAGTAGCTTTTTCTAAGCTATTTTATCAAAATTACTTGTTTATGGTTAGGGAAAATATCTTTTTTTCATAAGATAATTTAATTTTGTGAAATACATTTTACAGAATGTTTTTCACCCTGTGTTTCATACATCTTTCATGTTGATAGATATTGGTGTGAGAATAGGAAACAGTCAGTCAGGAGTCAGGGCCTCAACTATGACTAGCATACAACGTCCTGAGTCTTCTACCTTCTCTAATTCTTTACAGTCCTTTATGACATTTTAAATTCTTTATTAATGGAAGTCACATTACTGTAGAGAATAATAGGAAACACAATATGGACATGTGTGGATGAGATTAACTGTCATCTAGTTGCTGTTTCTGCAACTGGAATCTAATTAGAAATCAATCTAACAATGCATTATTAACTTTAAGAGTAACACCAGAAGCAAATTTATCTCAAAGGAAAGACTGTAAGGTTTGTAAAAGAATAAAGAAATGAAAGTTCTGTGATTCACCAAGCCACCTTTGATAAAGGAATGCAACTTAGTTTTTAGCATAACTGGATGTTACATATAATAATGCTATGGCAGTTAATAATTGTTACCTTCATAGATGTGGAATTACCAAGGAGTCAAGCCTCTGGGCATGCCGTGAGGAAGTATCTAAATTAGGTTAGCTTCTGAATATACCTATAAGGGATTGTATAGATTTGGATGATTGAAGTGGAAAGACCCATCTTAACTGTGGACAAAGTATTTCAAGGGCTGAGATTCTTGGCTGAATACAAATGAAAAAGAGAGCTGAACAGAAGAATCTACCTTGCTTTCTGCCCTCTGACTACAGATGCAGTACCACCATCTGCTTTAATTCTTCCACTGTGACTCCCCACCATAGTGATTATGCCCTTAGACTGTGAGCCCAAATAAACCCTTCCTTCCTTATGTTGTTGTGTCAGGTATTTTGCTGCAGTAACAAAGTAAATAATAGAGGTGTGATCTCCTTAATAAACTGAAGAATTTCCATTATTATGTATTGAAATCTGTTAAATATTTTATTACTTGTCATGAAAGTATATTATAAATACCTTTTATACTCATCAATATGTGTTATTGTTTATATTTGCCATTGGTCTTATTTTACATGATAAAATGAAGTTAAGCCACTGAGTTAGAGAATCACACAAATTAATCATGAAAATTATAGATGGTTAGAAATCTACTGTGTTTTGCTGGTTTTTAATCATCTCCTTGGCTTATAGACCTTTATTTTTTAACAAGTTCTTATATTTTATTCTTAGTAATGATTCTATAAAATATGATGTAGTCAAGTACGTCTTGTAGTCAAATACAACTTGTAAGTTGTAGTATATACTTTATATACATTGCACATAGGTGAATGCTTAAGTCTGAAAAAACTTACTAGTTTAGTTAGAAGAGATTTAGTTAAAATATTCATTGCCCTTTCTTGTCGTTTTCATAGCAGGGAAAAACTAACTGCTTATTCCAATGGCCAATGCTTTTTATGCTTGCATCAACATGGCTGATTTTGACTGGAGAGAAAAACCTACAGACATTTGAATTGGTGCCACTTCAAGTTTGGAGTCAATAACTTCAAGCAGTCTCCTTATGCTGTTTAACAAACCTATTTCTCCTTAGCTAAGTAATATTTCTTATCTTTTTTTTCTCTAAAAGATCCTCTAAGTGCTCCTTTTTTCCACCCTCAATAGCATCTTAGCTTCTGATTCTCTGAAAAAACAAAGCAATAATAAACAATATGTTTTTACAGAGTCCCATGGTTTCAAGAAGCCAGTCTATACATCTATCCATTTGCTACCTTTTCATACCTAACTTGGGATAAACCTTAGTTCTCCAATCTTGTAAAAACCTTATATTGAACCACATATGTCCTTCCTATGTAGGCTCATCATTGGAATAATTATCTTTTCTAAACCACAATGTAACTATCAGCACATGATCTCATTTTTTATGTAAGCATGTGATAATATGTCCCTATTTGAAAAGGAATTTCCTCTTGATCATGTGTTTCTATGGAATTGTCTTTTATTGACCACTGGTTGAAAGGAAACCTAGTCCTCTTCCAAGATCAGTCTTTCTAATAGATTTACATTGGTTTTCCTCATCCTGAACCTGATTTATCAACATCACTGATGAGCTTCAGATATTCTGGGGTTCTGCTGTCTGATCTTATCACACCTGCACAACCTTGAACATTTTGATGTTCACAATAAATTTGTATTTTTAGTGTATAGTATCTAATATTAACACAAAAATATTTAGAACTTACAGCTTATACTGTCTTAAACTTTCATATGATTGCATTTTCATAGCTATGATATGATTTTTAGGAAATGTCCTGTAGATTTGGCTACCTGGTACTCTGTGTATAGTCTAGGCTGCCCTCAAACTCATAGCAACACTCCTGCCTCCACCTCTAATATGCTGGGATTTCAGGTATACACGACCAAGACTGGCTATAGGTGACTTTTTTCTGGGTATGTTATTGAGTTATCTATTGCCAGTATGTGCCTAGGTTTCTGTCAAATACTATTGTTAATTCACTGATGCCATTAAAAGACAGCAGTATTTCCTTATGAGGGGATACTATTCTGTAGAGCTCATTTGGTCTTCGTCGAATGATTTTGCTTCATTATATGGAGAAAATTCTGAATGGACTTTTAAAGAATTAGCCTAAATTATTAGTCTTTATTTTCAAATATAATGGATTTGCCTTAAGCAGTGACTGTTTTTAAGCTCAGTTATTATCACAGCAAATAATTATTTGGCAAGTTAAAATACTGTTTTATATACTTAGTAAAAACTATCACTCAGATTCAAGTGTCATGTAGAAAGAAATAGGAGTCAAGAAAGAGTAATCTTTCTGTAGAATGTTTTCAAGGTTCTCACCTGAAGAATATCTAATGGCTGAGAAGCACCTAAAGAGATGTTCATCATCCTTAGTCATTAGGGAAATGCAAATCAAAACAACCCTGAGATTCCATCTCACACCAGTCAGGATGGCTAAGATCAAAAACACAGGAGACAGCAGTTGTTGGCGAGGATGTGGAGAAAGAGGAACACTCCTCCACTGCTGGTGGAATTGCAGGCTGGTACAACCACTCTGGAAAGCAGTCTGGCGGCTCCTCAGAAAACTGGGCATGACACTTCCGGAGGATCCGGCTATACCACTCCTGGGCATATACCCAGAGACTTTACCTGCATGCAATAAGGACACATGCTCCACTATATTCATAGCAGCCTTATTTATAATAGCCAGAAGCTGGAAAGAACCCAGATGTCCCTCAACGGAGGAATGGATTCAGAAGATGTGGTATATTTACACAATGGAATACTACTCTGCAATTAAAAACAATGAATTCACGAAATTCCTAGGCAAATGGTCAGAACTTGAAAATATCATCCTTAGTGAGGTAACCCAATCACAAAAGATCACACATGGTATGAAGTCACTGATAAGGGGATATTGACCCAGAATCTCAGAATACCCTAGACACAATCAGCATATCAATAGATTTCTAAAAAGATGGAAGGAGAGACCCCTGGTCCTGGAAAGACTGGATGTAGGGGAACGCCAGGACAGAGTAATGAGAGGGGGTTGAACGGAGAAAAGAGGGAGGGAAGGGGGCTTATGGGACTTTCGGGGAGGGAGGAAACGGGAAAGGGGAAGTGATTTGGAATGTAAATTAAAAAAATAAAATAAAATTAAATTAAAAAAAAAAGGACACACTTGCTCCTTTTTTTGCATCTAAGCATTTTCAAGAACATATGTTCTCTTCTAGACCTATCTAGTACATACAGATTTATAATTATGAGCTCTGGTAAGGAAATTAAGGTAATGGTTTTGCTTTTGTGTTTTCCATTTTTTATTTTAATTCCTGCCAGAATGGCAAAGGGCTCTTCAGGTATGAGGTGGCACAAAGCTGCAGCTGGAGTGTAGCAATAAGTCTGCAAGCACCATTCTATTGTACATTCTTGTTAGATCTTCCTAGAGGAATAGGGGATCACTACCATGTAAGTGCAGTGTTTTTTCTTGGGGTGCTTCAAATGTTAGAAAAGAGGTTGTTTACACACTTCGTGTCCCCAGAACATAATTCTCCCCCTTTAAAATGTCTTTAAAACAGAATCTCATTGCTTAACATCTTTTTATTCCACCGCATGCCTGATTTCATCTCTCTAAATTTCTGTAAATGATTCCTGCCCATCTTTGGATCCATCTTGCCCTTTAAATATTTGTTCATGACTTTTTTATCCTTCTTATCATTTGGTCAAGTTACAACTGTTTAACTCCACTTATCTTTCTGCATAAGTAAATGCCACCAGAACCTTAATCATTTCTGTGGCTCAGAGTGTTCAATAATTACCTCATCTTTATTCCAGCAAATGAGATGACTGATGTTTTCATGAACAGAATTTCATGTAGAAGCCTGACTTGGTGGAAGAAGTCTGACAGCGGCTGTTACCCCTTTCTCTTTAAGGTGGAGCTGTCTTGAATGGAAGGAAAAGGAAATCTGGCACATTTTTGCAAGGAAGAAGTGCTTGGTGGCTTTACACCTGAAAAACTTAAAGAAGATATAGGGAATGTATAAACTATCATTGCTACATCTGCCAGGATTTTAGGCACTAGATGCTACAACTTCTATCCCCCACTACTGATAGTAGGTGGTGTTAATTTCATTTTCCTGGATGAGGGGGACTGAAGTACTTTTTCCAGGGACTCACTTGCTAGAGGTAGTAGTGGAAAGTACATCTGCTCCATAGAGGATGAAGTTTGAAAATTAGTTTGTAGAAGGTAGATGGTATCAGTGGCCAGCAACACATTCCACGTCTTTACCCTTGGCTTCGTCTAGAATATCAAGCACAATGCTATCTGTTCATTTTTACAGAATTGCTATGAGATGACAAGGGGGCTAGTATGGCAGCTGTGCCCAGTGATGTGCTGGAACACAAATGAACACTATACAGAAGGGTGATATTTGTAATTCTCTGTACAGGTTTTCATTTCTTTTCAACAAAGTATACCAAGTTATCACCTAAATAGGGCAGCAGAACATCAGCACAGATGTTCTGGAACCTGATTCATCTTTTGAGTGCACCATCAGAGAACATGTGGACAATTTTGGAGTTTGTCTGTAAGGTGCAGAATATTAAATATTCATTCAACTTTTAAAAATCCATTCTAAGGCCTTTGGATTTTTGGAAAATTACAGAAATTATATGAAGTTGCCAAAATTTCATGAATACGAGACTAATGAACAAAGGTTTCTTGTTATCTTACTGATGCTTCTGAGCTGGTACAATTCCCATCATTAGAAATGTCTCTGATGTGCAAACATTTTCTTATAGGTTTGAATTTTTATTTTCTGAGTGGTGTAATATTGCACCATAAAGTCCTGCTTGTTTACTTTAAACATCACAGTTTTTAAATACTAGCAAAAGTGTTGCTATAATTAGTCTGTAATAATGAATAGATAACGTTGTGGTTGATATTCTAGCCCAACTTGAGTGAACCTACAAAGACATAAACTATGATACTTAGTACTGTCACCATCTAGCGTCTGGGAAGTTAGTTCACAAAGTGCATCCTCTAGACTATTCACTGCAGCTTCTTTTGAATTTTTGAATTACCAAGAGAATTCCCATTGTCACCAACCTATGCAAGCTTATTGATTTTCTTCTTTAAAAGAGAATGTCCAAATAACCTTTCTCTCCTTGTTCATAGTCTTCTACCGTATTATCTTTTTCCTTCCACAACCCACTCTTCACAGAATAGTAGGCCCTGTTTGGAGTTCTTGTTTTAAACTTGAAAGTTCTGAGTCTCACACAGCTATAAGCTGACTGGTGGGCTGATGATGTGAAGGATGACTTGGTTCTTATGTATCCTCCTTTATCTCAGCCCTGGAGAGATGACATAGGTCAATGTTTCTTTGGTAAAAATAAGACACTTTATATTAAAAGGTTGTTTATAGAAGGGAAGTATCTCTCATAAGTGCCAGTGTCTGACTCTTGCTCCAGCACAAGACTCACCCACTCATGCTTGCCTATTCCCCATGATTGGGGTTAGGTAGCACTGTATTTCCTGTTGGCTGCTCAACAAATGTATCCTGGAAGCTGGAAGTTATTTGGTCATTAGCATTGTGTGTGTGTGTGTGTGTGTGTGTGTGTGTGTGTTACACTCACACTGTAGCTTTCATTTTTCATAACTCAAACAGGGTTATGGATGAGGTAAGGGTCTCACCTATTATAATCTATTATTTAAAACATTTGTAATTAATACTTTTCTTATCAGGATCTGTGTGCTGCATATGTGAATAAAAACTTAAAATGGAACAAGTTATGTGGTGAAGATGAGTCATAAAACCAACCAATTCCTAAACTGTTCGGTTCCATATATTTATTTTTGAGTTTGTTGTACCAAGGTTGACACTTTTCCCCTCTGTCTGCTATGTGCTCTTTCTACCTACAAAAGCAACAATTTACTTACATACACAGATGTGGATACTAAAAGAAATACATAGATGCCTATTAATATACCTCCCAAAAGACAAATTAATGCCTCCCATTATTCATTGTACTTGATTCTGCCATATACCTTTATTATTTAAACCTTAGCAAGTTTTACTTTATTATTCTGGGTTGGAATCTACACAAGATTATTTTTTCTTTTCTTTTTATTGGTTATTTTATTTATTTACATTTCAAATGTTATCTTCCTTTCTGTTTTCTCCCCCACAAATCCCCTATCCCATCCCCCTTCCCACCTGCTTCTTTGAGAGTGCTCTTCCATGTACCCACTCACTCTCACCTCACCACCCTAGCATTTCCTATGCTACGGCATCTAACTTTCACAGGACCAAAGGTATCCCCTCCCATTTATGCCAGATAAGGCAAACCTCTGCTACATATACAGCTGGAGCCATGGGTCCCTACATGTGTACTCTTCGGTTGTTGGTTTAGTCCTTGGGAGCTCTGAAGGGTGTGGTTGGTTGATATTGTTGTTCTTCCTATGGGGTTGAAAACCCCTTTCAGCTCCTTCAGTCCTTCCCCTAACTCCTCCATTGAGGTACCTGTGCTCAGTCTGATAGTTAGCTGTAAACATTTGCATCTGTATTGGTCAGGCTCTGGCAGAGCCTCTCAGGAGACAGCTATATCAGGCTCCTGCCAGCAAGCACTTCTTGGCATCAGCAATAGTGTCTGTTTGGTGTCTGCATAAGGGATGGATCCCCAGGTAGGGCAGTTTCTGGATGGCCTTTTCTTGAGTCTCTGTTCCTCTCTTTGTCCCTGTATTTCCTTTCAACAGGAGCAATTCTGGGTTAATAATTTTGAGATGGGTGGGTGGACTCATCCCTCAACTGGGGGCAGTGCCTAACCTCTGAATATGATCTTTACAGATTCTTTTCTAAAATTACAAGTTGTATAAAATTCAGTCACATAAACTAACAAACTCCCACATAGGAAATAAACTTATATATATGAAGATAATGTCAAGCTTGAGGAAAGAATGATTATACACAGCATTAATTATACTTGCTGTTGTCCTGGTAAGATAACGAAATAAAAGCTACTCAAGGAAGGTTTTATTTGGGCTCACGGTTCAACGGCACAGAAGCAACTAGCTTCTGTTGGAAGAGAGGGAGAAGCAGTACATCATAGTGAAGAAGTTACAGCAGCAAGAACTTGAAGCCACTTGTCACATTAAAACCACAGCCAGGAAGTAGAAATTGATAAATGAATCTACTCAGGTTTCCTCATTTTAAGGTCATCTTTTTAGCATAGCCCATGCAATAGTCCTGCTCACATTAAGGGAGGGGCTGTCTTTACACCTAAATTAACCAAATCTAGATAATCCCTCATAGACATACCCAGGGGTTTGTCACCTATGGAATCCATATCCTGTCAAGTTTACAATCAATATTATCCAGCACAAGTCTGCATATCCTCTCTCTCTCTCTCTCTCTCTCTCTCTCTCTCTCTCTCTCTCTCTCTCTCTCTCTCTCTCTCTCTCTCCCTCCCTCCCTCCCTCCCTCCCTACACACACACACACACACACACACACACCTAAAAATATTGTCTGTAATTTCAATAAATGCAAATTATCTCCTAAGGACTTAATCTACAGGTTTTGGTCTTGTTAATATGTTGGACTGTATTCCTCAAGAGCAACATACAAAATTCCTAAATAGCTACTAGAGTGCATTTGAAAAGGGTATTAGAGAAAATAATATTGTACAAAACTAGCAGAATGTCATCTATAAGGCAGCAATAGATAAACCTGAAAGCTGGGACCATTGGATGAC
This sequence comes from Tokudaia tokunoshimensis, assembly GCA_036184795.1. Lineage (NCBI taxonomy): Eukaryota > Metazoa > Chordata > Mammalia > Rodentia > Muridae > Tokudaia > Tokudaia tokunoshimensis. The sequence goes on from BTHU01000011.1 coordinate 569,557, forward strand.
ACCCAGTTGGACCTGGCTACAGCAGCTAACTTCTTCTGGGAGAGAGTGGGAAGCAGTATGTAAGGTTCAATTTAATAAGTCAAATTGGTCAAACAGAGGATTTGAGCTATGGAGCTTTTATTAAATGTGATGCTTTTGAAGGGAGGCCAGATTAATGTAACTCTGATTAGCAATCAGCAACTGAAGGCTTGAGATTCTCAAAGCCATGAGAGACTTGGAAAGCATCCTTGGGTAAAAGTATCAGTGAATGGTAATTTCCCTAGAAAAGAAAATAATTGTGAATCAAGAGGAGTATTTATGGCTCTAGGGATTTCTTCTGTATTGGTACTTGCATCCAAGGTGATTCCATTTGGAGTGCATTATACACCCATGTTTGTTAAAGGTACTGAGTAACTGGCTGTAGCAGTATTGACTGCAAGAATACTGTTTTGTGAGGAAATAAATGGGTGGACTACACACTATATTTCCTGACATGATATTTAGAAAGAAATTTGAGGTATTTATTTATTGTTCTTGAAAGATACAGGATCCCCTCTAAGTACAAAAATTAAAATAAAATCATAAATTGCTTTATTAGCCAGTCTTTTGTTTTTCTTTCATTTTTTTGTGCTGTGTATTGAAGAAGATAGGTATTCCCCCTAATTCCATTTCATAAATATTATGGCAGTTTCTAGATTAAAAACTATCTGCCTAGAATTTTATATTATTGAAATATAATGCCTATTCACAAGAATAGAGCTAACCACAGTTACACAGTGAACACATTTATGTAAATACAATAAAAAACAGACCAGTAGGTCCTTAAGAACCTCACCCACAATCACTAAAGCCTAAAGACAAGTATGCTCTTGAACACTAATATAGTAGGTGAGTTTTTTCTGTTTGTAGCTTTGTATAGAGAATTTCATAGTATATATACCTTGCCTGGCTTTTTAACTTACTGTTATATTTAGGGATTCACTCACGTTATCTCTGGTCGTAGTTTATAAGATTTGTAAAGATGTCCATGTTTTTCTTATATTAGTAATTTAGCTTTTCTCTTGCACAGTTTTGTGGAGGTGTATTAAATTTTATTAGTCTTTTCCAAAAAACCTATTTTCAGCTTAGTTGATTTATTTTATCCTAGGGTTTTGTACTGTGTTTGTTTCTATTCCTTAATTTTATCATTCCCTTGTATTTTCTTTAGAGAAAACTCATCTTTTAAATCTTCTAGAACGTAAAGTGATGTTCACTGATTCTAAGTTGTTGAAGAACTTAAGTACATATGCCGTTCAGCTGTAATCATGGCTTTGGTAAAATTGCTGAACACTGCTGGGTTACAGTTTAATCAGCTAGATAAATTATCTTCTACTTCCCATTGTGATTTCTTCTTTGAACCATGGTTATTTAGAAGCACTTGTTTATTTTAAATACATCTAGCAATTTTCTAGTTATCTTTTTATAACAGTAAATTACTATATTTCAAGGTGAAGTCTAAGGTAATTAGAGAACAAGTGAAATGTGATAATGAAACAAAATGTTTACTTCTCAGTGGCTGGGAAAATGTTTTCTGTGTTAATTACATCAAGTCTGTTAATTACATTGATCATTTTAAAAACTTCTTTTGTGTGGGTGTTTGTGTGCGTGTGTGTGTGTGTGTGTGTGTGTTTGTACTGAATGTGTGTATAAAGTGTATGTGTATGTCTTTGTATGTCTGTAAGTGTGTGTGTGTGTGTGTGTGTGTGTGTGTGTGTGTGTGTGTGTGTGTGTTTAGAGGCCAGAGTGGAGCATAAAGTGTTCTCTAGTGTTCTCCTTATGACCTTTGTTCTCGTTCTCTCTCTCTTTCTCTCTCTCTCTCTCTCTCTCTCTCTCTCTCTCTCTCTCTCTCTCCAAACCAGAAACTAGTCATTCCAGCTAAGCTCCCTCGTTTGTTAGCTCTAAGGTTCCATCTGAGAAGTAGTTGTACTGCTCCATACCAAGGGGTCAGGCACCTTCAGCTATGCCTGGCATTTTACCTGGGTGCTGAGATTTTTAAGTCAGGTCCTCATGTTTGCAGAAAACTAATCTTACCTACTGAACCATCTCCACAGACCCAAATTATTTTTTTTAATCTCCATTTTTGTTAGTTCTGAGATAACTGTAAAAATAAGAAACACAGTGACTTAGATAATCATATATATATATATATACGTATATATATATATATATATATATATACGTATATATATATATATATATAAAGAGTTAAAGGAAAAATATCAATGGAAATTAGACTATTTTTCTGTGTTTCATTTGACTCTGCCAGTTTCTGCTTTCCTATTTTCTAAACTGGTGTAAAATCATTGTGTTACCAATAGGAATACCCTGTTTTAATAAACTTGATTTTTTTTTTTGTTTTAAGATTCACCTTGCTATTTGTACAATATTAGTCTCCCTTCTTTTAGTGTTTATATGAGTTTGTCTTTCAAAATTTCAATTTTCTGTGTCTTCAAATATGAAATACCATCTGAAATCTAACTAGACAAGTCTACTTATCGCTTCATCAATTTACTGGTGTACTTGAATTTTAAGTCTACAATCTTAATAATTCATTTGCTCTGTCTTCAACTCTGCTCATTTGCTTTGCTTCCTGCCTTTTATTTATTTATTTATTTATCTATTTATTTATTTATTTATTTATTTATTTATTTAATTTATTGTATATGAGTACACTGTAGCTGTACTGATGATTGTGATCCATCATGTGGTTGCTGGGAATTTGAATTCAGGACCTCTGCTCACTCTGGTCAGCCCTGCTTGCTTTGGTCTAAAGATTTATTTATTATTATATCTAAGTACACTATAGCTGTCTTCAGAAGCATCAGAAGAGGGCATCAGAGCTCTTTATGGATGGTTGTGAGCTACCATGTGGTTGCTGGGATTTGAACTCTGGACCTTCAGAAGAGCAGTCAGTGCTCTTAACTGATGAGCCATCTCTCCAGTCCCTTCTCCTGACTTTTTTAATTTTTGAAGGATATTTGGGAAGTTTTCCATTTTCTACCATTACTAACCTGGTTTTTAAATCAGTATAAAATACTTTCAAAATCATCTTGTATTACCACACTAAATACTTAGTATCTACCTAAATGTGAATATATTTCACTTTTCAATACACTTGCAACTAAATAGTTAGTCACTTAATCTCTTTCATTTTTATTTCTTTTTTTTGGCAGATTTTTTTTATTGAAAAATGAAGTAAAATATTTTATGATAAAATTAAAGATTTACATGGAAAATATTTCTGACGAAATTGAAGAGCATATAGAAAAACATTGATTGACAATTTTCATGGAAAATTAAAGAGTAAAATGGTAGACATAAAAACATTGCTAAATTAATTGAAAAAGGAATTAGAAATATTTTATGATAGAATTGAAGATTTACATGGGAAATATTTCTAATAAAATTGAAGAAATATATAGAAAAATGTTAAAATTAAAGATTATCATGGAAAATAGTACAGTTAAAATGGTAACATAAAAAACATTACTAAATTAATTGAAAAAGGAATCACAAACATTTTCTGATAAAATTGAAGATTTACATGAAAAATATTTCTGTTAGACTATGTTTTTTGTTGGGGAATTGAGTCTGTTGATGTTATAAGATATTAAGGAATAGTGATTGTTGCTTCCTGTTATTTTTGATGCTATTTTTATGTTTGTGTGGATACTTTCTTTTGGGTTTGTTGGAAAAAGATTATTTTCTTGCTTTTTCTAGGGTGTAGTTTCCCTCCTCTTGTTGGTGTTTTCCATCTATTATCCTTTGTAGGGCTGGATTTGTGGAAAGATATTGTGTAAATTTGGTTTTATCATGGAATATCTTGTTTTCTCTATCTATGGTAATTGAGAGTTTTACTGGGTATAGTAGTTTGGGCTGGCATTTGTGTTCTCTTAGGGTCTGTATGAGATCTGCCCAGGATCTTCTGACGTTCATCATCTCAGGTGAGAAGTCTGGTGTAATTCTTTTTTTTTTTTAATTTTATTTTATTTTCTAAGTTTTTTTATTTACATTCCAAATCATTTCCCCTATCCTGTTTCCTCCCTCCCCGAAAGTCCCATAAGCCCCCTTCCCTCCCTCTTTTCCCCATTCAACCCCCTCTCACTTCTCTGTCCTGGCATTCCCTTACATCCATTCTTTCCAGGACCAGAGGTCTCTCCTTCCATCTTCTTGGAAATCTATTGATATGCGAATTGTGTCTAGGGTATTCTGAGATTCTGGGTTAATATCCCCTTATCAGTGACTGCATACCATGTGTGTTCTTTTGTGATTGGGTTACCTCACTAAGGATGATATTTTCAAGTTCTGACCATTTGCCTAGGAATTTCGTGAATTCATTGTTTTTAATTGCAGAGTAGTATTCCATTGTGTAAATATACCATCTCACACCAGTCAGAATGGCTAAGATCAAAAACACAGGAGACAGCAGTTGTTGGCGAGGATGTGGAGAAAGAGGAACACTCCTCCACTGCTGATGGGATTGCAAGCTGGTACAACCACTCTGGAAAGCAAGTCTGGCTGTTCCTCAGAAAACTGGGCATGACACTCCTGGAGGATCTGGCTATACCACTCTTGGGCATATACCCAGAGGCTTTACCTGCATGCAATAAGGACACATGCTCCACTATGTTCATAGCAGCCTTCTTTATAATAGCCAGAAGCTGGAAAGAACCCAGATGTCCCTCAACAGAGGAATGGATTCAGAAGATGTGGTATATTTACACAATGGTGTAATTCTAATAGACCTGCCTTTATAGGTTACTTGACCTTTTCCCGTTACTGCTTTTAATATTCTTTCTTTGTTTAGTGCATTTGGTGTTTTGATTATTATGTGACGGGAGGACTTTCTGGTCTGGTCCAGTCTGTTTGGAGTTCTGTAGGCTTCTTTTATTTTATTTTCTATATTTTTTATTTACATTCCCAAAAGAGAATCAGATGTGGTGGTGCACACCTGCAATACCAGAACCTGGGTGGTGAAAGCAGGTGGATTACTAGTTCAAGGTCACCTATGGTTACACCATGATTTAAGCTCAGAATACCCAAGACACAATTCATATATCAATTGATTTCCAAGAAGAAGGAAGGAGAGACCCCGGTCCTGGAAAGACTGGATGTAGCAGTGTAGGGGAATACCAGGACAGAAGTGGTAGGGGGTTGACTGGGGATCAGGGGGAGGTAAGCGGGCTTGTAGGCTTCTTGTATGTTCATGGACATCTCTTTCTTTAGGCTAGGAAGTTTTCTTCTATAATTTTGTTGAAGATATTTACTGGCCCTTTAAGTTGGAAATCTTCACTCTCTTCTATACTTATAATCCTTAGGTTTGGTCTTCTCATTGTGTCCTGAATTTCCTGGATGTTTTGGCTCTGGAGCTTTTTGTATTTTGCATTCCCTTTGACTGTTGAGTCAATGTTTTCTATGGTATCTTCAGCACCTGAGATTCTTTCTTCCATCACTTGTATTCTGTTGTTGATGATTGCATCTATGACTCCTGAATTCTTTCCAAGATTTTTTTATCTCCAGAGATGTCTCCCTTTGTGATTTCTTCGATGTGATTTTTGTCCTTGATTCTCACATATAAAAATATATTCATTTTATTTGTGTGTCTAACATTTTCAGATTTTCTCTACATTTATTTGTACTTTCTCTGATAAATTTTCTAATTTTTGTTGATTTGAATACAAAATAAGAGGCTTTCTATGATTTTACATTTTGTTGAAATTATTATATATCATGCATATGAGAATATATATATATATGACATAAAACCCTAATTTACTCTAGTATAAAATATATTTAAAGTTGGTTTTTAGTTGTGTGAATGGTTATTTGACTGTCTGTCTGTCTGTCTGTCTGTGTGTCTCTCACTCTGTGTGTGTGTTTGTGTGTGTATGTGTGTGTGTGTGTGTGTGTCCTCATTAACTTGTAACTTTCTGTTTGCTTTTGGTTGGTTTATATACTTATAAACATTCTGACAAAAAACCTTGGTATTTTTCATCACTGCTTTAAACTCTAATTTTTGTTTTTTTAGTATTATATAGCACAAAAAGTATTGCTCTAGATTTTAATTTTTTGCTCTTTATTCATTTATTTACTTTATAAACTGATCATAACCCTGTGTCCTCCTCTCCACCCTTTCACTCCTCATAACCCCCTTCCTTAGCTTTTTTGCACCTTAGGTATAAGACATTCTGGAGAGAGTAATGTCCAACACTGGGCACTGTAGCTCAACACAGGCACTATGGCTTACTGACCTTCTTACTTTTCCTCTCCTCCTGGGCACTGATCCCTCAAGTCCCTTCACCTCACTCCCCAGAGTGTGTGTCTCATCTTTTTCAGGTATGGCTGGAGAGTTTCTGATACTGATAAAGTTTGTTATTAGTAATAGTAAAATTAATTTTCTAACTTTAAATTGTAACTCATAGATAATGGCCATCAGGAGATCTGTTCCATTTTGATCCACAATTCTTTATCTAAGAAAGAAAATCAGTGTAGTGACAAAAATTGAGAGTTTTGTATAACGCCAGTTATAATTATGCCTTTAGAAGTTTTAGGAAGAAAGATTTTGGCCAGGTTTTGATTCTACTCAATCTTTTCTAATACACCTACTGAATCCACATTCAGTTGTAAATTTTGATAAAATTTGGGGCAAAGAAAGATATTTTTGTCAAGAATTGTTTTTAGTGTATATCTTTTGTGTGTTGTGTGTTTCATGCTATTATGCTGCTGCCATTGCCAGCTGAGATTATTTTAAGCCTTTTGTGTTATGTTGTAAAAATTGAGTTATTCTTTAGTTCTTCTATTTCCTGGCAGTTGCAAAGATTTGTGTGTGAACTAATTTTGGCTTAACTCTTAAAGTTTGCAAGGAAGAGGGAATAACAGATCTGCTACCAATCTAGTCAACAACATTTTTCTAAGTCCAAGCACTCATGAGAAATTGCAAAAACTTTTATAGTACATTTTGATGTCCTGTATTTATTATCTCTCATCTATCTATTTACCTATCTATCATCTATTATCTTTTACTAATTTATTTACTTTACATTCCAATTGAAGCTTCCTTTCCCTCCCTTCCTCCTAGTCCTACCCCTGCCCTCCTGTCCTACATTCCTCCCTTCCTTTCTTCTGAGAAGAGGAGACCTCCTATGGATATCAACCAGCCTTGGCATATCAAGTTGCAATACAACTATGCACCACTTCTTCTTCTTCTTCTACTTCTTCTTCTTCTTCTTCTTCTTCTTCTTCTTCTTCTTCTTCTTCTTCTTCTTCTTCTTCTTCTTCGCTGCTGCTGCTGTTGCTTTATGTTTTAGCCTGGTTATTCAATTGAGTTAGTTTGCATATATTTACTGTTTATTTTGACGGATGCTGGTTTAAGCCCCACCCCAAGTACCTGCATCTTTCAGAGGATTGTCCTGTTATGGTTGTGTTATCTTGCACATGTAACTCCATACTTTTGAAGTAATTTAATTTGCATTTCTGTATTATGCTTGTTAATGAACAAAGTAGGAAAATGAAATAAAACATGTGAGTGGTTTTATAAACTATCAAATTCCATGCCCATGTCAAGGGAGGAGCAACCATAGATTGAGGCCAAGAAATTAACTGTTTTTTTTTTTTTTTTTTTTTAATTTAATTTAATTTTATTTTTTTAATTTACATTCCAAATCACTTCCCCTTTCCCGTTTCCTCCCTCCCCGAAAGTCCCATAAGCCCCCTTCCCTCCCTCTTTTCTCCGTTCAACCCCCTCTCATTACTCTGTCCTGGCGTTCCCCTACATCCAGTCTTTCCAGGACCAGGGGTCTCTCCTTCCATCTTTTTAGAAATCTATTGATATGCTGATTGTGTCTAGGGTATTCTGAGATTCTGGGTCAATATCCCCTTATCAGTGACTTCATACCATGTGTGATCTTTTGTGATTGGGTTACCTCACTAAGGATGATATTTTCAAGTTCTGACCATTTGCCTAGGAATTTCGTGAATTCATTGTTTTTAATTGCAGAGTAGTATTCCATTGTGTAAATATACCACATCTTCTGAATCCATTCCTCCGTTGAGGGACATCTGGGTTCTTTCCAGCTTCTGGCTATTATAAATAAGGCTGCTATGAATATAGTGGAGCATGTGTCCTTATTGCATGCAGGTAAAGTCTCTGGGTATATGCCCAGGAGTGGTATAGCCGGATCCTCCGGAAGTGTCATGCCCAGTTTTCTGAGGAGCCGCCAGACTGCTTTCCAGAGTGGTTGTACCAGCCAGTTACATAAGCCACAAATATAATCCCTTCACATAAAATATTTTCATTTCATTCTCACAAATATTAATACAATTCAGTTTGAAAATATAGGCTGGAAGAAAATAAGTAAAGATTACTGGATATTTGCTTCTTCGCTTCTTAGCTTTATTTGAACAATAATAAAATTTAGTACTTCTTTTGGCAAAATTTCAAAATTCTCTATTATTGGTTTATTTTATATGTACCTTAACCTCAAAATATAGATGGAACAGCAGCAATGTCAACTTTCTTCTTATGCAATAGTTATTGGTACTTGTGTGTATAGGTAAGAAAAAATTCCTAATTTCTTTGCACCAATTGATTTACAGTGAGTGGAGTGATACAGGAAAAGACTTTTCAGAGAGCGTACACAGAAATATGTCAGTGTATCAACCTAGACACACAAACACATATGAATAAAGAAAGACAGCATTCCTCATGCTGACCAAACAATATTTTCCCTTCTTCCTCCATCTCTAAAGGAAAATAAGAACACATTTTTTTCTTACTGAGATATCCTCCCTTTGACCAGGGTGCTTATATCCCTTGGGTGAGCATATTTTTATATATTATCCAATATGAGTCATAGATCTTTAGAGGAATGGTATAGCAGCTAAGAAATCATACTTGTTGAGCTGGGATTTTAGTAAATGCAACTTATAGTTATAAACCTTTTTATAGTTATAGTTATAACTATAAAAGTTATATAGTTATAAGTTATATAGTTTTAGGTTATAGTTACAACTTATAGTTATAAAACATTTACTGAGGGTCTGTCCTAGTTTTCTTTCTGTTACTTTGATAAAACAATCTGAAAAAAGCAACTTAGGGGAGGAAAGGTTTTATTTCACTCATGCTTCTAGATGATACTATGTCACCAAAGAAAGCTAAGGCACAACTTACACAGTTTTGTATGACAGAATTTTCCTAGGTATATGCAAAACACACACATAGACACACATACACATAGAAAACACAGAGGCACACACACACACAGACAGATACACAAACAGATACATGCAGACACTCACACACACACACACACACACATTCATAAAAGGTAGCCCAACACAGACCAAAGCAATCAACATCTAATTTGGTGAAACAATAAGATTTTATTGAGTTACCAGCAGAAGTATGGGTAAAGAGTTACTAAAAATAACATTTGAAATGTAAATAAATAAAATAACCAATGAAAAAGAAATAGACAATCAAAAGCAGCTACATTACCAGAAAGCCCACCCACCATGGGTAATAATCTGAAAACTACAGCACAGAAGCCCTCCACACAGCTTGTAGTCAGATCCATATGTCCAACATATTTCTTCCTGCACTTTGCTTGTTCAGTCTCCACCTTGAGAAACTGTTTACTCCCTTCCATCCTTTTATGCTGTTGGTAGGGATCTTCAAGGAACTTCCAAGATTTTCTTCTGTTAGACCGTAACATTTTATTTGTGTCCTGTTTACCAGGTTAACCTGGTGACCATCTTTTTTCTTCCTGGAGCAAATGTTTCAGTCAAAAAAGAATGCTACAATTGAGAAGACTGTCCCTTGTATCAAACAGAACCCGAGGCAGAAACCATGGCAGACCACTGCTTACTGACTCACTTTCTGACTCATATTCAACTAATTTTCTTCAATAGCCAGGAACCACCTGCTTAGGAATGATGCTATCCATTGTGGACTTGGCCTTTTTCACATCAGTCGTCAAATGCTTTCCACTCTTCAGGGCAGAATTGGAACTAAGAAATTTGCCTCTGTAGCTTAATACATTTCTGTCCTGTACATTAACATTTACTGTTTACTTAGCTTGGAAAACTGTGTGTGTATGTCACTGTTATGTGATGAGAGCAATTATTTTTCATCTGCTTTTGAAATATCTTATCATTTTGAGCAAGAATTTGAATAATATGAGAAAATATGATTTGTCCAGGTTAAAAAACCTTTTCATTTATTTACTTTTTACTGCTCAAAATCAACTTTAGACAAATAAACTACAATGTGAAATAATAGGAGCAAAAAGAGAAGCAATCAGTAAAGAACTATTGGATAGGATTGCACGTTGAAGAGAATATCCTCATTCTATATTTGCAAAGAACATGTGACATTTGAAACAAATTGAATGATCACATTGGCTTTAAAAACCTGACAACTCAAGGATTTTATTAAAACTGGTCAATATATTTGTGAAAAGTAATATAATTCTTATATTGTCATTAGTTGATTAATTTCATATGAGATCTCTGATGCATATGATCACCACAAAATCTGAACAAGAAGTTGCTTTTACTCTGTTTTAGGTATGGAGTATTTCAAAGTGGAGTAGACTGAATAGTAAACATAACTTGCATTCATATGCCATTTCTTTGTACTTCCACACTCTATTTTTATGAGTATGGATGTGGTGTATGTGGAGATTTTTTGTGTGTATGTATGTGCATGCGTTTATGAATATGAGCACACCTGTGCACATTTGCACATGCATACAAGTTGAAGCCCAAAGCTAAAGTTTAGACTCATCCCCTGTCATTCTGCCACATTGATTAATTAGGTAGGGTCTCTTAGTCAAACACATAACTGTGTAATATTGCTGGTGTTGATATGCTACTTGCTCTGAGAGAATCACTCATGTCTGCCTTAGGAGGCTGGAATTACAGCTGGGCACTACACCTAACCAATATTTACTAAAGTTCTGGGTATCTGAACTTGCAAGGCAAGTATTTTAACTACAGAACCATCTCCCCAGCCCACTCTCTGCTCTTGACTGTGAGTGTGATGTGGCTAGCTACTAGCGCTTGCTACCTTGATTTCCCTTTTATAATAGGCTGTAACTTGAAATTGTGAGCCAAAGTTAACACGTTTCTCCCCAATTTGCTTTTTGTAGGGTATTTTATCAGAGGAACAGAAATGAAAGTAGGACACTCTCTTTTACAGTTTTTCAAGTTTTCTGTAATTATCCTTGGGGAGACTCAATAACTCATGATAATCTCACTTGTCCAGTCCTCCAATTTATCTGGTAAGACTCCTGGGTCTTGTAATGTCGCATATTTTTTGATATTAGGAACTAGGATGTAGGCAGTCTTAGAAGAGTATTATTTTGACCACTGTAGCAAGACAATCACCGGAAGAGGTAATCACAAGTAACAGGACAGTTAATGCTGCGGTGACACTGAAAAAAGACAGACTGGCTTCATGTAACTCCAGATACCAATGGCAGGAAAACTCCACGGTGAGATAACAAAACACAAAGATGATGCTAGGGTGAAGAGGAAATAGCCATTTTCCCCCAGCAAGTAGCTAATATAGTCAGCCAGCCTCTGTAAAACTACAGCCCATAATTTCTGGCTCATACACAGTTTAGAGCTATGTATTTGCTACTGCCCCACTGTTTCCACCTCAGAGAGAGACTGTGCTATGTACAACATGATTGCATATCTTAATCACATTCATGATATCCAACAATCTAGCAGCTGGAACACCAACATAAACTACCTACATTGTACTCCGTCTTTTGCCTCCTTGAATTTATTGACCAACTATATTTTCAGCATACAACTAGACTCTATTCTAGTAGAGCAAATCAGATTTTTGTTTGGGTACTTACCACAGGTTTTAGCCTCATTCCTTTATGATGTTCTTCACTTCTATAAAATCTTGGTGAGTTTCCCATAGCATCCTGTGATGTTAGTTGGCAGGTGTTTTTGCATCTACTTTACAAAGGATTCTGAGAAATTGTGACTTACCTCAAACCACCCAGCTAATGAGTGACTCAACTACAGTATTTTTCTCACTGTGCTATAGGAGGCAGCCCACTTCCAAGTGTGAGGTTTTGTTCCTGATGACTACAGGATGGATCTGGAGACAGACTACCTCCTAGTTTTCTGCAAATTCATTTTCTCTTAAGCTAGTTAACTCTGAAGTGGGGTTTTCTGGGGCATGATAGTGAGTCATAAGAAGTCTAATTCCTTGTGCTTCACATGTTCAATGGCCCATGTAATTATAAAGTACAAGGATTTCCTCTCTGCTGGTAAGAGAATTACCATGTTAAGAATGTCTTGATCTTAATTAGGTTTTACTAGGCTTTTCTAACTGCCAAATGTGGTTAAATGGTAAACAAAAGGGGAAAGAACATTTTGTTTTGCTTCCAAAACATGTTTTAAAGAACTTAAAAAGAGATCTTTATATCAAGCATCTTGATATCTGATACTTTGCTTTACGAGAAAATTAAGAGTTTATAGAAGGGCACCTTTTTAAAAAGATCAAGATCATGTACATAAAATAAAGGTTCATCATTTGAAGCTTAGCTTTGAGTTGTCCATTCCTTATTGCTTTCACTTCCTGTTACCCAAGTGCCATATGTCTTAAACCTTTACCATTGATCCTTTTATTTGTATAGTCAAAGGATATCAAATTATATCTACAAAATACTTAGTAGAGAAATTTCTGTGAGGAGAGTAACATGTGAATAATGGCCGTCACTGTTATCACAGAGTAGCATAACTACTAAATAGGACAATTTTGGGCAGTACATGATGACTGGAGAGAGGATATTGTGTTCTGTATGATTGCTGGCTTTGAAGGTACTTTTTGAAAGAAAGCATCTTTGAACTATTTTCCTTGCATTTTCCCATTTGAACAATAGGATACAGGGGACACATATTCTGAATAAACGTACTGAAACAAGCTAAGAAAATGGACTGTGATAGCCCAAGTGTCTACAATGTGGTCAGGAGGGTCTTTCATGGAAGAAATGCAAGGCAGAATATAGGGAGTCTCCCTGCAAAAATATCCCCCTTAGTGGGTCATTGTGGACAATTGCACAGAGAACTTAAAGTCTGATATGTTCTTTCATTTGTGGAATATGGATATAGAGATTTATTTATATATTTTGAATGAAAGTAGTGTGGGAACTATGAGAAGAAAAGAAAACTAAAGATGGAGAGTGGCAAGAGAGGTAAATGAAAGAACAGCATATTTTATGTTTTATTTTATCTATATTTAAATACACACACTCACACACATGTGAACACACTCACATACACATGTGCGTGCATGTGCGCGCGCACACACACACACACACACAAACAGAGGGGGAGATAAAGAAAAAGAAAGGTGGCTTTGCTGTATGCTCATTTGGCCTCAGAGTTTCCAATGGATGATATCTATCTGCACCTGCAACTTTGACCATGTAAAACACAAAAGTATCTAATACTGAAAAAAAAAAGATGAGATTTGCCTTGGATTACCCAGTTAGTAAGGGCTTCGTGTATTCTGAGTACCAAACATTACAGCTCTGGACTCACTCAACTTTGACATTTTGCTTTGTGTATGCACATGACTTCTTAATTGCAACTTCTTAATTGTATTCACACCTGCCAAAACATGACCCACATTAAGGCCCAGCTTATGTATCTCTTGTTTATTCAATGATCGCTTGTCTCATATTTGTTGGGGGAAAAGCTACCATTTAGAGTTTTTTCATTTTATATTCATGTATATGTACATATATGTATATGGTATAAATGTACATTTGTTCATATGTGCACATGTCTTTGTGTGACTCTTAGACTTGTATAGATACTTCCAGGCTAAGTTTTTGTTCTGGCTATCTTCAGGGCAGTATTTGGTTCCTGGGCACCCATTGACCTTTGTGCTTTCATGAATGCTTAGAGGTATAAATTCTTTTCTCTGACTATGAAACATTTTGTTCCCACTTAGAGGTTATATGGGAGTAGATCATTGTTGCCATCAATATTGTTGTAACCTACTTTATCCTGTCCTCTCAGAGATTTTACATTTTCTTTGAAGTCCAATTTTGTTTAAAGTGCTGTCTTTCTGGAATGACCTCATGAACACATCTTTTCATGAAGGAGCTGCCATGAGCCACAACCAACACACTGTTCTTTCTGGTTTTTTTTTTTCCCTAAAGCAAAACAGACACAAAGGTTTAATGAGAATCCTCTCCACTAAGCACTAGTCTGGCCCCTAGTATGGTTTTCTTGGTGCTACTGTTTGAGAAGAAGGTTTTTGTTATCTAACAGCTATTCACAGATTAGAATACTAACAAAAATGCTTAAATCTTAGAAAAGTTCTGGAATGGACACATCAACATTATTCTGACATAAACCAAGATTTGTATCAGAACTTTAACACAGTGTTCTATAATTAGAGAAGCAATGACTTTCCCCTATTTTTGCTTGTATATTTTATTGCCTATAAATAATTTAATGCAAGAATATTAAAGATGCCTTGTTAAAATTTACAATCAAGGATCTGAGAAAATGGCACAGTTGATAATGTGTTTGTCTTGAAAGTACAAGGATTTGAATTGGATCCTCAATACTTACATAAAAATAACACGTGTGTACAAACACATGTGCACATATGAAAGATGTACATTTATATTCTATATATACATAAACATATATATGAATATAAAATGAAAAAATCCAAATGATACCTTTTCCTCCAAAAAATATGACAAGTGATCATTGAACAAACAGGAGATACAGAAGCTAGACCTTGATGCAGGGTCATGTTTTGGCAGGTGTATAGACTTAAGGGATAGTTTGAATTAAGAAGTTGCATGCATACACAAAGCAATATGGCAAAGCTGAGTGAGTCCAGCCACTTAGCTGAAATTTATCAGGTGTAGGAGTTCTCTGGTAGAATTTTTGGGGTTCCTTATTTATATTATTATATTATCTGCAAATTGTGATACATTGGCTTCTTCCTTTCCAATTTTTCCCTTTAACCTCTTTTTGTTGTCTAATTGCTCTAGCTAGAACTTCGAGAACTATATTGAAGAGACAAGGAGAGAGTAGGCAGTCTTGTCCCTGACTTTAGTGGGATTGTTTTAAGTTTTTCTCCATTTAATTTAATGTTGGCTGTTGGTTTGTTGTATATTTGTTTTATTATGTATAGGAATGTGCCTTGAATTATCTGATATTTCCAAGACTTTTAACATGAACATGTGTTGTATTTTGTCAAAAGCTTTTTCAACATATAATGAGATTATCATGTGATTTTTTTTTCTTTGAGTTTGTTTATATAGTGGATTACATTGATGGATTTCCTTATATTGAACCATTCCTGCATCCCTGGGATGAAGTCTATTTGATCATGGTGCATGATGGTTTTGATGTTTTCTTGGATTCGGTTTGTGAGAATTTTATTGAGTATTTTTGCATCAATATTAATAAGCGAGATTGGTCTGAAATTCTCTTTTTTGGTTGGGTCTTTGTGTGGTTTAGGTAACAGTATAACTGTGGCTCCATAGAACGAATTTGGTGATATTCCTTCTGTTTCTATTTTGTGGAATAGTTTGAGAAGAATTGGTATTGGTTCTTTTTTTAAGGTTTGATAGAATTCTGCACTAAAACCATCTGGTCCTGAGCTATTTTGGATTGGGAGATTTTAATGACTGCTTCTATATCCTTAGGGATTATGGGATTCTTTACATAGTTTATCTGATCCTGAGTTAACTTTGGTACCTAGTACCTGTCTAGAAAATCATATATTTCATCTAGATTTTCCAGTTTTTTTAAGTATAGGCTTTTGTTGTAGAATCTGATGATATTTTTGAATTTTCTCACTTTCTGTAGTTGTGTCTCCGTTTCTATTTCTGATTTTGCTAATTTGGATATTGTTTTTGGGTCCTTTAGATTGGCTAAGACTTTATATATCTTGTTGATTTGCTTAAAGAACTAGCTGTTAGTTTTGTTGATTCTTCGTATAGTTATCTTTCTTTCTATTGGTTTATTTCATTTCTGAGTTTATTTCCTGCTGTCTACTCCTCTTGGGTGTGTTTGCTTCTTTTTGTTCTGGAACTTTCAGATATGCTATAAATTTGCTAGTGTAGGATCTCTCCAATTTTTTTATGAAGTCACTCAGATCTATGAATTTTCTTCTGCTTTCATTGTATCCTGTAAGTTTGGGTATCTAGCGCCTGTATTTAAGTTAAATCCTAGAAAGTCTTTAATTTCTTTCTTAATTCTTCCCTGACCAAGTTATCACTGAGTAGAGAATTATTCAGTTTCCATGAATATGTGGGCTTTCTGCTATTTTTGTTGTTATTGAACACCATGGTGATCTGATAGAATGCATGGGGTTATTTTAACCTTTTGTATCTGTTGAGGCTTGTTTTGTGTCTGATTATATTGTCAGTTTTGGAGACAGTCCCATGAGGTGCTGAGAAGAAGGTATATTCTTTTGTTTTTGGGTGAAATTTTCTGTAGCTATCTGTTAAATCCATTTGGTTCCTAACTTCTTTTAGTTTCACTCTCTCTGTGTTTAGTTCTGTTTCCATGATCTGTCTATTGGTAAGAATGGGGTGTCGAAGTCTCCCACTATTATTGTGTAAGGTTCAATATGTGTTTTGAGCTTTGGTGATGTTTCTTTTTACAAATTTGGGTGCCCTTGTATTTGCAGCATAGATATTCTGAATTGAGATTTCTTGGTGGATATTTTTTGATGAGTATGAAGTGTCCTTCCCCATTTCTTTTCATAACTTTTGGTTAAAAATCTATTTTGCTGGATATTAAAATGGCTACACTCTAGCTTGTTTCTTAGGATCATTTGCATGAAAATTTTTTTCCAGCCTTTTAGTCTGAGGTTGTGTCTTTCTTTGTCACAGAGCTGTGTTTCCTGTATGCAGGAAAATGTTGGGTCCTGTTTATGTATCCAATTTGTTACCCTATGTCTTTTTGTTGGAGAATTGACTATATTGATGTTGAGAGATACTAAAACAGATGATTGTTCCTGTCATTTTTCTTGTTAGAGGTGATATTATGTTTGTGTGGTTCTCTTCTTTTGGGTTTCTTGTGAGATAATTTCTTGGTTTTCGTTGGGTATAGTTTTCCTCTTTGAGTTGGAGTTTTCCTTCTACTACTCTCTGTAGGGCTGGATTAGTGGAAAGATACTGTTTAAATTTGGTTTTGTCATGGAATATCTTGGTTTCTTTATCAATGGTGATTGAGAGTTTTGCTGGATTTAGGAGCCTGGACTGGCATTTTTGTTCTTTTAGGGTCTGCATGATCTCTATCTAATATCTTCTGACTTTTAGAATCTCTATTGAGAAGTTTGGTGTCATTCTGATAGGTCTGCATTTATATGTTAATTGGGCATTTTCCCTTACCACTTTTCATATTCTTTCTTTGTTCTGTGTATTTAGTGTTTTGATTATTATGTAATGGAAGGGATATCTTTTTTGCTCCAATCTATTTGGTGTTCTGTAGGCTTCTTGTATATTTATGGGCATCTCTTTCTTTATGTTAGGAAAGTTTTCTATGACTTTGTTAAAAATGTTTTCTTCCCTGGTGAATTAGGAATCTTTACTCTCTACTATTCCTATTATTCTTAAGTTTAGTCTTTTCATTGTGCCCTGATTTTCCTTGAAGTTTTTGGTTAGGAGGAGTTTTTTCCATTTTGTATTTTCTTTGACTGTTGTGTCAATATCTTCTATGGTATTTTCTAGGCCTGAGAGACTCTCTCTTCCATCTCTTGTATTCTTTTTTTTTCGAAGTTTTTTTATTTACATTCCAAATCATTTCCCCTATCCTGTTTCTTCCCTCCCCGAAAGTCCCATAAGCCGCTTCCCTCCCTCTTTTCCCCATTCAACCCCCTCTCACTTCTCTGTCCTGGCATTCCCTTACATCCATTCTTTCCAGGACCAGAGGTCTCTCCTTCAATCTTCTTGGAAATCTATTGATATGCGAATTGTGTCTAGGGTATTCCGAGATTCTGGGTTAATATCCCCTTATCAGTGACTGCATACCATGTGTGTTCTTTTGTAATTGGGTTACCTCACTAAGGATGATATTTTCAAGTTCTGACCATTTGCCTAGGAATTTCATGAGTTCATTGTTTTTAATTGTGGAGTAGTATTCCATTACGTAAATATACCACATCTTCTGAATCCATTCCTCCGTTGAGGGACATCTGGGTTCTCTCCAGCTTCTGGCTATTATAAATAAGGCTGCTATGAACATAGTGGAGCATGTGTCCTTATTGCATGCAGGTAAAGCCTCTGGGTATATGCCCAGGAGTGGTATAGCTGGATCCTCCAGGAGTGTCATGAGGAACCGCCAGACTGCTTTCCAGAGTGGTTGTATCAGCTTGCAATCCCAACAGCAGTGGAGGAGTGTTCCTCTTTCTCCACATCCTCGCCAACAACTGCTGTCTCTTGTGTTTTTGATCTTAGCCATTCTGACTAGTGTGAGATGGAATCTCAGGGTTGTTTTGATTTGCATTTCCCTAAGGACTAAGAATGTTGAACATCTCTTTAGGTGCTTCTCAGCCATTAGATATTCTTCAGATGAGAACTCTTTGTTTAGCTCTGTACCCTATTTTTTAATAGGGTTACTTGGGTCTCTGGAGTCTAACTTCATGAGTTCTTTGTATATATTGGATATTAGCCCTCTGTTGGATGTACAGTTGGTAAAGATCATTTCCCAGTTAGTTGGTTGCCGCTTTGTCTTTTTGACAGTGTCTTTGCCTTATAGAAATTTTTAATTTTATGAGGTTCCATTTGTCAATTCTTGATCTTAGAGCATAAACTATTGGAGTTCTGTTCAGGAAATTCTCCCCTGTGCCCATATGTTCAAGGTTCTTCCCTAGTTTCCTTTCTATTAGTTTCAGTGTATCTGGTTTTATGTGGAGGTCCTTGATCCACTTGGAATTGAGCTTAGTGCAAGGAGATAAGAATGGGTCAATTTGCATTCTTCTGCATGTTGACCTCTAGTTGAACCAGCACCATTTGTTGAAAAGGCTATCTTTTTTCCACTGGAGGGTTTTAGATCCTTTGTGTAAGATCAAGTGACCATAGGAGTGTGGATTCATTTCCAGGTCTTTAATTCTGTTCCATTGATCTACATGCCTGTCACTGTACCAATACCATGAAGTTTTGTTTTTTTTTAATTATTTATTTTATTTTATTTTATTTTTAATTAACATTCCAAATCATTTCCCCTTTCCCGTTTCCTCCCTCCCCGAAAGTCCCATAAGCCCCCTTCCCTCCCTCTTTTCTCCATTCAACCCCCTCTCGTTACTCTGTCCTGGCGTTCCCCTACATCCAGTCTTTCCAGGACCAGGGGTCTCTCCTTCCATCTTCTTAGAAATCTATTGATATGCGGATTGTGTCTAGGGTATTCCAAGATTCTGGGTCAATATCCCCTTATCAGTGACTGCATACCATGTATGTTCTTTTGTGATTGGGTTACCTCACTAAGGATGATATTTTCAAGATCTGACCATTTGCCTAGGAATTTCGTGAATTCATTGTTTTTAATTGCAGAGTAGTATTCCATTGTGTAGATATACCACATCTTCTGAATCCATTCCTCCGTTGAGGGACATCTGGGTTCTTTCCAGCTTCTGGCTATTATAAATAAGGCTGCTATGAACATAGTGGAGCATGTGTCCTTATTGCATGCAGGTAAAGCCTCTGGGTATATGCCCAGGAGTGGTATAGCCGGATCCTCCGGGAGTGTCATGCCCAGTTTTCTGAGGAACCGCCAGACTGCTTTCCAGAGTGGTTGTACCAGCTTGCAATTCCACCAGCAGTGGAGGAGTGTTCCTCTTTCTCCACATCCTCGCCAACAACTGCTGTCTCCTGTGTTTTTGATATTAGCCATCCTGACTGGTGTGAGATGGAATCTCAGGGTTGCTTTGATTTGCATTTCCCTAATGACTAAGGATGATGAACATCTCTTTAGGTGCTTCTCAGCCATTAGATATTCTTCAGGTGAGAACACTTTGTTTAGCTCTGTACCCCATTTTTTAACACTAAAATCAGGGACTAGACAAGGCTGCCCTCTCTCTCCATTTCTTTTCAATATAGTACTTGAAGTTCTAGCTAGAGCAATTAGACAACAAAAAGAGGTCAAAGGGATACAAATTGGAAAGGAAGAAGTCAAACTATCACTATTTGTAGACGATATGATAGTATACTTAAGCGACCCAAAGAACTCCACCAGAGAACTCCTACAGCTGATAAATGACTTCAGCAAAGTGGCCGGATATAAAATCAACTCAAGCAAGTCAGAAGCCTTCCTATATTCAAAGGATAAGCAGGCTGAGAAAGAAGTAAGAGAAATAATACCCTTCACAATAGCCACAAACCATATTAAGTATCTTGGCGTGACTCTTACCATGAAGTTTTTAACACGATTGCTTTGTAGTACAGCTTGAGGTCCGGGATATTGGTTCCCCCAGAAGTTATTTTACTCTTGAGAATAGTTTTAGCTATCCTGGGTTTTCTGTTATTCTAGATGAATTTTTTAATTGCTCTTTCTAACTCTATGAAGAATTGAGTTGGGAATTTGATGGGGATTGCAGTGAATCTGTATATTGCTTTTGGCAAGATGGTCATTTTTACTATATTAATCCTTCCAATCCATGAGCATGGCAGATTTTTCCATCTTCTGAGGTCTTCTTCAATTTCTTTCTTCAGAGACTTGAAGTTCTTGTCATACAGATCTTTCACTTGTTTGGTTAGAGTCACACCAAGATACTTTATATTGTTTGTGGCTATTGTGAAGGGTATCATTTCTCTTATTTCTTTCTCAGCCTGCTTATCCTTTGAGTATAGGAAGGCTACTGACTTGCTTGAGTTGATTTTATATCTGGCCACTTTGCTGAAGTTGTTTATCAGAGCTCTGGTGGAGTTCTTTGGGTCGCTTAAGTAAACTATCATATTGTCTGCGGATAGTGATAGTTTGACTTCTTCCTTTCCAATTTGTATCCCTTTGACCTCCTTTGGTTGTCTAATTGCTCTAGCTAGAACTTCAAGTACTATATTGAAAAGAAATGGAGAGAGAGGGCAGCCTTGTCTAGTCCCTGAATATAGTGGGGTAGCTTCAAGTTTCTCTCTATTTAGTTTGATGTTGGCTACCGGTTTGCTGTAAATTGCTTTTACTATGTTTAGATATGGGCCTCGATTTCCTGATCTTTCTGAGACCTTTAGCATGAAAGGATGCTGAATTTTGTCAAATGCTTTCTCAGCATCTAATGAGATGACCATGTGGTTTTTTTCTTTGAGATTGTTTATATAGTGGATTACATTGATGGATTTCCTTATATTGAACCATCCCTGCATCCCTGGGATGAAGCCTACTTGATCGTAGTGAATGATCGTTTTGATGTATTCTTGGATTCGGTTGGCAAGAATTTTGTTGAGTGTTTTTGCATCGATATTCAGAAGAGAGATTGGCCTGAGATTCTCTTTCTTTGTCGGATCTTTGTGTGATTTTGGTATTAGTGTAAAGTCCACATACACATGGAGGCTAAACAATGCTCTACTCAATGATAACTTGGTTAAGGAGGAAATAAAGAAAGAAATCAAAGACTTTTTAAAATTTAATGAAAATGAAGGCACAACATACCCTAATTTATGCTACACAATGAAATTCATAGCCCTGAGTGCCACCAAAAAGAAACGGGAGACAGCATACACTAGCAGCTTTTTGCCACACCTGAAAGCCCTGGAACAGAAAGAAGCAAATACACCCAAGAGGAGTAGAAGGCAGGAAATCGTCATACTCATTGCTGAAATCTATCAAGTAGAAACAAATAAAACCATACAAAGAATCAACAAAACGAGAAGTTGGTTCTTTGAGAAAATCAACAAGATAGATAAGCCCTTAGCCAGTCTAACCAGAGGGCACAGAGACAGTATCCAAATTAACAAAATCAGAAACGAAAAGAGAGAGATAACAACAGAAACTGAGAAAATTCAAAAAATCATCAGATCCTACTACAAAAGCATGTAGTCAACACAACTAGAAAATCTTGAGGAAATGGACAATTTCCTTGACAGATACCAAATACCAAAATTAAATCAGGATCAAATAGACCATCTAAACTGTCCTATAACCCCTGAAGAAATAGACGTGGTCATTGTAAGTCTTCCAACCAAAAAAAGCACAGGTCCAGATGGTTTTAGTGCAGAATTCTATCAGACCTTCAAAGAAGACCTAACACCAATACTCTTCAAACTATTCCACAAAATGGAAACAGAAGGAACACTACCCATCTCTTGTATTCTATTGGCGATGCTTATATCTGTAACTCTAGCTCCAGGGTTGCCTCACTTTGTGATGTCCTTATTGTTTCTATTTTCAATTTTAGATCCTGGGTGTTTTTGTTCAATTCCTTCACCTGTTTCCTTCTGTGTTCCTGTATTTTTAAAGGGATTTATGTGTTTCCTCTTTAAGGGCCTTTAAGTGTTTACCTGTGTTCTCCTGTGTTTCTTTAAGGGAGTTATTTATAGCCTTCTTAAGGTCCTCTATCATCTTCATGAGATGGGATTTTAGGAGAGAATCTTGCTTTTCAGGTGTGTTAGGTTATCCAGGGCTTGCTGTGGTGGGAGAACTGGGTTCTGATGGTTCAAAGTGGTATTGGTTGCTTATGTTCTTCTGCTTGCCTCTTGCCATCTAGTTAAGTCTCCTGTTAATTGGCCTCCTGTGTCTGACCTGTTCTTCCTTTGAACTTTTCTCTCCTGTGCACATGGTTATGTGTCACTGGGTGTGGGAGGGGGTCTGGAGCTTTCGATCTCTGAGCCTGTTTGTGACAGACCTCCTGCCATTCAAGCTGTCTCTGGGTATGGACAAGGGGGAAGTGAGACTGAAGCACCAGAACTGCCCCCCCTCACCCCCAGTGCAGTTGTAGATAGGAAGGTTGATCCGTTCTGTAATTTCTTAATGCTATAAAATCTATAGAAGGTATTGTGCTAATGTTGAGGCAGAAAGGGTAAATTTGGTTTTACAAACATAGTAACATAAATGAAAAGAGAAGATCAACAGGGAGAAATGGAAGGCACATGATGAAATTTCCTCATCATTACTACATAGCTTTTAGAAATTGTTTATTTATATCTTTAATTTACTTATTATTAGTGGGGGTATGATAAAAAGACAAATTAGTTGGAGTTAGTTTTCTCCTTTTTCCATTTGGATCCTGATGAATTGAACTCAGATTGTCTGCAAGCACTTCTATCTGCTGGGCTATCTTGCCAGCAACACATAGTTTTTAAATATCACTAAATTGCCAAGCATTGTTGTTAAGCCTTGGCACTGTTTATATAAGTCTTCTAGAGATTCAATGGAATGTGAAGGCCTGGGACTTATACAAAAATGAATTTTCTCACAATTCTAGAGACTGGAAAGCTAATGCCAGGGTCTTGATTGCATTGGTTTCTTCAGAGCCTCTCCTCATGGCTTGTACATGGCTACTTTTCCCCATGTCCTCACATTGTCTTCCTCTGTGATACTTTATGTTCTAATATCATCTTATAAGGACATCGGTCCTCCTGGAATGAAGTCTGCCCTAAGGATCTTATTATAAATGGCATGGTTTGAATGCTATGTCTCCAAATGTACTTACATGCTGAATTATTGGGATTAAGAACTGTAGTCTGGATGTAGGGGAACGCCAGGACAGAGTAATGAGAGGGGGTTGAACGGAGAAAAGAGGGAGGGAAGGGGGCTTATGGGACTTTCGGGGAGGGAGGAAACGGGAAAGGGGTAGTGATTTGGAATGTAAATTAAAAAAATAAAATAAAATTAAATTAAAAAAAAAAAAAAGAACTGTAGTCTGTGATTGGGTGGTCACAGAATTCAGTCTCCCTTTGAGTTTCATACCATCACACAAAGTAAAAATAAATATCCTCTATGGAATGTTGGTGTCCATCATCAACACTTGAAAAGCACCAAGTCTCAGAGGTTAAGAACACGTGTGACTATTGTGGAGGACCCAAGTTCTGTTCTCACCACAAAGTCCAGGGAGTCACTCCCAACAACTTGGTACTTGGGCTCCAGGGTATCAACATCATCTTCTAGCTCTTGATGGCATTTGAACAAATGTGGGAGGTAAATTCTCTGTCTGTCTGCCTATCTGCCTGTCTGTCTGTTTCTTTCTCAAAGACAGAGAAATAAAAATGAGAATAAACTTTTCTAAGTTCTCCATCATTGGATATATCAGAAAATGCTAATTTTATTTGACCATGGGAACACACAACAGAAAAATGCTGATAGGGATTTAAAGTGAAATTGTTTTCTATGTTAGATACTCTCCCATCACAAAGCTTGCTTAACAAGTTGTATAGATTAATCCTGTATATAAATGACCATAGAAATCATCTGTAATCATCCAAAGTCACAGAAACAAACCAAAAGAAAACTTGCCCATGCTACAGCATATATTTTAAGTTTCATTTTGTGTTTCTCTGTGTGTGTGTGTGTGTGTGTGTGTGTGCGCGCGCGCGTGTGCGCATGTGTATATGCACACACGTGTGTGTATTTTGGAAATTTGAGAGTACATCCATATAGCCAAGTACTTTTCTTTTTCATTTATAATCTCAAGTTCTGTTTTATCAAGCATCTGTTGTGTGAAGAATAGTAGTTTATTCCTATAAACAGTTAAAAATGAGACTTTGGCAGGTCATTCCTTAATTAGAGAAAAATGAGACAAAACATGTTTTAATCTCTCTAGTGTTTAATATGCAAACTTCTCAGTATGTTCATGGATGCCCAGAATGGCTGAGTACAGACTGCCATTAGCTTTGTCTACCATTTTCTGAAACTCTCTAAATCTTCCATCCCAACCAAATGGTCCTCAAAAACACTCTAGATTTCCTCCTATGAAAGACAGCTGCTTAGTTGACAAGCCTCTGTTTTCTTCTGCCACACACATCCTGGACAGGTCTGTCTTAGTTCAAGCTGCCTTCCACTGACAACTTTGTCTAGAATGATATTTATTAAATGATGACTTCTATTTATGTCTATGTCATATGTTCTACAGTTAGCTGTAAAGAATAGCCATCCTTGATCAGTAACATTACAAAAAATAACTAAGTAGTTTTCATTAATTCAGTGTTTATTTAAATCCAACTTGATAATCACATAAAATTTCATATTTCTTAAAGACAAAAATACCTCAAAATCACTAGTCAGCAAAGGTGTTAACACTTTAAAAAAAAAAAAAGACCAAAAAACCCACTAAGTTCCTGAATTAAATGGAGACTTTTTAACTACTTGACTTACATGGTACAAGATACCGAAAGATTTTTTGTTTTTTTTTGTTTTTGTTTTTGTTTTTTGTTTTTATTTTAAAACTGTTAAAAAAAAAGGCTGAGCGCTTGAAGCCTGCTTTAGAAGTAAAGGAGTTATAAACATTTTCTGATGAAATTGAAGATTTACATGGAAAATATTTCTGATAAAATTGAAGAAATATATAGAAAAATGTTAAAATTAAAGATTATTGTGGAAAATAATACAGTTAAAATGGTAGACATAAAAAACATTACTAAATTGAAAGAGGAATCACAAACATTTTCTGATAAAATTGAAGATTTACATGAAAAATATTTCTGTTAGACTATGTTTTTTGTTAGGGAATTGAGTTCATTGATGTGATAAGATATCAAGGAATAGTGATTGTTGCTTCCTGTTATTTTTATGTTTGTGTGGATACTTTCTTTTGGGTTTGTTGGAAAAAGACTACTTTCTTGCTTTTTCTAGGGTGTAGTTTCCCTCCTCATGTTGGCGTTTTCCGTCTATTATCCTTTGTAGGGCTGGATTTGTGGGGAAAAAAGGAAGTAAAGGAGACAGGTGTGTGCATCTGCAGAGCTAAGTGGTATTTTGGGAGGTGACATTCAAAGCCTTACTTTTTATTTTTATCTTCATTTATTTTCATTGTGATGAGGATCAGCTACAGGCTTCTTTGACCTCCTGGCTTCTCTAGCTTCTTATTTTTTTTCTAATGTTGTGGCAGATTAACTGTAGATCAAAAAGGCTTTTGGATAAAGGGGAACTTAATTTCATAAATGTAGCTAAATATGTAGAAGTATAAAAGCCCTTAGAGATAAGTCACCTGTCATTTCTAAAGTGTGCCCACATGGACATTTCAAGTGACACTTTTCCTACAATTATTCTCTATTTAGAAATTAACATATATAGATTTGATATGTATGAGGACTGCCTAGAGTTCAGAGCTAGTTTAGTCTACACAGTAAATCCCTAAATAGATAGATAGATAGATTGATGATAGATAGATAGATAGATAGATAGATAGATAGATAGATAGATAGATAGATAGATGTTCAATTGTAGAAAACTTGGGGGGGAATGCACAAAGAATTTCCACTATTCTGAATGCACTGTATTTCCACTATCCTGAAACGACAACTCTTGGCATTTTGTTGTATATGTTTTTCAAATGTTTTTAAATTGAATGTATAATTCTGACACTTATGATTAAATATTTGCAACTGAAAAAAAGACACAAATGGTGAATTCAGTACATGGAAAGGAAATTAAGACAATAATGTCAGATATATGTGATGCAGGGGGAACAGAAAAAAACTGCTGTATTTTTTGTTTTTACATATTTTTGAGAATGTCACACACAAACACAATATTACATCATAACCATTTCACATGCTCCAAACTCTAATATTTTCCATGTTCTCTCAACTCCTTCTTAACTTCCTAACCTTTTCCTTCTTCAATAACTATTATTATGTATACACATATATTTATCAATATAGACTGCTGAGTCTATTTAGAGTAAAGAGTCTATTTAGAATCATAACTTGCATGTGTGTGTGAGCTTGTGCATGTTGCCCACATGCACAGGCATGCATATATGTGCACATGTATATTTAAGGCTAACTTGGAATTATATAACTTATCAGGGGTACTGTTCATGCCCTAGATGTAGAGCTACAGAAAAATTATGATAACTAAAAAATGCTGTGTTTTTTTTAATCTAAAATCACTCTTCACTTTTCTTCCTTCCTCCAACTTTGTAGCCTGTAAACAACTTCAAACAGTGAGATTTCATATTATTCTTACTGTGAGCTAAAGCAAAATTTGAAATAGACAATTTAGCTACAACAAAAAGGGAAATTTAAAGGGGAGGTTTAATGCAGTTTTATGCATATTTTCTCCCAGATTATATATGTTATTATTAATCTCTGCAGATTAATGTATTTTGAAACTTTGCTCAATAAGTGAGATCTCTGTTTTTATCAGATAGTTTGACAAGAAATAGTTGTTTTTTTTTCTCCTGATTCCCTCCTCTCTTCACCCTCCTTAAATGGCAAGCTCCTAAAGGAGAAAAAGGCAGAGTCTGCATGCATGAGTATGTTATGGAGATTCTGGAGGCATAGTTATGGAGGAGAAGTCCTGAGATCATCATATGGAGATGGACTTCCACTTCTAAAGTAAAAGCTGCTTTAGCTCAGATTTGTTCTGTGTCTGTCTTAGGTTTCATTTCTATAACAACATACCTTAGAGAACCAACTGAGGGGAATAAAAGGTTTATTTTAACTAATAGTTTTAGCAAGAATACAGTTCATCATGGAAGGAAGTTCACAAGGAAGGCATGGCTTCATAACTAGAACTAGACTGCCAGTTTTGGTCAGCAGTGTGACCACAGACAGAGAACAGAAAGGAAGGCTATGTTGTTCAAGGTCTGCTCCAAGTGACCCAGTGATGTATTTCTTCCAGCAAGTCTCTCCCTTCTAATAATCCAAGGACTTTCCTAAACAGAACCACTACCTGCATACCAAGTGTTCAAATACATGAGTCTATGAGGATACTTTACATTCAAACCACAACAGTAACTGTATGTCATTTTTAAAAAAGCAATCATGAAATTCAAGCGGGCATATCACTGGTTCTTTCCTCAATTTCTCTCTTGAATGATCTCAGGACCAGGGCATCTATTGCATTGTGGTAAAGTTGGCTCTTTACCCATTGGACAGCTCAGAGTATTGCATCTATCCTAATGAGTTTCACCTGGAATTAGCAATGACCAAAGAAGATACTGCCCATATCTGGATACTACTCTAATTTGTCCTAATTCTGTATTCTGAGGCAACATCAAAAATTTTCTACTTTCTCTTGTCATGACATCCCCATACATCTGAAGATAACCTCTCACCATCTTCAGAATAAACATTTTCTAGAGAAATTATTTCAACACCACCCATACCAAATCAGTCCCTTCAAATCTGTTGGTGTCTGTCATTGTGTACTTGCACTAGTCCTGAGTAGTCCTGGATATCCTGGGTAGGCTGAAAGAGAATTAAATTCCATGTTTTTTTTAATTTATTTTCTAAGTTTTTTTTTATTTACATTCCAAATGATTTCCCCTTTCCCTTTTCCTCCCTCCCCGAAAGTCCCATAAGCTCCCTTCCCTCCCTCTTTTCCCCATTCAACCCCCTCTCACCTCTCTGTCCTGGCGTTCCCCTACATCCAGTCTTACTAACAGCAAAATTCCCTTATTGTGTTGCTCTTAAATGAGTGGCACTATGCCTTGGTTTCCCCTTCTGCATAGTGAGACTAACCATGACACCTTCCTCAAAACTGGTAGGAATGTTATGTGAGTTAATGAACAATAAAACAACCAGAATAGTTTCTGGCTCAAATAATGTGCTCATAAAATAAGAGACCTTGTTCTTTTGACTGATTAATTTTGGAGAGTTCCTACGTGTTTATGAATCCTCATTGTCTTATGATATCATATAGTTGGCTGAGGCTTGGAACAATTGCCAGTAATATGCTCTGGCTATGAGTTACTTTTGGCACCTAGTAAACATCCTGGAAAAAGTAGATGCACAGCAGATTCTTACTCAACATCAAGTTAAAAACTATGATTTCTGGAAATATCCATAACTAGAACCTGAAGTGAATTTCTCCTCTTATGTTTCACTGTGAACTGCCCTGTTACCTCTAAACTGTACAGTAAATTTTTAGATATTATATAAAGGAAGAAGTAAGGAAACTGTTAGGACCTGTCATTCATTTTAAGCCTCAATAAATAAATATAGTGGAGAGGTTATTTATAATAATAAATACGCAGAGGCTTTGGATTTCTGAGATAAATGAATGCATCTTCAAGGAGTGGCACCAGTTAATCAATGTGTTTCTGTACCACAAAGTTATGAGTGGAGCATATGGAAAGAAATTTAGTGGGGAGCAGAACTCAGATGTCTGTACCTGGTTTACATGAAAGTGTCCTTGAAATTTTAATAAACACCACTTTAAATTGCCCACATAGTCAACTCTACCAACTCTTTAGAGATTTCTGAGTATTTCTAGATATGAACAGGTAACATGGGACTTGCTCTGAGATTGGTTACTCAAACATGTGATCCTGGCCAGTGCTTAGGAATGTGCAGTCATTCTGGTCACAAGCAGCTATAGGCTTTAATTTGTTCACTGCCATGCATAATTTTCTAGACAAAATATATTCAAGAGTAAGCCCCCTATTCCTAAAGCAAAACATGTACCAAAAATTTGACAACATCCTCTTCATGTCTCTGTTTTCATGGTTCCAGTTCAATGTTCCATACTTATTCTTAAGAAAAATATCATCCTTAGTGAGGTAACCCAATCACAAAAGAACACACATGGTGTGCAGTCACTGATAAGGGGATATTAACCCAGAATCTCGGAATACCCTAGACACAATTCACATATCAATAGATTTCCAAGAAGATGGAAAGAGAGACCCCTGGTCCTGGAAAGTCTGGATGTAGGAGAATACCAGGACAGAGAAGCAAGAGGGGGTTGAATGGGGAACAGGAGGAGGGAAGGAGGCTTATGGGACTTTCGTGGAAGGAGGAAACAGGAAAGGGAAAATCATTCGGAATGTAAATAAAAAAAATATAGAAAAAAAAAACTGAGTCTATTCATCAGTTGTTCCTGTTTTCCTGGTTAACTCTACAACTTGGTTACAAGATCATTTTTTACCAAAAGGCTTTAGGCACTGAATTTTAGTAAATGATAACACATCTTAAATCCAATGGATAACTTCCAGTTCTTTGGTCATGCTAATCCAGTGTTTCCAAGAGAAACCAGTTCCTGGAGAACCTCTTAAGATTACCTGCTACAGGTCTGACTAGATATTGAATACCATGAATGAATCAAATGTCTGTTTTTCAAAATCTTTTAATTTAGGAAATCTTACTTTTCATTTCTGAAAGAAGTCAGTGGTGCTGTGTGGTATCATTATGTATTAAATTTAATACTTTAAACCTCAGACAAGTTTATATATCCTCACTGATTTTCTGTTTATATTCTTGTTATAGGGAACAAAGTAGAAATATCTTAGCATAGTCTCAGAATTTTATATTATTCTTGTAATTCTGTTAGTTTCTGACTTTGGTGTTTAAAGTTACTAACAGTGAACAAACATCTAAAGATAGTTCTACACTTTTTTTTTTTGATGGATTGACTAATTCATCCAGAATTCATTTCCTTTGGTATATTGCAGCAGGTCTTCGCTTTGAAATCTGTTTTGTCAGTTTTTAAAAATAAAGATGTTTCATTCTATTTACTATTTTATTATTCATTCTCATTGTGGTGCTGTGAGTCAGACCTAGGACTTTAAGCATGTAAGATATGTATTCTATAATTATGATCTTACTAATATAGATTATTGCTGTTATTATATATTGTTTCAATCCTATACAATGTATAGTTTCAAAACATTTGACTGATTGATAATGCATATAGATATAGATAAACATAAGATAAAAAGATAGATTATGTCAGACAGATGATTGATTGATAAATGACAGATGATGATAGATGGATAGATAGATAGATAGATAGATAGATAGATAGATAGATAGATAGATAGATAAGATAAGGTACAGATAGAGATAATAGAGAGAGAGATAGAGATAGAGAGATAGAGATAGAGATAGACAGTAGGTAGTTAGATATAGATGGTTACACTCCTATATACTTTGCATTATTCAATAATATTTTGACATATTGAACATATTTGTAGACATGGTCGCACACATTAATATCCAACTTAATCTGTGTAAGCATATTTTGTGATGTGTGTGTAGAGACAGAATCACATAGAATGTATTTTTCAGAATATATCCCATTCACTAAATGACACACAATTTTTTATGGGTAATACATATATAGATATGTATATATGTGAAGGTTTCACTGTATTCAATATTCTGCTTGTGTCCATTATCACAAAAATTTTCTTGAGCCCTTTTGTGCTCCTTGAACTTTCAATCCTCTGACCATCTCTCTCTTTACTAATATCCAAATGCAAAGCCTACTCATGTGGTTAGCACCAGCTTACATGATTATGTAAATAGAATTATGTAGTCGGTATAGTTTTATTGAGTATACAACCTCTCTCAGTAGTTTCTTTATGTGCTGTACCATCCTTAAGTGTATATATTGTTTGCTTATATATTGATTTAACTAATAAGCATTTGGGTCGTTTCTATTTTTAAACTATTGTAAATAAAGCTGCTATGAGCATTTATGTATTGCCCTATGTAAACACATGCATTTATTTTTGTGGGCTAAATACCTAGAAACAGTGTATGATCACATAATATATTAATGTTTAACATTTTCACATTCCAAAAAAATAATTTCCAAAGTGGTCAGGACATATACTCTTACCATTATCCATTTATGAGGCCTGCAATATCTATAATCTTGTCAATAATCTATATGATTATCTTTTTTCTTTTGTTTTTTCATTATTACATAAAATGTTCTAATTCATCTTTTCTGTGATGCACTCATGGTTTTACTTTTTATTTTCATGGTAGATGTCAAGTCTTTATTTGTTCCCATTTTGTTGCTGGACATTGTCTGGTAAAAATACTGCATTACATTTGCCCATCTATTTGTGAATTTATTTTTTTATACATTGATTCTTCATTTAAATTTTAAACTAGATACAAAATATGGTAATTTCTGTACTCAGCTGTGGTCTTTGGTTTGCATTTACAAATTTTGTTCCAATCTCTAAGTCCAAAGTTTAGAGATTTTATGACATAAAAATAATCCTTATTTATATAAATGGATTGTGTTTCTGATGTCATACATATACCACAAGACAAGACAGTATATGTACTTCTAAATTTAGGGAAAATATTAAAACACAAAAATTCTCTTTTGCTTAAATGATGTTGTGATAAACCTGTAGTATATGCATAGGTGAACATTTAAAAAGCTAAAAAATTGTGTCATAAGAACATTGATATGATGTGGGCCTTCTTTTGACAGCATGTAGAAAACATACTTCAGCAAAATTGCAATTTTCCTTTCTTTTCTCCTGATATTTATACTATTATCATGCATTTTGCTTTGAATTTTTTAATGCCAGTTTCTGTTATTGCTTAGGACAAAATAACTGACACAAGCAGCTGAAGACAAGATTTGTGCTGGCTCACAATTTTGTGAGTTCATCATGGTTCACAATATCAGTACAGTTCATCATGGCTCAGGGTGGGAAGGTACAGTTCATTATGGCTCAGAGTTTGTGAAGATACAGTTCATCATGGCTCACAGTCTGAGGGTACACAGTTCATCATGGTTGAGAAGGCAGCAAGACAGTGAAGCCACTGGTCACACTGAATCTTCATTCAGGAAGCAAGACAGAAATGATTGCTGCTGCTTGGCTTACTTTTAGCTTTTTACACAGTCTGAGACCCCAGCCTGTGGATTGACAGGGTGGATCCACCACTGTCCATTAAAACTGTCTAAAAGTGCTTTCAAGGCATACCCAGAGAAAGCATTCCCATGAGGTTTTAAGTCCCAGTGAACTGTCAATTATGATTTGCCATTATGTCTTATAAATCTGGCTTCACATAAATTATTATTCTGTCTTAAATTGTCAGTTTTTTTTTTAACGATGCAAGTAACAGTAAAACAACATCTGTATATTGACCTGCACATTTGTCATCTGTTGGGTGCCTTTGCTATCTGGTTGTCCTATTCCTTGTCCTAAGGGAGCTCTTGTAACTTTTCTTGAATGGAAGGTCTACTGAAGAGATTTGTCTTACCTTTGAATTTTAAGTGATATTTCACTGGACTTAGAATCTTATGGTAACATTGTTTTTCTTTCAACACATTAAAGGTTGCTCCATTGCCATCTGTGTAAATTGTTATAAACACGAATCTCCTGTCTTTTCATCTTTGTTTCTTTCTAACAAGGTACCCTATACATACCCCAGGGAAGAATAAAAACAGAAAACAAAATAAACTGTCTCTTTATCTGTGGTTTCAACTACTATATTTTCTGCTGTGGCTCAGTTTTCCTCATTTGTCTATCTTTGGATCCATACAGGTATTCAAATCTTTCTGCTAATACTTTTCATAAATTTGGACATTTCCAAGTTATTATTCTCTCTCCCTTCCTCTCTCTTTACCTTCCCTCTTTCTTCTTCCCTTCCTTCCTTCTATCCTCCTTCCCTCCATCTCTTCCTTCCTTCTTTCATTCCTTCCTTCCTTCCATGCTGTTATACAGAGACTTTAATTAAACATAGAAACTTTCTTGAAGTTGCTACCAAAACTCCCTGAAACTCTGATAATTTTTAATTTTCTAAAAATTTATTTTTCCTTTGGGTTTCATTTGGAACTATTGCTACTTCTGTGTTCTAGAGTTCATTATTTTTTAATTAAATAAAATTTGATTTATTTAATATATGATTGCTTTGTTGCATATACATCCACAGGCCAGAAGAGGTCATCAGATCCACTTATAGATGGTGGTGAGCCACCATGTCCTTGTTGGGAATTGAACTCAAAACCTCTAGAAGAGCAGCCTATGCTCTTATCTGCTGAGCCATTTCACCAGTCCAGAGTTCATTATTTTTCATTTTTCAATTACCAACTAGTCTTTAATCTCATACAACATATATATTTTTATTCTATGTGTTGTAGATGTTTAAAAATGTTATGTGTGTATATGTTTTGCTTGCATGTATGTTTGTACATCACATGCATAGCTGGTTCATGTGGAGACAAGAAGAGGACTTAGAATCTTCAGAGACTGAATGTACACATGGTTGTAAACTATCATGTAGGTACTGCAATATAGCCTGGGTCCTCTGGAAAAGCATCCAGTACTCTTAACTACTGAGCCATCACTCCTGACATATTGTAGACTTTATCCCTAGAATCCCCTTTGGGGTTATTTTTATTTCTTCTAAATATAAACAGAAATCAAACTTAGGGAAATAAATCAGGCCTTAATGTTTTCTTTGCGAGTATTTTAGTAACTAAGCTACCCCGCAATTCCCAGTTATACATACTGTTTAGATCTTGCTTTCAAGATTTGTAATGTGAGACAGATTCAAGGTTGACGTTGTTTTTTTCCTAATATTGAGGAAAGAGAAATATTTGTTCCCTATGAATTACAAAATCTTTCAGTGTGACCGTGATTTTCAGTTCTGTGCACTGAAACTCCAATACCCTTCATATATTTGATGCTTCTTTTCAGCCTCAAGTTCTTTCAGTGTTATGACTTATTAGTCCTCAGCTGTATATTTGAGAGGATGTTCTGTATCTTAGACATTTTCTCCTCTTTATTATTCTGTTAGCATGCCCCAGTCACCACAGATGCTCATTTTCTCCTGCTCATTCTAGAAGGAGTGTCAAACCCTTTCTGGGTGTGCTTCTATCCAGCATGTCCTGAAAGATTCATAAAATGTTACTCTCTGGAGAGAAGGCTTCTTTGCACAGCTTTCCATTGTTTCAGGATGACTGCCTTTTATTTCTAATAGTCAGTGGGTTTTATCATTCTGCCTTTTGAGTTTATATGTTAGGTATGGGAGAGCACTGCTGTTCTTACCCTCTCCTCTCCCCTCCCTTCCCCTCCTTTATCCTCCTTTGTCCTCTACCTCCTTCCTTTTCCTCTTTTCCTTCCTACTCCTTCCCTCCTTCCCTCCCTAATCTTATTCCTTTCTCCCCTTTCTCTTCCTTTCCACTATGGTCATACATTCATTATGCATGACATTGAATTTCATGGGCCTCTTTCATACACATGCATCATGTACTTTAAGTACATCCTTACACTAATCCTGTAGCAACCCCTCTGCCCTCCCATTTCTCATCTCTTACCCTTTCCATTAGTTTCTTTGTTTCTCTAAACATTTTCTCTTATACTTTCATATTATATACACATCCATGATTTGATATATCTCCATAAAATCTAGGATCCCTGCTGACTTTCCTATAATTATTTAGAAAGGGTTACCACCAAAGGTTGTGAGGCACTGTTGAATACTCCATCCAAGTTCTTATCTGAACAGGATAAGTATAGGCACATGTAATAAAGTGTATATCTAGAATTTTAAAATAGCAACTAAATAGCAACTAAAATGTCTTATGATCTATACTTTTCATGAAGATTTAAGTAAAATACCTAGTTATTTGCTTAGCCCTTTGAGAGATATTTATACTCTTTAACTGCAGCATAATCCTCTCTAATATTTATGCTAGTATGAGCCAATATAAATGTTTTCTGCAACTGTCTTGAGTCTTTTAGGATGTGGTGTTGTTACACTAACAAAGACTCTGAGAGTGAATAACTGTGTGTCTGTCTATGATTGCTGAAACTCATATGAGTGATGCATCAGCACACTGAGGAAGGCAGAGTGCAACATTGATCTGTTCTGCATGTGCACTCCATAGTATAGGCCAGGCATGAATAGAATCACATAAGAACTGGGAATTCTGACATAATGCAGCATATGAAAAGTGTACTTGGAAATTTACTCATCTAGATAAGTTTACCTGATTACTCAGTGGTGTCATTGAAGAATAAGTTATCATTTACTTAACTATGCTACAGGAATGCTAAGTATTTTCACTTAAATAATCAATATTTACAACTTACTGTCTTTAAATTTAATACTATAAAAGAAATATATCACAGGGACAAAAGTACAAAGCACTTTAATACAATGTTCACCACATCTTTACAAAGATGATGAAGCAAATTATAGAAAACCTCATATTGTGGCCATTACATTGTCTAAATTAAGAGGACGCTAAGGGCTGTGAGATTTTTAATATGTTTTTAAAATGGTAGGAGATTGCAATTTTAGAATATAGGTAGAAATTACTGTTGGAAAAAGGATGTTTCTTAGGAGAGTTCCAGAGATTTCTTTACCCTGGCACTTTCAAGCACTAGACATTTGGCTAGCTCTTGAGACTTTAGCTTCAGCTCCTTGAAACATTATAATCTGGGTTGTGTCTTAGAAATATGGAACATGTGCTAAACAGGATTCCTGAATGTCATGGGTTTATGTGTATATATGCAGAGCTTGTTTGGGTGGGCATAAATGCAGGTGTATATGCAGATGTGAGTGTGAGAGGTTAACAGCAGGCATCCTTCTTTTTCTATATTTTTTATTTACATTCCCAAAGATTTCCCCTTTCCCAGTTCTCCCCTCCCTGAAAGTCCCATAAGTCCTCTTCCCTCCCCCTGTTCCCCAGTCAACCCCCTCCTGCTTCTCTGTCCTGGTATTCCCCAACACTGCTACATCCAGTCTTTCCAGGACCAGGGGTCTCCCCTTCCTTCTTGGAAATCAATTGATTTGTGAATTGTGTTTTGGGTATTCCAAGCTTCTGGGTTAATATTCACTTATCAGTGACTGCATACCATGTGTGTTCTTTTGTGATTGGGTTACCTCACTAAGGATGCTATTTTCCAGTTATCTTGCTCTATCACTTCTCACTTTCTTCCTTTAAAAAAGGGTCTTTCACTAAGTCTAGAGCTCAACATTGTTGGCTAGACTGGTGGCTATCAAACTCTAATGTTCATCCATGCCAGTCCTCACCTAGGGTTTACCTGATCACACCAAGCTTTTATTTGGGTGCTGAGGGTCTGAACTCACATCTTCAGGCTTGCACACAAAAATCTCTTTTTTATACACTGAAAGAAGCATTCTTATTGTCTGTCTTCCCTGTAATGATTTCTTCAAGCATATCCCCTTGCCCAGGGTTCTCATACCCTGTTAGTATTATTCTATATTTTACAAAAAGACATTATTTTTTTTAACACAATCATTTTGGAAAACTATTTCCATTTTTATTTTCACATTTATCTTTATGTCAAATAAGCTTTTCTATTTAGATACCTAAGAAAGATCTTTAAAATAATATATTTTATCCAGAGCACTAGTTAGAACTTGTATACATATTTTAAAATGAACAGAAAAAATATTTGATTAAATATTCCCTGAGCATCTATTCTGTGAAAATCATACTAATAGGCAGTCATGAGGGAATATGCAGATATCAAAGAATTTATAGTGTTTTATTGAACATATTATTTTAAAACTATTTGCTGATGAGTCTTTTACATTCAATGCACAATACAGAGATGCAGGGGTGCAATAATAGCTTTTCTTAATCATCTTAAAGCTCAAGGCCAACATCTCTACACACACAAATCAGGTTAACAAGAGAAAAGCATAAAAAATCTTCTAATTAAAATCTTGTGAGTCATGCAATCTTCAGACATGAAGACCAGAAGACCTAGTGAAACCTATTTCCACATTGATAAAGGAATGCGACTGGACAAAAGGGTACACTCTTCTGACAATACACTGAAGTATGCAGTGAAGATTTTTCTTTTTGGCCTCTCTGTAGAGCATTCATTCCTTCTGGGTGTGATCTAAAACTCCTCTGAAATGATAGGTTTGAAGGAAACAGGAACATGATCATTTGAAGTTCTGTTGATTGCTTTGTAGAAAATGGGTTCTGGATTCTGCCACCCAGTATAGGAAAGGGAAATTCTGATTTATATTATTCACTTTGAGGGAGGATAATCCTAGAGACAGCAGTATTAGAGAAGGTTAAAGAGTTCATAGAACTCACTCTGTCAAAGTACCCCCCCACCTCACCTTCTACTCCCCACCCTCACCCCACCCCCACCCTCCACCTGACCCACAGAGAAAGTTCTTTGAGAATAAAACCAATAAGCTCTGCCTGACTTGTTTCTGTAAACCTAACTGGGGAAGTGAGGACAAACACACAAAGACATGTACAGTAAAGCTGGGACCCTGTGGGCTGTAAAATTCAGAACCTCAATCCTATAGCATAGGAAGCAGGATTAGCTGGTCTTGGTAGGAGGTCTTTGTAAGAGTGCAATCTCTGACTGTAAGCATCCAGAATGAGGAAGCTGTTGTCAATGCTTCTTTATGTGTCACACTTGCATATAGATCAGAGGAAGGCATTGCCAATTTCCATGGGTCTGAGGCATCGGGGTCCTTGTCATAAATATATATTCACTCAGAACTTCCATGGCTTCCCACATAAAACTATTTTGTTTGGATTTGATTTTCATTTGTGAGAAACAATTTAACAAAAGAGGGTTTATTCTGTCTTGTATTTTAAGGAGATACATTCCAACACAAAGATGAAGACATGGTATTAAGAGCAGGATGGCCAGCTTGTCACATTGCATTGAAAATCAGAAAGCAGAGATTAAGCAGGAAGTAGGACTACCTATCACACCACAAAGCCTGCCCACGATGACTCACTTCCTCCAGCATAAAAGCTCCCCCTCCTAAAGGTTCAATAACCTCAAACAGCACTACCTGGTAGGGAGCAAGTGTTCAGGCACATGAGCCTGGCATTTCCCGGGCAAAGGGCATCATTCTAGAATGGCTGGAAGAAGGAATGAATTCTCTCAGCAGCATTGTGTTTATAAGTGGAAGAAAATGAATATCATCCCAAGAGATAAGTGGGAGGATATATGAAATTTTGTGTGGCTTACTGATAGTTATCATTGTCCTTAGTGCCTTTTTCATACCCTTTTCATCAGCCTTCTAGAAATATTCAGGACATACTATCTGATAATTTATAGCTTTTGGGAAGAGACATACAATACTTTTTTCTGCTACTAGGAGTGACAAAATCTCCTTAGATCTGCCACATTTCCCTCACAGGCATATTCTAGAAACTGTTTTTATCCTGGGGAAAAATGTGTGTATGTTTTTATAGCTAAAGGAAGAGTCATGTTTAAGAACTTCCAGGGCATGCAATGAGAACCAGATGTATCACCTATCAGCACAGGACATGTGAAGTGACACATCAATGTATTTACTGTAAAAAATGAATAATGTAGTGAACATTTTTCACTATGAACAGTAATTAAAAGCATTCATATCATCAAATGGTTTGTCCTGGCTATTCTTTTGTTAATATATATATTGTAAGAAAACAACTTAAGACAGTGATTGATTTAAATGAAGCCACTTCTGAGACAGTAATTGTTCTAATTAAAAACATTGGGCATTCCCCCTCTATGTTCATGCATTCAGACTCATTTGCATGTCTTTCAATTCTTAGCATTGAGAGGAAATACATTACAAAACATTCTTTCTTGATGTAGACACATAAGTTTTCATTGTGTCTGTTTTAATTAATGTTCATAATTTTGTGCAAAGTGTATTTTCAAAAACAGTTTTAGGTAACTGACCTGGTACAGTTATAAAATTAATGTAAAAAGAAGAAAAAAGAATTGAGACAAAAAGAAGAAAATGTTATTTATGTTTTCTTAAATACACTAGATATTCTGAGGATATAGTATTTTTTAGAGGACAAAGAACTCTACCAATCTTGTGGATAGAAGGATTTTTTTTTACATGAATAGCTAAAATATGTAAGCGTTAGACCTCAAAACTTATTTGTACTTAGTTCTCAATTGTGGTTCTGAATTATAAGAGTTTTGGGTACATGGGCATACAAAAGTCTTTGTTCTTACAGAGCTTTTATTTAAAATACTAGAGGAATGTCATACAACTTCTTCATCCGTTTAATAAAAACGTGAGCACCTATTCAGAAACAAACCTGTTTGTTTTATATTAGTGATATTATCATTACTTTGAATATCAGGACACAATATATTTATTTAGGGTGAGCATTTTTTATCATAATAAATATACATCAAATGTCTTAATATTTTTGAAACTGACTAAGTGCATGCTAGATTTGAGTAGACAGCTTATTTTTTTATCTGTCTATTTTAAACAAGTAATCTCTATATAAGAGATTTCATCTTAACTAAATGTTTGGCATTTGACAATGCTAATTTTATGTTTTTATTTTCAATCCACATTGTATCTGCATTTTCCCTTTAAATTATCCTAATGTTAGTTAAAATACATGTTATAATATATAAATCTGCTTGTTTACTTGTAACACATACATTTCAAAACATAGTGAAATATTTGTTGGGAACAACCAATTCAGAGCTAGTGTCCCTGGGACAACCCATCGGAATCACAGGATGTATCTGTCCATGTGCCTCAGGCTCCTTAAGGATCTGATGTAACATTTAGCTGCATGAGGATACCAATATCACATTTGTATAGTAAATGATAAATAAATATAAACTTAATTCCCATTTTTGAAAATAAAAATGCAAATGGATTTCCCTTGTGCCTTTGTACACCTGTAGGCTGTCTGCTTTGCACACCATTACTTTATAGAGTTGTGGTTTTATTGTGGCTGCTTAATGGGTCCTATCCTGCTGGAGACTGTAAGGTTTTCTTGGTCTGTCGTTGATAATCTCTCCTCCCATTCTGACATGAAGAATCATGTGAGTGGTCTAGCAGATGTTAGACTGTAATTCATTTCGTTATAGTGATTGTCTGTGTGTTCATTCTCCTAGTCAGTCTAGGAGCTCAGTTCTCTTTGCTTCACGGCATGTGACTGACAACTCTCTTTTCTTCATCTTTTTTAGGCCTTCCTATGATCATCTAGGTATGTTCTAGCCTTAGAGGAAAAGTTATACTTTGTTTCTTTTTTATGATTGCTTGAAAGATGGTTATTAAACTTTAAGTGGCCATATCAGCAATAGATCATTTTACAAGTAATAAAAGGAACAAAGTGTCATAAGGAACATTCTCTGCATCAGGAGCTTCACAAAATCAATTGACAAATGCTAAATTTAAAGACCCCCCCCGGAGCTCCCAGGAACTGGACCACCAACTAAAGAATACACATGGAGCAACCCATGGCTCTGGATGCATATGTAGCAGAGGATGGCCTTGTTGAACATCAGTGGGAGGACAGGCCCTTGAGCCTGAGAGTGTTTGATGCCCCAGTGTAGGGGCATGCCAGGGAAGGAGGATGTGAGTAGGTGGGTGGGGGAGCACTCTTACAGGGGCAGGGGGAAGGAGAATGGAATAGGAGGTTTCCAAAGGGGAGACCTGAAAAGGAGAAAACACTTGAAATGTAAGAAATGTAAATAAAGAAAATATCCAATTAAAAAAATGGACCAGTTATCACACAGAAGTAGTACTTATATTTTTGGTACACATAATTTTAATTTTATTTGTGAATGTGTATGAAATATTAGTCTAACTCATTATTCATTAGCCATTAACAGATTTTATTTCAATCTCTAGATTTACCTGATAAAATAGGCATTCCATCATTGTACAAAATTTAGCAAAAAAAATTAATATATACTTTCAAAATTCAGTATATTTAATATTTTGGTGTGTTTTCTTTCCTACAATTTTTTTCCTAATAGGTGGTAAATTGTATTTTGTCAAATTCCTTTTTAAGAATATATGCTTTATACAAAACTCTGCATCAGAGTTTATCTTAAAGATAGAGGTCTGGAAAGCATAACTACATGAGCAATCTGTGAAGTACCATGTAAAGATTTGCTAGCTATTGTCACTGTGGTTTTTCACACTGTTCAAGTTTCACTCCTATCAGCAATAAATGAAATTGCTGTGTTTTACTAGCCCCTTGTCAGTATTTAATCAACAGTAACTGCAAATATCATGAACATCACATATTTTAACTTTATGTCACTTTATGTGAACTTTGTAAGGTAAATATTATCATACAATTTAACCAATATAGATTTATAATCATAAACTATAAGATAAATTATTAGCATCTATTTTAAGTACTGTTGGGTACATAGATGTGACTTGAATTTTTCTATATATTTTAATGTTTTTAAAGCTCAAAAGTGAGTAATTTCTGTGTTTAAAAAATAATGATAACTCAAGAGATGGTTTAGTTGACATTGTATTTACTGAGAATGCATGAGAAATCCCACACTGGTGAGATGATAGACAAAGGAAGAAGAGCATTAGACAGTGAAGAAGCATTCCCTGGAGGCAGACAGCTCAATAGATGGACTCTGAAAACAACTTGATAATGTGGATGCAGATGCTGGTCACATGACAGTCAAATCATAGGTAAAAATTCTTTTTGGCTGGAGTTGAAAATGGGGCAAATTACAGAGAAAACAATATGGGTGGGGCTTTAGAGGTGTGGTCCTGCCTTATGAAAATGGTGAGAGATTAATGGGGGTTGAGACAGAAACTAGGAACTTAAAAACTTGTCCAGCTACAGAGTGGTATGGATGCAAATTTTCAATGACTTTGATACTCTCACAATTCCATCCTGGCTTTGCCTTTCCCATTTGCTTGTAAGTGTGCTGGTTGAGACACAGCTAGATATGATCATAGAAATAGTAGCATTTCTGTTGACTTTCTTTTTTTTATTAAACAGTTTGACTTTCATTTTATTTGAGGTCTATAAGGCAATTTTGTTTAATTGTTCCATTTGTAGAGGCCACATAGCCTGGCTATTAAGAGGGGAGGCTGAGCGTTTATATTCAGCCTCAAGTCTTATAAATTCTGTGCCTTTTGTAAAATTATTTTATTATTCTCTTTATCAATTTCCTCATCTTTGATTTGTCTTCCTCTGAAGTAGACACATAGTGAAGATTTAATGAATAAACGAGGGTTTTCTGAGAACAATGCCTGACATCCAAGGACATATGTAGTTATCTGTTTTATAAAAATAAAAACACCAAGTTCTGTATAAACAGTTACATTCAAATTAGATTGCTTTTTATTATTAAATGGACAGTAGAAAATATAATTTTGTGTTTTATTGTTACTCCCACAATAGGGATGAAGTATGGTTCATAAGGACTCACTTTGTGAGTATAAGGGAAGCTGTGTGCTAGGCTACAGGATCCTCCTACCCTGACTGATCTATGAAACTAAACTCTGCCTAGAATGTGGGGCTATTTTAAAATGAGCACTGACAGAACACATAGGATTTAACAGAACAGTTGCAGGACTGTAAAATGCTCTGTGTATGTTCACAGGCACAAATAAATTCTTCCATCCTTTTAGCTATATGTATGTTTGTTTGTTTTTGAGACAAGGTCTTATTATGTAGCTGTGGTTATCCTGGAACTCAATTTGTCGACCATGCTGAACTTGAACTTATGGAGAACTGACTGCTAGTGCCCCCGAGTGCTGGGATTAAAGGCATGTGCCATCATACCTGGTTTACTTACATTATTTTTCTTGCTACCAATGTACAGAGAAGAGCATAAGAAATGTAGGCAATACCAAGTACAGGACTTCAGTGGACAGGGCATGTTGAATAGATGAATGTGAGGCTATATTTTTTCTTTAAAACTAATGCTCATCTCAGAAGTATGAGATTATAGAAAGAGTTGGGAAAGGGAAAACA
The DNA here is from genome assembly GCA_036184795.1 of Tokudaia tokunoshimensis. Taxonomy (NCBI): domain Eukaryota; kingdom Metazoa; phylum Chordata; class Mammalia; order Rodentia; family Muridae; genus Tokudaia; species Tokudaia tokunoshimensis. Next base: position 613,159 of record BTHU01000011.1, read on the forward strand.
TTATCAGAATATATGGTATGGGAAAACATCTATTTTCAATAATCAAAAACAAAACAATAGTAACAACATGGCAATTAATATTAAAGCAACAGTTAATCTTAATTTTCAACCTGACCTGATTGAGTTATCTAAGAAACTGGTGGGTCCTCTCTCTGGTTATATCTGTGAGGGAATTTCCAGAAAGGATTAACTGCAGGAGAACATGTACTTTGAATATAGGCCATATCATCCCATGGGTTGGGTGCTCTGACAAAACAAAAGAATGAAAAAGACAAAATATAATTATGGGATTAATTAATTAATTAATTAATTAATTATGGGATTATGAGATTTTGAATTTTTTTTGTAATAGAAGAAGGTATTGATAAGTTATTTCTTTGCCCGTGAAATAAACCAATTCAAACCAGATTAGATTGTATTAAATGCAGGTTGATTTGAAGCTGCTCTTGGGTGAGTTCCCTGGCCCTAAAGACTAATGCCAGGGGAGTTGCCATGAAAAGGGAGAGAGATGTGAGGGAAAAGAGAAAGAGAGATGAGCATGTGCAGAGAAGAGAAGGAGAAGAGAAGAGAGAAAAAGAGAGAAGAGGGTAATCAAAATGTCTAGATTATACAGGGAAGAGCCTCTCAGAGAAGGGCAGCCCAGCACTTGGACTAGAAAGTTCAGGGTTGGGCCACGGTAGGGACTGAGAGATGCTGGGAGAACCTGGAGGCCATTTCTGCTTTGACATGTAAAACATGCACCTCAGTCCCTTGTCCCAGGGACCAAAACCAAACAGGTATATATACAATACAACCTTAATTATCACTTAGATATCACTTTTTTACAATCAGCATTTTAAACACACCTGTCTTCTGACATGCTTGTTACAGTGATGTTATAATACCTCAATGTTGGCTCACTTTCCAGAATGTTATTTGTGTCCAATTCATTATCCCATCTATGAAGTAAATGTGCTCAGTGCTCAGTGCAGCTGTATGCGCAAAAACAATGACTTGATGTGTTTTTTTGTTTTTTTTTTTTTCATTTCTTAAAAGCTAATCAAAATCCCAGAGCTGTTCTGTTGGGGACAAATCTCCCTGTTTGGCCTGTTTGTTGTTTCTGTTTGCCTGTTGGCTAGCCTGTAGTTATTAAAGACTATGTGCTGGATTGTTCATTGCATCCTGTAATTTGGACAGCACAAACAAATTTGCATGTTCCATTCAGCTGCTGTGGAGAGAAGCCTGTTGCCATGGTAAGAATTATAATGCCCCATATTAGATATGCTCCCAAAATGAGAATGGCCTTTGCAAAGCCACATACAAATATGTATTGTCTTAAATAGAGCTAGCTTCTAGGGAAACACTGAATTACTAGGCAGCTACCTTTTCTCAAAGTCATTAAATGAGAAGACCACAATACATAGCTTCCCCTTCTGTTATAGTAAATGCCCACCTCCCTTTACTTCCATATCTGATGTTCAAAAATCAAATTATACATATATAGATACATGCATAAATATGCACATATATACATACACACAAATACACATACATACACACATATGTACACACACATATATACACATATAATATACATCATATATATCATATGCACACATATATACATATGCATCATATGATGTGTGTGTGTATATATATCCACACACACACACACATATAACTTGGCTGTTCTTTTTAGTTAAGTAAATGAAGAGCTTGCTTGTTTCATTTACAACTTAACTAGTACATTGTACTAGAGCTGACTCCTATGTTGATTAATGTATTGTTGTATTTTGCTGTTTTGTTTTGTTTTGTTTTGTTTTGTTTCAGGAGTGCTGGGTGCTGCACATGCAAGGCACCCACTGCATCATTGAGCCAAGCCCAATCTTTCTTTGATCCTAGGCCTTACTTTGAGTTCAGAAGAGGAATGTCTGACCCTTGTTTGTGTCATTAGTAAACACCACAAATTCTTCCATGCAAGCTGGGGGGGGGGTTGTCCAAACTGGGGATTTTAGTAAAGATGTACATCACATTTTTACATATCATTTTAAAATACAGTTTTTTCACACTTAAAGGTTGTCAATTTAAGTAAAATGAAAATTCCACTTAAAAACTTTAATAAAGTTTCTGAGTCATTCATTTGCAAACTCTTGAATTGCCTCCCTAAATGAAATAATTAGTTTATAATAATTAGAGGTTAATTTAAAAATTAAACTAGTAATTTAATTAGTTTAACCATCTAATGAATAATGTAAACACACATGCTGGTTTCATGAAATGCCCTATTTTCTCAAGCTTATTATTATGCCTGTTTTAAATGTGGTGGTTTGTGTAGTCTGGATATCATGACCCAGACAAGTCTGGGAGATAGAAATGTGCACCCTGTACAAAATGTCTTCTGAAAAAGAAACATGAAATTTTTTTAAAGAAGGGGAACAACCCAACTTTCCCTTGCAGCCTTGTGAAGCTAATTACCCCTGTATTTGCCTTTCAGATCCCCAGCTCAAGGGCATAGTGACCAGGTTATATTGCAGGCAAGGCTACTACTTGCAGATGCACCCCGATGGAGCTCTCGATGGAACCAAGGATGACAGCACCAATTCCAGTAAGTGACAAACTGGGTCTGCTACTCAAATGGCTTTGTGAGATGTATTTGTAAATGCTTGGTTCTGTTGGTTTGGTTCTAGTTACCCACTAAAATGCATGTATCATTTCACTGAGACCACATACATGAAGATACTACTGTAGAAGGAGACACTTGTGGTGTTAAACTGAGTTTTTGTCTTTCCTCACACACTAGTTATGTCCAGAACATCACTGTTCATCTCCTGATTATAAGAGTTAGGTACACTAATGCATTAGTATAAAAGTTAATGTCTTTTGCATAGAGGGCAATCTTCAGACTCTGTATATATAAGCACACTGTATAAAACATTTGACTATCTTATACAATAGAGTCTGTGTTCATTAAAAAAAATCTATGTATCTTTTGTAATATTGATATTTCTCTTCTATTTGCTACTTTTTTAATTACATTTGTTACATTTTTCACAGGATTTATCTGAGACCCTCCTTATTTAAATGTTTTCTCTTATATTAGTCTCTAATTTCCTCTAATTGCACATTAGTTTTAACACACACACACACACACACACACACACACACAGCTTTTATTGCTGGGTTCAGAAAAATGCCAAAATGGGTTTTGATAGTTTTAGTTCCAGGACATACAGTCCTTAGGCCGTGAGCAATAGTGATTGTCTAGTAATCATTCTCTTCACAGTAGATTATACTCCATGGAAAGAAAGGAAGACCTGATTTATTTAATGGAATCATCAGCTCTTACTGTTTTTTTAGTTGTACTCACCAAGTTCTCAGGCACAGATTCTGAGAATAATTAATGACATGAAATAAGTTGTTTTACACATGATGCTTCTAAGTGAAATATTAGTATTTTTCAATATATTTATATCTAAAGTAAGCTGACATTTATGAAATGTGTATTTACATTGGTAATTTGTGGGACTCTCCTTACCTCCTTCAAATAATATTACATATATATTTTTCTTGTTAATCTTTCTTTTCTCTTTACTAAATAATAAATCTTTCTCTCTATTGTGTCTTTCATTTTTTGCCTTAAAGATGAACCCTATATTATTTACTATTTATTTATTTATCCTTTTTATTGGGAAAAGAGAAGGAAAATAATTCAGTTATAGGGAAGAAAGGAAACAACTGTTAGCAGAGGACTTATAAATAAAATTCCTCTTTCACAAGATTAGAGATTGAGTATTATTTTCTGCACAAATAATAACAAAAGTTTGCAAAGGGGAAAAAAAACAGAGAAGCTACACCTGAAGGAAAGAACTTCCTCTTTGCCGCTTTCTTTTTCTGGCATGGTGTAAGGGTGTGAGGTATATAGTTCAGATGAATAATTAGATCTGATTGTCTGAAATATACAAAAAGCATCACACCACACCCCCCCTCAATGGTTTAGAATGTGTTCTCAAATGAACTGCAGTATAGGCTCATTTGAGGAGCAATTCGGAAATTTTTCTTGTGTTCTTAACCCAGCCCTAGAGATTCTGACTTGTTTGGCTCAGGGCTGGGTGTAGTAATTTTATTTCATAAACATAGCCATTTTCATGTACAGCTAGGGTTGAAATCTAGTAGAAGACCAGAGATTGCTGCAACAGAAACACAATAACAGGGACACCTTTATTTTTCTTCTACCAGGTTTTGCCTCATTGCTTTGTAATTATATAAAATTTGAGGAGAGTGAAAAATAATTTATTTGTGTTCTTAACCAGCACCACTCTTCTTCCATGGTCAGCTCTACATTGTTAATTAGTAAATGATAATTGTTTGCATTTTCCCTGCCAGAATCCCATGAAAAGAAAGACAGTGTAATTTTTATTATGGTTATTTTAGGCTACATTTTAGAACTTTTCTACTTCTTACAATGTATTATTTTAGTGTATTCCTATTACTCTTGCCTTTGGGAATTATACCATATATTTGACATGATATATTCAGAAGCTACAAAACTTTTTTTTAAAAGCAGGATACAGAGATTAAAGTAAATAGGTTTGAAATGTCTGGTTAGGCAGACATACACAAGATTATGTTTTCTCTAAAAATTCTGCATGGAAGTTAGGAATTATCCTACAGTGTCCCTCCTTTCAAATGTTAGGGAAATAATAAAGATAAAAATAAACATAATCTTCACACACAAAGAAGAAACAAAGAATTTCCAGAACAAAGCTTGTTTCCTAGTGACACCATACCGTATTCAATATTAAATAACAGAAATAAAAAGGACTAAATTTTTTCTATATGCCATAATATTCTAGAATCCTGTGAAAGGCAGTTCAGTATTACTTTGCATAGTGAAAACAATACTCAACTATTCACATATGGGCCCCTAAATTAATCTCTGGGTAATTCTCAAGACCATGTCTGACTATTTTCCTTTGAGGTGCACACATGGTATGATCTGGAGAATAGAAATATGATTATTGTAAAAGAAGATGTAGCTGTCTCCATCAAACATAGTATGTCCCTGAAGAAGAAAACTTTACTTTTTAATTATGTACTGAGTAGCCTTAGAATGAAATCAAACTGCCCATCAATTTCAAGTGACAAGTCTTCTGTAAAAGAGTTGAAGACCTAAAGATAAGACATTTTACTTATATAATTATGTTAAAAGCTAAGTATTTCCCATGCTTATTCCCATTTCTCAGAAGTAAATTCAAGTTAAGTATTTGAATGAGAACAGTTAATTAATAGCTTTCTTTTCAATAACACTTGCACTAAGAATAATAACAAAAGCCTTATTAAGTAGTATATGTGTACCAGTGATATTATAGGTGACAATATCCAAGATGATATTGTATATACTTCATAAAAATACATTAAATACTTTTTATAAGGGAGGAAAACATAAAAATATAATTAGGTTTTTAACCTATCAGAAATATAAAACTGAGCATATTCCACTTTTATTTCATTTATAGTTTTAAATAATACCAATAAATAAAATTCTTTCTTGAAAAGTTGCATGCTATTTAATTTTATTGGCACCTTTTAAGTTTGTCCCATGGGCGGGTATACAGCCTTTCTTGGATTTTCTGGCATCTCATGCTGCTTCTGCCAATGTAATTTAGTTTGGGATTTACTTCTGAACTTCTAGCCTATGCTGCACTGTAATACCCAGTCATATTGTGTAGAAAATGACAGTTAACTTTCAAGTTGGACTTTTAAAATTTTGCACCTTGAGAATATACATAGATTATTCTTTACTGAAATCCAGTAGGGTCAGAAACTTTGATAATAGAAGCATGATTCTAAGCTTGATTCTCTTCTGTCCCTCAAACCCTTCAAAATGTTGTGAGCAAGCCTTCTATGGGCAAGCTGAAACTGACATGCTCCTATTTTCTATGTAGCAGAAGCTTTTTCATCATAAAGTTCTTTAGTTGACCTTCTAAAATAGAGATATTATGATATTTCTTAAATAACAGAAAGAGAAGGGGGAAGTATTATTGAAATGCTTTGCTCCATTTACTGCTTGGTGACAGATCACCTTTATCTTCAACAGCACTGTTCAACCTCATCCCAGTGGGACTGCGCGTTGTTGCCATCCAGGGAGTGAAGACAGGGTTGTACATAGCAATGAATGGAGAAGGTTATCTCTACCCATCAGTAAGTGACACACTAATGACATTGGCCCTCGGTGCAGTATTGGTAAAATAGCAGGAGCAGCAAGAAAAGTTAATGAAATGTGAGCATGGATTCTGACACTTTGAGATTTGGTCCATATTGTGCGACAGTAGAAGCTCTTTATTAATTATTCATCATTGTTTGGTGATGGGCAAACCTGGAAAAATAGGAATATTACATCTGGAAATGTGTTTGCCACATTTTGAAACACAACCTAGTTCATAAAAAGAATTGAAAATATGATGCTATTATGATCTTTTATTTCTCCTTATAGATGCACTTGTTTTGGAGATTTTCAAAAGAAGTACAATTTGTACACATTTTCTTTTAGTAACTTATTTTTACTTAGTTTAATAATTGAATATTTATTTGGTATGTGTACATATAGACAAGAAAGCAGTGACATAGTCTGTGTTTCCATGAGGTTTTTTTTTTTATTTTAAAATACAGTATATGATATCACTTACACTTGGAATCAAAAGCTGGTATTTCTTAAAAGGATGAGTTTTGAAACAGAAAGGGTCATAGTCACTCCTCAGTCTCTATGGGCAGGACTTCCCAGCCTCTGTGGATACTACAATCTGAGGAAGTTAAAGTCATCTTTTGGAAATGTTACAATATTTATGAATTGACTACATTTCCTCATGTATACCATATGCTTTATTGATGATTCTTTATGATGGGAATAATAAGGAGGCAGTTGTGTTATATATTGCTTAGGGAATAAGTACATCAAGAAGGAATGTGTATATATATATATATATATATATATATATATATATATATATATATATGTTCAGCACAGGCACAAGTTTTTATAATGCTTTTGAGTGGCTAGTTTGAAAGTATGGATACTAAACGAGATGATATAGAAGAACAAACAACTATATTTTGTTCATTGGGAATAACAATAATGAATATATTTTGATGAAAATATTTCTGACAATTAAGTATATATCTCACACAAATCTAAGCACAGCTTTCTGGGTTTTTTTCTTGATATTTATTAGAAATTGACCAGTTTTTCTGCTACATAGCCTCCACTGGATGATTTCTTCTTTAACCTATTTTTCATCAGGTATGCTGTGCTCATGCTCTACAATATAGTAAGAATCTCATTCCATTGCAAGACAAAAAAAATAAAGATTTGGTCAGAAATGCTTCTTTCCACTATTCCTTGAGCTTAAATCAATAGATTAAAATATAAATGTCTTAAAATGCATTCTTTTCTGTGTTTGCTTTGCATTTTCATATATGTTCTTAGAATGTTCGTTGTTACTCAATATTTCAAGCAAACAACTATAATATTCAATTACAATATCATCATATATTTATGTATCAATAGCATATGACTTTATGCACATATCATGTATTATAAAAATTCTCTTCAGCCTTCCACAACGGGCAATCTATTTTCCCAGCAAATCTAGAAACTCTGTCAAAGGGAACTGCAAAGTAACATCAGAGTCCCTCTTATCTAAGCTCACCCAAGGGCATCCCAAAGCACAGAATTCAGTCTTATAATATGCAAATTGTGTGCTGTTGCAGGAGATGAATGTGCAGCATGCTGTGAAAAAGATCAAGATAGAATTTCTTATAGCTTGTCTAGGAAAACATATGCAAAATTCATTTCTAGAGATGATTCATTTCAGATACAACTCAATTTTACTGATTTGACATTTGTTTTGTTATTTTTTTGTTTATCTTTCCCCAAGTAACATTTTTTAATAATCTATATTTCACTGATTAAGAATTTTTCAACTTGGTTGTTTTCTGGTACATGCACTGTTATTAGAGCATTTCTGTTTGTTTTATCTTTTTTCTACTATTGGTGATGCTTTTAAATATTGTTTATTATGGGTCAGATTATATACTTTTGGATATGTGTCTTGGTTTAGACCAAATTCTAGCATCTTTAGAGCAATCTACCAGTACAGTAACAATGGAAACAAGGCAGATATCCCCATTTCAACTTCAAGCACCTTGTTCATGGCTTCCTTGTTCAGGATTCAGAACTCATGGAGTTGCTGTGGGAAACAGTGTTTATACCTGTAAGTATTGAAGGATCTTGATTCATTGTCTTCCACTGGTTTTTGGATGGATGGCTTCTGAGCATCCCCTGTATAGCTTGAGTCTCTGACTTACAGAGTTTGGTTTTGCTTCTTCCCAACTTTTGGTACTATGAACCCAGACTGTGTGCACTTAAAAATGCGCAATGTTGTAACTAAAATCTTTGTGGGAATAAACTTCATTTCAGCACAGTCAGTAAAAATATAAAATTTGATAGGCCTATGAGTTTACTCAGTGATTAAGAGCACTGACTGCTCTTAAAGAAGACCACCTGTACCTCCAGCTCCAGGAGCTCTAACTTTCTTTTCTGGCCTCTGAGGGCACCATATACATACGATGACAAACACACGTATACACACACACACACACACACACACATACACACACACGCACATGCACACACACGTGCACACACACACACATGCTTACAATAAATCTTTTAAAAAAATTAACTTAGTGCCTTTTCAGTAAATGTATTTTATGAAGAATATGTTTTGGTGGAAAATAGATAGTACAATAGGCTCTTCCAAATGAATTCTGTTCCATGACCTCACAACAACATTGGACTCTAGGCATCTATTTCTCTCTTTCAGGGAAATTCTTCCCTATCCAGATAAAGATATTTAATGTGTCCAATAACAACATTTCTACCTTGTGAGAACAAAAATGTTATCTTAACTGATCCCAGTCGAAAATCACATTTTCAGGGTTGGAGGGAATTGTAGCCTGTGGAAATTTTTCTCTCATATGACAAAAGATATTTTTGTGGTCATAATGATGATAGTATGTCATTTGATATGTGTCTGAAGAGATTTAATGTCATATGAACATTTTGCTTGGAGGTATAATACTAGCTCTCAGATCATTGAACAAAAATTGGCAAATATTTTGTTTAAGAAATCAAAACAACTCTGAGATTCCATCTCACACCAGTCAGAATGGCTAAGATCAAAAACACAGGAGACAGCAGTTGTTGGCGAGGATGTGGAGAAAGAGGAACACTCCTCCACTGCTGGTGGGATTGCAAGCTGATACAACCACTCTGGAAAGCAGTCTGGCGGTTCCTCAGAAAACTGGGCATGACACTCCCGGAGGATCCGGCTATACCACTCCTGGGCATATACCCAGAGGCTTCCCCTGCATGCAATAAGGACACATGCTCCACTATGTTCATAGCAGCCTTATTTATAATAGCCAGAAGCTGGAAAGAACCCAGATGTCCCTCAACGGAGGAATGGATTCAGAAGATGTGGTATATTTACACAATGGAATACTACTCTGCAATTAAAAACAATGAACTCATGAAATTACTAGGTAAATGGTCAGAACTTGAAAATATCATCCTTAGTGAGGTAACCCAATCACAAAAGAACACACATGGTATGCAGTCACGGATAAGGGGATATTGACCCAGAATCTCGGAATACCCTAGACACAATTCGCATGTCAATAGATTTCTAAGAAGATGGAAGGAGAGACCCCTGGTCCTGGAAAGACTGGATGTAGGGGAACGCCAGGACAGAGAAGTGAGAGGGGTTTGAATGGGGAAAAGAGGGAGGGAAGGGGGCTTATGGGACTTTCAGGGAGGGAGGAAACGGGAAATGGGAAATGATTTGGAATGTAAATTAAAAAACTTAGAAAGTAAAAAGAAAAAAAAAGAATTAAATGCATTGGGCTGGAGAGATGGCTCAGCGGTTAAGAGTACCAACTGCTCTTCCAGAGGTCCTGAGTTCAATTTCCAGCAACCACATGGTGGCTCACAACCATCTGTAATGAGATCTGATGCCCTCTTCTGGAGTGTCTAAAGACAGCTACAGTGTACTGACATAAAATAAATAAATAAATCTTAAAAAAAAAAAGAATTAAACGCATTAAAATACTGCTTAAGAAAAAAATGTATGTATCACTTCTCAGCATTTTGGCTAAAATCAAGTGTAGAAAAAAAAGTATGTTTAAGCTAGCTAGAACTACCTATTGTGCCAAGAGAAACAGCCAGGTGTATTGTTTTACCAAACAACCCACTTTTTAAAATTAAGAAATCCCCTGCGGAGTCAAAAAGTTGTCTCAGCAGTTAAAAAGCACTTACTAGTTTTGAAGAGGATCTTCATTTTGTTTGTAGGATCCACATGGAGTCTTACAAGAATCTGTGACTCCAGTTCCAGGCTTCCCTTTTCTAGACTCTGTGGGCACTGCATGCATGTTTGTAAATGGGACATCTGTATCATCCTAACCAAGCACTCTATTCAAGGCTCAGGGAATGTTGTTGGATTAAAATGAATCAGGGGAAGTGCTATGAAACACCAGATACACCTTGGTCATTGCAGTCATGAACACATAGAAGTTGTGTTTACCTGCATAAGACCAATAGATCAAGAGCCTATCAACCTTCCATTATGGATGGTGCAAGGGCTCATGTGGCCCCATTCCTAACTGGGAGCTATTGGTGGTTAGTGGCTGGTGGAGTACTTGGTAGCATATCCTCTGGTAACATACAGGCTCATACAGGTAATCCTAATGAAAATCAGTGGGATTTTGCACAAAAATATATGAAAGTACTAGGAAGAACACTTGGAAAGAAGTGGGTCATCTTGGGGTTGGGGGCTGGAATGTAAAAGATAGAAATGTGGGTGAATATAATCATAATACATTACAGTCATTTATGAAATTGTCAAAGAACAAATTTCAAAAGAGAAGCATGTAAAGATAGAACTGTTCTAAGATGGAAGATGTTTCTTTTTCCTTTTATTCATGCTCATGTGGCAAAGATTTAAAAATGAAATCAATAACCTTATAACAGTAAAGGAAGAAAGTAGAAAGAAGCTTAGTAAATCATCTTAATAAAAAGTCTTTCCAACATATTTTACTTAATTTACATAATATATTACAGATAAGTGAGCAAAAGCTAGCTGATTTAAATTCATAACCTGAGCTTTCATAAAAATAATTCCGATGTATGAAAAGGAAAATCTCAGGTATCCACACAGTGCTTCAAGACTTGCATATGACTTGTGTAGAATGTTTTGTATATATTCAGACCTCAGAATATTGACCCCATAGATTCCTAGACTCCAGTTCAGTAAGTTCTCATGTTTTACAAAATCACAAGCTTAGCTGTATATATGAGACTTTCTAGAGCAAGTGCCTGAGTAACAGTTTGAAAAGCACAGTCCCTATCACATCTAACCTACTATGACTCTAATATTTCATACTTTCTTATTTGGTATTGATGGTGATGAAAATAGATAAATTACTATGGACTGTAGATTTTTTTTTTTTTGGTTTTTTTTGAGACAGGGTTTCTCTGTGTAGCCCTGGCTGTCCTGGAACTCACTTTGTAGACCAGGCTGGCCTCGAACTCAGAAATCCTCCTGCCTCTGCCTCCCAAGTGCTGGAATTAAAGGCGTGAGCCACCACCGCCCGGCCTGGACTGTAGATTTATGCCTTGGTCTAACATCCAGTGGAGTGGAGAAGATGAAGTGTCCATAGGTTGTGCTCACCTTTCTCTTTAGCCAAATTGGGTTGACCATTTAGAAAGACCACAAAGGTAGTTGTGATCATTCCACTCAATCTGAGCAAATAACCTAATGAAGAATGTGATCCTAAGCTCTAAGATAACATGATGAAAGACAAAGACTGAGACTGGAGAAAATAAAATGAGAGGGAGAGTTTAAGACAGTAATAGCTGGTTTGGCTGCGAAGTCTATAACATACAAAGCCTAAGAAAAAACTCAGTCTAAGAAACCAGGAGTACATTTTAGCTTCCTGGCACCTCTGGTGTAACTGGGCAGAATGTTGTCAGTATCAATAAACCTGAGTTGTTTTTTAAGTTTATGCCTTTCAGATTTATGCAAATGAAAATAAAACTATATAACTATATTTTATAAATTAATTTTATGACCATTTATTTTCTATGAGATTGAATTTTATTTGTAGCTAAGCATGGCAGCTCCACCCAAATCTCACTCCTGGGGTCAGACAACAGATTTTCTTTTCCTTTCTTGTGAGATCACCATGTTTCTGGTGCATGAGACCTGTACTCTAAAAATACATCTCATGTACTGGTATTCACATGATTTCTTTCCATGTCGGCCCATCTGTGGTGGTTTGACTGAGAAATGTATTTTAACACACTCAGATACTTAAACACTTAGTCTTCACTTGGGGGCAATGTTATGGGAGGTGATGGGTGGTGTATTCTTGCTGGAAAAAGTAAAGTTTATTACTGAGGTGTGTTTCAGAAGCTTATAGCCTTGTTTCCCTTCCAGTTTGCTTGCTCTCTTTTTCCTACTTTAGTTGATGATATACTCTGTCATTATCCTACTCTAATCGCCATACCTGCTATCTCATTCTATGCTTCCCTGCCTGATGGACTCATCTCTCTGGAACCATAAGTCCAAATTGACTCTTTCTTCTATAAGTTGCATTTTTCATGTTATTTTACTACAGAAACAAAAAATTAAACACAAATACCTACAAAACTATTTTTATGTGGTCCATCTTCTTTGTTTTTTTCTATCTCTTTACACTGATTTTTAAACTATAGTTTTTTTGAAAGAGTGACCATTTATTTTAGTAGAATATTGCCTGTTAACTAGCATGGACCCAGTGTAGAGATGGGGACAAGAAGAAATGATAAAAAAAGTGGTCTCATGGAACTTAAAGTTTCTATAGATATGAACCCTATGGATGGTATGATTTAACAGATTTACCTAGATGGCTGAAGTGTGTGTAGTCCTCTGAGCTGTTTAGAGTTTCACTAAATATTGATTGTTGGCCCTAAAATATTTCACTCAATAAGAAATGCAATTTCATGGATGGTACACCATGTGCTTCTTAGCAGACCATATTAGACCCTATTAGAGTATTATCTGAGGTTAGATACTGACTTTAAGACCCAATCATTGTATTAGACAATGAGAGATGAGTCACAGTTATTAGGCATTCCTCAATCCATGTGAAGACCCCATAGGTGGTGGCTATTTGTTGTTTCAATAACAGTATAAACCAGATGGGAATAAGATATTCTCTTATAGATTTGGAATCACTGTGTTTTTGTCTTCTGACAAGATGGAAGTTTTTTATTTGGTCATTTTTCTTGGCTCCTAATCATTATTTAGCAGAAATTTCCCTGTGTGAAAATAGGAAAAATATTATTTAGCTTTACTTTTAAGTTGGTACATCTAGTACTTAATGGAACCAACCTAACAAAGGATGGGTTTTGGTTTACATACTGAGCAAAGCCTTTACTGACATTGCATAATAAATTAACTGCACATTTTCTCAGTGAAGGTATAAGAGCACACATTTGAAAACTGATGGTTGTTCCACTAATATAAACTTCTACAATTAACTCATCGTCACTTGTATATCATTATAATATTGTTTGAACTTCTTCTACCTTAATTTCAATCCCTGTCACACCAAGTTTTTTCTGGTAAGAGTTTCTGTTCTCTTATAGTTAAGGGTATTGGCCTCCTGGACTGTAATTTACTTAACGAATCTAAGAAAACCAATATCTTCTTTGCTAAGAGATAATGAAGAATAAATTAGACATATGTTGATATGTCCCTTGAGAATTGCATATTATTATTGCTGGAAAACACTATATATTATTATAAGAAATCACATAAAGAACTCACATTGCAAATGCTCAAATTCCTTTGCAAACATTTCTCTGTAATTAAGATTTATATTAAGTTTAATATTATAAATATTAAGATTTATATTAACTTTACTGCCATGTTAAATAAAGAAATGATGGCTGAAATAAGTATGTAACTGTAAAGGATATCCTCACAGCTACTCTGATATTGTTATTATTATTTAAATATTGACATTAAATATTTCTTATTTTAAAACCATACATTAAGAGTATAAAAGTGTGTGCTGGAAAGATGACTCAGCAGTTAAGAGCATTGACTGCTCTTCCAGAGGTCCTGAGTTCGAATCTCAACAACTACATGGTGGCTCACAACCATCTGTAATGAGATCTGATACCCTCTTCTGGTGTGTCTGAAGACAGCTACAGTGTACTCACATACAATAAATAAATAAATAAATAAATAAATAAATCTTTAAAAAGAGTACAAATATGAAAATTCTTTTGGTTTTAATATTTTGGAAACTGGAGCGTCACGTAGCTCAGTATAGTAGAGAATTTACTATAGGGCAGGATTGGATTGAACTACTCTTATTCTTGCCTCCACATCCTACATGTTGAGATTATAAGTGTGTGTCAGACACTTGGCTAGAAAATTTGAGGTTTAGAATTATCACCTGTGATTACTAGAAAATGATTGTTTCAGTGTATGGTAATAAATAAATATTACACAAATTAGATAAGACTACTGTTACGAATAATTATCTTTGTATGCTTTTTCTTTCAGTTTCAATTAGATATCTGTATTCTTCACAACAAGAATTGTAGAGCAAATGGACTTTTAAATTGCTTAAAATCTTAAGTTTAGCTGGCAATAAGAAAGAGGTGTTTTTATAAATATCAGTGGAGAAATACATGGCGATATAAAATATGATTAAACTGATAGGGGAAATTGTTAAGAAATTGTTTCAAGATATCATAAATGATTTAACTATTTTCCTAATGCAATTTGAGCCATTTGAAAGATAGTTTTATAGAGTTAATAGAACCAAATGCCTACCTAGGAGAAATAGCAGTAAATCCTTTATTTAATTTAAAATTACAGTATGAAATAAAGGTTTGAAAATCGAAATGGACAGACAGAAGAATTGCATTGAACAAAAGCTCTTATGTACTTACCTCAAAAACTCAAATACCATGTAGTATTTTGGATGAAGACAAAAATTCATTAATTTTATGCCTAATTTATCAAAAATATCAATCAGAAAAATAGAAAAGAAAAAGGTACTAATGGGTCACAGTTGTGAGTGCACATATGTACCAACACACTTCGGTTTTCTGGGCCACAAAAGCCAGTCCTTTAAATATTTAAGAATAATAATTTCATTTGACAATATCTTCCTTATAGTGACTAGAGAAAATACAATGTAATATACAATACAATATCATAGTTAATTTTATTAGACAGAAATTCCAATAATTTCCTTTACAAATTACTTGCCTATGGGATTATTGAATTCCTGGGTATCTATATTTGATAGTCATTGTTATGATAAGCACATGTTGACTATTATTTCACATTTTCTATTGGTGTCACACTTCACCTAAACATCTAGTGTTTTAAAATAATTTATGAATTTGTTAAAAGTGATCAACTGATTTACATTTGAGAAACTGATTGTAAGAATAGCTACATAAATGTGAATAAACTATGCCTGAATTTGACGGGTGCATATATCTAAAGTCTCCAAGTTGTTTTTAATGTTCTATTGGATTATTATTGTTAATTATCCTCCCAAGTGAGCTTGTTAACCATAATTCCATAGCTTAAAGAGAAAACCATATAATCATTTTATTACATATAATGTGTGTCTTTGTATGTAGCAATCTTATAATCACAAGATAGTAAAAGGTATCTTTTTTTCAGAATGAAAATAACACACTAAGCATTAATTTCTCACACATACATGTAGATATTTTTTCTTTCTCTCATATATGAAATGTTATGAAAATAAAATCTATTTTCAGCAATATGGAGTATTATTTGTAGTTCCTCAAATTCAAATGATGCAGAATTTTCTGGACTGTTGAATAGTGGAATCATAGGGGGAGAAGCATAATAGAGAGAAGACTCAGTTCAAATGACTAATTAGTAAGTATGATGTATTGTATGAGCATGGTGAGAACAAATACCTAAGATCTTTGCAAAGCTATAGAGACTCAACCCATTTGTGATAAAAATGCTACACAAATTAAGTGTGGAAGGGGTGGATGTCAACCACAGTAAGAACCACATATAATAATCCAACAGCTGACATTATACAATAGAGGAAAGCTCAAAGTTTGCTTACAAGATAAATAAATAAATAAATAAATAAATAAATAAATAAATAAATAAATAAATAAATAAATAAATGGCAAGGATGCCCACATCCATAACTTTACATAATGCCTGAAGTTTCCCCAAGAGACATAGAGCATTGGTAGAATGGTTGCTCAACATTCCTATGAGACTCTGAGTTTGTTCTCTAGCAACACATAAAATCTGGTGTGATTGCTCACCTGCAGATCCTGAACTTGAGAAGATAAAGGCAGAAATAGCAGAAGGTTAAGGCCATTCTTGGCTACATAGCAAGTTGCAGTTCAGTCTGGACTCAAAATAAGTAAACAACTAAATAGAAAAACAAATGGTTAAGCTCCCAAATTCTTCCAAAACTGAGTAGAATTAATAAAGAAACTTAACAAAGTTTCAGAGCATCAACATGTTAAAATCAGAATCATTATATGTCTATAATATATTATATGAATCAGACACTAAGAAAATAATTACCTTAACAGTGTCTACAGAAAAAGTAAGATGGCTAGGAATAAATTTAACTAAAGAGGCAAAAGATCTCTCTACAGAAAACAATAAAATGTAGAATAAGGTAAAATATAGAATAACTATAAAATATAAAAAGAAGGAATTGAAGATGACCCCAAAACAGAAAGATATCTTATGCATGTGGATTAGAAAACGATATTGTTAAAATGTCTCTACTACTCAAAGTGATCTACATGCTGGATTAGTGCATCTCAGTATATATGTACATATTCTTAGTATAAAACAAAATCTTAATATGTATATAGAATCAGAAAATCTTTTGTTTAATTTTATTTTATTTTCTAAGTTTATTTTATTTACATTCAAAATCATTTCAACCCTTTCCTGTTTCCTTCCTCCCCGAAAGTCCCATAAGCCCCCTTCCCTCCCTCTTTTCAACCCCCTCTCGCTTCTCTGTCCTGGCATTCCCCTACATCCAGTCTTTCCAGGACCAGGGGTCTCTCCTTCCATCTTCTTGGAAATCTATTGATATGCGAATTGTGTTTAGGGTATTCCGAGATTCTGGGTTAATATCCCCTTATCAGTGACTGCATACCATGTGTGTTCTTTTGTGATAGGGTTACCTCACTAAGGATGATATTTTCAAGTTCTGACCATTTGCCTAGGAACATGCTCCACTATGTTCATAGCAGCCTTATTTACAAAAGCCAGAAGCTGGAAAGAACCCAGATGTCCCTCAACGGAGGAATGGATTCAGAAGATGTGGTATATTTACACAATGGAATACTACTCTGCAATTAAAAACAATGAATTCACGAAACTCCTAGGCAAATGGTCAGAAAATCTTTAATAGCCTAAGCAATTTTAGAGGAGGGGAACAGAGCAGGAGGCATTACACTACTTAACTTCAATACATACTGCAAAGTCATAACCATGAACACAGCATAAACTGACATAATACTGAAGGAACATTATAGAGATCCCCAAAGTAACCCCGCAAGTCTACTGCCAAGTTTCTTTCAGTAAAGGTGTTACTGATGCACAGAAAGGATATTAACATACAGAAGGAGATAGATTTGTTTCTTAACAGTTACAAAAATCTACTCAAAATGTATCAAAGTCTCTCTTTTCTTTATTTTCTATCTTCTTTATTTACATTCTCAATGATTTCCCCTATCCCAGTTCCCCCCTCCCCGAAAGTCCCATAAGCCCTCATCCCTCCCCCTGTTCTCCAGTCAACCCCCTCTGGCTTCTCTGTCCTGGTATTCCCCAACACTGCTGCATCTAGTCTTTCCAGGACCAGGGGCCTCTCCTTCCTTCTTCTTGGAAATCAATTGATATGTGAATTGTGTCTTGGGTATTCTGAGCTTCTGAGCTAATATCCACTTATCAGTGACTGTATACCATGTGTGTTCTTTTGTGATTGGGGTACCTCACTTAGGATGATATTTTCCAGTTCTGACCATTTTCCTAAGCATTTCATGAATTCATTGTTTTTAATTGCTGAGTAGTATTTCATTGTGTAAATATACCACATCTTTGTATCCATTCCTCCATTGAGGGAAATCTGGGTTCTTTCCAGCTTCTGGCTATTATAAATAGGGCTGCTATGAACATAGTGGAGCATGTGTCCTCATTACATGCTGGGGAGTCCTCTGGGTATATGCCCAGGAGTGGAATAACAGGGTCCTCCAGAAGTGTCATGCCCAGTTTTCTGAGGAAACACCAGACTGCTTTCCAGAGTGGTTGTACCAGCTTGCAATCCCACCAACAGTGGAAGAGTGTTCTTCTTTTTCCACATCCTCGCCAACAACTGCTGTCTCCTGTGTTTTTGATCTTAGCCATCCTGACTGGTGTGAGATGAAATCTCAGGGTTGTTTTGATTTGCATTTCCCTAATGACTAAGGATGTTGAACATCTCTTTAGGTGCTTCTCAGCCATTCGATATTTCTCTGGTGAAAATTCTTTGTTTAGCTCTGTACCCCATTTTTTTAAATAGGATTATTTGGCTCTCTGGAGTCTAACTTGTTGAGTTCTTTGTATATCTTGGATTTTAGCCCTCTGTCTGATGGAGGGTTGGTAAAGCTATGAAACTACAAGAAAAAATAGGAGCCGGGCAGTGGTGGTGCACGCCTTTAATCCCAGCACTTGGGAGGCAGAGGCAGGCGGATTTCTGAGTTCGAGGCCAGCCTGGTCTACAAAGTGAGTTCCAGGACAGCCAAGACTACACAGAGAAACCCTGTCTCGAAAAACCAAAAAAAAAAAAAAAAGGAAGAAATTTTAAGACATTTGCAGAGTACAGGACTGATGAGTTGTGAAGTATTCAGCACTTAGGATATAAACACTTGACTTTCAAGATTTTTTTCTTTTTTTTTTTATTTTTTTTATTTTATTTTTTTTTAATTTACATTCCAAATCACTTCCCCTTTCCCGTTTCCTCCCTCCCCGAAAGTCCCATAAGCCCCCTTCCCTCCCTCTTTTCTCCCTTCAACCCCCTCTCGTTACTCTGTCCTGGCGTTCCCCTACATCCAGTCTTTCCAGGACCAGGGGTCTCTCCTTCCACCTTTTTAGAAATCTATTGATATGCGGATTGTGTCTAGGGTATTCCGAGATTCTGGGTCAATATCCCCTTATCAGTGACTGCATACCATGTGTGTTCTTTTGTGATTGGGTTACCTCACTAAGGATGATATTTTCAAGTTCTGACCATTTGCCTAGGAATTTCGTGAATTCATTGTTTTTAATTGCAGAGTAGTATTCCATTGTGTAGATATACCACATCTTCTGAATCCATTCCTCCGTTGAGGGACATCTGGGTTCTTTCCAGCTTCTGGCTATTATAAATAAGGCTGCTATGAATATAGTGGAGCATGTGTCCTTATTGCATGCGGGTAAAGTCTCTGGGTATATGCCCAGGAGTGGTATAGCCGGATCCTCCGGGAGTGTCATGCCCAGTTTTCTGAGGAACCGCCAGACTGCTTTCCAGAGTGGTTGTACCAGCTTGCAATTCCACCAGCAGTGGAGGAGTGTTCCTCTTTCTCCACATCCTTGCCAACAACTGCTGTCTCCTGTGTTTTTGATCTTAGCCATCCTGACTGGTGTGAGATGGAATCTCAGGGTTGTTTTGATTTGCATTTCCTTAATGACTAAGGATGATGAACATCTCTTTAGGTGCTTCTCAGCCATTAGATATTCTTCAGGTGAGAACTCTTTGTGTAGCTCTGTACCCCATTTTTTAATAGGGTTACTTGCCTCTCTGGAGTTTAACTTCTTGAGTTCTTTGTATATCTTGGATATTAGCCCTCTGTCGGATATAAGGTTGGTAAAGATATAGACAAATGGGACCTCATTAAATTACAAAGTTTTTGCAAGGCAAAAGACACTGTCAAAAAGACAAAGCGGCAACCAACTAACTGGAAAATGATCTTTACCAACCTTACATCCGACAGAGGGCTAATATCCAAGATTTTTTTCTAATCCTTGGTTCATTCACACAAACATTCCTTACAGGACCAATCTACAAAGGTTATGGTAATCTCATGTAAATGGACATCTCACCCAGCAGGAATGCTTCCCAGAGGCAGAAAATACTTCAGGTTTCCCTTGAGAAATCCACTCTGGTGAGAACACTTTGAGAGCAAACTCTCTCCACTTTCCATGTCTGCTGTTAGGTCCTTCAGCTGTTGCAGGCTGAGAGGGTGGTGCTGCTGTTCTGGAAGTTCCAGAAGGTCCATGAGAACATCTGTCGAAGTTAGTTAGTGTTGACTGGTATGTTACAGCATTTTTACAGAACTGTTGTATCTGGAATAAATCTGTAGTGATAGCACCTAAACTTTGAAGTAGCCCTTGATCAGTGATTGTTATTTGAGAATTTATGGGGTTATTCCTTTGAAGGTTTCTCAGAATCTTTGCATGTCTTAGTCCAGAGACATGCTTGGCACATAAATTGCTGAAAATTGCTTAGGTGTGGGTGCTTCAAGATAGTCTTTAGGTCAGATAAGTTTTGGTATACAGAAATTGTCTTGCTAAAGTTGCCCTTTGTGTAACAATACAAAGAGCTTCTAAGAAGCTGTTGAAGCTCAATACTACGGAGGCTGTTTCTCTTGCAGCTGAGAGTCCTGATAGTCCCCACCGACCCACCAATCCCAACAGGGCATATATGAACTCAATGAAGATGCAACTACTGCAACTTCTGGTCTCTAAAGCCAGACAGAGGCCGGTCTCCAAGTCACCTTACCAGTGGGGACCAGTGCAGTTTTGAGATCCTGTGTTTTAGGGTCACCTCCAAATTTCCAGTATTTTAAATTGTCCAGTGCATATTAATTTAATGCTATCAGGGTTCACAGTTTAGGACTGGTTCACTGCCATATCAATGCCATATTGTTGTTGGTTCACTAACACATCAAAACCTACCTTAGGTTTGCCTCAAGAGCTGCCTTAAGACTGGTTCCTGTCTTGCAAACATTACATTATTTCAAGTCACACAAAATGATGTTGAAGCTATCCAAAATGTTTTTTACTTATCTTGATAACAGTATTAGGTGGGATGTTCAAGGTTATTTGGGACAGTATCTTCGAAGCACAGTATCAGGAAAAATTGGGAAATGAGATTGTGTAATTTCAAAAAGTTTTACTGCAAAGCTCTCAACACAGAAAACTGTCAACTGGAAGAATATAGAAAATTCTCACAAACAAAGGGGATAATATCCAGAGTACATAAAGAACTCAAGAAATTCAATAGTAAAAACCCAAACAATTATTTAAAAATGAAGAACAGAGTTTAGCAGGTAAACAAACTTGCATTGAAAACCTGGTGACCTGAGTTTGGTCCTCTGAAACAGGCATAAAGGGGAAGATAGACTCCACTAAGTTTTCCTCTTGCCTCAACACACACATACAGACATATGCACAAACCACAATATTAAAAGTAAATTAATAAAATAAAAATGAACAATAGACATTTTTCAGAAGAGATGCATCTAATAGGCACATGAAGTATTATCAGCAAAAATTATCAAGATAAGGCAAACTAAAACCATAATATCAGCTCATTCAAGCCAGAATGATATCTATCTATCTATCTATCTATCTATCTATCTATCTATCTATCTACCTACCTATCTATCCATCATCTAATCTTGTTTGGTTTTACAAGTCAGTGTTTTTCTGTGAAGTCCTAGTCTGGAACTCAGATCTGCCTACCTCTGCCTCCCAAGTGCTGGAAATAGAAGCATGTACCACCACTCCCAGCCTAAAATAGTGATTTTTATAAAGACCAAAGATGACAACTACCATAGCTAGACTTAGTGGCACATGCCTTTATAATTGTATCACTCAGGAGGCAGGTAGATCTCTGTGAATTCAAGACCACATAGTAAATTCTAGGACCGCCAGAGCTATACAGTGAGACCCTGTCTTGAAATGGTAACAAAAAAGATGACAAGTACCAATGGAGATGCAGTGGAGGAGAATTCAAGCACACTTTTGGAAAGAATGTAAATTAGTACAGTAATTATGGAAAACAATATGGAGTTACCTCAAAAAATAAAAATACAGCAGTAGTATGATCTAACAATCTCACTCAATTTTCAGAGCAAATGGAATAGTCTGTATTCTAATGCTTTCTGCAACACTGTTCACAGTAGCCAAGAAATAGAAACAACCAAAGTGAACCCCTAAAGACAAATTCAGTGCAGGTACACAGTAGATAATTATTCACTATATAATAGTTATTCACTATATGATAATTATCATTATAAATAATTAAATTCATTCATTTATGACAACATTGATATTATTAAATATTATTATATTCAATAAAATAAGGCAGGCACCAAAACCTGAAAATAGGAAGTGGCTCAGTGGATAAAGTGCTTGCTGCATAGTGTGAGAACCCAAGCACAATCCTCAGAAATCACATAAAGACAGAAGCAGTACTATACATTAGATTCCAGTATCCTATCTACAATGAGCTAGAAGACAGAGGAGGCAAATTCCCAGAAGCTCCTGGGCCACTTAGCCTGATATCTGAGAGCAAACAGCAAGAGATTCTGTCTTGAATAAGGTGGAAGACATATACCTGAGGTTGT
Organism: Tokudaia tokunoshimensis; assembly: GCA_036184795.1. NCBI lineage: Eukaryota > Metazoa > Chordata > Mammalia > Rodentia > Muridae > Tokudaia > Tokudaia tokunoshimensis. The sequence goes on from BTHU01000011.1 coordinate 635,939, forward strand.
CTGCTAACTTCTACACACACAACATGATATATGTAAACACACACACTCTCTCACTCACTTTTTCTCTTGTCTCTCTTTGTCTTTCTCTCTCTCTCTCAAACACACACACATATAAAAAATAGAAGCCGGGCGGTGGTGGCGCACGCCTTTAATCCCAGCACTTGGGAGGCAGAGGCAGGAGGATTTCTGAGTTCGAGGCCAGCCTGGTCTACAAAGTGAGTTCCAGGACAGCCAGGGCTACACAGAGAAACCCTGTCTCGAAAAAAAAAAACAACAAAAAAAAATAGATAGAAATATAATTTCACTCCTATATGGATTTTCTAAAAAGGTGACTTCATAGAAGCTGAGAATAGAATAGTGTTTACCAGAGGCAAGGGCAAGTTTAAGATAAGAAAGATTGGTCAATGGGTATGTCCCAGTTGCATAAAGCCAGAAGTTCTGATATCCTTTGAATAGTAAGATGGACACAGGTTCTGATAATGTGCTATATACTTTAAGTAGAATTAGAAAGAATGATTTTGAATATTTGTTCCTAAAGAATAAATTAGTGTTTGAGGAGGCAGACACATTTAAGCCTATTGAAACATGAACAGAATTCATGTATGAAAACACCATACAATGCCTCATTAATAGATTTAACTATTATGTTACTATATTACAATTAAAATAACAAATTATTAGAAAATATACGAATTTATTTTTTAAATGGCAACTCAAAAGGCTGAATAATAGATGGCAGTCTGCTAGCATTGAGCCAATCCTTTGGGACTTTTGAATGACCCTGAGAATTCTGAATGGCGGTTTTACAATCTAATGGAAACATTTGGTTATTTAGAAAAAAAAAATGAAACACTCAATTATGTTTTATATAATGTTCAGACATTGATTATCTTCTGGCAGGATGGTAACAGTAAATTTCATTAGGTCAGCAAATATTACCATATTTATTGCATCCATGAGAACTATTCAAGCTCTCAGCAGCTGTACAGTTAGACTGATGGGTATCTGCTTGTTGCCCTGCTTTACTTAACTGAAGCATTTTTCCCACACAGAGACCTTAGTGAAGAGACACGGGTATAGTAGAAATGAATGGAGAGCGTTCCTACTTTCCTTTTATTATTTTCCAGTACCACTTGAGAGAAATTTGGGGGAAATTGCAATGATTATAACTACACTGGCATTTACTTTGAGGCATGAGTGTGTGAACATATGTTTTATATGTTCCAAAAAAAATATATACCAAATAAAGACGATATTCACATGTGTGAGTTTTCCAAATAGTGCTAAGACAACTTGAATAATTGATGGAGATTTGCGGGTGCAATAATTCCTAAGACTACATTTGGTTACCTTAAACACTTCTCATAGTAGCAATATACAAAGGTTTATATACTCAAATTTATCTTATACTATTGAACAATGATTCTGGCTGTTCTTTTAAAACAATACATATTGTGATAAATAAACTTTGAATTACATATTTTATTCAGTGGAACTCTAAAATTCATGATCTCTGAGGACGGTCTCTATGTGTGGTCTTAAATCCAATGTCATACAATGATGTCTTTTAAAGGAACAGCAGCTCAAGACCATAATGTTTGGGGGCACAAAGCCTATTGATAAATGATAAGTGTAAAAATATTCAGTGAGGATGCTAGTGTTGTAATGTGCCTTCTTCTCCCATCTTAATACACTTCCTAAACTGACAGAAACACAGACATCACATTCTATGTATCATGTGATTTGAATTTTGTTTATTTTAAGGGCTTCAGTTTGGGAACTGATATTCTTAGAAATAAAGGACAGACAAACAGAGCCATTTTTATACTTGAAAACTTACATCTTTGAAACTGACAGTACCCCTTATTATTCATTTAACTTAAACTGTTTTCCCGGAATATAGGTGACATGGCTTTATAGTACGATGCTGCATGCAAGTTTTCTGATGCAGATTAAAGACTTAATTTTATAATAACTAAAAAAAGAAAGGTATCAGTAATTGGTTTGATTTTATTCATGCATTGTCTATGCTTACAAACCATGTGGAGTTTGAGAGTGCCCATTTTACATGGGATTAACTCTCCTTGACTCTATTCTCTCTGGAATTCATACATTCTTTCTTCCTTTCCTCACTCTTAACCATGACTTCTCCTCCCAGACCCACCCTTCCTCTCCACCTCAATTTCCTGTCTTCTTTTTGTTTTTGTTGTTGTTGTTTTAGAAGACATTAACTCACAAAAGATGTCCCCATCCTCTAGCCATACAATCTTTCTGTACCTCTTCTGCAATGTTCTCTGAGCCTTAAGCTCAGGAGGTATGTTGTAGCTACATTAATCGGGGATAGACACCTCATGATCAGTTTGATCACTGCATTTTGATCAGTTGTGGCTTTCTGTAATGATCTTCATCTACTTCAAAAAGAAATTTCTTTAATGGGAGGTGAAAGCTACACTTATCTGTGGATATAAGAATAGATATTTAGAATGCAGCTAGAGATTTTATTTACTTAGGAAATATAATTTTAATATAGAAAGTGTCATGGTTTTCTCTTAGGAGAGGACCTCCAATTTTGTCAATAGAGAAACAGAAATTATATATACATATACATATATTTTTTTCATAAAATACTTTGATCATAACTTTCCCCTCTCCCAACTCCTCCTAGTTATTGTCCTCTGCCTACTAATTCAATGCTTCTACTCTTTCAGAAAAAATATAAAACAAAGAAACAAAAAAAATAAAAGCACACAGACACACACACACACACACACAACCCATGGACTCCATTTTGTCATGGCCAACTACTCTTGAGTGTGAGGTCTTTCCAGGAGAAAGGTTGATAGACCCACTCTATTGAGGAAAATTGATTTTTCCTCTCCAACAGCTTTCAACTACAAATAACTTCTTGGATGTGTAAGGCTTTGTGTCTGCTTTCCTTTCTCTGTACTTGGATTTTGTCTGGCGTGAACTTGTGCAAGTTTGTGCATGTTCTGTGAGTCCATATGTGTATCAGCCTTGTTGTGCTAGGATGATTTTGTTTCTGTGGAGTCATCTACCACCTCTGGCTCTTATAGTTTATCTGCCTCACCTTCTACATAGATCCCTGAGACTTCAGAGGGTTTTGATAAATACATTCAATTTAGGGCTGAGTGCTCTAAAGTTTCTCTCTCTCTCTCTCTCTCTCTCTCTCTCTCTCTCTCTCTCTCTCTCTCTCTCTCTCTCATCTCTCCTCTCTGTTTCTCTTCTCTTCTCTTCTCTTCTCTTCTCTTCTCTTCTCTTCTCTTCTCTTCTCTTCTCTTCTCTTCTCTTCTCTTCTCTTCTCTCCACATTGACCAGTTGTAGGACCCTTCATTAATTTGCATCTAGTACTAGAAAAAGCTTCTCTGATGGAGGCTGAATGATGTACTTATCTATAGGCTTAGTTTTTTTTTTTTTTGTCATGTCCATTTACTCAAATAATAGTGGTATGTTTTATCCTAACTCCCCTGATCTATCTAGTCTCAGGTCCTTGACTTTATTAACAACAATTTCAGTAAAATAAGTAGCTGAGATGTCATGTTTAGAGTGTATTTTGAGGAAAAACAAATTATGTAATGAGACAATTTATATAGTCTTTCAATCATTGCCTCTGTATTGAATATAATGTGCACACACAATTTTCTTTAAAGTGAAGGTACTACCAAGAGTAGAGTTTCTCAATTTTCATTTTAGATACAGCAGGCTTATGTATCTCCAAATATTGTCTGAATTTATATGATTTCAGAGGACTCATAAGGAAATATTATTAATCATTATGTTAATTAAATGGAGCTTTTCACATTAACTGCTATATCTGAAATTACAAATAACCCCCCTAATTAACAGTATAAACTTCTCTATAAGAAAACCAACAAGATGATTCTCCTAGTAATCATGTTATTTTACTAGTCCATATTTCATATAAGGAAGGAAATTAAAACTGCTGGATTCTCCTTAAAATACCCACTAAACTATTTTAAAAGTACACATTCTTTAGGGGTTCACTTGATTTTTGTTTTTTGAGACATGTTCTCGCATAGTCTAGGCTATCCTTGAACTTGTTATGTAGCTGAGGATGCCATAGAACATCTGATTACTTGTCTCTTCTTCCTGAGTGCTGGAATTGCAGTCATACACTATCACACACAGTTTATGACACGCTAGGCAATGAACTCTGGGCCACAAATGGATAGGCAAACAGTCTAACAAATGAGTTAAACTAACTTTATCTTCTTCATTTTATTTGACCCTCATGGATGACAGGATTCAATCATTAATGTGTAAGAGAAATCTTAAGCTATTTTAGCAAAAAAAGAAAAAGAAAAAAAAAGAAAAGTTCTACTGTGTACATATAACTCCCTTTGTGTTATACAGTTTGCTTATTATGCATATGTAAAATACTGCATTTGCTACTTTGTATGAAATATTTAAATATTCATGCTTTTCTGGTATTACTTGAGTAATAGTCTTTGTCTACTTTAGAATAGTAGCTTATAAACATATATTGTGACCATCAATTTATCTAATGAAGACCAGAACCGTAGTAAAATAGTTATATTATTTTCTATTTATAATTTTATATTATTTTATATTTATATTATTAGTAGAATTCATAAATACATTTATATAATAAATAAAATAAAATAATTATTAATATGAATATTTATTATAATTGAAAAATAAGAATAAATTATCTTAAAATATTAAGTTGAGCAAAGAATTCTATACTGTGCAAAAGCATACAAGACAAATGACATATTTAAAATGACAAAATTAAGTCTCAGTTAACTGAAAGTAGGTGAGAAGAACTGTATATCATTTCATAATCTCAAGCAAAACCAGAATCCTTTAAAAACAGAAATAGCCCTTCTTCTGGATGAGCCAATCGAAACAGCAGCAGGGATCCACTTTACTCTGGCATTAATTGAACTGGCATTTAAGCTTTAGGCTATTCTCATTTGACAAGGGAAGATTGGAACCTGGCTTTTCTCCAATAATGACTTCACTGGACACTGAATTATAAGAAATTGTTAAACTACCAGTGTTAAGAAAAGGAATAGAAAGAAAGAAAGAAAGAAAGAAAGAAAGAAAGAAAGAAAGAAAGAAAGAAAGAAAGAAAGAAAGAAAGAAAGAAAGAAAGAAAGAAAAAAGAAGGAAGGAAAGAAAGAAGGAAAGAAAGAAAGAAAACATACACCATTTTTTTCTGAGCAGCATTCATTTTCCTCCCTGCCAGCAAACTCAGATTCTACTCTAACTTTTCCAACCCTCACAAAGCAAGGCAGACCATCATGTCTTCAGTTACTATTTTCACTTTGAGTCTGTTTGCCTAGAGTAATATCCTAAATCACATGTCATTTAATTTGGGACTTTATATTCTGTGAGCCTCCAATTAATTCAAACAACCAAGCAATTGGGCAACACAGTATATAGACCTTGTGGCAAAACTATATATTTAATTTAGGTTTAGAAAATCTACCCTGTTTTCTGTGGCCTTTAAAAAGCTGATAGGGACTATCGCTCAAATTTATTCTTTTATAAGAGTCATAAGGGCCAAAAACTGATCTGACATTTTATTTTTAAATGTTATATTTAAATAATGTATTTTTTTCTGTCGTTTTAAAACCAAAGTCTGGGTTTGTGAAGATGGCTCAGTAGATAAAGTGCTTGCCATATAAACATGAGGACCAGACTCATATCTCCAGAACCTACATAAATGCAAGGAAGATATGACTGCCACAAGAAAATCTAGAGTTTGGGAGGTAGAGAATGGGGAGCCATGTAGGGAGCTGGCTAGCTTGTGTAGATGAGCATGAAGATCTGGGAATCAGAATGCTCCAAGTTTTGAGAGAAATCTTACCTCAGTGAGTAAATTTTATAGTGATAAAGGAACATACCCAATTTCAAATGCATGGCTCCAAACACATTGACTATAGACACAAACATTCCTGCACAAACATGCACACAAAGACATGAATATATAACACATGTAAACATATGTATAGCACATACACACACACACACACTTATGCAAACAGAAGCTGAAGTTCACAGTGTTTCTCAGGACCATACTTATATAAATACTTATATAAATTCATACTTATATGAATTCAGAGCAACTATTGATAAAATGAATCAAGAAAACAAACTTTTCATTTCATTTAAACATTTAATCTTTGAATATATCATATAATCATTGTACATTTCATCAGACATGAAACAACACAAGGAAATGATTGAGTCTTGAAATTATTGGCTTCTAGTTATTAAAATGATATACATAGTGCTTTCTATAGTATCATGTCTGTCATATTATTTTAAAGCAGTGGATTTGGATATGAAGTGTTTTATAGTCATTGTATCTTGATGTCTCTGATTCTGATAATATGATCTGCAATGGGGATGGGTCTGGGATGGATGCCTGTGCCAAAATTTTTGAAAGTTCCCTAGGAAATTGTCTATCAGTGGTTCCAACGAAAGTGGGGAAAATTGGAAAATTCTTTGTAAACATGTGAAACATACAAAAATTGCCTCATTAATCAGAGTTACCCTATGGAAATATTACATGGGGCTGTTAACTGACGTCTCTGTAATTTGACAGTATTAATTAGGAAAAATTATGTGCTTTTGCTGCTTCTCTTGAAAAATTTTAGGTCAAGTCTTCATTCTACAAAAGTTCATTTATGCAATAATTTTATTTTATTGTCTGCTATGCACAATGCCAAAATTTCTCTTGCTTATTTACTTTTAGACTTTTTGAAAGGAGAGAAGGGCAAAACGTACATCTTTCTCAAAAGACTTCTTATGCAAGTTACTGCCAGGTGACCATAATTCTTTGCAAAAGCCCTCATTATTTCGATCAGTGGTTTGCTTTCAAACATAAATTTTAATCTTTGAATAGCAATTTTCATTCGTGTTTTGGCTTTAAGCTTCAAGATGAATCACTCTGCCTGGAGCAAGAGCATTGTCAAGGATGAAGTTGAGAATTTGAAGGAGCAACTTGAGTTCTTGCAGCCCTCTGTCCCTAGGTCAGCTCTTAAGGAAAGGATAACACATCAGAGAAGAGAACTCTGAGAGCTGCAAGAAGTTTCACAGTCAGAAATGAGCTTCCTTTGCTACAACCCCATTTTCATTTCATCTTATTTTAATTTCCTTAATATGAACAGTCAGGAAGCAAATTCTGTTGAACATGATGGCAATATATTTCAGAAAAAATGAAAATTGTGAAAGTTAAAGTTATAGGGTTTAAATTTTGTGTTTTATTTTCTTTAAAGGACATTTGGTTTGGGAGTTTGTTGTTCATAAATTTGAAAGTAATAAGTGGAGATATTTTGGAGTTTATAAAGCCTCCATTTTGGAAAGAGGGGCCATTCAAACATAAATATGGAGCATTTTTATCAATGACATGGTTTCTAGGCACTCTTTTATCTTCCTGTTGAAATAATTTAGAATGACTTTGTTTAGTGCAGCTGTGATGCACCTAGCATCTTTACATTCATGTGCATACAGAAAGTGGAGAGAGAGAGAGAGAGAGAGAGAGAGAGAGAGAGAGAGAGAGAGAGAGAGAGAGAGAGAGAGAGAGAGAATATGAAAGAGAATTTTGTAGACAGAGGCAGAAAGGAAATGAGAAAAGGTAGGAAATGAGACTGGTCAACATGCCCAATGTACACTTGTATAATTGTCAAACAATACATCTGATTAATACAAAGTGAAAATTACAATTAAAATGCAGCTGTGATAACATGACACTTGTCTAAAAGGTATAAAATTAAATATTCGAAAAATATTTGAAGTCATACAATGTCAACAAGTTAATGAGACCAATGGCTGTTTACAAACAGATTTCCTGGAAATTGATACAATATATTTGGAAAGCATTTTGTCAATTTCATTTAAAGTGTGGATGTCTTTCAATTAACCTTTCCTTCTTTTCTTTTACACTGATTGATTTGAATGAGTGAGATTGCATGTGGAGGAAATGGGAAGTGCATGTATACTATGATACAAGAAATGGTGTTCTCCCTCTACCATGTGGTCCCAGGCATTTACTCTGGGTTTAGAGGCTTGATGGTAAGCTGCAGAACTATCTTTACCTGCAGAGATATCTTGTCTACCCCAGCAAGCTCAGTTCTTTGAACTAATTGTAAAAAACAAACAAACAAAAAAAACCCCCCCAAAAAAACTGAAAACAAATTAGAATATACTAGTTATTGCAACCCTGCCTTCAAGAGCAATTTTATTTCCAAGAATCAGTAAAGCACTGGCTAACTTATGTCCCTATATACAATGTCTCATAGATTGTATTTTAATTGAAAGTTACATTAAAATTAACTATTGTGTTTTGTGGTATAAATGAAATTCTCTTTATTTTTGTTCAAAAAAATACAAATAATATATCAGTTTGGTTCAATACTTTTTAAAATGTTGGTGCTTCAACATTCTGATATAGCTACTTTGTGGTATAGTTTAATCATTCAAAATTTTAATTTCTAATTTTAATTATTTGATACATAAATACATTCCATTATTCTGAAATCTGGGTAAAAGTGAAAATCACCAGATATTGCTCAAATAGAGAAATATTAGGTACATTTTCATTTTACCTCATCCTATTGAATTGAGACCTTCAGATAGATATGAATCTTATATTTGCATTTTAATAACATGCTAGGTGCTCTTTACACACACTAACCTTTGGCAACCACTAGATTTACTATGAGAGTTTTCTTTCAAGAGCATTTAATTCTGTTATTTTACAACACTGTTTTAATTTCACAGTTTTTGCTTGCAGTAAATTCATATATCTGGAGCTATATTTATATATTTAAGCATCATCTCCATGTATCCTGCATGTGATAATTTGGCATATACTAAGTATTCTTTTTTTAATTTTTTTTATTTTTTATTTTCTATATTTTTATTTTCATTCCCAATGATTTCCCCTTTCCCGGTCCCCCCTCCCCGAAAGTCCCATAATCCCTCTTCCCCCCCCCCCGTCCTTATTGCCTGGGGCTCCTCCAGTGGATAAAGACAACATGACAAAACACAGTGCTTTATCATTTCTACCTGCTCTTAAATAGCACGGCAGGGCTTAGTTACTTATCAAGTTGCTATGGTGATTATCTTGGATTTTAACAGAAAGTTTGTCTCAGAGGTTCCTTATGATATAGCTTTGGGTACCTTTTCCAGCTAAGTTTTATTTGTCTGTTCAAAGGTGGATTTTTTTTCAGTGTCTAGCTATGCATCCCTTGCTGGCTTTGATTCTCTTACTTTATCCTCTGCAATGCAGAATTGCAGGTGATTACAGCTATGCATTACTGTACCTGGCTAGATAGCTGGTATTCATAGCTATCTCTATGATGTGTTTTCCGTGAGGCAGTGGCATAGACTACTACAATTCAAACTGAAATGCTGTCTAGTTTCTGTGCGTTAATGCCTCTTTGTTTGTAGAGTGAGGAATGTTGCTGTTTAGAAATCTCTGGATATATGCCTGGATATGTCTAGCACCTTCATAATCCCCAAATGACTTATATGTGGAAGGTGTTAAACTGTGTTCTTCTATAACTACATAACTATGATATTATATATACATATATACACAGATAACCTGTGTGATTCTATAATTAAAACTGACTAAATACTTCAGCAAAACAAAAAAATTTGAAATCAAGAGAATGAATTGATGTGGGTCCTTGTTCCAACATGAAAGCTTTTATAATCCTTTTGTATTTCCTTATGTTTTGTTTTGTTTTTGTGTACATATGTGGGTTTTTTATTTCATTATTGTTTTTTATGAGAATAAATTTGTTTTTAATTATTTCATTGATGTCCTATACATGTTTTAAACATACACTGTGACCTTTATTGATGTAGAATCTATGATTAGATGTCTTAGCATACTTTGCAAAGTGTATTATGGCTTTGGGTCTTGTGGTTTTATGAAATTATTATTATTATGAGTGTAAACACACACACACACGTATATATATATATATGTATATATATATTATATATATATATTTCTTATGCTTTTCCTTTGGCTATTTTGTTCATCCTAGTCCAATTTGTTTTTATTTTATTCTATCAATATTCTTTAGATGTTTGTTTGTTTTTTGAGACATAAGGGTGGCAGGGGAGGACCTTGAAGTAGTTGGGTGAGGGGAAACTGTAGCCAGAATACATTTTATGAAAAATACCCTACTTTTCAATAAAAGAAAAAATAAAGGAAAAATGTTATGAACTCCCATTTCAAAGTTTACTTGAAGTTTATGGATTAGTATTTCTAAAATCCTTCATAATAAAGCACATAAAATTTCACATAGTCTCTGCAAATGCATCCTACTGGTATTTCACTGGAGAGCAATGTGATATGCCATGCTTATTCAATATAAATAAATAGGTTAGTAGACAGAATAAAGAATTCTCAACTGAGGAATACCAGATGACTGAGAAACACCTAAAGAAATGTTCAGCATCCTTAATCATCAGGGAAATGCCAATCAAAACAACTGTGAGATTCCACCTCACATCAAAAACTCAGGGGACAGCAGATGCTGGAGAAAATGTGGAGAAAGAGGAACATTAAATTATTTTATGTGTTTCTGTGTGTATGCATTATGTATCTGTTGGAAGCTGCTTGGTTCTGGTTCTCTCTTGAAGGTAACCGAGGGGGAAACAGTATTGGGGAAGAGCCTTGGCAGGGGCAAGACTTGGTATTACAAGATACTTATGGTTGCCCTTTTTTTGTTAGATATTTTCTCTATTTACATTTCAAATGTTATCTCCTTTCCTGGTTTCCCCCTGAAAAAAACCCTATTCCATTCCCCCTTCCCCCTGCTCACCAACCCACCCTCTCCAGCTTCCCTGTCCTGACATTCCCCTATACTGGGGCATCAAGCCTTCCCAGCACCAAGGGCCTCTCCTCCCTTTGATGTCCAACAAGGCCATCCTCTGCTACATATGCAGCTAGAGCCTGGATCCTTCCATGTGCCCTCTTTAGTTGGTGGTTTAGTCCCTGGGAGCTCTGGGGCACTGGTTGGTTCATATTGTTGTTCCTCCTATGCGGCTGCAAGTTCCTTCCGCTCCTTGAGTCCTTTCTCTAGCTCCTCCATTGGGGACTTTGTGCTCAGTCCAATGGTAATAAAACATTTACCTGTCTTATGTCTAAGTTAATTTGCAGTGGTAGTTGATCTGCCTGTCTGAATTCCTCTGAGGCAAGAAACTTTAATTCTTTTTCACTGTTCTTTAATTTCTTTTCACAGCTTGGAAATTGAGCTGGGTGGGGTCTTGCTCTAAGGTCACAACTATCTTTAATCCACTTAGCAACAGACCTTTAATCTGTTTACACTTCCTGGTGCTCCTTATCTATCTCCTTCAACTGTGCACTGTGTATCTTTCCTTGCTCAGCTTCCTCCTTTTCGTTATAGATCTTTATAATATTAGCCACTAATAACCAAGCAGCACAGTCAATATTAGGTTGTTTTGAAATGTCCTTTGCAAAAGTTGTTAGTCCATAGCTCTTCAATTTAGGCTCAGGCAGATATTTTTGGACAAGGACAGAAAGCAGCCAAAATATCACAATTGTCTCTAGGCCATATATTAATATTCTCTGAAACCTCTTGAGCTGAGCCACCAAAGTTCAAATCACCCTCTGCACTACTGTCTTCCACAGTCTTACTTGTACAGCCATTAAGCTCTGTTTAGAGTGTTCAACTGATTTTCTAAAGGCTCAAAATCCATTCCTCCAAACAAAAGCATGATCTAGTTTATTACAGCCATACTCCAACAACTTCTGTCTTAGGGGTTTAATGCTGTGAAGAGACACTATGATCACAGAGACTTTAAATGAAAACAGTTATTTGGTTTACAGTTTAGAGGTAGAATACATTATCAGCATGGCTGGAGCATTGTCAAGTACAAGCAGTCATAGTGCTGGAATGGGGCTGAGAATTATAAATCTGAATTCTCAGGTCGTAAGGAAAAATGAGTCACAGGGCCTAGGTTGAGTTTCTGAAACCTCAAAGTCCACCCCTGGTGACATACTTCCTCCAGTAAGGCCATACCTACTCCAACAAGACCTCATCTCCTAATAGTGCTCCTCTCTATGAGATTATGGGGGCCATTTTCACTCAAACCATCACACATGTATACATATAAATGCATATACATACATATTCATGCATTATATAGTTATACACATGAATATATATAATATATAATAGAAATATTTCTATATAAATATTTTTTAAAGATGTAGGCATCTTAAATCCTGGACTATTTGTAAGAAATTATCTTTCAATTTCCAGGTTATAAACTGACTAAACATGGAGACCATTTTTCCCCCTATGACAGCCATATTCTGTCTCTATTATTGCTTTGCTATACTTTAAATTGTAAATGCTTCCAAAAGATCCATAAGGCAAAGGCTTGCAGCTGGAGCATCACTATTTGACAATAATATAATCTTTAACAGGTATACATCTAAAGATAATGATTTTCCTTCTCCTAGAATTCTTCATAAATGGCTTCATTAGTTAAGCATGGAGGATTAGACTGCCAGGAACCTTTTCCTGACACATAACTCAATAGGTTCAATTTTGTGCAGGCCTTGTTCAAACAGCCATAGCTGCCATAGCACAGTGGCTGTGCTATGCCCAGAAGACAACATTCAGTAGCCCTTCTCCCTGTCTTCCAGCTTCTATTTTCTTTCCACCTCTTCTGAGACATTCCCTGAACACAGATGAGGCACTATAAGTGTCCTATTTAGGCCCTAGTGACCCTTAATTCTCAGCACCTTGTGCAACCAAGAATATTTGGTGGAGAATATTCTATGCTTAATCCTGTGAGTAGCACTGGTCTATGGGTATAAGCATAGAGATTTACAAGACCATTTGACATGAAGCCAATTTAGTTAAATATTAGTAGTACTTCCTACTACATTGCATAGCTTCACTTGCCATGACTTTTGGGACTGGGTTTATAGACCCAGTCATAAATTCCTTCCTGCTTAAACCCAATCAAAGAGGAGTTAATTGTCCCACAACAGCCTTAATAATGATTCTTAAATTTAAATTCAACCTCATTTCCCTCAAAAATTAAAAACAAAGTTATATAAAAGTCATGATTTTTTTTTAGAGCAGTCATAAAAATTTAATGCAGCACTCCAAACACAACTTTTAGAAGAAAGCATGATAAACGGAAGTTATCTGTTTTTAGTCAAGGAAATAAGTAATGTTAGAACCAGCTCATGTTCCACTGAGTCAAAAAGAATTAGTGTATTTTTTCTTTTTTTTTTTTTTTTCACCTCACACCAGTCAGACTGGCTAAGATCAAAAACTCAGGAGACAGCAGGTGTTGGCGAGGATGTGGAGAAAGAGGAACACTCCTCCACTGCTGGTGGGATTGCAAGCTGGTACAACCACTCTGGAAAGTAGTCTGACAGTTCCTCAGAAAACTGGGCATGATATGACCGGAGGACCCCGTTATACCACTCCTGGGTATATACCCAGGGGACTCCCCAGCATGCAATAAGGACACATGCTCCACTATGTTCATAGCAGACCTATTTATAATAGCCAGAAGCTGGAAAGAACCCAGATGTCCATCAACGGAGGAATGGATACAGAAAATGTGGTATATTTACTCTATGAAATACTACTCAGCTATTAAAAACAATGATTTCATGAAATTCTTAGGCAAATGGATGGAACTGGAAAATATCATCCTAAGTGAGGTAACCCAATCACAAAAAAACACGGTATGCTCTCACTGATAAGTGGATATTAGCCCAGAAGCTCAGAATACCCAAGACACATTTCACATATCAAATGGCGCCCAAGAAGAAGGAAGGAGAGGCCCGTGGTCCTGGAAAGGTTCGATGCAGCAGTGTAGGGGAATACCAGGACAGGGAAGTGGGACGGGGTTGATTGGGGAACAGGGGGAGAGAAGAGGGTTTATGGGACTTTCTGGGAGGAGGGATCCAGGAAAGGAGAAATCATTTGAAATGTAAATAAAGAATATTATATCTTAAAAAAAGGAGTCATGAAATTTTTAAAGACTTCAATTAATAAGCATTTATTATGCATCACACAAGAACTTACCATTTAGAAGTCTTGGTATCAAAGTTGTTTAGCATTGCACCTGCACTGATACTTTAAAGAACAACCTTATAATATCACGCCTGTTCGAAAACATATAAAAGGGTCTGTAGATTGTCTACACCTGTCCCTATATTGGGCTAAGTGAATGAAAGGACTAGAAAGCAGTCTCACTTTGTGAGTTTCCCTGGGCAGTAGACTTCTGGCTTCCATGTCTGTAGTTCATCCTTGTAGCAGTGCCTAAAAGATTAGGCAAAGTTATACTCAATTCACTTACAGAGAATTGACCAGAATCTGTGACAATCTTCTAATGTCAAGACCTTTGATATAATCTCATCTTTAAGTTCTCTCTTTTCCTTATAAAGTTTATTGGTGTCAGATATTTAGACAGTCTCTTTGGTGTCCATTAGGATGCTACCATGTGGCTCAACGAAACACTATCATACTCACTTCTGGATATTTAATTCCAAAAAAGCTTTCTCTGACATTTTGGAAGTGTTCTCATCTGTAGTCTTAAAGATTTCCCTTCGGTGCAGACCAGGTCTTCATATTTGAGTTCAGTGGTAGAATGAGTTGATGCTTGACCTTGCTTTAATCCAAGACTTGATTTATTAATTATTTTAACTTAATAAGCAGCTATATATCCCATCTCAGGAAGAAATTGAACTTCAATAACATAGTGTGCCAATTAGGTCTCAGACTTACAAAACCTTCCTATATATACATATGACACTCTTCAAACTGCATTGCACTTCATTAGCCTACATTTCTGCAACAGTAAAGTACTTTATCGAATAAAAAGTAAAAATAATAGATACTATTGTATGCTGAGGTTGCTAAGATGTGTAACATAATGAACCTCCTATTGGCAAAAACATAAGTACAAAGAAATATATGGTGGCATTGCTGTGGAAGATATGGCCACTACGGGTAATATGAATTTAAATATGAAACTGCATTATAGAATCTGGTACTGTTATCAGGTTCAAGTATCCACTGGGGATATCACTATGGGTGAGTGGGAACAGTGGTGTTTAATTTATATCTGACTCACCGATTTCTTTAATACACTATGAGATTATTTTAAAGATGATGGTGAAATTGAGTTTTAAGTAGGGTGTATTTTTATTTGTTTTCCAGCTGGAAAGCAATGGTTTTGATATTTTTTGTGTTCTTTACTGGCTTGTACATACTTCCACACAGCAAAATAAATGTACTTCATCTCCCTTTAACCATTATTAAAACTCCTGTCAGGCACTCATTCATTGTTATTATGCATTTTTTTCTCTCTTGTGTGGTTGTTGGTGCTTTTTTGTAAATTAGACAACCAAAACCTATGTGACACTTTATGATCCTGCATGGGGCTGGTGCCACCAATTTGACCCTAGTTATCATTCTGCTCCTTGACCCCTGTGCTTTTATCTTGGGACATGAGAGGACACACTGGCTATGAACCAGCTAGTTTTTGGGTTGGTTTTGTTGTTGTTTGCTTGTTTTTGTTTTTGTTGTTGTTTGTTTGTTTTCTATTTCATTTTATTTGTATTTTATTTTAATTGTATTTCATTTTATTTCCAATGGGACTTTAGTTTAGTCACAGTATCATTCCTCAATTCTAGAGTTACTTCCCTGGTTTTCAATACTCATAACCTGGAGGTTCATCGTCCAGCCTATAGATCTAAAGAAAAACTTTGAATTGGAAGCAAGAGAAACCCAATGTGTAGACAGTGAAGCAGAGCTCATAAATGTGTTCCCTGACCTTAAGGTGTAGATGGCCGCCAGGTGGTTCTATTACCTAGTGTGACTCTTGTAATGAGTTTCTAATGAGCAAACAGGGAAAGGAAAGGTGAGAAAAAGCTAAGCCATTCTCTCTGCTTTTCCTTCTTGAATATATACATGTTAAAAAAAAATGAATGCAAGCAAAGCATAAAGCAGGAAGCTTGTTGTTATCATTTTGTTTTTTAATAAATTCTTCTGGTTTAAATTCAGAGATTTTTTTCCTTTCATTAAAAATAATTATTTTTTAATACAATATATCTTGATTATAATTTCCCCTAAAATCCAGAGGTTTTTTTTTTAAGCACAACATAGTAAAAATAATTAGGATAAAATGGAGCATGTAAAAACATTAAATTAATCCATGGTTACTGTGGTTCTACTTTAAATATTAGTATTGGCAACACTATATGAATATTAAAGATATAAGATTTCCTTTTAGCCCTCAATTTGGAAGTATCTTCATGATATATTGATTAACAGATAAGCTAATAAACAATTACTATGAGTCATGTTTCCCTTATCAACTTGCCTACTACTACTAATGATAATAATAATGATAAATATGTTTTATTTTTAAAGTATTTGTAATGGCCTTATGATATACCTGACATCACTGTCTTAGTGCAACAGGAATAGTTGCTAGGAAAATCTTTTGAACGGCATGGAGGTAGGAGGATACAACAAATGAAGTGGATATTTACTGAGCAGATACATACAATTGATTCTCTGAACTGAACTCAAATCAACTATAGACCCACTATGTTATTTATCACTTCTTTTATTATTTGAAATTATAACGTAATTACATAATTTCCATCTTCCCTTGTCTCCTTCTAAACCTTCCAAAATTATCCCTCCTTTCTCTCTCTGAAATTCATGGCCTCTTTTATCATTAATTTTTGTTACATACATAAATGTCTTTTGAAAGTGTTGAAATTCCATGCATTCATTTCATATATATATATATATGAAATATATATATATATATATATATATATATATGTGTGTGTGTGTGTGTGTGTGTGTGTGTGTGTGTGTATACACACATATATAATATATAAAAGATATATATGCATATATACATATATAAGATATGTATATAATGTATGTATACATATGCAACATATGTATATGAGAAAGCTTTGGATTTGAATGAATTATCTTTATAATGAGAAAATAAAATTGTCAATTTTACAATACTTTGGAAATGACAGTTAAGTGTCTATGCTGATTTTATTTTTTAAAAAAATGAAAATAGATTATTCTCTCATGCAATACATCCCAACCACAGTTTCCCTTCCCTTTACTCCTCCTAGCTCTATCCCCAAATCAACTCCCACTTGGTTTCCTCTGCCAAACAGGACAAAACAAGATACAATAAGACATGGCAAAAAACCTTGAATCAAGGCTAGACAAGGCAACCCAATCAGAGGAAAATAGTCTCAAGGGCAGACAAAACAGCGAAGCACCTCTTCCCACTGTTATTAGTCCCACAAGAACACTAAGCTGACAGCTGAAACATTCAAAGGACCTGGTGGAGATGCAAGCAGGCCCTGTGCTTGCTGTTTCAGTCCCTGTGAGCCCATGTGAGTCTTGCTTAGTTGATTTGGTGGCATGTTCTCCTGGTGTGTTGATATATTCAAAATATGTTAAAATTCCCATGTTCCCATAAATAAAATCTAGAATGTTATATGAGTCCTATTATCTTAAGTTCAGTAGTTGATGATACTTTACCATAGTACAGCTCCATATTGATGTGTTTCATTCAATGACACTGAAACAAGAGTCAAAATGAGTTGGATCTTTGCCTTTTCTTCTTGGGCACATATATAAAATAAATTCATTATCTTCAATAAATTTAGGAGAACCATGGTTACTTTTTATAATTAGGAGTTTTATTTCCTATCAATGGTTCTAGACTCAAAGACAATTATAATTCTGTAGAAAAACCTAGGTGGAAAAGCTTGTTTGTTTTATTAGAGACAGAGTCTCCTGCAGCCTAAGCTGACCTCTAACTCACTGTGTACCTGAAAGATGATCTTGAACTCCTTGTCATCTTGTCTCTCCTTCCTGCATGCTGGTGTTGCAGAAATGTGTCACAACTTCCAGAAAATCAACAGTTTTCTTGTTAAATGTTTCTTTATACATAAATTACAAAAATAATTTCAATAAAAATGTTGGCTCATGCATTCACAGGTATTTTCACAAATATTCTGTGAAAAGATTCTTTATGGATTAAAACATATTTTTAAAATACTTATAAAAGAATTTATAGAAGATAAATCATAAATGTGCTCAGAGAAAGTACAGTATATTTTAAAACATAAAAATAACTATTTTTATCTGCTCTGAATTTTTGTGTGATTAAAACCAATAGGAGGGTCACATATCAGCCTGATCCTTACATTTATGAAGATGACTGCTCATTAACAAATTCCATTTAGTGAACTTTGAAGTCACAGTATATGCAGCTTAAAGAGAAGTTCATTTTATAGTCATATATGAAGGCTGTTTAAAAAAAAATACAACACCTAGGGGCTAGAGGAATGACTCAGTGGTTAAGAGCACTGGCTGCTCTTCCAGAGAACCCAGGTTCAATTCCCAGCATCTACATGGCAACTCACAACAGTTTGCAGCTCCAGCTCTAGGGGATTTGACATCTTCACAGAGACATATATGAAAGCAAACATCAATCAAAGTACAAGTAAGATCATCATAAAAATTAAAAAAAAAAACCTAACACCTACATATTACCCATCAACTCTCTAAAACTTAATGTTTAAAAGACAAACTCCCACTTTGATATTATTAAATACTGACACAAAACTTGAAATTTCTTTGTCTTTAACTAGAAGTTGTTTCTTTAAGAGTGAAAATGAACATATAAACATGTTAATTACTTCTTTCTAATAGGACTTAATGTTTTAATAAATATACATGAGACTAGCTTTGCATCTGTGGCAACAAGAGAGAAAATTGAGTATTTCAAAGACAAATATTTTGAAGTGCTATGTTACAGAAAATGTGGAACATGAATTTTGTTCTGCATCCACCAATAAGACTCTAACAAAACTAAAGTCATATTCATATATATATATATATATATATATATATAAAGACTATTTTCAGATATCTCTAATGCCTTAAAACTTTATATGTACTTCTAAATGTAGGCTAAATCTGGAATAATTTAAGAAGCATTATTTATTTAAATTGCCAAGTGTATTAATTTACATCAAATTACACATACTCTTTGAGCTCAAACTACCAATGAATAGAGTGATAGTATATAAAAAATGATACAATTCTATTTTTTTGGAGCAAATATAATATGGCTTGGTGTTCTTTCCACTTTGTATATATTACATTTCCTGAAAAAATAGATATCGTTACATATGGTATGTGAGAATTTGATGTGTATTAAATGTCAATTAACTTGTGAAGGCTTTGGATTTAGAATGGAAATATTGCTCACTGGTTATCTGCTTCTGCTCTGGCCACTAAATTTTGGTTGATGTCAATGTGGATATTTAGCAATTAAAATGGGACAAATGAACAAATAGGACCTAGCCTAGTAAATTCTTGTTTTTTTTTTTTTTTTACTTTATGTGCAGTGTTTTGTCTGCATGTATGTTTGTGTGAGGGTGCCACATCCCCTGGAACTGAAGTTACAGATAATTTTGAGCTGCCATGTAAGTGCTGGGAATTCAACACAGGAAGAGGAGCCAGTGCTCTTAAACACTGAGCCATCCCTTCAGTCCCTCCCCCTTTTGCCTAGTACATTCTTAAAGGGTGATTTTTCAGATCAAACTTCCCATTGGGTATTTGAGATTACAGAATCTTAGATTATTATAAACCTGAGAGAATGAAAGAAAGGTACACTAAAAGGAGAATGTTCCCATGGCTGCATAATTTAGGTAAATTATTTTCTGTTTCATTTATTGTGTATTTTTCTAAAAGAGAATGGAAGAGTCTAAAATTATTTAATTTGCATACATGTATAACTAGATTATGACTTAATAAATAGTATGTTTATTACAAATATAATATTACAAATAATAAACATACTAAATTCAATCCTATATTTGATTGACTCATAGAATTCAATTTATTACTAATGACTTAGTATTAAGAAGATTTAAAAGATACAAATGAACACCTAAGTGAAGATATATAATCTCCTAATTAGGATTTTCTGTCTTTGTGGAGTTGAGTGGCATTGGTCTTCACTCTATGTATGCAGTATAAACTTTCCACGCCATGTCTTATGTTTTTATAAAGTCTTCTGAATGTAGGCGTAATTGATAAAATCATTGACCTATGATATACATAACCTCTGACTCTCTTCTCTGCTTAGAGACTGGGGTAAGGCTGGAATCTATAACTATTTAACACATCATTCATTCCCATAGCACCCAACCGTATCTAAAAACATCTCCCCAAATCAGTTATTTCAGTTACACACACAAAATTCAATGCATCACTTTGGGGAGTCAAAGCATTTAGAAACTATGTGCCAAGAAACTTAGTCTAAAACCCAATATATTTTATTGTAAATCACAATACTAAAATTATTTATATGATTTTAATACCAAACCTCCATTTACTGTAAAAGGACATGGTATTAGTGGTATCAGGTCAATGTAGAGAAAGGAAAGGATGAAGGAATCACTATGAAAAAGATTGGCTAAGGAAACTAAAACATATGATTAGAAAGGAGCTCAAAAAACAAAACAAGAAGTGTAAGTCAAGGGGCAATCAGATCTGTGTTTGTCATGCTCAGACTTTCAAAAGTAAATCAGAGAACTTTGGGGCTCCTTGAAAAGAGAAAGTCAGAAGGAGACTTAAGATGATTCCAAAGGAAAGTGGCGTCCTAAAAATAATGAAGCAAGGTGTGAAAAGATTAATCTAGAATTTCAAAATTAAGTTTTAAACAATAAATTGTGCAAATAATACATGAAAAAATTTATCACCAAAAATGTACTGAAAAGGATAGTATAAAAATTGTCAGAATAAAAGACAACTATTAAATATAAAGTACAGAATGAAAATGAGGCATATGTAAAAAAAGAGTTATGGGGAAAACATGTGGCAAATATGTGTGTGATATAACAGATTAGGAAGCCCTAGAGTTATAATACCTCCTGTGATTAATGACTAATATCTGTATATTCAAATTTGCTCAATAACAAAACTGTCATACATTTTAGAATTTACTCATAAATTTTGCAAAACCAGACTCTTAACATAGAAAAGTAGCAGCATTTTGTAGGAAGTTTATAAAGAGCAATATTTTGAGGAAATGTTTATATAAATATATAATATGTATATATTTGTTAGAGAGAGAGAGAGCGAGAGAAGCAAGCAATAACATGAACAGCTGCTTTCAAACAACTTGCCAATTCTTCAAATAATTAAATGTAAAATTACCATATGATGCAGCTATTCTACTCCCAGGCATTTTCCCAGGATAATTGCAAACATATGTCCACACAGAAAATAATTTTGCATGAGTATTTATAACAGCTTTATTTATAATCACCAAAAAGTGGAAACAACCCAAATGTCCATCAAGGGATAAATGGATAAATAAAATATAGATTTGTATTCAGTATTATTGAACTATCAAGAAGAATTAAAATACTGAAGTATGTTGCAACAATGAAACCTAAATTCATTAAGTTATGTGAAATATTAAGCAGCCAATTACAAAGTTTATTATATAGTCAAAATAAAGCCCAGAACTAGGCATTCAAATATGGAGGAAATGGAGTTGTAGTTGCTTCAGAGTAGGAGGAGAGTCTAACTGAAAAGTGTAAGGATTCCAATCTGAATCTAAAGTTGATTGTTACAATGATTATACATGTCTTAGAACACCTAAATTCTAAGTGGGAGAGTTGTATGGAATATCAGTTATTGAAAAGTTGTTCCAAAAAGTCAATGGAATGAAAAACATATATAAGAGAAAGTAATAATCAAATCACGTTGATATCAATTAAAACAAAAGTTACAGGATAACTAAAAAATAATTATTTTCGTATAATAAAATATCTACATGCTGTAACATAGCTGCTAACATCCTGTGAAATGAGCACTCAATGCTTTCTGTTTATCTAGGGAAAAGATCAAGTTTTTCTAATATTATCAGTTTTATTCAGTTCTGTACTTATAGTATTTACTGTGTGCTAAAGAGATAAAAAAATTAATTAAAATTATAAAGATTGGGCACTTGTTTGTAGATGATAAATTTTTTTGAATTTTTTCCTTCCTTCCTTCCTTCCTCTTCCTTCCTTCCTTCCTTCCTTCCTTCCTTCCTTCCTTCCCTTTCTCTCTCTCTCTCTCTCTCTCTCTCTCTCTCTCTCTCTCTCTCTCTCTCTCTCTCTGTGTTTCTCTCTCTGTTTCTCTCTCTGTGTTTCTCTCTCTCTCTCTCTCTCTCTCTCTCTCTCTCTCTCTCTCTCTCTCTCTCTCTCTCTCTCTCTCTCTTCACTTTACATCCAGTCAAAGCTTCCTTTTCCTCCCAGTCTACCTCATATGGCCCCTCCCCTGTCTCCTCTTCCTCAGCTCTGGGAAGGAGAGATCTCCCCACAGATTTCAACCCACCCTCACATCTCAAGTCACTGCAGAGTTAGACAAATTCTCCCCCACTGAGGTCAGACAAGGCAGCCCAGTGAGGGAAACATGATCCACAAGCAGGCGATAGAGTCAGGGTAAGCTCCTGTTCCATTTGTTGAGGGACCTGTATGAAAACCAAGCTGCATGTCTGCTACATATGTGCAGGAACTCTATGTCTACCCTTTGCATGCTTTTTGGTTGGTGGTTCATAGGATTAGCCATAAATAATATAAAATATCTTGGTGTAACTCTTACCAAGCAAGTAAAAGACCTGTATGACAAGAACTTCAAGTCTCTGAAGAAAGAAACTTAAGAATATATCAAAAGATGAAAAAATCTTCCATGCTCATGGATAAGTAGGATTAAAATAGTTAAAATGGCCATCTTACCAAAATCAGTCAACAGATTCAATGCAATTTCCATCAAAATTCCAACACAATTCTTGACATACTTTGAGAGATCAATTCTCAACTTCATATGGAAAAACTCAAAACTCAGGATAGCTAAAACAATCCTGTACAGTAAGAGAACTTCTGGAAGTATCACCGTCACTGATCTCAAGCTGTACTACAGAACAATTGTAATAAAAATTGCATGGCATTGGTATAGAAACAGATGGGCTGATCAATAAAATCAAGTCAATGACCCTAAAATAAATACACCTACAGATACTTGTTTTTTGACAAAGAAGCCAACACAATATGATGGAAAAAAAACCAGTATCTTCAACAACTGATGCTGGCAGAGATCTAGTTAGAGATGTCTGCATGTAGAAGAATGAGAATAGAGCCATATTTATCACTCTGCACAGAACTCAAATCCAGGTGGTTCAAAGACTTCAACATAAATCTGGTTACACTACATATAATACAATAGAAAGTGGGGAATAATCTTGAATGCAGATAACATAATTTTAATATAGGAAATAAAATGGGATTTAAAAATATTCTACTAGAATTAATAAGTAAATCAAAGAAAATGATTAATTAGCTATCATGATGGAAGCTAATCTATTTCTTATTTTAAAGCAGTGAAGGAATAAATACTGAACATTAAAAATGTTTATCCAATATTAATGAACTACGTAG
Source organism: Tokudaia tokunoshimensis (assembly GCA_036184795.1). Taxonomy (NCBI): domain Eukaryota; kingdom Metazoa; phylum Chordata; class Mammalia; order Rodentia; family Muridae; genus Tokudaia; species Tokudaia tokunoshimensis. Next base: position 659,526 of record BTHU01000011.1, read on the forward strand.
AATATTATTAGATTATATTAGATGGGACATTTCCTCAAAATGGTCCAAAGACTCATTAGAAGCCAGGCTGACATTCTAGTGAAATTTTTCATTCACAAGCTAATTCTAAAATTTATGTGAAAGTCAATGATATTAAAAAAGAAATTTGAAGGAGATAGACCAAAAGAGATGTGACAACTCCATTTGAAACCCTGGACTTAGAGCATTTGTGATTTTTGAATTGAGGTTACTGTAGCAAGCCTATTACTCTATTTCAGAAACTGGCAGAAGAACAAGTTCAAGCTCTGCCTGGGCTACAGAGAGTTGGTACTTTCAGCATTAGTACAGACAAACTTAAGAGTGTGTTAAGACTATTGATGTTTAGAACTATTTGGCTAATATGTGGTTTCTTGAATCAGGATAAAACCACCACTTCTTACTGTAGAAATGGAACCATGTTCAATGCAAAGATGTTCCATCAACAGTGTTATTTCTATGTGGAAAAGGATCCTAAGAAGGGGTATAAGTAATTAAAATCCTAAAAATGCTTTCATTGGTAAAACTGTGTTGATAGTTAATATAATATATATACATACATATATATATTCATAAATACACACACATATATGTGCATATATATATATACATACACATAAATGTTAACATATGCCAAGTTATACAAGTGGAACAGAAGTGGTGGAGGTCACCATTAAAAAGCACCCTCCATATTCCTTTTAACAATCACATTTGCATTGCCATAATACTCTTTTTACAAAAACTAGATTACATTATAGGTTTTGAAAAATATTGTATGGAAAATCCAGTGTTTTCCCATTTAAAATTTAACTTTTCTTCTTAAATATCCATCAAAAATTGACTGTACTTGCCTAGCTCAGAATCACAAATTGTCTGTGAGACTTGGAATTACCTTTGGACATAATATTTTCAGTTTAATTGTACAATTTCAATTTTGTTATTTCTATCTATTTCCTCAATTTTTAACAGCACACTAGAACATATAATATTAAGCCATTCACCACTGTTATTATACAAAAAGAAACCTAGTTCTAAGTGATCTGTACTAAAAAAAAATGTGAATTTCCATTTTTCTCATATCCCATCAAACAACACAATGTCAAGCTTCAGAAATTTGGCCTATTGATACATTGTTGCTGCTGTTTCTCTGGTGTTTTATGTCCTTTGGGGCCAACGAACTATGTCCACATGAATATAGAACTTCTCTTGATAGCAGATAGCATTGCATGAGTGTCATTAATTCATCTTTGAATCTTTTCATCTGCTATTATCCCCCCGCCAAAAGTAAGAGATAATGATTTGCTAAAAACTTATGGGTTTGTTGACATAAATGGTAGGTATGAAGTTGAGGCTCAGGTTCTACCCATTTGTTCTAATTATACAGTGTGAGTACCTGTCAGTCACGTGTATCAGACCAAACAAGAATGTAGGGAAGTGAGGTATTGAAGCCTTGAGATGGACAATAAGACAGGTTTTCTTTCTCATACTAAATCCTGTAGTTCATTTATCATCCACCTTCACAATTCTAACATCTACATTAGTATTGAACTGGGAATGAATATCAGGTTGTATATAAAAAGGAGCATCTTCGCCTTCTTAGAGTACCAAAGGGTGTCTGCTGATATGTTCATCTTGAGTAAAACATAAAATATTCAGTTTCAAGTCTTAGCTTCAAGTTGATATTATGCCAGAACTAGAATTTACTTGGTAAAGTATTTACTTTCAATCTGTGCTTTTTTTAAAAAAAGAAAAAGGCTGCAATGATAGTGTGCACTTTTATGCAGCTTCTGGGGCTGTTGAGACAGGCAAATCCACGGAGCATCCAAGCCAGCCAGAATAGCCTGACTGAAGAACTCCATGGTCAGTAAGACAGTCTGCTCGGGGCTTCTGCATGGACATGCATATGAACACATATGAACACATACCCTCACTCTCAAATACTCACACACATGTACACACAGAGAGAATGTGAGAGAAAGAGATCACATTATTGCTTTTCCATTTATTCACAATCAAAGATGATTTTAAACTATCAATGTGTATAAAATAAAGATTAGCATAGCTATTTCTTTACAGGAAAAGGGTCTTTTCTACTTACATCCAGTCTGGGGACCTTATCTTAATAAAAGATACCTCATTGTTACTTCTGAGAATCATAATGTAGCTCTGAGAACTCGTACAATCTGTTTGGTTTGGTTTATGAAAGAAAAGGTCTTTTCAGTTTCTGTCTTCTTTCTCCTTTTCATTTTTTTTTTGGGGGGGGGGAGCACACTCTCCTGTATGTGTACAGGAGCACACTCTCCTGTATGTGTACTTATAAAAGTTAGAGCTAACCATTTAGTGTGTTTATCGGTCTACATCTTACATCTTACATATGGTTCCTCCAATGAACATGAAGTTTTGCCATTTTGACCAGACTAGATGCTTAGTGAGTTCTCAAGATCTGCATATCTTCTTGGTTGGTGGTTTAGTTCCTGGGAGCTCTTGGGGTACTGGTTGGTTCATACTGTTGTTCCTCCTATGGAGGTACAAACCCTTCAGCTACTTGGTTCCTTTCTCTAACTCCTTCATTGGGGACCCTGTGCTCAGTCCAATGGTTGGCTGAGAGCATCCACCTCTGTATTTGTCAGGCACTAGCAGACCCTTTTAGTAGACAGCTATATCAGGGTCCTGTCAGCAAGCACTTGTTGGCATCCACAACAGTGTCTGGATTTGGTAAGTGTATATGGGATGGATCCCCAGATGGGGTAGTCTCTGGCTCCAGCCACATATGTAGCAGAGGATGGCCTTGTTGGACATCAATGAGAGGAAAGGCCCTTGGTCCAGTGATGGCTGGATACCCCCGTGTAGGGGAGTTCCAGGACTGGGAAGTGGAAGTGGGTGGGTTGGTGAATAGGGGGAGGAGAGATGGGATAGGGGGTTTTCTGAGAGGAAACTAGGAGAGGGGATAATTTGAAATGTAAATAAAGAAAAGATCTAATTAAAAAGAAAAGAAAGAAAGAAATCACAGAGACTGCCCGATACCTTGAGGGAATGGAAAGAGAACAAGATAAAATGGGAAAGATAGTTGTTTCCAGAAAAAACTAAAAAGGTCTATATGTCTCTTCCTCTCTCCCCAGCAACTAAAGCTACAGGGCAATACTAAATGCCATCAAGTCCAATTTTTACATGGATGCTGGATATCTGAACTCACCTGCAGACATCACTTTACCCACTAAGCCACCTCCTCAATCTTTCTCCTGCTTTCTTACTGAGCTTCTTTTGTAACTCACTTTTTCATAAATGAATTTAACACTCGAATCCACGGAAATGTTTAAGAAAGTAGTTTGGTCTTCCAAAAGAGGCCATGGAGCGTATGTAGTAATATTGTGGTGTTCCCAAGACATTTCTTATCATAAGAAAGTTAGACTGGCAGAAGCCAGAGGGAAGCATCTTATCCAGCAAATCCGGCAAGGCAAAGGAGAGACCCACTTTAACAAGCCCAGGCCCTTTATAGCATAAGCTGTTTCAAAAATACAATGAATGTCTAGTAATGACTTCCTTTAAACATTGGCTTTATTATTTTTTATAATATCATATTAAATAATATATGTACATAGTTCCCATGCCATCTTCCCCATTCCAACTCTTCCTGTGCCCCTAAATTTCTCACAAATTTATTACCTCTTTTCTTTAACATATATATATATATATATGTATGTATAAATACATATGTACACACACAATATCTATTCATCTATATATATCTATATATCCATATATCTATACATCTATACCTATCTCTCTCTCTCTTTCTCTCTCTCTCTCTCTCTCTCTCTCTCTCTATATATATATATATATATATATATATATATATATATATATATATATCTTTATATCTGTCTATACCTGCTAATTTCATTTAATGCTGTTCATATGTATACATTTTAAGAGATGAGCACCTGGCATAGGATAATCTGTCAAGACTCCTTGCCTAGAGAAGACTGATTTTCCCTAGACTGTTAGCTGCAACTCTTCATTGAGGTCGGGGCCTTGTGAGAGATCCTCCATCTTCATAAGGTGTGAACTAGTATTATCATTAGCCAACTCTTGTTTAGGTGGCTATATTGTTAAGATTTTATGGGTGCAGCTTCCCTGTCACATATATAAGACTGTATTGTACTCCTACTCTCTTGTAGAAGGCACCTGGGCCTCGGGTTCTTTCACTCTTCACACAGACACACAGACACACACACACACACACACACACACACACACACACACACACACACACGACACCCTTCCATGGTATTCTCTGAGCCTTAGTTGTAAAGTTTGTGTTGTATATGTATTAGATGGAAATTGACACCCAAGGTCAGTCATTCTGTTTTGACCAATTGTGGATTTCTGTAGTAGTTGTCATTCACTGGGGAAAGGGGGTTTCTTTGATGAGGATAGGAATTCTATTTACTCGCGGGCATAAGGATAGGAATTAGGAATACAGGTGAGAATTAGAATTGCTGAATTTCCTTAGGGTCCAGGAAAATTTTGATCACAAGTTGTGAGAAAATAATAAAAGGAACAAAAACTAATATCACTGTTGATAACAAGAGAAGGAATATTCTCTGTGGATTTAATCTTCATTGAATTTTTAAAAGGTTTCATGTGTCAGCATGTATTTTCCTTTTGGCTAGAAGCTACACATATGAGCATCTTATGCTGGGATTTTTCATCTTAGCCAATTCAACTTTTCATGACCCTTGAACACATATGTCTTAACTGATTTAATATATTGGAAGTGAGTGAAAAATAATGTGAGTACCCTGCAGTTTGGCTGCATCATCTCTGCTCTAATTGTACATGTTTAGTACAAGATAATCAATGATAGCCTTTGTAAAATCTTTAAATTAATTGCTATCTTTCTAAATCTATTTATAAAAAGTAGTTCAGCTAAATGGGAAGGTTTTAAAAACTATGTAAAATACTTCTTTTTCTTCTTTCCTAACAAACATTTAAGAGTACATCTCATTTACCTCTTTCTCTTCCTTTATCCTTAAAACTTTTGTGACAGTTCAGCTATTGTTGTCTGCACAAGACCTGTAGGAGATCATGTAGCTGTAGTTAACATTTTAATATGTTGACTACATTCCACCTATTCGCCAAACATTGGGTTCCACTGTTTCTTTTGTTGCCTTGATGACTAAACCTTTGGCTAAAATCCTCAATGTGTCAGGGTACAGATGATTCTTGCATCATTCTTCTGAGGCAAAACATAAATATATATATATATATATATATATATATATATATATGTGTGTGTGTGTGTGTGTGTGTGTGTGTGTGTATGTGTGTGTGTGTGTGTGTTAGTATTTTCATATATAACGTTACACACATACAATAGCTGGGTCCTAGTGGCACATGGAATGGTATTTAAACTTTCAGGAAAAGGCAGATAACTTGACATGACATAAAATCTTTCCCCAAACCTTAGTTCCTAGACCCAAACTCTTTATTTCTATTTCTCAATAGTAAAGGGGAAAATAAATTAGAAAGAAAAATAAAAGATTAAAAGTCTGTGAAAGAAGATGAAAAATAAGCAATAACATTAGTCTTCATGAAATCACAAACTTGAAGAGATGTCAGACAGAAAGTCGATAACCATGCTGTTGTACTTTGTTCTGTTGATAACATACATTTTTTTTCATTTAAAGATCAGTTCAAAATAAAAACTTAACATTTGCATTATAAAGTGGATTTTATATTTATGGCTTGTTTAGAGTTCATTCATTCATTCATTCATTTATTCTTGACGCCCTTCAAGGTTGCATTGGTTAATTCATTAAGAGAAAAGTTCTATATTTTCATGCCTAATTATTAGAGTAATAAGACATAAGAAAAAGCAAGGAACCGAGGATGGGTAAGACCTGAGTGTCACCATTGCAGAGGCAAAACTCAGCTGGCAAGGATGTGGAGAAAGAGGAACATTCCTCCATTTCTGGTGGGATTGCAAGCTGGTACAACCACTCTGGAAATAAGTTTGGCAGTTCCTCAGAAAATTTGACATAGTACTACTTGAGGACCCACCTACCACTACTGAGCACATACCCAGAAAATGCTCCAACATGTAATAATAACACATGCTTCACTACGTTCATAGCAGCCATATTTTATTAGCCAGAAGCTGAATAGAACCCAGAAGATGTCCCTCAACAGAGGAGTGGATACAGAAAATGTGGTATATTTACACAAGGGAGTACTATACTACTCAGCTATTAAAAATATTGACTTTGTGAAATTCGCAGGCAAATGAATGGAAATGGAAAATACCATCCTGGGTGAGGTAGCCCAATCACAAAAGAACACACATGGTATGCACTTACTAAGAAGTGGATATTAGCCCAAAATCTCAGAATACCCAAAATACAATTCACAGGCCATATGAAGCTCAAGAAGAAGGAAGAACAAAGTGTGGATGCTTCAGTACATCTTAGAAGTGGGAACAAAATACTCATAGGAGGAAATATGGAGACAAAGTGTGGAACAGGGACTGAAGGAAAGGCCATCCAGAGACTGCCCCACCTGGGTATGCAACCCTTATACAGTTACCAAACGCAGACACTATTGTGGATGCCACGGAATGCTTGCCTTCAGGAGTTTGATATGGCTGTCTCCTGAGAGGCTCTGCCAGTGCCTGACAAATAGAGAGGTGGATGCTCACAGTCAACCATTGGAATGAACTTGGGGTCCCTGATAGAGGAGCTGGAGAAGGGACTGGAGGAGCTGAGGGGATTTCCAGTCCCTTGGGGAAAGCAACAGTGTTAACTGGCCTGATCCTCTGGAGCTCCCAGGGACTGGACCACCGACCAGAGTACACATGGAGTGACCCATGACTCCGGCTGTATATGTGGCAAAGGATCGCCTTGTACATCAGTTGGAGTGGCCCTTGGTCCTGGGGCGGGTGTTGAAGCCCAAGTGTAGGAGAATCCCAGGGTAGGATGGTGGGAGTGGGTGGGTGGGGGAGCACCCTCATAGAGGTAGGGGGATTGGGGAGGGGTGATCTGGAAAGGGGATAACATTTGAAATGTAAATAAAGAGAATATCAAAAGAAAGAAAGAGAGAGAGAGAGAGAGAGAGAGAGAGAGAGAGAGAGAGAGAGAGAGAGAGAGAAAAGAAAAGAAAAGAAAAGAAAAGAAAAGAAAAGAAAAGAAAAGAAAAGAAAAGAAAAGAAAAGAAAAGAAAAGAAAAGAAAAGAAAAGAAAGAAACCAGGCTTTCAGTCCAAGACATGGTCACAATCAGAGGTCAGCTCCTGTGAGTTTCTGATAGTAGCTACATATTTAAGTTCTCAGAACCCTGTCAGAACCTTTTGTCTTCTTTCAAATTTTGAAATAGTATTTTATTTCTCATGAATTTCTTACATGTATGCAATTTACTTTGATCATATTCATTCATCCCTCTCTTCCTGCTTCCAATTTCTCCTGGATATCCCCAACGTCCCTCTCCCAATTTCATATCCTCTTTTTCTTTTTATTACCCACTGAGTCCAATTAGTGCTACCCATATGTGCATGGGTGTGGAGACATCCACTGGAGTGCTGTCAACCTACCAAGGATGACACCCCTGAAGGAAATAGATCCTAATAGGGGCTTAGGGGCCTCTCTTGAAACCATATAGGAATTTTAACAACAACTACATGATCTCCTGCAGGTCTTGTGTAGACAGCAGCTGCTAATCTCTCACAAAAGTTTTACATATGGAAGAAGAGAAAGAGGCAAATGAGATGTGGTCTTAAATGCTTTTATTGAAAGAGGAAACATATTTTGCATATGTTTTAAAACCTTCCCATTTAGCTAAATTTCTTGTATAATTTGATTTAGTAAAGTAACAGATCTTATGATAGATAGAGAAGATTTTACCATGGCTATTATTATCTCTGCCTCCTAGAAATGTGATTTTTAAGTGAATATGTATAATTTCTATACTCCATTTCTGATGAATTTTCCTATGTTTTTACCAAGTTTTATAATTAGGCCTCTATTCAATAGGCTGTGTCTATCTCTGAGAAGATAACAAAGTAAGCAAAATGCAAAACTTGAATATTTTTCTGTTTTTTTATTTTTATTTATTTTTTATTTTTACTTTTTATTGGTTATATTTACATTTTAAAATGTTATCCCCATCCTGGTTTCCCTTCCACAAACCTATCCCATCCTACCTCCTGCCTGCTTATATGAGGGTGCTCTCCACCCACCCATCCACCCACTCCTCTCTCACTGACCTAACATTCCCCTACATTGTGGTATCGAGCCTCCATAGGACCAAGGACCTCAGTAAAATATTGTTTATGATGTGTAATTTCTTTTCAGTTTCTAACCATGGGGCTTTTAAAACAACTTTGTTTTATTAATGACTTAGATTAAAAGAGAGACATAGATAATTTTAATGAAAGGAACTTAAATATTCTGTTATTTGTTAGCCCTTCATGTATCTTTAAGTGACTTTTAAATTTCTTTTTTTTTTAAACCTCATTGGGTAAAGAAGGGAAAAGAAGAAATTCTGAGATCAAAACAGTAAATGCTAAATAAAACTTCTAAACCTTAAACTTCCCTTTATTTCTAAGATTTAATGACTATTGCCTTCAGTGTAGTCCCAGACTAATGGGGCACTAACTGAGCTGTGTTTATTTCAATGAAAGTCCTCTTGAATATGACTTCCTCTTACTAGTGACTATGAACTTTTCAGCTATAGTTTCTCCTGTCATCCATGATGAGTGCACAGAAGCATTTAAAACTGTTCTGATTCTTTTTCAGTAGGGTACTTAAGTGAAGCATGAATAAGGAAATTTTTTTCAAAATCTAGCCCTCATCTTCCTCCTAGGGCCACTGTAGAGGTAAACAGTAACCTTTTCAGTCATTGGAAGGAAGCAAAAATCATTACCATGTCTCATCTGGCTTCAGGCATGTTGCCACAGTATCTTCAACCTACATTTTAAAAATTACTTTTGGTGCTTACAAGTTGAGTTAAAAGACACTCTCAAATGTCTGGTGCTTACAGAGCCATGAACAAATCTCAGATGGGCATCAATTACTTGGCAGAGAGTATCTGTGGTTGGCCCCATGGAGCTACCACATAATATACTCTTGAGAATGTGTGGAAGAGCCCGGAACACATGAACACAGGGAAAAATTTCCTGAACAGAACACCAATGGCCTATGCTCTAAGATCAAGAATTGACAAATGGGATCTCATAAAATTACAAAGCTTCTGTAAAGCAAAGGACACTGTCAGTAGGACAAAACAGCAACCATCAGGTTGGGACAGGACCTTTTGTCAATCCTACATCCAATAAAGGGCGAATATCCAGTATATACAAAGAACTCAAAAAGTTAGACTCCAGAGAATTAAATAACCCTATTAAAAATGGGGTACAAGGCTAAACAAAGAATTCTCAACTGAGGAATATTGAATAACTGAGAAGCAACTAAAGTAATCAATATACTTAGTTATCAGGGAAATGCAAATCAAAACAACTCTGAGACTTCACCTCACACTAGTCAGAATGACTAAAATCAAAAACTCATGTGACAGCAGATGCTGGAGAGGATGTGGAGAAAGAGGAACACTCTTCCATTGCTGGAGGGATGCAAGCTGGTACAACCACTCTGGAAATCAGTTTGGTGGCTCCTCAGAAAATTGGCCATAGCACTACCTGAGGACCCACTTAAACCATTCCTGGGCATATACCCAGAAGATGCTCAATATGTAATAAGGACACATGCTCTATTATGTTCATAAGTAGGTATGTGAGTGAGCTAACCCAATCACAAAAGAACACACATGATATGCACCCACTAATAAGTGGATATTAGCCCAAAAGCTCAGAATAACCAAGATACAATTCACAGACCACATGACACTCAAGAAGAAGGAAGACCAAAGTGTGAGTGCTTCGGTTCTTCAGAGAAGGAGAGCAAAATACTCACAGGAGTAAATATGGAGATAAAGTGTAGAGCAGAGACTGAAGGAAAGGCCATCCAGAGACTGTCCCAACTGGGGATTCATTTCATATACAGTCACCAAACTCTGACACTATTGTGGATGTCAAGAAATGCTTGCTGAAAGGAGCTTGATATGGCTGTCTCCTGAGAGGACCTGCCAAAGCCTCGAAAATACAGAGGCAGATTCTCACAGACAACCATTGTACTGAGCATGGGGTTCCCAATGGTGGTGTTAGAGAAAGGACTGAAGGAGCTAAAGGGGTTTGCAACTTCATAGGAAGAACAACAATATCAACCAACCAGATCCCCCCAGAACTTCCAGGGACTAAGCCTCCAACCAAGAAGTACACATAGCTCCGGCTGCATATGTAACAGAGGATTGCCTTGTCAGGCATCAATGGGAGGAGAGGTCCTTGGTCCTATGAAGGTTGATAGATGTCCCAGAGTAGGGGAATTAAGGGGTGGGGTGGGGGTGGGAATTGGTTGGGTAGAGAAACACCCTCATAAAAAGGGGGAGGGAGGATGAGATAGCAGGTTTCTAAGAGGGGGAAATCCAGGAAAGCAGACTACAATTGAAATGTAAATAAAGAAAATATCCAATAAAAATTAAAGATGTAGTACTTTCTCCCAACCAAGTACTAACCCAGTCCAATGCTTCTTAGATTTAGAGATCAGATGAGAGTTCACATGTTCAGAGAAATATGTGATCACTCCTGGAAAGCACAGTTTCTATAACCAGTAAAAGTGTAAATAGATCTCACTGTAGTCTCCAAACCAAATTCTCTTTTCTACTCCCCTCCCTACATCCAAAGCTCTAGATGAGAACTCTTGAACTTAAATACACATGGGTCCCTTGTGACTGTAGTTAAAGTGACATTCTCATTCAGTTTTCTGAAGTAGAAATTATATTCTGCATATCTAAACAGCTAGTATGTGTTGTCCAGACTTTTGAACTGGAAACATACTTTTGAAGCAGAAATTCAGTTTTCTACAATGTTTGGGCCCATACAAGTGTTTTAGTTGCTTTCCTGTTACTATGATAAACACCATGGCCAAAAGCAACTTGAAGGAGGAAAGGATGTTTTATCTCATAATTTCAAGATAACAGTCCAAAATGAGGGAGGTTGGGGAAGGAACTGATGCATGAAACATTGAGCAGATACCATAAAGAACACTGCTTGCTGACTCACAGCCCTATGCTCAGTCAACTTCATTTTTTATCATTATTTTAATGTACATGTATGGGTATTTTTCTTATGTGTGTCTGTGTACTACCTCTATGCTCAGTTTCCACAGAGCCCCCCCAAAATGCCATCCTATCCCCTGGAACTGGACCTATAGATAATTGAGAACTGTCATGTGGGTACTGGGAATTGAACCTGAGTCTTTTGGAAGAACAACTAGGGCTCTTAACTGCTGAGCAAGCTCTCTAGACCCTCAGGTATAGATAACCCAGACCTACCCTCAGTAGACTGATCCCTCCCACATCAGTCAAGGCAATCTCTCACAGGCAGTGGGATAGGAGTTACTTGATTTCCATTACAAATAAGTGGAAAATGAAGCTGAGAATGTAGTTCAGCAATAGATCACTTGCCTAGTACACCAGAGCATCCTGGGCTTAATCCCCAGTACTGATAGAAAAGAACAAGATAAATGAATAGATAGATAAATAAATAAACAAACAAATATAGAAGTTATTAATATGTTTTTATACACAGATGTCTAAGAATACAGAACTCTAAAGAAGCATATCATCTCCTTAAACTTTTTCCTTAGGGGCAACTAAATTAACTACTCAATGCTTTGTTTTTAAAAATAGCTATTTCTAGAAGACTTTCATTATCTCAATTTGAAATAATCTTTCACTAATTTTTGAGATTTTATACATTAATCATATCTCTTTAAAAATACCTCTGTCATCCCTGACCCACCAAAAATTGTGTCCTTATTCTTTTTAAATTCATGGGATTCCTATTAGTAGTGCCTATATATTCTTAGATATGTATGAAACATTTGAGAGTGTTAAACCTACAAAAGACACACCCTTTAAAATAAAAGCCAAAACCTCTCCCTCCTTTGGCAGGTATAGCAGATCTCGGCTATGAAATATCTAATTTAAAAAATAAAAAGAAAAGAAATTAGACCTCCTAAAAAAAGAAAAAGAAAAGTGTTCCCACCTCACAACTTTTTGCTGGGATTTTGATTTGTTTGAACTTAAGCAGGTCTGCTGTATGCTATCAGAACCACTGTGAGTTTATATGTACAACTACCCTATTATGTCCAGAAAACACTGCTTCCTTGTCAGGCTCTGTAGTCAGTCTCAGATTCTTACAGTCTTTCTGCTTCAACTTCTCCAATGATCTCTGAGCTTTGGGTAAAAAATAGGATTCAGATGCCCCATTTGGGGCTGAGCACTCTGTAGTCATTTATTCTCAGCACCTAAGTCAATTGTTGTTCTGTGTCTCAATTACCATCTATTAAACTTCTTGGATAAAAGTTGAGATATGCAAAACTCCATGTCTATAATGATAAGTCTTTAGGAGTCATTTTAAAATTATTTCCCATTAGGAGAGTACTATTGTAGGTTCTACCCTAGGGCTGATGTCAAGTTATAGGTTCTTAGAACCCATTAACTCTCAGGTCTAGATTCCATGTTGTGGAGAGGGCCTTAAATCTAATCTGAATGTGTTTGGTTACCCCTATGCTATTTGTGCCATTGGGCATGTCTTGCCATACAGGTCACTATTGTAGCTCTTGGCATTCAAGTTAGAAATACTGATGATTCTTTTGTCCTCTAGTAGCATGCATTACATCTTCCAGCACTGTGAAAGGTAGCCAATAGAGATAAAATTTCTAGGTTATTTTAAAAAAATCTGGAATTCAGATTACTTTGCATTTAATAAGAACATTTTACATTTCATCTTTATATATCATTTGACTCTAAAACAAAATATAACAAAATATTTGCATTGTAAAAACTATTTAAAAGTTATCATTGTCACATGAGTAAATTACTGCTGGCTAAGGACTAAATGCCACTAGTAAATCATATTATTTTCAAATTACTTTCCTATTATACAAATTATGATTTATCATCATTTCTGATAGTCATCAAATATTTATTTGCTTTATAACTCCTGGAATGCTAAATCTTTACTAATTGCTTTTATTGACATTTGTGCTTTAAATGAAAATAGTAATTTATAGATTACTATTTGTTTATATATTTATATATATGCACACACATATGTACACAGTGTTATATAAAATATCTTACAATTAACAAGTATTATCATACAGCCAGACATACATTTATTGGAAAACACTTTTATGCTCAATTATAACCGCATTTTCATGTATACAACCCATATGATTTGATGTCCAATAGGAACATCATGGTTGAACTAGATAACATGCAGAGAGTAAAAGACTTTTGGAAAGACACACCACAAATGAGATATATATTTTATAGCCCTTGCCTCAAGGTTCAGAGTCCTGTCCAGAAGCGGAGGCAGAAAAATCCTAAGAGTCAGAGGTGGTGGATGACCCCAAGGAAACATTTTCCAGACAAAACAGGGATGACGCTCTTGTGAGCTCAGAGAGTCTTTATCAGCACACACACAAGACGAGTCTAAGTTCAAACCAGATAAAATCCCAGGATGGAAAAGAGGAAGTGGGCACAAAATCCCACCCCTAACCAAATAGTTATTTGGGATTGATAGCTGTTGGGAGAAGGAGAATTATTTTTCTCCCATGGAATCACCCTGACTGCATTAACCACACTCCGGGGCAAGCCTCATACTCAGGGATAGTTAGCTAATACAAAACAGTCTCCATTTTTATGTACTTTTTGTTGTTGTTTTCTTTATTTTGAGAGTGAGGGAAAAAACATGAACTCAGGTAAATAGGGAGGAAGGAGTATCTGCGAAAGAGGAAAGAAGAATAAATTAGGACTTATTGAAATGTTTTAAAAATAAATTTAAAAAGAGTATAGTGTTTAGTTTACGGATAGTGAAATACATGAGAATTTTCTGTATGTACACATGCATCTACTTTATATTTATTTTTTACATATTGTATATTAATATATACAATACATACATTATATAGACATAAATATTTTTATATATTATTTATTCTTTACATATTTAGATTTTATATATATAAGTATATATATTTATACATCTTATTTATTATGTACATATTTAATATATATTAATAAATTGACACTCATGAATATTTCATTAATTATGTTTACTTTATATAAACAAAATATATAAAAATAATATATGTAGACTCAATTTGCATTAGTAAAATGCACAAATTTGTCTTGCTTTGTATGCATCCTTAAAGATAGTGTGGAATACCAGGTTTTCAAAACATTTTTTCACATAGCTCTCTTTAATTTCAGTTGTATTTATGTTGGTTACATGCACAGAAACTTTATAGAGTGACAGTCAAGTGACTGAGCTATAATTTTGATGTGATCGAATTGACATGTTGTTCTGGCTTTCCATGAAATTTTGTTATAAATGTTGCCTATTTATATTATTGGGCCAAAGAAGGGATTTGAGAAGCCATGTTCTAGACTAGCCAAGATGGGAAGTCATGGCTACCACAAAAGTCTTTAGCTTATCTTGTAAAAGGTGCTTGGAGCTCCAGTGGTTTTAATGGACTTTCATTATTTCCTGGTATCTAATCTGACCTTGTGGTCTGAAATTGAATTGGATTCTTGGACTTCTTACTTTAGGAAAAATCAGAAATACAAGAATTAATGTGTATTTCAAACTCTGACCCATGGCTTTTCATAATTTAAACATTTACTTTTTTACTAAAACAACCACTATTAGTGAGCATTTATGTAATGTATTACACATACACCTTCCCTATGGTAAAGAATGTGGATGACATCTTCTTGCACTCCCTCCATCTGCCTGTTATAGTATTTTAGTCCCCCTTTGAAATAGACAGGCACGGCCCCTGGTCGAAAAAGTTTTTTAACCCAGAAGTGTTCTTGTCCAAAGGAAGAACAGGGACACCCCACTTTTAATTGGGTTATTTGCGTCAAGTCCAAGTGGATCAAGAACCTCAATATAAAACCTGATGTACTAAATGTAGAAAAAACTGGAAGGGAAAGTGGGAAATAACCTTGAACACATTGGTACAGGAGAGCATTTCCTTAACAGAACACCAAAGGCTCCAGCTCTGAGATGAACAAGTGATAAATGGAACCTCATGAAACTGCAAAGCTTCTGTAAGGCAAAGGAAATTGTCATAGGACAAAGCAGCAGCCTACAGATTGGGAAAAGATCTTCACCAACCCTATATCTGACAGAGAAATAATATCCAAAATTTACAAAGAACTCAAGAAGTTATATAACTAACAACCCAAAGAATACAATTAAAAAATAGCATCTTTCTTGTGTGTCAGACTCTCAGCCATTTGGAACACAATATTCTTTCATTTCTGCAGCAAATAACAGCGGCACCTATACTTATATGGCAGAAAATGCCTAAAATGCCTCTAGAAACCATTGCTGTTTTTCTCCATTCTCACTGGTGTCGTTTCTGACTCTATTTCCTCTATTACTTTTTGAGTAGTCTAAAACTTACATTTTTTTAAAACATGGTTTCTGCTCTTCCATCCCTCATTGTTGTTGTTGTTGACTAACAGCTCTTCATTTTTTTCAGGACTATTCAATTTACCTCAGAATCATAGCCTCCTCTCTTCCCAGTCTCACTCTTACAAATTCCTTCCCCCATTGTTCCCTCCCCATCTCCTCAAAGTACCACCCACCCTGAGACATCTAGTACCAGCAGGACTAGGCACATCCTCTCCCACTGAGGCTCAACTAGGCAGTCCAGGTAAGGGGAAGAGAATACAGGGCTTCTAAGGACTGCAAATTATTAAATGCTCACCCCATACAGTTTTTTTATTTTATTTTTATTTATTTTTTATTTTCTAAGTTTTTTTTATTTACATTCCAAATGATTTCCCATTTCCTCCATCCCCGAAAGTCCCATAAGCCTCCTTCCCACTCTCTGTTCTCCATTCCACCCCCTTTCCCTTCTCTGTCCTGGCATTCCCCTACATCCAGTCTTTCCAGGACCAGGGGTCTCTCCTTCCATCTTCTTAGAAATCTATTGATATGCGAATTGTGTCTAGGGTATTCTGAGATTCTGGGTTAATATCCCCTTATCAGTGACTGCATACCATGTGTGTTCTTTTGTAATTGGGTTACCTCACTAAGGATGATATTTTCCAGTTCTGACCATTTGCCTGGGAATTTCATGAATTCATTGTTTTTAATTGCAGAGCAGTATTCCATTGTGTAAATATACCACATCTTCTGAATCCATTCCTCCATTGAGGGACATCTGAGTTCTTTCCAGCTTCTGGCTATTATAAATAAGGCTGTTATGAACATAGTGGAGCATGTGTCCTTATTGCATGCAGGTAAAGCCTCTGGGTATATGCCCAGGAGTGGTATAGCAGGATCCTCCAAAATTCATCTGGAATAACAGAAAACCCAGGATAGCTAAAACTATTCTCAAGAGTAAAAGAATTTCTGGGGGAATCAGTATCCCGGACCTCAAACTGTACTACAGAGCAATAGTGTTAAAAACGGCATGGCATTGGTACAGTGACAGGCATGTAGATCAATGGAACAGAATTGAAGACCCAGAAATGAATCCACACTCCTATGGTCACTTGATCTTTGACAAAGGAGCTAAAACCATCCAGTGGAAAAAAGATAGCCTTTTCAACAAATGGTGCTGGTTCTACTGGAGGTCAACATGCAGAAGAATGCAAATTGTCCCATTCTTATCTTCTTGCACTAAGCTCAATTCCAAGTGGATCAAAGATCTCCACATAAAACCAGACACACTGAAACTAATAGAAAGGAAACTAGGGAAGAACCTTGAACATATGAGCACAGGGGAGAATTTCCTGAACAGGATTCCAATAGCTTATGCTCTAAGATCAAGAATTGATAAATGGGACCTCATAAAATTACAAAGTTTCTGTAAGGCAAAGGACACTGTCAAAAGGACAAAGCGGCAACCAAGAAACTGGGAAATGATCTTTACCAACCCTACATCTGACAGAGGGCTAATATCCAATATATACAAAAAACTCAAGAAGTTAGACTCCAGAGAGCCAAGTAACCCTATTAAAAATGGGGTACAGAGCTAAACAAAGAGTTCTCACCTCAAGAATATCTAATGGCTGAGAAGCACCTAAAGAGATGTTCAACATCCTTAGTCATTAGGAAAATGCAAATCAAAACAACCCTGAGATTCCATCTTACACCAGTCAGAATGGTTAAGATCAAAAACACAGGAGACAGCAGTTGTTGGTGAGGATGTGGAGAAAGAGAAACACTCCTCCACTTCTGGTGGGATTGAAAGCTGGTACTACCACTCTGGAAAGCAGTCTGGTGGTACCTCAGAAAACTGGGCATGACACTCCCAGAGAATCCTGCTATACCCAATACAGTTGTAAGGCAGCATTAGACATACATTTCTCTCATACTGTATCAAGGGCACATTCTTAATATACCTTTCTTGTGTTTCTCCATACTCTCAAACCCTTTTGCTGATGCCTTCTTTAAGGCATCTTTAAATATTGTAGTTCTTTGATATTTTCTTTATTTACATTTCAAATGTTATCTCCTTTCCTCGTTTCCCCTATCCCATTTCCCCACCCCTGTTCACCAACACACCCACTCCCCACTCCCACTTCCCTTTCCTGGCATTCCTCTACACTGGGGCATTGAGCCTTCACAGGACCAAGGGCCTCTCTTCTCATTGATGTCCAACAAGGCCATCCTCTGCTATATATGCTACTATGGTTCTTAAGACTTGATCTTAATCTTATTCATCCATGTCCATGGTTAAAATTTGCAACTCAAAAGCAAATCATTTCTGTATTTGTAATTCTAGTTTAGATCTCTCTTCTAAACTCCAAACTTGTATAATATTTGCCTTTCTATCTGAAAATCCTATATCCTATGTATCCAGAATACATTAGATCTGAGACTGAATCACTGTACTTCTATCCCAATTTGGCCTTCTATCATATTTCCTGCTTTAGGAAACGCAGCAACATTCCCCTATAACATTGTGTCTGAAGCCTGAGTGCTACCTAGGACATACCTACCCTGTAGTAGTTCCCACCCTCACCTATCCACCACACTATTCCCTCAGCAGCATAGAGGTAGTCTGTCAAAATCATTATCCTTTCTTACTGCCTGAGAGGTTGTCATAACCTGATTTTTTTCAGGTGATCTTGCTTCTTCAAGTTACACAACATACATTGATCATTCTATTTTGCAATAAATACCCAGATCTTGCCATGTTTCCATCTTTTTGATTCATTACAGCAAAAACCTTGGCCCAAATCTGGACATTCCCACAGCCACACCATTGGCTCTTATTTTATGTATGGCTACTTCCAATTTACAGTGTCAGAACTGAGTGGGAACACATGGGATTTTAAATCTTCTGAAGCCTAAGACACTGTCACAATATGTCACAAATATGCCCCTTTCTGCATTGAGCACATATTAATTATTGAATGGACATATAATAGATTGTTTTATATTGTGGTCTCTAAGTACTACATGCCCCATGTGTTCTATATGAATCTTGTGATTATACATGACCCTTTATAAGTTTCCTTGATAACGAAGACCTAATGCTTCACTCAGACATTATGTTCTGTTCAGACTTCAATGATTTGAGAGAAAGAATTGTGCGTTTAGCATCAATGATAAAAGAAAAAGCCAGAGAGAGAGAGAGAGAGAGAGAGAGAGAGAGAGAGAGAGAGAGAGAGAGAGAGAGAGAGAGAGAGAGAAAGGTGGTTTTTGAGAGACTACTTCTAACTGTCTCTCACTAGGTCACCTATTTACTACCTTCCAGCTTTGACATTCCTTTCATAGAGAATGCCAGGGATTATCTCAGATTTTCTAGATCAATGTAGCAGTTCATTCTTCAGGTAGACTCATTATTGAGTGAATGTTCCTGAATGTTTGTGGTGTTCTATCTTATGGTTGTGCAAGATGTCCTACTAAGGATCACACTATACCAAAAGCTCTCTAGAAGGGAGAGGAATCCCCATCCATAAAGCCAAGCTGCATTTGGTCAAATTGCTATGCTATCTATTTCACCACATTGGCCAATCAACAATGAAGACATTCAAAATACAGAAACTATGCATCAACCTGATTAGATTTTGAATGTAGATATTTATATTTAGGTAGAATGTTTTCTATTATGGTCAGGAAGAATTAGACTGTCATTTGCTGTCTTTAGATAACCAAGAACCAATATTCAGATTGAAAGAAACAGGAGAAGAATAATTCCCTTTTGGTTTAGTATAGTTTCTGATAATTTTAACATGTGTTGCTGTTGCTGTTATTTTATTAATGTGTTGTTATACAGGTATATCATAGTTAGCTATTAAGCTGACAGAATAGTATAAGTTATTATGTTTCCTATTTCTGTATAGTTTTTGAAATGATGAAATATTTTAAATATAAATTATCTGACAATGACTTCCTTTGAAAATCAATTAAATAACCAAGGGAATAGTATTTCTACTGGAAGATAAAGGTGAACATTTAACCCATGATGCTATTTTAAATGATTAGTCTTTTAATTTATGACTCTCTTTGAGCCTGAAAGTTCTAAAATGTGAATTAATTCAAGAGAAACATTACTTTTATGTCAAGTTTATCTGGAAGGCCATCTTATTGTCTGAAGATGCCCACAGTGACACACCTACTCCACCCAGATCACACCTACTCCAACAAGGCCACACCTCCAAATAGTGCCATTCCCTGGGCCAACCATATATAAACTATCACATTGTCCTCTTCTGATTTTTTTCTTTCAACTTTGGGTAGTCACCCCAAGACTAGTTAGAATTATACTAAGAATAATTCACTTAGTGAAGAGTATAGGAAGTGATTTGCTAGTTGCAGCAGAATCAATCTGCTTAGATCCAGTTATTGGAAAAGAAATCATAGAATAGAACCTCTTATAAATATTTCCTCAACAGAGGGCAGTCCTGTGCTTCTGACAGTGACATACATTATTGAAGTTGACTCACGGCCATGATTTTCTGCTTTAAATCCTTTTATTCTCCTAGTATCAGACAATAGAGCTAGCTCCTTTGTGGCAACATTCTCCAAGCAGTGTACTTGCCTTCTATGCTTGAAGGCACCCTTTTACTTAGGGGAACAGTCAGAGTCTGCCAAGGAGAGAAGGAAACCTCAGAGATAACATATCAATGTCACCAGAATGCACTGCTTTGACTTCTCTGTCCCTTGGGTTCCTAGAAACTTCATATTTGAAACATAATCAGAGATGACAACATGAATTTGAAATGAGAAAGATCAGAAAAGAAAAATTCTCTCCAGGCTTTCTTCCCCAAGTGGACTCAAGTTTATAAAAAAAAGCATAACAGTTCTGTACTCTTGAGTTGCACTAAACATTCACATAAATTGCTTATGTATTTCAATAGTTATTTTTACTTTGTATGTTCACAACAATTGTTCATTCAGGTCTACTCAATGTCTATGATTCATGTTCTATTGTGAACATCTCAAATAGAATGCTGAACACAGTTTTAGGAAACAATACTTTAAAATTGAAGTTGGTTCATCATTTTGCAAATGTCAATCAATGGTCAATAATTTTTCCCCCTGTCTCCTACAACCCATAGTCCTAAATCAGACACTCATACACTTTTCTGTTCAGTCTTGTATTGCAGTGACTTATATAGACTCACATATGCATGATCTTCCTTTAGACAAAAAGATTCTGTGTTCTCACACAACATTTAAAATAGTTCACAATTTGGCAGTGGTAGCTCAAGCCTTTAATCACAGCACTTGGGAGGCAGAAGTAGGTAGAACTCTGAATTCAAGGCCAGCCTGGTCTATAGATCAAGTTCCAGGACAGCCAGACTAGCATTGAAATCCTTTCTTAAAGGACTGGAGTAGCAGAGGGGGATTGTAACCCCATAGGAAGAACAATGTCAGTTGGCTGGACCACCCAGTGCTCCCAGGGATTACACCACCAACCAAAGAGTATACATGGGAGGGATCCATGGCTCCAGACACATATGTAGCAGAGGATGGCCTTGTCTGACATCAATGGGAGGACAGGTCCTTGTTCGTATAAAAGTTTGATGCCCCAGTGTAGGGGAATACTGAAGTGGTGGGGCAGGAGAGGGTGGATTGGTGGGGGAGCACCCTAATAGAGGCAAAGGGGAAGGGGAGAGGGAGTATATGAGATAGGGGGTTTGGGGAGGGGTAACTGGGAAGGGAAATATCATTTGAGATGTAAACAAATAATTTTATAATTTTATAAAAATTAAAAAAAACAAAATAAAATAAAATTGTAATTCACAAGATGTACACATTTTGAAAATGCACTAGTCTACTCTTAAGAAGATTATTCACTGAATCACAAGTGCATCAATTTCACCCCATCTATATTTCTGCCTGTCTGTCCATCTGTCTGTCAGTCTATATCTCTTTTTCTATCATATCTCTCTATCTCTGTATGCATCTGAAAAAGACCAGTTAGACATGTGAAATGTGGAATAGCAGTATTCAAAGTTCAGCTCAGAGTCTTTTCTCATTTATTGTCTAGAACAATTGTTATGGAAGCTCATGTCAATAAAGCTAGTGTTTGTGTGCTAACCAAACTAAATTATTTTAATGTAAAATTAGTTCATCATAGAATTTTTTTTCAGATCAAAGACTGAGATTAAAAACTGACAAATTTTTCCAGAATTACTCTGAAGCAAATATCATTATTAAAAAACTGATTCTTAGCCCCTTGTTTGGTTTCCTACAATAGTCAAATATCTATGTGGAATTAAATTGTTCACTGCATGCCCCTTTTGTGTTTTATTAACATTGTTACTCCTGAAAAAATTGTGGGAAAAAATGTTAAGACTTGGATTTGTTCATTGTTATTCAATAGAAAACATGTCTTTTTTCCTTCAATGTTATAAATTGTCCCTTAAAAACTAAAAACAGGAAGTGGGTCACTTGAAAGCACCAAGAAGAGATAAAAAGAAAGATATTTTAGACTACAATTTTTCTAAGGACAGTAAATTCTGTTAGAAAGTATTTTCAGCCGGGCGGTGGTGGCGCACGCCTTTAATCCCAGCACTTGGGAGGCAGAGGCAGGAGGATTTCTGAGTTCGAGGCCAGCCTGGTCTACAAAGTTAGTATCAGGGCAGCCAGGGCTACACAGAGAAACCCTGTCTCGAAAAACAAAACAAAAAAAAAAAAAAAAAAGAAAGTATTTTCATAATTTGTCGATAATTGCCACCATACTTCCTCATCCTCCTTTTCTTATAGTTCTGACTTTGAATAAAAATATTCTGTTTTTTAAAATGACTTTAAGACAGTGGAAAGATTACTAACTTTGAGGACTATGCATTTCCAAAACCTCTTTGCTACATTTAGGGTTTTTTTTCTTTATGGCCTATTGAGTTTATCAAGAGCTATCTGAAGGACCATAGGTTCCTTACTATTCACTGAAAATTGGTTTGCTTCTGTGGCTTTGCAACTGAAGAGAATGCCTACCCCGCCTCTAGAATCTATCAGTAACTCATAGTAGAATAGGGAGATAGATAGAGGGCCATCTGATTGAGAAGCCCAAGCAGGCTCATTGCTGACAGCTGCTACTGCCTTGAGTTCATGATAGCAATATCTGTGTAATACCCATGGTAGTAATTTACAGCTCTTCTCACTGTCATTCAGCTTTTACATCCTTCATATCCACCTTAATTACTTTCTATTGCCATGATAAGACAACACAACCAAAGCAGCTTATAAAATAAAGCATCTTTTGGGGGGCTTACAGTTTCACAGAGTTAGAGTCTATGGCCTTCATAGCAAGGAACATTACAACAGGCGGGAAGCAAGACAGATATACAGGCAAGCAGGAAGAAGCTAAGAGCTTAGATCTTGACCTATAAGAATTAGATGGAGAGAAAGCTAACTAGGAGGAAATGTGAGCTATTGAGCCTCAAAACTCACCCCTATGACACACCTCTTCCAACAAGGCCATCCCTCCTAATTCTTTCCAAGCAATTTCACAACTGAGGACCAAATATTCAAACATACAAGCCTATGGGGAGTCTTCTCATTCAAACTACCACACTATCTCTTTTTCTATGCTGTTCCTTGGGCCTTAACAAGGGTGATATCAGTATTTTATTGAGGGTTAAACACCCATCAATCACCTTCTTGAACAGTCATGTGTCTCTGTATTTGCCACTTTTCACTGTGAAGAGAATCTTCTCTAAGAATGAGAAAAAAAAATAAAAAAATATATAAAAAAGAATGAGAGTAATATTTGTTTATGTATATAAGTGCATTTATAAGGCAGCTTGGCACTGTGTCAATTTAGTTGAACAACAGTAGTAAATTACAGTAGGCCCTAAAGAGCTCATTGGCCATGGGTTTCTAGCCAGGTTTATAGTACCAGGTATGAATTTTATCTTGTTCATCAGAGAAAACTCTTGATTGACTCTATAACAGGTATACTAGTATTACACACAGCAGTTGGTATATCTTGCCTGGGAGGTTGTTATTATAGTTTGTAGGGATCTTAACAGGTAAGATCACTGATGCCTTTACTCAACCAGCATCTGCATTGTACCTTTCTTCCAGCAGGGGAGAAGCTTACAGTTCAAGCTTGAAATCTCTGTATCTTGCACCCTGAGTATATTGTATCTTCAGTAATAGAATCTTATTAGCTTGTTCTAGTGAGTAATCAAAAGGAATGGCAAGAAGTTACATTGTTCTGGAAACCTTTAACAAATCATAGGGAGTAGCTGATTCTGAGCACTGAGATTTAGCTTACTATCCCTGGGTGTTGAGTGCAACATTATTCAGTCATGCATATTATCACCCTTCTAACTCTCATATTTTTTAGTTAAATTTCAAAGTAGTAGGTTTTCTTATGGCTTTTCCATGTGCTCTTTGTTTTGGTTAGTGTTCCAGTTTTGCTCCCTTAATTCCCACATTCTCTATCTCTGCTTTATCCCAACCCAAAACACAAGTATCTATCTTTTCTATTTTCAAAAACAGTATACACCTGGAGAGCAAAGACTGGAATCATTACTGGGTTGCTTGTGAATGCCATGCATTTTCTCCTGATTAATAAATTAGCAATATATATTTGTTCATTTAACTATTGTTGTAGTTTCTTCCTATCTCCCGACCCCACCATTTACGTTGTGTGACTATTATGTGGAAACCTGATTTGCTGAAGTGTATGATTCCAATTACTATGTGAGTTAACAAAAGATAAAAACTCCATGTGATGAATAGATTGGTCATTTCATGCTTTCTTATCTGCCACATAGTTGTTGAGATGCTATAGAGCAAGAGCTGTTTGAGGAGCTCAGAAAGATAACAACAAGACTTGTATTCCAATACTTCACCATAGAAGAAAAAATTGAACAATAGACTTTGACACAAAAGCTGGTAGGAAGTAAGTTGTAAACTAAGAAAAATATTTTCAATTGGTTTATCTACGAACATCAAAACTGCTTACACACATATATTCTTGCGGGGAGCCAGCCCCAGTGGGAGGTGTTTCTTCTTGTTGGTTCTTCTTGAGGCAGTGGAGGGAGGAAGAGCATCAGCAGGGGTAAGACTTTGTCTTATAAAAATCTGGGGTAAGACTTTGTCTTACAGAAAATTTAGGGTTGCTGTATAATAAAAAGTTTACTTATCTAAATCTAAGTTACTATGCTAATGTAGCTTACGTGCCTTCTGTGTTCCTCTGAAGCCTGAGACTGCAGTCTCAGGCACTTAGCACCCCATCCTAAAACAGCAGGAGATTAAGTAAAGGATTAGTTGCTAGAGCCTTTTCCCTCTTTCCAGATCTAAGTCCAGATGCCTCTTGCTTGTCAGGCTAGGGAGAAGGTTAGAGCAATAAACTTCAATTTAGCCAGGAGAAGAGAATAACACTCCTAAAGAGAAAAACTTTTACATAAGTGAATATGCATAAACTCACATAAGTTCATACACAGCTTCAAACATAACAGATTTCATTTACACATTTCCACACAAATTCAGTTGGGCCCAGCTTGCAAGCATTCTCACAATTTCATACTTACACACACACACATGCATACATTCTCACAAGTACATACTTACACACACATCCATACTTACATATGCATATGGAGCAAAAGACCAAGCACAGGTGCAAAAAGAACTCACTTATTCTGGATGAAAAATGGACTCCAATATTTATTGCATAGAGAAAAAAAAAGCTTCCACCCTTTTAATGCTAAATGAATTAAATTCATGTTTGTAAGAAAAAAGCTTTGTTTCTTTTAATGACTAAGCCTGTCTTGTCCTTACCATGAGATCTGTCCTGTCACATGGTAAGGAGAAGCCTGTCTGCTCCTTCTGCTTTCTGCAGCATCTTCTTTTTTTTTCCTGTTTCTCTCTGCATTCTGCACATAGTTCTCTTAGTTGTTTTATGTTACCTATAGTTTCTAAGTTATTCCATTCTGCATTCTCCTTTTAATCTAGTTCCCTTCTGACTAAAGACTTCTCCTCAGTTCAGTTTTTCTCTCAGCTCTGTTCTTCTCACCTCTATTCCTCTCACCTAAATTCTTCTGGTCTGACTTTTCTCTTTGTCCTCAGCCCTTAAACATCTTTCAGAATACATGATCACATGTTAAAAAGTTCATCACAAGTTCATACAAAATACCAAGTCATAAATTGAAATAGAAGTTTACAACAGAGAATGTTTACATGCATATCCATTAGGAGTAATTATCTAGCTAAACATCTATCAATTGTCTTCTCTACAAGTTCATAGAAAGCTTAAAACCGTAACTAAGTTATAAGTGAAGTTTTGTATAGATAAACCCAGTCAATATTTTATCTTTTGTCCTAGCACCTATAATAAATCATTAGTTCCCTTTTTATGACCTTTGGTTAATTGTTTTTCAACCTCTTGTAATGTGCTTTGAGTATGAGAAAGTCCTACTCAGATTACTGATCTAAGAGTAGATCAGATTACAGATCTAAGAGTAATTAACTTGTGACACTTGGGAGACTGGCAGAGTTCTCATTGCAGTCTTGACTATCAGAAAAGGACCTAGTAGCAGTTCCATTATAAAAGGGCTTAATAATCACAGATATAATTTTAGGAATTCTTATAAGATCATCATTAAAACTTAAGTCATCTATTTGTCTACATAGCATCACTATAAGACAGTACATCTTTGTGGATCTGCAGAAATCTGGTTCAAAGGGGTGTGTTATTACTTATTGATTATTATATATGCCTAATAATAACAGAAAAAGCTTATTAATAGCAGGAATATTTCCTAAAATTAGTCCCTCACAGCCTTGCTCAATGAGGGCTCACCTGTCGCAGATTATATAGCAATCTGAAGCAGGCCATTTCAGGATGATCACCTGCTAGTATATTAGCTTGTCCCATTATAGCTCCTGGCGTATTCTGACTCATGTTGTAAGATAGGAATACTTAATCTAACAGTAGAGGTGAAAAGTCTAAGGCTTGGGAGGATAGTTATTTCCCAGAGGCTACCAGGTTGGTAAGCAGCAGAGCTGGGGGTGAGATTCAATTTTCAGAATTTTAATCCTAAACTATGTGTCACTGAGAGGAGAGTAATCAGCCAGGTCCTGGGGAGATACAGTTGGTTTAGGAAAACTTAATGAGGAGATATTGTAAATCTAGACCCAGAAGGTACAGCAAGAGCTTCAATAGTCTTGGGGTAGAAAAAAGACACAAGGATGAATTAATCTACAACACCTGCAATAACAGGTGACTTAAAGAGCAAAAAAAGAAAATGCATTGACTCAGAATTCTGTAGGCTGAAAGTCTGAAGTATTAGCAGCGCTCATTCATTTCTTCTCTTGCAAATGTCTTACTTCTCCATGGTCCTCATATGGTCTTGCTTCATTATATATGTCTGTATCCTAATCTCTTTTTCTAATGACATCAGTCATTTTAGATTAAAGTTCATTTACATAACCTTTCACTACAATGATCTCTTCAGCAACCCTGGTGCAAGGACATTCCAAAGTACTACAAATTGGGCATCAATATAAAATTCTGGATGGGAAGGACAACATCTGAGTTCACTATTGATAGTTAAGTTCAGAGTAAAAACAAAATCACATGAGCACTCACATGTATGCTGAAATCTAGGGCAGAGAGAGCGCAAAACCAACTAGGATTTTATCACTAAGGAAGAAGATATTTGTAAGGATACCAGCAACCATTTTCAAGATATGTATCTCCAAAAAGATCTTAGACTTTCACTTGGAAATCATAATAGAAAGTTAAAATGAGTTTTGAGAATTTGTTTTACATAGGTAAATCATTCATTTAAAACTGTATATTTTAGAAGACATAAACACTTTTTATAATTTTATATTTTGCCATCTCTAAAATAATAAGAATATTTATCTAGGAATTGTAATTAATTGTAGACACAAGTCTTATACTCTTGAAAATTTTTAATGAGACTTTGCATTACATTCAGCATCTATATGAAAGCTATGTAAAGCTACAGTATATCAGAGAGCATTTCTTCCCTCATTCTAGTAATACTTTAAGATAAAAATCACTTCATGATCAAAAGCTAATAAGTGATTTGAGAATGTGGATAAGGGGAGTACTTGTAAACTCTTGGTAAATTAGTGCAGACATTATGGAAATTAGTATGGAGGTTCCTCAAAACACTAAAAGTAATACTACTGTATGATCTAGTCACTTTATATGCCTGAGCACACATAGCACACATCCAAGTGAAATGAAATCAGTATGCTAAAGAGACATTTGCATTCTCATGTTGGTTGAAGGATTGTAAAACTATTTCTATGCTTATAAAATGCTTCACAATGATTTGTGTATATAACAAAATTCAATTTTATGAGCTACCTGTTCATCACATATGAAATGTGAATGAATTTATTGCCCTGTATTACATGAGCTTTATCTAGTTCACATTGCCTGAGTGATTTTGTGTGAATCCTAAGAAATAATTTCTACTTGTTCCACATTGCTGAGTGATGATCCTGGTGGATTTGCCTTTCTAGTCTGCTTCTTGTTTATTTTCATGAAGCTATTTACTACTATTTAGGCTGCCAATGTTCTTTTTATTCTCTGCTTCTGGTGGCATGCTTTATACCTTGGTGTCAGTCCTCAGGGACAAGAGTTGGAGAAGTCAGTAAACAAGCTTCACAGACTCACAAAGGTTTCTTTACCACCCTCCACAACCCTGGAAGTCTTAGTTATGAGTTAAGCAAAATGAAATATGTAATTCTAAAAATGGAGATGACTTTCAACAGAAAGAATTTTCTATTTCCTTTTCCTGTCACTGCACTCCTTGTATGGAGTCCTAGCTGTTCTATCCTCATAGCTTAACCATCAATCACAATTCAGAAGAACCATCACTAACTACCTTGATTAGTGCATTTTGTTTACATATATTGAACTAGCACAGTTCATCCTATAAATATGTATAAAAATTTTACAGGCTTATCAGTTTTTTAAATTTAAAAATAACAAAAATGGTACATAACCTTGGTTGAGTGAAAACAACAGCAGAACCTCTCAGAGGACAACATGCTCCAATCTGCAAACATAACAGAGTATCATTAATAGTGTTAAGGATTGGTACTTGCCCATGAGATGGATATCAATTTGGGCTGGTTATTTAGTGGCCATTCCCTCAGTCTCTCTGTTCCATTCCCTGTGCCTGCATTACTTGTAGACAGGATGAATTTGAGGTTGAAAGTTTTGTGGATAGGTTGGTGTCTTTATTGCTCTACTAGGGTTCCTGTCTGGCTCTAGGAGGTGGTCTCTTCTGGTGCCATATCTTCAATTTAGTGAGTCACAGCTAAGGTGACTTTGAATTTGGATGCTTCCCTTATCCTAGGTCTCTGTCTCATCCTGAAGATGTCCCTTATCTCCTCACTCCCATCAGTTACAGATTTCCATGGCCATCTAGCCATCCCTTCTGTTTTCCCCACACCTGATCCCGAATCTTCCATTTCCCTCTCCATAACCTTCCCTCCCAGATCCTTTCCTTCCATCTGCCTCTTCTGACTATTTTATTCCCCCTTCTAAGTGAGATTCAAGCGTTCTTGCTTGGTCCTTTCTTCTTGTTTAGTTTCTTTGGGTCTGTGAAGTGAAGCCAGCATTTTTATTGGTTCTGTTTTGCAATGTGGTAAGTACCTAGAAGAGCAACTTTAAAGAAAGATTTATGTGGCTCACAGTTTCAGTATATAGTCAACTTGTCTCATGGCTTTGGGCCTTTGTTGAGGTAGACAAGATGATTATCAGAGCACAGCAGAGAAAAGAGGGCTGCCTTTTCTCCACTCCCTAAAACAATGTCACTAGGTATGGAACAAATTTTA
This sequence comes from Tokudaia tokunoshimensis, assembly GCA_036184795.1. NCBI lineage: Eukaryota > Metazoa > Chordata > Mammalia > Rodentia > Muridae > Tokudaia > Tokudaia tokunoshimensis. Next base: position 688,973 of record BTHU01000011.1, read on the forward strand.
TCTTCTGAATCTCTGGTAGATATTTCATATTTAATTTATAAAAGTACATTTATAAGATAAAGTGTTGGAAATGCTTTAAGGATTATAAAAATAGCATAAATTATTCTTTTGATAAATGTTTTATAGTAAAAACTTATCTTTAACACATGCAATTGTGGCTTAGACAATTCTTCCTCTTTACAGAAGTACTGGATTAGTAAAACTGGATTTTTAATAAATGGTGTTAGAGTAATCAAGTGAGTATTGATTTTTCTGTTGAGTTCTTTCCGCTTAAACTTCCATGGACTCAAAGATGAGGAACAGAATACAAATTCCTGGCTTTGAACTGTTGATAAAACTTAGAAACACTGTTCATGTGTTAGAATGCTGCTGAATAGCAGGAAGAAAACTACAAGTGCGTGCTTGGCATGATCTGTTTGTACTCTGTAGCTATTTATCTCTGTCTCTTCTGATTGGAAGCAAGAGTTGGTGGCTGAGCTGGTAACTGCCCCTCATGACTCTGTATCACTGTCTCATCATGAGCATTCCATGTTCATTGCCCACTAGCCTTATGTGGTAGATTAAGAACTGAATGAAGATGGAGGGAAGACTACACAGAGGAAGAGAAGGCAATGACTAAAGCTAGGAAGAGGACACAGGTTGTAGAAGGCTTTGGAGTTGTTACTAAGCAATAGAAATAGTGAGTGGAATAGGACAGGGGAAAATAGGAAATACAGGAACTGTAAAGAAGATATAAGAGATGGGAGGGGAGAGGGCAAGGGAAAGAGAAAATGGGAGCAGAAGGAGGAAGAAAGAAAAATATAGTAGGAACAAGACTCAATGGAGAAACTGAGTCAGAAGAATGACTAACTCATTGGGTTCCTATCATCAGAAGTTCCTTTCACTTACTTCTATGGATGTAACTAACTCCTTGAGCTGCTTAGTGACATAGAGGAGCACTTTAATTCTTCTGAAATCATTTACCTGTCTACCACATATGTCCACACACCTTTGCAAAGAAACTTCTTAACCATAACAGAAACAGAAATGTCAGAGATCCACTAGTAAGCATGACTGATGGGTTTCATAATAAAAGACAGATCCCAAAACCTATTCATAGCTTTGCAAATGCTACCACATATATGAAGCCGAGAAAGAAGATGGTGTGTGAGTCTAAGTGTGGGCAGCAATAGGAAGCAGTGATAAACAGAAAGGCAGCTTGGATTGGACTCCAGCTCCAGGCTCTGTTACAGAGATGAATTCCTAACTGTGCTGTTTTTCTAGAACAGCTAGAATTATGATTTTACGTGAGTTCTAGGCTTTAAAGAGAAGGACAAATGACTTAAAAAATAACCAGTCTAAGGTAATTAGCTGGATCTGATAATGTTATATATGCAAGTAACAACAGGCTGGTGTGTGTGTGTGTGTGTGTGTGTGTGTGTGTGTGTGTGTGTGTGTGTATGTGTGTGCACATAATAGCATACATTCATGTTCATGCATGTTGCATACACATGGGTGTCCACATGTGTTCATCTGTCCAAACGTGGAAGCTAGAACAAGCAATATGCCTACTGTCTTCCTCCATTGCTTTCTTTCTTATTTTCTCAAGATAGTGTCTCTCACTGAACAGAAAACACTATTTTGAGTAGGCTGGCTGGTAGAGTACTCTTGAGATCACCTGACTCTGCCCACTACCAATTCTGAAGTTGTAGGCATGCACCTTCAGGAGTAACTTTTTGAATGATTATTAGGGATTTGAAATCAGGTCATCATGATTGCATAGCAAGTGCTTTTACTTAATGAGCCAACTCCACAGACCCAAGAGGCTGATTTTTGATAACCTTCTCACAGTGACAGTTTCTTCAGGACATAGACCAATAATCCTTTTCAGAGATTTTGGTTTTTTGTTTATTTTTAAGATTATAATTTAATTACAGTCTTTCCTTTCCTCCCATCAAATCCTCTTATCTATCCCTTTCAAATATTCTTCAAATTCATGGTCTTTTTTTAATCATTTGTTATTATACATATATATACACTCTTCTTATTATATTTCCCCAAATATATTGAGTCCACATACTATTATTTATGTATATGTTTTTAGAATTGATCATTTTCCCTTCACAAAGATTGGTCTGGATATTAGTTTATGACACAAATGAAATTTTAGTCTGTTGTTTAGTCTTTCACTATTTCTTCTCTGTAAACTTCCATAGAATAAATCTGCAATGTATTCAGTGATGAGTTGGGCTATACAGTCAACCTGAGAGACACTAAAATGAACAGTTGAAATTTTCTATCCCAAACCTCCTGTTTTTGTAACAATATGAGACAATTGGGTATGGAAAGAATCAAAGCTCTACTTCCCATGTAAGGGTTTCATTTGACATTAGGAAAATCCTCTTACCTTAACAAAATTTCTAAGTTTGATGCCACATACCTCAATTATTTTGTTATCCTCTTACTTGATCTAGAATTCTTCTTAACTCTATAACATTTATAAGATGGTTTCTTGTTTTAATGTTATTCTCTGGGCAAACTTTCTTAGTAAGATTATTTCATTTTGTGCTTTCTTTTCTTATATGTCACAAAGGAGAAATATTTTTAATATGTTTATTTTACTTAATTTACATTTTTGAATAATACAATATACTCATTTTCTAGGGAAAGTCAGTAATATCCTAGTTTTACACTTATACACAAGTAAGCAAACACATGAATTAGATATCCGGGAAGTTTTGCTTCTAGAGTGGCATCTGCTATTGAGTAAAAGTCACCAAATTTCCTTAGTTCACACATATTTCAAATACAGGAGAACTTTTGCAGTATGTTGTATGTTGTAGTGTATATTTATCTTTATTTGAAGTTGACCATGAAAATATTCAGAATGAATGATAATGGGCAGGAAAGAGGTAGTAAGTAAGTCCAGAGACCTTGGCCAGATGATGATTTTAGGATTTTCACATTTCCCTGTATCACTTATACTATCCTACTCTGGGGGCTACAAAGGGACAGCACACTACAAAAGGTCCTCTTGCTAGCCAGAAGAGGTTGGGGAAAGATGTTGGATGAAAATGGGAACCATGAAATGTTACTGAAGAATAAATATACTTGTAAAATCACTCACCTGAAATATTGAACAACTTTTAGAGTGCTAAATTTAGGGAGTTGTACAGAAGTAAGATGAAGTTACTGAATTTAATAAAAATTGCAATTTAGAAGTATGGGAAGATCATTTCCCAGTTAGTTGGTTGCCTCTTTGTCTTTTTGACAGTGTCTTTTGCCTTGCAAAAACTTTGTAATTTAATGAGGTCCCGTTTGTCTATTCTTGATCTTAGAGCACAAGCTATTGGAGTTCTGTTCAGGAAATTCTCCCCTGTGCCCATATGTTCAAGGTTCTTCCCTAGTTTCCCTTCTATTAGTTTCAGTGTATCTGGTTTTATGTGGAGATCTTTGATCCACTTAGAATTGAGCTTAGTGCAAGGAGATAAGAATGGGTCAATTTGCATTCTTCTGCATGTTGACCTCCAGAGGGCTAATATCCAATATATACAAAGAACTCAAGAAGTTAAACTCCAGAGAGGCAAGTAACCCTATTAAAAAATGGGGTACAGAGCTAAACAAAGTGTTCTCACCTGAAGAATATCTAATGGCTGAGAAGCACCTAAAGAGATGTTCATCATCCTTAGTCATTAGGAAAATGCAAATCAAAACAACCCTGAGATTCCATCTCACACCAGTCAGGATGGCTAAGATCAAAAACACAGGAGACAGCAGTTGTCGGCGAGGATGTGGAGAAAGAGGAACACTCCTCCACTGCTGGTGGAATTGCAAGCTGGTACAACCACTCTGGAAAGCAGTCTGGTGGTTCCTCAGAAAACTGGGCATGACACTCCCGGAGGATCCGGCTATACCACTCCTGGGAATATACCCAGAGGCTTTACCTGCATGCAATAAGGACACATGCTCCACTATGTTCATAGCAGCCTTATTTATAATAGCCAGAAGCTGGAAAGAACCCAGATGTCCCTCAACGGAGGAATGGATTCAGAAGATGTGGTATATCTACACAATGGAATACTACTCTGCAATTAAAAACAATGAATTCACGAAATTCCTAGGCAAATGGTCAGATCTTGAAAATATCATCCTTAGTGAGGTAACCCAATCACAAAAGAACACACATGGTATGCAGTCACTGATAAGGGGATATTGACCCAGAATCTCGGAATACCCTAGACACAATCCGCATATCAATAGATTTCTAAGAAGATGGAAGGAGAGACCCCTGGTCCTGGAAAGACTGGATGTAGGGGAACGCCAGGACAGAGTAATGAGAGGGGGTTGAATGGAGAAAAGAGGGAGGGAAGGGGGCTTATGGGACTTTTGGGGAGGGAGGAAACGGGAAAGGGGAAATGATTTGGAATGTAAATTAAAAAAAAATAATAAAATAAAATAAATAATTTAAAAAAAAAAGAAGTATGGGAAGATCTTAAGTATAAGGGGACTGCAAAATTGTCAGTTCCTTAATGTCCCATCCTGCTGGGTTTTAGGACTTCACATCCTAAAATATGACTGTAAACTAATTTTTGTTCCTGCTCCCAGAACTTTATAGAATCTTCTCACTTAATCCTACAATTGCTTCAAGTAGCATCATCCCCACATTATATTCAAGGGGCACAGTTTCAATAGGTTTTGTGTTCATCCAATAAGGCCAGCCAGGAGCAGCCAGAAATGGAGCTTAGAATTGCATTGCATATCTCTAGAACATTCCAAGCTATGTATAGGGGTAGATAACCCTGTGTTCAACCCAGAAAATATTTTTACCATTATTCTTTAAATCTTTCAGTTTTGAATGTATTTGTTTGTTTGCTTTCTTGTTGTATAAGAGTGTCCATGACGGGAACATATTGTAGAGGGCAGAGAAGACCAAACAGGAATGTTTCTCTCATTCCACCGTTTGAATCCTGGACTCTAAGTCAAGTTTTTAAGCTTGGCAGCAAGTACATTTATCCACTGAATAGATTATCTTGACTCCTCTGTTTTTCAGGAAAAAGTGGCTTATGAATTAATAAAAAACAAATACTTTTCACATCCTAACAAAAGCACATATCTGTACTTTGGTGCAAATATGAATAAAAATCCATATTATAAATATGAAAAACTAGACACTCTAAAAATTTAGTACTGCTCTGGATCCCATCTCTATTAAATGGTAACTCAACCCCAAAACTGTTTAACCAATGTCTGTGTAGTAAGAGATTGGAATACACCTTTTAACAATTTTTTAAAAGATACAGTGAAATTCACTAACAAAGATCTGAAAACAAGGGTTTGATTATGGAAAGTGTATATTTTATGACTTTATGTTTAATTCTAGAGTAGAAGTGAAAGTTAAAAGAAAGGTAAATAAGGCCAGATGATAATTCTTCCAAATTCTAGCTCCTTCAACTGTTTAACCAATGTCTGTGTAGTAGGAGATTGGAATACACCTTTTAACAATTTTTTAGAAGATACAGTGAAATTCACTAACAAAGATCTGAAAAAAAAGGGTTTGATTATGGAAAGTGCATATTTTATGACTTTATGATTAATTCTAGAGTAGAAGTGAAAGTTAAAAGAAAGAAAAATAAGGCCAGATGAAAACTCTTCCAAATTCTAGCTCCTTCATATAATTGACTATGTTACAGAAATTAGGAATTAAATTCTTTATTGCTGTTATTCTTATTAATATAATTAAAAATGAAGGAACTCTTGGATTATAAATAAAAAACAAACTTAAGATAACAGAGTGGAAGAATGTTAATATTAAACAAAGTTTTGAACATCTAAGATTAGATAAAACTAAAGGAAAACAAAGGAAACAGAATATTTAATTTAGCCCTTCATATAAGGAAGAAGTTGAAATGATTGCAAAACTTGGTTATGGAGGTAGTCTAGGAAGTGAAAAATATAGATCATAAAATCAGTTGACAGTGGATGTGTGCTGGGACATGCAGGCACAGAGCAAGAAGGAAGCAGTCCAAATCCTGCCAGTCACAGGAGGAGATTTTCAGGCTTTGGACACATCTCAACCTCACTTTTGTTCAGGACTGGCTTCCTCATTCACATGGCTTTTTGGCCCCATACCGTAGTACCATACATGCTAGAGCAAGGTTATACCTTCTGAAGGTCTCATAACTTCCCCAAACAGTGCAGGCAACTGGAGATAAGTATTCAAACTCTTGAGTCAATGAGAGGCACTGCTCATTCAAACAACCACAGAAGCCAATAGGACAGAGAGCCTCAGTGTGTTTCCTCATTATATATTTGGAGATGAATGGAAATGATGGGGTACTTAAAGAAAGGCAGGGATTTCTTATGAAAGAAAACTATATTCCAGAAACTACTTTATGATGTTGAATTAAAATTGTGCACATTCTGCACATGACAAGTATAACAAGGTGTGAAGAGAGTTATAAACCACAGAGATATGTGACTTTTGGTAACTGAAAACCCTAAAAGAAAATTAGACACATGTTCTCTTGTAGGGGTAAAGAAAAGAGCCTTACATTAAGTAGCAAGAAAATTGCTTACAGACAAAATGCACAGACAACAATGGGACTTGACCTCCTCATGTCAGAAAGCATCCTGAAGAATGCAAAGGAGAGTAAAGGAGTATTCCAGAACAGCCTGGGTCAGGCTGCTGATATTTCCAGAGCTGAAACACACAGCCTTCTGGTTAGTGTAGTCAACACAAAATGGAATTACAAGAAAAATGTGTTCTAAATAAATTTAATTAAATGTCTGCTTCTCTTCCTCCTGTCTCTCTGAGAACAACGTGCCTTAGGTTTCTAATAACTTACACAGCTCACAGAACTCTGTGCTTTTTCACTCTCCTACATCACATTATGTTCTATTAGATTTTGAATTTGAGTGTTGAACTTGATCAAATTCAAAGTAAAGAAACGAGGCAAGCATATAACATCCAAGTCACATTTAAGAAATCAATTTTGTCTCTTTGAAAACACTTTTAATAAGTTAACTAATCACAACATTCTGTCTTAAGATTGCTGTTTTTTCTTTTTCCAGCAGACAGTTCAGAATTTTCCTTGGAGTTTCCTTACACATGTGGATTAATTTGTAAAGGGAGGGTAATAATTACAGTCCCTTCCCAAATTAATTTTTCCATTCAGAGTTCTAATTGCCAGCTAGTTGCTCTAATTCAACAGAGGCAAATCAGAAGTCATACATTTTAGCAACTTTAAATTAGTTGGGTGGTTTGCTGAAAACAGTAAAGCACAAGGGCCCTATACTCTATGCCAGGCTAGCAGAACCACCCTGATGACCTGGAAAGAAAAATCAACTAGACCCAACTAGGTATTTCCTGTGTTTAAACTTCCTAGTATGGAGAGGTGAGTAATGTGGTGAAAGGGACAGAAAACCCATTAACAGCTCCACATCATGTGGGCGGTGATGCAAGGGCAGTGGAAAGTGTGTGTGGATTGATGCTGTGAGGTGGGGAGTGCAGACTGAAGAGAGCACACCATGTCTCAGGATGAAACACAGACTGGCATGCACAGTTTGTTTCTATTGAAGACCACATCCAGGAGCTGGAGCTGCTGTTCTTCAAGAGATATAACTCAGTAGGAAAGTAGATGAATAAATCTGCAATTAAAATACAGAATATGGGGCCATATGATAGCTCTGTGAGAAAAGTGCTTGCCACTAAGCCTGACAATGTGAATTCAATGCCTGGAACTCACATGGTTGGAGGCAGTAATCTTGAGACAGAATGCTCTGACTAGTTAACTTATTATTTTCTGAGTTAATTTGATATTTCTCCATGTGTATGCTGTAGCATCTATACCCCCCCTGTTCCCCTACAAGTAAATGAACAAATGTGAAAACATTAGCTGGTGTCCTGACATCTTTGGAATGTTATTCTAAAATGGAACAAAGGGATATTCCCTACTTTCTACTCTGTTACTCAGGAATATGTAATTCAAAAGACACATCAACTTCATTCATATTTGTATGTATATTGTATATGTGTATGGGGAAGAGATGTGCTTACATCGAGAATATGATGACTATGCTCATTCACCAGGCACAGAAAGAGTATCCAGTAGGCACTGCAAAGGAGAATGCCTGTCGGCAGATGTAATCTCTATTTCTATACTGTCTAGGCAACAGCTTGAGTAAAGCTTGAATTTACACTATATGATGCCTGGTCTCAAAAGGGGTGGTTAGAGCCCAGTCTAAACCTTTCATGTCTCAGGCTGCTGATTGTCATAGCCCACAGTTACATTTATAACCATTAAATTGCAACACTGCTCTTAAGGATTGTGTAGGTTTTTAAAGATTGTGTTTATCCTTGAACACAAGTATGCTCATGGTGTTTGCTAGTCTCACGCAGTATGGCAACCTGAGCACAACTGTTCTGGGGAGGTGGGTGAGAAACTGGACTTCTTCAGATCTAGATAAATTGGGAAAAGAAGAGACTGCACCCCAAAACATACTCGGGGGGGGGGCGATAAAGTTCTGGCAGCAAAAGTAAGTGAGAGCATGTTTGGAAGACTGGGTCAGAGGCCATGGAGACACAGGGAAGTTGGGGTGAAAACACACACTGGGGCCATACTGCAGGTGACTGCTGGCCTGGTATATCATTTAAAGCTCAAACTGAGAGAAATTTGTGTACTACTAATTTGGCACAGGTGGGCAGGATGTCTTCTACTTAGGAGATATGGGAAACAAAGAACAATTAAAATGCTACTGTAAGAATCCAGGTGTAAATCCACATGGATTGAAATATGGGATTGGCAGTGGGAATAGAAAAGACAGAAACAGTACAAGATGCAGACCTAATGGGGTAAGAATCAATAAATTGTAGTGAATGTTTTGAGTAACTAGTCAAATACAGCTAATCCTTGGTATGTAAGCTTATAATATCATCCCAAAATTCAAAACAAAGAGAAAATTTTGGGAAAAAAAAGCCAACTGAGGACATAGAGAATACTGACTTTGTTTGGCGACTGATGACAAGAACCAAAAGTGAGGTGTTTATTCGACATTCAGAAACAAGATTAGAATTAAAACAGATTCTAACATAGAAACAAAATAACGGGTTCAAAGTCATGTGAAGGAATTGGCCTTACGTGACACAAAGGAAAACATGATAAATCCTATATTTAACATGAAAACATGAAATCCTATATTTCAGGAAAGCTTAAAAGAAGGAAAGAAACAAAGAAAGGAAAACAAACAAGAAAGAAAAATAATAGAAAAAAGAAAAGAAAAGAGAAGAAAAGAAAAAAAAGAAGAGAAAAGAAAAGAAAAGCCAAGCCAGAGGCTGAAGTTTGAGTTTGACGGTGGGCTGCTTAGGTAACTCTAGGCAACAAACCTGAGCTACAAATAAATCCTTATCTAAGGAAATAATAAAGCATGTCAGGACAGAATAAAAGTAAAGGGGAGTGGAAGAGAGGTGTGGAGAGAAAATGTTAGGAGATTTGATTGCTAGTTTGTTTATATAAATACCCATTTTATTAGCTATACATATTACCATTTCTCATTCAGATACTTTCTAATATGAAGCAATTAGTTAACATTTAAGAAAGTTTAAACCTCTCTAATTTTCTTTGAAACTTATTTCATATGCATATCAACTACAGATAGGAAAGAAAGAAAGAAAGAAAGAAAGAAAGAAAGAAAGAAAGAAAGAAAGAAAGAAAGAAAGAAAGAAAGAAAGGAAGGAAGGAAGGAAGGAAGGAAGGAAGGAAGGAAGGAAGGAAGGAAGGAAGGAAGGAAGGAAGGAAAGGGACAGAGACACCAACCAACCATCATATCTGGAGTTTTAAAAAAGGACCTTAACTCCTAGGAGTCACTTGTTGGCACATGACTTCAAATTGAACAAGTTCTTTAGATTCTAACATTAGAGACCTCTAAGGTAAGAAGGTAGTGTATCCTCTGTACTGTTTGTTTCGGTAATTTAATGTGAAAATACAAAGAATCTGTGTCAGATACTTGCCATTTCTCCAAATATTAGTCCCTGATGCTTCTCTACTTTTCTTGCTGAAAACGGACTGCTCAGCATTGACATATACACTTGTATATTCATGTAGTCTTTGCAGTGTTCCTGATGCTGAGGATATGACAGTAAAAGAATCTGTCTTGTCTTGAAGTCGTGTGTGTGTGTGTGTGTGTGTGTGTGTGTGTGTGTGTGTGTGTTGGAATGCTCTGAAAATGTGTATTTTAAAAATTGGCAAGCCCAATTTTAGTTAAAGCAAAGCTAAATCAAATAGCAAGATTTATGGGGAATAGAGATATTTTAGAAATGACAACTAAGGACACAAAAACTTGAATGGAATGGTGAGAGAACAGGGGTGGTAAGGATGGAAAAATGGATGGAGTCAGACAGAGGGTGCACATGATCAGGGCTGTAGAGGTGGGACAATCACACTGATCTTAGAGACAGAAAGTCCTCAGATGTTCAGAGCACAGTACAGCATCCCTGGTCTGAAGGAACCTTTATGGTAAGGAAGAAAATGGGGAGACTTCTTCATGGTATGTTCCTCCTCCCCTGTTTTTTCCTCTACCTTAGAACATGAATATCTATTCTGTGCTGTGATGAACTGCAGAAAAAATAACCCCTTCATTGTCTAAAGGGAGAAAAACAAAAGAGAAGCAATAACAGCAACAGAAAGAGAGAGAGAGAGAGAGAGAGAGAGAGAGAGAGAGAGAGAGAGAGAGAGAGAGAGAGGACACTATCTTAAAGGGTTTAGGAAGGTGTTTAGATTTAAAAAGAAAATCAACAAGCATAGCATAACACATGTGCTGCTTGTTTTTATTTAAATTTATTTATTTATTTATTTTAATTTATTTACATTTCAAGTGTTACCCCGTTTTTGCCCCTCCCGGAAACCTCCTATGCAGTCCCCACTCCCCTTGCTTCTATGAGGGTGTTCTATATCAGGATTCTTTCAGCAAGCCTTTCTTAGCATCCACAATAGTATCAGATTTTGGTGACTGTATCAGGGATGAATCCCCAGGTGGGACAGTTTCTGGGTGGCCTTTCCTTCAGTCTCTGCTCTACAATTTGACTCCATATTTGCTCCCGTGAGTATTTTGTTCCCCTTTCTAAGAAGGACTGAAGCACCAACACTTTGGTCTTCCTTCTTCTTGAACTTCATGTAGTCTGTGAATTGTATATTGGTTATTCTGAGATTTTGGACTAATATCCACGTATCAGTGAGTACATACCATGTGTGTTCTTTTGTGATTGGGTTACCTCACTCAGGATGATATTTTCTAGGTCCATCCATTTGCCAAAGAATATTATGAATTCATCCTTTTTAATAGCTGAGTAGTACTCCATTGTGTAATTGTGCCACATTTTCTGTATCCATTCATCTGTTGAAGGACATCTGGGTTCTTTGCAGCTTCTGGCTATTATAAAGTACTTGAAGTTCTAGTTAGAGCAATTAGACAACAAAAGGAGGTCAAAGGGATACAAATTGGAAAGGAAGAAGTCAAAATATCATTATTTGCAGATGATATGATAGTATACTTAAGTGACTCCAAAAACTCCACCAGAGAACTCTGACAGCTAATAAACAACTTCATCAAAGTGGTCGGATATAAAATTAACTCAAACAAATTAGTTATATAGCCTTCCTCTACTCAAAGGATAAACAGGCTGAGAAAGAAATTAGGGAAACAACATGCTTCACAATAGCCACAAACAAAATAAAGTATCTTGGTGTGACTCTAACCAAGCAAGTAAAAGAGCTGTATGACAAGAACTTCAAGTCTCTGAAGAAAGAAATCGAAAAAGACCTCAGAAGATGGAAAGGTCTCCCATGTTCATGAATTGGCAGAATTAATTTACTAAAAATGGCCATCTTGCCAAAAGCAATATATAGATTCAATGTAATCCCCATCAAAATTCTTCATAGAGTTAAAAAGAGCAATTCTCAAATTAATTTGGAATAAAAAAACACAGGATAGCTAAAACTATTCTCAAAAGTAAATGAACTTCTGGAGGAATCAGTATCCAGGACCTCAAGCAGTGCTACAGAGCAATAGTGTTTAAAACAGTGACAGGCAGGTAGATCAATGGAATAGAATTGAAGAGCCAGAAATGAACCCACACACTTATGGCCACTTGATCATTGACAAAAGAGCTAAAACCATCCAGTGGAAAAAAGATCGCCTTTCCAACAAATGGTGCTGGTTCAACTGGCAGTCAGCATGTAGAAGAAAGCAAATTGATCCATTCTTATTTCCCTGTACAAAGCTCAAGTCCACAAGGACCTCCACATAAACCAGATACACTGAATCTAATAGAAGTGAATGTGGGGAAAAGGCTCCAAAATATGGGCACAGGAGGAAAGTTCCTGAAGAGAATACCAGTGGCTTATGCTCTAAGATCAAGAATCAGGAAATGGGACGTAATAAAATTGCAAAGCTTCTGTAAGACAAAGAACACTGTCAATAGGACAAAAATGCAACCAACAGACTGGGCACAGGTCTTTACCAATCCTATATCCAATAGAGGGCTAATATCCAATATATACAAAGAACTCAAGAAGTTAGACTCTAGAGAACCAAATAACCCTATTAAAAATGGGGAACAGAGCTAAACAGAGAAGTCTCAACTGAGGACACTCGAAGGGCTGAGAAGCACCTAAAGAAATGTTCAACATCCTCAGTCATCAGGGAAATGCAAATCAAAATAACCCTGAGATTCCACCTCACACCAGTCAGAATGGCTAAGATCAAAAACTCAGGTGACAAGAGATGCTGGAGAGGATGTGGAGAAAGAGGAACACTCCTCCACTGCTGTAGGGATTGCAAACTGGTACAACCACTGTGGAAATCAGTTTGGCAGCTCCTCAGTAAATTGGATATAGTACTACCTGAGGTCCCAGCTATGCCAGTCCTAGGCATATACCCAGAAGATGCTCCAACATATAACAAGGATACATGCTCCACTATGTGCTACTTCTGACATACACACACAAGTGTATGTGCTCTGTGAACCCCATTATTTAGAGTCATCATGGCCATTGCAATTCTGGTACTGAGACTACATTCCTGGTAAGCACCAAAGCAGTAAAGACTTTATGCTTTACATTGACCTCTGAATAATTCCATTTTAAAAGACAGTGTTGTTTGACTTGCTTAGACAAAACTCAGATCATGGAATACTTCACAAGCACCCGACAGGAAAATCATGAAGTCAGCAGCAATATTTCCAGCTGCTGAGGCACTTAACACAACAGCCTCTGAAAGCCAGAGTCAGGAAAAGGTACTCAGAAAGCCTGTCACCCCACAATCATTTATGCTGTTTCACTGTGTTCATATTCACCTAGCAATAGTAAGGAGCAATACCCACCAAGAAGCTGGGAGAGCAATTTAATTGACCATCAAAGAACATGTAAGGTATGATCACTCCACATTTCCATATGTGGATACTAATACTCACGGAGATTCACCTGACTTGCCCATCATCAGTCAAGAAACAAGTGCCAGGACCAAAATTCAAAGACAGATGAACTGGCTTCCTCAGCCTGTGCCTTTGATTTCTTATACTGTGGCAACAGAATAGTACAGGAATTCACACAACCAGGACATTTTACTTACGGAAAGATATACTACTTTAAAATTATCTAAAATATTATTAGAAATTTCTTTCTTACATTTTATGTTTTCACTAATCATAGGCCATGTATTACTGGGAGACAAGGTGTTGATTCTCCTTTCATAAACATAACAGCCAAACCAAACTGCCAGTGTAGTATATCAGATAAGCCAAATTACCAGTAGATAATAAATATGAGCATACTAAAATATTTTTGGTACCATGTTCAGAATATCTGTTTAAACACAAAGGATTTTTAGCTTCAGATTAGGTACATACAAATTCACTAATTTATGTCTTTTATGTTGAGTGAGGATTTTTTTTACATTCTAAGAAATAACTAAGAAGTATTTCAAAATAGAATTCATATTAACTAAGGCACAGATTTCATCTCAAAATATCTCAGAGGCACATTTTACCCTTAAATCTTTTTTCTTTAAAATGGTTTTCAGTCCCTAAGATAGATTGATGTAGTAAGGCCTCCTAGGTCTCTGAGTTTGCAGTTGTTTATCATAGCAAAGCTGTGCTCTGATTTCTAAATGAGAAAGGAGCTTTGTTGTTGCTGATGTCTACAAATGGCATCTTTGTGTGTATCAACCTCAAGTTTCAGTCCCTTCTGCAGGCTCTGTCCTTCTAACATTATTGTAAATAGTATATAAAGAGGCAATTAGGGGATCTGCTTCAGGTCTAAGGGGCAAGGGACAAAGCCTAGGGAGATGCTCCGTAGATACAGTGTTTGCGATATAAGTAAGTGTGAAAATGCAAACTTGGAGCTTCATCATCCTCACAAAGATATGACTGGGTAGTACAGACACATAATTCCAACGCTGGAGGAACAGATGGATCCCGGGAGCCACCTGGCCAGACAGTCTAGCTGACACAGTAAGGCCAAGGTTTAGGGACAGACACTATCTCCAAAACTAAAATAGATAACAACTGAGGATGACACATTATGTCATTGTCTGGCCTATACACACACACACACACATACACACACATGCACAAATGCATAATGTACTTGTATATGACTATATCATATATACATAAAGTAATAGAACTGGTAAGGGGCTTTATGTCTAACAATGCTTTGACATCTATGGTATTTTAAATCATCTACCTTGATAATTGACAGCTGTCACTAGGTAGAAAATAGAATAGATTTAATATGTCATTGTTAAACATCTTTTTTGAAGACAGAAATTCACAAATTTTTCTTAGATCTTTAAAAAATAGTAGAAGCTGCTATATTTTAAAAAACTAAAATCACCATTTATCTGTAATACACACATTCTCCCATGCATGCAAAGATTCATCACCATATTCACAAACCTAGAGAGGGTCCCTGAGACTGTGTGTGTGTGTGTGTGTGTGTGTGTGTGTGTGTGTGTGTGTGTCTGGGAACACTAAGTTTCATCAATGGAGAAGAAATTAACAGGATCTTCAGGAATGCAAGCATTTCATAATTGAACAAGAAGGCTGTTACAGATAGGAGCACAGACTGGGGTAAAAGCAACAACACAAAATCAGTTATATATGCTGGTCCCCACAAAGACCATGTGACAGAAAAAGTTGCATGCGGGCTGGGAGGTGGTTAATAAGTGAAAATACCTGCTATGCAAACAAATAAAACCTGATCTGAATCTCTGAATCCTCAGAACCCAGATAAAAACCAGGTATATTCTCTCTCTCTCTCTCTCTCTCTCTCTCTCTCTCTCTCTCTCTCTCTCTCTCTCACACACACACACACACACAGACACACGCACACACAGACACACACAACACAGAAGACACACACACAAATACACATACACGCAGACAGACAGACACAGAGAGAGGGGGGAGGGACATGTAGATGTGCTTGGGGAGGGGGCAGGAGAAAAGGTATGAGTGTGTTTGTGTGTGTGTGTGTGTGTGTGTGTGTGTGTGTGTATGCTAGGCTACAGCATCCCTTTTCCAAGACAGTGGAGGGGTGGGAGTAGGGGTACACAGGGATGGCAGAGGGCAGGCAGATGTGTTTGCCCTCCTGCCCAGCAGACAAAGAGGAACTGCACAACAAATGCTTGAGAGGGAGGCAAGTGTGTGTGTATGTGTGTGTGTGTGTGTGTGTGAGAGAGAGAGAGAGAGAGAGAGAGAGAGAAGAAACAGGGAACAGAGAGAGACAAAGAAGAGGTTTCATGTTTCATGAGAAGAGTACAGAAGTGTATAGAAGTAAGGCAGACAGCTGGACTAGGCTTGCTCTAATAAGCCGTACTCACAGGAGAACCATCATGAAGTGACCCCATGGTGTTCCCAAGGACCTGGGTGGTATGAGCAAGAGAAAAGCACTTAGGCATTTTATTAGGCATGTTTAGATGAGAAAAGTATATAGAACATTTCATAGTAAGGATCAGCAGAGTTGAACTCTGAGCATGGATGCAGGTAGACAGTTCCAATTAGATAGAAAAACATGACAACTACCTCTCTGTAAATCATATGGCAGCCTGGAATTTGCTCCATTTACCAAAACAAGAATCATAACCATTTGATTTATAAGCTACTCTCAACATGTAGCTCAAGGACATGCTTCTCTCCACATGCCTAATCACAATTTCATTACATCAGACATGCAGAAATTTCTCCTCTGGTGGCTTAAAGGGCATTTGAGGTCAGAAGGAAATTTAAAATCAATCTCCCTCTCTCACTCTTCTCCCTTTCTCCCTCCCTTCCTCTCTCACCTAGAGATTACTCTAACATTGTTTTAGATTCAAAAGTTTCTCCTGCACATAGAATATAATTAATGTAATTGAAAGAGATTTGAGTCCCAGATGTTTATGCATTTGTGATCCCAAAGGCCTCCCTGGGGGAGCCATTCTCATTTGCAGTTAGAGACACAATAGAAAGGCAGCCTCAGAGAAAACAAACAATGTCACTTAAATTCAGATGTCAATCCAGGCTTTTGGTGACAGCCCTGGAGTATAACATGGTTACACTATGTCTCACATCAATTTCTCAGTTTTGCCAATTATGATGCTACAAAGACTGTCTTACAAAAGCTGACATCTTAATGAATGGCCAGTCTTAATGATTTTTCCTCCCCTTTTCAGTGGTGGCAGAACAAAACATTTTTTTTTTTTTTTTTTTTTTTTTTTTTTTTTTAATTTAATTTTATTTTATTTTTTTAATTTACATTCCAAATCACTTCCCCTTTCCCGTTTCCTCCCTCCCCGAAAGTCCCATAAGCCCCCTTCCCTCCCTATTTTCTCCGTTCAACCCCCTCTCATTACTCTGTCCTGGCGTTCCCCTACATCCAGTCTTTCCAGGACCAGGGGTCTCTCCTTCCATCTTTTTAGAAATCTATTGATATGCTGATTGTGTCTAGGGTATTCTGAGATTCTGGGTCAATATCCCCTTATCAGTGACTTCATACCATGTGTGATCTTTTGTGATTGGGTTACCTCACTAAGGATGATATTTTCAAGTTCTGACCATTTGCCTAGGAATTTCGTGAATTCATTGTTTTTAATTGCAGAGTAGTATTCCATTGTGTAAATATACCACATCTTCTGAATCCATTCCTCCGTTGAGGGACATCTGGGTTCTTTCCAGCTTCTGGCTATTATAAATAAGGCTGCTATGAATATAGTGGAGCATGTGTCCTTATTGCATGCAGGTAAAGTCTCTGGGTATATGCCCAGGAGTGGTATAGCCGGATCCTCCGGAAGTGTCATGCCCAGTTTTCTGAGGAGCCGCCAGACTGCTTTCCAGAGTGGTTGTACCAGCCTGCAATTCCACCAGCAGTGGAGGAGTGTTCCTCTTTCTCCACATCCTCGCCAACAACTGCTGTCTCCTGTGTTTTTGATCTTAGCCATCCTGACTGGTGTGAGATGGAATCTCAGGGTTGTTTTGATTTGCATTTCCCTAATGACTAAGGATGATGAACATCTCTTTAGGTGCTTCTCAGCCATTAGATATTCTTCAGGTGAGAACTCTTTGTGGAGCTCTGTACCCCATTTTTTAATAGGGTTACTTGCCTCTCTGGAGTTTAACTTCTTGAGTTCTTTGTATATCTTGGATATTAGCCCTCTGTCGGATGTAAGGTTGGTAAAGATCATTTCCCAGTTAGTTGGTTGCCGCTTTGTCTTTTTGACGGTGTCTTTTGCCTTGCAAAAACTTTGTAATTTAATGAGGTCCCATTTGTCTATTCTTGATCTTAGAGTATAAGCTATTGGAGTTCTGTTCAGGAAATTCTCCCCTGTGCCCATATGTTCAAGGTTCTTCCCTAGTTTCCCTTCTATTAGTTTCAGTGTGTCTGGTTTTATGTGGAGATCTTTGATCCACTTAGAATTGAGCTTAGTGCAAGGAGATAAGGATGGGTCAATTTGCATTCTTCTGCATGTTGACCTCCAGCTGAGCCAGCACCATTTGTTGAAAAGGCTATCTTTTTTCCACTGGATGGTTTTAGCTCCTTTGTCAAAGATCAAGTGACCATAGGAGTGTGGATTCATTTCTGGGTCTTCAATTCTGTTCCATTGATCTACATGTCTGTTACTGTACCAATACCATGCAGTTTTTAACACTATTGCTCTGTAGTACAGCTTGAGGTCCGGGATACTGATTCCCCCAGAGGTTCTTTTACTCTTGTGAATAGTTTTAGCTATTCTGGGTTTTCTGTTATTCCAGATGAATTTTTGAATTGCTCTTTCTAACTCTATGAAGAATTGAGTTGGGATTTTGATGGGGATTGCATTGAATCTGTGTATTACTTTTGGTAAGATGCTCATTTTTACTATATTAATCCTGCCAATCCATGAACATGGCAGATTTTTCCATCTTCCGAGGTCTTCTTCAATTTCTTTCTTCAGAGACTTGAAGTTCTTGTCATACAGATCTTTCACTTGTTTGGTTAGCGTCACGCCAAGATACTTAATATGGTTTGTGGCTATCGTAAAGGGTATTATTTCTCTTACTTCTTTCTCAGCCTGCTTATCCTTTGAGTATAGGAAGGCTTCTGACTTGCTTGAGTTGATTTTATATCCGGCCACTTTGCTGAAGTCGTTTATCAGCTGTAGGAGTTCTCTGGTGGAGTTCTTTGGGTCGCTTATGTATACTATCATATCGTCTGCAAATAGTGATAGTTTGACTTCTTCCTTTCCAATTTGTATCCCTTTGACCTCTTTTTCTTGTCTAATTGCTCTAGCTAGAACTTCAAGTACTATATTGAAAAGATATGGAGAGAGAGGGCAGCCTTGTCTAGTCCCTGATTTTAGTGGGATTGCTTCAAGTTTCTCTCCGTTTAGATTGATGCTGGCTACTGGTTTGCTGTAAATTGCTTTTACTATGTTTAGATATGGGCCTTGAATTCCTGATCTTTCCAAGACCTTTAGCATGAAAGGATGCTGAATTTTGTCAAATGCTTTCTCAGCATCTAATGAGATGACCATGTGGTTTTTTTCTTTGAGATTGTTTATGTAGTGGATTACATTGATGGATTTCCTTATATTGAACCATCCCTGCATCCCTGGGATGAAGCCTACTTGATCGTGGTGAATGATCGTTTTGATGTGTTCTTGGATTCGGTTGGCAAGAATTTTATTGAGTATTTTTGCATCGATATTCATAAGAGAGATTGGCCTGAGATTCTCTTTCTTTGTCGGATCTTTGTGTGCTTTTGGTATTAGTGTAATTGTGGCTTCATAGAACGAGTTGGGTAGTGTTCCTTCTGTTTCTATTTTGTGGAACAGTTTGAAGAGTATTGGTGTTAGGTCTTCTTTGAAGGTCTGATAGAATTCTGCACTAAAACCATCTGGACCTGTGCTTTTTTTGGTTGGAAGACTTCCAATGACAACTTCTATTTCTTCAGGGCTTATAGGACGGTTTAGATGGTCTATTTGATCCTGATTTAATTTTGGTACTTGGTATCTGTCAAGGAAATTGTCCATTTCCTCAAGATTTTCTAGTTGTGTTGAATACAGGTTTTTGTAGTAGGATCTGATGATTTTTTGAATTTCCTCAGTTTCTGTTGTTATCTCTCCCTTGAGCCAGGAATTTGGAAGTCAGAGAAAGGATGTGACAAACATTGAATATGTTACTATTGTTTCAACTCCTAATGGCAGCATCATGTGGAATGAAGACTTCTAAAAATAAATTTAGAAGGACAAGGACATTCAGACCACAGCTTTTAACAAAACCTGGAAATGTACATCTCTCCTCCTTTTGAAATGTGTGCAGAGGTTACACAATTAAGATCTTTGGAATGGGTTTAGGTGGTGAATATGGAGTATTCATAAGGATTAATGATTTTACAACAGAGACTTGAGGGACAGCTCATGAGCCTTTCATGAGAAGGAACTGTCTGTGAACCAGAAACTACCACCCAAAACAGAGCCCATCAGACCTTGATCTTAGACTTCTCAGCCACCAGACCTGTGAAGAATTATTGTTGTTTATAATGTCAGAAATGATCAAAGGGCCCCCAAACGTAGCTTTAAAACTGGTGCATGTAACCCAATCACATGCAGAATTGTGTCATTAGAGGTGTAGGTTTTGTTCAGTGGCAGAGATTCTCCTGTAAATCCATCCTAGGCTGAACAGATCAACCCAGTTCATACTTCCAGCTGAGGTCAAACAAACATTTTAATAAAATGGAAGGGGGCTCGTGTGTTATCCTAGAATAGAAAACTGAGACCCAGCATTGCTGACATCAGGAGGAAATGAAGTCTGGTTATTCCCCAGGGCTCCCTGGAGATTTCACTTAGCTTAAGGTCTAAGAAGGCTGTGATCATAACACTACCCAACTTTCATCCTGCTGTTTCAAAATCCAAGTGCCTTTCTAGAGACACTTTCTAAGCTTTAATATCTTCACATCCTGGATGATTCACTATAACTGCAGTTAGATAATAAACTTTCACTCAGAGAGAGAGAAATCAATAAAGAATGATGCCCTCGGATATTTGTTTTAGTGATAAAGGGAAGTATAGAAGGCCTAAGACACCTTCTCCAGGTCCCTGTGGATAATCTTCACCTATATTAAAAGAACCATTAAATGTGTCCTGTGAATTAGAAAATAGAATTCTAGAAGGTAGTTCCTCCAGACTCTGGTACCTTTTGATTTTAGGAAGTTGTAAAATACCTTCCTGAATGTTTCTTCTTAGAAAACCATTGTCCTAAAACATTTCATAATTACTATTAGAAATACAACATCTCAAATTGAGAGAATTTATAAATATTCTGTGGACTTTTTTTTGACTATTCTAGTTCACATGTATAATTGGTAGTAATAAATATTTTGAAAGGATAAAGTTGAGATTAGCTCGTGGCTAATAAACTGGGTAATGCCAAATGAAAGCTCATTTGCACCAAGGGAACCGCAACATTCTTTCTTTTCCAATTTCTTTTCACACTACCCATGGTCTTCTGGGTAACCCTTGAGGCACCTTTCAAAGGAGCCCATCTTCCCCTTGGGCATCCATCTCTTGCTTTTTTGTGTGTACACAAAGACAGATATATGGCTCTAAAAGCATTTGTGTTTGTTCTTCCCCAAGATTGGTTGCTTAAAAGCAAGAGAAAAAAGTATGTGGTAACATACACATGAGACAGAATCTCTGAATTTCTCAGCTCCTCAAGGGAGTGTGTTTTCACCTTATGTAGAATTTGATATGAGTCCATTATAAAAATAGCAGCCATTTAAATTAGAAGAGCTTTCCCCTCCATCATTTTTGAGCCAAGTTTATTTTTTTTCCTTCTAAAAACATTCACTTTTTTTTCTGCCCAGCACAGAAAAACGATTCCAAATGAATTTAAAGTTTACAAAATCTCTGAAAGTTATTTTTGGGCTGTGGAAGTAAGTACACACACAAACACACACACACACACACACACACACACACACACACACACACACACACACGCACACATGCCAAAATGAAAATTAATGAATTAAGAATTGCTCTGTGGAACCATCTGTAAATGTTTATTTTTACATGAATAAACTATATGCATAAACTTATATTGCATCTACTGCTGTATCTGTTTTCTATATATTTATGTAGTTTTCTATGTAGATTTTTTTAAGAAGGTGGGATGTGAGGACAATATCAATTATTACTTAATTTCTGCTTTTCAGTTTTTTGATATGAAAAGAGAAACAAATATATCTTTTGCAATCTCTTTTTTACTAAAAAAGGATTTATGGATATATAATTTTAGTGAATTTTTAATTACAGCTGTTTGTCCTTAAATCAGGATACAAAGTAGTGGGCTTTGTGACAGTATTTTCATGTGTGGATTTCTTTGGTCCCTGTTTTCCGTCCTTCTGTCCTGTGTTCTGCTTGTTTCTCTCCCCACTTTCACTTTCATATCACTTGTATTTTATCATCTTAAAAAAAATCTTTCTGCACTTCCTTAAGAGCTTCTTTTTACCTCCCATGGTCCCCTCTCTTGTTTAAAATATCCCCTCTCTCTGTTTGTCTTTCAGGGTTACGTACACACTAGTCCTATTTAAGAGTTTTAAAAACACATTAGACTCTTTTTAAAAAGTCTTACTCTACCCACTGATAATTATCAACTTGCATCTGGGCGTTAACTTTATGTTTAAAAATCCTTCCTATGCAATACAATATCCTTCTCTTGTCAGAGCTGCTGTGCATAGACACTTTTATCAATAATAATGCCATTGTGGAAGCTATGGGGTTGTGATAGGCAGAGCTTTAGAACTAGCATGTTAACTTTCAGCAAAGAGAGCTCTACCAAACACAAACTTCAGCAAGAGCACTGAGCTTGCTATGTACCTGATGATTGTTGAATTCTTTACTGTTTCTCATAGCTTTCCAGTCCCTCTGATGAGAAATTCTAGTCTCAATACCTTTGAAAAATAGAGGAATACAGGGTGTGCTCTAATGCTGACAGAACCATCCTTACACCAAGACAACTGTATCTTACTGTGTTCCTATGGAACACTATTAGAGTCATTACCATTTAAATAAAATAGTCTTTAAAATATTTGGAGAAAACTGTAATGTTTGACTAATTGATTTCTCAGGAAAAGCATTATCCCATAGCTATTGTTAGCATTCGTTAGGCCTGACCCACTCTAAAAGGGGTTTCTTGTCCCTTCCTCTCTCTCTTGCCCTCTTGCTCCCCATCTCTCCCCATTCCCTTTTCCCCCTCTCCAAGTGCTTATGGCCAGCCTCTCTCTCTCTCTCTCTCTCTCTCTCTCTCTCTCTCTCTCTCTCTCTCTCTCTCTCTCTCTCTCTCTCTCTCTCCCTTTCTCTGCCCCTACTACCCTCTTAAATCTCCTCCTATGTCCTTGAATAAACTCTATTCTATACTATACAGTCATGTGGCTGGTCCCTCAGGGGGAAGGGATGCCTTTGCATGGGCCCTCTGAGACATCCCCTTCCCCCATGCCTCACCACACCCCCATAGAACATGTCTTATACCTTTTTATCTTTTTATAAACAAATCACCTATTATCAGCAATGGCAATTGTTTAAATAAATCTACAGTCCTTTGGCACTTCTAATTCATTTCCATGTGTGTCATTTTTTTTTCTTTCAGTTGTCTTTCTAATTTTTTCTTTTATGTATTTTCTGTACTATTTTTTTATTATTATTTATTTTATTTATTTTTTTAAATTAAATTCCAAATCACGTCCCCTTTCCCGTTTCCTCCCTCCCCGAAAGTCCCATAAGCCCCCTTCCCTCCCTCTTTTCTCCATTCAACCCCCTCTCCTTACTCTGTCCTGGCATTCCCCTACATCCAGTCTTTCCAGGACCAGGGGTCTCTCCTACCATCTTTTTAGAAATCTATTGATATGCGGATTGTGTCTAGGGTATTCCGAGATTCTGGGTCAATATCCCCTTATCAGTGACTGCATACCATGTGTGTTCTTTTGTGATTGGGTTACCTCACTAAGGATGATATTTTCAAGATCTGACCATTTGCCTAGGAATTTCGTGAATTCATTGTTTTTAATTGCAGAGTAGTATTCCATTGTGTAGATATACCACATCTTCTGAATCCATTCCTCCGTTGAGGGACATCTGGGTTCTTTCCAGCTTCTGGCTATTATAAATAAGGCTGCTATGAACATAGTGGAGCATGTGTCCTTATTGCATGCAGGTAAAGTCTCTGGGTATATGCCCAGGAGTGGTATAGCCGGATCCTCCGGGAGTGTCATGCCCAGTTTTCTGAGGAACCGCCAGACTGCTTTCCAGAGTGGTTGTACCAGCTTGCAATTCCACCAGCAGTGGAGGAGTGTTCCTCTTTCTCCACATCCTAGCCAACAACTGCTGTCTCCTGTGTTTTTGATCTTAGCCATCTTGACTGGTGTGAGATGGAATCTCAGGGTTGTTTTGATTTGCATTTCCCTAATGACTAAGGTCAACATGCAGAAGAATGCAAATTGACCCATCCTTATCTCCTTGCACTAAGCTCAATTCTAAGTGGATCAAAGGTCTCCACATAAAACCAGACACACTGAAACTAATAGAAGGGAAACTAGGGAAGAACCTTGAACATATGGGCACAGGGGAGAATTTCCTGAACAGAACTCCAATAGCTTATGCTCTAAGATCAAGAATAGACAATGGGACCTCATTAAATTACAAAGTTTTTGCAAGGCAAAAGACACTGTCAAAAAGACAAAGCGGCAACCAACTAACTGGGAAATGATCTTTACCAACCTTACATCCGACAGAGGGCTAATATCCAATATATACAAAGAACTCAAGAAGTTAAACTCCAGAGAGGCAAATAACCCTATTAAAAAATGGGGTACAGAGCTACACAAAGAGTTCTCACCTGAAGAATATCTAATGGCTGAGAAGCACCTAAAGAGATGTTCATCATCCTTAGTATTTTCTGTACTATTATTAAAACTTGAGTAAGTACTTTCCTCACTAAGACAAGCTATATTCTTGGCTATCTTTTTAAACTCTTTATTGTTTTTAAAATTTATTTTTATTTTTAATTACATGTATATACATATTTGTGTGTTTTCACTTGAGTCTAGTGCCCATGGAAGTCAGAGGCATAGGGTCTCCTGGAGCTGAAATTATAAGATGTTGTGAGCTGCCTAATATGGGTGCTATAAATTAAACTCAGTTCCTCTGTAAATGTAGTTTATACTCTTAACCACTAAGTCATCTTTCTAGATCCTCACTTTTTACTATTAAGGCAAAGTCTCACTAAATTGCCATTGCTAACCTCACAGTTTTGTGATCCATGCTACGATTCCATTGGATCTCTTGAAAAGGGAATTAAAAGTCTGGCAAATTTTTTCCTCTGCCATACCCCTCTGCCTCCGTGTGTGTGTGTGTGTGTGTGTGTGTGTGTGTGTGTGTGTGTGTGTTTGTGTGTGTGTGTGTGTGTGTGTGTGTGTGTATGTGTATGTGTATGCAAACACACATCTTTATGTATGAGTATGGTCATATGTATACCACCACCATTAGTATGGATATCTGAGGCAACTTTGAGTGTTTGTCCTTACTATTCACATTCATTGAGACAGGGTCTCTTTGCTGTTGGCTACTGTGTCTATCACGTTAGCTTGCCATAAGATTATAGAGATTCTCCTGTATCTGTCTCCTATGTATCATAGGAGCATTGGAAGTACAGATGTATGCTACCATGCCTTGCTTTCCATGGTCTATAGAAATTTAAACTTAGTTTCTCATGGCTGCAAAGCAAGTCTTTACCCATTGAAGCCATTCATCTTCATTATTTCAAGAATATTTCCATATACCTACACAATAACAGCTCTAGGTTCTTGAATTTATAAATGAGGGAGCTGAGACTCAGACAAGATAACTCACATGGTTTAATAATTGGTTAAACCAGGACTTATTAGATAACAGATACAACACAAAATCTTAAGACATTGGAAAAGTACAATAAAAATGATGCTGCTTTCATTTACAAACCAGAGACAGGCATTAGTTGTTTTTAATCATGATACATATTTTTGCAAATAATACAGATGCCCCAGGATTAGGAATTTGGCAGGTTTGTCTTCCAACCAATCTTAGCAGATTTGTTGTCTTCACTCTAGTGTCCCAACCCCCACCCCATTTATATTAGTGAAGCCAATTTAGGAGTGCCTTTGGTAACAAGTTAAATTGACATAAGCCCTTCTCAGGGCCGGAATTTCACTTACAGAAAGTTTATATGAATTTCAATCTAATACTGTCTTATCATTTTATTGCCCTCATTCTTACTTGTGATTAGACTCTTATTCTATTGTCTTTTACACTCTAGCATTTGCTCTGAGCTTCTTCTCCAAGCTTTATTTGCTTCATCTATGGGAAGCAAAAGTATCCTCAAGAGTTTGTTATGAATGAGGAAGCAACAACATGCTATTACTTGTACATTAGGTGAGATGCTCTACCACGGAGCCTCCAAGATCTTGCTGTCTGATGAAAACAGGGAGAGGACATGAGGGTAAAGAGAAGGAAGTACGAGCATGTATTATTAAGAACTGATGGCCATCATGTCCTGTGCTCTTTTTGAAGAAACAGCAGCTGCCAGCCCAAAACTACGTGATATGGACACATAGCATTCTAGTTGCCAATCCTTATCCTAATCTAACCAGTGATTCACAATCCTTGACAGTCTTTCTTGCCATTTTCATATCACTTACCATTTAGGATTCAGCTGTTTTCCATAAGTGGGTACAAAACACTAAACCAAATTGGTTATTTAGAAATAGTCTTCAATTTAACATCTTCCTTGTTGTCTGAGTTTCTAGCTGTGACAAAACACCATGACCAAAAAGCAAATTGGGGAGAAAAGGTTTTTTTTTTTTTCAGTTTGCACTTCCATATTATGCTGTTCATTATTAAAGGAAGTCAGGACAGGAACTCAAACAGAACAGGAACCTGAAGGTAGGAACTGATGCAGAGGTCATAGAGAGGTGCTGCCTACTAGCTTACTTCATATGGCTTGCTCATCTCACCTTTATTATAGATCCTAGGACTAACAGCTCAGAAATGGTACCATCCACCATGAGTAGTGCCTTACCCCATTGATCACTAATTGCAAAAATGACTTACAGCTGGGTGTCATGGGGGCATTTCTTCAACTGAGGCTCCTTCCTCTGAGATGACTCTAGTTTGTGTCAAATTGACACATAAAACTTGCCTGTACACTTGCATTATCTATTTCTCCTCTATACAGGGAAATTGTCTCTGAGTATAAATGGCACTCCTGATAGGCTCCAACTAAAAAGTTACCTTATAAAATAGAGAGCCTCCATTTTATGACTTTGAACCTTAATCATTTATGGAATTTCCTGTCTTATTATTTCTTCATTTCCAAGTAATTTACCTACTTTACATCAGCTGTTTTGGTTGTAATCTGTGCTTTAACTGATTTTTGCCATTATCTTAAACTTATCATTTAAAGAGAATTCAAACTTAATTAATAAAAATTTCATACACCTCTATAAGGATAAATAAAAAGTAATTACAAAAGCTAAATACTTTCTATCCTTAGAGGAGAAAATAGGGACACCTGTCACAAAATTTACTGAATCATTTCTTGTACATGGAGAGTTTCTATTCCAATTCTAGGTTTTAAAAGCAAACTACAGACTCTCCCTTTTGTACATATCACTGAACTGGCAGTCACTAAAGTGAAAGTCAATTTCTGTGTGTCTTTTAACCAAAGCAAGAACATAAAAGGCATCTTATTGGACTTCCTCGCATTTGGAGAAAGTCTGTGTTCCTCTCTTCTATAGAGTTGATAAGGAAGTATCTATGCCTCTTCAAGAGGATGAGATGGTTCAGATTGTGGGAAGACACTGTAGACATCAGCTGATTGAAGAATAAGCCCAAGTTTAGAGAGAGAGAGAGAGAGAGAGAGAGAGAGAGAGAGAGAGAGAGAGAGAGAGAGAGAGATGATACCTGCACTGAACTGAACAGATGAAGTGAGAAAGGCTGATGAAATAACTGTCCATGTGGATATTCATTCCAGAAAGGTGGAGGTCATCAGACAGAATGAATAAAACCCTCAAAAATATCCTGAGACAGAAAGCCAGATGTTTCAACTATGAAAAGAAAAAGGGAAATAAGTCGATTTACTAGATATGCATGTTTACACAGAAAATCATAAAATAAGCAATATCAACAGATTTACTTTTAGATTGTGCACTGGAAAACAATATTCTATTGTTACTTTTTGGTTTGTTAGTTCTTTGATGCATTACTATAATGCATTCACATTTTTGTTGGTCTGAGGAGGTACTCCAATGTTCTTATATGCTACTCAAATTTCCATGACTCTAATAATACCTGAGACAATCAACTTTTAAAACAAAGAGTTATTTTAGATCACATATTTAGGAGTTTTTATTCAGATTTGTTGGGCATGAGGTGAGGTCATATGGATAGGATTCCATTACCAGCTTAAGTTACACATCCACAAGAATGAAGAGCTCCTGCTATGCCCCACTTCTTAAAACAGGCCAGCTCCTTTAAATAGTACCACAAACTAAGGACAAAACCTTTCACACATTGCCTCTTAAGGGACACCAAAGATAGAAAATACATAACTTTAAAAATGAAATAATCCATGCACTATTCTAACATTGCAATTTCTTTCCTAGGAGTGTAAAAGGACACTGTATTTAGATGTAGTAGTATTATCAACATATATCAGGTTTTATCAAAGTTCACCAGCAAATAGCACCTGTTTGACAACATTGTTGTGTTGTTGTGTTGTTGTTTTTCTTATATATACACATGGGGTATAAGTTATTGAAACTCTCAAGACACTCTAAGATAGATAGTGAGAGAGAAGAGAGATGATTAGATAGATATAGATAGATGATAGATAGATAGACAGATAGATAGATAGATAGATAGATAGATAGATAGATAGATAGATAGATAGATAGATAGATAGATGTGTGTATACATACATATGTATGTGTTTGAATATTAAAATATGGTTTGCAAAAGGAAGTCAAGAACAAGTCTGTAGGCTCCCCACCTGCTCTACAAAACTTAAGTTTATAAAAAGCTGTTTAGTTTTATCTTCAGAGGTCCTATCAGCTGATTCCTCAAATTAGAAAACCAGGAAAAATATTAAATATTGCAATAAATCCATTCAAGTAAGCATTTATCTATTTATGTAAAGTCCAAATTCTTTGTAAATGCAATTTTGCTGAATCTCTTATGTCACCTTCAATTTTAATTTTTAGTGATATAAAGAAGCTTACTATTGAGTAAAGCAATAGTCCATGAATGTTTTTATTCTGGTTTTATCCTAGTTATAATGAAATAATAAATTTCTCAAGTCTATATTTGGAAGGAATAAAAGGCCATTTCATACCTTAAACAATTAAAGGGTTAGGACATGTTAAAGTAACCTGTCACACGTGTCTAGTTTGTCATTACCTTCTGTGTACCTATAGAGCTATAATACTGATGGACCTACCCATGCAGATAAAATGGCCTGAAGGGTCTTTAAAATTCCTTGTTGGTAGAGAAGTATGAAGATCTACATAAATTTGACTCAAAAAATTCTCCTTTACTATAGATGTGCTTAATAAGTTCTTAAAGATGTTGACATTTATAGATATGTCATATAATATTTCAAGAATTATAAGCACCCTCTAAAATCTCATATTGACTCAGTATAATGCATTTGTAGTTTGGGAATGGTTTTGATGGACTCTTTTAAATTCATTTTCATGTAGGTTTAATCCCTCTATTCTTGTCTGCAGTGTATTTAAGCATTATGTTCTTCAACTGTTAATTATGTGTCAATTTTTAACAGGAAGGTAATATTTCAAGATAGTACAATGCTTACTTAGGTATACTGATGAGCTGTCTAGACAAGTGTGGGCTCCAATCTTTCTTTCCAAATCGACAAAAATTTAGAGCATCTGATTTAGTATCAAAGTATTATGTTAAACCACTTAGGTATTTTTAGGTTTTCATTTGATATTTTAGACTATAATTTCATAGTAATACTTTTTAATGTATGGTTAAAATTATTCTCCTATGCTCTGTTCGTTCAGAAACTATATAAGAAAAATGTACAGGAGTGTACTTTATCTTAATAATTCAAAACTCTCAACTCTGAGATTTGACAGTATGGCTAACAAAAGGATTACAGGAATTGCTTTTTAAAATATAGTATTTATTTTACTAGTTGTTGAATAAAATGTAATTGGTCATAAACTATCCATTTAAATTTTAATGATTTTAGTTACTTTAATAATTGTAAGTTCTTCTTAGTAGCTGCTACTTACTATTTTATATATTTAAGTGTATTTTTATCGTTACCATACTGAGTGATACAATATTCTGAGATGAGATAAAAATTGTAAAACTAAAATATTAGAAGATTATTAATATTGTCTCTGAAAACTGTCAGCACACACTGTCTGAAAACAAATACTTAGTACAAAAAGCAAATTATATTTATATCTATGCCATCCATGAGTGATTTATACAATCATAAATGCCAGAAACATCTATGCTAATAAAATATTTTCTTCATTAAATCAAATTATAATTAAATTTAATTTCAGTTAAAATCAATTTCTTAATTGAATTGCTTTTGTTTAACTTATGAAAATAAAATCCTCAGTGTGAATGTTTTTTTAAAATAAGACTCATTGGGGGATTTTTATCTGGCTTGATCTTGTGCAGGTTTTATGCATGCTATTTTAATAGCTGTGATTTCATGTATGCCATGTCCCTGTTATTGTGCAAATAATACTGTAGCCATGTACTACTTCTGAATTTTACAACAATCCCACACTTTCTTCTACCATGATCCCTAATCCTTATGGATAAAAAGCATAATATAAATGTCCCATTTAAAACTGGACAGGGTAGGAACTCATAAAATCACATCCCTCTCTGAAAAACTATTGACAATTTATGATTGCTGAGGGAGAGAAAGTAATATTCTTCAGGTATGTGGTGCCTAAAGGCAACTCATTTTCCAGCATATGGTTCTTCATCCATGCACGTAAAAGTAGTAGCACTAGGTATACTCAGTCATGGGGAGATGGGGAAAAAGAGAAGGATTGGGAGGGTAAGAAAAGAATTATCAAGAATAAAGACTATTTTTAGAGTACTTTTAGGTTCACAGTAAAAGGAAAAATAGAGATCTACCATGCACTACATGCCCATAAATGTGTATATCTATCTTAATTTTTAGTATTCTTTTGTAAAAAACCTTTATTATGATTGTAAACTTGTGTTGACATGACATCATCACCCAGAATTCATGAGTCACACTAGGGTTCTATATCCAGAGACTCTCTACTATCCTGGAACTCTCTATACTCCACCCACGTAGCCCTCACTAATCCTAGGTGACCATTACTCATATTGTTCTGTAGGTTTTGTCTTTTTCTACAGTGTCCTATAGCTTGAATCACATAATAAATCATCTTTTGCATTGACTTCTTTCAGTTAATGTGCACACCTCTGTGTCTTTTCATGGCTTGATAGCCTGTTCCCTTTTACTGATGAATAATATTACGATGTCTGGGTTCCCATATAATATTTATTCATTCATCTGATAGATGCCTTTATAGTTTCCAAGTTTAGAAAACTATAAATACCACTGTAATAAATATCTGGATAAACATTTTTGTTTGGTTATAAGTTTTCAACTCCTTTGAGTAAATACCAAGAAGCATAATTAAGCATGGTAAGATGCTAGATTTGTAAGAAACCACCACACTGTCTTGTGAAGGGACCACTGTTCTATATTCCTACCAACAAGGAATGCAGGTGCTTATTGCATCAAATGCAAGTAAACTTTTGATAGATTGTATAATCTGGAGTCTGGACTATCTAATTGGTGTTTAGCAGTATCTTATTTTAATTTACATTTCCCTAAGAAAATACAAGGGTATATTTCCAAATGTTTATTTCCAATACATGGATCTTCTCTGATAAATTATTTGTTTTGAACTCGTAAGATCATTAGACCATTTCAAATGTTGTTTTCTTGTGTCTGAGTTTTAAGAGTTCTTTGTCTATTTAAAATGAAAATCTTTTATCAGAAGTTTGGCAAATATGTCACTCCCAATCTTTGACCTTTCTTTACATTCCCATAATACTATCTATTACAGAGAGAAATGCTTACAAATGCATATATGTTCAGTGTCTGTCTGTATTTGGGGATGAGGGATGATATCAGGTATCTTCCTCTATGGTTCTGTCTTATTCTCTTGAAATAGGATCTCTCACTGAATTCTAGACATTTTGGACATCCTGGATGGCCAGAGAGTTGTATCCATCCCATCACCACCACCACCACCACTACCACCACCACCACAACCACCACCACCACCATAACTACCACCACCACCACATACACCTTGTACACACAATTACAGGCAGATGTGGCCAGGCGTGGCTGTGCCTTCCAAGTCAAGTCCTCATTCCTGGACAGCAAACTCTCCTGCTTACTGAGTCATCTTCCATCTCCCAGAGAGTAGCCTGTCAATTATATCTTTCATGAATAATGCTTTCTGTCATAAGTAAAAATTTCTAGACAATTTTTAGATCATCTATATTCTTTTCTTTTTACCCTCCAGATTTGTGGGTTTGAATTTACATGTACGTATTTGATCCATATTTATTCAAACTTTTGCTCTAGTTTGTATATAAATTTTTACATGTATATGTCAAATTTCCAACACCATATTTTAAAACTACATTTCTTATTGAGTTACCTTTATTTATTTGTCAAAGATTACTTAACTATGCTTGTATGGGTTTATTCCTTTCTTCTTTACTCTGTCCCATTGGTATATTTTTTTTAATACTGTGCACATTGTTGATTAGTACTACATCATAAAGTAAAAAAGAAAAACATTTACATTTCTCCTTTAATATTATGTTACTTATTATGGAATTTTCTTCTCTCTACCACATCAAGATGAGGATCAGGTTTTTTTAGTTGACTTGCTAGAACTTTGAGAGTACATAAAGTTGATAGAATAAGATGAGACAAATGGACATACTGATAATATTGATTCCTCTTATTCATGAACTTGGGGTATCTTTTTACTTATTTTGTTTTTCTTAATTTTTTTTTAATTAGAAGTTTTAGAATTTACCCCACAGAGGTTTTGATTATACATATTTTTTAAAATCCTTGTATTAGTCTTCCTGGAGCATAAAATCTTTAAGGATATATAATTTTAATCATTAAAAATTTTATCTTATCTGAATGTAAAATTGTGCTGTTACTAAATTATTCACATGCTGTTGACTTCAACAATTTACTTTCACCTCAATTAAAAGCTATACTTTTAAACTATGTATAAATGAAATAGAAATATCAATATCAAAGTGGTTTTAGGCTGTACAGATTACTTTTCCTCTTTGTACTCAAAGGTATTTCTTTTTTTTTTTTTTACAAAAATAATTGAATTTAAATTCATGATTAAAATTGTGGAAAAACAACATACTTCTGGCAGGCACATGTGATTAAATTAATCAATTTTCTCCTCCCTGGTTAATGCTTTATTCTAGCAATTTTTGTCCAACAGGATAGAATGGCAATTCGTATTTTTCTTTGTACTTCTTACTTACTTAAGTAATTTCTCTTTTGTTCTTCTTACTTAGACCAGTTTAGCTGGACCACTCTGTCTAGCACCCATCATTGTTCTCCTCTGTCTTGGATCAGTAAGATCCTGGTCTTGCTCTGCCATAGATCACATCTCATTATTGCCAATATTCCCCAATTTCCAGTATAATCAAACGGCAAAATATTGCATACCTTAATAAGAGAGAATCACAAATTTAGAGCTGACTTTCAGATTTTATTTGTTTTATCATGCCTTTAAAAACTACTTCATGTTCTGTATTATATAAAGCTTTGGTCTATAACAGTAATTTTAAATCTAGGTGACATTTCTCCATCTTTAGAGAGTTATAAAACAAAAGGGTGTCTAAGATCAATCCAAATCAATTAAGTCAGGGTCTCTGGAGGTTGGTGCTCTGGCATTATTACTTGAAAAATCTCTACAGGGGATTCTCAAATGCACCTAAAGTTGCAAGCTGAGGATTAGTACAATAGATGGAGGTGACTGCTCTATTATGAATATTTTATAAAAATGGATAAAATACCTTTAATAACTTAGACTACTGAAGGAGACTGATAATTGTATATTTTACTGTTATTTTTATCTCAAATACGCATGGAAAGAATAAATGAATGATAGGTGAATCAAAACACCCATGGCTCACAGCCAACCAATAGATTGAGCATAGGGTTCCCAATGGAGCAACTAGAAAAAGGACCCAAGGAACTGAAGAGGTTTGTAGCCCTACAGGAAAACAATAATAGGTACCAACCAGTGCCCCCAGAGCTCTCAGGGAGGGACCCATGGCTCCAGTCCTATATGTAGCAGAAAATGGCCTTGTTGGACATCAATGAGAGGAGAGGTCATTGGTGCTGTGAAGGCTTGATGCCCTAGTGTAGGGGAATGCTAGGTCAGGAAAGTGGGGAGGAGGTTGAT
Source organism: Tokudaia tokunoshimensis (assembly GCA_036184795.1). Taxonomy (NCBI): domain Eukaryota; kingdom Metazoa; phylum Chordata; class Mammalia; order Rodentia; family Muridae; genus Tokudaia; species Tokudaia tokunoshimensis. Next base: position 723,052 of record BTHU01000011.1, read on the forward strand.
ATGCAGGGGTAAAGGGGGATGGGATGGGGGTTTTCAGATGGATAATAAGAAAAGGAGAAACCATTTGAAATGTAAATAAAGCAAATACCTAATAAAATAAAAAATTAAAAAAATAAAAAACACCTTGTAATTTAAAAAAAGAATAAATGGATGACAATCACAGGAAATAGCAAATTTTATTTATGTACTGATTAAACACTGTCATCACAGAAAAGTTAGCTTTTACGGATGGTGTGCTTGTGTAGGATGGCTAGAGTGATTTTTCTGATGAGTACTTAGTCCTATTAGTTTTCCTGTACTGTTACAAAAAACTTCCTTTAATCTTGATGTTTTAAAACAGCAACAACTACAAAAAGAGATATCTCATAACTCAGAAAGTTCTAAGTCTGAAGACAAGCCAGCAAAACTGATTCTCCTAGAAGGTTCTTAGGAATCATCTCTCCTTGCTTCTTCTGGATTCCTGCTGACTCTTGCTGGCAGCCTATGCTTGTAGATTAGGTCACTCAGATACTCCTGCCTCTGGCTTCTCTTCTGTGTATCTATAACTCTGCTTATCTTCATCTTGAAATTTAAGGATGGTATTATAACTCAACTAATAATCTCAACTAATCTGCCCAGCATACTTCTAAAGAAATTCATTCTGACTTTACCTGCATGTCTAATGGGGAAGCAATTGCTGGCTTTTAATATACCTTAGAGGGACAGGCAGCAAAGCCTTTACTGCTATTATCCTAATAGTTGTTCCATGGAAACATGAGTTTGGGATGTACACTATTGAATCCAATGTTATCGGAAATTTGAGCAGTCCTGCCATAGTCACCAGATGGTACTCAGGACGTCAGGTTCCCTATTTTGAGTTCATTTCATTGATAGATGAATTTAAGTACAGACTGAAATGACAGCTTGTAGATAATTGTATTAGGGTCTAAAAGAAAAACACTCCAGAGTGGACAAGCGGTAAATTTCAACCACTGTATAGAGTAAGAGAATGGAGAAGAGAAAAATAAAAGGCCAAAGTACTTAAGCTGTCAATGAATGTCAGCCATGAGTAGGAGGAGCTTTAGAAAGAAAAAATAATAAAGCTCATCGTGCTAAGGAAAGCATGCTTGAAACACCATAGAAGAAAAGGTTATACTTTTCTCAAAAAAGTAGGCAGATTTACACAGCAGCAAGGATGTGCTCTTGTAAGAGACTGCCCTAGGAGGTAGAAATTCTGGAAAGGAAAAGTATATTATTTCACTAAAGGACTAAGTATTTTCCTGTCTGTCTGGCATGACTTGCCATTGCCTTTCTAGGGATGGGTTTTGACCAGGTGATTGACTTGACTGAAATGGAATGTTACATCCTCTAGAAACCAGAGATTCTGTCCTCTTGACTAGAAGAAATTTTCCCTTAATGGAACTTGATCACTAATTTAATACCACTACTTTAGATATGTAGCTGAATTTCTCCTCAGCTTTGGATGCTCTTCAGCAGACTTTCTGCTTGTGTGTGATATTTCTTGTATTCTGTGTGTATTATGTAGGTTTGCTTACTTTGTCATTATGCCCCCCGAGCATATATTGCTAAATTCTGCTAATACGATATTTTCTCATATAGTCTGTGAAATTTTAGAGAGCAGAATATTTTTCAGGTCATTGTGTAAATACCTAACATAGTTTCTGACTCATGTAAACCTTCATTAAGCACCAAAAGAATAAAAGAGGAAGAGGGGGAGATAGAAAAAAATATGGATACCCACTTGTACACAGCATCAAAGCCTTCATGAGCATCTGCCAGAGTATGTAAACATGAACTTAGTAGACTTCTACAATTCACTTTTCAAATACTGCTACTCCTTATTCATTATTGAATATCCCATATGAAAACTATTGTGCCAACTAATATAGTTTCTGTTTATGAAATCATAGTTCAGATCATTAGCTCTATAGTTACTATTATTTTTATAGTTACTGTTATAGTTACTGTTATTGGGTCTTAATGTTTGGAAAAGAACTCTCCACAATTTTGTTCAAGAAATAAGAGGCTTCAAGATTCCACAAGATATGATTCTTCCTGGTTAAATATTTATTTGACAGATAGGAATCTTATGAGGAAAACAATAGAAAGTTGTACCTTGGGCCAATTCTTAGACTTCACCTACAGAAATAACTCAACTGCATGTCTAAGGGAGAAGCAATTGCTGTCTTTTAATACAATCATAGAGGGACAGACAGCAAAGCCTTTCCTGCTATTATCCTAATCCCAATGACCTAGGTCTTCAGAATTTGAATCATGCCATCATGGGTTCATTCTGTGGGTCAAGTATAGAATTTTCAGATTTTTTTTTGTATGAGTTTTTATAGTGATTAATTCTACTCCCATCTGAAATGAAAATTAAGAGAAAGAACTCATGGGGTAAGCAGAGTAACAGCATAGTGTAATGTAGATCCCTATGGGGAAAGTGAACACGCCAGCCCTGTAACATAGCTGAGGGATCTACCTGTAGAAGAGGTTTCTGCTCACACCTCACTAAGAACCGCATTAATAACATGTGAAATTAACATGTAGCATTAACATGCTAATCTGTACCCTTCTTTTTGGTAGTTTGGAACAACAAGTCTCTAAAGTAGAGGTGTCTTAGAGCAAAGCCTAGGTACTTTTACCTTTTCATATTGTAATCTGAATCACAAGCAATGGCAAAGTTGATATTTACATTTCTAGTGATTTCTGGGAAATGGCAGGGGGCTCCAAAACTTCAATAGCCTAGGCTACTGTAACTGAACCACTAATCCCTCCTCGCCAAAGTGCTGTGATACCTCTTTAACTCCACATAAATTGAAGATTACAGAATTAGTTGCCTTTTTAAATCTAATTTATTTACATATAATTAAATAATATGCTTTGGAAATTTGGGCTTCTTTCTTCTTTCCTTCTTTCTTTCTTTTTTTCTTTCTTTCTTTCTTTCTTCCTTCCTTTCTTCCTTTCTTCTTCTTCTTTTTTTTTTTTTGTTCCCAAATACTGGCTTCAACTTTAGAAAGGTTTTTCTTAGGCCTAGGTAATATTGCCTCCTCAAGGTGACTTCAGGCAATGTTTAGAGCCAGTTTTTATTTGGTGTCTTGGAGGGAGGGGAAGAGAATGGTATTTTATAAAGAGAGAGTCCATAATACTGCTTCATGAAAATAGCACAGGATACCTCCTGAAACAAAATAATCAGTTTCAAAATGTCAGTGGTGCCAGAGTAGATAAACTGTACAGACCAAGGACAACCAAGAAACCAGGGCTCAAATTGATATCTTTTTAATACTTCATTTTACTTTCTGCAATATTTGTGAAGTATAGAAATATTGTATATATAATATATTCTATATATAATATAGTATATGTAATGTATTATATATGTTACCTTGGTCTACATAGTTAGCACCAGGACAACCAAGACTACATAGAGAGACCCTGTTTTAAACAAACAAACAAATATAATAAAATAATTAATAAAACAAAATAAATAGCTCCATATATTTGGAGTTAGGAGATGCAAACTACAGCATGCTTGTGGAAGTGGAAGAAAAAAAGGGTCCATTCTCTCCTACATTTTGGGTCTTGGGTGAAATTCAGGTCTTCTGTCTTAGGGAAAACTATTTTAAACCAATGAAGTCAGGAAATGTCGGAGAAATTCAAATTCCCCCACATTCACTAAGGCTCATATCAGACACAATTAAGGTCTTAACAGCCAAGGTTTGCTTGAAAGTTACAGACACTTTCTCACCCATTATCATCTTTGATCTTCACAACTGTGCAATGTTAAAAGGACCAGTGTGAATTTGTCATATGCAAATTAGGTAATGAAAGTTAAGAAAGGGAGGGGCATTGTCAGGGCAGATCAGATTTGTAAGGATGCATTGCCTGAGAAATGTTACATAATGATGCTATGCTAACTAACGAATACTATGTTTTTTATTTCCTTTATGTCTAAATATCAGTATTGAGGTACTATGTCACCAGGAATAAGCTTCACACTATTTCTTCTTACCTTGATTGGTCACATTTGGGATGTTTAGGTCTTTTATTTAAATTAAAACAGGAGAAGAAAAAATTTGAATAAGTATAGACCAATCTTCCTTTCATGTCTCTCCAGACAGAGCTCTTTCCCAATTCCTGGTCTAATGCTAACATTTAAATATTGCAACAGTTTACAGAAGGAAAGAATTAGTCTTCAAAATTCTGTTAAATCCCATTGCTTTAGTTGAATACATACTCAAAGTGCTTCTCAGTATCACCATTCTGTGGTCACCATTTTAACACAGAAAGGTTTTCCTACTATCTCGACCACTGGGGGAAATAATAGGCTGAAGACCTTTATATTTCTCTGATTTTGTGACAGATAATATATTCAAACCCTAATCACAGGTATTGTCTACTTTACTATTCATTCTAATCTGGAACCTACCAGAACCATTAGGACAGATATTCTATCAATACAGAAAGCAGAGCTTTCATGTCAAAGGGAATAAGGGATAGTTTATTCTGAAGCCATCAATGAACATGGTCTTGGAATGGAGATTTAGGTCACCTCAAATGCTATCTTCCAATCAGATAACAATTTCATGAATTTTATGTTAACAGGAAAGACAATCATAAATCAAGATACTTTTCTTCTCTCTCTTTTTTTAAAGATTTATTTATTTATTTATTTATTTATTTATTTATTATATGTAAGTAAACTGTAGCTGTCTTCAGACACACCAGAAGAGGCCATCCGATATCATTATAGATGGTTGTGAGCCACCATGTAGTTTCTGGGATTTGAGCTCTGGGCCTCCGGAAGAGCAGTCAGTGCTTTTAACCGCTGAGCCATCTCTGCAGCCCCAAGATACATTTCTAGCACCTTTTTGGAAATATGAGATAGGTGCATTACAGTATTATTGGGAAGCCTCTGCTGTAAATCTCAGAAACTGATGACAGTCTTAGCTTTTGAGTTGTTGGAAGCTAGGAGTCTGTTTATATTTTCCAAAAGAATATACCTAATAGTCAGAAGGATGTTAGGCAATACACACTCTTAGGCAATGAATAGCTATTTAAATAGTCAATGTAGCTAAAGGTAATTTTGGCTACTAACCTGTAATAAATATGTCAGATCTCCACAATCAGTCAGTCAGCCTTTCCCACTTACCAACACCATGCCATTAGGAGCCTCAGTTTACAAATCTTCCTTAGTGCATCTTATATACTTCTACATACCCGCAATTTGACTTCCCTCATGATGAAAAGAAGAAATGACAGTTGGTAGTCTGAAAGATGCCATGACCTTTTTGTGATGGGATTGAGAGCTTGAGGCTGAGGCTCAGTGTGTATTTGATGCAGAACTAAAAGATATTACCTATGGCTTTGTCAGAGCATTCTAGAGAACAACTTGATGACTAGCTTGACAACATAGCTCAGGGCAAAAGGAAAATCAAGACCTGGCAGGAGGGATTGTTGACATGAGACTGATTTAATAAAAACAAAATGTAACAATTACAAAGACCATTCAGTTCTGTGAGAATTGATGTACTTCAGGTTTACAACAGGTATTTAATAATGACCAGTTAAGAGGGATGGTAGTTCAACTACTGGCTACCTCTGAACTTTTACACACAAATGTGTGAATGCATGCACTTACACACACATACACACACATACAAATATAGAGTGATTATGACTTTGAAACTATATTTGTATGCTATGCCTACCTGCATTTTAACTAGAGAAACTCAAATAATAGTCCCTCTTAGCCAACAAGTTATGTTTTGCTGTTATTAATTTTTGTTGGTTTTTACATTGTATTTTAATTTTGTTCATTTATTTGTTTGTTTCTTTGTTTTTACCAGAGTTGTGTAATCAGGCAGAAGACCAGAATGGCCTGAACTGTACTTATAGTTTCTGTTTCCCAAGATTATCTTTCTAGTAGTATTTTGATGGATAACTAGAAGCAGAGGAAGAGGAAAATTATAGTGATGCTTGCTTTACTTGAACACAATGCCCCTAAAAAAATTGTTTTGCTCTTCTAAATTTGAGAGCTTTTTTCTATAGGCATATCAAAATCACCCTGAAAATGTGTGTATTTTCTGAAAGAGTTAGAAGAGTTCAATGGAAAAGGTTGTCCAGATGCAAGCAAATGCCACTGATTCTGAGTTTGGGGCATGCTCTTTCACAATGTTATATTACCAAGTTTGATTTACTGTGGGGGTTTATGATTTAACAGTTTTGCTTATAAACACTCAGCCTTGTAAATGTTTATCAAGGCATGTCAAATGGTGTAGTCATTTGAGTTTTGACTTCTTCAAGTTTGTTTAAATACTCTTGCTGGAGAAAATCTCACAGTGTATCATATGTATCACAGTGCCTGGCAGTCTTTTCTAAACAAATCATTTATCCATGGTTTTTGGGGTTTTTTGTTTATTTTGTTTTGTTTTGTTTTGCAAAATGTCAATTGAAATCAGCAGAATCCAAAAGCCCTGGTTTGGGCTGGTTTATTCTCAGTTTTCACTCCTTGGCAGTCCTTCTCTCACTGACTTCCCAAAAGGTATATTTCCCTAGAGGAGAGAACTTCTGACTGATTTCAAAGCTTGAGAATATGAATACCAACAGAGGAATACCTACCTGTTTGTTTTGAATGAGGCACACGGGATTTTTCTGAGAGCTTGACCAGAAAACCATGACAAACATTTGTCTGAGTCCAGCCTTTACGTAGGGAGTAGAATTTTAATATTTGCTATCCAGGCTAACATTCAAGAGTGTTCAACATTTTGATATTTCTCTCCATTAAACAAAATACTTATCTCAATTTTTTAAAGCTATTACAATATTCTCGAATCTACAAGCCTGTGGCAGTACTTATGTTCCTATAAAACAAGAAACATTTGCCATGAAACTTTGATTTGATAGATTTTTAACATTTCCTAAAACTTTAAAGAATATGGTAGTATTGGAGAGGAGGAGTTATATCCTTAAACCACAATATGAGGTTAAATATAACATTGTCACTTGCTATTATTAGGGATAAGATTTTGAAGACTTTTAAGCCTTCTTCAAGCAATTTTTATGCTTAAAGTAAATTAAAATAATAACCCATAAAGTGTATTATTGGCTCCCAATGACTTTGATATTTTTGGGTGTATTTATTTTTTAAACAATCTGCATAGATGATAGTCATAACTTTTCCTAAATAATTTATAGGAATTAGGTTAATAGTTGTCATCACATTTATCTTAGAAGATAAAAATGAAGAATAGGGCACATTGAAAGCATAGAGAGAATTAGAATGCCAAGACATTTTGTTTGTTTTGTTTGTTTGTTTTTTCGTTTTTCATTTTTTTATTAGATATTTGCTTTATGTACATTTGCTTTACTTGATACCCCTCTGAAAACTCCCTATCTATCTCCCCTCCCCCTGCTCACCAGTCCCGCCCCCCAACTTTCCTGAGTGGCATCCCCCTACTCTGGGGCATTGAGCCTTCCCAGAGGCAATGGCCTCTCCACTCACTGATGTCTGAAATGGTCACCTTCTGCTACATATGTACCTAGAGCCATGGGTTCCTCTATGTGTATTCTTTGGTTGGTGGTTTATTCCCTGGGAACTCTGGGGGTACTGGTTGGTACATATTATTGTTCCTTCTATGGGGTTGCAAACCTGTTCAGCTCCTTGGGTCCTTTCTCTAGCTGTTCCATTAGGGACCCTATGCTCAGTCTATTGGTTGGTTGTGAGCCATGGGTATTTTGATCCACCTTCCAATAAGGATCAAAGTGTCCACATTTTGGTCTTCCTTCTTCTTGAACTTCATGTGGTCTGTAAGTTGTATCTTGGGTATTCTGAGCTTTTGGGCTAATAACCACTTATCAGTGAGTGCATACTGTGGGGGTTATTTTGTGATTGGGTTACCTCACTCATGATGATATTTTCTAGCTCCATCCATTTGCCTATGAATTTCATGAATTCACTGTTTTTAATAGCTGAGTAGTACTCCTTTGTGTAAATGTACCACATTTTCTGTATCCATTACTCTGTTGAGGGACATCTGGGTTCTTTCCAGCTTCTGTCTATTATAAATAAGGCTGCTATAAACATAGTGGAGCCTGTGTCCACATTACATGTTGGAGAATCTTCTAGGTATATGCCCAGGAGAGGTATAGCTGGACCTCAGGTAGTGCTGTGTCCAATTTTCTGAGGAACCACCAAACTGATTTCTAGAGTGATTTTATCAGCTTGCAATCCCACCAGCAATGGAGGATTGTTCCTCTTTCTCCACATCCTCTCCAGTATCTGCTGTCTCCTGAGTTTTTGATCTTGGCCATTCTGACAGGTCTGAGGCAGAATCTCAGGATTGTTTTGATTTGCATTTCCCTGATGATTAAAGATGTTGAACATTTCTTTAGGTGTTTCTCAGCCATTCGATATGCTTCAAGTGAGAACTCTTTGTTTAACTCTGTACCCCATTTTTATTAGGGTTATTTGATTCTCTGGAGTCTAACTTCTTGAGTTCATTGTATATATTGGATATTAGCCCTCTATCAGATGTAGGATTGTTAAAGATCTTTCCCCAATCTGTTAGTTGCTGTTTGTTCTATTGACAATGTCCTTTACCTTACAGAGGCTTTGCAATTTTATGATGTCCCATTCTTGATCGTATAGCATAAGTTATCGGTCTTCCATTCTTATCTTCCTGTAAAAAGCTCAAGTCCAAGTGGATCAAGGACCTCCACATAAAACCAAATACACTTAGTCTAATAGAAGGGAAAGTGGGGAAGAACCTGGAGCACATGGGCACATGGGAAAAATTCATGAATAGAAAATATTACATTTTTAACTCTACAGCTACTCTATGAAACTTTTGCCTCAAGGGACATGATTGTTTAAAAGTACCTAGCGATTGCCTTTCCAGTGACTGTCCAAGGCAGGTCCAGCCAGGAGCACATAGGGCACAGGAACAATGGAGCAGCTGGGACATGGTCCTTCCAGTGGCTATCTGCACCTGGAAGCTAGGGCTTTCCCACAACCCTCTGTGCAATGGTCCTTTTAGGAGAGAGTTAGTCTCCCAGGAGTGCTGACATAGGCTTACAGGCCCACAGGAGGGACAAGCTCCAGACAGAGGCAGCAAGATCATCTAACACCATAGATAACCAGATGGCGAAAGTCAAGCACAAGAACCTTACCAACAAAATCCAAGGCTACATGGTATCATTAGAATCCAGTTCTCCCACAACAGCAAGTCCTGGATACCATAAAACACCAAAAAAGCAAGATTTGGATTTAAACTCACCATCTCATGATGCTGATAGAGGACTTCTGAAAGGATATAAATAACTCCCTTAAAGAAATTCAGGAAAACACAATCAAACAGGCAAAGGAAATGAACAAAACTATCAGGATCTAAAAATGGAAATAGAAACAATAAAGAAATCACAGATTGAGACAACTCTGGAGCTAGAAAACCTAGAAAAGAGATCAGGAGTCATAGGTGCAAGCATCACCAGCAAAATTCAAAAGTTAGAAGGTGCAGAAGATACCATAGAAAACATTGACACAACAGCAAAAGAAAATGCAAAATGCAAAAAGCTCCTGACCCAAAACATCCAGGAAATCCAAGACACAATAAGAAGAACAAACCTAAGGATTATATGTATAGAAGAGAACAAAGATTTCCAGCTTAAAAGGGCAGTAAATATCTTCAACAAAATTATGGAAGAAAACTTCCCTAGCCTTTAGGTTTCATTTCTTTAGAAAGAAATGCTCATGAACATACAAGAAGCCTACATAACTCCAAATAGATGAGACCAGAAAAGAAATTCCTCCCATCACTTAAAACACAAAATGCACAAAACAAAGAAAGAATATTAAAAGCAGTAAGGAGAAAAGGTCAAGTAACATATAGAGGCAGATCTATCAGAATTACACCAGAGTTCTCACCAGAGAATATAAAAGCCAGAAGATCCTGGGAAGATGCCATAGAGACCCTAAGAGAACACAAATGCCCACCCAGGCTTCTAAACCCAACAAAATTCTCAATTACCATAGATGGAAAAACTAAGGATTTCCATGACAAAAACAAATTTTACACAATATCTTTCCATACATTTCTTCAAAGGATAATAAGTGGAAAACGCCAACAAAAGGAGGGAAACTACACAATGGAATACTACTCTGCAATTAAAAACAATGAATTCACGAAATTCCTAGGCAAATGGTCAGATCTTGAAAATATCATCCTTAGTGAGGTAACCCAATCACAAAAGAACACACATGGTATGCAGTCACTGATAAGGGGATATTGACCCAGAATCTCGTAATACCCTAGACACAATCCGCATATCAATAGATTTCTAAGAAGATGGAAGGAGAGACCCCTGGTCCTGGAAAGACTGGATGTAGGGGAACACCAGGACAGAGTAACGAGAGGGGGTTGAATGGAGAAAAGAGGGAGGGAAGGGGGCTTATGGGACTTTCGGGGAGGGAGGAAACGGGAAAGGGGAAATGATTTGGAATGTAAATTAAAAAAAAAATAAAATAAATAATAAAAAAAATTCTTTTAGCAAACCAAAAAGAAGATAGCCACATAAACACAATTCCACTGATAACAAAAATAAGAGGAAGCAGCAATCACTTTTCCTAAATATTTCCTAATATCAATGGACTCAATTCTCCAATAAAAAGACATAAACTAACAGACTGGATATATAAACAAGACCCAACATTTTGCTGCACACAGGAAACCTACTTAAGTGACAAAGACAGGCACTACCTCAGAGTAAAAGGCTGGAGAATAATTTTCCAAGCAAATGGTCCCAAGAAACAAGCTGGAGTAGCCATTCTAATATCAAATAAAATCAACTTTCAACCAAAAGTTATCAAAAAAGATAAGGAAGGATACTTCATACTCATCAAAGGAAAAAATCTACCAAGAAGAACTCTCAATTCTGAACATCTATGCCTCAAATGAAAGGGCACCCACATTTATAAAATAAACTTTACTAAAACTCAAAGCAAACATTGTACCTCCCACAATAATAGTGGGAGACTTCAACACCCCACTCTCATCAATGGACAGATCATGGAAAGAGAAACTAAAAAGAGACACATTGAAACTAACAGAAGTTATGAACCAAATGGATTTAACAGATATCTATAGAACATTTCACCCTAAATTCAAAAGAAAATACTTTCTTCTCAGCACCTCATGGTACCTTCTCAAAAATTGACCATATAATCAGTCACAAAACAGGCCTTAACAGATATAAGAAGATTAAAATAATCCCATCCATCCTATCAGATCACCAGAGACTAAGGCTGGTCTTCAATAACAAAAATAATAATAATAATAATAATAGAAAACCCACATACACGTGGAGGCTGAACAACACTGTATTCAATGATAACTTGGTGAAGGAAGAAATAAAGAAATTAAAGTCTTTTTATATTTTAATGAAAATGAAGCCCCAACATACCTGAATTTATCAGACACAATGATAGCAGTGCTAAGAGGAAAACTCATAGCTGAGTGCCTCAAAACAAACAAACAAACAAAAAAATAAACTGGAGAGAGCGTACACTAGCAGCTTGACAGCACATCTAAAGTTTCTAGAAAAAAGAAGCAAATACACCCAAGAGGAGTAGACATCAGGAAATAATCAAACTCAGGGCTGAAATCAACCAGGTAGAAACAAAATAACTATACAAACTATCGACAAAACCAGAAGCTGATTCTTTGAGAAAACCAACAAGATGGATAGCCCTTAGCCAAACTAAGCAGAGAGAACAGAGACAGTATCCAAATCAACAAAATCAGAAATGAAAAGGGAGACCTAACAGAAACTGAGGAAATCCAAGAAGTAATCAGATCCTACTACAAAAGCCTTTACTCAACAAAATAGGAAAATCTGGATGAAATGGTACCAAAGTTAAATCAGGATCAGATAAATGATCTAAACAGTCCCATAACTCCTAAAGAAATAGAAGCAATCATTAATAGTCTCTCAACCAAAAAAAGCTCAGGACCAGATGGGTTTAGTGCAGAGTTCTATCAGACCCTCAAAGACTCTTCAAACTTTTCCACAAATTAGAAACAGAAGGAACACTACCCAATTCCTCCTATGAAGCCACAATTACTCTAATACCTAACCCATGCAAAGACTCAACGAAGAAAGAGAACTTAAGACCAGTTTCCCTTATGAATATTGCTGCAAAAATACTCAATAAAATTCACAAAAACTGAATCCAAGAACATGTCCAAGCAATCATCCATCATGATCAAGTAGGCTTCATCCAAGGGATGCAGGGATGATTCAATATATGGAAATCTATCAACATAATCCACTATATAAAAAAACTCAAAGAAAGAAAACCACATGATCACTTCATTAGATGCTAAGAAAGCATTTGACAAAATCTAACACCCCTTCATGATAAAAGTCTTGGAAAGATCAGAAATTCAAGGCCCATACCTAAACATAGTAAAAGCAATTTACAGCAAACCAGAACCCAACATCAAACAAAATGAGAGAAACTTGAAGCAATCCCACTAAAATCGGTGACTAGACAAGGCTGCCCACTCTCTCCATATCTATTCAATATAGTACTTGAAGTCCTAGCCAGAGCAATTAGACAACAAAAGGAGGTCAAAGGGATACAAATTGGAAAGAAAGAAGTCAAAATATCACTATTTGCAGATGATATGATAGTATACTTAAGTAACCCAAAAAATTCCACCAGAGAACTCCTAAAGCTGATAAACAACTTCAGCAAAGTGGGTGGATATAAAATTAACTCAAACAAATCAGTAGTTTTCTTCTACTCAAAGGATAAACAAGCTGAGAAAGAAATTAGGGAAATGACACCCTTCACAATAGTCACAATAGAAAAAAGAACAATATGAACCAACCAGTACCTACAGAGATCCCAAGGACTAAACCAACAACCAAAGAGTACACATTGAGGGACCCATGGCTCCAGCCCTATATGTAGCAGAGGTTGGCCTTGTTGGACATCAATGAGAAGAGATGCCCTTGGTCCTGTGAAGGCTCAATGCCACAGTGTAGGGGAATGCCAGGTCAGGGAAGTGGAGTGGGTGAGTGGTAAGCAGGGGGCGTGGGGTTGTGATAGTGGGTTTTCAGAGGGGAAATACGGAAAGCAGATAACATTTGAAATGTAAATAAAGAAAATATATAACTAAAAGAAAATAAGATGAACTAAGATACTATACACACCCCTGTATCTGTTTCATTGTGAACACACATTTTTCTTGTATTTGTACAAACACCTAAGAGCAGCTTGCTTCATGGTACAGCAATGCCTGCTTATCACAGGCTGTTAGATTGCTTTCTTCATAAATAATTAATTAAGAAAATTAATTTTCGTAATTAAAATAAATAAATAGATAAATAAATAAATAAATATACCTAGCAATGAAACAGAGTTTGCAAGTACTATATGCAAAATCTAGACATTATCATTGCATGCTAGGTGTTTATAATAATTCAGAGATTTAAAAAATGTATGTATTAAATGATATCATTCAGAGTACAGGCAGCTTTATTATAATGTAGCCATAAATGCTTACATTGGAAAGCAACCACATATGTTTATGATGATCATGACATTACAGGAGGGATCATGTATTGGTGACATTGGAGATAAAAATAATGAGATTATCTTTTATTGTGAAGGGACAATGGTAATGAGAAAGCACTCGTGCTATGAAACAGATATAAATTGGGAAGAACTTACAAAATAATAAATTACTAGGTAAGTTACCTACAATAGATCCTCAATAAATTCTGTCTGCTATTTAGAAGAATAATTGGAAGGATGAAGTGGCTGTTTAAGGCAATTTCAACATATCACATGCCATACATACCAAAAGGCATTTAAGCGATTAGAGTCACTGATGGCTTTTGGTCAAGGAACTAGCAAGCACAGTGTGCTAAGCATCTGAAACACGAAAAAGTCATAAAACTTCATTTCATGTTTATGTTCCATTCATTTTATTTAGCTCTCCTAGATAAAGTGACAATCTGTGACTTTAGACATTGTCATGTAATTAGGCAACATCTGACCATAGGCATTGATAAGGTGAATATTAATCTATCAAATAAATGGAAGTCTTAGACAAAGGACTTTTGATAAAACATGAAATCCAAAAAAGAAGCAGTGAACATATTGCCCCAAACATGTGTACTGAATTTTCCAGATACAGGGGATAAAAAGGAAAGGTCTTGATTTTCATACTCAGACACTAGTTCATATTTCACGCAAGTTTATTTCTGTCAGTAACAGCTCCCTATGACTCAACAAGGTCTTAAGATCTATTCAAAAAGTAAATCTTTTTTTTAGGCCTTAGTACTATATTTAAAGGAAAAGCTGGAGACACCTTAACTTTTAGGATGAAGGGTTTATATTGGATGAAGAGACATGAGAGTTCTATGTTATCTTGGAAATCCTTTTTTCTTTAGTTTATTAGGCTAGTTAGATACTGCTAAATTTAATTTAGAGAAAAGAGAAAGCCACAAATAACCAAAATCCTCTGAAACATCTAGATGGGTCCCTTTATTTATCTAAATTCCATTTCCACTCCTGTAGAGAAGAATAGATGATAAATCCAGTCCTCTTACTTCCACAGTTATAACTTTTACCCAAGAACAATTCTACAGCTAAATGGACTAGGAATCCAAAGACTGGGGGTGCAGAAGAGATTGTTGTGTTTTCTGTAGGCCTACCTACTTTAATAAGGGTTCTTAAATGTTTTAACCTCCAATTTGTCCCACCACCCACTAGAGGTAATAGAAAGGAAAACTAATAAGGCAAAATGGGATGTGGACCTGTTTAGAAATAGTTCTTCGGGATGATTCCAGTCTTTGTTGTCAGGATATCAGCAGTTCAGTTCACATGAATTGTCAGCAGTAGCTCAATCCATTCACAAACACCATTCACAAATCAGCAATGGCAGTTCAATCCAGAAGAAACTTCCAAGCTCTGCCAATAGGCCTGAGTCCATGAAAGTATAAGAAACTGACAAAATAACGGAAGTTCTTTGATGTGTTGCTTTGTACTGAGTCACGACAAGCAATGACCAGCAAAGAATGGCAAGGTGAATCAGAGAGTTATGGGTTATACTTATACATTTTCCAAATATCACGTGTCCTGTTAAGCATCCAGTCCAGCAAAATATCGCATGCCCTTTTACCAGGCAGTTTCAAGAAAAACCAAATGTGTTGGTTCTCAGCAAAACATCTCACATGTCTGCTTCAACAAAATATCCTCTTATAAGACAGTTTCCAGAAAAACAGCATATGAAACAATTGAGTCTCCAAAAATCCACTAAAGAAACTTTAGTTTTCCCTCTTAATTTTACAAGTAAACACACTGAGACACCCCACCCCAAATTAAACAGTTTTCCCACAGGTAAAATCATTAGAAAGACATATATAATGTTGAAACAATTTTGTCCTGACTTATATAAACCATTTCTCCAACCTAAGGATTCATCAATACAGGATGTGGGTGTGGAGAGTAGGTTCAGCTATGAAGAACACTTACTTCTTTTTTTTTTAAGATTTATTTATTGTTATATGTAAGTACACTGACTTCAGACACACCAGAAGAGGGCGTCAGATCTCACAGATGGTTGTGAGCCACAATGTGGTTGCTGGGATTTGAACTCAGGACCTTCACAAGAGCAGTCAGTGTTCTTACCCGCTGAGCCATCTCACGAGCCCTAGAACACTTACTTCTCTTGCAGAGGACTAAGGGTCAGTTCCCAGCACTCAGCTTACAATCATCCTTTTCCGGGAGATTAGCTGCTCTCTTATGGGCTCTACTAGCACAGAGCACACGCATCGTGCATAGACAAACATGCCAACAAAACACTCATATGGATTTTTTTAAATCTAAAAAAATTGTTTTGTTTTGTGTTGTTTTTTAATTACAGGGATGTGATACTGGGTTATCTGGCATGCAGAGAATCTGTATAAATACTGAGTAGTGAGTTATGTTCAGAGAAAAGACACACCTAATTCAGCCAGATGCAGTGAATGTGTGTCATTTCTGCTCACTAGTTGTGCCCACTAATAACTGTTTGGTTCCAGACTCTGGGAAAAAGGACTGAGGTGCATATTTTATATATCAAAGCAGATCTGGCCTCCAGGTCCTCCTAGCATCCCTTAGTCCCTACCTGGAACTGGCATGCCCTACCCCCAACTCTAAACTTTCTAGCCCAGGGACTGTGCTGTCTCTCTCTCTCTCTCTCTCTCTCTCTCTCTCTCTCTCTCTCTCTCTCTCTCTCTCTCTCTCTCTCTCTCTCTCTCTCTCTGTCTCCTCTTTCTGTGCCCACATACCCTTTCTCTCTTTTTCTTCCCCCTCCCTCCTTTCTCCATGGTGACTTCACTGGTCTCAATCCTTGGGATCTTGCTCCCTAGAGAGCAGCTTCCCAATAAATCTGCCCATAATATAATATAATCTGATGTGAATTGGCTCATTTCACTGGCAAAGAAATAACCTACTAATACTATTGCCACCCTTCACCATTCCTATTGCTCTTGAATTCAGATTTGAAGTCTTCAGTTCAACCCATGCCCCACAATATACTGTACATGCCTCTCCTTCTTAAAATTGAGATTCTCTGTGGAAGTGTCATCACTTCCATGTGGCCACATCAGGTCATGTTTTAGTGGATAATATGGTAGTGGACAGGGAATTTCTTGAAATTCTCTGAGTAAGACTAAGTTTAGGTAACAAGTACCTAATTCAACCCTATAGACTTTGTCTCTGATTATTCTTTTTTATGTATTTATTAATTATTTTATTTGTTTATATTTTAAATGTTATCCCCCTTCTTGGTCTCCTCTTCATGATCCCCACACTGCCTCCCCTCCCATTTGCCTCTAAAATGGTGCTCCCCAACGATTCCTCAGTTTCTGATGTTATCTCTCCCTTTTCATTTCTGATTTAGTTAATTTGGATACTGTCTTTGTGCCCTCTGGTTAGTCTGGCTAAGGGTTTTTCTATCTTGCTGATTTTTTCAAAGAATCAGCTACTGGTTTTGTTGATTCTTTGTATAGTTCTTTATGTTTTTACTTGGTTGATTTCAGCCCTGAGTTTGATGATTTCCTGCCTCCTACTCCTCTTGGGTGTATTTGCTTCTTTCTGTTCTACAGCTTTTAGGTGTGCTGCTAAGCTGCTAGTGTATGTTCTGTCCAGCTTCTTTTGGAGGCACTCAGAGTTATGAGTTTTCATCTTAGCACTGCTTTCACTGTGTCCCATTAAGTTAGGGTATGTTGTGCCTACATTTTCATTAAATTCTAACAAGTCTTTGGTTTCTTTCCTTATTTCTTCCTTGACCAAGGTATCATTGAGTAGAGCATTGTTCAGCTTCCATGTGTGTGTGGGCTTTCTCTTGTTTTTGTTGGTATTGAAGACCACCCTTACTCCATAATGATCTGATGGGAGGCATGGGATTAATTCCATCTTCTTATATCTGTTGAGGTCTATTTTGTGACCAATTATATGGTCAATTTTGGAGAAGGTACCATGAGGTGCTGAGAAGAAGGTATATTCTTTTGATTTAGGATGAAATGTTCTATAGATATCTATTAAATCCATTTGACCCAAAACTTCTGTTAATTTCACTGTGTCTCTGTTAAGTTTGTGTTTCCCTTATCTGTCCATTGAGGAGAGTGGGGTGTTGAAGTCACGCACAATTATTGTGTGAGGTGCAATGTGTGCTTTGAGCTTTAGTAAAGTTTCTTTTATGAATGTGGGAGCTCTGGCATTTGGAGCATAGATGTTCAGAATTGAGATTTCTTCTTGGTAGATTTTTCCTTTGATGAGTATAAAGTGTCCTTCTGTGTCTTTTTTGATGATTTTTGATTGAAAGTCAATTTTATCCAATACTAGAATGGCTACTCTAGCTTGTTTTCTGGAACCATTTGCTTGGAAATTTGTTTTCCAGCCTTTTACTCTGAGGTAGTGTTTGTTTTTGACACTGAGATGCATTTCCTGTATGCAGCATAATGTTGGCTCCTGTTTATGTATCTAGTCTCTTAGTCTAGGTATTTTTATTGGGGAATTGATGTTAAGAGATATTAAGGAGTAGTGATTGTTGCTTCCTGTTATTTTTGATGTAATTTTTGGTTGTGTGGTTATCTTCTTTTGGGTTTGTTGAAAAAAGATTAATTTCTTGCTTTTTCTAACGTATAGTTTCCCTTCTTTTGTTGGTGTTTTCCATTCATTATCCTTCGAAGGGTTGGATGTCTGGAAAGCTATTGTGTAAATTTGTTTTTGTCATGGAATACCATGGTTTCTCCATCTATGGTAATTGAGAGATTTGCTGGGTATTGCAGCCTGGGTTGGTATTTGTGTTCCCCTAGGGTCTGTATGACATTTGCCCAGGATCTTCTGACTTTCGTAGTCTCTGGTGAGAAGTCTGGTGTAATTCTGATATGTCTACCTTTATATGTTCCTTGACCTTTTTCCCTTACTGCTTTTAATATTCTTTCTTTGTTTAGTATGTTTGTTGTTTTAATTATTATGTGACAGGAGGAATTTATTTTTCTGGTCAAATCTATTTGGCATTCTGTAGACTTATATGTTCATGGACATCTCTTTCTTTAGGTTAGGGAAATTTTCCTCTATAATTTTGTTGAAGACATTTACTGGCCCTTTAAGTTGGAAATCTTCATTCTCTTTTATACCTATAATCCTTAGGTTTGGTCTTCTCATTTTGTACTGGATTTCCTGGATATTTTCGGTCAGAAGCTTTTTGCATTTTCTTTGCCTGTTGTATCAATGCTTTCTATGGTATCTTCTGCATCTGAAATTTTCTCTTCTATCTCTTGTATTCTGTTGTTGATGCTTGGTTGCATCCATGACTCCTAACTTCTTTCCTAGGTTTTCTATTTCCAGAGTTGTTTCCCTTTGTGATTTATTTATTGTTGAAACCTCTGTTTTTAGATCCTGGATAGTTTTGTTCAAGTCCTTCACCTGTTTAGTTGTGCTTTCCTGTAATTCTTTAAGGGTTTCTACCTGTTATCCTTTGTTCTCCTGTATTTCTTTATTTTATTTTATTTTATTTTTATTTATTTATTTATTTATTTTTTTTTTTTTTGGTTTTTTTCGAGACAGGGTTTCTCTGTGTAGCCCTGGCTGTCCTGGAACTCACTTTGTAGACAAGGCTGGCCTCGAACTCAGAAATCCTCCTGCCTCTGCCTCCCAAGTGCTGGGATTAAAGGCGTGCGCCACCACCGCCCGGCTTCCTGTATTTCTTTAAGGGAGTTATTTATGTCCTTCTTGAAGCCCTCCATCAGCATCATGAGTTGTGAGTTTAAATCCAAATCTTGCTTTTCTGGTGTGTTGGGGCATCCAGGACTTGCTGTTGTGGGAGGATTGGTTCAGATGATGCCGTGTTGCCTTGATTTCTATTTGTAAGGTTCCTAAGTTTTTCTTTTGCTATCTGGTTTTACCTGTTGTTAGTTGGTCCTGCTGTCTCTGACTGGTGCTTGTCCCTCCTGTGTGCCTGCAAGCCTGTCTCAGCACCCCTGGGTGACCACTCTTTTATGGCACAGAGTGTTGTTTTGCTGCCCAGCTCCTGGGTGCAGGTGGGGCCCTAGCGAACCATGTCCCAAGTGATCTTATACTCGATGTTCCCTTCATTTCTGACAGCACCTATCTGCTCAGTCACAGGAGCAAAGATGGTGGCCTCACCTCTAAATGCAGGACTTCCTCTAAATGCGGGACTCCCTGCAGAGCAGATGTCCCCTGGCAAGATAGGTGCATAGATGGTTGTGGGGCTGCTGAGTTCCTGGGTGCAGATGGGGCCCTGTAGGACCGTGTCCCAAGTGATCTTACACTCGGGTCTTCCCTGCGTTCCTGTCTGCACCTGTCTGTTCAGTCCCTGTTTGATTTTTAAAGGCAGCTGACTTTCTAATTGCCTAATGTCAGTGACTCTATGGGTTGCTATAAGATAAGCAGTCATGTTTGAAGTTTCATCTGAAGGTTCTAGAAGGGATCCACGTGTAAAATTGTGATGATTTACATGGGAAAAGACAGCTTCTTTTTATGTGTTGTTCTTAAAGGTACAGCCAGGCTATCTAATTTTCTATACTCTTGGTAACCTTAACATGACATTAATAAGCTTAATGGGTTCTTAAATTTCATAATTTAGGTTTTGGGGACTGAGTATAATATTCTGTACTCTTAATTTTCCACGCTTAGATTTTTAAAATTTTTATTAAATCTCTGAATGTGGACCATGTATTTGGTTGTTGGAAACCAGTCTTCCATTCTTTTTATTTTTTGACTCAAAGGCATAGCAAGTGACATTTCTTCCCCAACAAACTCCACACAGCTATTTCAGAACTGAATTCTCTTGTTATTTATTAAAGGTGGGAATGAGCTGTGGAGTGGTTCACACCAGAACAGCTTTCTACTTCCAAATAACTTAGGACCACCTCTCTTGTGGCATCTTCTCTCTGTAATTTGGAGTAAAACCAAAGAAAATTAAATGCAATCTGAATTGTAGAAATCATTATGTTTTAATTTTCATTCTCAACTATATTTTTTTCTTCTCATAAAGAACAAAGTACAAAGAAACTTACACAACTGAATTATTTTAAAAATATAAAAACAATTGAACAAACATTATTTTTAACAAAAACATTCATAACAAAGGGTAGTGACAATTATATGAAATAAATGTAGACTCTACTGATATGTGGTTCTTTTCTAAAACTATTTAAATGAGCATGGAATAGCTATTCCACAAAGCACAGGGGTTGGGGCAGACAACCTCAAGCAAAGTAAAACTACAGTAATTCAATCTGATTTCTCTCTCTCTCTCTTTCTCTCTCTCTCTCTCTCTCTTTACCATTAATTCATTTATTTACTTTACATCCTGGCCAAAGCTCCTCTCTCCTCCCATTCCCCCCTCACAGAGCTCCTCCCCCATTGTCCCCTCCTCTTCTACTTTGAGAAGGAGGAGCCTCCCCATCCCCATTATCCCACCCTAGCACAGCAAGTCTCTGCAGGACTATGCATTCCTTTTCCTACTGAGGCCAGACAAGGTAGCCCAGTTGGGAAAATAGGATCCAGAGGCAGGCAACAGATTCAAGGACAGCCCCATCTCCAACTGTTGGGGAACCCTCCTGAAGACCAAGCTGCACATCTGTTAAATATGTGCAAGAAGGCCTAGGTCCAGTCCATGCATACTCTTCAGTTGGTGGTTCAGTCTCTGGGAGGCCCTAAGGGTTCAAGTTAGTTGACTCAGTCTTCCTGTGGAGTTCCTATCCTCTTCGGGTTCCTCAGTCCTTCCCCTAACTATTTCATAGGAGTCCCTGGGCTCCATTTAATGTTTGGCTGTGGATCTCTGCATCTGTTTCCATTGACTGCTGGGTGGAGCATCTCAAAGAACAGTTATGCTAAGATCTGTAAGAATAACAGAGTATCATTAATAGTGTCAGGAATTGGGTTTTGTCCATGGAATATGTCTCAATTTGGGCCAGTCATTGATTGGCCATATCCCCCTTGTCTGCTCCATCTTTGGTCCTACATTTCTTATAGACAGGACACATTTTGTTTTCACATACAAATGATTTTCTTTTATATCTGTGCCTTCAAACCAAGGAAACTACTACACATAAAATAAGCTTAAATTAACATGCAAAAAAGGTTTAAATTCTGTCATAGTTTAAATTGGTTTTTGACATGCTTCCAAGTTCATGCAGAGAGATTGCCTTTGAGAGACTCTCTCTTATACAGAGAAGCATCCCAAAGTAGGATGGGAAGGGAAAAGGGGAGCTGGTTCTCTTAGGAAGGAGATATTATCTACGAGACTTCTCAACAAATGTTTTCATTCATTTTAATGGTCAAAACACATCGTCACATCTTGCTAGCTACTGGAGTATGAGGTCACATGGTCCACTAATGAAATTAGGGTTCTACCAGTGAGGAAGAAGGGCTCATTCTGAAATTGAGGCAACATCAAAGTCCTCAAAGCTTCAGCTTTCTTTGCTATTTATATATGGTGTTACTCAAACCAGTGATTATTTTTCTACCTTCATCTTTTCTACCTTATATCAAACCTAGTTGGATATTTTGCTAGGGGCCAGCCCCAGTAGAGGGGATGTTCTTCTTTCTTATCACAGTTCTTCTTGAGGTAGCAAAGGGGAAAGAGCATCGGTGGAGGGTAAGACTTTGTCTTATGAGATATTTAAGATTGCTGCATAATAAAAAGTTTACTTATCTAACTCTAAGTCACTTGCTACTGTAGCTGACCTGCCTTCTGTGTTCCTCTTTGACCAGAAACTGCAGTTTCTGGCACTTACCACCTCTTCCTTAAAATAGCAAAGGATTAAGTAAATAGGCTTTGTACTATCTCAGCAGGAACTGCATGGCTATAACTTTCAACCCTCTAGTCAGAAGTTGCAGGAAGTAAAAGGGACACTTACAGAAGTGATTATATAGTTTATTACTAAGTTGTAAAAAGTTTCCTATGAAATCTATCTAAGGAGAAAGCAAAAGTTTCTAAGTAGGGAAAAGGAAAAAATTCTCTAAAGGAAAAATATTCTCCTGTGGGTGTGGGGGGTAGGGAAATTCTTCTCCTCTTTGTCTTCAGTACTTATACATCTTCCAGAATACATGATCACATGTTACAAAGTTCATCATAGATTTACACTAAAAATCAAATCATAAATTGAAATAGAATTTTATTTTTTTATTTTTTATTTTATTTTATTTTATTTTTTTAATTTACATTCCAAATCATTTCCCCTTTCCCGTTTCCTCCCTCCCCGAAAGTCCCATAAGCCCCCTTCCCTCCCTCTTTTCTCCATTCAACCCCCTCTCGATTTTATAACAGAGGATGTTTACATTCATATCTATTAGGGGTAATTATCTGGTTAAACATCCATCACCTGTTTTAGCTCCACAGGTTCACTGAAGGTTTAAAAACCATAACTACATTATCAGTGAAGTTTGGTAGAGGTAAACCCAGTCAATATTTTATCTTCTGTCTTAGCACCTATATTAAATCATTGGTTCCCTTTTTATGGCCTTTGGTTAATTGTTTTACAGCCTCTTGTAATGTGCTCTGAGTAGGAGAAAGTCTGGTTACTAAGAGCTATTAACTGGTGACGTTTGGGAGACTGGCAGAGTTCTCATTGCAGTTTTGATTATCAGAAAAGGAACTAATAGCAGTTCCACTATAAAAGAGCTTAATAATCACAGATATTATTCTTATAGGATTATCACTAAGACTTAAGAAGTCATCTGTTTGTCTATATAGCATCACTACAAGACAGTACATCTTCATAGATCTGCAGATATCTGCTCCAAAGGGGTGTGCTGTTACTTAGTGATTGTTATATATGTTTAATAATAACAGGAAAAGCATGTTAATAGCAGGAATTTTTTGTAAAATGAATCCCTTACAGCCTTGCTTAATAAGGGCAAACCTGTTACAGATTATATAATAATCTGAAGCAGGCCTTTTCAGGAAGATCACCTGCTAGTTATTGGCTTGTCCAATTATGGCTCCTGATAATATTTTTTTTGTATATGAACTCATACTAAATATTTTTAAGCCTTGCATCAATTTCTTTAATTGTAGGATAGTTTTTTGACATTTATATAATTTAGTTATTTCATCCTTCCTCATTACTTTTCTCCCTGTATTCTGCCAGAACTCTTTCTTTCTACTTTGTGCATTCTTCTACATGGTCCACAGAGTTTAATTAGATATTTTTGACTAAATTTCATTTCATTTTTGCTTCCATATTCAATAGTGCATGAAAATGCTGAGAAGATAAATACTATATATGTTTTTAAATGTTGTTTCTAGTTAACTAAAATAAATGATTCAGATTTTCTGGTAATTGTTAATACCTTTAATTATACATTTCATTAGAATTGTGGCTCTACATATTCACTGATAAAAATTAAAATAGATTTATTATCAATTTAATTTTCAAGTGGATAATTGAAATAAGAATAAAATATGTAGAGAAAGATGTTTCATTGTCTGCTCTGTAACTGGATTATCTTAATAAGTCAATATGAACACTGTTACTGCTACCCATCACATTGTAAAATGTCTGTAGAATCTTTTCTTAATTCAATTCTACAATATTCCCATGGAAATCTGGCCGTAGTTGGAATAACTTCATTTTATTGTCAGAGATTGCCATGTATAAGTATTATTTCCAAGTATAAGTATTTTACTTTTAAAATGAGAGAATTCTGTATGTGTTATATGTATCTAACTAGCACCACCAGTCTAAAAAAGCCACAAGACCAACAACTTTTTTTATAGAAAGGACTAAGCTGAAAATATGTCAAATTTATGGGTTCAGTTCCAATTGTTACTGCTTAAGCATGGAGGTAACCAAAAAAATCCAAAACAAATAAACAAAGCAAAACGAAGAAACAAACAACAATAACCCACCATCCCAAAGACTTGTATAAATTACTGGACTTGGCTATTTGCCAATAAAATTTCATTTGCATGTGTAAATGATAAATTGCATTAGCCTGAGAGCTGCTGTCTGTTTTTCTCTTATCTTAAATTTATACTTTTGCTTCCCAAGCCTAGACTTTCAAATACTCTTCTTCAGAATGGTTAATGGATATATCTTGCTTCATGCATAACCACAGAGACTTCCCACTGTGAAGTTCATTAAGACATTAGTCAGAAAACTTCTGCAGAGTTTGAAATATCTCTGCCTCCAGATCACAAACTTCTTCACTTTGACTCATATTGTCATTGAAAAAATGTGTTTTGAATAAGTAGACTTTTTAATCAACCTAAAGTTTACAGGCAGATTGAAGAGGAATTAGAGTTGTCATGTAATTCTTTGTGACTACCCCACCCCATCCATTCTACCAGTTTGTCCTACTATCAATATCTCATACTTGTGGAATACAACCACTACTGCTACTCAGTCAGTATTGCCATATTAATATTAACTGAAGCCCACAGTTTTCAGCAGAGTTCAGTCCTGCTGTTGAGCATTATATGAATCTGGATCAGAGCATAGTGATACATGACCACCATTACTATTTTGAGTCCCAGAACTAAAAGTCCCCTTGTGTTCTACCTATCTATCCTCAGTCACAGTCTCCCACACACAAATTGAAAAGAACTGACCATTTCATCTTTTCCCCTACTCAGAACATCTATGATTGGAATCATGGGCCTTTTCATATCATATTCTTTTACTTTGTGATATTCATTTCACTTTTCACATGTTCTAGTGGCTTTGTGGTTCCTTTTCATCACTGAGTAATAGCCTACTTCTGACTATTCTTTGTTCCACATCCACCTGTTAAGGTACTCTCCTTAAGTACTAGCAATTACCGCCTCCATCTTGTCACCAATGTGGCTCTCCATATTATCTTCAGCTGATTGCACAAATCCAAGTTTCCATTATGTTGTTCCAAGGCCGAAGGTTCACACTACATCACATCATCTCTTCCTTCCCTACAGAAAGCTGTAACCTCTTTTTTTTTCTGTATGACTTCTGCTCACCCTCTAAGACTCACCTAAATAGTATCAAGTTTAAAGATCTCCCCCATCTTATCCAGAACTAAATTCCTTGTTTCTGTCTAGACATGTTCTATACAGTTCTGATACAAGATTCTCCCTTATTAAAGTTATTAAAAAGCTCTCAGAGGCCTAGAATGATAACTCCTTACCCACCCTCTTCCAACAACTAGAAGAAGACAACACAGTAGACATTAAAAAAAATTGTCAAATGAAGCAATGGGTTTGCTGCCTTGAAGAAATAGGAACAAAAATTTCTCCTTTCACATTCTGATCTTAATAAACCACACAAAGTTAACTCCACACTGAAACTACTCTTTAAAATTTTGAAAATACAATGTTCATGGTTTATACCTCATAGATGATCAGGGAACTGTTTTGTTTATTGATTGAGAATTTTCTTTAAAAAAAATTGTAAAAATCCATAGAACCATTCTCCTCAAATTCCAGCCTTTAAAATTTCAACTTCATTGTTTTGCAACTAATAATGTTAATCCATCTGTAATTTTTCTTCATTAAGAAGTGCATTGGTTTTTAAAACTAATCTAGAATTGAAATCTAACAAGTCATAAAACATGTGAAGAAAAAATTTGCATGCTGAACTGTGGAAAAATACTCCATAAATATTTGAGGTAATATTTTATAAAAGGATAGAACACAGCAGGTAATGTTGTGCTACATGCTTCAGTTTTATTTTGCCCTCAAATTCAAGGACTGAGTATTTGACCTTTCAGAAACAGTGGTGAGCACATCCCAAATGTCATCCATTCCCACAAGCAAGGACCCAGTGCTCTGTGCCTGAAGCCCTACCCACCCCCCCCCCCCCACTTTCACACTGTTACTGCAGCATGCACTCACATAGCACTGATCAAGCACTTCAGTTCAGCATTTCTCCCTGTTTCCACTGATGATGTATGTCTGCCTCACACAACAATATTCCTGGCCTGGTGTTGCACAAGCTATGCCCAAATCCTTGTAACCAGTCTGGCTCTCCTCTGCTCTTCATGATTAACAAGACATAGCTTTCCAAATTTGCAGTTGATTTTTTAAATATACCTATCCTATAACTTTTAACATCTTTTTCTCATTACTAGGGAAAGATCCAATAAACCTTTAAAAAATAACTGCCTTGTTTAGTTCATGCCTAAGACCCAAATCTAAGCTTTAGAATCCCTAGCTTCATGCTTTTGGTTTCTGTTTTCATTGTTCATGTTTTGTATTTCAAATGTTTTCTCTCTGTCTCAGTACAAGCACAAGCTGCTACCTTTTTGAGCAATATTCTTCACTCTACTCTTAATCTAGTTAAAACACACTGGTGTTTCAAGTTCCTTTACAGAATTTAATATTTTTGTTTATCAAGTAATGCTGGGTTGAGTTTAAGTGAATCTCATTGGAAGCATTCAATTTTAGGAAGACCATATAACAAGAACATTCTTAGTATATGCATTTGCTCCACCCCTCCATACTATATTCTTTAAGAGAAAATAAACTACATCAGTTTATGCTCACTGAAGTATCTTGAGGTTGAAAGCAGCAAGTGGTACATGCTAGAAATTTGATAAATACTTATTGGATAAATGAATGCATGGATTTCATATCATCGAATATAAAACAAATGGAGACCTATCTCCACCTGTCTGCTTAATTCAGATTTTCAGATTTATCATCTATTATATGGGGCTAAAAAGAATGGTAAAGTTTTGAGGGAAGTCTATGTTAATTAATTTTTGTTTCTTGCAGTTTCACATTCTCACTCACAATTTGGAAAATAAGAAAATATAAGTCCCCATCCTTTTAACATATCACACTGTGCCATGCTGAGCTAAAGGGAATTGGATCTGCAGCAAAGCGAGCCTGAAGGCTTCACTTATTCTGAGTGGATTGCTTTAACCAAGAATATGACATTCCTTCTTCTCAAGACTTGTCTCCTCAGGGCATGCTGCTCTTCAGTATTTGATGTTTGCTTTTTTGTGTTAACCTTTGAAATGATCAAACAAGTTGTTGCTAGAGTCTGGGGGATTATGGCCAAGGTATTCCTGGCTAATAAAACAAAGTGAAGGGGAAAATTACCTTCCACATTTTGTTTCTGTAGTACGTGGACTTCATCCGGTTTCTACACCCTCATATTGGTACTTCTCATGAGACACCTAAAGCTTAGTTCTTTTTTTTTTTTCTAAGTTTTTAAATTTACATTCCAAATGATTTCCCCTTTCCCGTTTCCTCCCTCCCCGAAAGTCCCATAAGCCCCCTTCCCTCCCTCTGTTCCCCATTCTACTCCCTCTTGCTTCTCTGTCCTGGCATTCCCCTACATCCAGTCTTTCCAGGACCAGGGGTCTCTCCTTCCATCTTCTTGGAAATCTATTGATATGTGAATTGTGTCTTGGGTATTCCGAGATTCTGGGTTAATATCCCCTTATCAGTGACTGCATACCATGTGTGTTCTTTTGTGATTGGGTTACCTCACTAAGGATGATATTTTCCAGTTCTGACCATTTGCCTAAGAATTTCACGAATTCATTTTTTTAATTGCAGAGTGGTATTCCATTGTGTAAATATACCACATCTTCTGAATCCATTCCTCCATTGAGGGACATCTGGGTTCTTTCCAGCTTCTGGCTATTATAAATAAGGCTGCTATGAACATAGTGGAGCATGTGTCCTTATTGCATGCAGGGGAAGCCTCGCCCAGGAGTGGTATAGCCGGCTCTAGTTCTTAATCAAATGTTTTATTTGATACCAAACAAAATTAAGTCCCTTTTATTTCCTTTATTGATCTATTGCTATCATTAGAAACACATATTTA
Source organism: Tokudaia tokunoshimensis (assembly GCA_036184795.1). Classification (NCBI taxonomy): domain Eukaryota; kingdom Metazoa; phylum Chordata; class Mammalia; order Rodentia; family Muridae; genus Tokudaia; species Tokudaia tokunoshimensis. Next base: position 751,396 of record BTHU01000011.1, read on the forward strand.
CTAAATAGTTCAATGAGGGGTGGTATCTTAGGATTTTACTGTTGTGAGCAGATACCATGACCAAGGGAACAGCATTTAATTGGGGCTGGCTCATAGGTTCACTGCATTATTATCAAGGCAGGAACATGGCAGCATCCAGGCAGGTATGGTACAGGAGGAGCTGAGTCCTACATCTTCATCGAAAGGCTGCTAACAGAATACTGACTTCCAGGGAGCTAGGAAAAACGTCTTAAAGCCCATACCCACAGTGACACACCTACTCCAACAAGGCCACACCTACTCCAACAAGACCACATTTTCTGGTTTTTTTTGTTTGTTTTTGGTTTTGTTGATGTGGATTTTTAAGATTTATTTATTTTATGTACGCTGTCTTCATACACACTAGAAGAGGGCATCAGACCCCATTACAGATGGTTGTAAGCTACCACGCGGTTGCTGGGAATTGAACTCAGGACCTCTTGGAGAGCAGTCAGTGCGCTTAACCGCTGAACCATCTCTCCAGCCCAAGACCACATCTTCTAATAGTGCTACTCCCTGGACCAAGTGTATAAAAATCATCACAGATGGATAAATAAATAAACATTAAGAGGTTTGCTGCTGTTGCACATGATCCAAGTTCAGTTCCCTGAACCCACATTGAGCCGCTCAAACCTTTCTGTAACTCCAATTCCAGGAGATCTGTCACCAATTTCTGAGCTCTGTGGGCAACTGCACACAAGCTGCATACATTAAGACATTCACACACATTCACATAAAAAAAAAAAAAAAACAAATCTTTAAATAGTAGAATAATGCACGTGAAATTTCACATGGCCAGGAATAAAAACGTCTTTAGTACATACTTCACTGTTGCCTTTTAGGGCACGCTATCAGTGCTTTTCTTCTTACATCATCTTAACAGGTTCCTGGGTTGGAATAAAATGAATGTGAATAGTCTTTAAGAATACAAAACTTAAATAGAAATTATTATTACTGTTGAATGAATTTTAGAAGCATTGTAGACTTTATCTACCATTTCATTCTGTACATGAAAATTTGCATTTTAAAACAAGTATTTTTGGTCAATGTACTTATTTGACTTATTTATTATTTGTTCTTATAATCCACAACACATTCTAAATACAGAAAAGTCTTATGGAGAAGTTTAATTTAAAATAAGATTTAGAGAAAGGAAGCTAGAAAAGAGGCAGCCTATGAATGCACACAAAAACAAATGTTAGAGAAGTAGAGAGAAATAGGATGAAAATATTCTGGGAGGAAAGTAGAGGGAAATTTGGATGAATGCAGCCCACATTTACTCAAAGAATCTGACAATCAGAGTCATGGAGCTATGATCCCCACCCTCTTTCCCCAAAATACTCCATTTTGAAAATTTCAAAATGTGTCATTTTATATTCAGTTACTCATGTGATGAACCAGCTTGCCTTCCTTTATCTTATGCTTGAAAGTCATTATACAATAATGGCAAACTAAGTTCATTCCTGTTTGCAATTAAAACTCTCTTTCTCAAGGATTGATCCATTCCCCACTGATAATCATAACTACAAATGGTTCTATACTGGTCCAGAAAATATCAACCAGGCCTTTTTTTTAAAAGATTATTATTACTACCTGTTGCTTTGACTACCTTATAACCACCTTGCAATCATGCCTTTATTTCACAAGAGGTTATTTTGACCAACCTGTTCTGTTTTGCTTCTGCAAACTGGACTATTTGCATGCCAAATCCTTCATTTGGAAACTCTCATTCCATGAACTACAAAAACCTTATCTTACCCATGTCCAATGCTGACATCTTGAACCCTACCTTAGGGGGAGGCAGCCTGTGTACATGATTAAAAAATTTGCTTTAACAATTACTTCCTTTAAATTACTTTGGCTAAGATCATTTGGTTCAGTGGTCTTTCTCCTCAAATCTTTGGGATTACCAACAGTCTAATTGACAGGGACAGGCAAATAGGTAAAGAGAACATTAAATTAGATGTCATGGTTCATACATTAAATTCAGCACTTTAGAGTCACATTCAAGATACTGAGCTATCACTACAGCCCTGATATTGTCATTGTATATACTAGAAAGGAACATATATGAGCAGATTTGGTAAATAGGAGGAGAAATGTATTTTGAGAGCTAATACATTTTATTGTCACTGTTTGCAAGGGTCTTATGAAGCCCAGATTGTCTTTGAACTATGCAACGGAGAATGATCTTGAATTCTTAGCCTTCCTGCCTCCACATTCCAAGCATTGGAATTACTAGTTATGTGTCACCAGACCCACTATTTTCTTCTTACTGTAAAGTACAATATTTGAAAGAGTATATCCTTTTGGTTTATATTATTCATCCTTTCATTTTTTGTTTCTTTAAAGACAGGTTTAACTGTCAGTATGCCATGTACCATTATATTTTTCCCATCTGTATTTCTCCAAATATAGGTGTAGTCATCAACAACACATGTATTTTCTGTTGTTTTGAATGAATATTTCAATTTAATTTGTAATTACTTATGAGAATGTATAACACAGAACCATAAAACTCAGAATCAATGTGTACATTGTTTTTACATGCATTGTCAAGTGGGACCAAATAAGATTTCTGCACATACTAGCAGGACATGGTAATATGACTGGGATTAGATTAGATTTCAGTGGGGCCCTTGCCCACCCCACCTGTCTTCTCATTCCAGCCAGGCTTTCTCTGGAATCTTCTCAGAGCAGCAAAGGAAGCACAGGACAGAGGGCTACATTCTTGGAACAAATATTTATAAAGCCTCCACTTTCTTCAACCTGACTCACAGTGAGAGAGCATATTGATGATCACAAGCTAAAGCATTAATTTGGGCAATGAGAAACAGTTGAGGCTAATTTTACAAAAATAATTAGATATGAATATTTTTATATTTACTTTTAATTCTTTTATATATTTATTTATTCTTCACTTCTTTAGTACATCCAGTGCAGCTTCCTCTCCCTCCACTCTTCCCAGTCTTTCTTCTACCTCCCCCTTCTACAAGATTCACAGTTGCTACATTTCCCTTCAGAAAAAAGCAGACCTCCCAAGAATATTACCTAAACTCGGAATAACAAGAGGGATTCCCACGGTCCCCCAGCTAACATACAAAATACATTCTATTTCTTCCTAGGGAGATTCATGTGTCCCTCCTTAGATCCCTCTTTGTTATTTAACTGAGTCTATTATTATCCTTTAGTTAAAGCTAATATCCACTTTAAAGTGAGTATATATCATGTTTGTCTTTTCTGGTCTGTCTCCCTCAGTATGATGTTTTTTTCTAGTTCCATTAATTTGACTGCTAATTTTATGATGTCATTTCTTTAACAACTGAGTAATACTCCATTGTGTAAATGTACCTTGTTTCCTTTATCTGCTTCTCAGTTGAGAGACATCTAGGTTATTTCCAGTTTCTGGCAATTACAGAAAAAAGCTGCTATAAAATAGTTGAGCAAAATTCCTAGGGATAGGATGGAGCATCTTTTGGGAATATACCCAAGAGCGGTATAGCTGGGTCTTGAGGTATATTGGTTCCTAAGTTTCTGAGAACTACCATATTGTTTTCCATTGTGGCTGTCCAAATTTCCACTCCCACCAGCAAGTGGGAGGAGTGTTCCCTTATGCCACATCTTTGCCAGCAAGAGCTGTCACCTGTGTTATTGATCTTTAACCATTTTGATGCATGTAAGATGGAATCTCAAGCTGGGCAGTGGTGGCACAAACCTTTAATTCCAGCAGAGAGGCAGAGGCAGGTGAATTTCTGTGAGTTCAAGGTCAACCTTTGGGTGAGCCAGGACAGCCAAGGCTATGCAGAGAAACCCTGTTTCAAAAAACAAAACAAAAAACAAGCAACAACAACAACAACAAAAACCAAAATGATGGAATATCAATATAGTTTTGATTTGCATTTTCCTGATGGCTAAGGATGTTGAACCTTGTGTTAAGCGTTTTTAGGCCATTAGTAAAATTTTGGTGAATATGATGTATTTTCCCATCTCTTTTGCTTAATTTTGTTTTGAAATTTGTTTTGTCAGATATTGGAATGGCTACAACTGCTTTCCTCTTAAATCCATTTGCTTAGAAAATATTTTTCCAACTCTTTATTCTGAGTTAATGTCTATCTTTGACACTGAGGTATGTTTTTGTATGCTGCAGAAGGATAGATCTTGGTGTTTTCATAGTGTTCTAGTTTTTCCTGGATAGTTTGTGTCAGGAAAATTTTAGACTTAAGTTTTCTTTCACAGATATACCTATTTTTTTCTATTATATTTTCAGTGCTGAGAGTCTTTCTTCCATCTTTCGTATTGTGTTGGTGATGCTGTGTCTGTAGATCCTATTCACTTAGATTTTTCAACTCCAGATTTCACTCATTTTGTGTTTTCTTTATTGCTTCTATTTCCATTTTCAGGTCTTGAATTGTTATTCATTTCCTTCTGCTGTATTTTCTTGACTTCTTTAAAGGATTTATCCACGTCCTCTTTGAATTCCTCTATCATCTTCATAAAGTTGGCTTTAACTGTGTTTCATCTGTATTGGTATATTCAAGGCTTACTGTAGTAGGATAACTGGACTCTGGTGGTGACATATTATCTTGGCTGTTGTTGATTTTGTTCTTAAACTGACATCAAGGCATATGGATTCGGTATGATTATTAGTCTAGGTGCTGATTTCTGAGTTTGTCTTTGTTGGAGGGGTACTTTGTTCCTTGTTTTTTCTGGTCTTTTGCTTGTGGCTGAGCAGAGCATCTCCACTGGAGTTGGTGGCAGAATTTCTGATGGCCAAAGTGGTCTCTTGTTGAGAAGGGCTCCATGCCCAAGTTGGTGGTTGGGGTATGGTAATGAGGAGAGGTGGGGAGATTGGGAGGCTGCTGCGGGGGTGGGGGAGTCGGGCAAGAGAGAATAAAGGAATTCACCAAGTGGGCAGTGGGCCTATCTGGAGCTGTGCTGGCTGTGTGGCCTCTGGTAAAGCAGGGATCCTCACCAGAGTTGGGAACCAGGATATGGTGATGAGGAAGGAAGGGACAGTTGAAGGTAGGATGAGCAGGCACTGAGACAGTGGGGGGAAATCCATAAGTAGGCAACCTACCTGGAGTTCTGGCATCTAGGGTGACCTCTCAAAATAAATATTTTCAATGAAATAGGTGAGAATAAATTTTTATATTTATCATGGTGAATAAACTATGGTAAATTACTTAACCACATTGCTCAGTCTCTCATTACTAAAATGGGGATGATAATGTCACTAATCCTATAGGATTACAGGGAGGTTTAAGTTCACTGATCCTATAGAGTTTTTACAACAATGACTTATATGTAGGTATGCACAAAATCAATCAGCATATTCAGTAACATTGATATTAGTGTAACCACTCTTGAATATTGACAAATATATAATGATGAATCTCATGCACTTATAACAATTCTTTCTTCAGAATGTTAAAAGAATTATAATTTAGGAAATTCATATATGTCTGTTTTCTGATGAAACAGGCCTTATAGAACCAGTTGAGACATATTTTTATTTATAAATTTACATTCTCACATATACACGTAATGTAAATACATCAGATTTTTGGTTTTGCTTTCTTGAATTTGTAAATTTAGCATTCACTTTAAGAAATGGGTGGCAAACTTTAATAATGTCATTTGGATAGTGTGGTCATTTATTGATTTATTCTGTATGGCACTGAGAACATATATCATGGTTTCCCAAACTTTAGAGCACACGCAAATTACTTGGGGTCCTGATAAAAGCTGATTCTCATTCTTTAAGTCTGTGGTAGGATGATAATTTTTGGAATCAGTACTGGTCAGTGAATACCACATGTTAAAATTATAAAATATACATGTATGTATATCTAAATGCTAAATATGTGGCTATAGTTTATATTTTCATATCTATTTATGTTAAACAATTAAATATTATATCAAATAAATGGTTTATTTTAGCACTAAAATAAATTAGAGTACATAATATAATACTCCAAAATATAATAATTAAATTAATATATTTTAAGATATGATCATTCCTAAATAATAAGTTGTGTCTTTTCAGATGAAAAACAAAGCTTTTATTTGCAATTCTGTTTCCTTAGAAACTATTTAAATAAAAATAAAAACAAAACCCACCTGGTTTGTTGGTAACTATTCTCTTATATTCATTGGGTCTTGTTTTCAAATCAAAGCTATGAATTATGTAGTAAATATGAGATTATACATTTGTTTAAAGTACACCTATACATTTATATACCATACACATACACAGAGTTTACTAGTTTTAATTCTATATGCTATTTGAAGCTCTATAGTATACATTTTGAATGTATAGCATTCCAGAGAAATAAAACACAGCAGTCAACTTAAATAGATGCTTTAAAGTGTTAATTGTAGATATTTTCTGCTTCAGATTTCATGACTGCAGCATTTTCTGAACAGCCAGACTATTTTTGCCTTTGTTAGTGATGGTAAGAACATTCTGCACTCCATTTTGAAGCTGGTACTGTCAGAGTAGCATTCAGGGATATAACTGATTGATTATAAACTCTAGAGGGTGACAGAGATTGAGATAAATCTCTGCTGACCTCATTTTAACCTTCAGTAGGTCAAATCTCCAACAAAGGAGACAAGGGAAGAGAAAATGGAGATTTCAAATTGGACAGGCCATTAGAATTCCATCTAAAGTTTGTCCAATTAATTTGAAACCTATTAGAAATAATTAAATAGCACCTTGCTCCTGATAACAATTCACATTTGACAGCATTTTTTTTTGGTTTCATTTGTAGTTATAAGTACGTATACTTTATTACTCAATTCAGAGTTTAAAATTATTTTTTCATTTCTATAGAGTTGACAGCTAATGTATTTGATATTTATAAATTACTTTTGTGATTTTTTCATTATTTTTCCTTTTAGAATCTGAGACTTCTAATTCTTAGGAATAAAATTTCTAAAAGTTCAGGGTCAGTGTCTAGACTCTGAATGGGAAGGGCTTGAATGTTTTGATGACTCTGGAAATAGATGTAATGCTAATGCTGGTATTGTTATCAGAGCAGGTCAGTCATCTAGCTAAGGGACCTTAAATCACACTAACGAATGGAAGGAATAATAATCCTTTTAATGAGATAGTTTACTTTTTTCCCCCAGGACTCCTATATTCTGTGCAGTCACTACAGACAGAACTATCACAAGGTTCAGCCAAGTCTGCCTGCCTTTCTGAGTCCTCACTCAGAAAATAGTTACTTTTCCCTTCTTCACATCTGCTCTTCCTTTTGGATGCTGCCAGGAGCCCACGTATGCTTCTAGTAATTCAGGTGTTTTTATTTCCCCACTCCAAGGCTGCCTGTCCCCAATGTAACTGCTGATAGATGACCTGGCTTTATCTGTTACTCTTCTTTGTCTTCCTATTCCAGGCAGCTGTCAAAATTTACAGCTTTTGGTTCTGTTCTGGAGTTTTTGATGCCTAAAGAAACTATCCTAGAGCCTTTTTCGGACCCCCCCCACCCCCCACCGCCTACCTTCAATTAGTTTACCAATGAGACTAAGAACTGTAAGAGGGAGCCAGGATTTCCCCTGTTCTGTCCCAAGTGGGGCTCCTTAAAATTTCTGGTAATAATACATATCATGAATGTATGCTAAGCTCTTTGGTATTGTATGCATAGTATAATTCCTGTCTTTTTAATTGATTTTAGAATTCTTTTATTTAAAAATGAAAATCTATCAGAATACTTCTGCTTTTATTTTCCGCTTGAAATGATGATGGTAGACAAACTTTGCTATGAATGAACAGACGAAATAAAAGGAGGAGGACGTGATTACCCCTGAAGTATGAAGAAGATTTTTATTGTAGATATAAGGGAGAAAGTAGGTAGAGGGAAGCATCCGGGCTGAACTTCATTGGCTGACTAAACTGAACCATGAGAGGAGAGAAGGGAAGGGAGAACAAGAGGCTGGGGGTAGGGAAGCAGAAGCCTAGCCCCTGGGAGGAAGAGGCTTAGGGTAGGAGGTGGGTTGAGAAGTGCTAGGAGGAGCCACAGGTACTGAGGGGCTGCTGGGAGCTCCGGCCAGTGGACACTTTGATATGTTCATAAGCACCTCAGCCATTTGTCTTTTCCTTTCAGAGACCTAACATGCTGTATGTGTAGGTGCTCATAGGGAGAAGACTTTAGGTATCTCTAAAATCAAACTTGGATGAAAAAACTATATTCAAATCATATATTTACATACATGAATATATTACAATATATATGAATGTATACATGTACAATATACAACGAAACAAATATACTTGGGATCTAAATTTAATTGGGGACAATTATCCCTAAGGATATTAAAGGATGTTAAACACTTTGTCTTTCTCTTCCAGGCAGCTGTCAAAATTTACAGCTTTTGGTTCTGTTCTGGAGTTTTTGATATCTAATGAAACTATCCTCAAGCCTTTTTCAGAATCCCCCCTCACCCCCTCACGCCCTCCCGCCGCCTACCTTAAATTAGTTTACTAATGAGATCAAGAACTGTAAGAGGGAGTCAGGATTTCCCCTGTTGTGTCCCAAGTGGGGCTCTTTAAAATTTCTGGTAATAATACATATCATGAATGTACTCTTTGGTACTGTATGTATAGTATAATTCCTGTCTTTAATTGATTTTAGAATTCATTATCATTTTAATTGATTATAGAATTTCTATATAGTTGATAGCTAATATATTTGATATTTATAAATGAAAAATGATTTTTCATTATTTTTCATTTTAGAATCTGAGACTTTTATTTAATTCTTAGGAATACAATTTCTAAAAGTTCAGGGTCAGTGTCTAGATTGTGAAAAAAAATCGTTAAATTTTACTTTAAACCAGTTGTGGAAAACTTTTCTGGTAAAGGACCCCAGAACATACACTTCAGGGTCTGATCTTTTTCTCAGCTCCCCAGATGTGAACTTTGGAGTTTCTTGATAAAGCCACACCTACGCTAAAATTTCTAAAGACTGATTCAAAATGTGATTGTGGAGAGTCTGAATGTTGTAAATCTTAAGTCAAAGTTTCCTGGCTTGCCTCTCACCTCTGATTCCCTTTTCTTTCTTTCTTTCTTTCTTTTTTTTTATTGAATGTATTCTTCATTTACATTTCAAATGTTATACCCTTTCCCAGTTTCCCCCTTCCCAGAAAACACCCAACCCATTCTCCCTCCCCCACCCTCCATGAAGATGCCCCTCCACCAACCCACTCCCACACTCCCACCTCCCCCCCCAAACACACACACATTTTCCCACGCTGGGGCATCTATCGAGCCTTCAAAGGACCAAGGACCTCTTCTCCCACAGATGCCCAACAAGGCATTCCTCTGCCACAAATGCAGCTGGAACCATGTGCACCCCTTGGTTGATGGCTTAGTCCCTGGGAGCTCTGGGGGGTCTGGTTGGCCAACATCATCATTCTTCCCATGAGGCTGCAAACCCCTTCAGCTCCTCCAGTCCTCCTCCCAACTCCTCCATTGGGGACCCTGTGCTCAGTCCAATGGTTGGCTGCTAGCATCTGCTTCTATATCTGTAAGGCTATGGCAGGGGCCCCCAGGAGACAGCCATATCAGGCTCCAAGCACTTCTTAGCATCCATGTTAGTATCAGTGTTTGGTGACTGTTTAGGATGAATCCCCAGGTGACCTCTGATTCCCATATAACATCCCTTTAACTAGCAGTTAAAATCCTCCGAATACATTAACTAGACTATTAGCTAGACTGTTTCTGAAAACTCAGACTCTAAGAATGTCACAAGATAGCATCTTAAACCTGTAATAGAGACCCCATTCCACTGCCTACTGGATGTCCCCACCAGTGTTTTTAGTAAATGAATTTTTTTTCTAGAAGCTCTGGCTTCTGCTAGGGTCCCTGATTCCTGTATTGAAAAAGAGAGGAGGATAGTATGGCAAGGTAGAATGCAGCAGCTTCAGGGGATGACAGTGGACTATGGCCCAAGGGACCAATAAGAAGGGTCGCAGTGACCAGTGCAAGAGACTCCATTGTGCTCATTTGCATGTTTAGGGATGGTTTTTGGTTCTTTTTGCATTCTGTTTGTTTGTTTGTTTTGTTTTGAGTAGCCCTGAGTGACCTGGAACTCACTCTGTAGACTAGGCTGGCCTCGAACTCAGAAATCTGTCTGCCTCTGCCTCCCAAATGCTGGGATTAAAGGGGTGCACCACCACTGCCAACCTGGTTTTTGATTCTTAACTCCTTACAACAGACGGGTTGACAGAAGAATAGAAAGAATGATTTGAACGAACTCTAAAGGGAGAGACAGGGCTAGTCTTAGGTAACTAGACAGATCTTAGCAAGCTGCCCTGGAAGTCCGAGGGAACATCCCTCTCCTTCATAGATAGTGGATTCCACCTCCTTTTTGCCAGAAAATAAGTTTCTCTTGATGACTTAAATCAGCATATAAAAAGATGGAAGATTGGAGCTTTTTGAAGGCTCATTAAGGTCAAAAGACTAGAACCTAAGCTATTGTCTGGACCTGGATGGAGGCCTAAGAGTCTGGGCTACATAATTGGGTGGGGGGAATTTATATTCTAATTAGTAATATGTTTTTCTTTCACAGCAACCTTCCCCTTGTAGTGCAGACACTTAAAGAAAGCACTGGCCAGCCTACTTTCTGAGTCCTAACCCAGAAAAAGCATAAAGCTCTGTTCTTTCTACCCTTTTCTTCTGTCTTTTCCTTTTATAGTAGGTTTTTTCTTATGTTTTGGGCTTTCTCACTTTGCATGTGTGAAGTCAGCTCCCCACTCTTCCTGAACTCCATTGCTGTACATGCCAGATCCTAACAACATATCGCTGTTTTCTTTTTATTGTCATCATCCATCAACATAAACATAACAGTTTAAAGGTCAGCTATCTTGCTGTTTTTTTCTTAAAGTTCAGTAAAATTGTTCTCACTCTTCCTTTTATTTCTGTTTTAAAATTCTCTTATTTTTTAAACTAGAAACAGCAGAAGAGGTCCTAGATTTTGTAAGTAGAATATGGCACCCAATGTGGGGCTCCTCAAATTTCTCTGGTAGCAATAGGTCTTTACTGCCAACCATAAAGCCTTCTGCTAAATTATGTTTTGGGCAAATTAGGATACCAGAGCAAGAGATACCATTCAAGTTTAATTCTTTCCACTAGTAATAAGATTCCTGCAGCAATTACTCCCTGGTTTTACAAGCTAATAATTACAGAAAAGAGGAATCCTCCCTGAAGGTTCTTCAAGTCTACTCATTTCTGACTAGGTTCAGAGCACATTGCTTATGACTGTCTTTTATTCTGTGATTCTGGAAGTTTATTTAACTGATTTCGTACTGGAATCCATCTTTCAGAGCAACCTGAATCCATGGTTCCAACCATAATCACTAACACTTGACTTAAAATAAATGTTCTTATTGCCTTTGGAGATGAATCTGTATTCACTCCAGAGGAGTTAGACTTGATCTTGTGAAAATAAAAAAAGTTTCTGAAATAAAGCAAACAAAACCTGTACTTGCATTGAAGTTTCTATAAGACTGAACTTGAATTGATAAGAACTTCCACAAATGTGGGGAGATTGGAATGTTGCAGGTCTAGAGCCTAATTATAATTTATCTTAGGCTGTCTTTACCCACTTAACTAGCCATTCTTTGTCCACCTTGGCATCTAACTGTATATGGGATGGATCAGTTTCTGGATGGCCTTTCCTTCAGTCTCTGTAACTCCTCCCATGGGTATTTCAGTCCTTCTTAGAAGGGGGAACAAAATACCCATGGGAGGAAAGTCGTGTTTTTGAGTGGACAGTCTGAACCCCACAGCCTACTGCACATCTTAAGGTCATGTCAGTACTGACATAATGCTATGTTTATGCCAAATCTTCTGGGTTTGTGACTAATTCCTTCCTTATGAGTTGCAGAACATAGACAGTCTCTTCCTATTATCCTCCCCTTTTATCCACAACCCAGAAGCCTATCTTTGCACATGCAAATAGACCATCAGGGGTTTTCTTGAATAAAGAAGAGGAATTCTGCTGCTGCTACTGTCAAGATAATAAGCACACTGCAGATGGTGCTTTCATTCCACAACAATCACAACAGAAAAAGAGATATGAAACTTCTGTCTGCATTGTGGTGTGCCTTTTTTCCTATTCTATAATTTGACGGTTTAATTTGGCATTGGTGCAAATAAATACTTAATCTTCTACTGGGCTAGTTGTCAGGGTGGTAAGTCTAAATATAGGTAGGCGAGAGGAGAAAAAGACACATCAAATTCCTTATCTATCTCATTTTGGCACTTTCAAAGAGTTTATATTTAAGCTTAAATTTAAATAAGCATTCTCTTATTATCACTGCCAGTATTCTGTCACAGTAGTCCTTTTAGTTCACTAATTAAGAAAAATAAATTTGAGCTTCAGAGATAGCCTAGAATCCCTGATTTTTCAGTCTTTTGGAAGTATCAAAGTGGAAGTGTACTGTGTCCATCCCAGCCCTTAACCTTCTCCATGTTGAAAAATACACATAAGAAACAGAGGAATGGGATGTGTAACAGTCAGAGGGTGGACAGGGATGGGGTGGGGATAAAATATTGTGTGTAAAAAAGAAATAATTAATTTAAAAAAAAAGAAACAGTCAAGATGAAAAGGTGATATGACCAAAACCAAAAAAGTTATTTTTTTTCCTGAAAACTCAGATCTTCTCAAGATGTAAGGTTTTAATTTTTCATGCAATGAACAACCTCTTCAGTTTGTTCCCACCACTGTCTGCCCAGTGCAGAGCCTAAGCTAGACATTTATCCTTGTCAGCGAACTCTGTTTGCCAGCTTGCTTCACTCCTGCTTACTACAGCCTCCAATGCCCCACATGATCCCTGAACTCATCAATTAAAATTATTTCAAGTTCTACTTATTGAACTTTCCCAATGCAGTCTATCTCCCTAATGCATCTGTAGTACTCAAATACAAAACTATAGTTGTGTCTACTATCAAGATTTTTTTCCTTTGTGTTGAGCAATGTTACTTTTATAGGTTTCTTTACAAGTTAGCATCAAGAAAAAAAATTTACCTCCTGTAAAATTTTCATGACGTGTTTTCTTTCTTAGATATTACAAAATTGAAAATTCAGTTTTGCGGGCAGTGGTGGCGCACGCCTTTAATCCCAGCACTTGGGAGGCAGAGGCAGGCGGATTTCTGAGTTCGAGGCCAGCCTGGTGTACAGAGTGAGTTCCAGGGCAGCCAGGGTTACACAGAGAAACCCTGTCTCGAAAAACCAAAAAAAAAAAAAAAAAGAACTAAAATTATTTTAAAAAAAAAAGAAAATTCAGTTTTGTAATTTATAATTTGGATAGCATTTGTCTATGCTCTGTGCATTGTACTCATACTACTGACTACTGGAGTGAACATAAATGTACATCTTTAACAGACAACTTCCTGAAAGGTCTCATATTTTAGGTTCAAAGGGGACATTGAGATAAATTATCATTTTAGTAAGAGATTTATTAAAAGTAATTAAAGCCATAGACAGATGGCAGCATGGCAAGAACATTGAGTACAGTTCAGGCTCCTGTGGCAGAGTGAGGTTCCATTTTCATACATTTTAGAGGAAGGGGGAGGGGAAATTGAATATAAAGTTTTGTTTGTGGCCTGCAGTTAGCCATTGGTAAGGACAAACAGTGAGTAGTCAGGTGAAGAATGTCAGGTGTCTAGTGGACAATCACCTTTCCTGGCTGGCTGTCACTTAAGGCTGATGGAGCAGGAAAAACACAAACCTAGAGAAACAACTGAATTTAATTCTAGAAACCAAAGTACCTTAATTTCCAGAATTATAAATTTAGTCAAAAAGAGGGAACTTCACAAAATGGCATTGTTCTACCTAGCACTTACCAGACCACTTCTCCAGAGATTAGGAATCAACATACTAGTGTTGAAACATAACTAATATTATAAAATTGTCTTGCACACTGACTGTCACTTTGTGTTTACTCTGTTTCTTATTCAAGAGTGCCATGTTTCTTACTGACAATAGAGTTCATTATCTTGGCAGCATATAAAACCTTTATTATAAATGCTAGCCTGCCTTTTCACCCACATCAATTTCTGTTTCTTCTCTGCAGTACCTGTATCTTTGCAAACTGCTTATAGTTCTCCTGATACACCATGACATTTTCTGTCTATGCTTTGTCTCAATGCTATATATTACACCTATAATCCTTCTCCCATCCAAGATGCCAGTCTTCCATAATGATATGTACTTATATGATCTTTTAAAATGAAATGCATTATTTTATTTAATTTTGTCATATCTGGTGGCCAACTCAATACTTGATGTAAAGTCATGTTCATTGACTAATCATGTAGATGAATTTTGACTGTGGAAATATGATAGGATTGAAATATTGATACAAAAAGTTATACTATGTAATAAACAATGTATTTCATAACAGTTAGTGAGTATTTATTACTTTAGCATTCTAAAATGAGTTAATTCACATCAGTTCTCCCAGACAGCTTTTTGTCCTATAATTTCAACTTTGTTTTAGAAATGTGAACTGAAACCCAGGAAGCTAAAACCATTTTCCCAAGAACACTCAGCTAAAAAGAAATCAAACCCTGATTGAAACTTGTCTTTCTGGACATACAGGTCATAATCCTCTGTTCCATTGGCTTCCATTTACATATTGAAAGCATATATATATAACAAATGATAGTAACTAGGCCCTCCTGTATGTAGTTTTAGCATTTCTCCTGAGAATGCTGACATTGCTTTGGGCTGTAACATTTGAAGAATAGATTAAGTTCTTTTAGTCTTAAGAAAACTGTGTTAGATAAGAGCATCTTAGAATATTGTATGTGTATGTATTCACTTTGATTATTTAGCCAGGAATAAAATGGCCCAGAATAAATTGACCAGTCTTCACAAGCATTACATAGTTCTCTCAAGATGTTTTCTGTTTGTATGTTTTGTTTTGTTAATTTGAGACAGGGTCTGCCTAGTTGTTCTAAAATTCACAATATAAACCAAGTTGGTCTTTAATTCATGGAGATCCACCTTCCTCTGTCTTCCAAATGCTCAGATTAAAATCACAAGATACCTAAGTTTCTGGAGTCACAGGCAAAGCTCACAAAGTAATATAAGCAGGAGTTACTGAAAAGGTTTAATGATCAGAGTACTTGTCATGCAAACAAGAGGAGCTGAGTTTAGATCTCAAGCACCCACAGGTAAATGCCAGCCATGACAATGTAGACCTTTAACTCTAATGCTAGGAGGACAGAGATGAGGAGATCTTGCAGGCTCCCTGGCAGCCAGTCTAGCCAAGACAGTGAGCAAAGGTTCAATGAAGACCCTGTCTTTAAAAATAAAATGGAGAGTCATTGAGGAAAACACCTGATGTAGACCTATACACACAAGTGCACACACCAGCACATATGTTTACACCAAACATATACAAACACAAAAGATGCTAACACATACCTAAAGAGTAGTGTTTGGAGGACTTAATGTGTCCACTGAATAAATTACTTCTTACACATTGAAAATCTCGTTTTCTTTCATATTTATGCCAATAAATTCAGAACAGAGACTCTCTTTACTAATGTCATGTAAGTATCCTATGACATATTTGAGATATTTTGGCAGAGGTGATGAGGTAAGAATAAGGGATGATCAACATTTACAATGCAGAAGAGATTGTACATAGATATGAGACAGGCATCTGTGAACCATGATCTGGCTAAATATCCAATGCTCCCAAGGGCAATGCCAGTTCCTTTAACCTCTATTGAATGGCCTAGCAGGTCAGCTGTTAACGTCATACTCTTTGATGATTTTGAGACAGTCTTTTACTAGCAGGTAACATGCTTTTGTGCCTTAGATTATCTCCAAGATACATGTGACATGCCAAATTCTAATATATTTGACCTAGAAAAATTAGTTTCAATCAGCATGGCAAATTTATTGGTCTGTTGGGGGTTCTCTTATTTTTATTGTGTTGCTGTGATAAAACAGACTAACTAAAAGCAACTTAGAGAATCAAGGAGTTTATTTCATCTTACAAGTCCATGTTATAATGGAGAAATCAAGGCAGGAAGTTCACATAGCTAGTCATACCACCACAAAGCCAAGAACAGACAGAAATGAATGCATGTAAGTTGAATGCATGTAAGTTGACTTGCTTGCTTGTGCTAGCTTGATTTATCCAATTTCTCCATCCTAATATAGTTCAGGACAAACTCTCTAGGGGATGTTACTATCCACAGTAGGCTGGTTTTTCCCACATCAATTAACTTAATTAACACAGTCCCTCACAGACATTCCCATGGGGTATCCCTAATTGAGACTATCTTCCTAAGTAATCTGCAGTTGTGTAAAGTTGACAAAGAAAGCTAACCATCACAGGGGACAAGCCAGGTTTAGACCACTCCAGTTTGCTTTCCCCATCACTTCATCTACTTTCTTCTGTGACACCTCTTAGATGCTGACTCATTAGTGCTCCATTTATTAATGAGAGAACAAAAAGGAGGGTATTTGGAGAACAGAAATTTAGTAGAAGACCAGGACATTTATTTGGGCAGGTTCTTGTTAAAATCTGAGGTAGTTAACCCAGAAGCTCGGAATACACAAGACACAATTCACATATCAATTGATTTCCAAGAAGAAGGAAGGAGAGATTCCTGGTCCTGGAAAGACTGAATGTAGCAGTATAGGGGAATACCAGGACAGGAGGGGGTTGACTGGGGAACAGAGGGAGGAAAGAGGGCTTATGGGACTTTCGGGGAGGGGGGAGCAGGGACAGGGGAAATCATTGGGAATGTAAATAAAAATATAGAAAATTAAAAAAAAAAAAGAAAGTGTGGAAGCCATTGGAGAGGTTGGAGGAAAGAGTCTCAAAGAATAACAGAAAAAAGAGAGGTAATACAATTATATTTCGATTTAAAATGTATTAAAAAAAATAAAACATTATAGTGCTTAAACTAAAAAAAAAAAATCTGAGGTAGTATTATGTTGGAGGACCTCACACATCCCTGTCAAAGTGGCTCACCTTGCCTTTGGTTTTGCTAATGTCTTTTATTGATCACTGAATGTCATCTTTCCCATGAAAAGCATATGAATTAATAAAATCCATTTCTCCTTGGGAAATTAACTTCTGGTGAAGCAAAAATATAGAGCACACTGAATAAATTTATACTGCAGAAGATATTATTTGATAACTCACCTCTTTTGGAAGGCATTTTCCATGTGCAATTATGACACATTTCTTGTGACAATTCAACATAAACTCAACTTTTAAAGATTTTATCTTTTACTGAAAGAACTGTAATTATATATATATATATATATACACACATATATATGTATATATATTTCTAAAATAAAATAGCACAGAACATAACCTATTCTTAACTGCTACAAAACTAGCTAAACATCTTACATAGTTTGCCACTAGGAGGTTAGAATTTTAAAGTTCTGAAGTGCAGTGGGTAGTTTGGTAGGTGCCATGTCATTATCAATGCCAAAGGTTATGGTGTTATGCTCAAGTAACCAGAATCAGATCGTGGAGACACCCGGCAGCCTCAGCAGACATTGTTTCAGTGTCTGTTCCTTTGGAACAGGAACTCGTGATGCTCCAGGACCAGCAACTGACAAGCCAATGTTTATGATTTCAAATCATTTCAGAATGTACAATGATCTCCTCAGGAAAGACAAAGAATTCTATACAGAAAATGGAATTTTACATATGTTGGACAGAAATAAAAGGATCAAGCCCCATCTAGAAAGGTTCCAGAAATGCACAGGCCTGTTTGACCTGATCTTCACTTGTGAAGTGAGAGTCCATGACTAGGCTGTAGAAGATTTAAACTCCAGAGATCAGAAGACCTGCCAACCAGGGCATATGGTCAATGTGGACATCCAGCACAACCATGAGAGGCCACTCTGGGAGCATTCCTTATCTGTGAGTTCTGCCAGTGTATCCAGCACACTGAGGATATGGAGAATGAAAATGATGAGCTGCTGCAGGAGTTTGAGAAGAGTGGCCAGGCCTTTCTGCATACTGTCTGCTTCTGCTGAGCCACCTGTATTTGGTAGATGGCCTGCACCTTTGTTGAAGACACTTTTCCAGTGTGTTTTCCCCTCTGATATTTGTGTTAGGTGTACATCACCAATGCACTGAACATAAGGAATGAGCAATACACAGAAATGTCAGATTCAAATCCATTGTTTTTAACCAAAGGAAATGAAGATGATTTACTCTACCATTCCCCCCCCCACCAAAAAGGGGGGATTTTAAAGTTCTATTTAATTGGATGCTGTCAGAAATACTTGTAAGCTGTATTACTGTGCATTCTTAAAGTTAAGCATGAAATAATATTATTCATTTCAAAATAAGAGTTCCATAATGATATGATATCATCTGTGAAATATTTGTGATATTTATAATAATACTAAATCTTTGTGCTGCTCACTATTGAATGAAGATGGTGGCAAGAGCTTAAATTTGTTTAACACATCTTTCCAAAACTGTTGCGTGGTTTTTTAGTTAGGGCAGGGTTTTGCTGTTGATCTTCAAGAGTTTCAATAGGGTTCAAAACCATAAAATTGGCTAATTATTTCCAGCTACTATCAACTAACATGATGTCTGGCCTCAGCTTGTTACACTCCAATAGCTCTGGTACCATCTCATTACCATAACTTTAGTTTGAGGTTTTATTCTGTTCCTCAGTCATATAAATTTATCACTCTAACACTAATCTACTCACAACTACAACTAATGTTACTTATTGTAACAACTGTCTACTTACTGTTACAATATTGCAAAGTTATTTCTGTGGAAATAATGTAAAAACATATGGTATCTTAAATAGCATTGTAATTGGGCTTTGATTAAGTGAAAGTACTGTATGGTTCATTTTTCTTTGGATTTTTATGATTTAATACACGATCTTGCTATTTAGGTGTTGCTGTCCTGGAACTCGCTGTGCTCAGGATGTCCTCAAACCCACAGCAATCCTCCTGCCTCATTTGTCTGAATATTCAAATTACAAGTATGAGCTACCATGCCTGGCTTACATTTTTTATTTCCTTATTAAAGGAGATACATCCTTGCATATATATTTCCACCAATTACCGACTCTCCGAATTCCTTTGATACTGAAAATTAAGAGCTTCTGCATGCAGGAGGACTCAGTTCCAGCCACGCCTCAGTATGAGGGTTGCATCTTCAGAGAAATCCATGCAGAACAAGTGAACACTTTAAGCCTCTGCTCTCTACTTTAACTCTTTTCTCTTCTTTTCTCCCAATAGGAACTTTTTACCCCTGAATGCAAGTTTAAAGAGTCTGTTTTTGAAAACTATTATGTAATCTACTCATCCATGCTGTACAGGCAACAGGAGTCTGGGAGAGCCTGGTTTTTGGGATTAAACAAGGAAGGGCAAGTTATGAAAGGAAACAGAGTAAAGAAAACCAAACCTGCAGCTCATTTTCTACCCAAGCCATTGGAAGGTGAGTACATCACATGCAGCATCCTCTTAAATGCTGCTGCAGACTTTAATTTCACATGGATACATCCGGCATGGCCACAGGAGCCTTCCAGAGACTGATCGAAATGCTCTTTACTTCAGTGGTGTTTACATAGATTTCTCCTTATGCTGTTTTGCTAAGCTTCATGGGGTCACCAGGTGCTGTTTGTGGTAGAACATGTGCTTAACATATGTAGGAGGAAGGATTTTCAGTTCTGGGCACCAAAGAGGGGGAAAAAAGAAAAAAAAATGGTTCCCTTTTATATACTTGACTGTGTGTATGTGAGGCCTGCATGGATACATGTGTGCATGTGTGTGTGAGCGTGCTCATGTATGTGTATGTGTAGCAGAAAACTTTCAAAGTCACAAATCCTCATTATCCCAAATGCTCAAAGTACTACATGACTTTTAATTATTTGAAAAATAAAATCTATGTTCTTATAAATATATAATGATACATATATAAGAAAAAATATTTTCACATGGAACTTTAAGAATTGGCCTATTTTCAGAATATCTAGATAAAATTTCTTTTGAATTATTATAATTCTTGAAGATAACCCTTAAAGAACTCTATAAAGACCCATGCTACATAAATGATTTTCCTTTTATTAAATTATTTCCCTGTATTAACGGAACTTACCTACTTTCAACTCTAAATAATAGCTACTTCACATTTATTTTGATCAAATCCTAAGGCACAGGCTACCATGCTCTATCAATTAATTAGAAAAACATAGAAATATGTACCTTGATCATAAATGATTCTACCAAAGAGCTGTTTACTGTTCTTTATGTTAAAATTTAGAGCTGAAAAAAACTACCTTAAGGCTATTCCAAAAATTTCTGAAGAAGTGAAATGGGGAAAATAATAAAGCCAGCAAGCTTTCAGAGGTGGACCGGCTTCCTGGGATTAAAAGAAAAGGCCACCAGGTCCCTCTAGAGACTGACATGGTACTGGCAGGTTGTAGCCAGCCAATCTATTGAAAATTTCAGTTTGTTCTTCAGGCTTGATGCTTTGGCATTCCTCAGTATTACCTCCAACCACTGAGCTGACCCCAGCCTTCCTCCTGTAGGTAGGTCAGGTTTGAGACATATAACAAATATCATGAGAGCCACAGAAAACATCAGAGATTCTCCTGCTATGGCACAAACAATTTAATCACAAATAAATCCTATTTCTTGGTATTCCAGCTCTAAGATAAACTGTTGTGTGAGTATGGTATGTACATATAAGGATAGAAAAGTACTATTTTATCATGTTTTAAAATAATTCCTGGACAGAGGTACTCTAACCAAAACAAGGTGGTATACTTTATTCTTCTGAAAAAACAAACTACTTCTGAAACATAATACTTAACAGTGAAGATTATTAGAGGGATATGATTTCACACTTTACAAGCCCCAGTAGGGTATAAAATGTAACTGAAAGCTTTAGGACTAGTACAGGCATTTCCACAGAACTATTTGCTTCTGGATACTCTGGGCAGTCATATCTCCCACTCAGCTTTATTTCATATGTGATATAAGTCAAAGTTTTGATACTATTGGGTCCTGATTTGTGTGGGAATGAGAGACTAGAGGTGCTTCAAGAATAAAGACTGCCCTTTTTCTTTTTAAGTTAAAAATAGATTTTTAAACTAATAAAATTTATTTTAAAATATACAATGCAGTATTGACATTTTTTAAGTCATCAAAATAATTGTAATAGTTAAATACCTCTTAAATATATATGATATCTTCTGAAGATAAAAGAAATATGCACTCAACCCTGCTTTTAAAATCTATTTGGGATGTTAAAAATGATAGAAGTAGAAAAAAACTCTTTGGGGAGGGGGGGAACCAGTAAGAGGGAAATCATTTAAAATGTAAATAAAGAATATACCTAATAAAAAAATTTAAAAAAAGAAAAAATCTCTTATAAAGTTCTCTATTAAAGGAAATTGTGAAAAGTTCCTGCTTAGACAGAAACCGTTCCATCTCCAAGGGAGAATATGCAGTGTAACTGTGGCTTCATAGAATGAATTGGATAGTGTCCCTTCTGTTTCTGTTTTGTGGAATAGTTTGAAGAGTATTGGTATTAGGTCTTCTTTGAAGGTCTGATAGAATTCTGCACTAAACCCATCTGGTGTTGGGCTCTTTTTGATTGGGAGATTTTTAATGACTAAAAGGGTTATGGGTCTGCTTAGACGGATTATCTGATCCTGATTTAATTTTGGTATTTTGTATCTGTCTACAAAATTGTCCATTTCCTCCAGATTTTTCAATTTTGATGAATATAGACTTTTGTAGAAGAATCTGACGATTTTTTCGAATTTCCTCAGTTTCTATTGTTATATCTCCCTTTTCACTTCTGATTTTGTTAATTTGGATACACTGTCTTTGCCCTCTGGTTAGTCTAGCAAAGGGTTTATCTGTCTTGTTGATTTTCTCAAAGAACCAACTCCTGGTTTTGTTGATTCTTTGTATAGTTCTTTTTGTTTCTACTTGGTTGATTTCTGCCCTGAGTTTGATTATTTCCTGTTGTCTACTCCTCTTGAGTATATTTGCTTCTTTTTGTTCTAGAGCTTTCAGATGTGCTGTCAAGCTGCGAATGTATGCTTTCTTTAGTTTCTTTTTGGCGGCACTCAGAGCTGAGTTTTACTCTTAGCACTGTTTTCATTGTGTCCCATAAGTTTGTGTATGTTGTGACTTCATTTTCATTAAATTCTAAAAAGTCTTTAATTTCTTTCTTTATTTCTTCCTTGACCAAGTTATCATTGAGTAGGGCATTGTTCAGCTTTCATGTGTATGTGGGCTTTCTTTTGTTCTTGTTGTTATTGAAGACCAATAAAAAGACATAGACTAACAGATTGGATACATAAACAGGCCAGCATTTTGCTGCATACAGGAAATACACCTCAGTGTCAAAGGCAGACATTACCTCAGAGTAAAGGGCTGGAAAACAGTTTTCCCAGCAAATGGTCCCTAGAAACAAGCTGGAGTAGCCATTCTAATATCAAATAAAATAAACTTTCAACCAAAAGTTATCAAAAAAGATAAGGAAGGACACCACATACTCATCAAAGGAAAAACCTACCAAGAAGAACTCTCAATTCTGAACATCTATGCTCCAAATGCAAGGGCACCCACATTCATAAAAGAAACTTTACTAAAGCTCAAAGTACACATTGCACCTCACACAATAATAGTGGAGACTTCAACACTCCATTCTCATCAATGGACAGATCATGGAAACACAAACTAAACAGAGACACATTGAAACTAACAGAAGTTATGGGCCAAAGGGATTTGACAGGTATCTATAGAAACATTTCATCCTAAAACAAAAGAATATACCTTCTTCTCAGTACCTCATGGTACCTTCACCAAAATTGACCATATAATTGGTCACAAAACAGGCCTCAACAGATACAAGAAGATTGAAATAATACCATGCATCCTATCAGATCATCACGGACTAAAAATAATTTTTTAATACAATATATTCTGATTATTGTTTCCCTTCTCCCAACTCCTCCAGATAGTCCCCACTTTCTTACCCACACATGTTCATATCATTTCTTTCTCTCTATCCTAAGAAAAGAAACAGTCATTTAAAGTAATAAAATTATATAAAATAACATAAACCAAAATAGGAAACAAATAAAACATGAAAAAAGTCAAAGAAAGAGCTAAAGATAGATATACAGATGCAGAGAACCACACATTTACACACACAAATCCCATAAAAATATATAACCAGAAACCAGCACATATATCCAAAGAATGTTTTGTAAGGAGACAAAACAACAAAAAGTCTAAAGCCCTGAAAAAGCATTATGAGAGAAAGAACCTCTAATAAATTCCGTTGAGTTCATTTTCTGTTTGCCATCTACTGCTGAGCATGGGATTAGGCCTTAAGAGTTGTTTGTATAGCCAGTGAGACTTGATTGGCCAAAACTAATTTTTCATTTGTGAGGGCTTATCAATTGGACACAGCTTCCTGGGATAGAGATTGGCAACTTTTGCATATTTTCCAAGTCATTCAGCTCAGTGTACATTTACTTTAGTAAATATGCTAGGAAAAACCATGAGATACATTGATGCAGATGCAAGACCCTTCCATGGCACTTGTAGAATTGATCCTGATTCCACCTAGGGTCTTTTCTGAAACTTCTAAGCCTTCAAAACCCAAGCAGCTTGTTGGGCAGTTCAGCTGTAATTATATTTCTGGTGACGAATGACTTTATATCAACTAATTTTTCCAAATGTTAGATACTCTTAAATACTCTCTCCCAGGACTCTGTAAAAGTATTTCCTAAAAATGTGACATGAATCATGGTTCTCATGTCACCAGGCACAACTCAGTCAATTCCTCAAAATTTTCTCAGTCTCAATTGCTGTTATTGTTTTATACCTCCATCCTACTAATTATTTGATTCTTAAATAATGAATCAAAAATAGATATAAAAATATAAATGCCACACAGTTGATTTTGGTTTTGTAAAGGCCTTTACTATAATAGTGGGAAAGGAGTAGAAACAATTATTCATAGAAGGCTATGGTTTTAGCAAAAGGACACCTTTATTACTAATGCTGTGTGTAGCTTTCAAGTGGAACCCAGCATGACCGTATGTCTTTTAAACCACTGGAGAGAAAAATAGCTTAGTGATCTCAGGTGAAAATAGAATTAAGTCAAATGCTTTTCCTCCTGGAGAGAGGTGTGCACACACATGCTCATGTATGCTTAAATATTATGTGTGCTTTGCTTTATAGGTCTACAAAGAGGACATAGCTTTTATTTAAAATTTCCTAGACAAAAAATCTAAGCATGTGTATATGCATGTATTTCATTGCATGAATTAGAGAGTGCATTGAAAATTATGTCTTAACTTATTGATTGGGAATAGCTGTCTTAAAGCTGCTGTCCTGTTATCAATGATACTGAGTTCATTCTCAGAAAACAGACCCAGAATGACTGAGGTCTGTGCAAAAAGTGATGTGCCATTCTTGCATGGTAATGGTAAACCTCTTCCTTTCCTCTCCCTTTCTTTGCATCCCTAGTTGCCATGTACCGAGAACCATCTTTGCATGATGTTGGTGAGACAGTCCCGAAAGCTGGGGTGACGCCAAGCAAAAGTACAAGTGCATCTGCAATAATGAATGGAGGCAAACCAGTCAACAAGTGCAAGACCACATAGCCAGATCCTCAGGTGTCCTGACTTACTTGTCCCGAGCACAGTGGAGCGATTTATCCTCACTAGACATTCCTGCTCCTGTGGCAGAAAAGCCTCAGCAAGCAAGCTGATGCTTGTCCTATGCTGTCTCAGACCTCCTTCATTGCAAGTGGATAAATCTCAACCTGTGGTCCCCTACACCAAGAAGACACCTGGACAAACCAGCTAAACTCAGACCATGGAATGCCCTACCAGATATGGAATGCCTTTTTAATATCTTTTCTGTGACTGTGACACTTCATGTGAATGACATACTTCACAAGTACACTCAATACCTTGCCTGCTGACAGCTACCCATAATCCTTTTTGAGTCCTGTTTCAGCGAAATCCATGTGTTTAAGTTCAATTTTGTAGCACATAAATAATTGAGTAATTTCTAGTTAGATGCTGTAAACCTGTGCTATCATGGATTTCTCTTCTTTCCATTTTTACAGGGCTGCTCGCTCCACTGTCTGTGACCTTTAGCAGGGATTGTGTTCCTCTGAATCTTCAATGTTGCAGTTGGTTTGCTTAGGAGAACAATTAGGGAATCAGGAAGCCTTCTAAACCTATTGCTACAAATAGTATCTATAAAGATTAAGATTGTTGTCTTTGGCTCACATTATCGATTAAACACACATATATGCTCTGTCTAGTAGGAGACACTGTGCTCCCGAGGTAGGCATTGCCTGGGTGGAACAAGGGTCAAACACAATCCATGGAAGGCTCTCTATGATAGGTGTTTGGCATCCCCTCTTAGTTTCTTTATGTGTGTGTGTTTTATACATATCACAAGCTTACTGGTAATGGTAACATTTGCCTTGCCCAGCGAGCAAGACCCACTTAGTTTTTGAGAAAGTGGGTCCAAAGAATTCTGTAGGCCTTGTAGGCCTGATTAAGGTTCATTTTATTTTCATCGATTAATCCTCATTATTGGAAAAAAAAAGAATAAAAACCCAAATCATTACAACTATAAGAAATATGCTACCTAAATCCATTTCCAGCCGACGACTCCTTCCTATTTTTAATGAAGATAACTCAGTGCCACACCTGATTTGGGCTGTATTCCAGTTATCCTCATCCTCAGCCAAGCATGGGCAAGGTGGCTGTTGTGTTCTCTCCTGCAGCAGCAATGCACACGTTAGTATAAATTAGACTTTAACATTTTTGGTATTTAATGACAAGTTTTAAAACTGGACATATTAGAGGGTTTGTTTGTTCTTGTTTTGTGTTTTGTTTGTTTTGTTTTGTTTTTAGCTCAGCATGGGGTCTGGTATCCTGGATGGCTTCAGTATATACCTTTAACTCAGCTCTGTGAGGCTCAAAAAGCTGGGTTAGAGATGATTTGTCAAGATTTCAGAATACGGTTTGTTAAGTACCCTAAATAAAACTAAAAGCAACCCAACACATTCCAGCATTAGGAATTTGGGTCATTTGATTTATTTAATTTTGTTTTATTGCTTTAATTTCATTTTGAATTGAATTCTGTAGAACTCTAAGTTTAGGGATACTTAGAAAGGCTGTGAATTGATGGAGATACACCTTGAAGATTTCTTGCAAGATGTTCAATAACAGATATAAAAAGCTTCAAAATGTTTAGTACTAAACTGTTTGGAAAAATATTTGTTAACTGTATGTACACTTAATAAAATTCTATGTTTTCTTCTCAGAAGAGTTCATTGAGACCAAACTGAACCTCTTTTATAGGAAACAATTGATGTGGGATCAATGTACTGGCCTCTTGTTATTATTTCCATGTGGCAGGATGACCCACTTGCCATTGCCCCCATCAACACTGTACTTACTGGGAAATTATTTTCTCATTGCTTTCAATCTCCATGACAGTCTTTGCCCAGCATAGAAAAATTTTGGCCTGCTTAGTTAATTAAAGATTCAGTATAAATTTAAGTGTTTATGCTCATTTCATTTTCATACTAGATTCCATTTTAATAAATAAACATTAGCAAATACTTTGAGTAGATTTATTGTCAATAATGCTAAATTACAAATACAAAAAAAAATGACTCCTTTGACCACTCCTGATTTGGTGTTATACATAATTATATAAAACTCATTAGCTGATTATTTAGGGAAGACATATGTGGTGAAATATGAATAACCTGTAATTCCTATTAGTTGGGTTTATAGATACAGCTTATACCCCTCCACGTGCACACACATCCCAAACCAGCCTACCTTTCTGTTTTTGATAATCAACACTACTTGAGATTTCTCTTCTCAAGACCTACTTAGTGGTTAAAATTGAGGCAAGATTTATTTTTGTAAATGACTAAGATTTATGTGAATGTTTCCTTTGTTTTGTTTCCTAAGAGTTGTCTATAAGAGCATTTATTACTGTAAGTAGGTATTCAAGTGGTTTATTCTAATATATGTCTAGACACATTGCAGTGGGGTCCTTGTTATCTTTGATTTAGTTAGACCATTTCCTTTGTGTCTGGTCTCACCTGTTGCATGGGAAGAGGAAAGCACCAAATGATCTGCATGTACTAGGACTCATGTATCCAGAAGTGCTGGTATGTATTATTCAATTTACATACAGAGAGATTGTCTATACTGTATAATTTGTGTTTCTTATCATTTGTTGTGTTCATAGCTATGACATATCAAATCAAATACTTATATGAAGGCATATGGAGTCCATAAGATAATTTTGTGTAACAAACTAGCATTGTATCACCCCAAATATAGAGAACTCTCATGTAAATAAGTTGATAAACTCAATTTTCCCCTTTACCATGCCAAAGAAAATTTTAGCTCCTTGATGATACCTCTCTTGCTATTTTTCTGGAACAAGGTCATCATTCCTTCCCTCAGAAATTAAGTTTGCTATCATTAAATTCAGTCTGTCATCACTGATGTTCTGTATAGTAAATCTGATGGAACACATTTGTATTTATAGACTGTGTATTTTATATCTTCCTGTATGTATGTTCATTGTACCAAGTCCATAGAAAACCCATTCCTTCTGCATGCATATCCGGTAGGGGAGGGTTAGTTCTATCGCCTTTTTATGGTACCTGATTGCTTTGCTTATCCATCAACAGTGCTCAATGTTCATCCTTTGTATACTTCAAGTAATACCATTTTTATTTTCAAAGAAGTTTAGAACCTGAAAATTTTTACTACTTTCCTTGGAAATAATTATGAAAGACACACAAACAGTTTGTTCCGTGTGAAGAACAAAGGAAATTGAGCACTTTCCCTATTATTCTGGAGAATGTAGAATCTTGCTTTAACTCTTTGCTTGTTTTGGGGTACTTTGGGTTAGGAATAGATCCATAATGGACACCACAACTTTTTCTCAAGTGTTCTACTTATTGGCTTTTTTAGAAAGTAAGCAAAATGTATCATATTTGACCATTTAATTAACGATTCAACTACTAAACCCATCTTTTTTTCTCTCCCTAGAGTGACAAATATCAGATTTGGTTCTTTAAGCAAAAACTAAAACATCACAACCACAAATCTTTTGTTGTTCCTTAAAGTGAATATGTATTACTTTGTTAATTTTTTTCCAAACATTACACATATCATATGTGTTTGATATTTCTCAATGAAGGCTAGTGAGACTAAACTGACCAAGGTTCAAATTTGAAGAAACAGAAAATAGTGGGAAATGATATTCTTTTTATTTTAGGAAAATATTATATCCTAGGGGAACAATTAGGTCAAATTTATAAATATTTTCTGAAGCATAGGCTTAGTCTAATCCAGAATTTAAATTGTGTTGTTTTGGATTAAGAGACATAGGTAATTAAGAGTTTTACAAAGTGACACACAAGACTGAGGAAGTATCTAGAATACTGAGTAGCAGTAGCTTTCAGAAAAGTAGTGACAGTTGAGCTTGCAAATTAAGACTACATTGTGCTTTTCTTTGTTCTAGGTTCTCATTTAGTCCAATTCTGATATTTACTGGTGAGCTGATAGAGATAAGTCACTTCTTCCCTGGTGCTTCTAGAATCTAGATGAACTCAGGATTCCTGAAAGTTAGTAGGAACAATGGTTCTCTTCCTAAATTTAGAACTTTTGTTGACTTTTATAAGTCTCCTGGAGGAATTCTTCAGTTAGGATTTGCTAAATAGGCAGGGTGAAGATTATCAAAATTTATGAACTTAATGTCTCCTTTTCAATCATCATGTATCCCAGTATAACTTTTGAATACCACAAGTAAGCCAAAGAGATTTGCTTATTTTCTTCTACTCATTATAAATTTGTCCTTGCTTGGCATTCTCAATAAAAGTAGTTTCTATCTTGGAGTCAAAGTATGGAAACATTTAGAAACATTTAGATGGGAGATAGATTATATTTTTGCCTATCACCATGTGTTTTGGTTTTGGTTTGGTTTCTCCTCCTCCTTCCTCTTCCTCCTCCTCCTCCTCCTCCTCCTCCTCCTCCTCCTCCTCCTCCTCCTCCTCCTCCTCCTCCTCCTCCTCCTCCTCTTCTTCTTCTTCTTCTTCTTCTTCTTCTTCTTCTTCTTCTTCTTCTTCTTCTCCTTTTACTATAAAAGTGTGTGAAATCTACCACTTCTTTATAGATACATTGATGTTGGCATGGCTAGGGCCAAATACAGATAGACAGACAGACACACAAATATCAGCAAATAAAATTAATCTTTTTTTAAACATCTGTTTTTCCAAGAACAGAACTAATTAGAGTTTAAGTTACTGTGAGACAAATACTACAGCTTTCTTCCATAGTCTGTAACAATGTACCCCAGAACATAGTGACCCATAACATATTTTCATGTTGTCCAAAATTCAGGACATAGTACACTTTGATCTTCACGGAAAAATCATTTCTCCAATGTCTAAACTCTATTCTGAGAACACTTAAATGGTCAGGATATTTCAACACTTTTTCTTATGAAAATATAAGAAAAGTAACACATACTTTTATGATAGATGCTATTTATAGAAATGATAAAAACTAGAGAGGAAATTATAACAATGAAAAAGACGTGTTTAATGAAAAGGTTCATAAGGAACTGAAAGTAATTCCAGGGAAGCAAAGTCTAGCAAACTACCACATATAGCTGTGATTAAAGCCAGCCCATGATCTGTTTATGAATGGCCTGAGAGTTCAGGATACATTTTATTTATTTGCTAAAATTTTAAAATATTAGACAATTAAAAAGGGTGATTCCATCAGTGGTTTCTCTAATAGGCATTATCCAGATCTTTGTAGAAGGCTGAGTTCTATACTAAGAAAAGCTGAAGGCCATTGTACCATGATGGGAAGGTCAGTGACTCTTAATGTTTGAAAGTCATCAAACACATCATCAGAACTGGTATTGAATTATTATAGTTGGCTTTTTTTCTGGTTTAAAATGTATTTAGAGAGATGGAAAATATAGAGAAAAAAGAATGCAATCATTCATACTATATCTTAACTCCTTATATTTCCTTCATTTTACAAAACTGACATTGATTACCAACTCAGTAAGTAATAGATATACAACCAGTATGGCTGGGTCCCCTAATCTCAGGATAGAGGCAACAATTTTATAAATATGTTAAATTCTGAGAACCTTATTATTATTATAAAACCAGCACCAGTAAAACTGACCCTTCAAATACTTCTCAGTATTTAGCTTTTAAGTAACACAGTGGAGATGTGTTTTCTTTACATTTGGAGACTTGACTGATAAAGTCCAAGCCATGATTCTAAAATATTTACATTATTAGTATAAAATTTGCAAGTAAAAATTTCATCTTAAAACAAAACAGAAATGATTTTGCTATGTTATTTTGGATTTTACAAATAATTCACATTTAGGGAAAAGGTATTTTTTAGCTCCAAATAATGGTTGATTCAACTATGTGTATAAGTAGATCTAATTGTATATATGCAAGAGAACCCCAAATATTGTACATTTTCATAATTCAATGTGAATTTCATACAGAGCAAAATTTCACCAAGAAAATAAACATTTTGTTCATATCATTGAGTGAATATTTGTAATTTTGATTTAAACCATTGCTAGAATTTTGGGGTCCTTCTGAACTTGTAAAATCGATGTCATCCTTGTTGACCCCACTATTTCTTTGAAGAGAAGAGAGACATTTAAGGGAAATGAATGCAGTATGAAGATCCTCATGTTTCTTACTAGACACTGTCTTCTTCAGAGGATAAATTACATGAAGTAATTTAAATATGAAATAGCAGAATTCTTGTATATGTAACCCATGCCTAGTCTTAAAAACAAGATCTGCTAGTTCTTTGGATCTAAAGTAGTTTTTCCAGTTCATTCTTTTCTGCCATGTTTGTTTTCCGTAAGTAAATAGATATTGACACAGAATATAAACAACTTATGTCATTATTTATTAAAATATCAAATTGTGCATTTTTCATTTCTTCCTGTAAGAGATTCTTGTGAGTTTAAAGCCCTTGTGATCTGGTAAGCGCCCAACCCTTCATCACACCTTCTGTGTGTCTGTCATTATCATCCCATATACAAATTCAGAGTCATATGGAATCCTGGAAAAATCTGACTGGTTGGTTTATGTGAGAATAAATATTATCCTTATATTCTGATACATTGTTTCTGGTGTTGGGATGTGGAGTACTAAATACCATGTGATTTACCATTTTCCTACTACATCTTGGTAAATATTTGATGTCAGAAAATACTTTGTTGTAAGGGCCTTTCTATGTTCTGTAGGATGTTCAGCATTGTCTGTGGCCACTACCTCTAATAGTCCCATAATACAAATACTCCTACCTACCAAGTCTGACAACCAAATTCTCTGTAGACATTGCCAAAAGGCTTGGGGGTTGCAAAATTGCCCTCTTCAGTTGTGAAACACTGATGTTAATTATGGGAGAACAATTCTTTATGGTGTAACTTACATCAGTTTGCTAAAGTCATTTGTATTGAAGACACATACTTCACTAGGGCAGTCAGAAATAGAAAAACACACAAAAGTCTGTCCTAGTGCTGTGTAACATGCTTTCTTCTGAATTTCTAAAATGGCCTAGAAATAAGAATCCAGTTGTTTCCCATGGGATCATTAAGGATATTCGGTACCAAGCCAGATTTCACATGCATTTCCATTCCATCCATCCCAGCATTCACAGTTTCCACAGCTACAGATTCCATTCCCTGCAATAAAGTAAACACAGAAATCATGATTATAGTCAGAATATACCATTAGAATATATAACTATGAACTATAGCTGTTCATGAGAAAACCATTTGTCCTCTCTAAAGTGTCTTACCATACAATGATATTATTATATTATTAGACATCTGAGAGAACTCCATCTTTAAGATAGTTAATGGCATCTCTTTGATTCCATAATTTATGAATTGAATAGGACCTAACTTTCATCACTCAGCTGGGTTCCCATATCACAATTCTATCTTCTATTAGTAAGCAAACCATGTATGACTTACAAATAAACATTGAAAAGCATAAAGTCCCTTGATATAAAATTAGGCAGACCTGAGAGCTGGAAGAAATCCTTGTATAGTAAGGTGGACAGAAAGTGATTATCTAATTTAATGTCATGCCAAAATAATCATATTTAACTGAACTAAAAATGTTTGATTAAAAAAATATTTTGTGTTGCTGAGATTTTTATAAATGGAATATTGAATCAGCTAGAAGTCTAATAAGTGGGGATACATTTTATAATTAAAACAATAACTTCAGGAGAAAACATACATAATTACTAAACTTGGTTCAATATTGTTTATGACTAATTATTAGAACTCAATAAATTAGGTTTGATGGCCACTACACAATTAAATATTTAGTATACTCTGTTGTTATCTCTCATTCCGCCCCCATTCATACATATATCCAGTTTCCTAAAAACAGCCATTACACCAACTTGTGGCATGCTAATGCTGCTTTAAATTATACCCTTTCCCCATCTGGACCATATTAAAATGAAATGGTTCTCAAGAGAATTCTGTATTTGTATAACTGTCCTTGTATGAGTTTATAGAACAGGTTACCTTGTAGAAATTTTCCAACAATCATATAATCTAGCTTCACTCCTTTGCATTCTTCTAGGGAAAATGTTGGTGTGTATTTACAGATGTTCACTTTTCCTTTGAGAGTTACTACACATGGGCATTGTTCATTTGAGTGTATGGAAGCTGCCCTATCTAAAGCAGTGTGTGGTGGATGTCATTTTACTCTATTTTCATTTGTGGCACAGAACAATTAGTGAAGTTCAATACTGCACCTGTGCAAATGAGACCATCGTGTTTGTCACAGTCTCGGTCATCACAGTCACAAAACTCCCCTGAAATATACCACTCTTCTCCAGAACAAATGCACTTTCCACAATGACAAGAACCTGAAATCACAAAGGGTGTTACTCACTGTCACCAGAGAAATAGAGAAATAAAGGTTTCCATCAAGAAGAAAGTACCATTGAAAATGATGACAATAGTCTTGCAATAACCTATCTTCAAAATAAAACGTTTATTGAATAGCTGCTTCTCAGAGGGGAATTTTACTTACTGTAATACATAAAGGTCATCCAGGAAAGCTTTCATTATAGATCTAGACAGTTGCAATTAGCCTTGAGCAAATGTTCCTTGGTCCAGTCTGGCTGAAATGTCAATGAAACAGGATGTGGCTCATCCTTAAAAATGCTCTCCCCAAAAGGTATTCAAAATAGATGTTTTATTTGTTTCTTTCTTTTTCAATTGAATTGCATTTTAAGGTCCCCGTTCTCTAAAGGAATATACTACTAAATTATATCAAATGAAGATTCATTTTACAATTAAATAATTAATAAATTATTGGCTAATAATGTTACAGTTTTATTTACATACTTTTCTTGAAATAGAAACACACAAACTTCATACTGAGTGTCAGGGTGAAGTGCTAAAAGTGCAAACTCAATTCCTTATATCTGATTGATGTCTCAGGCTTGTACTTTAGGATTAGCTATAATCAGCAAGAGTTCTAAAAAAAATCCTGAATAGAGTCCAGTCAATTTCCCCACCTCTTATAAACTTTCTTTGTGGTTACCTCCGATTTAACTTAAAAACTATCTAGTTATTAAAATATTTTGAGGTAACTGAGAATCTTACTAATGGCACACTTAAAATAAAAAGTAGTTTTGTGATGTCTCAAAAAAAAATTATGTTGATGTAAATGCCTTCCAAGCCAGGCTTGAAAAATCACATGGATAAGCTACTTTTGCTACAGCTAGTAGGACAAATACAGAATTAAAAAGGACCTCTTCCATTTCTTTGTTTGACTATTTTATTGTACAAAATTTCCTTTTATTACAAGATGCTGGTAGTTATTGCTAAGTTACTCAAGTATCCAATCACTTTGAGAGAATATGAAATAATAAAAGTTTTTAATGCAGTTAAAAAAAACTCCAAACTCATTAAGCTTTAAATCCACATAGGAGATTCGGGGATAGATTTTGAGTACTTGTGGTGACTGACAAATGATCAACGACCCGTGGGAATAGACAGCAGAAGACCTGTTTTGAGAAATGGATGGCCATGATACTGTCATGTATATAATGAAAGAATTCAAGTTAAAGTGTTCCAAGCATTTGTAAACTCATGACACGGACACTGTTATTTTAGGTTAAAGAATCTCCCACAATAAAATTTTACTTTTGTCATTTCTCATCACACATCTCAAGGTGAACAAGTAGTCAGAACCAATTAAGAGATAATAACTGCATTATATATATTTTACTTCATTCTTAAGTGCAGCACAGTTTCAATTAATCTTGTTTTCCTGAGAGTCTGGACTGACTTTCAGGCTCTTTAGGGCAATATATGGAGTTCTTCCAATTTTGGGACATAATTGACAACCTAATGGTTGCTCAGGCCCTTACTGCTGGTCTAGTGGGAACGAGATAAAGGGTCCCTTGCATCCTCTTCAATGCAGAGTATATCCTCATTTTAGAATTTCCTTTTTTTCTAAATTTAAATATTTTCTTTAAAATTTCTAGGCATGAAAATGTTAACTATCGATTGCTTGTTTAACAAATGGTTTATGGAGCACCTACATGGGAACTCAGTTGTCTATCATAAAGATATTTCCTAAAGGACATAAGATTTAGTGGCTGATTACCATCAGTGAAGGATTAACTATTTGAAGAATTAAGTATTTTTATTTTTTTCTAACATAGTATCTCTTGCATCATGAAGTTATTTCTATAATAGAAATAAATAATTTTTATATACTCATGATACTAATATATCATATCTAGGATGCCTTTTTATGTGTTTCATAATTCTTACAGAGTTTATACTTCATCTTCAAACTTATCTCTTGCCTGGAAGGGATTCTTATTAGTTCTTTTGTTTCTGGACTACTCACCTGGAAAAGTAACAAAGTATTTCCCTTAAATCAGCTAAAGTCAATTTGGTTTATGTGGACTGAGTATTTGACAATTTGGAGTTCTAGCTTCAAATAGTAGATGTCATGAAATGGTTAGCGTAAACCTTGAGTTTGATTTTGTGTATGTCATGGAACCAATCTTCATGATCACCATAATTGCAGGTGTGTTGTTTTACTGCTTGTTGATGGTAAGTAGAAAAATTTCTACTTCCTACATACATAGGTACAGTATACCATGTAGTACTAACACAGTGTATGTATTCATTAAGACTTATTATAGACCATTATTATAGAGAGCTCTGGCTATTCTTATAATAACTGGGGTAGATTATCCCTCTTTAGAAAAGGGAAAAGCATGAGGAGAAGATTCTGTCTAACAATGTAAGGTTCCTGAATACCCAGAAATGAGCAACTGTTCAACTCAGCAGACTCAGACCCATTCCCATTCGAACACTAGCCCAGTCATAGGCTTCAGCTGGCCCATCCTGTCCGAACTCTAGGGTGATAAACCTGGAAAAACACCACCACTAATCCATTTGATTTCATTCTCCAAAAGGACCTTTAACAATGTATCTAGTTTTCTGGCTTTTATTATTGGGCAATTCTTTTTTCATTTATTCATAGAACATTCCAAAGACCTAAGGAGGAGAAAACAATCAAACAAAAACTTTCCTTGAAGATGAGAATGGAATAGCAGAGAGCATAGGGGAATTGCCTTCAGACCACTTTCCAAAAACAGCTAACAGACTATTTTAATCTGATTTAATCCACCACCTATTCACCTATGTATCTGTGATGACTGTAACAGCAAAAACATCCATATAGTTTCATAAATGAGCAAATCTTGCCTACAGATCTGGCTAGCAGTCATCTGGAAATGGCAACTAGAACAATAGGTTAAGGTTGGTCTTGAAAAGTATAGCATTTTCCTGTTCTTTTTTCTGAACAGACAGAAAGGAGGTAGCTGAGGAACAGATGAATAAATGAGAGTACCCTAAATTTACTAATGACGTGGATGCAGCAATATCACCATGACAGTTTAAAGATACATTTAAAGATGGGTTCCATAATTGTATCTCTAAAAATATGGAGTGATTACTTGGATCTAGGATAACATTGTGAAGACAAACATATTATTGTGTCACCTTGGAGCTATATAAATAAATAAACCCCTAAGTCAACAAATAAACATAAATTAATATAAATTCCACCATATATTCTGCAAAGGTAGCTAAACTTAGAGGCAACATGGCCACTAAGCATATCCCTCTTGGTCATTTACAAAAACAATTTCTGTCTGGGGTTAAGGCCCCATTTCATTACTGACTTTATTCTTCATACATCAAGCCTGACAAAATGCTGCAACCTGACACCCCAGCAGGCAGTTTTCACTATTGTATTAATGACACCATCTGTTATGAAGGTCACAACAATGTATCTTGTTTTAAATTTTTCTATGGAGTGATTTATTGTCTTGGCTATAAATTTGTAAGAAATAAAATGCTATTTCCTCATCGTCTCCTGAAGTGATGGCTTTATTAAGGTTCCTTACAAGTGCAAAGTTCACACTTGTCATTTTAGTGAGGGTGGGTTACAAAGTATCATGGCATGCAGTCACAAACCAATTTCTGACTCACGCCTGTACCGTGATAAGAGGGGAAATTCTCCATAAACTTTGAGATCACCAGCATGAGGGTTTTCTTGTGCGGAATTTGGAAAAATTATACAGAATTCAGACAAGTCCATGAGCTTTATCAAGGATAAAGGGTAGAAGGATGTGAGAACATCTCTTTCTCATTCACCATGCTGAAATACCCCAGTCTCTCACATGCTACGTTTTTATTGTAGTTCTTGGGGTAAGCTGTGAGATGATGTTCTCCATGGAAACCAGGAATAATATCCTTGTTATCCTCTATAATAAAGACAAATTACAGTTGCAAGAGCTCAGCTTCAGCCCTTTCTTCTATAACCCAGGATGGATACCACAAGAAAAGAAAAGAAATAATCTTCAACCTCCTGCTCCCATCATTAATGTGAGCTAAGAAATTCAAAATGAAAAGCTTTGGGAAGCCTTTACATTCCTCTGAATTTAGCCATACCCAAGCATTCTATCCACTTAGAAAATTTAGATTCTCAGCCTTCATTGATCTGTCATTGTATTCCCACCACCCAAAGCAGATAACTGGGAAAACTTTAAATAACAATTTGTATTTGCTTTGGTTGTGAGGAAATACCTTTGTGTCAAAATTTAATAATTTTTTTTCACTTTTTAAGTTTTTAAAAAAATATTTATCTCATTGAAAATCATGTATGTGCAGATTCAGTAGACATGAGAGCAAGTGCCATGCATGTAAGAAGAGAATATTTGATCCCCTTGAGATCTAGCTGCAATTGTGAGCCACCCAATGTGGGTATTAGAAACAGCAAGTGCTCTTAATTACTGAGCCCTCTCTGCGGCATCCCTCAACTGTGGGTTTTTTGTTTTGTTTTTGTTTTTTGTTTGCTGTTGTTGTTTTGCATTTTCTATGTAATTTCCTAGCTGAAAATTCTGAAACTCTAATGAGGACTCAATGTTTATAGTTTTTAGAGAGTAATTTTGCATAAAAGTCAGTTTAGGGAATAAATGGACTATAACTCATTGTGTTGGTGAATATAGCTTTGTGCATTCTTATGGTATTTGCAACTGGGCGTGACTCAGCCAAAGCCTATTTATGATGAGATTCCAAACAAAATATATTTTAAAATCTAAATCTATGTTTTAGCATGAATGAAGTCTTCATTTGGTAAAGCATTTGTGAAAATCTGGGTGAGATTTCCTTCCATATTTTGCACGGACAAAAACTCAGCTCCCATATCTCCTGTTGCTGATGCTCTGCTTTCAGGGTTCACACACAAGCTGAGTGACTTCTCAGACAAAGTTTATTCTGGAGGGACTGTTTGCTACCTGATGTTC
This sequence comes from Tokudaia tokunoshimensis, assembly GCA_036184795.1. Classification (NCBI taxonomy): domain Eukaryota; kingdom Metazoa; phylum Chordata; class Mammalia; order Rodentia; family Muridae; genus Tokudaia; species Tokudaia tokunoshimensis. Next base: position 789,404 of record BTHU01000011.1, read on the forward strand.
TGGAGAACCACATGTCTGAACAGGGATTCAGTCCAGATTCTGGCAGCGATACTCACCCTTCCCTGAGCACAACGTGCCATCTGCTGACTCACACAGACTCTTGCTTTGTTCTTCTGTCATATTACACTTCCGCAGGTGTTGGCAGAGTTTACCAAACCATCCTTTTTCACAAACACAACGACCACAGGAGCATGTACCATGGCCTGTGTAGCAACCATAGGATGAGGTAAGGGGAGAATATGAATAAATAGCCAGAAAAAAATTAGAACTTGTAAGATAGAAAGTGCGATTCATAGGTTCTCATCTCCCGTTAGGTTAGACATACTTTCCTTACACATACAATCTAACTTAGCATGGCACATTTGGATATGATATAGAAAATAAGCTTGCAAGAAAGAAATATTGAATTTGAAATGATTTGAAATGGAATTATGACTACTGTCTGGATATTAGTCCTTTCTCCTTGCATTTCTGTTGGAGACATGTGCTGGTGTCATTCTCCACGTGCACGCAACACACAGGTCAATCTTGAAGGCTAGTCACCTTGTCTCTGCTTGCAGCATTATTAATTGATCTCCTGGGGATCACTAATAATAACAAACGACATTCCTAAGGCTTTTACCTTTGTCCTTACCTCTTCATGAACAGGAACAGATGGAGTGTAAGTACTCGTGCCTCTTATTGGTATATAAAAGTTAAAGACTGCATGAGTTTTGTGCTCACATTTGATCTCTTTTTGTTTTCATCTTTTTATGATGCCTTTGTTTTGAGATGTTTCTTCTGTGATATGCAACTGTATTTGTGACAGTTATATGGGGGTACATCTTTTATGTATGGGGTATACACTGTTTAACTGTGTACAAACTGCCAACTGCTAGACTTCTGAATTTTCCAATTTAGTTTCCTATTTCTACTTTGTGCATTTTTTTCCCTGATAGTCACACTTTCTTACAGCTTGATCACTCTCTGACTTAGTTTTTTGACTGGAATTTCTGAAGTATATATTATACAAAGAATAAATTGCCAGGAACCAGAGCAAAGGAGATGAAAGATGATGGGCAAAGTGATCCTGACATGTTCCCGAGAATATGTATTATTGTCATCTATACAGTGCTTCTGTCACTGTGACCACCATTTTCTCTTGACTCATCTCTCTACATGAGAAGGTTAATGGACATGACTCCCTTGTTGAGAACTCATTATTGTTTACTTAACATAACCACTCATTAATCCAGGTAGTGATTTCCTATAACATATGACAATCTGGAAATTAATAAAAAGCAGATGAGAGACCAATTAAAAAAACAACTAAACAAATACACCTATTCTCAATAGTCTTCCCTCATGCATTAAATGTTGTATTGTCATAGTCAGTGAAGTTTGGTGCTGTCTTCATCTTATAGACTGGAAGCTGAACCTCTGAGGGCTTCAAGTTGCATTTCAGATCCTGAAGTCCAGACACACAGGACCAGAACTTGGCTCTAGTTCTCTGATTTCAAGGTCCACGTGCCTTCCATAGCAGCACAGCACCTTTCATTTTGGTGAATGAATTGATTAGTAATAATTTATAAATATTTGTCTTTTTAATTACTGATTCATCTGCAGACTTATTCTTAGCTCTTTCCCCTTCTAAGACCTGTTTCCTCTTCACAATTAGTTTAGTTACGCCTTGGATAAGCCACATTGATTGTATCCTCCTGCTTGCATTTATGATTTAATAGATAATTCCCACTGTTTTCCTTTAATCATTTTCAGTTACCTGTCTATAGTCATTGACAATCAAACCATGGAATTTCTGTTTCTGTCTCTGTCTCTTTCCCTCTGTCTCTGTCTGTCTCTCTGTCTTATCTCTCTCTGTCTCTCTAACTCTAACTCTCTCTTTGTCTCTGTTTGTTTCTGTCTGTGTCTGTCTGTCTGTCTCTCTGTGTGAGGTGCTGACAACAGAATCTGGTCCCCCAAAAGAGTGTTTTTAACCAGTGAGCCATCTTTCCATCATCCACACCTGCACCTTACTTTTGAGACAGGATTTCACACTGACCATGTGGATGATTGATTTGGCTAGTTTGCTGGCCTGGAAAGCACAGTGATTCCTCTGTCTTTGCCTTTCATATAATGGTATATGCCACTGTGCCTGCCTTTCCCATGGGTCATCATGCTTCCACAGCAAGTGTTTCATCATTGGAGCCATGTCTTCAGTCCAAATCATGAGATTTCTGTTAACATTAAAGATTTCAGGGCTGTGCTTCCAGTACATAAATCTTCCAAGGCCTTTTTCTATGACACTCTACCTAATTTTCTGTCACCCTCATAATTGGAACCTTCTTAATCTCACCAAATAACTTTCTTTCCAAAAGTGATTATTCATTAATTTTCAATTTCTTTTAAATTCACAACTGTTCTAGTCATTCAGTTCAAAATGTTTTGAATAATGATTGAATCTCTTCAACTCCTCCCATCAAGGGAGCTGTCAATTCCTGTTAGTACTACTTGCAACATAGCATCATAAACCTTTGAGATACTTCCCTACTAGGTCTCTCACATTCTTGTTCACACTGCCCTATCTTATACTTCTCACATCATAGTTTTCCTCTTAGTTCTGTGGGATTTCCTTTTGCTCAATAAGGAAGTCTTTGATATGCTATAGATTCCTAAAAGGTAGAGCTTCAAGCTTTTTATAATTTTATCTTTTCACTCTTTAACTTCACTGACCTGTTTCCTGTGCATTTCTTATACTTGCTGAAGTAAAATGCCTTTCTCACTCAAAATATTCAAGTCTTGTGTAATCTACAAATCTCAGCAAATGAGTGAGTATACTTCCACAAAAATACTTTCCAAGTAGAACTCATTTAATCTCCTCTAAATTTATTCTCTCTCTCTCTCTCTCTCTCTCTCTCTCTCTCTCTCTCTCTCTCTCTCTCTCTCTCTCTCTCTCTCTGTTTTTGTGTGTTTGCATATTTGTATTACTTAGGTTCAAATAGAAGGGTTGTGCATACTTTGTAGTATTTTACTCTAACCTGAGCTACATCTTGAAATTTCTATACAATTTTATATTTTACTTTCCATGGAAATCTCTAGTGTGAAGAAAGGCATTCTGCTATTACTTAAAGAATCATGGAAATTTGCATGGGAGGAAAAGTCCATATTTACCATTTATTAGCTCATTTGTCAAATCCTTTTACAAAGAAAAATTTCCAACCATGCCAGACAATCATCAAGATGCATTGATACTTACATTTTGTCATTTATACACAACTTCCCTTTACTTAAAATATTGATCAATTTTAATAGCATATTCTTTATAAGTGACTATAAAAAAGTCATCAACTCAAGAAATATTTGTTATGTACTGGGTATTTTATTAGCAGTTTGGAATATAGTAGAATAAAGCATGTATTGACCCTATTTTCATGGCAGTGATAGTCTACCAGGGGTGAACACAAGTCACAGCAAAAAATACACTTCAGTTACTGGAGCTTAAAGAGTCTATTACTATATTCAATGGTGAAAACAGGGCAAACTCGAAGAAGTATTCAGCAAAACCAAGCATGAGAAGGAGCCAGGCAATCAATGTTCAGGAACAGAGCCTAGAAATCCATGGGATAAGAAATAGCTGGGCATGTTTTAGGCAGTAAAGGCCAACTGTTTGAACAATTAATCAAATGGGAGTGAAGTTCAGAAATGAGTTCATAGCATGTCTCTTATTTTGTGTAAAGAATTTAAATCTATCCTGAGAGGAATGGGTGAATGACAGAAGACATTAAGCCAGATGATGTGCCATAATTAACAATTTTCAACTTTATTTAAGTAACTGAGTGTGGCTGGGTGTGTTGGGGGACATGTAGAAGGCTATTAATGATCAAGTCAGGAGAAAATGAAGAGACTGCTGTTTTGAGTTCTGTCTTGGTGATGGAACATGGGCCTATGGGATTAATTGTGGGACTGGAGGTTGCACATACGGGAAAAACTTTTAATTTTCTGCCCCCAAAACTAGAATAAAATGCATTTTATCAAATAAAGAAGTTTCAGGAGGTTAAAGGAACAACATCAACTCTTTGTTAAATCTTCTGTGTCTGAAAGCTCCTAAGACACTGAACTACAAAGTCAGATAACTAACTGCATTCATGTCAGAGCTCAAAGAGCAGGTTGGGGCTGATTCTAGGCAAACACACACTGATGTTTACAATAGTGCATACTATTCTGAGTTTTAGAAGTGAATGAGCCAATCCAGGGAACTTTTTCTGACAAACTCTAAGCTTTAAGGCTAGAATACAAAAAGAAAAGTCAGGCAAGGAGTAAAATCCAGCAGAGGACGGAAATACTATAACAAAAAGAGTGTCTCAAAAATGAAGCCTACTGAGCAGTTTCTGAAAATTTTAAAAAATATAAAAGCATACAAGTAGACAATTGGCTTCAAGTCACCTTTTCTTTAGCAAGCCTTACTACATTGCCAAGGAAGGTTACAGAGTAAAGTAGCTATGGCCAGCAGAACTCTAGAAAAATAGTCTATTGTGATAACTCAATGAGAACAGTCACCTTCTTAGAAAAAACATTCTGGAATTATCTCTAGGGATTGAGCTTAATGACTATTCACAAGGCACTGAAACTGCTTTTGCCTGCCTTCCTTAAACTTTGTATAGATGGCCAACTTTTTACAGGCAAAAAAAAATCATTCATCTTGTCTGACATGTTCATTTCTTCTCATTGCCTTCATTTTCACACTGAAATCTGCATTGAGAATGGTCTGTATCTCACTGTATAGTGCAATACAATACTCACTGCAGGTGGGTATTTGCATTTAGTTAAACTGGGTAATTTTTAAAAATTAGTTTCTTGATTGTTTTAGGCATAGGGCAAGTAGTCAATAGTCATAAAGGACTGTTGGTATCATAAATAATTCAGATGTCAGAAACTTCTGCCAACTATGCAAGATTTGTTGAATGTGTCTACTTGAGATGATAACCTTTCCCAATGCAACTTAACTTGCCAGCTCTGTTAAACCATTAGACTGATGTTCTTAATTGGTAAACTAATTCATTTTTATCTTTTCTTGATTGAATTAAACACTACAAACCCTTGTCATTTCTGAATTTACAATCACAGATATATGATTTCCTTCAAATTGCAGCTATGAGCTGGGGAAGTCCCAGAAGAAATGGGAACTGATTGTGTAATTAAGAGGTGGCTCTTCATTATCCTTTCTCGCTTCTTAAATTGGACTCTTGGGCAGCTATTCCAGGAGCAAGGGGGAATGAAAAAAAGCAACCCGCAGTCTATTTCTCATTCTCACCCTGGGTGTAGGGCATGTAGGAGGGAAGCCTCTGATTAAGCTTATATTCACTAAAATAATCAAACACATGTGAACCAGCACCTGAATATATTCTCTTTATGGAATTAGAAAAATTATGCATTACTGAAAATGAATAAATCTTGGAAACTATCACGTGGACAAATCATTTTTAAATAGTGACTTATTTGAAAAGAAATTCATGCCAATTATCAGTTACATCCATTTTATTTGTTAACAAAAAATGTTTGGAGAAAGTCTGCACACCCTGTATGGTGATGGAACATGACTCACACAGAAGCTAATTAAATAAAAAATGGTCCTACTTCACATTGATTTTCTTTTTGCCATTTTTGTGACTCGTTTTGAGGTTGCAATTTTTGTTTAATCAAAGCTGAACTGTTTAAAATTATGAAATTAGTTACATTCACCTTAGAGTACAATTGCTAATTTATCTAAACCTGCCAGAGTGGGTTTAATCATCTTTAGTTTTATTGTTAGGCAAATGAATAAACAATATTAGCTCTTGGTTTTTACATGCTTGCTGATTAGGTAGATATGTAGATGTTTTGGTTTACATATTTGTTGAATAATATTCTCAAACAGTCCCTGCTTTTGAATTAGAAGCTGTATTTAGTTCTCTGGCCACACTCTGAATATACAGAGTTCTAAATAAAGGTTAAGGTGAACCCATAAATCAGTGTAGTGGTAAACTGAGCACATGATCCAAATTCAAAATGTTCATTTATTCTATTCTATAGGCCTAACTTAGAAGAAGAGTATCCAAATGTTTCATACTTAGTTAGTGATGGTTTGGCTATCACTGGCTTCCTGGAACAGGGGAGCACTAACTTTCTAGTTAACCTTAACTGTCAACTCGACATACCCTAAGTTCACCTGAGAAGGAAGCCTCAATTGAGGGAATGTCAAGATCAGACTGGCCATGAACATGTCTATGGGAGTTATCTTGACTATTAATTGATGTAAGAGGGCCCATCTGTATAATCAGTGCAATTCAATGTACTAGAAAACTTGAACTTTCCCTAGCTATATTACCAAACTATTTCAATGGGACTAATGAACCTATATTTGAAAAGAGTTCTATCTCTTAAAGGAAACCTAGAAAGAAATACAATAAAATGTCATCTGGTATTATTTTGGAAAACACAAATGTCTTTTCAATTCAAGGTTTCACTGTGTAGCCTTGGCTGTCCGGAACTCACTCTGTAGACCAGACTGGTCTCAAGCTCAGAAATCAATCTGCCTGTGTTTCCCGAATGAGGGAATTAAAGATGTAAGCCACCACTATCCAACTTGGTGATATTTTTATCAATGAATTTTGTTTTGTTTTTTTACTATATTCTTTAATTAAATGTTTTAAAGGAAATGATTAATTAAAATAATTTTTAGTATTCATTATTTGTTGGAAAAATTAATAATTAAATCTGCAGGCAACAAATGGAACTGAAATATATTATTATATTAGTGAGTTGACAAAGACTCAAAAATAAATATACTATGTTTTTTCTCCTTTATGCTGTTAGCTTCTAAATTTTGCATAAGTGTGTTTTTGTGGGAGTGAGTATAGTTATAAGCTCAGAAATAACTAAAATTGAGTCCACTAGATGGAAAAAACTTAGTAGATGGATAGGAAAGAATAAAATAACACAGACTGAGTAGGAAAAATGTGGAAGTAGAAATACTGAGTGTGAAAGAATGGAGCAGAAAGAAGGAACTCAAAAACAAACTAAGTATATATAAAGATGCTGCAAGTTATTTTGTTGCTTTGCATGTTGATTAAAGAATGAATTAAAAGTGAAACATCCTTGTTTACACCACAAAAAGCAATATCTATGACAATGTATAACAAATAGAGACAAAATCCTTTGTATTGTAAATAGTATCTGGGTAAAGAGCTCCAAAGGAAGCATTTCCAACAGGTTCAAGATCAACTAAGAATTACTTAAGGGTGCAAGAAAATGTGGCTGTCAGGATAGATCATCAGTTATGAGCACTCACTGCTCTTGTGAAGGATCTAGGTTTTGTTTACAGCACCCAGGTCAAGCCCTTCTGGCCCCAAGGGATCTGATGACCTCTTTTGGTAGCTAAGGATACCTGCATGTACTAAGTACTCATAAACACACTCAGGCATATTCACATATAAATAAAACAAACAAATATTTTTAGAAAACACAAGAAAATAAAATATCTTTCCTCAACATAACAAATTTTATTCACTATGATTTTTTTTAGTCTCCTCAGACCTAAATCCTTTCACATTAAACACCACACACCCAAAGCTGTTGTAAATCCAATCCAAGTCTTCTCCAACTTGGAGACTTCTATATTCCATTATTCTATGTTCACAAATTCTGAGACTCCCCTAACTTCTAATTTGCTTGAGAGATGCTCTTTTTGCTAAGTCTGAAAATAACTTGAAGTGTGGAAGATGATGAGGGAGAAGAGAAGAAGGGAGTTTGATTCTATCCACATGCGCAGCACCTCACTGAGTTATGTACCCCTTGGAAACATTGCATACAGAGGGAATGTACAATAGTTCCCTGGAGGAGGTCATTTGGAAACAGATCTGGTGAGATTATTCAGAATAATGTAAAAAGATAAAGAGCAGAATGTTAGGTAGAATCATGATTTATCCCAGCTTCTCCATCCAAATTGCCCTCAATGAAGAACCCATTTTTTTTCAATAAAGAAATAACTAGTAAATTCAAAGTATAAATTCCTCCATCCATTTAACACTGCAAAGAAACCAAGGAGTCACTACTATCATTCATTATATCAGGAATGTTTATAAATGCTACTTATCTTCCAGAGTTAGAGGGTTTTTTGTTTTGTTTTGTTTCCCCCTCCCCCCGGTTCAATTAAAAGTTCAAACAGTTGTTCCAGACCAGTCTTCTTTTAAGGACATGGGGCTGAAACCAACATGCCATCATCAGACATGGGCATTCTGCTTCACAGGGGTTCATATACTTGTGACTGACTTCTCTTCAGATCATAGGCCAGACACACAGAGGTGAGCTCTACAGTGCAGATAGTGATGTTTCTATCTCAGAAGAACTTCTGTAGCAGCATTAGTCTCACTCTATGATTTCTCAAACAGGGATTTTAGATACCCCACAAAGGTTTTTTGTGAGTTATACAAGTCATGAGAATTTTTGACTTCCTTACAAGTGTTGACTGTACTGTGTACTTTATTACCACAACTGGTTCAGGTTCAAATGTCTTCTCTAACGGAGGGTCTCCTGTGTTTTAAGATGAGTCGAGAAATAGAAAACCATGATATTAAAACAGTCAAGGTCACTATAATCTCTTCCATAAAGCATAATCAGAAAAATACAGGAACTAAAACCATATTATTTTTATTCACCTCTTTAATGAAACCACTATGGGAAGATCAGTGCAAAGCTAAGATAGGAAGCATTGTTCACCTTTCTAGTGGCATTTAAAATGAACTATAGATAATTTGCCCTAATCTTCATTTTGTTTCAGACTCACTTATTTCTAAGTTTATTTACAGCTCCAATCTCACTGCGTATAGAGTAATGGGAACATATATACGCAATGGTAGAAAACACCATGGTTGAGATTTGTAGATCCAGGTAAGGTCAAAGAATGTAATATTTTCTTTCATTTTTAGCTTTCACATTCTAAACAAGTATCTCTTATTGGTCTCTTCAGTGCCACATTTTGTTCATTTTATTCTTTTTTTTTTTGTTACCAGTTTTGATCATTCAAAGACTGTCTGGTACAGTATTGAAAAGTTCTTTTCTTTTTGTTTGTTTTTCTGAGTGAAAGAAGGATATGATATGCCTTATATAAAAATATACATGTTAGATGATGTTTGATTTGACATAATCAGATCTTGGGTTCAATATTAATGGGTCAATTATATTCAAATGAAGTATGTTTGAACAAAATAAATAAAACAAAGTTGTGTATTGAATAGTCATTGAAAATTTTGTGGCCAAAGGAAGAATCTAATTTCACACTTATCTTAAGTCTGATGATTCTGCATTTGCTAATTCAGTGTTCAGGGTGGTCTTGTAGAACATAACTGCCACACATACAAAGGATTGACTATATATTGGCCTTCATAATTTGGGTGTGTTCTTAGACAGAACACGAGGGATGGCTAGTTAGTTATATGTAATGTTTTTGGCTCTTTATTCTTACTTATAACAATGACCAAGTCATTATAAAAAGGTCCCTCCCAGAAAGAACTGTCCCTAACTGAGCAATAAAACTCTGAGATCTATAACACTGTGGAATACATTTGCCCTAGGTGCAGGACTTTGGAAGAGAATCAGGCCCTGAACTGTGAGGTGAATAGTTTACAGGTGGCTCTGGTGAAAGAGGAAGGAACAAGGTAAAGCAGGTGTTGTTATGTATTTAAATGCTATTTAAAATTTTCAAGACAACATTTAAATATCAAAGTAAATTGTAGTAATAAAAGCATAATATTTTCAAGAGGAACCTTTAATACTTATTTTACATAAACCTGATCGGTGTTCAAAGATCATTTAATCAATACAATGCTTTCAATAAATAACAAAATAGGAAAGAAGATGAGCATGCAATTTCTTAGTTCTAGAAAAAAGTCTACAAATTAAATCTGAAAAAATTAAGATGATCTTGCTGTCAGCTTATGGTTTTACCATCACTGGCAGGAAGAGCTTCCTGGTGTATTTAGGCACCAGCAAAGTCCTAGGCAAACTGCATGAAAAACATAGTCAGGGACTAAATTTTTTCATGTCTTAGTTATTGTTCTACTATTTTGAACAAACATAACCAAGGAAATTCTTATAAAAGAAAGCATTTAATTGTAGGGTTGCTTATAGGTTCAGGGGGTTAGTCTATTTCCATCATGGTATGAAGCATGGTGCCAAGCAGGCAGACAGGGAACTTAAATTCTGATCCACAATGTGCAGGCAAAGTGAGTGACCCTGGGCCTAGTCTCAAAGTTTACTCCTAAGGCCTCTTCCAACCAGGCAATACCTCCTATTCCTTTCCAAACAGGGAACCTTTCCAATGAAACATGCAAATTTATGAGTTTATGGGGGGATCTTCATTCAAAGCACCACACTTGGCATTACCTACACTGAGTGGGGACCCCAGTAAGAAGTCTAAATATGTATAAAGGTCTCCTAGAGTGAACTACAGTTGTAGCTGATAGGATAGGGTAGATCAGCATTATGTATAGCTATTGTCTATTCTATTGCTATATACTGTTCAAAGGATGATGAACTGAATGGTTAGAAAATCTAGAGAACATTAAAAAAGTGAGAATATGTACAAACCATTGGGAATAAGAATTGTGTTCTTTTGAAGTATACTGTGTTAGCTCTAACAGATACCCCCTGACATTCTTTCATCCTTGTTGCTTTTGTAGAGTTTCACTGCCTGAAGTATTCTTTCAGTCATGGGAGCTGATCACACACCTGTGAGTCATGCTGATGTAGTAAGAAAATAAATGCTAGAAGTGGGCATCAGGGAACAATTGACGGATACATGAGAATTTTGTTTGCATAATTTTAGAAATTCATCTCTTGTGCTAGAATGAATTTCTAGTTGAACCTATACATAATTCTAATCAAATGGCTTTTATTGATACCTCTTCTTCCCTAATACAAATTCCAGTTCTCATTACATTTTTCAACAAACAACAATCCGATATATTTCTTAGAACCTGTTCCAAGCTTTGGGAAAACTCCATTTCTAGTTGCTCTTGGAACTGCTCTGGTTTGTACATGGGCATTTTACTAATTTGAATCGTGGAGTCTGTTCTCTTGGAAACAGAGTTAACTTTGTGAAGATGGACAATACATAAGGGTGTTCACGTGCAATCCTGAGAATTTTTCAAGCAAAACCCTTCTATGGGTCGTCTCACTCATCCAACTAGCATTTGCTCTTGTATGACAGGTAAAAAATTCTATTTTCGTTTTGGTGAAAATGTTCATGTAGGAAAAATACACAATATAATGTACATAGAGATTTAATAGGTTTCTACCAAATCAAATAAGTCACTCAATTGTGCTGGTCAAGGAGGCTTGTGTTAGGTAAACATTGGATGTCAGAGAGGAAAGGACAACAAACATAACCGGACCACTGTGAGTAGATCCCAGTCTGCAGGCACTATCCCTAATTGGGAAGATTATGGTAATAAGAATAGTAAGGTCCATATGGAACTTTCTAGATACTAGCTACACCATATATACCATATGTATATATAATCAAAATTAAATGGTAACAGAATGACGATAATTTTTTTAGATAATGCTAGCAACTAACAATGAATATTAGTGAACAGAAGAGCATCACAACAGGGAAATAATTTGATGCCCCTCTGGGGAGCTCCATAGCACAAGTTCACAGCATCTGTGAACTGAATGTGGGGGCTCAAGTACTGGTCTGCCATTTGTGAGTTGTTGAGAGCTAACTCAACCAACCTCCCTCCATTTCTTACCCTGAAAATGAAGAAAGTGGAAATTCTATTTTAGAATAACCTCCATGATTATAGCACAAGAAAGCATCAGATACAGGTGATTACTTTGAAGGACTTTCCCTGTGATTCAAAATATATACATTTGGTAAGATTGTAAGTGTCTCAGAGTATGTTACAGAAAGTAGAGGCAATCAAGATACACAGGAAGGTAGATGTGAACCTATAAAGATAGTCAGATGCATAGTGATGATAGAGTGAGAAGAGAATTGCCCGATGATGGTCAAAAGGTACAAGCAACATGATTCTTGATAATACAAAGCATTTCAAGACTGACAGGACTAAAATAATTCAGATCCATATTCCTACTCCTAGATGGTGCTCATCTCAGCATTTCATCTCCTGGACCTTCATCTTCTCACTTTACTTTTCCATCTACCCTTGCTCTGTCTTTTTCTTTATCTGGATAATTAATTTTCAGGGGACTTTTGGGATCCAAGAGCAAGGCAAGAAGCTGAGTTTCTATCTCTTGTGATTCTGTAGTTGAACTTGGACTGTAGTCTTATAGTTCCTTTCCCAAGTTTCTGGGTGATATTTCATTTCTCCCTCAGTGTTTTTGAGTGAAATAATAGAAATCATGAACAGATGTTAGCTTGCATGGAAGCCTTTCTCTTACCACCAACTAGCATAGAACTTAGAAATTGATTTAGATTAGACAGGCTTTTCACATATCCACAAGTCAAGTGTTCTTGCTTATAAAAGTGGTAATAAAGCTATATTGCTTTTAGATGTAATGGTGTATATTTTTGCATTTTTTCTAATTGGATATTTTATTTATTTACATTTCAAATGTTATCCCCTTTCCCAGTGTCCCTTTTGCAAACCCCCTATACCATCCTGCTTACCCTGCTTCTATGAGAGTGCTCAACCACCCACCTACCAATTCCCACCTCAAATGGTATATTTCTTAACTTTTTATTTGAACAGCAACTTTAAATGATCTAAACAATGAAGAAGGGCAGATGAAGTAAAGCTGAGAGAACAGTTACTACCTCCGCAGACCACACCATCCAGGTCTTCGCAGCGCCGGTCATCACACTCACAGGTCTTGCCATAGACTCTGCTGTCCCCAGGAGGATAACAAGTGCATCTGCCACACTCACATCTGCCTACAAGGTAACCAGAGAGAGCAGGGTGAGGAGAGTCAGCCTGAGCAGGGCCTCCAGGGAAACAAGCCCATTCAAAGCCCAAATATCCCAAAGTGTTCAGCAAAGACTTTCTCAACCTTCCCTACAACTCGTTGAAATTCAAACACAAATGCCAAGAGACCAGGGAATGGAAAGGACAGTGGTTGGCTCAGAAGTTGGCCACATTTGTTATGTCACTTTTTAATCGACCCTGAGGGATAATTCCATGATGAAACTATTTAATACCTCATTCAAATGTGCCATTAAAAATGATTGCATCAAAGTATCATATATAATATACATGAAATATTCATATGTAATCAGTATACATTTTTGTTTAATTTAAAATACTTTAGTTATTTAAGTTTTCTTTTAATTGGAGATAAAGTAACACATGGAAAAAAGTAATCATATGCATATTTCTGTTTGATAATTTAGTGATTATTTGTGGCAGATTTCCTAGTTCAAAAAATTCATTTTACTACAGAATAAACATCAAAAACCATGACCTTCAAATATTTAGCCCCAAATCTCAAACTACAAACATATTGCAGAATGTGATTCATGCTCAGGGAAGTCCCTCAGCTAGTGAGATGAAAATTACCCTCATTATCTCTTCAGTTGTACCTAGATGCTGATCATTGATTTCTTGCTTTGTCTCATTTTATTTTTACAATACTACATATTGACTACCTCAGTATGCCCATTTGACAAGACAAGAAATTGAGTTATCATTGAAGCTAAGTAGTTGTTCATGGTGAACCAGGTAGTTAAAATTAGAATCAAAATTCATATCCTTTCTCACTGACCTTAAAATTTGTTTACCCATTAAGTCATATTGTATCAATATGTCATCATGAGATGGCACAGGAAGAATCTTCCTTTTGTTTGAGAAATTGGACTCATTTGCCAGAAATTCATCTGGTGACAGTACTTCAAGACAGCTGTTACTCCTAGTCATTAGCCTGGCTATCATAATTATACATCCACTGATATGATCCTAAGATGCTTCAGGGCTGGCCCAGCAATGCTGTTGCAGTAATTGTATCTTGTTAAAGAAATTCAGCATTGGCAGTGTCAGAGGAAAAACATTAATATTTAGAATCATACAGCCTCAGAGCTGAAATTACAGATGATCTAATTTTCAGTGACTCAGTCTTTCTGGCAGGAGTGTGGGGTCAGTGTCGCCTTAGAATACTGTGAAAGATGAGACATTTTCAACAAGATTCTCTCTCTCTCTCTCTCTCTCTCTCTCTCTCTCTCTCTCTCTCTCTCTCTCTCTCTCTCTCTCTCTCTCCTCTCTGTCTCTGTCTCCTATCTTCTGAATAACTTGTATTTCTACTTGAGGGTATTTGTAACTTCAACAACAGAGAAGGATCCCTCCCTGAATGAAAGTCCTTTTTGGCCATTGATGGCCAGAATAAAGACAGGAAAACCTCTTGCTAGAGTTCTGATTCTTAAGCATAGGTGCAAGATCTAAGATGAAACAGAGAGCTTAGCCCAGCCTACAACACCAGCAACCTGTGTCCTGGATGTTCTTGTCATCCAGACTGGTGCAGAGGCTAATGATCCAAGTGAATTATGACCATGGACTCTTTATAAAATATATTTTCTCCCATTAATAGTCACATAGTCAATGATGGCTATTCACTGAAGTCATAGACATCTCTCATGTACCAGATTTCATCCTAATCTTGTACTTTCTACAATCTCCTCTATAAAATCCCACCAGTGCTTAGAAGCCAGTGGAAATATGAGCTCTCTATGGCAACATCTTTTGTCTCATGCTTGGTTACATGGCGGAATTGCTCCTTGACGCTCATCTAGTATCTCTTCACTACTAAAGTACTAAGTACAATTCTATACCAGATAATCAGTGACTAAATCTTATCAAATAGTGAGATGTTCCCAGTGCAAGTACCAGTGAGTTTTTTATTGTGTTGACAGTAAGTAAAGTTCTCATATACTGAAGTAGAAAGACAAGATATACATATATATATATATATATATATATATATATATATATATAGTCCTAATTGAAAAAAAGATAGATTTAATCTATTTCTCTCATTTAAGAAATGATACTATTTTACAAATTCTTCTAAAGTTTTGAAGATATGAATGTAATTTCACCAATTATTATAAAATTAAAATTTTCATAAATAAGAACCAAAGAGAATAACAACATGTTTAGTTCTAATACGTTCTATTTGTGGCATATTGTCAATAAAAACAAATTCAATCAATGCTCAAATAAAAGAAAACAAGTATTTAGTTTATAAGACAATTCAGAAACAAATAGAAATACCTATGTGATAAGAAATTAATTCAGTCAATAAAATCAGTATTATCTTACCAAAACTTATCTACACTAATTTTGGACTACCTAATCTTTAATGTAAATAGCATAGAAAGTTATTTTTAACATTGACAACAAGCCAGTCTAGTAATACTTTCTGTAAAAGACGGTAATGCCACGTAGTCAATGTTTTAAGGCTTATTAAATATTAGTAAAGAATAATAATGAAAGAAGGAAGGTGTCTAAGAGTTCAAATAAAAATAGACTTTATACATTTTACATCTAGCATAGAAAACCCAGAAATAGTCTAATTCAGTCACTGAAAAAATGCACAGTATATAGTTCTATGTATAACTAATCATTTGAAAGATTTGACTATATCTCATTTAAATTAAATCTTAACTTGGATTTTTTTTTCTTTAGAGTTCCCGATTAAATATAGGAATGTCTTGCCGAAAAAGAGCCAAGTCTACATTTTCTGCTTCTCTAAAGAGGTTGCCTCATTTCACTAAATACTGACTACAAATAAGATAGTTGGAGAAGAAGCACATTACCAAATATTAAATAGTCTTTGAATCGTCTTTTCTGACTCTAAAATGACCATTAGTATGAAGCTAATTTTATTAATATTTGTGTATGGAGAACCAAATGTTTTCATTAGTTGTTTTATTAAATAGAAAGAAAGTTGAATTTTTGTAGAGCTTTTTTTCTCTTTAGGTCAACTATATATAAAACTATTTTAAAAACCTTAAAACATTCATTTATAAAGGAAGCTTAAAATTTCACACTGTTATGAATGTTTCTGACCATTTTAGATGTGACAAGCTATTTATAATAAGCTTTGTTCTATGCTTATCAAAGAATCAACACTAACATATTGGTTTGTACCCATTCCTAATCCTGTCTACATAAATCCTCATATACTCTCCAATAAACAAATACATGGCTTTTAAAAAGCCATGGTCTTATGTGGGTCCCTCAGAAACTGGAATGAGGAGGCTTTCTCTAAAGCTGTTGTATCTGTGGAATCTGTTCCCTAACAGGGCTGCATTGTTTGGCCTCAGTGCTCCTAACTTTGCAGAGACTTGATGTGCCAAGTCTGGAAGATACCTGGTGGAGCACCCTCTCAGAGGAGAAGGAAGGAAGTAGAGGGGGAATGACTCTGTGAAGGGGGGACTGGGAGAGGGCAGAAATTGGGATGTAAATAAATAAATAAAATATTTAATTTATAACAAACAAAAAGTCATGGTCTTTGAAAGCACAGTATCATGCTTTTCTCTGTAAATAAGTAGGCTGTGGGAAGGATTGAATTGAATTGAAGTCAGGAGAAGGATGAACCAATATCTTCCTAACAGGAGAATGTAAGCCTGGTCATTGTGGTTGGAAGGAATATGTAGCAGCTGTAAGAAAACATAAATTAGTGAGAAACAGAAGGCTGGAAATGAGCAGATCAGCAGTACAAGGCAGAGCAAGAAACTCAAAAGAGATCGCTGTTCTTGTAATTCGATTCTCATCTTGACCTGCTGCAATCCTCTTGACACACCTCTAATTAACAATTTCTTCAGTGACTAAACTGGTTCCTTTCTTGGATCATCTTGTACCTTAGCTCAGAAGTCAGAGTTAGCTCTCCTTTTCTTTTCTTTTTATAATTCCAAGAACTGTTGTTAGGTTTTTCCTGTTTTGCTCAGTATATCTTGGTAGCTTTTCATCTTTATACAGATGCTGGATCTTGGAATGTGTCCAAATCCATTCTTCAAAATGTCTTTCTTATGTATGTTCCCAAATACCATCTCTCCCTCTATATTTTAAAACGATCTCACATGAAGAACTTACATGACATGGAACTAAACAGAGCCCCCCTGAAGACTCTTATATTCCTTGATAAAACAATAATTTAATTAGTTCTATAAAATGATCCACTCAAGTAAATAATTTCCTACATCATGGCTAATAAGGAGTATCATGGCTAATAAGGAGTAATCAAAATCAGGGGTCAGACAGAAACATGCTTATTATGGCCAGGGATGGTTCAATATAAGGAAATCCATCAATGTAATCCACTACATAAACAATCTCAAAGAAAAAAACCACATGGTCATCTCATTAGATGCTGAGAAAGCATTTGACAAAATTCAGCATCCTTTCATGCTAAAGGTCTTGGAAAGATCAGGAATTCAAGGCCCATATCTAAACATAGTAAAAGCAATTTACAGCAAACCAGTAGTCAGCATCAATCTAAATGGAGAGAAACTTGAAGCAATCCCACTAAAATCAGGGACTAGACAAGGCTGCCCTCTCTCTCCATATCTTTTCAATATAGTACTTGAAGTTCTAGCTAGAGCAATTAGACAACAAAAAGAGGTCAAAGGGATACAAATTGGAAAGGAAGAAGTCAAACTATCACTATTTGCAGATGATATGATAGTATACTTAAGCGACCCAAAGAACTCCACCAGAGCACTCCTACAGCTGATAAACGACTTCAGCAAAGTGGCCGGATATAAAATCAACTCAAGCAAGTCAGAAGCCTTCCTATACTCAAAGGATAAGCAGGCTGAGAAAGAAGTAAGAGAAATAATACCCTTTACGATAGCCACAAACCATATTAAGTATCTTGGCGTGACTCTAACCAAACAAGTGAAAGATCTGTATGACAAGAACTTCAAGTCTCTGAAGAAAGAAATTGAAGAAGACCTCAGAAGATGGAAAAATCTGCCATGCTCATGGATTGGCAGGATTAATATAGTAAAAATGAGCATCTTACCAAAAGTAATACACAGATTCAATGCAATCCCCATCAAAATCGCAAATGAAAAAATAAAATCAGACATAAAATGAAATATCAAATGGTATGTTTTATATAAAAATAAAACTATAATTTCATTAATTACAAAGAAATGTGGTTAAACATATACTAAATGAGTAAATATTTTGTATTTTTAGTAACCAAATCTAGCATAATGGAAATTGTCTTATATACAAAAATATTAACACAAAATGAACAAACTTACACTGTATTAACACATAAAGTCATCTTGAAGACCCTAAGAGTTTATCATTTTGTAAAGGAAATATTTAATTACAGAATTGCAAGGAAGGAATTTCCATGAATAGGATCAATAAATCTGATGCAATTTGAAATGTGATAGATTTATTTAAATACAAAATTATTCTCAAGTAAATATTCAGGTGTCCTATGAAACAAAATAGATAACCGTGTGTGCATGTGTGCACCTTGTGAAAAGAGTAGAGTAGTCTCCTATAGGAATCATATGACATTATCAAATGACATGTAATTTAAATACAATGTTCCCCTACTGTAGTAAATAAACTATTAATATTAGAAAATTAAGAAACAAAAGAGGAAAACTAATAAAGAAAATACATTACCTTAATGATAATAATTGCTTAATACTATCAATTAAACTTGAAGAACTCTAAGACTATTAGAAAAATACACATCACATTAGTTCTGCTCAAATTCATGGTATGAAAGAAAAAATACATAAGGAATACACATACACACACACACACACACACACACACACACACAACCCAAAACAAATAGTATTGCTTCATAGTATAGTAAAGCCAGAAATATAAAACATGCAAAACACTAATAAAATAATTTTAATTATGAACAGAGTATATCAGTTACTAATATCAAGCATTCATAAAAATAAATTGCATATATTAGCTCAAAAACAAAATAATTAAGTAATATTTTAAAAGTAAAGAAATAATATAACATTCAATACTATTGACATTTTCAGTTACCCCACAGTTGACTTATTCTTTTGATTTAATCATAAACAAATCTCACCAGACCTTCTATACATATTGTAAATCAAGATGCTTTTATGAAGGAGAAGTAATAGTAATAAGTATGCTTTTGAACAAGGGAGCAGTAAAACCTTCTCTAAGATGTTATGGCTTGTTTAAAGGAAGTTGCATTTGAAAGAAAGAGGAGACCAAAAGAAGCAGCACAAAGAATAGAGAGGCAAAGTCTAGAATATTGGACATATTATTAAGATGAAATGGCACTGTGGAGCATAAAGGAAAGATAATCTTTCACATACATGGTGTGAGGGTAAATGGCTATAAAAGAAAATATTAACAAACTGATTAGGAGCCTTATAGTCACTCAAAAATTGGTAGAGCAAATGAGAACCTCAGAATGAGAGATAGCAACAAAACCACAAATCAGACAGCTGTCTCATATCCCCAACACATAAAGGCTTCTAAAATGACACCCACACATACAATCATTAAACATGTGGACAGCTGAGCTGAAAGAGTACTTCTGCAAGTAGGAAGTTGGCATGGACAATAAATACATGAAAATAACCTCCCCTTACTTAAACTGGACTTCAATGATATTCTACCACAGACCAGTCAGGTTAACAAGAACTTAAAAACAAATCACATTAAGCACTGGAAATAACTTTGAAAATGGACATCTTGTACAGAGGATGCTGGTATAAACAGGTAGAATATTGGGGTGGTTTGAAAATATTAAGTAGTGTGGATATGATGATTTTAGAAACCAGTAATTTGATTCCTGGCTGAATTAGTTAGAGAAAAATATACATCTTTGCACCAGGAGATATTTCAGAACACTCTCCCTTATGATATCAAAGGAGAAACATCCCAAACATTCCATAACTATAGACTATTTACACACTTTAAATATGACACCACAGAGAAATTAAAACAAAATACTGATAGATGCAATACATGAATCTTATCTTTTTATTTTAGTTTTCAAAATGTACTTGTGGGTGTGTGCATGTAAGTCTCTATGTGTATATGCACACACACACACACACACACACACACACACACACACACACACAAATGGAAGTGTCCGTGGAGACCAGAGGGATCAGAGTATGCAGTAGCTGCAGTTATAGACAGTAGTTGTGAGCTGCCTGGTATTAGTGATGAAAACCTCATACCTTGTATCCTTTGCAGGGACAAGAGGTAAACATCATAACTAGCATAAGGTAACATAAGAATCTTTAAAGCAAGAAGTCACCTATAAAATCACACATATACTTTGATATTGTCCTTCCCAAACAAGAAAGTCTAACTATTGAAGTACTTAAACATAGACTTGGGAGGAAAACTTGAATGAAAGCACGCTTGTGATTACTGTAAAAGAAATGTCATCTTCACAGAGGAGGAAGCATTTTGCTGGGGGGCAGAGGGAAAGGACTCAGTAGTATGGAGGCATTATTGTATTTCCAGACTTAAGTGTGTAATTACACTAATCATAGTCCCTTAAGTAAATATCATATATCTTATGAGATTAATATTTCATTTTTAAATTAAAAATTACTTTTTTTAAGAGTAAGAATGTTTGACTGTATTCAGGTATGACTTGGTAGAAGTCCACTTGGAGGCTAGACGAGAGCATCAGTTCTTCTGCAACTAGGTATGCAAATGGTTTTTGATCTGCCATGTAGGTGGTCAGAACCTAACCCAGATCCTCTGCAAAAGTAGCAAATGCTTTTAACCAAGGATCCATATCTCCATATCTCCTTTAATAGGTTAATTTAAAAAGTTTATTTTAGCCTAATTTGTCTTTCAAAATGTTCAGTTCCTTTATTGAACAACCTTTAACTAAAATCAATTAATCCAGTAGATTCATCATTTAAAATTTGGATCACAAAATATTGAGAGAAGAATAGGATGGAATTTGCCTAAACATTATATAGAGAAGGCTGTTCCAAACATGACCTATATAGATTTCCACACTAGAAAGCTAAAGGAAAGTATCGATAAATTGGATTTTTAAATGCCATTACTTTATTTAAAGTCAACCATAACATAAGGAAGAAAGTTGTATAAATGAAGCACATGTTAAATTAGCATCCTGTTAGGTAACCTTCAAGTATATTATAAATATGTACATATACATGATTTCATGAACATACATATATCAAACTAAATGATGACTGGTGAGGAAAAAAAGGTACATTCACCAGAAATATTTCCCACTGCTAAAAATGGAGAGCTGCCTAGAAGTATTACTCTTGAAAAGTTCACTTCAGAAGTTAGTAGTCTAAAACTTGCATAAGGCTGATTGTGAAATTATGAAAGCAAATTTTGTTTTTCAGCCTATATTCCCTCATCCTTTCTTTTTCCTTCCTCCTCCTCTGCACTTCCTTTTGATTCTCTGTTCTCTTCCTTGCTCTTTTAGTAATTCTCCCCAGCACCCACACACTTGTGCATCTAAACACACATACAATTTCTACTCCTCATTTCACATGGTTTTTGTGTGATTAGCATTATCTTCCTTAAGACAGTATGACATAGAGACACACATGGCCTTGTCCAAGGATTGGCTCAACCTGACTCAACACTATTAAATATTAGTATTCATGCCATTACAACACTGTTGTTAGGGTAACACACAACAAGAATATCAACTAATATGCCAGTTACTGAAGACACAATATTAAGAAGGATGTTTAAATACCATTAATAATCAGGGAATAAAGGTAGTATGTATGAATAGGCATACTCTACAGGATTAGCAAAATTTTCTTTTAATGCAGAGTTGAGCTTTACAGTGTTGAGTCAAGTGTTAGGAAGGGACACAATTAAAATATATTAGATATAAATAGATGTAGAGATAGAGATAGGCATAAATACATGACAGATGATAGATAGGTAGATAGATGATGATAGAGATAGATAAATAGATAGAGAGAGAGAGAGAGAGAGAGAGAGAGAGAGAGAGAGAAAGAGAGAGAGAGAGAGAGAGAGATTATGTGTCACTGTGTGTGTATGTGTAGATATGTGCCTGTGAGTTCAGGTGACTGTAGAAATTATAAAAGTCCATTGCATTTTCTGTATCTGGAGTTTACAGGCACTTGTGAGTCTCCCAACAGTCTTGCTTTTATCTTTAAATGTGGCTGGATTTTGTTCTTGACATATGTACTAGTAAAATGATTATTTTGAAGAGTAAGTTAGACTTCATTCATCACCATTTTCAAAATGGGCACATTACCCAGAATTACTGTGAAAGCTAAAAGGTGTAATGGATACAAAGGTACAAAGGACATTTCCAAGGATCTATGCCCAAGAGATGTTCCACAGTCATCACACGTTATCATTATATTCCAGTACCATTATCACTGCATATACTTTTAATAATAAAACATGTTGGGGGCACATACTTCATTTGATATAATTTGTTCACTTCTATTCTCACTTCATTTTTCAATCAAACAAGCCAAAATTTGTACTTCCTGATCTAGAATGAGATTATTTAAGAAGAGGCCCTTTATACTGACTGCACCTGCCAGAATGGTAACAGCAAGCACACTGTCTATGACCTTATTTTTCTCCTTTTATAAAATGGTGTAAACCATGCTTGCAGTATGTGCTCAATAGTTGGAGAGTAATTAGAGGCTCACATAAAACAGAAAAAAGATTAGCACATTACTAGCATAGTCCTGCTTTGCCTAAAATAATGGGTTTACCATAGCAACCTGATTGCACTAGAAGAAAAGTGCCTGCCAAATACATCCTAAGTTCCCTTGAAATTTCTATGAGAAGAAATTAAGCATTTGAGAACTATAATATTCTGTACCATTTCATCTAAGTACAAATATTTTTTTTTCTGGGGAAATGAAGTAGTCTTGCCTCAGAGATTTGAAGGTGAAATAGTACTTCTGCCTTTCATTTCAAAACAAGCAAAAAAAAAATAAACCTTTGAATACCACCCACATTGACTTCACACATCAAATTTTACACAAGGAAATTACTCCTGATTTTAAAGTATAAACAATGGTAGTTTTTCTATTTGGACATTCATCCTTAGAACAAGATAATGAAGTTGCCATAGAGTCATGTGAAGAAATTAGACATCTTAGCAAATGTTGTACTAATAGGATTTTCTGTGTCTTCCCTAAACTCTCTAAAATTGAAAACCAAAAAGGAGTAATAGGCCTTACTCATGTTGAATTTTCTTTTTACAGCAGCAAGAAAAACATCACAGGGGCAATCATCTAGCCCTCCAAAGGAGGCTATCTCATTACTTCAACCTTATATAGTTTCTAAAAAAACAAAATATTATTCAAGCCTCATTTTTTTCTAGCTAAAACATTAGATATTGGGTAGAAATATCTCACTTTCACAAAAGTACCTCAAAACTTGCAGGTGCAAGGTTAAAATGTCAGGAATGATTAAGTAGAGTTTAATCAAGAAGTGTAACTCACCATGAAGCAAACCATAAAATTAAAATTGGAACTGTCATTGTCCAGAAGGTGTATTCTGTGTTCTGCTACTGAAGGACAGAAGCCACTTGACCATGAGGCAAGGCAGTGATATAATTTAGGTAAGGTGAGAACCTTAACATAATAAACTAGCAGCTTGGAAGATGTTTATTATTTAAGGGATATTTGTGTAAGAAATGGTGAATGTCAGTGCCAGATGGTGGAGGATATGGTATGCAACCAAGTGACATGTTTCTAATCCTAATAACATTGCTCAGTTCTGTAAATTTCTAGAACAAACATAGTTGGTCCAAGTGTCATATCTGACAATTATGCATACTATAGAATGGACAGGCTGGAGGGGTATCAGATTGCAGAGAACCATTTGCTGATCACCAAAAATCACAGAAATGAAAAATACACAAATTAACAACAACAACAAATCATGACTCACCTGATTGTTGTAGAAGACATGGGTCAGAGCAGGAAAATAGTTGTCACATGCAAGGTCTGGCCTGCATCAGTGAACAGTACAAAGTCTCCTACTTAGTTGGTATGGGCCCTTGGAGAATGATTCTTTACAGGATTAAGGTTGGGGTATCTGCACATATGAGGCCTTGAAATGTTGTATTTCATGACACAACAGATTCTATAAAGAGCATGTGCAAATGTAGAATACCATAAGTACTGTCTACGGGATGAATACCAAGAGCAGGGTACAAGGAATGAATGCTGCTGATTAATGGGAGATGCTGTAACAATGGAAATGATAGACAAATGTTTCTTGCAGATAAATTTACTTGCGCAAAGAAGGAGTGGAGCAAACTCAGGTCAGAGTTAGTTTCAATTTGTGATTTTGACACAAAATTAAAAAGTGTGAGTGAATGCATCATGCATTAATACACATCTCTGTAGTCTCAAGTGACAATATTCATAGCAAGTGTGGACTTTTCAAATCAGGAGTGACTGGCAAGCATAATTGTAACAGATTAGACATCATAAAGAAGCAGGTTCTAATGATCTTGTGTTTTGTTTTAGGATCTACCAGTGTCAAGTCCCCATATCATAAATCCAGAAAGAACATTGCGTATGTGAAAGTGTTCACATACAGGAGAATACATATAAACACATATACAAGTTTAGAAAGAGTGGGACTCTTCAACCAGTACATGTCAAAAAGCTTTATGTCAGGCCTGGGGGAGAGAGCTTAGCACTTACAGGTATCCAGCCAGGTCAGACAGCCCACAAGAGCCTATAATTTCAGTTTCAGGAGATCCAATGCCCACTTCTAGCCTCTGTGGGCATCTGTACACATGTGGCATACATCCAAACAGATACAATCACATACACATAAATAAAAATAAAACCTTTAGTGAAAATGAAAAAAAAATTGTATTATTCTTAAATCTTCTGGATTTTGGAATTAATTATTTTAAAAGATTTATTTTTAATTATGTGTAGGTATGTGTGAATAGAGATAGGTATTAACATGTGTAACTGGAGTTACAAATGATACTGAGCTACATGACAAATGTGACATCAGTGTTGGAAACTGAACTTGAGACCTCTGAAAGAGCAGGTGCCCTTAACCACTGAATTACTTCTTCAGCTCCTATATTATAAGATTAAAAAAAATCACAACTTAAAAAAGTAAAATTAAAGTTTATACATAATTTATCTGCTATCTAAATAGCATTATGAACAGAATTGTAATTATTCATTTCACTCAGGTTTATAATATACCTATGTACTTTATGTCTATTTTTGAGAAATTACCCTTCATATAATATACAAGATGGAGGCTGGTTTTGGATTTGTTTTTATTCTTTGAAAAATGTCATCAATCACACCTTAAGCCCAGGATCTTGGAAATGTCAGGAACCTGATAAGCTTAAATTTAAGCTTATCATAGTTGATTTGTATTCAGGCCTTCAGATGGGAAACAGTATTGGTATGTTGGCTGAGAAGGACCTTGCACTACTTCAGGTAAGTTCTTACATTTTCATTACCAAAGAAAGTGCATGGCCATTTTCTTGAAATGAAAGGGAATTTAGAGTCCCATTATATTAGGAGATTAACTGTACTATGTGTATCATTCACATCTTCTAAAAAAAATACAGAATTTAATATCAGAAAATAAAATAAAAACAAGGAAAACCAGAACAAATTACATTGAAACATGGTTTCTCCAGAGTTCCTAGGCCATTGTTTGAAATGTAACATATTATTTTGAAGTGAGAATAAGTCAAAGGAAATAATGACGTTGATTCCCATGTAAAAAGAGTTGCTTTCACCTGACGCTTATTGAAATGAATAGATCATTCACTCTAAATAATGACACTAACATCATCCTGTAAAAGAATTTAGAAAATGAAATGAATGTATTAAAAGAGAACAAAGAAAGGCTAAAATGTCCATATACTTTACACAGTGTTGACTCTTTATCACACAAAGCACTATTGGATAAAGTCTGATTACTTTTGTCTTGAATTATCTTCAGTTTAAACTCATCTGATTGCCTGAAAATCCAAGAATGTATTGCTTACCCATAACATGCTAGTAATGAGTCACTGCAGTAACTCCAGTGGGAAATTTAATTTGCAGATTCCCTTCTTTCTCTTATAAAATAACAACTGATTTGTGGAAAGAATAATTAATAAACATTCTAAACATAATATATTCTAAGTTTCTTTTTTATCTTCCACTTCAATTTATTATTTTTCTCCAGGAATATGACTTTTTGCTGTTTTAACTGTTGTTGACTATAAAAGATAACTTTGAACTTACATTCCTTATGACTCAACATCCAAATCCTTAGCCACAATGCCAAATAGAGATGTGACTTTATATATGAGGTTTTTAATAATTGTCATTTAAAAAATAACATAAAGGTATATTACAACCTTTGTAATATTTATGTTTTAGTTTCTAGCAACTCAAAACTCAAATAATATGCTACATCTAAAATACCTTCAAAACTGTTATCATAGAAAGTAATGCAATTCTTTAGAATGCACAGATGCAAAAGATCTGAGATGAAACAAGAGAGATACAACCAACTTTTGGAAAGGTTGCCAGATAACCCTATTAAAAAATGGGGAACAGAGCTAAACAGAGAATTCTCAACTGAGGAAAATCCAATGGCTGAGAAGCACCCAAAGAAATGTTCAACATTCTTAGTCATTAGGGAAATGCAAATCAAAATGACCTGAGATTCCACCTCACACCAGTCAGAATGGCTAAGATCAAAATCTCAGGGAACAGCAGATGCTGGCAAGAATGTAGAGAAAGAGGAACACTCCTCCACTGTTGGTGGGATTGCAATCTAGTACAATTACACTGGAAATCAGTTTGGCAGTTCCTCAGAAATTGGACCTTAGGACCCAGTTATACCACTCCTGGGCATATATGCAGAATATACTCTAACATATAACAAAGACACCTGCTCACCTATTTTCATAGCAGCCATATTTATAGTAGACAGAAGCTGCAAAGAACCCAGATGTCCCTCAACAGAGGAATGAATACAGAAAATGTAGTACATTTACACAATGGAATACTACTCAGCTATTAAAAACAATGACTTTATGAAATTTGCAGGCAAATGGATGGATCTAGAAAATATTGTCCTGAGTGAGGTAACTCAGTCACAAAAGAATATGCATGGTATGCACTTACTGATAAGTGGATATTAGGTCAAGCACATGGAATACCCACGATACGACTCATGGACCACATGAAGCGCAAGAAGAAGGAAGACCAAAGAGTGGATGCTTCAGTTCTACTTAAAGGAACAAAATAATCAAGGGAAGTAGAGAGTAGGAGGGACTTAGGAGGAAGAGAAGCAGGGGAGGGGAAAAGGAGTAGAATCAGGTATTGGAGGAGATGGAGGAAATGTACAGAGCTTCATGAAATTAAACAGAAGTGTGTAATAAGGGGAGGGGGGACTGGGAGTAGCAACCAGAAAGTCCCAGATGCCAGGAAAGTAAGAGCCTTCCAGAACCCCACAGGGATGACATTAACTGAAATACCTCACAACTGGGAGGGAGAGCCTGTGGAGACCATATCCAGAGGTGAGGCATGGTCCCCTGGTTGTGGATGGGGCTAGCCACCCATCTACAAAATTTTAACCCACAATTGCTCCTGTCTAAAGGACATACAGGGATAAAGAGTGGAGCAGAGACTGAAGGAAAGGTCATCCAGAGACTGCCCTACCTGGGGATCCATCCCACATGCAGACAGCAAACTCAGACACTATTGTGGATGGCAAGAAGTACTAGCTGACAGGAGCCTGATATAGCTGCCTCCAGAGAGGCTCTGCCAGATATTGATCAATACTTACGTGGATGCTTGCAGCCAACCATTCGACTAAGCATATGGACCGTTAGGGGAAGGACTGAAGGAACTGAAGAGGCCTTAACTGGCATCAATGGGAGGGGAGGCCCTGGTCCTGTGAAGGCTTGATGCCCCAGTGTAGGGGAATTCTAGGGTGATGAGGCAAGAGTGGGTGCGTGGGTGGGGAGCACCCTCATAGAAACAGGGTAAGTGGGGATGGCATAAGGGTTTGCAGAGGGGAAACTGGGAAAGGGGATGACATTTGAACTGTAAATAAATAAAATATCCAATTTAAAAAGAAAAGAAAGGAGATAAAAGAAGAAAAGAAAAGAAAAGAAAAGAAAAAAAAAAGAAAAAAAGAAAAGGTTGCCCAGAAGGTAAAAGACTACACAGGTGCTTCAAGCATTGCAAGTAGAAAGGATACAACTATGTCTATATGAGTAATCCAGGAGAAAAGGGCCTAAGACCAGCAATTTTGCTCTCAAAATTAAATGTTATCATTGCCTAAAAGAGACTGATTCTGAGACTCAAAAGCTTTTAGCATTTAGTAGAAATCATAGACAGATTAGAGTAAAAGATTAACAGAGGCATGCAAAGGAAACAAATCACCAAGAGTCAAAGTCAGCAGAAATAGTAATCTTTCAGTTCTTCATGTTTACACAGGGTATTGACTAATAGTCCATCTTGTCAAATTTCTCTTGTTAATGCTGTTTATACCCTTTTATACATTCCTTATAAACAAATAACTTGGTTGTTTATAACCAGTAAGAATCTGTTGGTTTTATTTTAAGCCCCCCGCCTCTCTCTCGATCAGAAATAGCATAAGAAACAATAATTCATTGAGCCTTCAGATGTTAATCTTTCCTTAAAATGTTTCTCTTCTTAAAAGCAGGCAGAGCAGTGTTTCTGGTTTGAAGAAAAGCTTCACTGCCTAAAGATCTACATCAATATCTTGAGACATTCTTAGATACAACAATGAGAAAGATATCCTACTGCCATGCAATAGGTGACTGTCACACAACATTCTACAATTAAAACGCCAGGACAGAGTAATGAGAGGGGGTTGAACGGAGAAAAGAGGGAGGGAAGGGGGCTTATGGGACTTTCGGGGAGGGAGGAAACGGGAAAGGGGAAGTGATTTGGAATGTAAATTAAAAAAATAAAATAAAATTAAATTAAAAAAAAAAAAAGGGCAGTTCTTTCAGAGGTAACTGTCAATCCCAGATATTAACCATTCTGCTGTTGGGCTACCCTGAGACAAGTGAGCAGAGATTGCCTTAATTTAATCAGTAGGTGTTTAAAGAGTCAGGGTTATGTTTAGTCTCTTCTTACCCTCTTACATAGAGGTCCAAATAGGTGAAATGTGCACAGGCACATGCTCATGTGAAACCTACCTCACCCAATCTTTTTGTCCTTTGAGATTAATAATTTTAACTCCCTCTAATAAGCACTTTTTCTATCTGTACTTAATCACCACTTTAGTGACAGGTAGTTATCATCATGATGCTTAAGAAAATTTGGTAATGCTCTGGTCTAAGAAGTATCAACAGATCTGAAATGTGTTTTATTGTTTCAAAGTTCATTTAATATAAAATATTTATTATATATCCTTTTTTATTAGATATTTTCTTTATTTACATTTCTAATGTTATCCCCTTTCTGGTTTCCCCTCCAAAACCACCCTATCCCATTCCCCCTTCCCCCTACTTGCCAACTCACTCACTCTCACTTATTAAATATATACATATACATATTAATCTAGATTTCCAAAGTGCACCTTGAAATCAATGATTGATTATACCAGTAATCAACTATTTTATTCTATTCTTCAAAAATTCCATCTATTACTACTACTACTACTACTACTACTACTACTACTACACACACACATACACATACACAACACACACACACACACACACACACACACACACACAAACACAAATACAAATGCAAACTCAACAAAACAAACAGGTAAATGAGCAAAAACTGTGTTGGTCAACTACTCTTGAACATGAAGCCTGCCCTAGAGTATTTGATAAATCCAATGTCACACCATAGGAGAAAACTGAATTTCCCTCTTAGCATATATAAATGACAGTTAAGTTCACAAATTATTATTAACTCAATATGGAAACAATAAAATATCACTGTAAACTGTAAAAAAAATTTCAGGAACAAAAGGCAGAATATTCTCACAAATAAATTCAATTTCAGTGGAAAATACTCTTAATGTATTAATATTTTTTTCTTGTCTTTCTATTTAGAACTACATATACAATTATTAGTAAATAATGCAGCATAAATTTACCTAAACTTGTGAAAACTGTTTTAGTGAGGAATATTCTGAAGATCAACTTTAATCAATTCTTCAACTATTCCTATCCATAACCAACTTGTGGCTTGACTTTATCTTCAAATATGGCAGTTTCTTAAAAGGATCAAGTAATTCTAGTGCCAGCCCAAATTCTGCTGCATACATCTGAACCCTGCCTACCAACAGAATTTCAAGTACACATCAATTTACTTAATGCTTGAATTTCTTCCCCAGTGAAGAAAGAATACTGGTTTATTCACATATATCATCAAGTATATCATCTCTAGGATAAGAATGCCTAGTCTCTATTTGGTGGCAGTTTAGAGAAGTTACAGAACCTTGGTAGTTTCATAACTACCACCAAGGTGCAGCCTTGCTAGAGGAAGTATGTCACCAGGGGTGGCTGTGAGTGTTTATGGTCTTGTCCAACTTTCTGTTCACTCTCTCTGCTTCCTGTTGCCATATCTCCCCTATCTTTATGGACAGTTCCTCTGTAGCCTCATATTAAAATGAATATCATTTTCCATGTGTCATGATGTTTATCACAATAACAAAAAAAAAAAAAACAATTGGCACACTTCCCAACGTGTCCTCATCCAAATAACATGTCATCATTTTTGTTATTGTTATGGTTGTTGTTTGGTTGGTTGTTTTTGCTTGGTAATCTACTACTGCTTTAAGTGTTGTTAAAAATGTAAAGTCTAATATGGACTTCATAGTAAGATAAATAGACTGTAGTTTTACAGCCATAAAAATATTAATAATCAGAGAAAAGGAGTATCTTAAAGTTATCAAAGCTTCTTTCTGTTTATACCAACTGGCTCTTGGTTTCTAGTCTTGTGGTTTTACTGTATTAGCAATGTGCTTACATATGTGAGAAAAAATTACAACAGGAATTTGCATCTCCTGAGGAAAAATTATTAGTGCATTAATTTGACTAAATTTATCTTGTCTACCACCTAGATTTTTGCTGTATTTACATAGGCATGTCTAGCAACTGCTTTTTGCATTTTGTCCACTCCTCCCACACAAGAAAACAGATAAGAGAAAGAAAACACCTATTTTTTTGTCATTAGTACAGCTGGAATACAGCAGCAGTGTGCTGGCATTTCACATGCAAGGGAATCTTGGTGAACTTGCTGCTCTTTGCCGAGAACCCCGACTCTTCTGCTTTTGAACAAGCCCACTACTCATTCATCACTTTCACTAAAATAATTTGCAGAAATCCAAGTTCAAAGATCATATGACATGAAGGAAAATTTGTATGTATTCTATTTTGTGCATCATGCTTCCATCATCCCTGGCGCCCTACATGACATTTTTAAAGTGAAATCTTTGTTTGACAGTTCACATTTAACCATATCCTTTTCTCAGAGCCTTGCTTTGCTTCTAGTTCTAAATCCAATCTAATTGCTCTGCAGAACCCTCCCAATCTTCTCCTCCTGGTTTCCTTGGTCGTCTCCAATTATTGCCTTTTACCAAGGTTTACTTACAACTTTACACAGTCTTTGGTCTCATCAAATCTCAGGACAAATCTCTGTCTGCAGCTTTCTTCCACACTTGTGCATAAGTTGTCTTACCAATTTGTGTCACAAAGAACTAAACCTTAATAGGTTAGGGTTAGGGTTAGGGTTAGGGTTAGGGTTAGGGTTAGGGTTCACTCTACTATTTAAATTGGCCCTCAAAGCCCTTCTTTTTTAATATAATTATACTCATACAAACCTAATAACTCATAGCAAATTACCTCTATTCTTTTCTTTGACTCTGATTACCAAACCAAACTTTTAGCAAATTATATTACAAGAAAAAAAAAAAAGAATTATAGCATTTGAACAACTCCCCATCTAAGGTCCCCTTCCCAGACCTTCATTACATTTCTGTTCTGGTGCTTTTTTTTACTTTTGCATCATACACTATGATAGCCAGTGACCTTTCAAAGGAAACAAAAATAGTCTACCATTCCTCCCCATCACTTTAAAACTCCTAGTAACCTTCTTTAATTTAAAAAATAAAAATAAAATAAAATTTGTTCTTCCAGACCCTATTTTGTTGGTCTAAGATCAAGGTCTGAACTCATCTCTCTCTACTTCTTGGCCTCAGCCTTTATGATTTTTTGATTGTTTAACCTGTAACTATAAATGGACTCGTTGTACCCCATGTTACACATATTTAAATTTTAGAAACATCAAATATTATTGATATATATCTAATAAAACATAAAAGGTAGTTTGAGGCTCTAGGTACATCTACTTTAATAAAAAAACATTTGGCACTTGATGATCTAATGAGAAACTTGATACTTGGTAATGTTTGCCCATCAGAGGTCATGCAATTAACAAAACAAAACAAAACAAAACAAAACAAAACAAAACAAAACCATATAATCTCCTCCCCCTAGCATTGTCATTCTTATTCTTACTCTTTCTGGGGAAACAGACACTTCACTGGGCAGAGCAAACAAATCATCCTTCCTGGTAGGGAACAATTTAATAAGAGTGAAATCATAGTGTAGAACAGAGCTCTAGGTAACAAGTTTTCAGTTTCCTGAAACAAATTTCCCTCAATGAGTTGAAGCTGATTAAAGTGGGTGTGGCAGATGACCAGAATATGTAATAATTCCTAAACCTTCATAAACCTTAAGTTGAAAAGTTATAAAATTGAATTTGGGTTTTTGCCAAGATTATCTTGAAAGCACTTTGGAGAATACATAGATCAAACCTCACAGGAGGTGCCGTGGAAAGGTTGACCTGTAGGACAAACTATGATGTTCTTAGAGCCAGGAGACTGAGAGGCAAAGATCTGCAATGAGGTTGTGGCAAAGGTGGGCAGGAGATCAGACATTACCTCATTTGACTGAAAAAAGACTGTCTAAACAAGTGCAGATGCCCATGAGAAATATCATCTACAAGGCCACAACCTTGAAAATAATTTAAAATAAATCTTTCTAATTCTAAAGGTAATCAAAATCGGCACTCTTAAATTTCTGCAATCATTTCTTTGAAGACTTTTCTTATATGAATCTCATAGTCTAATTGAGAAAGAAATAATCAAGAATACAAAAGTAAATATTTAATATAATTTCTTGCATATGAAAGCAGCAACACGAGATTCTGATTCTACTACTTTAATGAGCTCCTTCTTTAAATGAAACAAAGATATCTCCTGGAGTTCTGAATTGTCTCCCAGTTCTCAATGAAAATATGTATTAGAGAAACAGATGTTTTCAGATTTGAATTTCAATAAAAATTAAAAACCTATGAACAACAGAAGTGAGCAGATGTTCAAAAGCCAACAATATCCTAAAATGGAAATTATTATTCTTATTAAGAGGAAAATATGTAAGTCATAATTTTAGTCATGTTTCATCTTAAAGTCTTTAAATTTTGGATAGCTCTCTAATTTCTAATATGTTTATCTAAAGACACACATTTATAATAGACACAGAAGACAAGTGCCAGGGCCAACTCTCTCACACTCATACCCTAGGGGCCAGTTCACTCACAACTCTTGAAATGTGCAAGACTGATCTCTGGAGTACTAAAACTGGTTAGGTCAACACTCCTGCTCTCATGACTCCAGAGCTGGCTCTCCCATGATGTCCGCTTGAGGTATGGGGTCACTTCTGTACCACCCTCAGACATCCATAGTTCTCCAAGTGGCAGCACAGATCAGGGACATCTGCCTGGCCTTTGGTGGGTTACATACCTATGCCACTGAAGGGTCATAGACCCAGACAGGGCCCCAGGTCTCATCACAGGCCATGACCCCACCATAGTCCCAGGTGACATCACCAGCTTCTCACATCCAGATAGTCCTCAATACCCTCAAATATTCAATTCTGCCTCTCTTCATTGTGCGTATATCCTTCTATTTCTCCTCCATTTCTTATCCATGTACTTGTTCTTCTTAGTGGCATCCAGGGTCTCTGTGTGTCTGGGTATATACCAGGAGTGAACTCAAGTGAGCTATGCCCTGCTCATGCATTATAGCACTGGACAGGGGTCATCTTGGGTATGGTCTGCCCCTCTCCCAAGCATACACAGCACCAGACTGTTAGCTCCCTGTATGGGCCCCATGACATAGGTCTGATGGTCTTGAGCTCACTTTTTTCAGGGAGTGGTAGACTACTAATCACTGAGATGTTCACAGGTCTGAACACTAAATATAGAGATAGCCTCTCTCTGTGTCACCTTCTGATGCACATGTGACACACCAGTCATACCTGCAACACTTCTAGGACATCTTCATTTCTTGTAAGAAAGCTTTTTATATTTATCATTAAATATGTCTATACTTTTAATGATTTTTCTTCCCATATGATCAATCTGCTTTAAAATCTAACTCTTGAGTTCTTCCTGCATTACATAAATCTCATCCTATTCACATTGATTCTAAATGTCTATTGAAATTCTAAAGCTATTTGTTTGTTCAAATATTAATTGTGCGATCATGATAATTACATTTCAGAAACACATGTATCTGTTTCTAATATCTTAACAGTCTTAGCAGTTTTTTTTTGCCTTGTTTGTTTTTTCAACTTGTATTTACTGTTATTGAAGGTAGGATACTGTGAGGACTCTGGATGGCTCAATGATTCTCTTGCAATAATTGATCTCAGTCTATGGTAAATATAAAACTTAAGTCTAGATCCCTTCTCTGTTATCAACAAGTAGGTAACTAAGGCCAGACTGCTTTCTTCATTAGGATTGAGCTGTCTCTGAATAGCAACATATCTTCAACTTCTTTGACAATGGGATCCACACTTCTTCAAATTCAACTTTGATAATCAATTTTGGCTTCCAAGCTCACCAGATTACCTGATGTTATAATAAACATGTTAGTTACTTCTTTTTTTTTAAGATTTATTTTTGTTATTTATATGAGTACACTGCAGTTGTCTTCAGACACACTAGAAGACTGCATTAGCTTCCATTACAAATGGTTGTGAACCACCATGCAGTTGCTGGGAATTGAACTCAGGACCTCTGGAAGAGCAGTCAGTGCTCTTAACCCCTGAGATATCTCTCCAGCCCTAACTACTTCTTCTTATGACAAGTCTGTTTACTCCTCATAATATGGTACCTTTGGATATTTGACTCTTCCCTACACTTCCTGTCTCAATGGACATGCTACCTCAAGTACTGATAGTAGAGCCAGCTATTCCTTTGCTGGCTCTTCCTGTGTATAGAGTAAGAGGGTGATAATTCCAGTAGGGGGTCTGGAAACAAGGAGAGAAACTATATGAACTGACTGGACTGAAAACAGACCATTTTAGAGCAGGAGTGTTGCTCATATCTTTCACTGATCACTGGAATATTTTTTTGTTTCATTTTAAGGTAGCTCAGCATCCAACTTTATTTACCATCCAATAATATTTCCACATTAGAACTGAAAAGGAAAAACTAGGTATAAAATATTTACATTTTAATATTTGACTAGTTAAAAGAAATTAATCTACTGGTTCACATAGTATAATTATTATGGATATTTGGTTCACACAGACACAAATAATACAACAAACTAGAGTGTATTCTTCATGATGAATCTTTCCCAACACTAAACTATCATAAAAGTCATTCATCTAATTGATATGTAAAACTCTAAATTGACCATGCTTGAGTCCGAGGCAGGAGGATGACTAGTTTTATGCCAGCCTACCTCTTCTCAAACAAACAAGCAAATGCCTACAACCATACCTCTAAATTTTTAAATAAATCAAGTTTTTACTTGAGTTAATTACTTGTTAAATTTCTGGAGTAATCCTTAATATATATCTTCCATATAAGCTTTAGATATCTTCATATTAAGAACTATTTTAAATTAAATATTGCAATAAATAACTATACTTTAAAGGGTATTACCCTAGAGATTTCTTCATGGAGAACTCAGCAAAGAGGTGTAAAGCAGGGAACCCAGTGCAGTACCCCACAAAGTATTGTTTTCATGACTGCCAATGGCTTATACAGTGGTAGATACAAAGAAACAGTAGAGAGTTCATGCCAATGTGACACTTCAACCTTATGGACAGTGGAGGCCACTATGGAGTCAACTCTGTTCACCTTCATCATACACACTCAGTTTCCACCACTTAATTATCTTACAGTGAAAAGAAATCTCAGCAAACAAAATAAGAATACAGGATTCATTTATAATTCTTTTCTGAATTCATTTTCTTTAGGCATTGTGTCAGGAAATATACAATATTGTATTTCTTGCTGTACTGATGTGTATTTGCTTTATGTTTAATTCTATGCCTGACCTATTCTGCTTCACTTCAGAGTTCCTGGGTGCAAATTCACTGCTATACATATATAGAAGCTTTCAGGTTTTATCCTGATGCATTTCATGAAAAATCCTGTAACATCAAGGAATTATTGCAGATAATTTTTCTGAGGAAGAGACATATCCTCGGCACAGCTATGTATTAGGTCCCTTTATTTTCTAGGGACCAAAATTGTGTTTTATTCAAGCCCAAAATATATACAAATAAAACCTTGTGCACAGGGAGGTGGCAACCATTCTTCTGGATATAGCAGAAGTCAATGAGAAATTTATGTTCTTTCTGTACAAGGAAAATGAATATTATTTACTTACAGTATTTTACCTTTTCCTCCCCAAGACATGCATATGAATTTAAGAACCCAGTAATATCTTTAGAATATGAGGGCAAATGTGGCCTCAGGCACACATTTTCACAGGTCTACCATAGAATACACATGCCTTACCAACACACATTTTTAAAATACAGTTTTAAAATGTTACTACACACACATTTTTATAAATTATATATATTTATTTCTATGAACATTTTACTTGATATTATGCAAAGAACAGAAAGACTTGCACCTGTCATATTACACATTTTCTAGGTGACAACTAATACAATAACTATATGGTTTGAGAGTTGGTTGTAAAAGTTTGCTTCCTGTTTGATTTGTTATTGGATATCTTCTTTATTTATATTTCAAATGTTATCCCCTCTCCAGGTTTCTGCTCCAGAAACCACCTATCCCATCCCTCCTCCCTGACTCTATGAGGGTGATTCCCCACCTACCCACACATTCCTGCCTTCTGGCCCTGGCATTTCCCTACACTGGGGCATCAAGCCTTCACTGTACCAAGGGGCTCTCCTCGCACTGATGTCCAACAAGGCCATCCTCTGTCACATATGTGGCTGGAGCCATGGGTTCCTCCATGTGTACTCTTTGGTTGGTGGTTCAATTTCCTGGAGCTCCGGGGGTTCTGGCCTTTCGACACCGTTGCTCCCCTCACAGGCTGCAAACCACTCTGACCTCTTTCAGTCCCTTCTCCAACTTCTCCATTGGGAACCTTGTGCTCAGTCCAATGGTTGGCTGCGAGAATCTGCCTCTGTATTTATCAGGCTCTGGCAGAGCCTCTCAGGAGACAGCCATATCAGGCTCCCATCAGGAAACACTTTCACACATGATTTTGCATAGTATTTTTTACTATGCACTTATTTCCTAGTCATCATTGGGTATTCATTGCATCTTACTGTATTTCATCACTTCATCATTGTTCATACAAGCACTCAATCTCAGGTCTATGTCAGATATCATAAAATTCAAAGGATGGTGACATTGTGACCTCTTGCTATTGTTAGGCTTATATTCTAGTTATGAGGTGCACCAAAAGAACAGTGATAGTTATACCCAGAAAAGAGGAACAAGAGACTATGAAAATATCTTGACTTACTAGGGAAAGCAGGTATCATAATTGAAAATTTTCACTTAACCCTCTATTCCTATCAATCCAATATTCCAGTCTCATCAACAGATTTGTAGAAGAGAGCCTGTTATGCCTCCTTGCTCCCCTATCCCATCTCCAATGGATCATGAAAGTCTTCCATTTCAACCCCCCACCCCCATTCATTCATTTATTGCAGTCACCAACACTAACAGGCATTCCTGGGAGCCTGAAAGCCACTCAGGTCAAGAAAGAAGGGAGGTTAACTACAAATCTTTACTTACCCCTCCTTTCCTCAAAATCTAATCCCCTAGTGTCATCCCCAGCTTTGTAGCAGAATACATGCTATAGTCTACTCTTTCTCTCTGACTCAAATATCCAATGAATCATGTGCATCTTATTTTTCACCTTTCCTTCTCCCTGCCATTTATCTCATTATCCCAGCTTCTGACACCAGCAGCCATTCCCTGGTAACATGCCAGTCAAGGCTCACAGAGAAACCAGAAGACCAGCTGAGTTTCATATTCTCTTTCTCTCTCTCTCTCTCTCTCTCTCTCTCTCTCTCTCTCTCTCTCTCTCTCTCTCTCTCTCTCTCAAAACACAAACACAATGAAGACAAGACTGGATATGAGCACCTAGAATTATAATAGTTTCAAACATAAATTCATGGAAACTGAACAATGCACTAATGAATAAAAACATGTGTTAAGGCAGAAGTTAAGAAGGAAATTAAAACTTTCTAGAATTGATTAAAAATGAATACATAATAACCCAAAACTGTGGCACATAATGAAGGCAGTTCTAAGTGTGAAGTTTACAGCACTAAATAACTTCATAAAAAATTGGAGAGATCTCATTCTAATAACTTAATAGTATACCCTAAAGCTATAGAAAAAAAAGAGAATAAAAACACTCATCCAAAAGGCATAGTTGGAAAGAAATAATCAAATCAAGGGCTGAAAGATATAAAATAGAAATGACAACAAAACAAGACAAAGAATCAGTGAAACAAAGACTTGGTTCTTTGAGAAAATTTGAGAGAGCTTTATCCATATAAACTACAAACCAAATGAAACTCCCAGTTCTGGGATTGGTTTACATTTGATTAAGATGTTGGTCATAGGGAGTCCATGCGAACTCCCAAACAAACCAAACTTTTACTAAGACTATAGGTTGCTCTCCACAAACTAACAGCAAGGCCTCATTGCTGAAGAGAGCATCTGCACAATTCAATGAACTTGGAGAAATTGAGTAAGTATCTACATAAAGTCCTCACCCTTTCATACTAGGGTCTTTGGTACAGGAAGGAATTCTACCATGATTCCAAAGAAGATATGTAAACACCAACACAGCAACAAACACTTTGATTTGAAATAGTGTCCTTCTTGCAAGATATGTTAATACAACAGTGACACAATGCTTGTGAGAGTGATCAGCCAATGCCTTATGTGACTTAAGCCCCACTCCTTGAAATAGAACCCATACCTGACAATGCTTCAGTGAACAAGAACCTGAGACTAGATGGCCCAGGGACCCTGGGTAAAACCAAATACTATGGTTCTTTAAAAAAATAACAATAAAATGACTCTTACTGACATTCTGCTCTATTCATAGATCAGTGCTTTGTTTAGCCATCATCAGAGAAAATTCATGCTCCAGCAGATGGAAACAGAAGCAGAGAAACATAGTCAGACATTATACAGAGAACATGAGACCCTGGAACACACTATTCTTTAAATGGGTTATCTCCATCAAATCAGTACACTCAGGATTCAGGGAACCCCATGGAAGAGTTGGTGGAAGGAATATAAGAGCCAGAAGGGAGGAGGACACCACGAAAATGAGATCCTCTAAACCAACATGATCAAAGTTCACATGAGCTCACAGAGTCTGAGGTACCATGTACAGGGCGTGCACAGGTCTGCACCAGATGGTGTCTCAAAACTTAAAGGAGATGTAAACACATGCCCCCCATCCCTAACCCAGAATTAATCTCCAATTTATAACCAGACATAAATGAATATTTAGTTGTTTTTATTTTTTACAAGGGAGTGTCACTGAGAAAACAAACTTTCAAGGGTAGGCTGCATGCCCAGTCAAATGGCCAACAGAAAAGGAAGTCAAGGTCATCTTGAGAGGTTTCTTGTCTCATAACATACTGCCAGGACTTTTCCTGCGGGTATTTATTTATTTATTTATTTAAATACACATATTCTCTCTTGTTCCCTACCATGCCCCTTAATCCTATAGATCTCTTGAGTATTTTATGACTTTTAGTTTAATGTTTTTATTTGGGATTTCTGAAGGTATGAATGAGTAGGCCTCCTTTCTTGGCTCTTTTCCTTCTGTTTATTTTGTCCTATTACAATGTGTCAGTTTTTGTTCTTTTCTTTTGAAACTTTTATTTTATCATTTAATTTAATTATATTTTATTATTTGCCCTTAGATGCCTGGTTATTTTCTAATGAAATATAGACAGAGGGTAGACCTAGATGGAAATGGAAAGGAGGAAGAAACTGGGTAGAAGGAGAGGAAGCCATAATCAGAATGTATAATGTAAGAAAAGACTTTTCAATGAAAGGAAATTTTTTAAAAAGAAAAAAAATCATCACTGACAAAATGATTTGTAGTAGAAGAAAGTCCTGCAGTGATTGCCAAGCATGTCATCAAAACACCACAGATGAAATGTGCCTAGTAGCAACATAAATGCAAAATTAAATAAACCAAGTAACTCTAGATTTTATTCAATCAATCAGATAACCATCAACTATTCATTAAGATATAATAGTATTTCATACACAATAAGGCATAAGCTCATGGAGATAAATAGTTAAATTGCATTTTATTCTACAATTTCATTTGAAGAGGTGAAGTGGATATTTAGAGGTAAATACATAATCTTTAAAAATACAAATGTAACAAACATTATTATAACAGACTAAGGAATGAATTTGTGTTACCCATATACTCATTGGCCAAATGTCTTTTTAAGGAATGGAGTGCACTGATTATCTTTGAGTTGTTGTCTTTTTGAAAGTTGATTCAAAAATTAGTGTGTAAAGTTCTTGCCTTCAAGTACACTCATTTTCACTTGTGAATATGAGCAGAGAAGATTATAAGCTGTCAAGAATCTTCAGAGTTCCTGCCCATGATAAAATGACAGGTCCACATGCTGCATTTAAAACCCAGCTGAATGGATAAAAATAGTATTTAACTTTTATAGTTGTTATGAGCTGAAGCAATTTATTGAACTCTTCAATCAGGAAAGAAAACAAAGACAGAAAATGGACAGATGAGTCATTTTTTTTTCATGTGTTGTCTACATAGTGCTATTCTGGTAATTGGATGATCTGAAGTTTAAAGGAAATTGCATTAATGTCTTTTAGAGACAAGGCAAGCACAGAACATTTCAAAACTGAAAACAAAATGCTGCAAAAGGCTAAAGAATGAAAAAATGACACCATGTAATTAGAAACAGAGGCTTTGAGCATGATAATGAAGACTAAGGCATACCAAAAGGCATTTAAAATGAAAAAGAAAAGGCTTCCTTATACTTAAAACTCCAATTAAAGTCTTGCATCTATAGAAAACCAGTTTGTTTTAGAAAAATCTTTAAAGTAAATATTTGATTCCTTTTAAAAATATTTGAAAGTATAGTGATTTCAGGAATTTTTGTGGGCTGTAGTTTAAATAACTGGTTAGATTTTACTCCAAATGAAATCATTTGGAGATGACTCACTCAACTCCAAATGACAATGACATATGTGCATTTTTGCTTCTTTTGAAATGTTACTCAAGTCACTTTATTCTACATCTTTAGAACAAAAAATATTTGGTCTTAAGATTCTATTGAAACCTAGAGAAATATAGAATATAAACACCTATGAGATGTCAAAATTAATTTAGAATGCATCTCCTTTCCATTTTTGACTATCACCTTTAAAATGAATACTTAAAATTCCATCTTTCTAATGTAAACAGCCACTTGGTGTCCTGACTTGAAGAAAGAAAATGTGTGTGTATGGGAACCTGAGAGAAGTGGAAATATCGTCTGAGGAGGTTACAGGCAACCTTTTTACTAGAAGCAGTTCAACAACTTGGAAAGAACGAGGTATTTAGGCATCTTCTCCTGTTTTTATGCTCATTGGTATTTTTTAAGTTTCAAAGAACTAGTGTAAACCAGGGACAGAAGAGATGACTCAGTGAGTAAAGGTTCTTGCTGCAAAGCCCCTATGGAGCTGAGTTAAATTCCAGGAACACACATTGTAAAAGAGGAGGTGGAAGATGAGGATGAGGATGAGGAAGAGGAGGAGGAGGAGGAGGAGGAGGAGGAGGAGGAGGAGGAAGAAGAAGAAGAAGAAGAAGAAGAAGAAGAAGAAGAAGAAGAAGAAGAAGAAGAAGAAGAAGAAGAATCCTATACATTGTCTTCTTATTTCCACATATATATGCTGTGGCATGCACACAAAAACGCAAACACACACACATGGACACACAAACATACCCACAAACAGACAACACATACAAATCACTTACCTAAAATAGGCGTTTAGGCATTTTTTTTATTTTCATGTTCATTAATATTTTTTCCTTTTTTTTAATTTTCTAAGTTTTTTTTTATTTACATTCCAAATCATTTCCCCTTTCCCGTTTCCTCCCTCCCCGAAAGTCCCATAAGCCCCCTTCCCTCCCTCTTTTCCCCATTCAACTCCCTCTCGCTTCTCTGTCCTGGCGTTCCCCTACATCCAATCTTTCCAGGACCAGGGGTCTCTCCTTCCATCTTCTTAGAAATCTATTGATATGCGAAATGTGTCTAGGGTATTCTGAGATTCTGGGTTAATATCCCCTTATCAGTGACTGCATACCATGTGTGTTCTTTTGTGATTGGGTTACCTCACTAAGGATGATATTTTCAAGTTCTGACCATTTGCCTAGGAATTTCGTGAATTCATTGTTTTTAATTGCAGAGTAGTATTCCATTGTGTAAATATACCACATCTTCTGAATCCATTCCTCCATTGAGGGACATCTGGGTTCTTTCCAGCTTCTGGCTATTAAAATAAGGCTGCTATGAACATAGGGGAGCATGTGTCCTTATTGCATGCAGGTAAAGCCTCTGGGTATATGCCCAGGTGTGGTATAGCCGGATCCTCCGGGAGTGTCATGCCCAATTTTCTGAGGAACCGCCAGACTGCTTTCCAGAGTGGTTGTACCAGCTTGCAATTCCACCAGCAGTGGAGGAGTGTTCCTCTTTCTCCACATCCTTGCCAACAACTGCTCTCTCCTGTTTTTTTGATCTTAGCCATTCTGACTGGTGTGAGATGGAATCTCAGGGTTGTTTTGATTTGCATTTCCCTAATGACTAAGGATGATGAACATCTCTTTAGGTGCTTCTCAGCCATTAGATATTCTTCAGGTGAGAACTCTTTGTTTAGCTCTGTACCCCATTTTTTAATAGGGTTACTTGCCTCTCTGAAGTTTAACTTCTTGAGTTCTTTGTATATATTGGATATTAGCCCTCTGTCGGATGTAGGGTTGGTAAAGATCATTTCCCAGTTAGTTGGTTGCCGCTTTGTCTTTTTGACAGTGTCTTTTGCCTTGCAAAAACTTTGTAATTTAATGAGGTCCCATTTGTCTATTCTTGATCTTAGAGCATAAGCTATTGGAGTTCTATTCAGGAAATTCTCCCCTGTGCCCATATGTTCAAGGTTCTTCCCTAGTTTCCTTTCTATTAGTTTCAGTGTGTCTGGTTTTATGTGGAGGTCCTTGATCCACTTGGAATTGAGCTTAGTGCAAGGAGATAAGAATGGGTCAATTTGCATTCTTCTGCATGTTGACCTCCAGTTGAGCCAGCACCATTTGTTGAAAAGGCTATCTTTTTTCCACTGGATGGTTTTAGCTCCTTTGTCAAAGATCAAGTGACCATAGGAGTGTGAATTCATTTCTGGGTCTTCAATTCTGTTCCATTGATCTACATGCCTGTCACTGTACCAATACCATGCGGTTTTTAACACTATTGCTCTGTAGTACAGCTTGCCTTGGACCAAATGGAACTAACAGATATATGTAGAACATTTCATCCTAGAGCTAAAGAATATTTTTTACTAATGAATAGAATCTCAGTTGATTATGAAAAGAAAAAATACTACTTCATCAATGTAAATGACTGAGTGATCTTGACTTCTACTTCTCTTTTGTGTTTGATAATAAATAATCTGAATTTTACAAATCCCCTACAAGCAGGAAAGGTGATTCATAGGAGGTGAAGAATGAAACTAAGGACAGTTCTATCTTTATAAACACTAGTTCATACTTCCAAAGTCTGATCTCTTGGTTTTTCTTACACATTTAAATATAGTAAAACTTGTGACCTGTGACCTTTACAATAAGAATTAATTCTATTGATTGATAAACAGACTAAAGCCTAAAGGAAGAATCTGTAATAAGTCCAGAGATAGATTCTATT
Organism: Tokudaia tokunoshimensis; assembly: GCA_036184795.1. Taxonomy (NCBI): domain Eukaryota; kingdom Metazoa; phylum Chordata; class Mammalia; order Rodentia; family Muridae; genus Tokudaia; species Tokudaia tokunoshimensis. The sequence goes on from BTHU01000011.1 coordinate 833,678, forward strand.
GGTGAAGACTGTAAAGTACCTGAACTTCTTTCATAGGGTTGTGTTCTATTCACTGAAGAATTAAGGGCTCAACACTCCTCAGGATTTTAGGTGAATTTAGGTGGAGGCTGGTTCTTAACAGAATAGCAAAGATTTACCAGGTTGACTGACCAGTTTTCACTCTGGCATTCCAAGTGAATAGACATCATTTATTTCCTTCCCTAGAAGAAAATAGGCCAGTGTGATTGACAATCATGATTTTCCAGTGCTTGTTTTAAGCTATGCTCCATACATCAAATAATAACCAAAGATTTTTGTTTGTTGTTAATAAAGAAGATTAAAAAATATTAAAATCTGGGAATATTTCAAGAATTTAATCTTAAGGTCATATCTAATAGGACACATTTTCCCTTTGCATTTCAAATGCTGTCACTTAAGGGCAACACCAACCTGCACCATACACCATATGTAAGGATAATAAAAAAGAATGTCTTAGCTTCTATAAGGTAATAACTTACTACATATCCTTACATTGAATTTCATTTTTTTCTTTCAAACAATTTAAAGATAATATCACCAACTTTCTTTTAAAAGAAGAACTGAGCTTTTAAAAGATGACTGGTATACTTCCTTCAGACACTCACAACACTCTAAAGCCATGTTTAATGATAAGTAAATGCTTTTCTGACATACTCTTATTAGATATATTTCCTCTATTTCACCTTCATGTTACCATATTATGATACATTTTAGTTTGCCCTAAATTTTACTTTCAAGTAAAGTCCAATTCTACTTCTGACCTGAACAATAACAACACAAATTGATATGCCAATATGAATAAGGAAAATCCTATGAGATCCCAAACCTATATAAACCTAGATTTAGAGCTATAAGTAGCTAATGGTTGCTGAGAAAGATAAAATAACCTTTCTCTAAGGACAGCGCCATGATAGGCTATGCAGTCTCAGTCTATCAGCCCTGTCATATAAATATATGAGCAATAATGAGCAACACTAAATGAACTGAGCAGGTTGTATTTGTAAATTTACACACACACACACACACACACTCCTCAATATTAATTAAAGAATAAAAAGTCATGAAATTGAGGTGGATTAGAAAGTAGAGAAGAGGTGGTGGGAGGAGAGGATAGGCAAATAATGCAAATATATATTCATATATGAAATTCTCAAAAAACAAATGTAAAAGATGTTTAAACTGAATTTACATTTAAATAAGAATCTGCTAATAAATTGGGGCAATGCAAAAAAGGATTTATTTTAGATCTAGATTTAAGGCTTCTACATAAAATCAACTCAGTCTCGAAACATTTATTAGCATCAGATTAGTAAAAACATCTGTACTATTGTAAAAAGTGCAATACTAAGTCTTACAAACATGTTCCATAAGCCAGATGGCCAGATATAGTACTTCCATGTACACAAACGATGAAAAGGCACTTGCTTCCACTATGATGGGAATATATTTTCTGGATGTGTGACTTAGTCACAGTAACAGTAACTGATACTGTACTAACTAGTTGCTGTGATCCAGTCACCAACTAGGGTAGATATTCCTTGCTCAAGAGCAGACTATGACAGCCAGAAGAACATGCCAAGTCAACCAGAAGAACAGTTGAGTTGCCGGCCTCTGGAACTCTCCCCTCCAGTCTCTCAGTGCTCTCCTATGCTATTCCCAATTTCCTTTCCTTGCTCATCATCATGTCACAGACCTCAACTCAGGCAAAAACCTCATGCTCAGCAAGAGGCCATGTTGGCGTCCAGAAGTCCAACTCCTAACTCAGGTTGAGAACCCCTGCTTGACTACAGGCTAAACAAACCAGAGGATCAGAGTAAAAATAGAAACTAAGAAACAAAATACCCATGCAACAAAGACAAACTCAGAAATTGACACCTAGAACTATAATCACCCCACTCCAAGATGCTTAAACACCAGCATAAGACTCAATCAACAAGAGCTACGTGTTGCCACCAGAGCCCAGCTATGTGACTGCAGCAAGCCCTGAATATTCCAATGTAACTGAAGCCCAAGATAATGAACTTAAAACCAATTTTCTGAGGGTGATAAAGGTCCTTAAAGAGGAAGTGAATAAATCCGTTAAAGAAAGTGAGGAAGAAAAAAACATATAATTGGAAGAAATGAATATATCTTGAAGCTTAATAAAAGGTTGAATTTAGCTATAACTCAGGAGGTTTCCTTTCTGTAGACAAACCCTTATCCAAATATAGAATATCCAAATTAGCAAAATCAGAAATGAAAAGGGGGATAAACAAATCCAACAAATCCAAAGAATAATTGGTTATACTTTAAAAACCTGTATTAGACAAAATTGGAAAATCTAAAAGTAATGGATAGTTTTCTCAATAGATACCACATACCTAAGTTAAATCAAGATTAGATTAAAATTTTAAATAGATCAATAACCCCTAAGAAAATTTAAGCAGTCATTAAAAGTGCCAATGCCAAAGCCAGGCCCAGACAGTTTTACCAGAGAATTCTAGCAAGCATTCACAGAAGAGCTAACACCAATACTCCTCAAATTATTCCACCAAATAAAAAACATAATGAACATTGCCAAATTCATTACATGAGGACACAGTCACCCTATTATCCAAACAAAAAAAGATTCCACAAAGAGAATTACAGGAAAAAAAAAACCTTCATTATCACAGTTGTACAAAAACTCAATAAAATTCTCCCAAACTAAATCCAAGAACACATCAAAAAGACCATCCAACAGGATGAAATAGGCTTCATCCCAGAGATGCAGAGATGGCTCAACATATCAAAATTAGTCAATGTAATCCATAATTTAAATAAACTAAAAGAAAAATTCACACAATCATCTTATTAGATGCTGAATTTTTTTTTTAAAAAAAATCCTACAGCCCTTCATGATAAATGTCTTAAAGAGATCTGAGATACAAAGAAAGTATTTAAATGTAATAAAGGCAATTTACAGCAATCCTATAGCCAACATCAAATTAAATAGTGAAAACTCAAAGCAATTCCACTAAAATCAGGAACAAGACAAGGATGTCTATTCTCTCCATATTTATTTGAAAGTTTTAGCTAGAGCAATAAGGCAACTGAAGGAGATCAAGAGGATACAAATAGAAAAGAAGGCAAAGTATAGTTGGTCTAACTGAATGTCTGCATGTAGGAGAATCCAAATATATCCATATTTTTCACACCACACAAAACTCAAGACCAAGTGGATCAAAAAGTGCAAATAAAACCAGATACACTGATCCTAATAGAATAGAAAGTGGGGAATCTCCTTGAATGCATTGGCTGCTGTGTTCTGTTCATACAGACAACTATATGAACATAACACAACAACAGCTCAGGCACTAAGGTCAACAATTAATAAATGGGATCTAATGAAACTGAATGTCTCTGTAAGGCAAAAGATACTGTCAACAGGACAAAATTGCGGACTACAGAATGGGAAGAGGTTTTCAACTTCACATCTGACAGTAGGATAAAATCCAAAATATATAAGAACTCTAAAGGCCATTTGTACCAGGGAGCCAGGCGGCTCCACAGCCTTCTGTGCACGGCCCACCAGGAGAGTGTGATCTCTCAGCAGCACTTTCACTTCTTAGCAAGGAGGTGAGATCTCCACTTTCTCTCCAATCTGTCTGGAGGGGAACAGCTAGGAGCACACAGGGCATAGGATCAGTGGAGCAGCTGGAACAGGAGTCTTCCAGGCGCCATCTGCACCCAGAAGCAGAGCAGCTCCATGGCCATCTGTGCACAGACCCTGACAGAAGAGAGTTGGTCTCCCAGGAGTACAGACACAGGTTTACAGGCCCACAGGAGGGACAAGCTCCAGCCAGAGACAAGCAAGACCAACTAATACCAGAAATAACCAGATGGCGAAAGGCAACACAAGAACCCTACAAACAGAAATCAAGGCTACTTGGCAACATCAGAACCCAGTTCTCCCACCACAGCAAGTCCTGGATACCCCAACACACCAGAAAATCAAGAGTTGAATTCAAAATTGCATCTCATGGTGATGAACATAAATAACTCCCTTAAAGAAATACAGGAGAACACAGAAGCCCTTACAGAATTACAGGAAAACACAACAAAACAGGTAAAGGAACTGAACAAAACTGTCTAGGATTTAAAATGGAAATAGAAAGTATAAAGAAATCACAAAAGGAGACAATATTGGGGATAGAAAATCTAGGAAAGAAATCAGGAGTCATAGATGCAAACATCAACAAAAGAATACGAGAGATAGAAGAGAGAATCTCAGATACAGAAGTTACCATAGAAAACTTTGACACAACAGTCAAAGAAAATGCAAAATGCAAAAAGCTCTTGACCAAAAACATCCAGGAAATCCAGGACACAACGAGAAGACCAAATCTATTAGGATATTAGGAATTATTTAATTACTATTGGGAAAAAAGGCAGCATTGTCAATAATCAGTGCTGGTTCAACTTGTGGTTAGCATGTAAAAGTATGCAAATTAATCCATTCTTATTCCCTTTTAGAAAGCTCAAGTCCAAGTTGACCAAGGACCTCCACATAAAACCAGATACACGGAAACTAATAGAAAAAAAATCAGGGAAGTCCCTCAAGCACATGGGTACAGGGGAAAAGTCCTTTAACAGAACACCAATAGCTTATGCTCTAAGATCAAGAATTGCCAAGTGGAACCTTATAAAATTGCAAAGCTTCTGTAAGGCAAAGGATATTGTCAATAGGAGAAAATGGCAACCAATGGATTGGGAAAGATCTTTACCAATCATACATCCAACAGAAGTCTAATATCCAATATATACAAAGAACTCAAGAAGTTAGACTCCAGAGAACCAAATAACCCCATTAAAAATGGGGTACAGCACTAAACAAAGAATTCTAAACTGAGGAATAATGAATGGCTGAGATGCCTCTAAAGAAATCTTCACCATCCTTAGTCATCAGGGAATTGAAAGTCAAAACAACCTTGAGATTCTACCTCACACCAGTCAGAATGGCTAAGATCAAAAGCTCAGGTGACAGCAGGTACTGGAGAGGATGTGGAGAAAGAGGAACACTCCTCCATTGCCAAGGGGATTGCAAGTTGGTAAAAGGACTCTGGAAATAAATTTTGTGGTACATCAGAAAATTGGACATAGTATTACCAGAGGACCCAGCTACATACCTCGACATGTACCCAGAAGTTGCTTCAACATATAATAAGGACACATGCTCCACTATGTGTCCTCATTTATAATAGCCAGAAGCTGGTAAGAACCCAGATGTCCCTCAACATAGGAATGGATACAGAAAATGTGGTACATTTACACAATTGAGTACTACTCAGCTATTAAAAACAATGAAGTCACGAAATTCTTAGGCAAATGGATGGAGCTAGAAACTATCATTCTGAGTGAGATAACCCAATAACAAAAGAAAACACATGGTATGCAGTTGCTAATAAGTGGATATTAGCCCAAAAACTCAGAATACCCAAGATGCAATTCACAGACCACCTGAAGCTCAAGATGAAGGAAAACCAAAATGTGGATACTTTTATCCTTATTGGAAAGTGGATCAAAACACCCATAGCTCACATTCAGCCAATAGACTGAGAATAGGATCACCAATGGAGCAGCTAGAGAGAGAACACAAGGAGCTGAAGAGTTTTGCAGCTCCACAGGAGGAACAATAATATGTACCAACAGTTCTCCCAGAGCTCCTAGGGACTAAACCACCAACCAAAGAGTACACATGGAGGAACCCATGGTTCCAGCTGCATATGTAGCAGAAGATGACCATTTCAGACATCAGTGAGAGTAGATGCCATTGGTCTTATGAAGGTTCGATTCCGCAGAATAGGGGAATGCAAGTCAGGAAATTGGGGTGTTTGTGTAGGGTGAGGGGGATGGGATAAGGGGTTTTCGGTTGGGTAACGTGGAAAGGGATTAACATTTGAAATGTAAATAAAGCAAATATCTAATAAAAACAGATAAAATAAAAATTAAACAAAAAAGATTCCATCTTATACCTATCAGAATAGCTAAGATCAAAACCACAAATGACAGCTCATGTTGGCAAGAATGTGGTATAAGAAGAACATCCCTCCTTTGCTGGTAGCAGTGCAAAATTGGACAGGCAGTATGGAAATCAATGAGGAGGTTCCTCAGAAAAATGAAAATCAATATACTTCAAGACCCAGCTACACTATTCTTAGACATATACCTAAAGGATGCCCCATCCTACTACAAGGACTCTTGAACAACTATAGTCATAGCAGCTTTATTTATAATAATCAGAAATTGGAAATTGCCTATATGTCCTTCTACCAAAGAATAGATTAAAAATAAACTAATACAAGGAGTATTACTCAGCTGGTAAAAACAATGACACTATGAAATTAGCAGGCAAATGGACAGATATAGAAAAAAAATCATTCTGAGTAAGACAATTCAGAACCTGGAAGACAACAGGATATGTACTTACTTATAAGTGGATATCCGCTGGTAGGTAAAGGATAATCATGCTAAAATTTGCAGACACATATAAACTAAGTTATGATGACTTTTTTGTAGTATGCATAGAGCTCCATGGAAACGGGTAATAGAATAAACTTTGGGCATGTATTGGATTGTAGGTGGGAATGGGAACAGACAGGAAAGGTCAGGTGTTGGGGAAGAGTGCGAATACAGAAAAAGATTAATTGAATGGGGGTGGCTTTGGGAGGTGATGTGGAAACCGAGTACATTGAACCCCTGAAATTGAGGTATCCTATAATAAGGGATACAGAAACTGAACAAGCCATCTTCTGTAACCAGGAAAGGCTTCTTTCCAATGATGGATCTAAGACACCAACCCAGCTACAAAACTTCAACCTACAATTTGTCATGTCTGCAAGATGTGCTGAGGTAATGGTGGCACAAAACTTGTGGGAGTGGCCAACCAATGATTGCTTGAGGCCCATGCCAAGAGAGGAAGCCCATGCCTTGTTAGGAAATAGAAGCTGGATGGCCCACAGACCTAAGGTAGAATGAGGCATGACTGGTAAATAACTAAGTAAGCTAATGAAAAAAAGTTAATGAAATGATTTCTAATGACATTCTACTACATTCATAGATTGATGTGTAGCCCAATTGTCATCAGAGAGGCTTCATCCCACAATTGATGGGAGCAGATGCACAGACATACAAACGTTAGGCAAAGCTGAGGGAATTTCACTGAAGGCGCTGAGGAAGGATTGTAGTAGACAAAGAAGTTGAGGACACCAGGAAAACATGATGCACAGAATCAACTAAGCAGGGCTCATAGGTGTTCACAGAATCTGAAGGACAACAACAGGCCTACCTGCGTTGGTGCTAGGACCTCTTTCATATATGTTATGATTGTGTAGCTTGGGGATTCTTGTGGGATTTCTAATGTGGAACTGAGGTCTGTCTCTGACTCTTTTTGCCTGTTCTTAGGGACCTTTACCTCCTACTAGTTTGCTTTATCCAGCCTTAATATGAGGGTTTGTGCCTAGTCATCTTGTTACTTGCTTGGTTTGATATTCTTGGGGAAGGAGGTGGCCCTTTTCTGAAGGGAAACAAAAGAGGAGTATGTCCCAGGGACAAGGTTGCTGAAAGGAGAAGATGGAAAGAAAATGCAGTTGGGATGTACTGTACAAGAGAAACACACACACATACACACGCACGCACACGCACACACACACACACACACACACACACACACACACAAGAATTAGTGTACTTTTAGTTTTTCTGACCCATAATTGATTTTATTTTAAAACGAATGCATGCTTTGCCAAGTAAACCTGTGTTTATAAGTAAATATGCTCATAAGTATATATCCAGTGATCATTGTTTTGAGACGATTTTATATTATTTAAATTACCGAGAATGTCCACATATTAAAAATTCAGAATTAGTAAAGTTTGTTTCATGGAATTTATGTTTTGTTGTTTGGGGTCAAACTACATAAAAATGACTACATACAGGGTTAGATAGATGATTCTCTAGATTCATAGATTCTCTAGATTAGTAGAGTTAAACCAGTCTTAGCAAAAAGCTAATCTCATAATGAAGTGGACACAATTACCTAACTATACAACATATAAAATTGATCTAATTAATTCTCTCAAAAACACTTTTAACATAATAATCTAGGACAAAATCAAAGCAGTAGACAGTCTTTGAAATCTAAACACATGGGATACTTTCAATATAAGATACATTAACTCAACTTTGGAAAATTCAGAGGTATCAAGACATAGAAGGGTTGGGAAGCACAGTCAACAGTTTTTCGTAAACTAAGAGTAAGAGACAATCATATTCCCTGGCATCTCTTTATTTTTTCTGTGAGGGATGAAGTGAGACTATTTTCAAGTAATGCAAGACCTTTAAACCCTCATCTAGGACTAAAACTCAGTGCCTTCAAAGTCATTAAAAGACTCTAATTCATTTAAAATAGTTTGATCTTATATGTAAATAATCTGTAGATATTTGAAAGGCTTTTAACAAATATAAAGATTGTATTCTTAGTAAAAGTACCCCATTAGTCCTGATGAAATGATATTTCATGTAATTTTCTAGTGCAGTCTGCTTGACATGAATCATAAGATTAAATGGTAATAAATTCCCACTCTTTGCTGTGTATCTGATGATTTTCCTGGACTCTTGCCACTGTCTAATTAGAAAGAAGCCCTACTCTGAAAACTATTTGTACAAGATTGCTCAAAATCTTATTTCTGGATCCTGATATTATTCTATTCTGAGTGGCCATTGTCAATTACATGGCTGACATTTAAGACAAACTGAAAAAGCAGAACACACTCTGACATTTTCATAATATTGTGGGCAAGAGTAAAATGGAAGGAAACCATCAAAGATGGTCTCTTGAACAAGGAAGGTTCTTTTGGTAAATTTTAATTCTGAGACTTCTTCATGGGTTATGTTTTCAGAACACAGGAAAATAAATCATTTACAATCAGAGATAGGTTCATTTTATGGTTCTAGTCAGGAAAATACTTTTAATTCCTCTCTGTTTTCTTTAGACATTTGCTGAGTTATACAAAAATTAAACTATGATGGATGTAAATGGTGAAATAACTTATGATCTGAATTTAATTTCACACAAAAGAGGAAAATTACCTCCAGGAAGAAGAGTGTTTTAAACAACTTAATCTTTGCACAATAACAGATATACAGTTGGTTAAAATCTCATTAGTTTCCAGAACTGAGTGCTTACTCTTCTCTGTGCACATTCAGATTTAAAAGTATCATCGTTCTCCACCACAACTACTGCATATCTCTGTTGAAACAGGGCCATATTTTACATATGTCTAATCCTTTGAACAAATGACTAATTTGTATCCCTTTTAATGATCTTTGAAAGGTATATTTTTCATCCCATTAGGCCACAATATGGACTGTTGTTAGGACTCATATAAACAATTTGATTATGAATGATTTGGAATTTCACTTTGAAGAGACCGTATGTTTATTTATTCTCTTGAAATGGTTTTTTTATTTGGTTATTTAATGTATCCAGATATAAAACATGATAGGAGGAACAAGGGTGGTAACAAGCTGCCAACTAGTATTTTCCTCCATGTGAATGTCTCAAATGATAAAGAAATTCTAAAATGTTGTTGGAGCTTTTTATCCATCAAAAATTCCAATTAATATAAAATACCACAGGTCATTTTACATTTCCATTTTGTTCTGGATCAATAATATTTTAACACTATATCTGATTAAATTAAACTAAAATAATGACAAATTGAGAAATTTATTTATTAAATTGAAATTGAAATGGAGTATACCTACATATCAAGATAATTATACAAAAGAAGCACATTACCAGGAATATACATATTCTTTCTCTATCTTCCAAAGAGTATTTGTGTATTTTTAGCTTATGCTATAGTCTCCTATCAGATATAAGATACTCACCAGCTCCATTTTCTGATCATCTTATCTGCCCTTCCCATAACAACTGCCTCCTCTGCCTGCTTCAAATCACTACTCAAACTCTTCTTCCAATGCATCTTCTGATGACTTGACCTACCTCCATCTTAGCCTTAAAAGAACATCTTATAGTAAAGACAAACTAGGCTCATTCTTGTTTATCATTAAATCTCTGTTTCTCAAAGATTTGGCATGCATTAACTATAAATGACTCTATTCTGACTGTTGTAGGAAAGAGTAACTGTATCGTTTTTTTCAAAAGGTTATTGTGGCCAGCTGTTGTTATGACCACGTGTTGTTATGCCTACCTTACAACCACTTTGCAAACATGACTTTGTTTCAGAAAGTTGTAAAGACCATCTTGTAACTCTACCTTTGTTTCAAAATTAGTTATGATTACCTTGTTAAAATCACCTTGTATGTTATGTTTCTATAACCCTGACTATTTTTCCCACCAAATCCTCCATGCAGAAACCCCCTACCCCTGACCTATAAAAACCTTGTTTACTTCATGTCTAACACTGACTTCTCAAGCCCAGTCTTAATGGGAAGCAGCCTGTGTACACAAATTTAAAAAGCTTTTGTTAATACATTGCTTACTTTAACTAATTTGGTTGTGATGATTTGGGTTAGTGTTCTTTCTCCTCAAATCACTGGGATTAACACTGCGTTCATGGTTTCCAAAAGGATATCTTTATTGTTCGTTTTACCAATGAAGCACAAGCAATTTTTGAGAAGAGGCTCATTTCCTATTTCCTGCCTACACCCTCATCTGAGAATTGGTATAGATCAAGTGTTGATAAATTCTTGTTAAGGAAGGAAGGAATAAAGTACTTGAAACTGTTATAAATGACTAGCAGTGGACTCTATAAATTTTCCTTATATAATATTTTTAATACCACCTTTCAAATCTTAATGGAAAATTATCATACTTCATATATCCCTCAATTTAATCTCTTCTTTCTATCAAATATCATTCTTCTAAATCTCAAATATGATAGTATTGTTCCTGTTTCCTTATAGTTTTCATTTCTGGCTTCATTAGCAATGCAAATACCATTGATCTATGAAATTATCATAGTGCCCAATAAACATTTTCTTAATAGGTACAAATTTAACTATCATCCTCCTCTCCTCACTGAAGTATAACATTTTCTAATTTCAAACATCAAAAATGGATCCTATCTACTTCAATAAACCTATATACCCAGAGTTCTGTGTAAGAGGAATTCTTAGTTTTTGCTCTTTATAGCGATATATTCAATTGATTTTGTGTCAAAAAATTATGGTGAAGAAGTCTCTGTGAGCAAAATGACTGTTTCTTGGGAAAAATGAGATAAAAATATTTTAATAGATTTTTCTGTTTTACTTATATTCACTATTTAATGTGTTGTCACTCCATGACACAACTGAAAGAAACCTCTTATAGAATTAGTAAACCGTTTGTTGTAAACTTTATTTTTGTCCATATAAGGTGAGAAAAATAATATCTGGCAGATAGAATTACCATGATGAGTAACACAAATAGTATACACAATGTAGCACAAGACCTGCATCACGTAGGAGGAATGCCTTTTTGCAATGCTCTCTCACCAGTGCAATAGTATTTGTTTCCTGCTCAGGCAACACATTGGTTACTACTGTTCTCCATGTGATTCTGTTTTTGAGCTGAAGAACAGTTGCTTTCTGTGACATACCTTTCTTATGAAGAAATAAAGAAAAAGAAGCTTGGGGGAAAATATGAGACTCCCACAGTTTCTTCTTGGAACTCATACTCTCATTCCACTTGTTTCCTTGGCCAAAACAACTTCCAAGGCTAAGTTTGTTATCAGGTGGGGAAATACCTGCATCCACCTCCTCTAGGTCATATTATAGAATAAGTCACATAATAAGACAAAGGAATAGAAGAATTTGGCAAAGGAGTAAGATGTACTATCCTAGCTGTTTCAAGAAATTAGAATCAGGACTAAATAAAACACATACTTTGGGAAAACTTAGTGAAAAATAATTTAGGGGTTTCTGCATAATATAGGAACTGTCTTTGTTCTATTTAATTACTCCATTAGTATAACCTCAGGCCAAGTAGATATAAAAGTTGATTTAGGAACAAAGTGTGCATGGAGTCAGTGGTAGAGTAAGAAAAAACTCAAGTAGTAGTCAGATATGTGTTACTCCATCAAGGACAGTACCCAGCAAGAAATCACATCTTTGTCTGGTATTCTTGTATTACTCTTTAAAACACAGAACATGAAATCATCCACCATTCTTAGTCCATTAGGTGCAATCCACAAAGATCATCATGCAGTATCCTCATCAGCTGCCACCATCAGCATTAACCAGGAAGGTTGAAATGAAAGAACACTCAAAGACTCCACTCCTGCCTTCCCATATCAAAACTCAGAGACCCCGTTGAACACAGAGGTTCACCATTATTAGCAATTCTCAGATAAAAGCAATGCTACCAGATAAAGCTTAATGTTGAATTTAGCTATGAGTCAGGAATTTTCAGGTTTTGCTTTGTTTTTCTGAAACACCATTTCAGAAGAACAGCATTCCTGTTTACAGACCTAGAAACCTGACCATCTTGCTTAAGAAATACTAAGGGAAAGAAAAGCAGGCATCTCCACACAAACATTGGTACATTTGGACAAATGAATTTAAAAATAACACTTGTCTAAATCCACAGTGTTGTGCATGTCACTTATTTGTGTTTAATATTGTGTGACATTATACTATATAGAATTCCATTATGTATTTGCCCATGAATAATTTAATTTTTTAAAGTCTATAGTAATAACAGAGGTTGAACCTAGGATCTTATGCAAGGCAGAAAAGAGCTTGAATGTAGTACCTGAGAGCCTCAGAAATCAGTATATATGTATTTGCAAACTTGATCCTTGGGTTTACCTCTAAGTGGAACTGTTGGTCATGGACTAGGTAAATCCTTTTTCTAAATCAGAGATCCCAATTTATACCTCCAGTAGAAATGTACAAGAGTTCCAGACTTTAAAACTTCAACAGCATACAGTGATTTTTATCCTCATGATTTTACTTCATTCTAATGACTATGCAGAAATAACTTACTGAGCTTTCAATTTCTACTTCCCTGATCATTGTAGCAAGAAGTTCCATACGGTTACTGAACAAGCAGTTCTTTTGTGATATCTGTCCTTTTGTTCCCCATTCTAAGGACAGAAGTATCCATATTTTCGTCTTCTTCCTTCTTGGGCTTCGTTTGGTCTGTGAATTGTATCTTGCGTATTACAAGTTTCTGGGCTAACATCCACTTATCAGTGAGTGCATACCATGTGTGTCCTTTTGTGATTGGGTTATCTCACTCAGGATGATATTTTCTAGTTCCATCCATTGCCTATGATATCAACTTTTTTTTTTACGAGTTGTGCTTTTTGTATGACCTATATAAATTTTGGATCTTTGCAGTTCCACGAAGATGTACTGTCTTATAGTGATGCTATATAGACAAATAGATGACTTAAGTTTTAATGATGATCCTGTAAGAATTCCTAACGTTATATCCATGATTATTAAACTCTTTTATAGTGGAACTTCTATTAGGTCCTTTTCTGATAGTCAAAACTGCAATGAGAACTCTGCCAGTCTCCCAAGTGTCACCAGTTAATTGCTCTTAGATGGCAACCAGACTTTCTCCTACCCAGAGCACATTCCAAGAGGTTATAAAACAATTAACCAAAGGTCATTAAAAGGGAACTAATGATTTATTATAGGTGCTAGGACAGAAGATAAAATATTGACTGGGTTTATCTATATAAAACTTCACTTATAATTTAGTCATGGTGTTAAAATTTCTATGAACCTGTAGAGAAGACAAACGGTAGGTGTTTAGCTAGATAATTACTCCTAATGGATATGCATGTAAACATTCTCTGTTGTAAACTTCTATTTCAATTTATGGTTTGATTTTTGTGTGAACTTCTGATGAACTTTGTAACATGTGATCATGTATTTTGAAAGATGTATAAGTACTGAAGACAAAGGAGAGAAACATCTCTCATCTCATCTCTTCACTTTCTCTCTCTCTCTCTCTCTCTCTCTCTCTCTCTCTCTCTCTCTCTCTCTCTCTCTCTCTCTCTCTCTCTCTCTCTCCTTTTACCTTTCCCCTACTAGAAGAATTTTTCCCTTTCCCCGCTCAGGATCTTTCCTCTTTTCCCTCTTAGATAGCTTTCATAGGAAACTTTTTACTACTTAGTAATAAACTCATTAACCACTTCTCTAAGTGTCCCATTTTTCTCCCTGTGACTTCTGACTAGCAGGCTGAAAGTTAGAACCCAGAAGTTCCTGCAGAGACAGTACAAAGGCAATTTACCTAACCTTTAGCAGTTTGAGGAAGAGGTGCTAAATGCCAGAAACTGAAGTTTCTGGCCTCAGAGGATTATAGAAGACAGGTCAGCTACAGTAGTATAGTAAATTAGACTTAGATAAATAAACTTTATTATACAGCAACCCTAAATTTTCTGTAAGGCTTTGTCTTACCCCCAGAATTTTGTAAGACAGAGTCTTACCCCAGCCGATGCTCTTCACCCTCTGCTGCCTCAAGAAGAACCAAGAAGGAAGAAACACCTCTGCCAGGGCTGGCTCCCAGCAAAGAATGTTCAGCATTCTACTTCTTTCTTGGATAGAAAAGATCCAAGTTGGATACAGGATTTCAACAAGATAAATTCATAAGGATAATAAGCATGTTGTCTTTTGCTGTACTTAATCTTCTTTAAATTATCTATAGAACATTTACCAAAATTAGTTATACATATCATATGTGCATATTACAACAAATATTGATACCTCAAGAAAATAAAAAGAGAAAGCATGAATTGGTAGTATATACACGTAAAATACATCTCTGAGATCAATCACTCAAGCACACTCAAACCTAAATTAAAACAAAGACAATGTCCAAACTTTATATTAAAGATGTACATATGGCAAAAATGTCTGATAAAAGACACAATGGTATAGATGAATACTGTACATATGAATGAAAACTAACACAGCAACTCTGGAGGCAGTCTGTTGCTGCTGTTTATAAAACTGTGCACATTATATTATTGACCTAACATGTGCTTACCCAAAGGAGGTGACATTTTGTGACCCTACAAAACACTCTCACAAAGATGTTTATTCATGTTTGTTGTAAGATAGAAGCAAACAACTACTTCTTACTTCAGAAAATGAAAAATTGAACAGATATATCCAGGCAATGCAACTGTATAGAATGCCAAACACATATGAGCTATCAAACCATGAACATGCGTCAGACACACTCGAATGCATATTACAAAAGAAAATGCTGATCTGAAAAGCTTTCAGTTCCATGATTCCATCTATATGCCAGAGTGAAAGACAAAACTATGATCAGAGAGTTGTTAGGGGAAGGAAGAATGTGGAGGGAGAACAAAGAATAGGGTCAGTGCAACTATTCTGTATGACATTATTACATCTATGCCCAAAGATACAGAATGCATACCAAGGGTAAGCTCTAAAGTAAACGTGCACACTCCCTCTACTTTATGCTCAATATTGCTCAATGTGCAGATTCTACAAGCTATATCCAGGAATCATACAACTAGAAATCAGTGTTAAAATATAAATTTAAATGAAGCCTTGCAATTCAAGCTTCACTGTGAGAAGCATTGGAAAGGAAAACAAAGCATGACACTTTTTCATGGGGATTAGTGAAGCAGAAAATCCCAGCATTTAATCTTCAGATAATCCTAAAGCCTTTCCCTCCTCGGCAGATAAGATAGGAAAGGCTAATATCTGAAAGGTTGAATGACCTATGCAGTCATGTAGCTCGTACCTAGCTGAACCAAGACATGAGATCTTCCACAGGTGGTCCAGACAGCCTTTTCCTATTCAATAAATTCATGTGATAGTTGGAGAACACTTAACTACAATTATTTGCCTCTAAACTTTTCTGTACTTTGGTGTAGTTTAAAATAGTTTCTTAGAAGAAGAGATAATGAGACTAGAAATATGGCTAAATGGTTAGCTACATGAGCATGAGGAGCTGAGTTCATATCCCAGAACCCACGTGAATAAAGGAGAGTGACAACAGGACACCCACAATCCTCCTCAGGTCTTCTGTAACTTCTGGGAACATGTACATAGGCCCAAACCCACTTATATGGAGATCTACTATACACATGTATCTTACAGTCACACACACACACACACACACACACACACACACACACACACACACACACACACGAGAGAGAGAGAGAGAGAGAGACAGAGAGAGAGAGACAGAGAGAGAGAGACAGAGAGACAGAGAGACAGAGACAGAGAGGGAGAGAGACAGAGAGGGAGATGGAGACAGAGAGAAAGACAGGGAGAGAGTCAGAGACAGAGAGAAAGACAGGGAGAGAGTCAGAGACAGAGAGAAAGACAGGGAGAGAGTCAGAGACAGAGAGAAAGACATGGAAAGGGAGAGAGAATTACCATTCTCTAAATAGACAAAATATCATCAATATAAATTATCCACTGAATAGACTATTTTCTGAGTTAAAGTGTTTATAGTGCAAACTTAGATTTTTACTTTGTACTTAGATATATTTACAAAATATCTACACTCAAAATGATTGTAACATTCAAGAGCCATTGTCCCAAAAATAATTTTCCTAAGAAGAGTGATGAGGTAAAGATAAAGCAAATGACCAGGCTTCTGGAATATGTCTGTTTAATTAATTATGAGGTTTTTGTTTGACCCTGTTTTGTTCTGTTTTGGTTTTGCAAAGCTAGTGATTAAAGTTGGGAACTTAGTTCTGTGAAAAACATGCTTCTTCACTAAGGTCCATGGCAAGACAAATAAACTGGTATTTGTTGTAGTTTGGATTTTGTCTCTTCTTTTCATGGCAATAGAATCTATCACTGAGCTCCACTTCCCAGGCCTCTTTTCACTTTTTATTTTGAGATGAGATAGTTGCCCAGGTGGACTGAGAACTCACCAATGTCCATTCAGCATTCTGAGCCTGTATTAAAAGTCTGTGTGCAGAAGGTTTTGTCCTTAAAGTAGTGCTAACAGGAGGTGAGGCCTATGGGATGTCATTAGGTATACACCTTCAAAAAGGTGAAACCTGGGCTGTGGAACCTGTCTGTTGTTTTTCTCTGTAACTTTCAAGCCAAAGGTGAGCTCTCTTTTGCTGAATTATCCTTAATGTTGCCTCCTGGATCCCCTACCAGATTTCTACATGAAATGGATCCAACTTATTAGGTAATCCCATAACAATGAGCTAAAATAACCTTTTTCTCATCAACAGTAGAAAAGCAATGAAAGCTTTTATCACAGTGATGAAGAGTTAAGTCAATTTCTACTTCTTTCCAAAATCTGTAGGGTTTTGACTAAACCCTCCAGTTCAGATTAATTTTTTAAAGGTGTTGTTATTAAAGTTGACAGACATTATTCAGCCATCAGTATCAACTTCTTTTCTACTCACAAACAAAAATTAAAGCTAAAAACTAGAGCAATATATACAACATGATAAAAGTAATTAGCTCTAATTTCAGGATTTATATTTTGGTTGCCATTATGTATCTTCTAGAGTCTTTTAAAAATACAGAAGTTAAACACTACCTGATAACAGAAAGTCATCCTCAATGCACTTCCAGACTCCTCTGATAATTAATGCAAACATTCAAACAAACAAACAAAAGGTAATTTTATTTTAAATTTAAAACTGTCAAACACACAAATACCAACTTTGTTTCATGTTAAAAATATTTCAAAACTTGTGAAGTGTATCACTTTTATAATTTTTATAAATTTGAATTTCCTATAAACATTACTTATTTAAATCTAATCATCAATTTGACTTTATCAATCTTAAGCATCACATTTTTATAATGATCTATAAATGTGTCTCCCATAGAGAAGAACACAGCTAGCACATGAATAGTGTGGTCAATAACAAAATGATTTCATGAGAGGAGATGATTTTAATTTTTTAAAATACTTTTGTACCTCAAAATAATCTTTTGAAATTTATCAGCACTATTTTCTTGTGGAGTTTCACAATGACAGTTTCTTTTGTCACCTTCCATTAGAGGGACAACATTACATTTCTCCTCATGCTAAAAGTAGTCTTGACCTGTAGTTGCAATTGTTCATAAACCCTACAAATACATCTCTGTCAGTTTTATATGTTGGCAAACCTTAGAATGTAGATTCTGCTTTTTCTCTTTTTTTATATTACTTATTTATTTTTATTTATATGAGTACACTGTACTTGTCTTCAGACACACCAGAAAAGGACATTAGATCCTATTACAGATGATTGTGAGCCACCCTGTGGTTGCTGGGATTTGAACTCAGGACCTCTGGAAGAGCAGTCAGTGCTCTCAACTGCTGAGCCACCTCTCTAGCCAGAATGTAGATTCTGATCAAGTAGGTCTAGGATTGAGTGTAAAGAGATCTGTCTTTTAATAATAGCATTGTCCCAAAGACCAAAAATCAAACAGCAAAGAGACAATGATGAAGAGGACTAATACTAAAGTTTGACATAACTGACTCAAAACCCCACTGTTTATTATCTATGTGATCTTGCAATTCTCTGATTTCTAACTTTTCATGAGTAAAGGTCTCTGTTTACCTCAAGGCCCAGAGAGAGATCTAGAAGAGGCAGAAAGGTTATAGGATCTATAATGGTATATGTCAAAGGAAATAATGTCTTCCAGACACAGAACTGACACATATATGAACTCACAGAGACTTCAGTAACATGCACAAGACCTGCACAGGTTTAAGGCACATGGATTCCCAGTATGGAGAAGGGGCAAGTATACAGGGTCATGCTTCTCAGGGCACAAAGGGAAGGACCTAGATGAAATGCCCTACAGTGGGGAGAGGGAACTTTTAGAGCCCACCTCCAGTAGAAAGACGGAGTATCAAGTGAGGGGTGGGGTTGCTATCCGACAGCCAAAACTCTGACCCACAATTGTTCTGTCTGAAAGAACTGCAGAGATGGAAATGGAAAAGAGCCTGAGAAAAAGAAGGTCCAGAAACAGGCCCAAAGTGGGATCCAGCTCAAGGGGAGGCCCCAACGCCTAACACTATTATTGAGGCTATGAAGCACTCACAAAAAGGGACCTATTTTAACTGCCCTTCTGAAGACCCAACAAGCAGCTGAAAGAGTCAAATGCAGATATTTGTATCCAACCAATGGACAGAAGCTGCTGACTCCCGTGGTTGAATTAGGGAAGAGCTGGGAGAAGCTGAGAAGGAGGGAAACCCTGAAGGAGGACCAGCAGTCTCAATTAATCTGGATCCCAGAGATCTCTTAGACACTGAATCACCAACCAGGCAGCATATGCCAGCTGATATGAGGCCCTGAACACATATACATCAGAGAACTGCTGGATTCTAGGTTCAAGTCGGAGAAGATGCATGTAACCCTCAAGAGACCGGAGGCCTTCGGGAGTTTAGAGGTCTGATGGGGTGGGGGTAGGTTTGGAGGTGGGATCCAGACATTCTCCTGGAGACAGGGGTGCGGGTGCCAGGAGGAGGTATGGAATATGGAACAGTTGGAGGGTAGACCGGGAAGAAAATAAATTCTGGGTGTAGAAAAATAAATAAATAATAAAATTATTTTTAAAAAGAAGCTCTCTGAAACTGATATCCACTTGCAAAGGGAAAATCAGTTTTTTCTAATGGAGTCATGCTGGGTACATTAATCACACTTCAGGGCAGGCATCATTCCCTGGAGTAGTTAGTCAACAAACAAACAAACAAACAAAATCCATGTTTATTTGGGGAGGCATTTTGTTTTGTTTTATCATGTTTTGTCTTTTTTTCCTTGCTTTGATTTTTTATTAGATAGTTTCTTCATTTACATTTCAAGTGTTATCCCCTTCCTTCATTTCTCCTTCGAAAACCCCCTATACCATTCCCCCTCCCCCTGCTCACTAACCCACTCACTCATATTTCCCTGTCCTGGTATTCCCCTACACTAGGGCATCAAGCCTTCACAGGACCAAGGGCCTCTCAACTCTTTGATGTCCAACAAGACCATCCTCTGTTACATATGCAGCTGGAGCCATGGGTTCCTCCATGTGTACTCTTTGGTTGGTGGTTTAGTCCCTTGGAGCTCTGGGGGTACTGGAGTTGTTCCTCCTATGGGGCTGCAAACCTCATCAGCTCCTTTGGTCCTTTCTCTAGCTCCAACATTGGGAACCCTGTGCTCAGTCCATTGGCTGACTGTGAGCATTTGCTTCTGAATTCATGAAATTCTTAGGAAATGGGTGGAACTAGAAAATATCATCCAGAGTGAGGTAACCTAATCACAAAAGAAAACACATGGCATGCACTCACTGATAAATGGATATTAGCCCAGAAGCTCAGAATACCCAAGACACAAATTACAGACCACATGAAGCTCAAGAAGAAGGAAGACCAAAGTGTGGATACTTCAGACCTTCTTAGAAGAAGGATAAAAATACCCATTTGAGGAGATACAGAGACAAAGTGTGGAGCAGAGAATGAAGGAAAGCCCATTTAGAGACTGCCCCACCTGGGGATCCATCCCATATACAGTTACCATACCCAAATACTATTGTAGATGCCAACAAATGCTTGCTGACAGGAGCCTGATATAGCTGTCTCCTGAGAGGCTCAGCTTTGATTTTTATAAAGAGGAGGGCAAGAAGGTGTGGGAGCAGGGAAGTGGGAAGGATCTGGGAAGAGTTGTGTGTATTCATTATCAAAATAAAACTATGTCATTTGAAGAAAATCAAGTAAACATGATAGTACTGACCTCACATTTTTTTTAACATTTAGGGTTGTTTCAAACTTTATGTGTAATAGTTAGAACAATGTGATTTATACATTGCAATGCCCAATAGAGCTTAGCTCTTGCCTTACTGTTTATAAATAGAGTAGGATCTGATGAGCTTTCACATACAGTAGTTATAGAACCACCCATGCTCAGGTAACTCATTTCCCCAGGAAGGAATGAATGCTGTACAATGATATGAGACCTATCCTCTCATTTGGTACTGGCTAGCTAGCATTTTGTTGAGAACAGTAATATTAAGATCAATGGAGGAACATCTAACTGAGAATATGAGGCCCATAATCATGCATTTATACTTAACCAGTTCTATAATGTTTAAAATCTCTGTCAAGAATATTCACTATGTCAGTCTTGTACACAGCATGGCTATCATCACTTAGATTATTTTGGTTACCTTGTGATACTGGTCTTCTATTAGACATAATTATTAAATCTATAACCTTTTCTTTAGTAAAACAGGAGAGGTGACTTCCAGGATGCTGTGGCATCACTAGAAGAGGCTTTAGCTTTAAAAATGAATATCTTGCCTTTCCTTCTGTGTTTATCTACTAGCAGCAACCTGTTAGGTAGACAGTGCTCTCTTTCAGAAGCATTATCTCTTCAGTCAGCTGCTTCTTCTCTCTCTAGGATACCATTCATGCAGAACTTCCTTTAATATGGCAGATAAAATTGATTATTTATTTATACATATACACATTATTTATACAAAAATGCCTTTATCCACCCTATAAAATTCAAGTAAATCATCCTATTCTGATATAAGCTCAGTTCACTTGAAGCCTTCTGATGAGGAGGTCCCCTTCCCTTCTAAACAGATACCCTCCAAGAGAATCTGTCTAGTACAATAGCTGGCTGCAGAGACCAGAACTAGAAAGTAAAGAGTCTCTGATACTGTGGTGTCTTGATTAACTGAGTAAAAATAGGAATTCCACAGAAATAAAATGTAAAGACATGTGTGGTAAGTGAGGGCTAGGCAAAGAAAAGGCACAGATGTGTAACTACTCTCTCTTATACTTGGCTCATTCTTCCTTATGTTGCTTTTATACTCAACCCAAGATCACCAGGTAAATCTGTGTGGAAGCCACCCTCAGCCTTTTCAATGGATGATCATTTCATTTAGACTTATGGACTTTTAAAATGCTTTCAAGTGAGCATTTCAAGGCTCAGAGCCTGGGGAAATAAATAGAACTGTAGTTACTGGAGCATAGAATATAAATGTTCATCTAGGGAGGGATTGTTAGCTAGGGGATGTGATCCAGGAAATAGTGGTATCTGCTTTTACTAAGGGAAGCTGGACAATTAGGAAAAAATAACAAAAGCTCTTATTCAAAAATGAAATTAGCCATAGATTGTTGCTAATTAAAACATGCTTAAGTGAAATCTGCCTGTAGGAAGCAGAGCACTTGGCAGTTAAGTTCTAGCAGGGCCTTTTTGTTCTCACCTTGTAAAGCCACCTCTAGGGATGCTTTGAGGCTCCAAGTCATCCTGTAAAGTCATTACCATAAACAGATATAATGGAGAGCATATCTTATTATTTTAGGTAGATATTGGAACCATTTCACATTTAAAAATAAGATTAAAACAGACATGGAAAACTTGGGTATGTGCTTCAAATGAAATTTAATTCATTTAAAAGTATTTACAATATGCATATTCACCGCAGTGTTATGATAACCTAACCAAATGAAAAAAAGTTTGTGTATTAATTATACATGACCAAACCACACATCAGTCTTTAACTCCTCATGTGTGGATGTCATGTTCATCTGTATCTGATATCTTTTGGTGACCTTATAACTCCTCAAATGAAGTCAACAACACAATAAGCACATATAATTTTATAGGATTGCCCTGTAAAGAAGCCATACATGAGTCATTCATAAAATATAGCTTCATTTATCAACCTTTCTTAAAATAACCACAATATATATCTCTACACGTGGAGAGAAAAGAAAGATAACTGTATACTATATCATTTAGCAGGAACAGAAAGTAATTTCAGCATAAGAAAAGATGAGGTGTATGTGGTGTGTTGGTATGCTTATAACCCCAGTGCTTGGGTGGAGGAGTCATGAGGGTAAGGAATTCAAGACTAGCCCCAACCTAATGAATTTTAAGCTAGCCTAGGCTATGAACCATGTCTCACAAAACAATCTTCATAAATGACTTTATTTTTAAAAGTAAGTTATTGTTAGTGTAGAAAAACATACGTAATCATTGAAATAGTCTCATACATTATTTATTGTATACCAACATTGGCTTGCTTGTCATAGGATCGAGTAGAAATAAAGTTTTCTTCATTTTTTTCTATTTTTTCTGAATTTTTAGTGATTTATTTTAAAAATTAAACACAAAATTAATTAGAGAATAACATCCACCTTGATAATAATAACAACAATTAGTGATTACAAAATTAAAGATTATTAATGAATGAAAGCATTGTCTGTAAAATGTGAATATAGTATCTTGTCCTCCATACAAAGTAGTATAAATAATGTAAATACCCACATTACTTTTGGCATTAGGCCACAAGTTCAGAGAACACACACATACACATGCACATAACTTTGACCTCATTTCAGACTCAATTTTCTTTTTCCTTTACAGAGTCCTGCTATATAACCTAGAACTTAACTCATGGGACAACTCCCAAGGGTGTATTTTCCATTCAAAGATCTTGAACCAGAGAAGAACCTATGCTGTGAACCAGGTCTTGGATTCTCTGTAAGTGATCCTTTGTTAAAAGCGACTGACTGATCATGCAAGGAACCTTGTAGTACCAGAAAGTTTGACCTTTCCAAGGAAAGTACACACCAATTTGTTGTTCAATGACAAATAGCCCTAAAAACACACATACAGGTAGCACTATACAAACTTAACAGGACATGTGTATGTGTATATGTGTGTATGTGTATATGTATATATATATATATATATATATATATATATATATGTTATTACACATATCTATATTTGCTAAATATTGTTATTAGTGAAACAGAGGCCATCCATGAATTTATAGAAGAGCTAGGAGGAGCATATGAGAGGGTTTATAGGAAGGAGACGAAAGGGAAAAACTTTATAATTAAATTATAATTTTAATAATACTAATACTATTACTACTACTAATAAAGAATTCATATACCCGTGAACATGGTCATTTGTTGATAGGATGCAACTCTTGACTCTGAGAAAAATGTTTTCTCTTACCTTAATTCTAGAATTACAAACAAAAATCACTACTCATTGGATGAAACTTAGGAGGAACAAACAAAAGTAGTGATGGTAAAGTAGTGT
This sequence comes from Tokudaia tokunoshimensis, assembly GCA_036184795.1. Taxonomy (NCBI): domain Eukaryota; kingdom Metazoa; phylum Chordata; class Mammalia; order Rodentia; family Muridae; genus Tokudaia; species Tokudaia tokunoshimensis. The sequence goes on from BTHU01000011.1 coordinate 857,743, forward strand.
GGTGGTGCGCGCTGGTAGGATTTGCTGAAGGAGGCAGAGGCAGGAGGATCAAAAATTAAATATGTGTTCACAGGTTTCGTGACAGCATTGAAAATGAATGTGATTATATATTCATGTGAAGTTTTTATCTATTTGTGTATATGTGTACACATTTGTGTGTATGCATGTGGAAGTCAGAGGTCAATGACTTTCTCGATGCCTTTCTGTTTTCTGAGACAGAGTCTCAAATTGAATGTGGAGCTTATTGATTGACTAGATGGGCTGTCTAGCAAGCCCTAGGAATCTTCTCTCTACCTCCTTAACACTGGGATTACAGACCTATTCTAGCATGCCAGCCTATTAAGGGATCTGGCTGAGGTCCTTATATTTTCTTAGCAAGCACTTCATAGAGTGAGCCATCACATTATACCTTGGAAGATTCACTTCCATGCATATCTGTAAGATGGCAGCAGATATTCTATGTAGAAGGAAGTATACATTGTGAACTTAGTATTAATGAAAATAGAATTAACGTTTGGATTTAGAGATGTTAGAGTCAGATGACTCTTAAGATTAGCTGTAGAGATGTTCATGATACCACTGACATAATATTGATGAGTATTAAAGAAGGCTTGGTGAGTATAAAATAAACCCTTAGGGCGGTGCCTATGGCTAAATAAGTACTCATTAAATAATACGTACTATTACTCATTAAATCTTCAATATAATAGAAAACTTGCACAAAACATGTTTGATCCTTTAACTTCTTTTAATGTGTAAGAAAAGACTAATTTAATCAACAACACACGTCTAGCAAACACCTAGAAATTATATAGACAAAAGGAACACAAGGAAACAAAAAACATAAACTGCCTGTTTGCTTGCATGTCATAGTTATCAACAAATAAAAATTCTACTTTCCATTTCTCTTTGCTCTATTACTTTGCTGCATTGCCTCAGCCCTTGACCTGAGGGCACACACACACACACACACACACACACACACACACACACACAACTACACTGAAGTCTATGCTGCTGCTGTCTTGTTTTTGTCTGATCCAGGATTTGGGGATAAGCTACCTAACTTTCCCTCTTCCTTATTTCAATTATCCCCTCAAACCTTAATTTGTTATTGCTGACACACTCATTACCTTTGACTAAGATAAAAATCCACCTTTCCCCAAGAGAAGTCCAGAGAGTTTTAAAGAATTGAAGCAGCTTTCTTTTTTGTATTATCTTTATTCCAGTGCTCAAAGCCTAGAAGCCTCTTGCTGCCAAGGTCTTATGAGGAGATGAACAAGAACATTTCTAAATGTGGAAGAAAGATGTTCAAAGGTGGGAACTCATTTCATTGAGTATGCAAGGATCACCTCAGGCTTAGCAAAGATCCTGGCTGGATCAGCTTCCTTATCCCTTTTTAAATGAAAGAAAAATCATTGGGAGTACTCTAGTTCACATTTTTAAACTAAAAGTTTAGTTTTTGTGGACTGTGGAACTAAGATTCAAGTTTATGGCTTCATCTTGGTGGATATCTGCAAGGGATTCATATAAGGAGCATTCTATATAACTAACAAAACAGATGCACCGAAGACTAAGGGTAAAATTTCTGGACTTAAAAAAATGATTTAGACAGCTGATAATTTGACAAATATCTCCACTCCTACACATGTTCATGGCATGGAAGGATGCCCAGGCTATGGTCGGCCTAGACAAAGGTATCAGAGATACTTTGCTGTTACGCACTCAGCCCCAGGCTTGATAGTAACATCACCATTATGTTAGGATGTAATGTGTTCACAGCTATAGATAGACTCGACCTGGAACAGGGACAAAGAAAACCTGATGACATCACCTGTTCCACTTTGACAGACGTTTGGCTTACTGTTCTGTTGAAAAGTTAGTAACGGTTGAGATGGAGAAAGTCACTCTTCTATACTTTGGGAACATCCCCAGGTACTTAAAGGTATTTTTCTTACCATTGTAACAAAATACCTGATAGTAGAAAAGTTATAGGAAGGCAGAGTTATTCTGACCCATAGTTTCAGTCCATCACAGTGGGGAAAGCTTGGTAGAGTTTCTTAGCAGCTGAAGCATACAGAGGAAGTTCCCCTCATATTGTGGGATCGGAAAGGTGGTTGGAAATGTGTTGGGGCTATTACCCTTGAAACTATATTCAGACTTCGCTTTTGCCCACCATGGATCACACCAGAAAGTTCTACAACAAGCAGCATCACCAGCCTGAAACTGGTGTTCAAGCACAGGGGCATGTGGAGGAAATTTCACATTCAAATCATAACTTGTAAATGAGGGAAAGACATGTGCTCAGCCAGGTGCAACAAAAAATTACAGAGACAAGAAAACTCACACAATGCTGAGATCTTATAATTAGGTTCATGGGCAATTTAAATAAAATAATAGATCAAATGATGGACTAATAATGCATATTATGCTTGGTCAAAATACCTTAAGATGAAACCATGAAAACAATGGATTATGATTGTATTACAATATCCAGTAAGTGAAAATGTAAGATATAAAGTAGCATTTAAAAACTAGTTTCCATTATTTTAAAATAATTCAAGGAGAAAATCAAGATGAAATTTACACTTCATTTAATCTCTATATGTATTCTTGGATGTTTAATATTAATAGTAAAAGGAGTAATCTTTTTTAAATTTTTTTATTAGATATATTCTTTATTTACATTTCAAATGTTCCCTTTTCTGGTTTCACCACAAAAAAATCCCATAACCCATCTCCCCTCACCCTGTTCCCCAATCAACCCACTCCCACTTCCCTGTCCTGGTATTTCCCTACACTGCAGCATAGAGCCTTTCCAGGACTAAGGGCCTCTCTTCCCTTTGATGTCCAACAAGGCCATCCTCTGCTGCCTATATATCTGGAGCCATGGGTAACTCCATATATACTCTTTGGTTGATGGTTTTGTCCCTGGGAGCTCTGGTTGTACTGCGTGGCTCATATGGTTCTTCCTCCTATGGTGCTGCAAACCTCTTCAGCTCCTTGGGTCCTTGCTCTAGCTCCTCCATTGGGGACCCTGTGCTCAGTTCAACGGCTGGCTGAGAGTGTTCCCCTCTGTATTTGTCATGCACTAGCAGAGCCTCCCAGGTGACAGCTATATCAGACTCCAGTCAGCAAGCACTTGTGGGCATCCACAATAGTGTCTGGGTTTTGTAACTGTATATGGGATGAATCACAAGGAAGGGCAGTCTCTAGATGGGCTTTCCCTCAGACTCTGCCCCACGCTTTTTCTCTGTATCTCCTTCTGTGTGTATTTTGTTCACCCTTCTAAGAAGAACCAGAGTATCCATACTTTGTTCTTCCTTCTTCTTGAGCTTCATTTGATCTGTAAATTGTGTCTTGGTTATTCCAAGCTTCTGGGCTAATATCCACTTATCAGTTCGTGCTTACCATGTGTGTTCTTTTGTGATGAGTTACATCTCTCAGGATGATATTTTTCCAGTTCCACCAATTTGCCTAAGAATTTCATGAATTCAATGTTTTTAATAGCTGAGTAGTATTCAATAGTGTAAGTATACCACATTTTCTGTATCCATTCTTCCATTGATTACTTTGATTTCTGTTAATAACGTTCCTATGTTTGCCTTTACCATCTGGTTACCTCTGGTGTTAGTTGGTCCTGCTGTCACTGGCTGTTGGTTGGACCTCCTGTGAGACTGCAACGCTATTTCTGGCCCCCCTGGATTGCCAGGTTTCTCCTGGCACCGATTTCTGGGGCCTGCCCTGCTCCTGAGTGACTTTGGAGCCCTGATGTGCCTTGCCCCAAGAGATGTTATATTGGGGAGTCCTTGCACATCCAAAGGCTCAGCGTAGTGGATTCCCGGAGTAGATGTCACCAAAGGGAGGCTGTTAGGCTCCTGCCCTGTGCAGGGGTATGTGATCTCTCGGGGGGGGGGGGCGAGAGGGCATCCCTCTGCAGGGCAGAAGTCCTACAGCAGGGCTGGCGCATCGATTACTGCAGACCTGCCCAGCTCTTGGAGCAGGGTACACACAAGCTGCCTGAGACTGAAGCAATATTATGCCTGTCTGTCTCCGAGCCTGTCCCAACTACCTGGACACTGGAGCAAAGATGGCAGCGTGCACTCTGCAGTCTCTCAGCGGCGGTGCAGGTCACCCTGCAGGGGGGATGGCCCACAGCAGAGCTGGTGCCCAGACGACCACAGCGCTGTCCTGTTCTTGGGAGCAGATGGAAGCCCCAACAGGCTGTGTCCCAAGCGATGTTATATTGGGGAGAACCTGGGTACCTGTCTCCTCAGTGCGGTAGATCCCAGAACAGAGGTCGCCAAAGGGAAGTTGGTAGGCTCCCGCCCAGTGCGGGGTCCCTCTGCAAGGCAGAAGTCCCACAGCAGAGCTGGCGAGCTGGTTACTGCAGATCTGCCCAGCTCTTGGAGCAGTTTACAAACAAGCTGCCTGAGACTGAGGCAATATTATGCCTGTCTGTCCAAGAATATTCTTTTTAAAAAGTATGAAGTGTCTTTCCATGTCTTTTGTGATGACTCTTGATTGAAAGTCAATTTTAATCGATATTAGAATGACTACTCCAGCTTGTTTCCTAGGACCATTTGCTTGAAAAATTGTTTTCCAGACTTTTACTCTGAGGCACTGAGGTGTTTTTCCTGTATGCAGCAAAATGCTGGGTCTTGTTTATGCATCCAGTCTATTAATCTATGTCTTTTTATTGGGGAATTGAGTCCATTGATGTTTAGAGATATTAAGGAATAGTGATTGTAGCTTCTTGTTTTAATTTTTTTTGATATTATTTTTATGTTTGTTTGGTTATCTTCCTTTGGGTTTGTTGAAAGAAGATTACTATCTTGCTTTTTCTAGAGTGTAGTTGCCCTCCTTATATTTTCAATCTATTATCCTTTGTAGGACTGGATTTGTGGAAAGATATTGTGTAAATTTATTTTTATCATAGAATATCTTGGTTTCTCCATCTATAGTGATTGAGAGTTTTGCTTGGTATAGTAGTCTGGGCTGGCATTTGTGTTCTGTTAGGGTCTGTATGAGATCTGCCCTGGATCTTCTTGTTTTCAGGTCTCTGGTGAGAAGCCTTGTATAATTCTGATGTCTTCCTTTTTATGTTACATGGCCTTTTTCCCTTACTGCTTTTGATATACTTTCTTTGTTTAGTGTATTTGATATTTTTACTATTATGTGATGGGAGGAATTTCTGCTCTGGTCCAGTCTGTTTGGAGTCCTGAGGCTTCTTGTATGTTCCTGGGCATCTCTCTCTTTAGGTTAAAGAAGTTTTCTTCTATAGTTTTGTTGAAGATATTTACTGGCCCTTTAAGTTGGAAATCTTTGCTCTCTTCTATACCTATAATCCTTAAGTTTGCTCTTCTCGTTGTGTCCTGGATTTACTGGATGTTTTGGTTTACAAGCTTTTTGCATTTTGCATTTTCTTTGACTGTGGAGTCAATGCTTTCTATGGTATCTTCAATACCTGATATTCTTTCTTCTATCTCCTCTATTCTGTTGTTGATGTTTGCATCTATGATGACTACTGAATTCTTTCCAATGTTTTCTATCTCCCGAGTTGTCTCGCTTTGTGTTTTCTTTGTTGTTTCTACTTCCATTTTTAGATCCTGTATGGTTTTTTTTTCAGTTCCTTCATTTGTGTGTTTGTGTTTTTCTGTAATTCTTTAAAGGATTTTTGTGTTTTCTCTTTATGGTCTTCTACCTGTTGACCCATATTCTCCTGTATTTCTTTAAGGGAGTTATTTATTTCCTTCTTGAAGTCCTCTATCAGCATCATGAGATGTAATTTTAAATCCAGATCTTGTTTTTCTGGTGTGTTGGGGTATCCAGGACTTGCTGTTGTGGGAGAACTTGGTTCACATGGTGCCATGTTGCCTTGGTTTCTGTTGCTAATGTTCTTTTCTTTACCTTTTGCCAACTGATCATCTCTGGTGTTAGTTGGTCTTTCTGTCTCTTAATGTGGCTTTTCTGTCCTGTAAACCTCTATATCTGTGCTCCTGGGAGACCCATTCTCTCTGTGTATGCAGGTATGTAGGTACTCCTGAGAAACCAACTCTCTTGTGGTTGTATTTTGTTATGTAGCTCTGTGGCCCCGATTAGCTCTGGGTGCAGATGGAAATCGGAAGACCCTTGTCCCAGACTGTTCCTAGGCTCTTGTGTCCTCAGGGTTTCTGGCTGTTTCCTTTGAGCAGCAGGGGTGTTCCTACCTGTGCTGTCTGGCCTCTTTGCACTCCTGAGTGGTTAGCTACCTCCGTGCACCACTTGGATATGGAGGCTGTGGCAGAGGATGGTCTTGAACCAGAGACAGAAACCGGAAGGCTCCTGCCTGAGGGTTCCAGATATGATCCTCTGAGTATTAGGGGAGGTCCTACCTTTGCTCACTGGCCTCTCCGCACTCCTAGGTAGTCAGCTATCTCCCTGTGCCACCTGGATATGGTGCTCTGTGGTGGAGGAAGGTCCCAAATCAGAGAAGGAAACCAGAAGGCTCCCACCTGAGGGTTCTGGATGTGATCCTCTGAGAAGCGGGGGTGGTTATTTCTGTGCTGTCTGGTCTCTGCACTCCTGTGTGGTTAGCTACCTCCCTGTGCCACTTGGGTATGGTGCACTGTGGCAGAGGATGGTCCCAATCCAGAGACAGAAACCGGAAGTCTCAGGAGTAATCTTTTCAACACAGTTCTTTTATATACTTACATAAAAATTTTAAAGTACACAATTCATTAAAAAACAAATTCTGTTTATATTCTAGTCATTTTACTAAAGATGGATTTCAAAGATCACTGTACTTGTTTCCTGTCACTATCACAAGTTACTATAATCATTGTGACAAAGCAATACAAATATACTATCTTCAATTTTTCAAAGTAGAAGCATAAACTGGTTTCAGTGGAACAACTGGTCTCAGTTGAGGCAGCATTAGCACCTAGGAAAGCCTGTATTTGCTCTGGAAATCAAGGAGTGAATCTGGACGCTTATTTTATTTTATTAATTAATTGTGTGGTGAGTGAGTTTTCATAACCTCTCATCATGTGCAAAATACAGAGGCTTCCTGATGTCTTCTGTATCATGGTTCATCTTTCTCCTTCTAGATAGGGTCTGTCATTGAATATGGAACTAGACTAGCTGACAGCAAGCACTGCTATCCTCCTGTCCTCCCAACCCTGCAGCTCTTCATATGGGGAGTCAGGATTTAAACTGATGCTTCTACAGCAAAGATTCTTATCCACTGCTCTAGCCTTTGGTTTCTTGCCTTTAAAACTTGAAATTTCTGCGATCCTTAGCTCTTCTGTCTTCAAAGTCAGTAAGATATAGTTAAGATATTTTTGTGTTGTCATTACCTTTTCTCCTTTTATGCACACATAGACATTTGTGATTATATTTGGCTCTTTTAGTAGTTCAGTATAACCTCTTGATTGAAAATCACAGTTGTTCCCTGACATATAATCCAATACATTACAGATTCTAAAGAGTGGGACACAGCCATCTTTATTTGGCTATTATTCATTTTACCACAGTCATTAAGGGTTGAACTTTGATTAATTCATTGATTAATATAATCCTTTGCCTATAAATATAACAATGTACAAAGTATTGTCCTTACACCAAAGGAAGGCACACTCTACATATGATCAAAGATTCCCAAGAACAGTACAATTCCAGTAAACTTCTGAAAAGTACGAACCATTTTATGCTCAAAGGACTTCTTTGAATCACATGATCTTACATCCAACTGCTCTGATCCTACTGCTAGAGAAAGAGAACAGGGTTAGGTTTAGGGTTAGGGTTAGGGTCAGTCTAGACACAATCTATTAATTCAAAATTGATTATTTGGTCTAATTTTCCAATCAGTGTTTTCTACTAAATTTATTTTAGGTTTACTTTTCCTTCTTTGAGCTGCCAGGGAAGAATCTCTTATCTGTATTAGAAAACATAACCTGAAGATTTGTTAAATTCTCCCCCTTAGAGAAATACCTATATATAGCAGGACAAAGTAAAATCAAATTGCTGAGAGAATAAAAACATTTGTACCACTGTTGAGTGTGTGCACATGTGAATAAATGCATGATAGAAGGACTAAAGAGAATGACTGGAAGTTATTTATATCCATCTCCATTTATGTGTGTGATAAGTAACACAGATCATTTGCTTGTTTATGGTCACCTCAATTGGAATTCTTCACTTTCATTCTGAACTATAGTAGATGTTGTGTAATTCTGTATGTGCCCAAGATTATAATTAATGACAATTAAAAATACAACCTAGAAAGATATTTCCTTCATGCTACAATCAAATAACAATTTGTTAGTTGTCCAAACTGGGGCTTCCTATTAGTATAATCTGGTAACATCAAAGCTTCATGCATTTTATTATCTTTAATAACAGCCTCCTGTATGATTTCTATATGTATCAGGCACAGAATATCATTTCCCTTGCTGTAACCACTTTATGTCATACATATCAAACCCTTGGCTTCAATCAGAGTGTTAGAAGCATATGTATAAAGTATAAGGAGGTATAATAATAATAAGCCAAATTATATATCCAAGAATGTTGCCGAGAGATCCTGTTGACATCTTTTATTGCCATTGCAATAAGAAAATGAATACATGTTGAACAAGTAAGTATAAGTCCAGAAGGTAGCCTGTGAATTAATTTACAACACAATAAACTGCTAATACTGTTTCATGACCCATGAGTCGGTCTCTACTTCCGTTGTCTGAGGTTATGAGCCTATTGAAAATTATATTTAATTTGGACATGTCTTAAGATTTCTGAAAGTCCCAAGATTTCTGAAACATGCTCTAGCCAATGGTAAAGCACTAATAATACAGCTTAGTTTTTTATTAGAAACAAGTTACGGAATAGGTAATTATATAGCAATTTAAGTATATAAACACCAATTATTTATTATTTAATGTGTATATTTTAAATAGAATTATTTATTTTATCATAAAAAATTGTTCTTATTTTTCTTAGGATATTTAAAAAATATCAGGTTATATTCATGTGAGTATTCAAAACTTCAAATTTTAAAAATGAGAAGCAGAACTCTTCTTATAGGTAATACTGACACCTAAAACCATAGAGAACAGTGAAATCTCTTCTCCAAGAAAAGACTAGAGATTGACTTGTCTCTTCAGTCTGAAATTTTATGGTATTTCCAATTATCTAAATAAAAGAAAATCCCTATATATTTCAGGATATATAATCAAATATCCTGTGACTTACTCTATGTTTTCAATCTAAGAATCTTGTGCAGATATTTTAAAAAGAGACGATCAAAATGTGTCTACAAAGGTAGATTTCACAAGGTATTTCTAAAATTTCTGGCTATTTGGATAATTTATTAATTTAGTTCATAATCGCTATGATAATTAGAACTTCCCTATCTCAAAATATGTCCCTTCATAATTTGATGTGACACTGAAGTATCTACATTCATGCCATGTTCTCAAAATCAGTTACCTTTGACTGACATTAAGGGTGCTTTTACAATCAGTAAAACAAAACCATGGGCTCTTTTTCCATAAAATACTGGGAAGTGTGTATGATATATATGTTCCATGTTTAAGCATTTTTCATTCCTGGTGCATATTTTTTAATGTTGCGTGAATTCAAGTTAAGTATCTTTGATATAGGATATAAAAAAATCTTTATCACAAATTACTGTGCCCAAGAAATCATCTCACAGATCAGCAGACAGGAAAATATCCATGAAGACTCAAATCAGATATAAATGTTTGAACAATTAAAGAAAATGAAAGGGCAATTTCCTTAAACATGCACCTTTAGCATGCATGTCCAGATGCTTGATTTTCACCCTGGGAATCAGTTTTAAGATGCAGAATTCTAGTCCTACCTTAGTTTGGTCAACACTGGGTTCTATTCTAGTATGTGCCTTTACTGATTGTATGAATTTTTCTTTTTCTTCCTATACCTTATGATGAAATATAAAAATTGTCTTTGTACTTCCTCCAAAAATAAATATATGACTAGTCCTGACCTCCCTCACCTGTTCTCTTAATGCTCCAGGCAGTGATCACTATCTTCTTCAACACAATAGCTTGGGATTCTCATACTCATCAGATTACATGATCAGATAATGATGATGATGATGATGATGATGATGAGTGTATGTTCCATGCTGTACCTAATGCAACTTTACTGTTTGTATGAATCATTTGAGCTGTGTGAATGTGAAATGCCCTCCATAGATCCATGTGTTGGGACATTTGGTGTGTAGTGGGTGGTGCTGTTTGTGAAAGTTGTAAAAACCTTAAAAGTTGGATCTTGGATAGATGAAGTATGCCCGCAGGTGGTGTTATACCACCATTCACTTCCAGTTCTCTCTCTACTTCTAGATAGCCATTTAATATAATACCCCTACCTCATGTTCCTGCCACCATGCCATCTCGCCCATAATGGGCTGTATTCCCACAGAACTGCAAACCAAAACACACCTTTCCTCATTTGTGGTCTTTGTCACTAAGTGTATTTTATCATAGTAATAGTAAAGTACCTAAGGAAAGAGTGGGTGATTAACAACAACATAAAAGGAAGTTGAAGCATGATCAAAACTGTGACAAAGGGACACATATTTCCTAGCTAAGAAATGACATTTTGTTGATATGTCTTTACATGTAAGACTGTCCAGCTAGCACATTAGAACCTCTTTTATAAGAGCACTAATGTCATTTACAAGGAGTCTACTATTGTGACTTAACCACCTCAGAAAGGTTCATATCCTTGGACCTTCACCCGGGCAGTTGGATTTGAACACATGAGTTAGCTAGGACAGAGATAATCATTCCCAAGCACATCACTCAGTACAGAAATTAGCACACAATAGACTAGAAATTCATACTCCAATTACAAATACCTGGGGGAGATATAGGCTTTATTTCCACTAACAAGGTCCTGCATGTTGTTGAATATATCTTCCATAAGATGCATGCCTACTCTAGACTTTAGAATGCCAACTAATTGAGAATTGTCATTGAAGATGTAATTAGTTAAGGATATAGAGAAGAACAGGCCTGGATTTAGTGTGGTCTATAAATCCTATGACAGTGTCTGTACAATAAGAAGGAGAAAGAGCTTAGGAAAGAGATTTGTATCAAAATGGGCATGGGAAGCAACCCAGTAACAATAAAAATTTAAGAAAGAATTATTCTGCCATCCATCAAGGAACATCAGGAGCCAGCTCAAGCTAGAAAAAACAAAGGAAGAAGGTAGGGATTTTCATTTTACTTTGTAGGAAGATTGATTTCTTAATTTCAGATTCACCATCTCTAGAATTGTGAGACAACAAATTTCTGTTACTGCTATCAAATGTGTTTCTCCTTATTTCATCATCTCTAGGAATGGTTCATAGAAGTGAACTGGGGTAGACCAGAAGCAATCAACTGCAACTCAGAGGGAAGAAGGTACCTTGGAGACAGATAAATCTAGGAGACCATAAGCATAAGTTTCTGGGAAGGCATCTGAGGACAAGCAGGGCTCCTCCAGGATATTCTCTTCCTTGTTCTGGTCCCCATGTAGTCTTTGAACAATGTGCTCTAATACCACTGCTAGTCCAAAGTAGGTTAACTGCTCCCATGAACATGGGTATCACTTCTCAGTAGTGTCTCACGCTGTCTACAAAAACTACACTAAAAAAAAAATAGCTATGAAGCTGACACACCCTTAGGCAAACAGCTAATCAAATGCAGAGAGTGGGCAGGGAACATTCCTAAGTGCATTGTTGAATTGAACTAGTCATATTTTTGACTAAATAACGGAGAATGTATTCAGCCAGAATTATGCACAAAAGTTCAGTTTTATTAACAAAAAGAAATTATGTCCTAATTCAAAACTTGAGAAAATAGAGAGAGGAAACAATACAAAAACAGACATTAGCTTATGAGTGTACAAGAGAAAACAAAATATTACTAGTAAATAATACCATGGCTATTTCAGTAACCACATACTTCTGTTCTACAATTATCTCCAAGAAAATCCAAAGTGTTTTTTCTGGCAAAAAAAAAGGAAGAAACAACCTATTAGCTCAATTATTTTCTGTTTAGCAAACTATCATTACCCTGTATGTTTGTTGTTAGGAATAGAATATGCCTGACTATTCTTCGTTCAATATTCTCCTTGTGTTGATGTGTTTCTGTCTCTGTGTTTATGTCTGTCTCCCCTTTTTCTTTCCCATTCCCCTGACTCATTTTTCTACATATTAAATGAATCATGAGAAAAAAAATTCCCAGAAGATGTTAAAGTCCTGTGCAACATTTAAGCAATCCCTTAAGTCCCACCAGCTCAATCTAAAGTAGGGCAAACACTTCAGCACCATCCACTGCAGCCAGCTTGTGCCTGCTACACAATTCTGCAGAGCTCCTTAATAGAGGAGCATAGTACAGTCACTCAGAGAACTATAAGAGTCCTCGATAGCCAGAAAGCACAACACACCTAGCAGACTGGCCCAAAACTTGGCCCTTGCATCTTTAAAATACTTTTTGCAAAGACCAAGGCCTCAACCTTTATGAATTTTCTTCAGACAAAGTTTTCATCACTTAGAAATCTTACAGAAACTTTCTATCACTTGAGTCTGAAATTTTTGCAAAACATCTTTTGTTTTATCCTCTGGCTATCTCCCCTTCATTCTCCATTAGTTCTCCTTAGATAAGGTTTGATACCCCGTTCTAGAGCAGTCACCTAAGTTTACTATGTTCATTCTATCAAGGAATCTAGATTTGCTTCAATTATTGCTTTTTATTTGATTTTCCTTGCCCAATGTACACTAGACATCTATGACATTAGTTGTCATACATGTTTTTCTCTATTTAGTATCTCATATAGTAGTACACTAATAAACATATGTCTGGAAAGATGATGCATGAATGAAAGAATATGGATCTCCTTTCACCTAAATTCTATGTCCTTGAGGTGGTGGGCAAATCATGTACTTGCACTCTTGTAATTGCACCTTACAATTTCAGTATTGCTTTGAAGTTTGTAAAGAAATTTCACAAGAATTGTTTAATTTTAGCTACAACATCACCTTAGAGGAAAAGAAATACCAGTTAATAGAATGCTATTTAGAAAAAGAACAAAATTGAGGTGTCCAAATATCAAAAATGAAAAAACTGTCTAGGGTGACAGAAACAATAGGCGGTAGAGGACAAGTACATCACAGTGCCCAGCATCCTTCCCTCACCTTCTTTCCACCTTTGAAGTAAACATCATTAGGAATGTAAGCAGTTTGTGTAGGTTATACTCCCTATGGTGGAAAGACACAATACTAGTAGTATGATCCTGTTGTTTGTTTTACCCAAATTGAAAATAGACTTCTGCAGATAATGTTCACAAGGATCCTCCAGTAAGAAGCTGGAGTCACTATCGTTAGTGAGCCAGATAAGGGAAACATCAGCACACACTGTATCATTCACCATGCAAATTTATAATTCTTCCAAGATCTTACTTGCTAGTAAGCATGATTTGAAGACTGAAATTCTTCTAGACTTACTTCTTTATGTAATAAAATTATCTGGAAGAAAGTGTCTGGACAGGAGCATGAATTAGGTCTTGAGTTTTGTGGTTTTCTTCTATAATTGCAATAAACTATACTCAAGAGTATAAGTTCTGAGATTCTGTCTCCTCATCACAATTGAAATTCTTACTCACATTAACTAAACACAGCCTTCCTAAAGTATATCTAGAGGCAGCAACCTGAGAATCCTGAAGTATATTTAGAGGCAGCAGTCTGAGAAGCTTTTCAAGGTACCAGTGCAAATTTTTTTTCCAATCTCACATTCTCAAGACCTTTGGTTACTATCATACAATACAGACTTTTGAGCGGAAAACTGACAAAACTGTTAATGTGCTTGTCAAAGACTGCATAGGACCTTGGGATACTTGTTGTTTCATCTCTGGGACTACCTAAGACTTACAAGTCTGGCTGTTGCACTACACCAGACCATTTGGTATTATTTACCAGAACCCACATGGCATGAATATTATGAATAGTAATGAGGCTAAAATTATTTAAAATCTTAAATAGGAAGCAAATTCCCTCTTCCTTCCTCCAAATAAATAAATATTTATGGAAAAGCAAAGACTCCTCTATCTTGTTACATTCCCAGTGAAAGGGTATTTCATAAAGGAATGCATTACTCTCAACCCATAACAAACACTTGGTAAAATGCAGAGACTAGAAGTACATGTGCCTGAGTCACATGATCCCAGGGCAGAGGGGTGAAGGACAGGGATAGTCGTGAGCTCTCAGGCCTTCTATCTGGCTATGCAAGTCCAGGCTTGGAGCTAACTTTGAAGATGAGCAAGAAATAACAAGCAGGGGGTCAATGGGAGCAGTAATACAATCTAGGGGTCCAAAGATGAGAGCACAAGAACTAAGCTCACACACAGCATAGAACAGTAAAAGACAAGAAAAGCCAGCATATAAGCCAACATAAGCTACTTTAACCTATGGTCTGATAAATTTGTACTTCTCTCATGGAAGATCCAGATTAAATTACAGGCAGCTCAATCTCAAAACAATATCTAAATAGTTCACACAGAGGAAGGATTCTTTGGCTTTCTATTTAAGATATTGAATAATTTTATCCTCATTACCATTCATAATATTCATGCCATGTGGTTTTGGGTAAATAATACCAAATGGTCTGGCATAGTGCAGCAGCGAGACTTGTAAGGCATTAGTAGTCCCAGAGATGAAATATATTGGAGATGTTATCTCCTATATGTAGATAGGTCTCTCAAATTACTAACCTGATTTTCAGTAAATAGAGCAGCTGTCTCTTCTCTGTGTGTGTGCGTATTTATGTGTGTGTTTGCATGTGCTTTATATGTGTACCTATTGATTAAATCTATGGTCTTGTATATTCTAGGTGAGCATACTCTACGAAGCCACATTCCCAGTTCCTTTCTTTAAAAACTATTTTAAATATACTTTTATTTTAAAAATAGGCCTTCACTAAGATGCTCAGAAAGGCCTTCAAGTTGCTCTATAGTCAGACAGGTCTTGAACTTGGGATCCTTCTGTTTCAAACTGCCAAGAAGCTGTGATTAACAAACATGTACCACCTAGGTAATAGTTGTCATATTAATACACCGTTTTCATATTGTATGTGCTTTTTTTCATACACCTGTCAGCAGACAGGATGATATAATTTGAAATATAGAAAGGAAGAAGAGGAGCTAATTAATCTTGTTGTTTGCTGATGGATTTGGACAGTTATAGCCTGAGTGACTGTACTGGCTGTTTTTGTGTGTCAAGTTGACACAACCTGGAGTTATCACAGAGAAAGGAGCTTCAGTTGAGGAAATGCCTCCATGACATTCAGCTGTGAGGCATTTTCTTAATTAGTGGTCAACATGGGAGGGCCCATAATAGGTGGTGCCATCCCTGGTCTGGTAGTCTTGGGTTGTATAAGAAAGCAAGCTGAGCAAGCCAGGGGAAGCAAGCCAGTAACTAACATCCCTCCATGGCCTCTGCATCAGCTCCTGCTTCCTGACCTGCTTGAGTTCCAGTCCTGACATCCTTTGCTGATGAACATCAATGTGAATGTGTAAGCTGAGTACACCCTTTCCTCCCGAACTTGCTTCTTAGTCATAATGTTTGTGTGACAATAGAAACCCTGACTAAAATAGTGACCTTGGTATTTTAACAGTGATGTAATAAATGAGAATATTGGAGTTTCAATGCCAACATTAAAACTAAACCAAAATGTGAACTTTTCTTAATAGCAAGACCCTAAGAGAATTTAACAGATCCCTAGATAGTATGAGAATATGTTCTCTTATACTCCAAACTTGATATTTCTGATTCATCTTCAAAGGTCTAATCCTGAACTAGCTAGACAGAGGGAATGAACACACACATACAACACAGAGAGGGGGGAGGGGGGAAGAGGCAGAGACAGAGAGAAACAGAGACAGAGAGAGAGGAGGTTAAGAGGAGAGTAGTGAGAAGTGAGGGAGGAAGAGAGAGGAGTAGAGATGGAAATGACAGAGAGATTTGTATAGTGAGCTTTACTTTCTTTGTCTCCAATCCATTAGAACATAGGTCATATTCTCTCTTTTATCTGATGTCAGATGGAAGTTGGATTTCTGCTTTTTCCTTGTTTGTTTGTTGTTTATTTGGTTTTATGTGTATGTCTTTATTTTGTGTGTTTGACTTGGGAAAATTGCTTTTGTGCAGAGGTCACAGGACAACCTGCTGTAGTAACATCTCTTTGCACCTGGAACTATTGGCCATTGATGGCTGCTTGGGAAGTGTTAGATTTCTTCAGTGATGCAACCACTGAGAGGCTAGCCATGCTCTGGCAGATGGTCTCCAATCAGGCAGACTGGACTATTTAAAAAGATAGGGAGCCAGAACATGATGTCTGGTGGAAAAAATGATCAGGATAGTAAGAGATGGCATGAGATGTGTGCATGAATATTAAATAAAATATTAAAAATTCCACAATTTCCTTCAAAACTTGTGTTTATCATTTACCACTTGTTATATATCACAAAAGTCCAACCCAGGGCATTGCAATTTGTCTTATAGAGGTCTAAACAGGAATTATTTCAGAATTTATAAGCCATATGATTTCTGTGCCAACTACTGAAGCTTCCCTTTATAGTAAGGAGGTAGTAGCTATATGTAAACAAGACAATGACTCTTTTCAATAAACCTTTCTTGACAAAGCAGAATCTCAACCCACTAGATCTCACTGCCTCACCCCTGGCTTAGGAATAAATAAAAGTCGGATAATCAATAAATGCTAGATTTATTTGATTTGCAAGCAAAAAAAAAAAAAAACCCTGAACATATAATTCAGCTGCTGCGCGTGCTATAGACTACATAGTCTATTGAATTTTGAATTCATTTTGCAAACCCAACACAATGACTGGGCTATTAATTTTTAATAACATTGTGTGTATCCAAGAAGGGAATCAGAGTCCTGACCAGCTGGATGACCTAAAGCTTAGACAACGAGATGACACTCTGCCCCATTGATTTTCTATTAAAAAGAACCTATACTGAGGCTGGAATGTCCTCAAGAGCATGACTAATAATAAGATGAGATTTTACCCACTGAAAACAGCTAGCTTTGCCCATTTATACTAAATAAAATATAGAAAACAACTTCCAGAGAACCACAATCAAGACCCCATTATGATTTTAGTGTTTTCCTACAAATAAATATATAAATACAGTAACAGAGTGCTCCTGGCTGTTGCATGTTTCATTTTAAGCTTGCTTAAAGAAATTGGAATTGGATTACTGTCCAATTTTCTATTTCCATTTCAAATAAGCTTTGACAATATTTGCTACAGTCTTCCTTAAAAAAATTTCTTAGCCAGAGAATTTCACAAGTTTTCTATTTACCACATGAAAATGATTTGAAATGCAATAGAAATATCTATTTATTCAGATCAATTTCTATTTTTGGTACAAAATATTCTGTCACCATAGATAAAACATTTAAACAAGATTAATGACTGGAACTTTTACAGAAA
Source organism: Tokudaia tokunoshimensis (assembly GCA_036184795.1). Lineage (NCBI taxonomy): Eukaryota > Metazoa > Chordata > Mammalia > Rodentia > Muridae > Tokudaia > Tokudaia tokunoshimensis. The sequence continues at coordinate 875,257 of BTHU01000011.1, forward strand.
TAAATGTCCAGTGTGTTTTACTTGCTAGTGGTACAATTTTAAAGGATGTAAATTAAGAAAACCTCAGGCAATTAAAATTGCTATGTTTGATATTTATCTAGTAAAGTATTTGTGATGGTTAATACTCATTGTCCAGTTGACTAAGAATCATCTGAGAGATTGGTGAACCAAACTCATCAATCTGTTTGTGAAGGTGTTTCCAAGAAAAAGAAAAGGAAACTTTACATGAATGTAAATAAAAAAAAAACTTAGAAAATAAAATTTAAAAAAAAAAGATGCGAAGTCATACAGAAAAAAAAAAAAGAAAAGGAAAGTTACGTCCTAAATATCACCCATTCTGTGGGCTGAGCTGATAATAAAAGGGAGAAAGAATAAAACTGGTTTAACTCTGGTGTTCACTTTTCCTGCTTTGTGAATGCTGTGAACTGCATGGCTCTGCTGTGATATCTCTCTATGATGGCTGGAGCTCTTATCATAAACTCCTCCCCCTTAAGTTTTCTATTCAGCATTTCTGTCACAGATACCTATTACAATGTTTTATGCTATATTTGAAAGTATGCTTCCTAATATCTTCTTATCCTTTCTGTTGTTTAATAGAGGGGAAGGCAAGATAAAAAAATAAGGGATGAAGAATATAAATAATTTTCATCTGGGAAGAGTGTCCCTGAATAAACATTCTATCTTGTATTCAACATAGATCTTTTCTTATTTTTTCAGCATTTTGTTTTCAAGGACATACATTATGCCTTCATTTTAATAAATGACACTTTATAATATGACTGAGAGACCCAATTATGGATTTGTCAGACTTTTCAAGTGGACTACCATTTCTGGGCACATTCGCCTGGGTCCATTTTTCTGAGATTAGACAGCATCCCAAAAGAAATTCACATACTTTTTGAAAAAATAGGGAGGGGAGAAGCCTGACCACATCTTCTACAGTTTTTATTAGGTCTTAATCTTTTCCTTTTTGGTGTATCCTTAATCATGTTACAGTATATAACAATTATATTCCCAAAGTTTCATTAAATATAGAATACATGCATAGCTTAAAGCTTGCTAATGAGTTCTTCTGGGTTCAGAGAAAGAAATAATAAGTAGGTTTCTTTCTGTCTTGATACCACAGAATATATCACTACATGGTAACAGAGCACATAAACACAAAGTAGTATCACAAGTTCAGTGTGCTCAGCATTGCGCAGAAATTTCCCAGGTAGTCCACAGTTGGATTATCGTCATCATTGTCATCATGTTCCTTACAAGAGTCCAGATTTTGCTTTCTGAACTTAGTTACCACTCCCCTTTCATTTCCTATCCATTGGTGAACACTGATAATATTAAATACAGAACTATTTCTCCAGGTAAAGCAGCGATAAGAAGTTTGTTTGTCAGAACTGTTTCTTCTTTATCCTTAACTATAGTTCATTGAGACTAGATTTGAAATGGCAACATTTAGTGCCTGCCAGTACAGTGTCCTTGAGCACTTACTTGCACAACAGTGTTTCAGGGCACTCAAATGGAATAAACTTGGCCCTATTTGCTCTCTTTAAAAATTATGGTAGAAACACAACTGAGCCTTTGTCACTTGACACTCAGTGAACTCCCTACTGCAGTTAACTTACAGAATTATAATTAAGCAACAGAGTAAATATAATCAAAGACACTACATGTGGTATGCTGCTTAATTGAAAATGTTTGGAGGATTTCTAATATTGTAACTTTCTGTTTTAAATAAATAACACATCTATAAACATGGATTTTCAAAGGAACGATTCAATGGTCTCCAAGCCACATGACATACAAATTGCATAGTTTTTTAAAGCAATTTTCATGTATGCTACTCTGATAAATGAAGCAAGAAAATTTGAAACTGTGGTTTTCTGATAAAGGAGAGATAAATTGGAACTTCAATTGAAAAAAATCTACAGATGGTGAAAATGTGACATGCTATTATTCTTTGAAATGTGTTCCTTTGGTAGGGAAATTGAAAAACACTTGACTAATTCATTAATTAAAGCATACTAATTGATAAAAATGAGGATACCACATCCATTTTCTAGATGATAAAATATGAAATAAAATAACTGTTTTTCCAGGTGCAAGAACAAATCCTCTTTTGCAACCCAGAACTCGTTGTTGTATGAGTTTTGGTACATGTAAGAAGGAATATCAAAAAAAAAAAATAACCGTTTTTCACTTATCATTGTTTTCTTACATTTTGCACCATTTCACATAGAGGTATGTGTGTATGAATGTCCAAGGAACTAACACATAGGAAAAATTTAGCAATTCTACTGAACGAGAACCAAAGAACAAGGAATCCAGGCAGAATGCACAAGGGACAGAGATAAAAGGACAATGTGCTTATGACGACCAAAGACAGCAGACACTACAGCAGACACTACAGACACACTGTGAATAGTAATGCCCACAGATAGATAATTTATTTTGATGGTTATAGAAGACAATACAAGGAATTTGATAAATAGTGGAAGTTTATAAAAAAAAACAGCAAAATGTATAAGAAAGAGCTTTCTAAATTACCTCTATGGGTGGGCAAGAAGATCCTTTCTAGTGTTCCCAGTAGGAAAGCTGATTAGAGCAATTTTTCTAAAGAATATAAATTGTTTGGCCATATTTTTACTCAAAGGACTTAAACTATTTTCATTCTTTATCCCATATCTAAGAAGTAGAGCTAAGGATTTATGCTCACATTCTGCTCCAAGAGTGCAATTTGTGGCATCAGATTGAATAAACAGCCACAATATTTATAAAAACAATTATTTTGATACAACTGAAAATCATGTGCAACTGTGTAAACAGACAATAATTTTCAAGATTATCATTATAACAAGAAAACCATTTAGTGTGCATTGTTTAGCAAGTTATCATGATAAAAAATTAAGCTATTTTAAACAGTAGCTCTGGAGTTCAGAGCACTTCATTAAGAGGTTACATGACACCCTCAGGCCTGGAATTTAGCATATAAACAAGCAAACTATATATATTTTTGTTACATAAAATAAACACTTCAAGATAGATAAACCCCTATCCAAACTAACTAAAGGGCTGAGAGGCGGTATCTAAATTAACAAAATCAGAAATGAAAAGGGAGACATAACAACAGAAACAGGAAATTAAAAGAATCATCAGATCCTATTTTAAAAGCCTATACTCAGCCGGGCGGTGGTGGCGCACGCCTTTAATCCCAGCACTTGGGAGGCAGAGGCAGGCGGATTTCTGAGTTCGAGGCCAGCCTGGTCTACAAAGTGAGTTCCAGGACAGCCAGGGCTACACAGAGAAACCCTGTCTCGAAAAACCAAAAAAAAAAAAAAAAAAAAAAAAGCCTATACTCAACAAAACTGAAAAATATAGATGAAATGGATAGTTTTATAGATATATACCACATACCAAAGTTAAATCAAAAGCAGGTAAACTATCTAAACAAGCCCATATCACACAAGGAAATAGAAGAAGTCATTAAAATCCTTCCAACAACAACAACAACAAAAAGCCCACGGCCAGATGGATTCAGTGCGGAATTCTACCAGACCTTCAGAGAAGACTTGATACCGATTTTCCTCAACTATTCCATAAAATAGAAAGAGAAGGAACACTACCTAACTCATTCTGTGAAGCCACAATTACTCTGATACCTAACCACACAAGGACCCAACCAAAAAAAAGAACTTCAAACCAATCTCATTTATGAATATTGATGCAAAAATACTCAATAAAATTCTTGCAAACCGAATTCAAGAACACATCAAAACCATCATTCATGATCAAGTAGGCTTCTTCCCAGAGATGCAAGGTTGGTTTAATAAACAAAAATCCATTAACATAATCCACTTATATAAACAAATGCAAAGAAAAAGAATCACATGATCATCTCCTTAGATACAAATAAAAGCATTTGACAAAATACAACACCCCTTCATGTTAAAAGTATTGGAAAGATCAGAAATTCACGGTTCATACCTAAACATAATAAAACAATTTTCTGCAAACCAACAGGCAATATCAAATTAAATGGAGACATACTTAAAACAACCCCACTGAAATCGAGGATAAGACAAGGATGCCCATTCTCCTCACATCTTTTCAATATAGTACTTGAAGTGCTAGCTAGAACAATAAGACAACAAAAAGAGATCAAGGGGATTCAAATTGGAAAAGAAGAAATAAAGGTATCATTATTTGCAGATGATATAATAGTATACATAAGTGACCCCAAAAATTCTACCAGAGAACTTCTCCAGCTGATAAACAACTTCAGCATTGTGGCCAGATATAAAATTAACTCAAATAAATTAGTAGCCTTTCTTTATACAAATGATAAACAGGCTGAGAAAGAAATTAGGGAAACAACTCCCTTCACAATAGCAACAAATAATATAAAACATCTTGGGCTAACTCTAACCAAACAAGTGAAAGACCTATATGACATTCAAGTCTCTCAAGAAAGAAATCAAAGAATATATCAGAAAATGGAGAGATTAAATGGGAGCATGCTCATGGGTTGGCAGAATTAACATAGTAAAAATGGCCATCCTACCAAAAGCAATCTATAGATTCAATGCAATGCCCATCAAAATCGCAACACAATTCTTCAAAGACATGGAAAGAACAATTCTCAAATTCATCAAAAAACCCAGAATAGTGAAAACAATTCTTAGCAATAAGAGAACAGCTAGGTCCCATTTGTCTATTCTTGATCTTAGAGTATAAGCTATTGGAGTTCTGTTCAGGAAATTCTCCCCTGTACCCATATGTTCAAGGTTCTTCCCTAGTTTCCCTTCTATTAGTTTCAGTGTGTCTGGTTTTATGTGGAGATCTTTGATCCACTTAGAATTGAGCTTAGTGCAAGGAGATAAGGATGGGTCAATTTGCATTCTTCTGCATGTTGACCTCCAGCTGAGCCAGCACCATTTGTTGAAAAGGCTATCTTTTTTCCACTGGATGGTTTTAGCTCCTTTGTCAAAGATCAAGTGACCATAGGAGTGTGGATTCATTTCTGGGTCTTCAATTCTGTTCCATTGATCTACATGTCTGTTACTGTACCAATACCATGCAGTTTTTAACACTATTGCTCTGTAGTACAGCTTGAGGTCCGGGATACTGATTCCCCCAGAGGTTCTTTTACTCTTGAGAATAGTTTTAGCTATTCTGGGTTTTCTGTTATTCCAGATGAATTTTTGAATTGCTCTTTCTAACTCTATGAAGAATTGAGTTGGGATTTTGATGGGGATTGCATTGAATCTGTGTATTACTTTTGGTAAGATGCTCATTTTTACTATATTAATCCTGCCAATCCATGAGCATGGCAGATTTTTCCATCTTCTGAGGTCTTCTTCAATTTCTTTCTTCAGAGACTTGAAGTTCTTGTCATACAGATCTTTTACTTGTTTGGTTAGAGTCACAAGGGAAGAACCTTGAACATATGGGCACAGGGGAGAATTTCCTGAACAGAACTCCAATAGCTTATACTCTAAGATCAAGAATAGACAAATGGGACCTCATTAAATTACAAAGTTTTTGCAAAGCAAAAGACACCGTCAAAAAGACAAAGCAGCAACCAACTAACTGGGAAATGATCTTTACCAACCTTACATCCGACAGAGGGCTAATATCCAAGATATACAAAGAACTCAAGAAGTTAAACTCCAGAGAGGCAAGTAACCCTATTAAAAAATGGGGTACAGAGCTCCACAAAGAGTTCTCACCTGAAGAATATCTAATGGCTGAGAAGCACCTAAAGAGATGTTCATCATCCTTAGTCATTAGGGAAATGCAAATCAAAACAACCCTGAGATTCCATCTCACACCAGTCAGGATGGCTAAGATCAAAAACACAGGAGACAGCAGTTGTTGGCGAGGATGTGGAGAAAGAGGAACACTCCTCCACTGCTGGTGGAATTGCAGGCTGGTACAACCACTCTGGAAAGCAGTCTGGCGGCTCCTCAGAAAACTGGGCATGACACTTCCGGAGGATCCGGCTATACCACTCCTGGGCATATACCCAGAGACTTTACCTGCATGCAATAAGGACACATGCTCCACTATATTCATAGCAGCCTTATTTATAATAGCCAGAAGCTGGAAAGAACCCAGATGTCCCTCAACGGAGGAATGGATTCAGAAGATGTGGTATATTTACACAATGGAATACTACTCTGCAATTAAAAACAATGAATTCACGAAATTCCTAGGCAAATGGTCAGAACTTGAAAATATCATCCTTAGTGAGGTAACCCAATCACAAAAGATCACACATGGTATGAAGTCACTGATAAGGGGATATTGACCCAGAATCTCAGAATACCCTAGACACAATCAGCATATCAATAGATTTCTAAAAAGATGGAAGGAGAGACCCCTGGTCCTGGAAAGACTGGATGTAGGGGAACGCCAGGACAGAGTAATGAGAGGGGGTTGAACAGAGAAAAGAGGGAGGGAAGGGGGCTTATGGGACTTTCGGGGAGGGAGGAAACGGGAAAGGGGAAGTGATTTGGAATGTAAATTAAAAAAATAAAATTAAATTAAATTAAAAAAAAAAAAAGAGAACAGCTAGGAGAATCACCATCCCTGACCTCAAGCTTTACTACAGAGCAATAGTGATAAAAAAAAAACAAACTGCAAGGTATTGGTACAGAAACAGACACATTGATCAGTGGAGTAGAATTGAAGACCCAGAAACAAAACCACATACTTACAGACACTTGACCTTTGACAAAGAAGCCAAATGTATACAATGGAAAAAAAAGCATCTTCAATAAATGGTGCTGGTCTAACTGGCTGTCTGTATGTAGAAAAATGAAAATAGACCCATATTTGTCACCTTGTACAAAGCTCATGTCCAAGTGGAACAAAGACCTCAACATAGAACTAGATACACTGAATCTAATAGAAGAAAAAGTGGGAAAGAGCCTTGAACTCACTGACACAGGGGGATATTTCCTAAACAGAACTCCAATGGCTCATGCTCTAAGATCAAGAATTGATAAATGGGACCTCATGAGACTGGAAAGCTTCTGTAAAGCAAAGGACATAGTCAATAAGACAAATCGGCAGCCCACAGATTGGGAAAAAAATCTTTACTAACCCCACATCCGATAGAGATAGAGGGCTAATATCCAAAATATATAGAATGTAAGAAGCTAATCACCAAAAACAAAACAACCCCATCAAAAAATGAGGTATATAACTAAACTGAGATTTCACAACTGAGGAATCTCGAATGGCTGAGAAGCACCTAAAAAAATGTTCAAAGTCCTTAGTTATCAGAGAAATGCAAATCAAAACGACCCTGAGATTCCACCTTACACCAATCAAAATTGCTAAGATCAAAACCTCAGGTGACAACACGTGTTGGAGAGGATGTGGAGAAAGAGGAATACTCCTCCACGGTTTGCTGGATTGCAAACTGGTACAACCACTCTGGAAATCAATCTGGAGGTGCCTCAGAAAATTGGAAATAGATCTACCTGAAGACCCAGCTATACCACTCTTGGAAATATACCCAAGAGATGCCCCACCATGCCACAGGAGCACATGTTCTACAATGTTCATAGAGGCCTTGTTTGTGATAGCCAGAAGCTGGAAACAACTTAGATGTCCCACGACAAAAGAATGAGTACAGAAAATGTGGTTCATTTGCACAATGGAATACTACTCAGCTATTAAAAATGAGGACAGCCTAAGTTTTGCAGGCAAATGGATGGAACTAGAAAATATCATCCTGAGTGAAGTAACTCAGACCCAAGAGGACATGCATCATATGTACTCACTAATAAGTGGATATTAGCCACTTAACAAAAAGGTCAACAAACTGAAAGTGCCCAAGTGAGGATGCCTCATTCCCACATGGGAGGGAGAAGAAAGCAATCACAAGTGGGGAGGGAAGGAGGGACCTGGTAGGGAAAGTGGAAGGAGTGGGGGAATGGGGGGGGAGTGGGGAACCTGTCTGGTATTGGGTGAGGGAAAAGGACTGAAGCCCTGAGTGTCAGCAGAACGAAGGGAAACAGGCAATTCAGGAGATAGGAGGTTGGGGGGACCCTCCAGAATGCACCAGAGACCTGGGAGGTAAGAGACTCTCAGAACCTTAGATGAAATGTCCAACAATAGGGAGAAGTAACTTATAGAGCCCACCTCCAACAGGAAGACAGGGTATCAAGTGAGGGAGAGGAGGACCATCACACAGTCACAACTCTGAACCATAATTGTTCCTGTCTGAAAGAATTACAGAGATGGAAATGGAGAGGAACCTGAGGAAAAGAAGGTCCAGCAATAAATCCAAAGTGAGATCCAGCTCAAGGGGAAGCCCCAAGGCCTGACACTCTTACTGAGGCTATGGAGTGCTCACAAAAAGGAACCTAGCATTATAGCACTCCTGAAGACCCAACAAGCAGCTGAAAGAGTCAAATGCAGATATTTGCACCCAAACAATGGACAGAAGCAGCTTACCCCTGTTATTGAATTGGGGAAGATTGAAAGAAGCTGAGGAGAAGGGCAACCCTGTAGGAGAACCAGCAGTCTCAATTAATCTGGACCCCTGAGATCTCTCAAACACTGGACCGCTAAACACGCAGCATATACCAGCTGATATGAGACCCCCAAGACACATACAGCAGAGGACTGCAGGATCCGTGTTCATTCAGAGATGATGCACCTAACCCTCAAGAGACTGGAGGCCCCCGGGGAGTTTTGAGGTCAGGTGGGTTCTGGGAGTGGGTTGGGGGGAGGGATGGTGGGCATCCATGAGGAGTCAGGGATATGGGGAAGAGACATGGGATGTGAAATGGGTGAGGGAGTAAAATATGAAGTATAAATAAATAAATAAATATTTTAAAAATTAAAACAATAAATAAACGCTTAGTTTCACCTCACTTGTTTTCAATCAAAATAGCTATATTTCTCCTAATTTCATTGTGTTTTAGGGAAGTTATACTGAAAATGCATTTAACAGGAATTTTTTTTTACCACTTTCTCTATTCCAGTAAGTTCACATAATTCTATTTATTTTGATTTAGATGTTGCTACTGATAACACACATAGAGTTAAAAACCTTAATCATTTGAACAGCCATGTGTTTAGGTGTGTGTGAAATTTTGTTCTGATTACTCATTTATTTTGGCCTAGTTGTACTTCCTAAAGTTTGATTGGAGAAAACTGTATGAAGTAGGAGTTTTCATACAATAACCAACATGCCTCAAATGTCAGTTACTTAAACAACTGGAGTTTTCATCCACATTACACACCATGGGAGGATCAGTAGATCTGACTGCTAAATACCATCACTCTGAGACCCAAGCCAAGGGACCAGTATCTGTCTCTAGCCCATCTGCAGGGAAGGAAGAAATGGCAAATCCTTCAATACCTCTCTAGGATTCTGTTTGGAATGACCAAGAATTATTAATAATGATAAAACTACAGTTTTTTTAACTAAAGAGTTAAAAACTGATGTGTAGACTATCTTAAACTGCTTTTATTTTTTTAATACAGAACACAAATATAAGAAATGAAAAGGCAACTACCCTTCTGATACTGAGAAGTAAAAACCAAGGTGAATAAGCTTATAAAAACATCAACTACAGAGAAAATACCCAGTTGAATGAAATTGTATCTAGATACAATAGAGACTAGAAATCAAGAGTATTTAAGGATCCTCAATCCTTTCAAGAATTCAAGGATCTCAATCCTTGAGACAGAAGGACTTCATGTACTCATCACCATCAAAAACAAGTAATATGATTTCATTTTTGTAGGACATACCTGCCCCGTAGAATCTTCTACCAGCAGATTTCTACCCTAGTTTGTGGGCTGATGAGCCTCTCAAGCTTGAGAACTGATGGTGCTTGTAATTGTTTTCTTCACTCTTGTAATCACAGCTGTGGTAGGTATTCATTCAAAACTGCAAAACTAACTCTTTCAAAGTTTTCCTATGAGATGTTTGCATCAGAGATCCCAGTCGAAATCACAAATGTAGCCCCACAGGAAAGTAGAGTGAGCTGACCACAGATTCAAATGCCTGATGAACTAATGCATCTTAGTTTTCATTCCCAAACTCCCATGGGGGAAAATTCACCCACCAATACCTCCATCTCTCTTAAGGAAACTGGTGATTGAACATTTTTACAGTGCTTATAGAAGCTTAAGCAAATTCATGGTTTAGTCAGGTTGTTCATACATATTCAACATCCTGCTGATGCAATATTTTTTAATTTATTTTTTTTACACTCCATATTTTATTCCCTCCCCCCACACTGTTCACCCTCTACTGTTCCACATCCCATACCTCCTCCCCAACTCCTGTCTTCACATGGATGTCCCTACTCCCAACCCCATCTGACCTCTGAAGCTGAGGAGAAGGGTGACCCTGTAGGAGAACCAGCAGTCTCAATTAATCTGGACTCCTGCGATCTCTCAAACACTGGATACACCATATCAGCATACACCAGCTGATATGAGGCCCCCAACACACATACAGCAGAGGACTGCTGGGTCTGTGTTCATTCAGAGATGATGCATCTAACCCTCAAGAGACTGGAGGCCCCAGGGAGTTTAGATGCAATATATTTTAACTATATTCTATTCCTTTAAAATGGTAGCTAAGAGGTGATCCTTGGGAAAGATGGGAAAACAATAGGTATTAAACACCAAACCTACTCATAGTTTATTAAAAATTAATACATAATTTCACAATAATTCCTTTGTAGTTGTTCTGTGTATTAAAGTCTAGACAAATAAAAAGCCACCAGCACATGTATACATTTAATGTGAATCTTGAGGTGTGAAAAATAATTTAGAATCTTTTCTTATTTTATCATTATGTAATTTGTCATTTGTTTGTTCATGGTCTAATTATTTCTACTAGTAATAAAATTTTATATTTTGATGACCTTATATAACATGCATCTCTTAGATTTAAACAATTCTTTAAGTCCTCAAAACACAGACACAACCCTGTCTCTTGTTTGGGACTTTATAGCAATAGAAAAATCTTAAATGGCTAAAAGGAAAACACCTGGGAAAGGGTTCTCAGAAATAAAATCTTTTTTGATATGAAGTTACTTTTTATTTCTCTCAAGGTTTTTGCTTTGGAATCATCTCCATTATTATAAAAGGATATAATTTATATTATATACAAAGGAATATATATATATATAATATATATGGATAAAATATATAAATGGATAGAATATAAACACTTAGAATAAATAACAATAACACTCCATGGGGGAGCCTCTGACATTCACTCCTATCACAGAGCACAATGTTGAAACTTTCACAAGAGAAGATAGTGAGGTTATATCAGTACCTAGCTAAAAACTGTAAATCTGGATGTGTAAATGTATAAATGAGTAAAAGTTGTCTGAGGGATAAGACAATTTCAACATTTGAAAGTTCAGAAGCCTGAAAGGACTATTTATTACCACCTGAGAATATTTTATATTGGAAGGAACAGAGTTTCCTGTCTGGGTTATTGGTAGAAGACAGTATATTCAAAAGTATTTCTCACTTTAAAATTCCCTAACCCATACTCCACTAGCTTACTCATATGTGTAGAATTAGTATTCACAACTACATCATTCTGAGATTATATCTAAAACACCAGGGTTTAAGCACTAAAAGGTTAAACTTTGTCCTATACGAATTATATCTTAATAAATAAAGCATATTAGAAAAGTAACACAACAGAAAAAAATCACATTTTCATCTAAAATTCAAGGCCCTTTCCTTGTTCTGTTCTAAACATTTCTAGTAGATTTTACAAACAGTTCTAAAAACATGTGTCAGATTGATGTTGCTATTGTCAAGTGAGGTTTGAATTCATATTCTTACTTTGAAAATTCAAAAAGAATGTTCTTCCAGATGAGTTTTTCCTTATCTTCAAATTTTTCCTGATCTGAGAGAGCAAGAACACACCTGGGGCTAAATGTCTTCCATAGAAGCAGCTTATTCATGCGTGTTTATACAACGCTTTTCCAAGTGAACAATACCCAGTAAACAATGGTATTGAATTCCATAAATGTCAGTGTGCAATTAGATTCTCAAGTTCAGAAAGCTTTAAGCAAACATCTTAACTGTGCTTTTGTTGATTTTAATGTATTGAACTGGATGAAGATAAACTGAAATTGAACAAGCCAAAGTAAAAAAAAATGGTGTGTGTGTGTTTGTGTGTGTGTGGTGTGTGTGTGTGTGTGTGTGTGTGTGTGTGTGTGTGTGTGTGTGTGTGTGTGTACCCACATGAAGAGTGAAAAAGGAGACAGAAAGAGAGACAAATTTTCTTTGTGGAGGTACTTTCCTTGATCAGATTATAGTTTACCAATTCTGAAAAATTGGTAACCATACGCACCATAAGATGCGTATGGGGGGTGAGGGGGGATTCATTTGACTCATACTATTAGAAAGCCTTGCTAAGACAAGTGGCTTCACTCACCTCTTCCAGAGCAAGGAAGATCAGAGCTACCCTGGCACTTCTTGGCGCTCTCCTCAGCTGACAATGGACAGTTCCTTGGATGCTCACATTTCTTCCCATACCAGCCTGCTCTGCAGTCACATTTTCCACAGTTACACTGCCCGTGACCTACATAGAAAGGAGGAGGGGGAGATTACATGAACGTTATATAACCATAGTTTATAGCTTTTATTTTAAAATTGACTATCAGAAGTAAGTCTGGATCTTAATCTATACAACATTAACCATTAAGGCAGAGAACCATTCTTTTCCTCAATTTAAACAACCAATGTACATTAATGGATTAAAATGGACAAATAAAAGCAACAAGTATGGTTTAACAAGGTTTTTAATTGAACTCTCTCAAATTCTAGATAAATGTGATTATATTGGTCTGCTGGGAAGAAAGTGGAATATTTGAAGGATTTGGCCATTACTTCATGTGAAGGAGAACTATAGGAAATAGAAAACAATCATATTTTTGAAGAAGGTTTTTCTTCCAAATGAATAGAAATAAGGAGCCAGAAACTGACAAAAAAGCAATAAAATCTAGAATTAGGGAAGCTTCCCCCCAACCCCCAAGCTTTATTAAAATACAATGTACACAAAAGAGGACGTGATTGAAAGCATCAAAGGGAAGAGACTGAATGAAGTATCTATATTACAACTTAATTTTTTAATTTATGAAAATGTATATATTGAAAGTATACAGGAGTGAGGCTGATCTTCAGATACACATGGTGAAATGACTGTCACAATCAAGCTAATGAGCAGATCTCTCACTCCACACAGGTGTCTGTTCAGTTCTTCAACACTCAACACACAAATCTAAACACCTTTCTCACAAATACAAAGAATACAGAGCTCAGTAATTATATTCACCATACAGAATGTTAGGGCATCTGTAACTTTGAAAGTTTGTTTGCGTTGATCAGCAACTCCCACCCTCAGTTCTACTCTGTTTTTAAGAACATTTGGGGACATACGTCTCATTTCCCCACTTAAAGTTATCCCAATATAATTAAGCAAACTTTTTCTGGAACCAGTTGGGACTTTTCTTTCACCATTTTTTCCCTTGGTAGGTAAGGAGGGGTATTAAAACAGGGTTTCACACAAGCCAGGGTGACTTCAAACTCTTTACGTAGATGAAATGAGGACGTCAACTCCTGATCCTCTTGACTTTGATCTTCCAAGTCTCAAGATGACATTCATGCACCACCACATCCAGATTTTTGTTTTGTTTTGCTGAGAATTGCTCCTGTCTAAAGTAAATACACGGACAAAGAATGGAGCAGAGACTGAAGGAAAGGTCATCCAGAGACTGCCCCACCTGGGGATCCATCCCATGTGCAGCCTCCAAAGCAAGCCACTGTTACTGATGCCAAGAAGCCCTTGCTGATAAGAGCCTGATACGGATGTCTCCTGAGAGGCTCTGCCAGAACTTTACTGATACAGATGCGGATACTAGTATCCAACCAATGGACTGGGCACGAGGACCCCAATGGAGGAGTTAGGGGAAGGACTGAAGGAGCTGAAGGGGTTTGCAACCCCATGGCAAGAACAACAATATCAACCACCAACCAGACCCCTCAGAGCTCCCAGGGACTAAATCACCAACCACAGAGTACACATGAGGGACCTATGGCTCCACGTGTATAGCAGAGAATGGTCTTAACTGGCATCAATTGGAGGGGAGGCCGTTGATCCTGTGAAGGCTTGACGCCTTAGCATAGTGAAATGCTAGGGCAGTGAGGCAGGAGTGGGTGGGTGGGTGGGGGAGAACCCTCATAGAAGGGGTTTTTGGAGGGGAAATCGGGGAGGGGAATAGCATTTGAAATGTAAATAAATAAAACAATTAAAAAAAAAGAATATTTGGGGGCTGGAAAAATGTGTCAACAGTTAAGAGCACTTTCTGCTTTTCCAGAAGACATGAGTTAGAGTTTCAGCAAGCAAATGGTAGTTGACAACTATCTGTAATTCCAGTCCCAGGGGCATCCAGTGCGCTCTTCGGATACCAGGGTACCAGGAATGGCAATAATGCACGTACGTACACGAGGCAAAACAATCACACAAAAATTAAATTTGGATAAGCTAAAGAAAAACTAAAAAAATAGTCTAATATTTTTAGATTCCATATAATTATGATGTATCACTGCTCTTTACCACATACCAAAATGTCCTTATGGTTTTGCCATGTTATTGCAAATGCCAAGTTTCTTTCATGGAGAATTATATTCAATTATATACGTCTATATCTACATACACACATATTCTTCATATACTCATCTAGCCATAGCCACTGTTTTCTTTTTTTTTTAATTTTATTTTCTAAGTTTTTTTTTATTTACATTCAAAATCATTTTCCCTTTCCCGTTTCCTCCCTCCCCGAAAGTCCCATAAGCCCCCTTCCCTCCCTCTTTTCCCCATTTAACCCCCTCTCGCTTCTCTGTCTTGGCATTCTCCTACATCCAGTCTTTCCAGGACCAGGGGTCTCTCCTCCCATCTTCTTAGAAATCTATTGATATGCGAATTGTGTCTAGGGTATTCCGAGATTCTGGGTTAATATCCCCTTATCAATGACTGCATACCATGTGTGTTCTTTTGTGATTGGGTTACCTCACTAAGGATGATATTTTCAAGTTCTGACCATTTGCCTAGAAATTTCGTGAATTCATTGTTTTTAATTGCAGAGTAGTATTCCATTGTGTAAATATACCACATCTTCTGAATCCATTCCTCTGTTGAGGGACATTCTAAACCTTGACTATTATGAAAAACAGCATGAAAACATGTAATAAAGATAAAACTTTAAAATAATGATTATATATATTTTTTTTGGAATGTATCCAGAAATTTCTCCCTTTTCTTCCTTCAAAACTTTCAAATATACCTACCTGCCTCTGTTCTTCCTAAAATACCTGACATCTTCTTTTATTAGAAATTATAAAATTCACGTTGCAAATTTTTTTTTTAAATTTAGTTTGTTTTTTTGTCTGTTTTTATAATCTACTAACCTGGTTCTTTACAATGATAATAATTAAGGTCAGAGTGAAATGATATAATGGTGATCACTAAATATAAATATTTTAAGTAATTGATTAAATTCAAAAACATTTCTTGGGTCTCTGTTACATGATAGTCTCTTCGACAAAGTGCTCTCACCACTAATTCTCTATAGTGGAAGAAGTTGTATTGTTGATAAGCACTTGTCTGAGTATGGTCTTTTAGACCTTACAATATAAGAATCTTACTTATTCTGACATTTCATAAATCACTCAGTTCTATAGTTTTTTGAAGTTTATCTATCTTATCTTAAGAAATTATTATTTATTAACTAATTATTAGTTTTAGTGGTTAGCTTTAACTGTCAACTAAGCTTATGGTCACCTAAGAAGGGAGTTTCATTTGAAGGACATTTAAATAGATTGCCTTGTGGGGTATGTCTGTAGGGGGACAGTCTTCATTTTTAATTGATATAGGAAGTCTTACCCTACTGTGGGCAACACTATTCCCTGGTTCTTAGGTTCTTAGTTATATAAGAAAGATGGCTTATTGTGGGTCTATTAGGGTGCTAGCTAGAAGCCTTCCTCCGTAATTCTATTCCAAGGTCCTACTTGAGTTACTAGCAAGATCTTCCTTAATGGAGGTCTGCAACCTGAAGTAAGTGAAACAAATCCTTCTCACCCCTAAGTTGCTTTGATCACAGTGTTTGTCACAGTAACAGAATGAAACTAGAACACCATCCTTCTTAGCCCTCTTGAAAATAAGGACAAACTTCAAGTAAATCGACATCAGAAATGAATGTAAAAATAACTATTTTTGAGGCAAAAAGCTTTAACATTTAAAGTACAGTTCATTCTGCTGTTTCATACAAGGAAGTGGTTTTTAAATACTTAGAGACTAGAAAGAGATTCAGTTCAAGAACTGTTAGGCCTGTAAGTACACAGTACGGGACATGCTGCATTTGTAGCAGCTTGGTCGATGACATTCTTAACAGTAAAACTAAAAGAATCGTTACATTGAAGGAAGGAAAGTCTTATTTATTCTTGGAGGTTTGAAAACTGTAAATGTCTGAGCAAATCATCTAGCAGGTGAAAATGTCATAAAATCCCTCCTTTACCCAAGAAGGCACCACCTGCTGTTGTGACTCACAAGGATTCAAAAATTCAGTCAGGGCAAAACTCCATGTCGGAATATCCTATTCCACCAGAGGAAAAAAACTGGGGACAGCAGAATGAATTATACTTTAAATGTTAAAGCTTTTTATCTCAAAAATAGTTATTTTTACATACATTTCTGATGTATGTAAACAGGGACAGAGAGAAACCAAGGACTGCAGAGAAATAACATTGTCATGTTGAAATCAGAGCACAAGTTTAAATTTCGTAATGATTATTTCCTATCTGAAGCTCATTTACATGGAAACATTTACAAAGAAGATCCAAGTATGTTGACACACATCTTTAATCCCAGCACTGAGAGGAAGGGTTAGAGAAAAGCAGGTCTCTGAATTCAAGGCCAGCTAGGTCTTCATATTGAGTTACAGATCAACCAGGGCTACAAAAAGACCTGGTCTGCCAGATTAGGAAGGGGGGGTGTGTGTGTGCATAAATGACATCCATAGTTACTAATAAGAGATATTTAGAGTTAGAATCTTGTTACTCACTATCAAAAGAAATTAATTATGGTGGGCTTAAGGCTACTTTTTCATATTTAAATTATATTTATTTATTGTGTATGTTGGAAGGGGTGGATGTGTATACCACACTGCACACTTGAGGCTCAGAGGTCAACTTGCAAGGAGTCTGTTTTTCTTTTCTTTCTTAATGTAGGTCCCAGGAATGAAACTAATGTTGCAAGTGCCATTTCCCAGAGTCCTTTTACTGGCACCTAATGGTGTCTAATAAGTTGCATATGCTTCTGGCCTAGTAGAAATCATCTTCAGAATTTTGTTTTAAGCCCTCATATTCACTTTCTGTTTCTGAGTCATTTTATTCATGTTTTAAATCCTCTAAGCCTTTTCTACCTTTGTGTTATAGTAATGCTATCTTTCTATGCCATTGTTACTTCTGTGTCCTTCACAGGACAGAGGAGGGTACAGCCTGTGATCTACACCAGTGTTTCTTGTGCATTTGTACTATGAAGTTCTTGAAGATGACTCCTGTGAATTTTGATTTCACCTCCAGTCATGTTAACTCTCAGAAAAGCTGAGGAACACATTTCTTCACTTTTGTCAACTGTGTGATGACCCTTAATTTGCTCTTGATTTTTGTTTCTGTTTTGTACCTTAACCATAGCTTTTAGCTATTCAAAATCCTCTATAATCAATAGTTTGCTGATCAGTATGAGTTAAGAGATCGTGAGATGGATATGACTGGTTCAGAGATCAGAGATATTGCTGTTGAACAGGAAGTACCAAGGTGGGAGAATACTGTCTGTCTCAAAATGACTGCACTTATTCCTGAATCACCTGGGTATGTGTATGTTTCCTTTTTCAATTTTTCCAAAAGCATTCAGTATCAGCCCAAAACTTTTAAACAGGGAGGCAATTAAACAGGAGGGTGGTACATACGTCACACAAGATGCGAACACACAACAGCTAGAGAAACGAAAACATGACATTATTTTATTGTGAAGGAAGCAATATTTCCTAAGTCAAATATACCAATGAGGAAATACAAGAGTCATTGGAAAGTTTCCAATCCACAATGCTGAAAAGTAGAATTAAAATTGGCAGTGTTAAGCCGGGCAGTGGTGGCGCACGCCTTTAATCCCAGCACTTGGGAGGCAGAGGCAGGAGGATTTCTGAGTTCGAGGCCAGCCTGGTCTACAAAGTGAGTTCCAGGACAGCCAAGGCTACACAGAGAAACCCTGTCTCGAAAAACCAAAAAAAAAAAAAATTGGCAGTGTTAGACTGTGTTGAATGACTTCAGTCTGTAACCCCAGCACTCCAGAGGCTGAAACAAGATCACTGCTTCTAGCTTGATGCCAGTCTGAGCTACACAATGAGTTCCAAGTCATACCTGCATGTGAAGTAAGACTATATCTCAAAATAAATAAATAGATTTAAAAAATTCCATTGACTAATTTATACATTTATTCAAGACTGTTAGAATTTTTAACCATTTTTTTTTCTTTTTCAGTAGTGAAAAAACTCTTCTGACATCTTGATTTCAAGAAGTCCGCTCTATGCTGTCAAAATAAATTTCTGAATGTTAGCAATTCCATTTTAAATAAAACTGTGCATTTCCTACAAAAGATTTTTAATCCATTTAGTTCAGAAACTCATTTAGAGGTGTAAAGTATTGACAACAGATTGCCAGGAAGTGGCTGAGTCAGAAAAGCACTTAGAAGTGTAAGGGATTGATATGATGAAGCAGGCACTGACTCCTAAAGAGGAGACAGGAAACTACAAAATAACACTCTTGAGTTGTGGTCTCTTCTTGAGTTACTAGATCCTCAATTCCAAACTAGAATCCCAGCTCGAAAGTGATCACTGAGTAGATGTAAAATCAGGAAGATAAAAGGGCTTGATTTTGATTTAAAAAAAAGAATTTAGGGTAAAAGATATGTTTGACATGAGAACCAGTTTGTCTAAGACACTTAAATATACTATTAGATATTTTTTAAAAAGAAAATGAGGGAGAAAGATTTAAGATAAATAGAAATATCTGTTTTGTGTTTTTACTTACATATGCCACTGTTCTTTTCTAAGCCTCATCAGAATTTAATCTTTCAAATGATGAGAAGCAAAAGGGATTGCCACTACACTGATCTGAAAGTAATGCTTCCAGGCTGGTTTGTCAAATCTATGTATATTTTAAACCTACAAGAGCTAGTCTCATTTCTTCTAACAAGTGTTCTTTAAACTGCATAGATAAATCAATGAAATTTGAGATGAAAAACATAAAATGTTTATTTCTGATCTCAACATCAAAAGTATTAAACTAAGAAATATCTTGCATGCACACACACATGCTCTTCCCCACGTACTTACACACATATACATGTAGACACATGCACATACAAAAGCATGAATCCTCACATATTCACCCACAGATAGGTTTGGGTATAAGCTACATACTGCAAATGTGACTGTGTCCCAGGCTACCTCACATGATCAAGAAGGTTCACAGCATAACTAGGAATGCAGTAGTGTGGTGACCAACCCAGGAAGGCAGCACAGACTCTCAGGCTATTTCAGGATGAGTGCGACACCCAAACCTTTGTTTCATTTATGGATTGTGCTCCCTTGAGTTACAATGGCTAAACTCTAAAAAATATTAGTCTAGGATAAATTTAGTGAAATGAATTTCAAACAGTTCTTTTCTCCTAGAGAAAATATTGCTTCTTTTAAAATGATCAAAAACACACATGGATGTAAATCTGATGGTTACAAGTAGCTGCTTAAAATGGACACAAAGACCATCAACAGGGAAAACTTCAGGGAATAAGTTATACTTAACTAATTATTTATATAACGTGTTATTTTTAAAATCTAATTCTATATTGATTTTTTCATTCAAAATAAGGCATGATAGCTGTATTTAGCATTTTTCTTCCATGTTTTTCTTAATGCTTTAGTAATATATCATTACAAAGTTCCCAATGTAATATAGTTTTATCATACTATCCCATTTTTCAAATTAATGCAGCCCACCTTATGCTCTCATCATTTTGGTATACTAGACAAGAAGGATAAAGGTTAAGGTCATCCTAGAGTATACTGTTCTAATTCTGGAGTTTGGATAATAGAATGGTAGGTTGTCATTCAGAATCATGGGGTTGGAGAGGTGACTCAGTGGTTCAGAACAATTGCTGCTCTTCCAGAAGACCCAAGTTCAGTTCCTAGCACCCATGTTGGGAACTTCATAATTGCCTGTAACTCCAGCTCCAGGGGATACAATGTACTACTCTGGTCTCCAAGGATGCTTTTATACACACATGCACACCCACACAAGTACTACTTTGCATTTTTAGTTGTACCCTTTTTAGTTCAATCATGTTTAGATGTTGTCATATAGAATTTTGTTCAGAATGCGTTCCTCTATATGTGTGTGAAAGGGGGGGAGTTGTGTAGGATGGTTTTGAAAGAATACGCACAATTTTATACTGTGTTAATAATATCACCTAGAAATAAAAGAAGTGAATGGAGCTAATTAATTTAGAGGCAGGCGTCATATTCCAATACGTCTGTACCCCTGTACCTGTGAATTACTAAGTATAAGATTTATACACTTGAGTGTTCTGTTGATACACTTGAGTGTACTGTTGATACAGTGAACAGATGGTCAGAGTTGAAGGGAATGAACAAAATGAGAATGTCAATTAAAAGCAGTGACTTAAGCTAATGCACTTATATGTTTCTGTTAGACTTAAATAAGACCAATATTCTCAAGAGAACAAGGATGACAACTAAAGATAAATCACATTCCATCCGAGCCTTTTTACATTCTTGCCTTGCAAAAATCACTGGAGAATATTGATGCTGGCTTCTTTATGCACCATCACACCAAGGTATTAACACCCTTGATAATCAAATGTATGTCACCCTTTCTACATTATAGGTGAAAAAGGTAATTAGTAAATCTGCAATGTCTAATGGCTCTCAGCATATTATATAGAACTCAACAGGCATAATCAGGATTTCAAAAACCTCCAGCAACTGATGCCCTATATCATCTGGAAGTTCAAAAATAAAAAAAAAACCCTAAGAATTTTGGTATCCATAAAGCAGTTCTCCCTCACAAAAATAAGTAAAATTGAAAAAGTGTAATTGTATCTCTTGGAAACTAAAACACATCAGTGCTTGAGTTACATGAGTGTTTAGATGATAACGGCATGGTGAATACTGTCAAAGTGCTTAATTCCATGAAATTATTTCCTTTTATGAGTTGGTGCAAAAAACTCAAATGGACTAAGATGTAATTGTAACACTCTGCAGGAATCTGACCAACTAAAGATCTACATTCATGTGAGTTTCTTCTTTTTAAATTCCTTCTAAGTGTGGGAGCCACACTGATCATGTTCAAACTACTCTATCCAAAGAAATAGAAACAACAATTACACATTAATGTCTTGTTGCTCACATTACAACTGACTGCCATCACTTATTCCCACCTCTGTCTGTACCCACAGCATGAGGTCACACATAGGAGATGAGTCATTCTCTCTCTCCCTGTTCCAGTCCTACCAGCCAGGTAGCCATAACTATTCAACCACCTTTTCCTGGAATCTACAGGTCACATAGAAAATGGGAAGAGAAAGAAAACAAGACTGAAGAGGTTAAATCAAGAGAACATGAATTCTTGGTAGAACTGCACCTATTTAGTTTACAATAGTAGCTCTAATCCTGAGAAACATGATGTAGGGCCTGAATGTATAGAAACCTAAAGGGTTCATTGTGGTATCATTTCTCATGTTCATCTACAGATCCAGTGGGATAGACCAACTCACAGGACCCTGAATAATCACTAAGATGCAGAAAACATGAATGACCATGCCCATAGAGATATCAGGATCAAGATCAGATATGGATCTAACAAGGGAGAAAGAACTCATGAAAAAAAAAAAAAAACCTAGACCTCATATCAACATGTCAAAAGCTTACTTTCTGCTCTCACTCCATATATATGCATATAATTCCTGTTTGATCACTTACCATGTTTTCTCGTTTTAAATTGTCTTAATTCATATTTGCCTCTAAAAAACATTAAAAACTTTAAGACATTCACAATCTTAAATTCTTGCAATCAATGAGCCTCAACAAAAGTACCAACTTTGACTTGCTATCGGTCTTGTAGGCTCACAATGTCCCAAAATAATCTTGAAAATGTGCCTCTATAAATGACCATTGTAAGTGGCACCAGCATTTACTCAGAGAACCAGGCTAGAAATACAATGATGGAGGCAGTTTTCTGCCTATATTCATCACACTGTCTGTAGAACATGGTTCTACAGCTAGTCAGCACTCCCTTAGTAACCCACTTCCTTTCTCCTATATTCTGCTTGTTTCCCTCTTTTTCCAGGTAAATATCATATTCCTCTCTTCTTCTTGTCTTGGATGTCCTCTTTATATTTCATTAACTGAAAGCCTGCTTTTAAGACAGAATCCCACTTCTGTGGTCCAGCAGCATCCTGTCATGGATACCCACCTCCATGGATAGCCACATCCACCTAATTAGAATACTAAACAAGCTTAGGTCCCAACAGCCTCTGTGCTCCTTAGCATGTAAAAAAGCATTCAATAATTGTTAGCTTTTTTAAAAAAAAAATAACTGGTGTAATGATACTAATGATCCAGGAGAACATTCACATTATCTAAAATACTCTGACTAAAATATGTTGTAATGTTTGAGGTATTTTAGAAAGGTGTCCTGCAGGAGAGAATTCTGGAAGCAGGCTCTCCCCAGCCTTTGAAGTTACACAATCATGATAATGTAGGACAACTCTTTTTATCTCCTTTTGCTGGCAAACTTTCCAGAGTCCAGGGGAGCTTTCTGTCTACCTACAAGTACCAACCAACCAATCAGGCTGAAGAGGCACATGCACATAAATATCCCTGCCTTCTGGTTAATTAAGCAAAATGACTTTGAATCTGAAACTTCACTTTGGAGGAGTGTGCACATTTGTGTATGAGTGTACATTCCTTTACTTGTATGCATGGTACCCAGAAGATGTCAGGTATCCTTTTTTATAGCTCCCTGCCTTGCTCCTTGAGATGGGGTCTCTCAAGCTTGTTGGTGAGAAGCAAGACCTTCATCCTGTGTGTGCCTTACTGTAGTTACAGGCATGCATACAGTGATGTTCAGCTTTTATGTGGGTTCTGGAACTCAAGCATAGGGCCTCATGTTTATATGTTAAGTGTTGTTACTCACTGAATCATCTCTCTAATCTCCAGATATATTTTTCTTGGTCTACATATTGTGTGTTCTGTATAGTCCCAGGTCATGTTTGCTTCCTTCACTATTGGACTCAGTAACCCAGACACAGCCCATAAGCTGACATATAGTATCTGCTCCATAAATATTTAAAATATAAAGTATTTGAATCCATTAACAAATGTTCAATTCTAGATTGTACTATAGAGTATGTTTGTGAAATTTTCTACCGGTTTATGAATATATCATTCTTCAAGAACTGTATTGCCCTAACTTTTGGCATATATTTCTCTTTAAGTCCCTGCTGACAGCCAGCAGGTGTGCTAGTTCTGCAGTCTTAGAGCTGAGTTGAGCAGATATTTGGAGCTAATGGATCTCCTCAGCAAGGGATCAGGCCAATTTACAGAGTGTAGGTGGGTTCATCTTGAGCCTTTGCAGAATGTCTGAAATCTCTCGAGGTTGCCCACATTACTGAGAGGAGCACTACAGAATATAGAAGACCTAGGGATACAAGTTCTGTTTCTCTCCATGTATGTGACAATCAGAATGACCCTGAAAAACAGGAAAGTGAATCTATTATAAAAAGATAAGAATCAGAAGCTGCCTTACCTGAACAGAAATCATCAGAGTATCGATCATAAACAGCTCTGCAGTCCCTTTCATCACACTCACACGTGTCCCCATGAATGTCTCCCCAGTCCCCAGTCGGATCAACATCATGGCAAGAACATTCACCACATACACATGTTCCTAGATGGGATAAAAAAGGAATTTTATGGGGGTCCAGACAAGACAACAAGTATAAAAGAAAGCATCTTGTATATTTATTATTTAAAATACTGATTCTTTTACATTTTGGAATTATGCATTTTTAAGATAAAATATTCTAAGAAGAAACATCATCTGAAGTTGATGGAAGAGATTTCCTAAATAAAAAGTATATATAATTATGTGATATTGTTAGATATATGACTAACATTGCATTAATTTTTCTCAAAGATAATATTAAACAATATGTAATGTTTGTCTGCAAGAAATTTAGAAACAATTTGGCCAAAAAGTAAAGACAAAGGTAACAGTATGTCTAGTAAACTCAAAAATTGTTATCATCAACATTTTGTGATATAAGATGTATATGTCTTAAGAACTAGAGAAATGCAATGTGGATGGAGCATCCAGAGTAGACAATATGGATGTATCAAGAGGGGCGGGGGAGTTTTAGTCAAATTTAGAGGTAGAATCTAAGGAAACTGAATAGTACAATTAGGATGGTGGAGTCCTTAAGTGCCTGGGAAGGGACTGAGTAAATTCCATTGAGTGAGATGAGGCTGGATTAGAGAAGGTATTGGAGACAAACTGAAAAGTCTGACCTTGTCAGTGGGAGAGTTTGTGTTGGAAAGTAATATTTTCTTTAAATAGGTGGTCAGTCTTTATGGTAGATAAAGGCAAGTTATTTGGGAACGAAAATAAAGACATCTCTTCCTTGCTTCTTTAAATAAAAATAAGTGGCAATTCAACTAAAAATTTAAATTTTCAAAATAAAGCCATAGCATATGAACAAATTAATTTTTTATTCAAATTATCTGAAACACAATTACTTAAAGAAAAATGAAATATACTTAACTACATGAAAATTTGAAATTCAGATTGGGACCAAAACAATCTAAGAATACCCAAAAGGCTAAAAGAGTTGAAGCAAGTTATCTACATTTATGCATGTAGAAAGCAAAAGTGCACCTACAAATAATACACAATCCTTAGGCATCCAGACCTAATGTTTAAATATACCTAACTATAACACAGGCAAAGACAGAAAACAATAAGTATCACAGGGAATTAATAATAAGCATGACCAGGGTTGACTATGCAGAGAAATATTGCAAGGATTTGGGGATAAGACCATAATAGTGAATTAAAATTACTTTGGATGTTAGATTGTCACTGTAATGAAGCATGCAGAATCTAGAGGCTTTGAGGATATGGCTAGATGTACTACAAATGAAGCCAATCAAAAACAAAAGATTTAGGCAGTAGAGAAGTGCTTAGGAACACAAAATAAGTTAGTGTGATATGTAGTAGAAAATAGCCCACATGAACAGAGGATTTCCATTGCAGTTGTTATTTTGGGGGCTATGGTAAGCCCACGGTTTTGTCTTTCTTCTTCTATATTTATCAATATTTAAGACACCGTGTCAGGGGTTTCTCTATGAGAATAGTATATTAAAATGACTGGCACCTTTATAGAAATGAAAATCAAAGCTTATCCAGCTTTCTGTTTTAGTTGCTTTAATGAAAGCAAAGGAGGCACTCATCTATATCACCAACCAAGTAAGCCATGTCTCTTTGACCAACCTCCACAGAAAAGGAAAATATCAAGTGTTTGAAATAATAAACAAAAACAAACAAACAAATAATCCAAGAAAAAAAGTGGGAAAACAAACACTTAAACTGTGCTGATGAGATGGTTCAATGAGTAAATCGGCCAAGCCTGACACCTGAGTCTGATCCCCAGGGCCCACAATGTAAGACTGTAACAAGTAGTTCTCTGATATTCACAGGCATGCTGTGATAAATGTATGCCCATACACATATACACAAAATATACTGATAAAATTATTTTTAAATTTGATTTTATATCAGTAGTTAATAACTTTAAATTATATTTTATAAGCATTTAAAATATCTCTTTAAGGTTATTCTAAAATTCACCAAGCCATTTGATGCCTGGTTTCTGTTAATTATTTTATTCAATGTATTTCAGAATTTCATTCTGAAGTTAAGGTCATTTATGCTAATATGGCACTTCAGAATTCAACCTTCCATTTCCACGATTAAGACAGGAGGGTTGTCTAACTGTCCTTTGGACAATCAGGTACTCATGCTGTCCATGGTTCTGTTAGTCAAGAGATGTTTTTAGCACAGCATCTCCAGGAATTGCCTTTTAGCTGTATTATAGCAGTTTTGGAAAGATGCCAAAGAAATTCCTTCCCCCATGCTCTATTTGCTCAGGAAAGCTTAAAGAATAATAACAAAATTTATTTCCCTTATCTACTCAGTAAAGAACAAGAAATAAAAGATTGTCAGTGTCCATATAGATTTCCACCAAAGCAAATGATTATGGAGATGATTTTGTCCCACCCTGAAGGAAATACGTTGAGAAGATAGATCTTAGTAATAATGATTGTTATTATTATACCACCGAGTCATGTAGTAATGTGAATGGGTGACACACCTCTGTTGCTACAGACTTTGCCATCTGGAGAAGTGCATCTTCGCTTGCTTTCCCAGGGGGTGATGTCACACTGGAACTCGCATTTATCTCCATGCCAACCAGCCTCGCAGTAACAGTTTCCACAGTAACACTTCCCATGGCCTTTACCCAAAAGAATTTTATACAGTGAGGAAAAAAGCAACTTTTCAAAGCAGCCTTATCTTTTTACCTTTTCACTACCATTTGGAAATAACAAAGGATTCCCAGACCCTTGCTATAATATTAATCAACTTGTGGGGGTTTTTTCTCCCCAAACATCAGAGTTGAGCTTACATCTATATAATTATACAAATAAAGGCAGCCAATATGTCCTTTGCCTTGGCCTACAAGGAAAGTGAGTAAGATGACAGTATTTGCAAAGAAATTACAAAAATGACTATGAAAGTCCATTACTCTATCATCTGAAGTGCAGGCATTATTTGAATGTATACAAGTCTTATCATGTGGATGTTTCTTGAAACAGTAATTAATATTGTTTATTTGAAATCAATTATTGAGAAAGTAGCAGTTCATATTTATTTAGAAATGCTTTATTAATGGCTGAAGTAGTCTCAAACCAGAAGAAACGTTTTATCTTCTCATTCCTTTGTGTCCCATAAGCCATTGTGTTCTACCATGTGGAAAGTTCTGAGTTAAATCAGCAAAATGCAATGCATTCTTGGCTTCAAAATCAAACTGCAACTCTGGTGTCAAGAGAATACAAATGGGAGTCAATGATGCCCCTCACCTTGAGTTGAAATGCCAAGCTACAGTCCCCAACTTGCCATAATAGTTTTTTTGTCTATTTTCTAAGTTTTTTTTATTTACATTCAAAATCATTTCCCCTTTCCCGTTTCCTCCCTCCCCGAAAGTCCCATAAGCCCCCTTCCCTCCCTCTGTTCCCCATTCAACCCCCCTCTCGCTTCTCTGTCCTGGCATTCCCCTACATCCAGTCTTTCCAGGACCAGGGGTCTCTCCTTCCATCTCCTTGGAAATCTATTGATATGCGAATTGTGTCTAGGGTATTCCGAGATTCTGGGTTAATATCCCCTTATCAGTGACTGCATACCATGTGTGTTCTTTTGTGATTGGGTTGCCTCACTAAGGATAATATTTTCAAGTTCTGACCATTTGCCTAGGAGTTTTGTGAATTCATTGTTTTTAATTGCAGAGTAGTATTCCATTGTGTAAATATACCACATCTTCTGAATAATAGTTTTTATTTTTACTTATACAACCCACCAAGCCATCTGTGACAAACTGCTATCACTAGTTTCCATTCTGAATGTCTAGCTGGCCTTCTCCAAAATAATATTTACCTTTAAGTCCACTTTCTGCATGCTCTCTTCTTTACAGTTATTCCACACAAACACAGATGAATGTCCTATTTATTTCTTATTCTAGACTTTCTAATCACAAAAGTGTATCATTTTTGAGACTCTGACTAAGGTATTCTTCCAATTCTCTCTTCCAGGGCCATAATATTGGGATGGCCATGGAAATGTGACTCTGGCTACTTTGTAACTGCCTACTAGTATATTTTCCATTGTACCATTATGATGCCCCTTTGTTAATTAAGTCTCATAAATATTTATATTTTATGTGCAAGTTCCTAAAAAAGTTATAAAATCCAAAAAAGAATTGTTTTAAAATAATCATTAGTATAAGGGGTTAATCCTGTAAGTAAACAGAGAAGGGTGATTTTGAACGATATAAGAGGTGATAGGGAGCTAGTAGGAGTAGAGAGAGGAGAAAGTGGGGTCCAGATGTATTGTATGAGAGAAGAATCTATTTTCAATTTTAAAAAAGATGGGGGGTTAATTAGAAAAGAACACTAATGTAAAGCTACACTTCAATGAAGACAAGGAAAATAATTCAAATGAAGGGTCAGAAAAAAAAATGGGGACAGCAGAAGATTATTAAAATGTAACTTCACTACAATGTATATCCCAGGCAACAGACATACGTTTCTATGGTGTGTGTAAACTGATGGAGAAAAAATTTTCGGTTCAGTATCAATGACAGAATAAAGAAACCTTTCTCAAGAAATTGTTTTCATGTTAACAACACATGAAAAGCCCTAGGATTCTAAGCAACAACACTCTCACAGCGTTATTTGATACTGGTATCTGTGGTAAGAGAAATGCCAATGGGGGCATATACAAGGGTCCCCCTCCTGCTCAGAGGAGAAGGGTAGGGGAGATGGGCAAAGGATTGTGGGAAGGGGTGACTGGGAGGGGGCAATTGGTGAGGGTATGTATGACTCTGTTCCCAGTGATTAAATGGATACAATTGCAAAGTGGTTCTTTCAGGAGTCATAAGATATCATAAAAATATGATCACATGTAAAACATGTGTTATATGCCCTTGGCAATAGGAAACACAAGAATTAATGCAAGAGGAAAAATGATTGAATGAGGGTAAGTCATAGTAAAGATCATGGGAGTATCATTAACAGGTAGGGGGAGGTCATCATATTCCGCTGTACCCATTAAGGCATGGAATTATCTAAAGACTTTTGATTTGCAACAAGAATAAAATTAAAACAGTTAAGAGATGAAATCAGAGGAATGGACTCAGAAGATGTGGTATATTTACACAATGGAATACTACTCTGCAATTAAAAACAATGAATTCACAAAATTCCTAGGCAAATGGTCAGAACTAGAAAATATCATCCTTAGTGAGGTAACCCAATCACAAAAGAACACACATGGTATGCAGTCACTGATAAGGGGATATTAACCCAGAATCTCAGAATACCCTAGACACAATTTGCATATCAATAGATTTCCAAAAAGATGGAAGGAGAGACCCCTGGTCCTGGAAAGAGTGGATGTAGGGGAATGCCAGAACAGAGAAGCGAGAGGGGGTTGAATGGGAAAAAGAGGGAAGGAAGGGGGCTTATGGGACTTTTGGGGAGGGAGGAAACGGGAAAAGGGAAATGATTTTGAATGTAAATAAAAAAAACTTAGAAAATAAAATAAAATTAAAAAAAATAAATAAATATGAAGGAGCTTGGCTTTAAAAAAAGATATGAAATCCATTACATAAACAAACTCAAATGGGACCTTGTAAAATTAAGATATAACTTATCTTAATTGAAGTTTATGTAAAGGAAAGCATACAATAAAATGGGTGAAAAACAGGGGCTTTTACGCTCCACACTTAGCATACATACCTCCACATACTTCTTCTGTTTCATCATCTATGCATTCTCCATCATCACACTCACAAAATTTACCATAAATGAGTCCATGTCCATCTGAATTATCACACTTACACCTGCCACAGTGACATGTACCTAAAACAGGGAAACAAAGACAAGGATGTTACACACTAGAAATTATCATTAACAATGCTCTTCACTATTTCTTCCAAGTGGGTAGAGAACTCAAACCAATTTAATGTTGCAATTATACATTTCTATGGCTATGGTAAGGTGGAGGGGAAGCTACTCATTTTTGAGATGGTTATGGTTTGATAGTTTAGTGAGCATCAGTGTAGCCCTCTCAAAATAAAGAAGTTCTGACATGTATCTTTCAAAGTGAGTTGTAAATGAATATCTTTGGATGACCAAGCACTTTTCAGCTTTCTGACTGAGGGAAACTTGCTCATTTTCCCCACCAGTTCAATGTTTTACTACATGTTTAAACATACTATTTATATAATTAATATGTAAAGAAATGTGTAATTAATAAATATGCCAATGAAAAATATATTTACACCTGATAGTGTCACATCTAAGCATTAGCTGACATCCTTGTTTTAAGGATTACAGGACTAGTGGGTTTTCTTAGGCACAGATTCTTGGGACCTCAACAGACTTTCAAAGCAGCTCAGAGAGTGTTAGAGGTCCTGGAGATATTAGAATTCCAAAAAGTCACATATTCACCTTACTAGAGGGTTGGCTATATCATGCAAGAGTAATTTTATTGAAAGTAAGCTTTTCTCCAAATAATACTAACAAGTCAGATGTCTACCTGCCCTAGTTTTAATTGATCCTCACAGCAATTGACATATGAAATTCTAAAACTTTATAAGTCAACAGAATGGTCAAATATTCTAGAAATCCAACAGGCAATAAAGTCATTCATAAGAAATAAATGTGCTAAAATAAATAGAGACCTGCAAAGTACTAGAAAAGCACATAGCAAGGAAATTTAGCTGAGAGCTGGAGGTCAAAGAGACCCCAAAGAGGACATGTCTGAGGATTAATAGCCAAGCTAAGTGAAACAAACAAACAAACAAATGAGACACAAAAGCAATACCTTGGTCAGTGGTTGAAGAAGACAAATACAATATGCCTGAAAAATAGCATCAAATGAACAAAACTACTAGATAGAATCTTCTGGAAGCTGTGTAGTTGATGCTAAAGATCTCCATTATCTGTGTTTTCATCAGATAACTACAAGAAGAGGCATACATCTGGACTAGATAATTCTTATTATCATGTGGTGTTAAATGAATAAAAGAGGCTACTTCACAATGACACAGGTTAGATGAATGATGACAGAGAGTTGAAAGAATACAGACGTATTTGAGAAGATTGTTGAGAGAAGAAAAACAGAATTTAGTGGTCAGATGAGTATAAATGGTGAAAGGGGTATTGGGAAACTTCAAAAAGAATATTTGGTGAGTGATGGCATAGTAGTTATTCTGTGCATGTTACACAGGGAAGAACATAGACTATGAATTCAGGTACATTTAGAGTCACATACAGGTTTAATCCTTCCTGATGAATTGTTTAGATTGAGATCACTTCTATGTCTCTTTCTCATATTCCATGTGTTCACACAGTCTGTTCCAAGATAACCATGAGCCCAAGTGACAAATTCAGGAGCAATTCACCGCTGAAGACACTGCTGTACCTGGTACATAGGAGGATTTCAGAAAACCATGAACCTTTCCTCATCTGTCTTTAAATATTAGTACATTCCAAATATTCCAAATATTTCTTCCAGACTCACCTTTATCTATGAGCTCTGACAACATTTTCATTTTCACACTGTCTACATGCTTCTGTTACCCAGACCACCTATAATTTGCTGTTACTTATAAGAGGGCCTCCTCTAGCAAAATCACAAAGGAAAGGGATTTTGCAAAATCTGATTTTGTTGTACCTTGAGGGTACTCCTGTGAATCTGGCATATATTAAACATAATTCTCTTGTGCTATTTTTTTCTGGAACCTATTTTAAGTTATAATCTTACTTGAAATATAATGCTAAAATTTGTGGAACTGCTTCATTGCTTTTTATCTCATTATCACCTTTCTCTTTTACTTTCCACATCTCTTCTTTCTGTCTCTCAACCACCCACATATTTAGCCATTAAGCTTTCTTATGACCTATTATGCTATTTTCAAAGTACTATAGGAGATAATAAGATAAAGAAAATTAAGTAAATCAGAAAACAGAAAAAGAAACAACAGAAAGGCATTCATAACAGATTCAAAGAAAATTCTTCACAAAAGTATGATAACCCTCAGACTGCTTAGATGGGGGAGAAGACATTAGGAAGAAGAGAATATTTAATTTATTGCCGATAAATGGAAAGAATGGCAACAAATGAATTGAGATACCATGAATATTTGTGGTGTTGAGAAAAATGAATAGAAAACTATGGTGGAAAATAGCAATTTAGGTAAGAGTCTGATGAGTTTGGATGAAATTGTATGAGGAATACAGATGGCAACGATGAAGAACATTGGCTAAGGATTTTAAATTATCTCTTAGAATATCAGGAGCCTGCCACGGTTTGGCAGAAGAGAATAACTTGGTGGGAGATGCATACACACAGTCATTCTCCCTCCAGAAAGATGGGCAGGGACTATCACTGCTTCCAACTTCCATGACTGACGAATTCTACTGGCAGGCTCACTCCCATCCACATATGTGAACCATTCCTATTCCTCTCCACAATGGAAAGTTTACACCAACTCTGAGACTTCCTATCTCACCATCCAGCATAAATCACATCTGATTCTCCAAGTCATGGCAGATGGGAACCCAAGCAAAGGTGCCAGACTCCCGTGTTCCCGCTGTGTCGTCCTACTTCTCACTCTGGGTTGCCAGTCAATCACACTCCAGGACGGGTAGCTTTGCACTTATTTTAGCTCTAGTTTTCCTGCTGCCTAGCATAGCTGGTTCTCTATGGTGACTTACCAGACTTGAGCACCAATCTTCCCTCTAAGGTGCTGGGGTCTGCACATTGTTACCTTTCTGGATCCACTGGAGAGGAAGCTTCTGGAAGTTCTCTGTCCTAAGTTCCTTCTAAACATGCCTTTCAGTTTATGTTCCACAATGGTTACCTCCTCTCCTTCTTTTATATCCAACCTACTACTTACTATAGAACCCAATTCTAAGAGGGGACAAAACTACTAAAGGGGATATTTTAGTTAGGGTTTCTACTGATGCTATGAAACACCATGACCATAAGCTGTGGAGAGAATGGTTTATTTGGTTTGTACATACATATCACTTGTTCATCATCAAAGGAAGTTAGCACAGGAATGCAAACAAGGCAGGAGACTGGAGACAGAAGCTGATACAAAGGTATGGAGGACTATTGCTAACTGGCTTGCTCCCCATGACTTGCTTAGCCTGCTTTCTTACAGAACCCAGAACCACCAGTCCAAGAACAGCAACACCTACAATGGGCTGGGCCCTCTCCTATCAATTGCTAATTAAGAAAATTCTTTACATCAGATATTATGAGGGCTTTTTCTCAATTGAGATTTCTTCCATTCCAATGTGTCAAGATGACATAAAACTAGACAACAGAAGGAGTAATACAATTTTGAGGGGCTGGTCTTGAAACTTGCTGGTGGAAGTTTATTAAAGGAGACGTGAATGAAACCAAGATTGCCAAAGTAGAGCACAAGAGTCATTTAAGGAAATGAGTAAATGTAAATTTGAGTAATTCCAAAGCAGCAAAGTTAGTTCCATACAAACCTAACACTTACCAGATGAGATAGATTCTCTGTGAGACTGTGTGACTGTGATGAATCTCTTGAGTATGCCTTTTGCAATCTGTTAACTTTGGACCCCTCTTCATAATCTACATTACAATCTTATTAATAATAAAGGGCAAAAAGGCTAACAAAAACGCTAAAACTCAAATCAAACTAACATAAATAAACTCAATTATATTTCAAATGAGCTGCATGGCTACTATAAAAAGAGATGAAGTAAGTCAGGCAACTTATGTCTATAACTTTAGCTATACCCCATAACCTGAGGATTAGGAAGAGGTGAGAGTGGATGGACTTGAATTAGAATCAAATCCTTTTTGGTTTTATACATTTATTTCATGTAGTTATGCCTAAGAATGATTCTTAAGAAACAATTTTAGATGTAGGTAATATAGAATTGAGCAAATGAGTAAATGTATGGATGCTGAGGGGAGACTTCCCAGAGCTCCAAATTGAGCAACATTTCATTGAAGAGAATAGATATATGGACTATAGGCATAATGCCCCATGCTTGTGATCTCAGCAGCAGGGACAAAACCAGGAAGACTGTACCAAGTTTTAGTTTAATTGGGAATATAGGGAGAGCTAAGATAGCCTGAGCTACACAGTGACACTTTACCACAAAAAATTTAATACAGCAGTAACAACATTAACACACACAAAAAAAATAAAATAAAGGAGGACTGTAGTACAGATTTTATTTGGGGTTGTGTAATATATTTACATTACAATTCATAACATTAGCAAAATTGCAGTTATGAAGTAGCAATGAAGTAGCTTTGTGGTTTGGGGGTCACTACAACATGAGAAACTGTATTAAAGGGTCCACAGCATTAGGAAGGCTAAGAACCACTCATATTCTGAGTTACAGACCACTCACAGAGTAAGTAAAATGTTCTCTCAAAAGGGAGAAAAATACAGGTCTGCATATTTCTCTTTTGAGCAATATTAATGTGTCAAGCCATATTTACTAAGGAATGAATCTTCAGAATCAATAACATATTTGTGTGTATATGTGTTTGTGTGTGTATATGGATGTGTACATGTGTGTCCGTGTGTAGGTGGGTGATTGTGAGTCAGAAAAATCCTATTAAGAGAAAGACTATAGTGTGCAAAGAAGTAAAGAGACTATGTTGAACACAGGGTTCTAACTGCTCATCTTGCACATCCTGGCATGATAGATCCTAACATTACTCACTCTGTATATAGATTCCATTAGCAAAGCACCCTGACTGAGCTTAATCTATACTAAGCAGTTTGTTGAGATCAAACTGTGAAAAAGTCCTAGCTCTGACTACAGAAGAGACCCAGCAATAATGCAAGCTTCAGGGTGGGATACATGTCGAAATTGTCAAATTTTTACCAGGTGGAACAAATCTTGTACCTCTGGAACTGACCAACCAGATAGCTTCAAAGCCTAAACTAACAAGTAACCAAACACAAGAGACAAACAGCTGTTCTCCATAGACTGTTATGTGGATTTGTTTGCTCACTGTGGGGTTACCAAAAACATTTCTCTGACCCACGGAGCTTCTTCACTAGTTTGAGTTGCTCCTTCTCTTGCTGATGTAGAAGCAAAGAAAGGCTGAGAGAACAAGAAAGTCCGTTGATACCAAATAACTCTCTAATAACATGAATGAAGATGATTCATACACTTATAATCACTGAAAAATAAATCACAAAACCAAAACTAAAAAACAACAAACAAAAACCCGAATTGTTTTGATACTACATATCAAAACAATTGAAGCTAAACCTCCAGGGCAGCACATGAGACTGAAATTTTAGTACTTTCCTTTGGATAGGTAGGTTCAATATGGTTGAGAAAAATGACTTAGAGGCACCATGTGGACATTTGTTAAAACTATTTAATTACATTTACAGTACTTAACTACCATTGTAGTCTAAACTATAACTATTATGTTTTATGTGATTTTGCTAATTACTTTAATAGCTTCCCTGTAACTCCTAAGCAAGATTTCTAAATGACTCCTATGAAATAACAGATATTTTGTCAACACACACATACACACACAAACAACTTTGCTATTCTTCTATACTCAGTGAAGTTTATAAGCAGTATCTGAAATTTCCATTACATTAAAATTTTAGGCTCCATTCACTGCTAAGGTAAATTCAAAGCACTTTTGAACTCTAATTACTATAATTAAGTCAGTCATATATTTAGTCTAACACTTTAGTCCAACATTCAATATCATGATTCTTCATTTACACAAAGCATCCTCCAGTTTTATTTCTGGTGAATATCTTGCTGAAAGGAAGCATCAGAAACAACTGGAGAATATCAGATCTGCCAGTCTCAGGAACATGATGTTCTTTCCTTATTGATTTATCTAAATTTCACTTTTAAAATGCATATGCACAAGTAGTTTCATTCAGATGTTCACAATTTCTACATGACTATAAAATTTCATTAAAACCCAAGTCTTTATTATTGTGATGAAGAACTCTCCAGGGATGTAGTTCTTACCTGCATTGGAGCAGATGACATCTTGAGAGTTCCTGCACATTTGGTTGCTGATTTTTTTGGTCAGGTCACACTTGGTTGGGTATTGGCAAGCTTCCCCAGACCATCCCACATCACACTTGCACTTGCCGCAGTCACAATTACCATGACCTGAGGGATCAACAACATCTGGTAAGATTCCGATGGTTTTACCAACGAAAGGTCTATGTTAGCAAAGACTCCCCGGGGGCTGTTGATTCAAGACAGTGGTATGATAAAATCAAATACATGCATCTGAGAGTGGCTGAGGAGTAATATTATTCAGAAATATTATGATGATTATATTTCAATAGTCAACTTTTATAAGTACAAATATTAAGTGAATTTACAGAGACAGAGAAATGAAAGGAAGACTAATAACTGACAGTAAAAAATAATACATATTTATATTTAACTGTAATTTATAATACCTAACACCACAATCCTCAAATGAACTCTTATAAGACATCACCAAATGGTACACTGGACTGGGATTTTTTTATAAATATATTAAATATTGCCATGGAATTAGCATAAATTTCAAAATGTGCATTTTTTTAATTAATGAAGAAATTTGACTCCATCATGAAAAAGAGAAAAGCCACCTCTTTACAGAAGTGTCTCAGCCCTCTCTGTTTTCAATCATCATTTTGCTTTTAGGTGATGCTATTTAAATGATTATGAGCACAGGCTTTATTAAGTCTGACTTCAGAAAGCATGCTAATATTTTTGTTGACTTTAAATTAAACAAGCCTAATTTTAAACACGTAAAATGCTTGAACCAAAAATGTACAGATTTCAAACTCAAGCTGATGTGATAGAAGTTGCTGAGATTTTCATTTGCCAATTTTTGTCACTTTGTGTGGAGGAATATTGTTTATAACTTCTGGGAGTAAGACGTAACACTTCCTTGACCTTAAACTGGGCTTTGGAAGTGGAGCAAAGTTTTGATGTGTTGTGGAGAGTACATTCCTACATATTCAAGATAATAACACTATGTCTTAATTATAGATGTGCAGAGGGAATTGTTTATGTACTGTGTGGAAGCACCACTTACCAATAAAAAGCTGATAGCCTATTAGTTGAGGCAATAAATAGAAGGTGGAACATCAGGCAGAGAGAGATAGGATTCTGGGAAAGGGCCAAGTATAGGAGATTTGCCCCAAACTCTGAAGAAGATGAAAGCATGAAACTGAGGCGAGGTAACCAACCTTGTGGCAGACATAGAACAGAATAAGTGGGTTGCATATATTATGAACTAGTCAGAAAACGAGCCAAATCTGTGGCCTAGGCATTTATTCATTAATAAGTCTCAGAGTCATTATTCTGGAAACAAAGAGGCAGAGTAGAAAAGCTCAAGGTTACATAGACCTTGTGAGGTGGAAGTATTGACCTCACGTCAACAGTCTTTTGATGTGGTAGGAGAGTGTTCACAAGGTCATTTGGAATGCATGGCTCAGGGACTGCCCATTTGGCTATGTTCAGCAGACCCTGAAATTATGGCTGACTGGAGTTTGGAATGCCTCTTCATGGGATCCAGTCTATGTACATGTTCATATTTCTATTGCACTTGTCAAATCAAATATCCTATTTAACAAAAATAATCCTCAGAAGAACTCCCAATTAAAATTAATTTCACTCATATCTATCGCTTTGTGTTCTATTTGGCCACACAGTCTTAGCAAACCTGAGGTCATTTGCAAGCATGAGTGATTGTGCCTGTCTGACATCCAGTTTGCTTGTAAAACTGTTAAAGCTAAATTCTTGAAGCAGACAAGCTTGCTTCAGTTGGTAAATAATCTTTACTTTGTATTGACTCTTTGACGACACTTCTCTTAGTTGTGTTTGAGCCATTTCTGACTGTTAATCACTATGAAAAATGGTTCATATCAATCGCAAAGTATGTAAAATTTACTTAGAAGCTAAACAACTATGGTGTTAGCAATTTTTTTGATTCAAGAATAAGCCTGAACAAATTAATTAAGCTCATTATTCACACACACAAAAGAGTAAAACAAATACAACACAATTCTTTTATATTGCATGGAACACCACATATTCTAATTTAAAGGTGTGTGTGTGTATCAGAGACAGTCAATATTTGACATTTTTCTGAGTCAAAGATTATAAAAATTTAAAGTATGGTATTTAAAAATAGCAATAAAGGATGTACACAGGATAGGGAGAGACACTCCATGCCAAATTGACCCCATGGATCATCAGTGGAAGCAAGGTTATAAGGTACTTATTCCTCACAGTATTCCTGCGAGACCCAGGTTCTACTCCAGCATGATCTCTTCTTAACCAATTCTACCTTGTAAATCTTAGTTCCAGGCAAGATTGTGTCGTATTTATAGAAACAAATGTTAGGGTTTCATATACTATTTTTTCAGACCAAAATGTATAGCACTCCCCACAATATACAATATCCCACAATGTACAGCACACACAATGTACAGCGCCCCAACAGTGTATAGCACCCCATAGTGTACAGTATCCCCACAGTGTAGAGCACCCCCACAAAGTGCAGCACACACAATGCACAGCACCCCCACAGTGTATAGTACCCCGTGTACAGCACCTACACAGTACAGCACCCACACAATCTTTTGTCTCCCAGACATGACACTTATCCCCTCCATGATAACACATTTCTGGGAGTCAGAGTTTAACTCCTAATTCATGTAGTCCAGGACCACATTTTCATTTCTCAGGTCTTAGGATGATTTTAGCTAGCCCATGGATACGTCAAGTCCTAACTAGATAAGAAGTCTCCAAGACCAACTCTTTGGAATGGGCATTCTTGCTGTTTGTTTTCTAAAACTTTAATTTCCACAACTCGGAAATTCAGTATTTAAATGTAATCCAGCTTTACTTGAGAACAGGCCCACTGACCTTCAAGTAAGTTCTAAAGGAGTTAGGGAAAATGCACAAAGCAAAATAAGTCCCAGCCAATACAGTGGGTATGGTATATACAAGGTTCCTTTCATTCTTTGCAGGCTCAGCCATGGTTGGGTCAGTCACTAAGAGGGAAGACAACCTACAGTGGAATACGAAATCAGAATTTCTATACCAGGGAACAATTATTAGACCCAGTATCCTGTGTGAGCTAACTCCTTGCTTCTACAACAACGCAGAAAGAACTTTGTGAGAAAGTAAACAGGCTACCACTAGCTCATTACTTCCTAATGGGTGCTAGAGGGGTAATGTGAAGGGACTGTCCTCTTCCTGGTACTGCTGGTGAACACCTTAGAAGTCATCAGAGAGCAATGCAGAAAGTGGATGTTTATTTTTTTATTTGTACAGTAATTATTTCAAACCAAAAGTAAAAATGATTTCAGTGCTGAAATTATTTTTAAAATTAATTAAACATTTGTATATACCAATGAAAAGTTACTATACTTTCATCTGCTAAACAAAAGGAGAGAAAATGATGAAAGGGTAGCACTTACTTCTCTCCTGTCTACTAATATCCTATAGAGAAATAGATTCTCAGGATACACACAACAAGGATCATATAGTGATAAGCAAGTCCACCACACATTTCCTAGGAATATGAGCAAACTCTCTGTGGCTTGGGAGGATCTAAAGAAGTACATCAGAAACAAACAGGTGAGGAAAGGTATGAAAGGGACCAAAACAGCCTGACAACTATGCACAGCATGAGACCTGGAGGAATGCTCAAGTGCAAACAGGACATCTGTGGGAAAAACTGGATGAAATCAGAAAAGTCTGCATTCTGCTTTAAAATGTAATGTTTGTCTTTTAATTTGTAATTGCATTGTGGCTACATGAGATATTGACAGTAGATAAAGCTGGACGGAGGGTGTGCAAGAGGCTGATCTGTGTTTTCTGCTCTTCTGGGAATCTAAAATTTTATCATAATCCAATGTATAAAAACATGAACACTCTTTATGTAATTGAGCCTAATTTTTAGCTGAGGTTCTTAGAACTAACTTTAATTAAAAGGCAGCATTTATTAGGTAATATATACTACATGTGTGTGAAATTGGAGCATATCGGTACATTGTCAGGAGCCATAATGGGACAAGCTAATATACTAGCAGATGATCATCCTGAAATGACCTGCTTCAAATTATTATATAATCTGTGACAGGTGAGCCCTCATTTAGCAAGGCTGTGGGGGACTAATTTTAGGAAAGATTCCTGCTATCAATATGCTTTTCCTGTTATTATTATACATATATAATAATCAATAAGTAATAGCACACCTCTTTGGAGCATATCTCTGCAGATCCATGAAGATGTACTGTTTTATAGTGGTGCTATATAGACAAACAGATGACTTAAGTTTTAATGATGAACTAACGATTTATTATAGGTGCTAGGACAGAAGACAAAATATTGACTGGGTTTATCTAATTACTCCTAATGGATATGCATGTAAACATTCTCTGTTGTAAACTTCTATTTCAATTTGTGGTTTGATTTTTGTGTGAACTGTGGTGAACTTTGTAACATGTGATCATGTATTCTGAAAGATGTATAAGTACTGAAGACAAAAGAGTCATCTCATCTCTTCACTTTCTCTCTCTCTCCCTCTCTCCCTTTTTACCTTTCCCCACGTAGAAGAATTTTTCCATTTCTCCACTTAGTATATTTCCACTTTTCCTTCTTAGATAGCTTTCATAGGAAACTTTTTACAACTTAGTAATAAACTCATTAACCACTTCTCTAAGTGTCCCATTTTTCTCCCTGCGACTTCTGACTAGCAGGCTGAAAGTTAGAGCCCAGAAGTTCCTGTGGAGACAGTACAAAGGCAATTTACCTAACCTTTAGCAGTTTGAGGAAGAGGTGCTAAATGCCAGAAACTGCAGTTTCTGGCCTCAGAGGATTATAGAAGACAGGTCAGCTACAGTAGCATAGTAACTTAGATAAGTAAACTTTTTATTATACAGCAACCCTAAATTTTCTGTAATACTTTGTCTTACCCCACTGATGCTCTTACCCCCTCTGCTGCCTCAAGAAGAACCAAGAAGAAAGAAAACCTATGTTGGGGCTGGCTCTTGGCAATACATAATTTATCAAAGGTATTAAGTAGAAGCTGCTACACATACCTAAAACTTAAGCCAACAAAGAACATGTTTCAAGTGAGGTGTTTTACTGGAACTAATAACAATTGTCTAACGATAAAAGCCTGGTTGTTCTGGTTTCTAATCAGTGACAGTTCCTAAACCCTCCTCATACAGAGGATGTTCAGAATCCTGAAGTGTAGTGATACTTTTATTGTTGTTGTTTTATATATAGTATTTCAATTTATTATTTTTAACAGGTTCTAGTGAGTACAGTGAGACCATCTGTTACCAGAAGGGCTTTTTATACATGTAGATACCTATGTCCACAGATGCAAGATCACATCTGAATTCCTTGGCTGAATTCCCTACAATGTTAACTTGGATTTTCTGATAAATAACAAGCAGCTCCATGGTCAAGTTCCCACTTACCCCTTGCATGTGATACAGATTGAGGGAATACTTTGAGGTCCTACAAATGTCCTGCTTCCATCTAACATTCTCACCTTTATCTTCAGCGCTTATCATGGAGTCTTGTCCACAATACTTTGGGGTAATTCAGTGGCATTTTTCTGTTTCCTTTATTCCCAACATTAATTTCTCTAACTGTAGAATTATTCCTTCTCTTCATTTACTTATAATTTTTTATTTTTATACATACTTTGCATATTATTTCACTTTCACAGTAAATCTAATACTATTATTATTTTGTTAATTATATAATAAAAATAAAATAATATTATTAAAGTTCTGCTACATTTGAACATTAAAAAATTTCTCATATTTCTTGCATAGTCTTCTGGTAAATCAATATAGATACATTTTATATTTTGTGCATTTACAATATATATTCATATGTTTTGCTGCTTGTATCCTGAACTTAAGATTTCATGGGTTTTCTAAAGATCTCTGTCTCTTTTCACATAAGCAGGACTTATTATGCAACTGTTTTCTCTGCAGAGAAGAATATATTCCTGGAGGGAGGAGACTCACCAGACTGAGGAAAAAAAGAAGCATGTAAGACCAAGGAAGTTCATGAAGTTTACAAGACTCACAAGGCACCCTCTCAGTGTCATATGCATAATAAACAGATGATAGAAGAGAGAAAACTTTTTGCAAGTTGTGCAAGGGACTTCAATGACACAGCTTTTATGAATGATTTCTTATGCTGGGAAAGACTCTCTAGTACCCTTGAATCAGCCAAGCTCCTGGATATGACCAGTCATTCCTCTTGTAAGTAACTCATATACTCATTGGCCCACCAAGCTACACTTATACAGAAGAGGTTTTTTTTTTTTCATGATTGCCTTTAAGTGACTGTTTTGTGTCTACCAAGGAGAAGTCACTATCAAATGCACAATGAAATAAAATCTATAATATCAAGATATGGACACTGAGTGCACTGACTTTTCTTCAGGTGGCACTACTTCTCAACCTTCTCAATAAATGGAACAAATAGTATATGTTTACATATCAATGCATATTCATGCATATGGATATTCTGTGTATATTATTACTCAACACATAAAATTTAAACCAACAAACACATAGATGACACTGACATTTCTTTCCCATGAAGCATCACTTACCTCTACAACACTAAGAACCTCCTCTCTATCATTAAAATACTTAGATCTGTTCATACTACTATACATATCGAATATTTTCCAGAATTACCTTGAAACAGGTGAACTAGAGCAAATGCTTTTACATAGTTCTGTTTTTCCTCTGTAAAAAGCTGTTTTTAATCCATTTATTTATTTATTTACTTTATATCCAGATTGCAACTGCATCCCTCTCCTCCCAGTCTCATCCTTACCCAGTCCGTCTTTCTATTTCCCTCTCCTTCTCCCTCTTGGATTCTGTACTGGCTTGTTTTGTATGTCAACTTGACACAGCCTGGAGTTATCACAGAGAAAGGAAATTCAGTCAGGGAAATACCTCCATGAGATCCAGCTGTGAGGCATTTTTCTCAGTTGGTGATCAAGGTGGGAGGGCCCTTTGTGGATGGTGCCATCCCTGGGCTGGTAATCCTGAGTTCTATAAGAGAGTAAGCTGAGCAAGCCAGGGGAAGCAAGCCAGTAAGAAACATCCCTCCATGACCTCTGCATCAGCTCCTGCTTCCTGACCTGCTTGAGGTCCAGTCCTGACTTCCTTTGGTGATAAACAGCAATGTGGAAGTGTAAGTTGAATAAACCCTTTCCTCCCCAACTTGCTTCTTGGTCATAATGTTTGTGTAGGAATAGAAACCCTGACTAAGACAGATTCTAATCCACTTTGGCACAGAATATCATAGGCACACGCTCTCCCAGTGAGGCTAGACAAGGCAGCCAATTAGAGGAGCAGGATCCCCAGGCAGGAAACAGTCAGGGACAGTCCCCATTCCAATTTTTGGGGAAATTTGCATGAAGATCAAACTGCATATCTTCTACATATATGCAGGGAGGCCTAGGTCTAGCCCATATATGTTCTTTGGTTGGTGTTTCAGTTCATGAGAGCCCCCTAAAGGTCCAGGTTAGTTGACTGTTGGTCTTCTGGTGAAGTTTCTATTTCCTCTATGTCCCTCAATCCTTCCTCCAACTCTTCCACAATACTCCTGAACTCCATTTAATATTTGTCTGTGGGTCTCTGCATGTGTTTTAATCAGCTGCTGGGTGGAGCCTCTCAGAGGACAATTAAGCTAGGCTCCTCTCTGCAAGCATAGCAAAGTATTCTTAATTGCATCAGGGATTGATCCTTGCCCATTGGATGGGTCTCAAGTTGGGCCAGTCATTGTTTGACTATT
Source organism: Tokudaia tokunoshimensis (assembly GCA_036184795.1). Classification (NCBI taxonomy): domain Eukaryota; kingdom Metazoa; phylum Chordata; class Mammalia; order Rodentia; family Muridae; genus Tokudaia; species Tokudaia tokunoshimensis. The sequence continues at coordinate 919,146 of BTHU01000011.1, forward strand.
GCCTCTTTCTCTGCTCCATCCTTGTCCCTGCACTTCTTGTAGGCAGGACAAATTTTGAATATAAGGTTTTGTGTGTAGGTTGGTGTTCTTGTTCCTCCACTGGGAGTTCTACTTGGCTACAGGAGGCGGCCACTTCAGGCTTCATATCCCTCACTTCTGGGAGTCTCAACTAGAGTCATCCTCACAGGCTCCCTTGAATACCCCAACCCAGCCACCCCATCTCTGGTCTCTGGCATGTCTGATTTTAAAGGCTACTTAAAGCGCTCTCTCTCTCTCTCTCTCTCTCTCTCTCTCTCTCTCTCTCTCTCTCTCTCTCTCTCTCTCTCTCCTTCCCTCCCCTCCCTTCTCCTCCCCACCCCACTCCTCTTAAGCCTTTTAATACAATTACATCCATTTGTCACATTTTAAATTCCTTTTGAATTCTACCTACATCCTGGATGATTTGTTTTAATTTTACCTACAACATACTTACATTTTGTGGGTTACAGCTCAGTGGATTTTGACAAAGACCAAAGATTCACAAATGTCGTTCGTACTTACCTACCAATTCCAACATTCCATAGAGTGTTCCCTAGTCTCTGCTGAAGAAAACTCTTCCTGTCCCCTGGCAATGACTAAGCTAGTCTATATTTCTGTTCTCCAGGCCATGCCTGTTTTTCAGTAGTGTGTAGAAGTACATCCTAAAACAGCTTTTTAGAATGGTCTTCTTCCATTTGGCAAGATGCATTTAAGTTCATCTTGTATGAGAATGAATTACTATTCATTCAGAGAACTTTTTTCTTTTTAATTTTCTGACTAATAGTCCACTGTACAGGTTAAAAGAATTTTGTCCATTTACAGGCTTCAGAGCATTGCGTTGGCTTGAAATTCATAGTTTTTGTCAATTAAACAGATTTTCGTATTTGAGTACAGTTTTTATAATGGCTATACATTTTTATTATATTTATTTATTTTGGAATAGGATTGAAATATCAATGAGACATAGAAACATAATTTTATTTTTAAAATCTTAAAACTATTTTCCAATGTGACTAACATTTAAGGGTGTGTGTGGGGGAATCTGGGTGTGTGTGTGTGGTGTAGTGTAGTTTTGGAGATTGAATTCAAGGCTTCTTGAATGTCAGCCTAACTTGTTACTATGGAGTCACACCCAGGACCTTGTATCATGTATTTTATGAGAAGTATGAATGATCCAATTGGCCCAAATCTCACAACCACTAACTACTGGGAGCAGAAGAACTTTCTTTACTTTTGCCATTTACTTCTTTTCCATTTCCCTTTTGGATTTTAATCATTCTAAAGTGATTTGTTGTAAAACATCATTGTGATTTAATTTGCATTTCCCAAATGATTCTGATATTATTTTTTCGATATGCTTCATTTTGCAATCTATGCATCTTCTTTTGCTTGTTTTGGGGTCGTTTACTTAGTTTTGGAAATTTGAAGTTTTTAGATCTTAGACACAACTTCTCTGTCATAAATTTGATTTGCAAATATTTCATTTAATTTTTAGCTTATCTTTCATTCTCTTTAACAACATCAAATAGAGAGAAACTGGGTTTCATTTTATTCAAATGTATTTTATCAATTTTTCATTTTGACATGTACTAATAATGTATCTACAAATTCTGCCTAGTGTCATTTATACTATTGTTATTAAAATAATAGAGGGTCTTCCTACTTGCAGATTTTGTGCAACTTGATAATTATTGATGCTGTAATTTTTTCTCAAAGTTCTACTTTTCCTGTACCTCACAAAATATAAAATTTTGATTTTATGAGAACCCTATTTTTGTTCTTAAAAATGTCTTGGCTGCATAACATAATTACTTTGGTTTTCTGTGTAAAATTTAGAATTATTTTATTAATAGTCAGAAAATAAGAAAAAATATGTTCAGAGATTGGATTGTTCTATGGAATCCAGAGAACCTATGGACATACAAAAAGGAAGAATAGCTATCTTAATATTACCCAGTATATAAATATAATAAAAACTATGAGTTTTGAATGTTGTACCAGCCTATGTTTTGAGACACATTGCATTTTGTTCTCAGAAGTTATATTTCAGCATATTCTGTTGTGGCTTAGGTGTATCTTCTAATACTCATTGAAGATTTTTGCGTCTAATTTCTTAAACTGCATTGGTATAAAGTTTTCTTTGTTGTCACAACATTGTATAATTTTAGTTTACAGAAAGTCTTAACAAAATGATCTGAGTTGTGGTTTTCAGTTCTCCATTTTTGGAGATAAGTTGTATGGAATCAGTCAAATATTATCCACAAGGTTTGGTAGAACTTTCCAGTGAAATCATTACTCTATTCAACCTTTTTTTTTTCAAATGCTAGTTATGATTTTAATTGTCTTGTACCTGTAATAGGACAATAAGGGCTTTTTAATTTTATTTTCATTTTATAGGTTGTGACTTTTAAGCTGTTGAATCTGTGTTCATAATAAAGCAGACCCTTTAACACTAGCAATAATAGCTATGAATTACCTTAATTTATGTTGATGCATTGATTCCATCCCTGGACTTTATTTGCTCCCTCAAGAATTCTGTCAATTTCATTGATGTTTTCAAAGAATTACCTTTTGATATTGTTGACTTTTTCTTCTTTTTTAAAAAAAATATCCTTAATTTCTACATGAATGTTTTATCAACTCATCCCTTCTCCACTCTGAGTGAATTAGGTCATGCTTCCATTGTCCTCACAATGGGTGACAATTAATGTTAAATATTATTTCTGCCCCATTATAAAATATTGATGCTATAAATTTTTCTTTAAGTACTACTTTTCCTATACAGCACAAAATGTGCTATATGATATTTTTAGTTTCACATAGGTTAAGATTTAAATACCTCTGGAAGATTTCTCTAATATATGAGTCACAAAAAACTGTACTGTGTATTTTAATAACCAATGAGGATTCCTCTAACTTATAGGTTACATAAAAATGTACTACATATGATGCAGTGTTTTTCTGTGATTTCTCAGAAGTAGTTCTTTAATTTTCTTATTCATTCCAGTATGATATACTATTATAGTGTTCTCTTTTAAATTTCTAGAAGCTTATTTTATGGCTCAGAGTTCCCATCATATTTAATTTCTCTTCTGCACTTTGTTCTATGATGTAAACTGGTCAGATTGATAATGCTTTAATTTAGGTTTTTCATTTCCTCATCAATTTTGTATCTGCCTGCTCTGTCGATTGCTGACCAGGGAGCATTTACGTCTCCAACTGTGATTATTGATTCTCAATCTTCATTTCAGTTGTGTCATTTTATTCTTGATGTCTTTGAATACTATACTAAGTGCACACAATTTGGCTTGCTTGCCTTGGTACAGAATCATAACTGGTCCATTATGTGCTGCCCTTACCTGGATGTTAAGCCTTTCCTTAAAGTCCATATGCTCCAAATCAGCATAGCTGTTCCATCTTTGAAAATAAATGTGCATTCTTTTATTTTTGACCTATTCGTATCTTACATTTTATCTGATTTCATACACAGGTCATGAAGTTGGATCTTCTTGACTAATAGTCTCCACTTTCCCCCCATTTTTTAACTAGCATTCTCTGATCACAGTTCACAGTGGTTTTATACTGTTGGATTCATACATAATCATACATACATTTAGTAGTTTCCATTTACCATTTACATTCCCTTCTCTTTTGTTAGTTGAGAAGTATTTATGTACAAATCTACATTGTATTTTCCAGTGGATGTCCTGGTTGTACACTATACTCCTTTAATTAATCAGAATTTACTTTCAAATGCTTTATGTTTAGTGTTAGAAACATAGCAGAGCAAGTACTTAATTCTTCCCCTCATTCTCTATGCTATTTTTGCGTTTGCATAAACATACCTCACATTAACTGTAATATTACTCCATGTTGTTCTTTAGGTTTTGAATTAGACAGTTATCCTCAAATTAGACCAAGCATAATGAGGTGAATTTGAATGCTATTTCATGGTAATTTCTTTCATTTTCTAGCCATCCTCATCCTCAAGTAATTTCTAGTGTCATATCTTTTTGCCTGGGGAAGTTTACATTTCCTTAGAATAAAGTTGCGGTGATAAATATTCTTATATGAAATCCTTCATTTTGATTTTAAAAAGTACTTTTGCTGGATACAATGTTGCTTTATCATTCCTTTCTGTGCTTTAAAAATGTCACTCCATTTTCCTCATGCTTGTATGATTTCTGACAGGAAGTCTCCTCTAATTATTATCTTTGTTCTTCTGCATTTAGTGTATCTTTATTCCCCTGTCATTCCAAGATTTTCTGTCTTTACTTTGAGCAAATGTTTCTGTCTTTCCCCCAGGTGCAATTGGTACCCTAGAAAACAGTGTTTGTTTGTCTTTGACCAAACAGAGAGGAATGCTTTGTTCTGTAGGGAAATCATAACCATTAAGGTTTGGTGGTCTCCCTGAGGTCCCCAGTTCATGAATCACTTTGAAAAGCAATTTCCAATCTCTTTTGTAAGCAGTCAGTTGGAGTTACAGGAGACAAGTGTGAAGATTGTATAGAACGCCCCTCCTCCTCCCTCCCCTCCTCACACTTACACAGACACTGCTTCAACAGTACCTCACAGGGCTTCCTACATATTTTTTTTATTTTGATGCTTTTTTTAACTAATTGGTCATTTTATTTATTTACATTTTAAATGTTGTCTCCCTTCCCAGTCTCCCCTATGAAACTCCCCAATACCAGCCCCCTTCCCCTTTGCCTCTAAGATGGTGCTCCCATACCCTCACATACAGTCCTGCATCCCCTTACACTGGGGCAACATGCCTCCACAGGACCAAGCACCTCCCCTCTCATTGATGCCAGATAAAGCAGTTCTCTGCTACATGGGAAGCTGGAGCCATGGACTCATCTATGTATACTCTTTGGTCGGTGGTTTAGTCCCTGAGAGCTCTGTAGTGTCCATTTAGTTGATGTTGTTCTTCCTCTGGAGTTATAATTTTCTTTAGCTCCTTCAATCCTTCCCCTAACTCTCCCATTGCAGTCCCTGGGCTCAGTCTGATAGTTGGCTGTGAATATCTGCATTTGTGTTTGTCAGGTGATGGTGGAGCCTCTCAGAGGACAGACATACTAGGCTCCTGTGTGCAAACACTTCTTGGCATCAGCAATAGTGTCAGTGTTTGGTATCTGCAGTTGGGATGGATCTCAAAGTGCATGACATTAGCTGAAATATCCAACAGAGGGGATATAGAACCTGAAATGACCTCCTCCAGTAGTTAGGCATGGTCCCCAATTGAGTGATGGGCTACCCACCCATATTGAAATTTTTAACCTATATATTCTTCAGGGCATACTTGGCTTCTAACTATGTCCCATGAGGTTTTGGTTGTAACTCCAGGAAAGTCAGTGCTCACTTCTTGTCTCCCTCCAGATATTCATCTTTTTCCATATTGGGGCCTAGCTACTTATCCTGTTGTTTCAGAGGAATTTGAGAACATATAAGAATCAGCAGTTTTTCTACTTTGCTCCATTGTCAGGGTATAAATGGAATTTTCTAGCTCTCTGTATCCAAATGGAAACTAAACTCATAATTTGGGGGCTAAGCTCGTCAAAGAAACATTGTAATTGTAGCTGGCTTTCCCAGATCTTACAAGGCTATGTAGTCAATATTTAAACAAAGACTATAAATATGAACAAGAATAACTTAAGTCACTTCAGTAACTCAGGCATTCTTAACCATTGTCAGTAATGCTTGCTTATTTTAAATTTTAAAATCAGATCATAAGTATATAATGTATAATTTGAAAGCATGTGTTTATGTAAGTTATTTAACTGAAAAAATTTAAAAAACTAAACTATCTCTGTTTACTTAAATTTATTCAACACTATCTATGATTTCTACTGAAAATAACCTTATCATAAGAATAGTTATAAAATCTGGTTCTTCATTGGCATTGAAGAAATACAGTATTGCTACAGTCTGGCAGCAACCTTGAAGCTGACATTTCAATCTGAATTCTTGGTTGGCCATGCCAGATAAAACCCATTTGCTCTATCTTCAAATGTGCTAATTGTCAAGATCTACACTACTTTCCATCAGATTCAAACATACTTACTTAGACATTCGAAATTTTCTCCTAGACTTTTTGAAACACTATTGATTCCATGGCCTTTGGCATTTCCAAAAACTCAAGAATTAACCAACACTAAAAGCTTCATTTTCTAATATAACAATTTGTTCATATTTTGAAGTAGAAACTTGGCATTGTTTTTTAACACAGGGTCAGTCCCTGGCCATAATAAGTTTTTCAGGCTAACAAACGATTACCTTTTAGATATTTCTGCTTTTTGTTTTTGAGAATATTTCAATGTGAACAATGGAAAAAATCCATATAAAAAGCTTTTTGCCTCAAAGTGGTCTTCATTTTGGTGTTGCCATGACATTAGTAAGCCATATGATCCTGACAAGGAAAATAGAAAAGCGAAGGAAAATGAAAGTGATAATTACTGGCTTCCAACACTGTGGTAGGTACTTTATATAAGTTAGTCTATTAATTGTCATGAGCCAATAAGATAGATTTCATTACTTTGTTTTGCAAGTGAGGGGACAAAGGGTCAGTGTTTATGTAGCTCCTACACTCAAAATGCTTCTGTCAATATCCTTTGCTTAGAAGTTGAAATGAGTGGGCTAGAGTAAGCCATTTTTCCTGGAAAGGTAGCATGAAGAACAGCTGTGAGCCAGAAATTGACACCAAAGCCTCGTTTTCCATGTTTCTTTTTACAAATTGGACCAGACTAAAACAGGTAGAAACTCAGGGGCCCAGTCACCTAATATCTCTGGATTTTCTTAGGTTTGCCTGCAAAAATAAGAGTTTGGACTAAATAACTCTAAGGTTCAACTTACTTGAAAAATCTGACACTAATTGTTTAATTTTTTATTTAACTTTTTATTAATTCTTTGTGAACTTCACATCATGTAGCCCAATCTCACTCATTTTCCAGTCCCTTTGTACCTGCGATCTGCCCTTTCAACCTGGTCCCCAAAGGAAAAATATCTCATTGTGGAAGCTGTAGCTTGTCACAGTGTGCTCCACAGTACATGCTTTTTTCAACACTCTTTTACTTGTGAATTGCATTGACTCATTGCAATGAGTCTTTGGTCTGGTTCAAGGCCTCTGCCTTCTGCTACTCTATCAATACTGGATCCTGGCTGGAACTCCTCTCAGATATCCTGTTGTTGTCTTATGTCATGGAGATCCTGAGGCTTTGGATCTGTAGAACCAACACCTTCACATTCTCCAGCAGTTCATCAATGGGGTAGATGTTGGGGCTGGACGACTCAAAGCCCTGGATCTGGACCTGGATGGTAGATAAGCTAGTCAGCCCACCAGTTCTACTGGACCCACACCATCTCTCTCCAGCATGGCTCCAGCTAGCTTAGAGCCAGCAGTCCTGATTCTCATGCCCTCTGGGCTGACTCACATGAGTATACAACAGCAAGGCTAGATCTATTGTGTTGCCCAGATGAGGTTCAAAGACCATTCTTCTAAGTGCTGCAGTAGGCAAGGGACTGGGCCAGCCCTCCCACTCTCACACCCTCTGGACTGGGTCACCAGCAACCTCCACAGTCAGGCCCAACTCTAATATACTGCCTAGGTAACCTGCAGTGCAGGCTATCGCCAGTTGCTGCCAGCAAGTGACAGGACCAGCAATCCTGCTTCAATGACTTTAGGGCAGAAAAATAAAACTTCCTCATAACAAAACAAAGCAGACTCTTTAAAGCAGGGACTAAAACAAACAAGCAAACAATCAAAAGTAGGCAATGGTTGACATTTAAACATCAAATAATTGTTATTAAATTATATTTGCTACTCAAACAAAATATGTATGTTTTTATATACATTTTTGTTTTTATTGTTAGCCAGGGTCTTAGTCAAGGTTTCTATTCCTGCACAAACATCATGACCAAGAAGCAAGTTGGGAAGGAAAGGGTTTATTCAGCTTACACTTCCACATTGCTGTTTATCACCAAAGGAAGTCAGGACTGGAACTCAAGCAGGTCAGGAAGCAGGAGCTGATGCAGAGGCCATGGAGGGATGTTCCTTACTGGCTTGCTTCCCCTGGCTTGCTCAACTTGCTTTCTTATAGAACCCACGACCACCAGCCCAGGGATGGTACCACCCACAAGGGGCCCTCTCCCCTTGATCACTAATTGAGAAAATGTCTTACAGCTGGATCTCATGGAGGCATTTCCTAAACTGAAGCTCCTTTCTCTGTGTCAAGCCTGTGTCAAATTGACACACAAAACCAGCCAGTACAGCTAGTATGCCAACAAAATTATAATCAAGTCAAATCATGCATGTGTGTTTGTTTCTACATGTTGCTCGAGTTTTCTTCTAGAGTTCCTTAAGATTCCTCTACATTAATTGTAGGCCTTATGATCAACTGCCTTTTAACAATTTCAAAACATAAATAAATAAATGAATAAATAAATAAATGTCATAATTTGTATTGTTCTCTCTGACTGTTAATGGTAGGCCAAGGTTTAATACAAATAGGTTTGAGAGTATTAACATTATTCATTCATGGAATATGACAAGAAGGAAACAATAAAATTAATATTTATATTTTTATCTTTAGAAACATTTATTTTGCTTATGTTTACATTATTACTATAAAAAGACATGTATAAAATTACAAATTAATATAATTAATACAGGTATATTCCATTTTTACATGTAATTCAATTTTAAGACAACTGAATTAAGAATCAATTTGTAAAGTTCATAAGAATTATTCTAAGCTAGATGAAGGAGAGATATTATTGGTACTTTGTATATTTTTCATACTTCCTGTCCATCCTGAGCCTGGTTAAGAATTCTACCCAAGAGGAATGAAGTGTCTGTGTGGTTAGAAAAATGCCTTCTACCCTGCCTAAATCAAGGGTGATGGTATATAGACAAAGAAGGAGAATGTTGGAAATCTACCCTGCATGACTCTTAGAAAGATTTGCAAATTTTCTTAGAACTATCTTGGGGCAGTTGCAATGGAAATAGGAAGTAAAGTGGCTGTTAAGGTCATTTGATATCCTGCAGGTCCAGAAAGACACAAGAGGGAAATCCAAATTTTCTTTAAATAGAGAGCTATACTTAAGGAAGACTTGTATTCAGAGTGAGTAGATGGATTCATGTGGACTACTGATGTCCTACTAAGTGAGAAATGTAGATGTGGAGGCACGAAAAGCAATAGGGGATCCAGCATCTAGCAGAAACACAGAGGCAGCAATAAGAGAGACTCTGTGTTTGCATTAACTTGTGTTTTTTACTCCAGAGAAAAATCCAAAGTTGGTTTAGTACTTCCAAAATAAAATCATATAATATTTATATTAATAGAATTAGGACACACTGGTTTTTTGTGTCCTTTTCATTGGCATGTTGAATTTCTGACCACCAAGACTTCAAATGTCATGTTATTTGAAAATGGACCATTGTAGATATATTCAAGTAAGATAAAGTGATGCTAGGTGATAGATCCTTAATCTGTGAAGGATGGTTTCCTTATAAACAAGAACAATCTAAACATAGAACCACATGCATAGAAAAGATGCCTGGTAAAATAAAGGTAAAGGTCAGTGTACTCTGACTACAGGTCACAGATCATCAAAGAGCCGTAAACAAACTAACAATGCTTAGAAGAGAAGCCTGACTCACTTCATTGCTCACGAACACAAAACCAAGCCACCCCCTTGACATCAGACTTCCAGTTCCACGATCTGTGAGGCAAAGGAATTTCTGTAACATACAGCACCTACTTAGTGGACTCCATTACAATAACCCTCACAAAAATTTGAGGTACAGTTTCCAGTAGCTCTCATCCTTCCTAATTAAAAGGTTCTCCAACCTTTTAATACACCCCCAACCATAAAAGTATTTTTGCTGCTACTTCATAACTGTAATTTTGCTATTGTTATAAAATATAATGTAAGTACTTTGGGAGACAGAGGTTTACCAAAGGGGCCTTGATCCATAGGCTGAGAACTGCCAGTTTCAAGAAATTAGAGGATATGGAGAACACTATACTTCTCTGAGTTTGTGCCAATAAAAATTACCTGGCACTCATTGGCATCATTAATTTATAGCCTGTGTGTTTAAGAGGTGGGGTTAATCTGCTTCTTTGGGCATCATGAACTCTGAACACTGTGCTAACATATCCAGGGGCATTCTGAGGATCACATTAGAAGATTTTGTTAAATATTCCTTCAGACTAAAATATTCCATCTAGAAGGAGGAAGGAGATTTATAAAGCTCAAGAACGATCACAATTTAAAAGACTCAGTGAAACTCTGGACATTTACAAAAGTCACATGACCACTCGCATTGCTATGTAAGTATTGAACAACTGTGGGCAGGAGTGAGGGGTTTCCTTTAGTAGGAAGTTCCTGCATGTTGGGCAGAGAACTCTAGGGATGCAGTTTTCATGAATCATCATCAACATTGGGTCAGGCTTTTTGTTAATGGAGCTGACACTGAGTCATCTGTGTTCCTTTCAGTGATCTGAATAAACTCATTGGTTCACCAAGCTAAAATAAGGTTTAATGGTGTTGGCTTTGTTTCAGTTTGATTAATTAATTAGTTGTCAATATCCAACTTGGGGTGAACAACATGTGTTTTGTTCAACTATTTCCAGGAAAATTCACACAACAGAAGATAGAAACTTCTTTTCTTTTTCTTTTTCTTTTTTTTGGTTCTCTGATTTTTTTTCTAAGTTTTTTTATTTACATTCCAAATGATTTCGCCTTTCCTGTTTCCTCCCTCCCTGAAAGTCCCATAAGCCCCCTTCCCTTCCCCTATTCCCCATTCAACCCCCACTCGCTTCTCTGTCCTGGTATTCCCCTACATCCAGTCTTTCCAGGACCAGGGGTCTCTCCTTCTATCTTTTGGAAATCAATTGATATGTGAATTGTGTCTTGGGTATTCCGAGATTCTGGGTTAATATCCCCTTATCAGTGACTGCATACCATGTGTGTTCTTTTGTGATTGGGTTACCTCACTAAGGAAGATATTTTCAAGTTCTGACCATTTGCCTAAGAATTTCGTGAATTCATTGTTTTTAATTGCACAGTAGTATTCCATTGTGTAAATATACCACATCTTCTGAATCCATTCTTCTGTTGAGAGACATCTGGGTTCTTTCCAGCTTCTGGCTATTATAAATAAGGCTGCTATGAACATAGTGGAGCATGTGTCCTTATTGCATGCAGGGGAAGCCTCTGGGTATATGCCCAGGAGTGGTATAACAGGATCTTGGGAGTGTCATGCCCTGTTTTCTGAGGAACTGCCAGACTGCTTTCCAGAGTGGTTGTACCAGCTTGCAATCCCACCAGCAGTGGAGGAGTGTTCCTCTTTCTCCACATCCTCGCCAACAACTGCTGTCTCCTGTGTTTTTGATCTTAGCCATTCTGACTGGTGTGAGGTGGAATCTCAGGGTTGTTTTAATGCAATCCCCATCAAAATCCCAACTCAATTTTTCATAGAGTTAGAAAGAGCAATTCAAAACTTCATCTGGAATAACAGAAAACCCAGGATAGCTAAAAACTATTCTCAAGAGTAAAAGAACTTCTGGGGGAATCAATATCCTGGACCTCAAGCTGTACTACAGAGCAATAGTGTTAAAAACTGCATGGTATTGGTACAGTGACAGGCATGTAGATCAATGGAACAGAATTGAAGACCCAGAAATGAATCCACACTCCTATGGTCACTTGATCTTTGACAAAGGAGCTAAAACCATCCAGTGGAAAAAAGATAGCCCTGTCAACAAATGGTGCTGGTTCAACTCGAGGTCAACATGCAGAAGAATACAAATCGATCCATTCTTATCTCCTTGCACTAAGATCAATTCCAAGTGAATCAAGGACCTCCACATAAAACCAGACACACTGTAACTAATAGAAAGGAAACTAGGGAAGAACCTTGAACATATGGGCACAGGGGAAAATTTCCTGAACAGAACACCAATAGCTTATGCTCTAAGATCAAGAATTGACAAGGACCTCCTAAAATTACAAAGTTTCTGTAAGACAAAGGACACTGTCAAAAAGACAAAGCAGCAACCAACAAACTGGGAAAAGATCTTTACCAACCCTACATCCGACAGAGGGCTAATATCCAATATATACAAAGAACTCAAGAAATCAAGATAGAAACTTCTAAACAAAATAATATATTTGTCTTTGTTTGTTGAGTCTACACTCAGAAGGGAAAAATGATTGGAAAAAATCCCCCCATTAAATAAACTCATTGCTTAGACAAGCACTGGGGAAAAGGAAAAAGGTGAAATGACTTTGCTACATCTTTCTAACCATTCTATTCAAGTTTCCTCCAGTCCCCAAACCTTGTTTTAAAAAACAAGATCATCTTTGAAAGCAAAGCTAAGCCTCTTAGTATGTATTAGTATTAGTATTAATATTAATATTAGTATTAGTCAGGGTTCTCTAGAGTTAACAGAATGTATGGAATGTCTCTATATATTAAGGGAATTTATTATGATGACCTAGTAACCCAACTAAGCCAGCAATGGGCAGCTGTGGATGGGAAGTCCAAGAATCTAGTAGTTGCTCAGTCCCACAAGGCAAGTTATTTAAGCTGGTCTTTTGTAGAAGTAGTTTCTAACAGATGTGCTGGCAAGTAAGTGCAAGCAGTTGAAGAAGAGTGAATCTTCCTTCTTCTAATGCATGCCTCCAGCAGAAGGTGTGGCCCAGATTAAGCTGTGTGCCACCACACCAGACTCTGGGACTTGCTTTGTCCCACACTGACCTTGAACTCAGAGATCTCCTTACTTCAGTCTCCTGGATTAAAGATGAGTACTACCTTGCCTGAGCCTAAGCTTTTTATGGCCAATATATGTCAAGATCTCCTTGTCAAGATCCAGGTCAGAAACTTGTGTCAAGATCTGGACCAAAAGTGTGCCCTCCAATTCTGGATTGTAGTTCATTCCAGAAATAGTCAAGTTGACAAACATGAATAGCCACCACATCCACTAAGTCTATAACACTTCTGGTATTAATGGGTTGTTGGAAATTCCCTTCTACAAACATGGGATGCAAATTGGTCCTGTGAGGTAGTATTGCAATACAAGTGTCTTATTGACAACTAAGTTATACCTCAGTAGGGTAAGTTAAATACCACGATTACTGTAAGATGATCAACTAACTCTTTAGAGTGATAGTTTCCCTACCTCAACTACAAAAGAGCAAATAACAATTTCATTTCATTTCCTGTACAGTTAAAAAAATTAAGCATTTATATATTTTGCATTACGTGTATTATTAATCCTCTAATTGCAATATTTTTTTAACTCTGGCTCCCTAGGATACATCTACTATAAGCTAGCATGAAGTAGGCACCTAATGAAAGCAATCAACAGCTTGGCTGTATTGATTTTCAAAGAGAAAGAAAATCATTCACTTCCATGTGGTAAGAGTACTTTTAAAGCATGGCTGTTTATACAGTACTAAATCAGCCATCAGGAAAATCTACGTCTGCAGTTGGCATGGAAACTAATTTGAGCTGGTTCTCATTCATTCTTTTAAAGTTTTTAATCACTTATGAAATATTTCACAGAATTTAAAAAGCAATTCATGGATAAGATAAAATATATTAAAAATAAAGTGTCACTTTCGATTTTCTTTTTGAAAAGATAAGACTTCCAGATCAGTAGACAGAAAAATTAAATTAGAAATAAGGTCACATCACAGGCAACGTGTTTTAGGATATAACACTCCCTCTGTTCTGATATACCCACCTAGTTTCTTGAAGAGTGAAATCTGGATACAGGTCACTCAACAAGTAGAGTTCTAGAAATCACGTAAACTGGCAATAAAAGACATAGTCATGTGTGTATTCAGGTGATCAAAAAGGAAAACACATATTGCCATAGCAGCCAAGCCACTCTGTGTAGAAACTGTTGAAATCCAAGGCTCTAAGATATTGAAGAAAGTGTGTAGCAGAAGGGAAGCTGATGCTCCAATAATGGATTTGCAGCAATATGATTAGCTTTCACCCTCCTCAGCCCTGTCCAATATGCCCTCCAACCCTGCTCATGACTCATGTGCTATGCTTTACTCCTCTGACAACCCGTAATTATACTTATAATTCATGCTAGATAGCTTCCCCTAATTTTACATTTAAGCAAATATTTTTTATCCATTCTAGATGATGGATTTTAACTTCCACTTTGCACCAGCGTACTGATATTTCTTTTCGAAAATAACAGTACTAAATCTATAATGCATGAAATAACACAAATATATGGTATGATACAAATAACTTGGATTATTGAAGTGGTGTGTGAAATGAAAAACAACTTAACAGAAGAGGAAATGATTGGAGACCGTCTAGATGTGACTCATGCAAATGCTTGAGTACTTTGCTGTCATAACACCAATGGAGAAGGGTGCAGAGTGAAGTCCTTCCCTGCTGCTCCTCCTTTCATTCATGCTAGACCCTCCGGCCCAGAGTCTGAGCCTCTCCATCTTTTCTTTAGAAAAGACTTAGATTTCTTTGTCTCTAGCTCTTAGAGTTCCCTAATTCCTTTCTTTCCTCCAGATCAACCCTGGTGGTTTTATTAGCACCTCCTCATCATACCTTGAAGCTAAGCAAAAGTTCCCTGTTCTTTCCTCAATGACATCAAAAGCCCCTTTGTAGACACAGATCCCTGCTCTTAGTCTCTATTTCAATTCAACCCTACCTTTCCTGTTCAGAAAGCCAGTTTGTACTTGAAATCTTGTCTTTTACTTGCCATCAAGATTCAATACTGCCACGAATGTTTTTCTGAGATGACTAATACACTTTTTCCACTTAATTCGATTGACATTTAGATCCTTACCTGATAGGCTGCTTCTCCTCCTGGCACCCTTTTCCCTTTCTCCCACTCCTCCTTCCCTTCTTTGCATCCTCACCCTCATCTATCATGCCTACAGAGTACAGCAAACCCAGACATCCCATTGCACATAAAGGGTAAAGTCAATCAAAGCAGTAAAATGAGTGACAAAATTCATTTGGGAGAGAGTTATTAAATCTAAAGACGGTCTTTACACTACTGTATCACATTAGATTTCAAACAGCTGGAGCTTAAATCTATTTGTTTGCTTTTTCCTTGGGTGTCCACTAACAGTTGAGGCATTGAAAGCTCATGTGTACCAGAGGACTTTGTTTTTTTATTTAAAAGACTTATTTCCTTTACTTATCCAGATTTTTTATTAAAAAAATAATGTGTAGTCACACACACACACACACACAACATACATACACATTTATATATAAACTATTATTCCTATCTTTATTAATGTACCATGACATCATTCTGAGTCATGGTTTATTTTCCCCCATAAAATACATGGTAGAAGATTTCATCAAGAACTATAAAGGAAGACTGAAGTTATATTTTACCCTACTTTAAGCTAAAAAATCACATTATCCAAGCTCATCTATAGCCACAAAATACATGGGATTCTGGGGTCAAAGGCACTAATTACACACAGCAAGAATAATAACTTTACCCTCTGTGATGGTTTGTACATGGCCCAGAGAGTGGCACTATTTGGAGGTGTGGCCTTGTTGAGGTAGGTATGTCACTGTGGGTGTGGGCTTAAGACCCTCACCCTAGTTGCCTACAAGTCAGTATTATGCTAGCAGCCTTCAGATGAAGATGTAGAACTCTCAGCTCTGCTCACACCATGCCTACCTAGATGCTGCCATGCTCCCACTTTGATGATAATGGACTGAACCTCTGAACCTATAAGCCAGTCCCCAAATATATGTTGTCCTTTATAAGACTTGCCTTGATCATGATGTCTGTTCACAGCAGTAAAACCCTAACTAAGACACTGTCCTTAAAAATACTATTATCAGACTCCAGAGGAAAACAAAGAGAGAGAGCCAGGCCATGGTTACACAAGACTTGGTTGTGTTTCAGAACATAAACCCCATATCAGGGATCCTGACCCCTTTTCAGTGGGAGAGAAGTGTTCTGACTCTTGACATAGAGGGAAATAGTATTTTATTATGTTAGGTAACACACAAGTCTTTTAATGCTACAACACTGCTGCGTGTATAAGACAGCATGAGACCCCGGTCCTGGAAAGACTGGATGTAGGGGAACGCCACGACAGAGAAGCGAGAGGGGGTTGAATGGGGAACAGAGGGAGGGAAGGGGGCTTATGGGACTTTCGGGGAGGGAGGAAACAAGAAAGGGGAAATGATTTTAAATGTAAATAAAAAAAAACTTAGAAAATAAAAAAAGAATAATTATTGAAAAATTATTGAAAAAAAAGACAGCATGGGGCAAGAATATCAGTCTGTATTGTAAAAAACTATGGAAACCTAATTCATGGAGAATTATATCCTGATTCTGGTTCATAGCAATGTGTTAGGCCATGAAGAACTGCTTTACTGTTTTTTACTGATTGATAATGTACCACAATACATAGCTTCAATAGTTGAGCCGTCCTTCATTGATGTGCATTTACATAGTTCTGATCATTTATAGTTACAAGCAATCCTGTTACTAGTTTGTTTGCTTCTTTAATTATACCACTGGGGATGGCATGAGGACTCTTATGCTAGGCAAACACTCTAACACTGAGTATCAATCCCTAGCCTTCTTTTTAGTTGTTTTTTTTTTCCCCCTTTGAGACAGAATTTTAGTAAGTTGCCAGGCTGACCTTGAACTAAATTTGCAGATCAGGCAGGCTGAAATCTTAGTCTTCCTGTCTCAGCATGGCTGGGACAATAGGTCTGTGCCACCAGAGTTAGCAAGCATCATTCTTTTGTTACACACACACACACACACACACACACACACACACACACACACTATTTATATTTCAAATGTTATCCTGTTTCTCTGTTTCCCCTCCACAAACCCCCAATCTTATCTCTCCCCCGCTGCTTTTATGAGGGTACTCCCCCACATACCCACCCACCCACTCCCACCTCACCACCCTGGCATTATCCTACACTGGGACATGGAGCCTTCACAGGACCAAGGACCTCTCCTTCCATTGATCCAGATAAGGCATCATATAAGCTGCTACATATGCAACTGGAGCCACAGGTCCCTCCATGTGTACTCTTTGGTTGGTGGTTTATTCCCTAGGAGCTCTGGGGTATTTTGTTGGTTGATACTGTTGTTCTTCCTATGGGGTTACAAATGTGGGGTTGCAAGATAGTTCAACCACTCTGGAAGTCAGTCTGACTGTTCTTCAGAAAATGAGACATAGTACTATCTGAGGACCCAGCTATACCACACCTGGGCATATACTCAAAAGATGCTCCAACATATATCAAGGACATATGCTCAACTATTTTCATAGCAGCCTTATTTATAATAGCCAGAATCTGGAAACAAACCAGATGCCTCTCAACAGAGGAACGAATATCGAAAATATGGTACATTTACACAATGGAGTACTAATCAGCTATTAAAAACAGTGACTTTATGAAATTCTCAGGCAAATGGATGGAACTAGAAAATATCATCTCAAGTGAGGTAACCCAGTCACAAAAGAACACACATGGTATGTACTCACTGATAAGTGGATATTAGACAAAAAGATCAGAATACCCATAATAAAATTCACAGACCATATGATGGTCAAGAAGGAAAACTAAAGTGTGGACAAACAGGAAGTAGAGGGAGGGAGGGACTTGGGAATAATAAAGGAGGGGAGGGGGAAAAGGGAGCAGGACCAGGTATGGGAGGAGACAGGGATGATATACAGAGGGTCAGGAAATTGATCAGAAGTGTGTAGCAATGGGGAATGGGGAACTCGGGATAGCTATCAGAAAGTCCCAGATGCCAGGAAAGCAAGAGGCTCCCAGGACACAAAGGGGATGAGATTAGCTGAAATACCCAACAAAGGGGAGTGAGAAACTGTAGAGACCATATCCAGAGGTTAGGCAATGCCGCTGTTTTAAGGATGTGGCCACCCACTCATCTCCAAATTTTTAACCCAGAATTGCTCCTGTCTAAAGGAAATACAGGACAAAGTGTGGAGCAGAGACTGAAGGAAAGGCCATTCAGAGACTGCCCTAACTGGGGATCCATCCATATACAGACACCAAACCCAAACACTGTTGTGGATGCCTGGAAGTGCTTGCTGACAGAAGCCTGATATAGCTGTCTCCTATGAGGCTCTGCCAGAGCTTGACGAATACAGATGTGGATGCTCACAGCCAACCATTAGACTGAGCATGGGGACCCCATTGGAGGAGTAGGCATGACTGAAGGAGTAAGCATCATTCTTTACAAATGCCTTCCTAGAAAGGAGTGAATGTATCTGCCAACTCAGTGGAACGTATATATGTTTGTATGTATGTATGTATGTATGTATGTATGTATGTATGCATGTATGTATGTATGTAGCAATACAATTTCAATGCTAAAAGCAAATGTGTTGCTAGAAGTACATTGCAGAATAATATAAAAGGACATGCTTATTGATACATAGCAAAATATTATCCAGCAATCTGTGTCCATCTGAATACTGAACACAATACTGGTTGGTCTCAGTGGCAATGTTTCCATTATGAAGATACTAGACATCTTTTCATAGCAATTATTTTGTTTAATGAGAAAAATAATTTTTATTTTTTTAATTCTGCATAGATATATATTTTTGCCTATATTTCTATTGGATTATTGAAGATTTTTTGTGAATTTTATGACCAATCATATGATTTTAATAAGAAAATTAAGCCATTTGCTTTTTCCATTATATTACAAGCTATTTCTTATGATATTATTGATTGTTTTCTTTATAAATAGCATTTTAAATGATAAAATAACATTTTTAAAATTTTATGCATTATTTTCCTTAATAATTCTGAGTCTGTGATATACATAGGTTTTCAGATTCCTAAAATATATATGACCAAACCTCTCAAATCTTTAAAGTCTTCATAGTATAAAAAACAAATGTTCACATTAATTTTCCCAGGTCCATAAATATGTTTGATACATTATTAACAAAGGAATTCTTTCTCATTGGTTTAAAACATTTTTCTAAATTTTATATTTATTGATGTAAATCATTTCCCCTTTCATCTGTATAATCTCATAATAATACATCTGTCACTTCATGTGTAAATGTCAAACCACTTGAAATATTTGAATAAGTACTATTTTTTTAAATAGTCAGTTAACCTGGAAAGTCTGCTCATTGTCTTCAATTTTTATCTTTAAACTAAGATTTTTTCTGTTATTTCAAAAATGAATATTGAATTTCTTGGAGAAAAGAATGAAATATTTCAACATATGTGTATGGTATATAACACTTAGATATATATTAGTGCATAATATAAAATTAAAGTGTCAATTTCAACAACTGAACTACAATAGTATCTTATTAATAGTAATAATCATGTGTGTGCTATTCTTTTCATTTTATGAATATAATAAAAGTTGCATTGAAGTTATGACAATCAGCTACATCATTGTTTTGAAGGTTTACTGTTTGTTGTTCTGTGCATGAACTATCCTTTAAATGGAAACAAGACTGGCTGTAAGTTATTTAACACATTGAGGTTAATGCTATATTGGGAGTACTTTACATACATATACATAAGTTATTATCTGTGTTGTGAGTATTGAACATGACACTGGACATTCTCACTGGCTTCTGCTCACTATAACCATCATATCTTACTACATTTATCTTATTATTATTTCAAGCAGAAATCATCATAAATTATTTTCAAATGTCTCTTAATGCTATGTATAAATATTAAATACATTTTCAGATTAACTTTTAATGTGATAAGGGGTATTAGAATGCACTAAGGTTGTCATGTTCTTATACATGGCCATCAGCTCACTTACAAAGACATTATTTAAAAATTTCCGGTGCAGTGAATGTGATACATGGTTTTAAGATGCCATAATTTGGTACAATGTTAAAGTTTTTCAGGTCTTAAAAATAAACTTTGAAGTTTTAAATTTTTGTTATATACTCTAAAATCAATAATGAGACAGACTTATCCTTAACATTTTTATTTTTATCTGTGAAATATTTGTCCTCTTTAAGTACTCAACAATTATAAAACATGTAGATTTTAACTATTGCTAATATAAAACTTGCTTCAATTTTTTATGTTCTTATTGGGAAAAATTTTTAGGAAATTATTAATTATATCCAGGATTTAAAGCTTATATACGTAACCATTATTTTATTCCATAATATCAGATTCTTAGGGCAGTAAATTAAAAATAAGTCTTCTTAAATATATTTTTATTTGTAAACAGGAGAAACATTATGAGAATAAGCTTTTAATTCAAAAATTAACAAAAGCTTTAAATGAAACTTTATGTGAAATAAAAATGTCTCTAGCCAAAATTTCAACTAAAATTAGACAATAAATCTTTCTGGTTATGAAATCCTTAAGATTCATCATGCCATCCTTCACATGGCATGAACAAAGATTTATTACAATTGGTTATTGATCAAATTAGCTCATAAAAAAAGACACTTGTTTTTCACCTGTTCAAACAAGGGACAACAAAAAAATCTCATCCTTAACTGTTTTGTGCACCTTGCACAATCCATAGAAATATCTATATAGTACTGAAAACTTGGTTGTAAGATTCATATATTGCAGAATGTTAAGCTCCGATAAGATTCATCCTTGGGGATGCTGAAATGACTTGCTGTTCCATCTCCTTGTCTCTTGATGCTGTTTCCAGACACTTGTTTTCAGAGCAGCTTCAGGAATATATGATAATTCCCAATGACCTCAGTTCACCTAGCCTTTCAGACAGATCCAGTAAGAACTTCAGTCTAGCCCTGAGCCTTCTGAGCATACAGAGACTGGATAACAGATGCTAAAGTTAGCAAATCTACCCATTCTTATCTCCTTGTACAAAGCTCAAGTCCAAATGGATCAAGGACCTACACATAAAACCAGACACATTGAAGCTTATAGAGGAGAAAATGGGGAAGAATCTTGAACACATGGGCATGGGAAAATTTCCTCAATAGAACACCAATGGTTTATGCTCTAAGAACAAGAATTGACAAATGGGACTTCATAAAACTGCAAATATTCTGTAAGGAAATGTATTCTTTTTTTATTAGATAATATTCTTTATTTACATTTCAAGTGTTGTCCCCTTACCTGGTTCCCCCCTCCCCCGAAAATCCCATAAGCCATCTTCCTTTCCCCAATCAACCTTCCACCGCTTCCCTGTCCTGGTATTCCTCTACACTAAGGCATCAAGTCTTTCCAGGACCAAAGGCTTCTCCTCCCTTTGGTGTCTAACAAGACCATCCTCTGCTGCTCAGGCATCTGGAGCCATGGGTAAACTCCATGTGTACTCTTTGGTTGATGGTTTTGTCCCTGGGAGCTCTGGAAGTACTGGGTGACTCATATCGTGGTTCCTGCTGTGGTGCTGCAAACTCCTTCAGCTCCTTGGGTCCTTTCTCTAGCTCTTCCATTGGAGACCCTGTCCTCAGTTCAATGACTAGCTGAGAGTGTCCCCCTCTATATTTGTATACAGAAAATGTGGTATATTGTAATGTGGAATAGTACACAATGGAATATTATTCAGCCATTAAAAACAATGAATTCATGAAATTCTTAGACAAATGGATGGAACTGGAAAATATCATCCTGAGTGAGATAACCCAATCACAAAAGAAGATTCATGGTATGCACTCACTGATAAGTAGATATTAGCCCAGAAACTTGGAATACCCAAGACACATTTCACATATCAAATGATGCCCAAGAAGGAGGAAGAACAAAGTATGGATCCTTGGGCCCTTTGTAGAAAGGGGAAAAATATACCCACAGAGGGAGATACAGAGACAAAAGGTGGAGCAGAGTCTGAGGGGAAGACCATCCAGAGACTACTCCACCCAGGGATCCATCCTATATATAGTTACAAACCCAGACACTATTGAGGATGCCCACAAGTGCTGACTGACTGGAAATGTATTCTTTAAAAACACTAGAAATCCATAGAATAAGGCATTTAAAATCATTTCATTTATAGTAGACTTTTTGACAAAAAAATATGTCTGTTCCTGAAAGCACCCCCTTCGCAGTTCAAAGAAGATATTTAGCTTCATAATCTCCATATAGAGTTGCTCCAAATGTGGCAAGGTAGCTATTGGGTAAGAATTGCCCTAGTTCTTCTGCAGACCAAAAAAAAAAAAAATACTGTCCAGGAAAGGATACACATGATGAGGGGTAGTTGACAGCTTAGCTCTGCCAAGACAGGGTAAGCAATCAATGCATAATTCCTGCTTCATTTAAGGTCTGTCAGGTGATTCTGGGCAAGAAGGCTGAAGACAGATACTCCAGTGTTTTCAGGAATAGAGGACTGCCAAGCAGTCAGTTGTCTTTACAAATTGTTTAAGTTTTAGAAGTTATGTTTTTGTGTGTCCTATATATTTAGATAATATATCAAAATTTATTTTTTGTATGCATTTGAGTGCACTGTATCTGTTTTCAGACATACCAGAAGAGGGCATCAGATCCCATTACAGATGGTTGTGAGCCACCATGTGGTTGCTGGGAATTGAACTCAGGACCTCTCGGAAAAGCAGTCAGTGCTCTTAACCACTGAGCCATCTCTCTAGCCCTTGGTAATATCATATTCATTCTTCAATCTCTGATGCTGTTGAAGACTAAGTATTATCTTATAATCAAACTTAAGTTGTTTTGCATTAAGGAAGGTAATCTAGATTTGAAAGAATGGTTTTCAGATGCAATTTCAGATGCAATTGAGCTGTTGAATGCATATTAAAATATAAAGCTCTGTGTGTGTGTGTGTGTGTGTGTGTGTGTGTGTGTTTCATTCAGGAACCCAGAACATTGGGGCAGGTAGTGAGGAATACTCTGCTGCCGGGATGATTTGAGTAGAGTTATTTGGGTACAGCAACAGAAAATTATGGATTCATTCTAGATAAAATAAAAAATTAGTAACTGAAAAGTAATTTCATGAGTCTAGAAAACTCAATACCTAACAAAATGGGTGAAATTGTATATCATAATACATAAAGATAAAATTAAGATAGACATTTCAAAAAAAGGAAAAAAATAATTAGAGAAAAATCACGAACAATTTTAATGGTATATAACTAAATGAGTTACATATTTGATGGTCTTAATCTCCATGATCAGTGCTCTGTAGTTTGAATTTCCTTTTCTTTTTTCTTTTTTCTTTTTGTCAAAGATCTAAGCAAATTCCATTCCAAAGCTTACAATAAGTAGCATCTTTTCTGGGCTCAAATCTGTCTAATGTAACAGCGTGATGGTTCTTATACAAACCATAATATGATCAGATAATTATTTTTATCAATATTTTTAACATTTTAACTTCCTTTGGTAAAATATTTAATAGACCTGAATCCCCATGTTCCTCATTCAATTTCACATTGCATCATGCTTGTGTAATACATAAAGCATGGTTTTTTTTTTCACATACTTTTCCAAAATATTCCAGGAACTTCTATTGCATGCTATCATCTCTCACTCCATTCAAAATTAATCATTATTTCATCATAACATTTGCAGTGTTATCCTGATCAGACCCACATAGTCTGGTATTTTTCAAAGTTCCTCAGTCATTTTCATTTAGTATGTCTTGTATAATTATTTTAAAATATGGGCAAAGTGTTGTAGCTCCCCACCTATATACCCTGCATTTGGAATTCTAGCTGTCTTAGGTCCAGACCATCTTGGGCCACAAACTAGAATAAGATCTCAAAAAAAAAAATAAAATAAAAATCTGTTTCTTATGATGCCAGAATTTGGGTTTATATCTAGTGGTTGTCAATGTTAAGAATAAGATTACAGACAGGTGTGATTTTAAAATATTTATCAAATTGAAGTAATCCATCAGAATACATGACAGCCTAGACTCTCACTGTTATGTACTTTCCTCACTTTAGTTATTAGACCAATACCTTGACTTCATAATAGAAAAGCTGGAGGATCTTCAAAAAGTCAAGGCAAATCTTATACCACCCAACTGGGAAATCTTTCAATATTAACAACTGCAATAATTCAGTCGACATACTCTATATAGATATGACTCAGACCATATTCAATTTTGAATGTTTTATAGGGTTTCAATTCTCTGATAAACTTTTCTATATAGCATCCTAGCTAGAATTCCAGTGCAACTAGAACCAAAACAGTTGTGTCCTGTTGACTGTACCTACTATGCCCAGCAAAGATGCTAATTTAACTTACCCATGTATAACTTCTATTCAACAGTTTCTCCAAGGCTGATTCAAACAATATAACATGCCACTCTTTACATGTGAAAATGTCTCCTTTGTGAGAGTAGTGGTTGGCCAGAGACTCCCTAAGTAAGGTGATTTTCTCTTTCTAGCCCTCCAACTTTTACCACATTTGATTTTACTACTGGTCATCTGCATTTGGGGAGCACACGTTTTTGTTGCTGTGGTTTGTTTTTGTTTTGTTTTCATAACTGTTTTGTTTGTTTGTCTTGACTTCAACAGATTAATATGATAAATTTTAAACAAACTGACCTAAATAAACATCTCCAGGTACCATTTTGTCCCATATTTTTTTCTATACTATAGACATATTTTTATGTTTATTTTAATATTTTTCTTGAGATATTATTCTACTATTTGATTAAATAGTTATATTTTTCATTCTAATTATTTTTAAACCTGTGTTCCATATTACTGATTGACTTTGGAAAATCTACTTTTCTCTGTCATTTGTAATAATTATATTCTTATCTTGTATCCCTCATCCCAAATATAACAAGACTATTTACCTAATTTCTGCAACTACTATTGTACATGTATCCAACATGTGGCTTTGGAACAGGGAATGAGACAGTTGATTTAACTAGTCTGTCTCAGAATGCTCTTGTGCTTAATACAAGGAATTCTGTTCATATTATGAGGCTTTTGTAAGAATTAAATCAGGTAATAAATGTATGATGTTTAAAGGTATATACCATATGGTAACAATGACATATGTGTTGGTTAACTCATTTTATTAGAATGTAACTTTTTGGCTGAGAAGATAGCTAAAGAGGTAAAGTTCATGCTGCCAAGCCTGATACACAGATTTTGATTCCCCAGAACCCACATGGCAGAAGAATAGCAACTCCTGAACGTTTTCTCCAGGCTTCAGCTTAACCTAAACAGCTAGTCCTAGGTCCCAGTGAGAGATCCTATCTTAAAAACAAGATAATTGACTCCAAATGAACAATAATCAAGGGTGGCCTTCACTTGCATATTCACGCACATGGGAGCACAAACATTTACCTATCTCCACATGAATAGCACACACAGAGAAATATATATATATATATATATATATATATATATTACTGTTTATACTATTTCAACTTCTTCTTTGGCTACTTGGCATCTCTTCTTTGACCTCTTATCTTCTAGAAGCAATATATCCATGAGTTTCATGTGATAGAACTTTTTAATTTTTTATAGTCAAAAATGGTTTATAATTTTAATTGGTTCCACACTAGGATCATGAAGATGTTGATTTTATCTGAGCTTAGTTTATTGGATTCATGTTCTAGATTATTTCTTGTATTATATTCTTATACTAATTTTCCTAATTTCATAATTAGTATTAATCACTGGGTAGTAATGATTTTTCCCTCAAACAGTTATTTCTGAAACTATAATGTGGTGCCTGATCAAATGAGGTAACCTCTTATGAATATTATTTTTCACAGAGGTGTAAATATTGTCCCACCAGTTTGTAAAACTCAATCTGATTTCTCAAATATCAATGTAAGTGTATGAGAGTTGATTGTAAAAGATTTAAAATGTCTGTGAGAAATGTTCTTTCTACCAACAACCATATCCTGACTCTCTTCTGTTTATAATTCCAATCTACTTGAATGTTTTCCTAGAATTTCGATATATCACATGCAAACCCATCTCTTTATTCATCCATAACAATCCATTTGCCTGGGTCCCCTGCAAACCTGCTAGCCTCTTTAGATTGAAGGCTGCATCTTTTTTTATCCTCAGTTTCTGTCTATATTTTGCCACATAGTAATTAACAACAACAAGTAGAAATGTTTTTGACAAATACAGGAATATGAAAATATCTTAAAATTGCTATGTTGCTAACAAATGGTCATAATAGAATGAAAACTATTTTTCCTATCTGCAAATCATTCGTTTGAAATATGACAGACTTAGTTACAGCAATATAAACTGAAAAGTCCAGGTCTAGGTCAAAAACCTGTTTTACATACTTTAAATTATAATTATCCTACAATGAATCCTGCAAATAACTCTTATTCATCTTAATACTGAGAAAATTTCAGTGTAGGATTTTCATAGACATTAATAACAAGGTTTAATTCACATGAAATTTTAAAGCTTGACTCAAGTGGCAGTGTATATCTTTGTAACCAAAATTTGACACAGGACTAATAAACTCTCTTAAAATTGTTGCATAATTCTCTGACTAGTTGATTAAGCTGCAACTAACCAATTATAAATGATTAGGACTAAAATCCAATCACTGTTCATGCAAATAACTCCTTGGTTTTGCCCTCAAGTGAAGAAATAGGCAATCTTTGGAGGCTAAGAGAACTGATTACCGTAATTTTTATGGGGATATACAGAG
Source organism: Tokudaia tokunoshimensis (assembly GCA_036184795.1). NCBI lineage: Eukaryota > Metazoa > Chordata > Mammalia > Rodentia > Muridae > Tokudaia > Tokudaia tokunoshimensis. Next base: position 945,772 of record BTHU01000011.1, read on the forward strand.
AGATTTCTGTCTCTGGGAAAGAAGAGAGCAGTTTTTACTCTACATGAAAAATATATATATTTAAAAATTAATAATTTAGCTTCATTGAAATAACTGTACTAACCTTGGATGTAGGAAATTTAGTGATGATGTACTGTTCTATAGGCTGAGGAAAATAAAATCTTTCAGCCACAGAATTTGTATTTTCTTATTGTATTAGTTGTTTTTCTGTTGCTATCAAACACAACTAGACAAAAATAACTTATAAACAAGTTTATTTTGTTTATTGTTAAAGAGGAATAGAATACATCATAATGCGAGGCATGGTAACAGGATCAAAAAGCTGATTATTGCATCTCAGTCACAAGCATAGATCAGGGAGACTGATAACTGAAAGTAGGGTAGGACTACACACTCTCAAATTCTGCCCCACTTGACTTACTTCCTCCAGCAAAGCTGGAAACCAAATGTCAGAATTCCTGAGCCTGTGGGTGACATCATCATGAAAACTGCCATACTTATCTACTCAACCCTTCCCAACCACACAGAACAGAAACATCCCAGACTGCCATGTATCATCAGGCTTAACAACTAAATCCAGAACTTTACTGTGAAATGTTAACTTTCTATAAAGACTAGATTTTATGTAATACTATTTCAGTTTCTTGCATTTCTTCCACTGAAGAGGTGCATTATGTTATAAATATTGTCTGAGATTTTTGAACAAAGTTCTTTTCAGTTTTTGGTTGTCACAAATGGACAGAATGAACTAAATGCCCATCCATGTCTGACAGCCAAGATGTGGCTTGGGGTAGTCTGAAGTGATTCCATTCATGTTTCAGGATGTACACAGTTTGATAAGAATATTATACCCCAGCAATCTAAATCACAGAATGAATGAAATTATTCTGCTATTGCATTGTTAACTTTAAGTCCTTATATTTATTAAACAAAGAGAAACACTGAGTGTCAAGTTAGGTTTACAAAATAAGTTATTTATGTTTTCCCACATGTCCCAGCTCCACAGTGCTGGTACAAAGATACATTAACAGTAAGACACTACTACCATGTCTCCCTTTAGAAACTATATCCTTAAATCAATTTCTAAGCTAAAATTCAATCGCATTGGTATTGCTATATTTTCATAGAAACTTGTCATTGTAGTTTGTTCTCATTACTTCTCCTCCACACTTTAAAGTGTAGTCTGCAAGGTATACAAAAATAATCTTCTTAAAAGAAGATTAGCAAAGAATATATGTGTATTTATAATATATATACATTTTAAATATCTTATGCACCAGGTAAAACATACTTATTTTAAAAAGTACAGTGTGCAATTGCAAGTGGTTAAAATTAAATACACAAATATCAATGGCTTCTTGAGTATGTACAAATAACATGTATCCTCTATTTACATGGACCAATTATCAGATTAACTTAAAGATTATTATAAAGTATTCCAATTAGAATCCATTTATTGGGTTCAAGACATTATTAGCCAGTGGAATAAACATACTAAAATGATGAATCATTGTTATCAATTTATTCAAAGTTTATGTGAAGCAAATACAGGTTTAAAACAATGATACTAATAAAGGAAGAGGTTGAGATTGACATAGTGCCTACTAGGGCCATGGCATTCACTATCACAGCTAATTTTTAACCTTGTGTGTTGTGAAAGACAAAGCAACATTTAGACAGAGAGAGAAATTGAATTATCTCAAATTGTATAGTTTGGATTAAATGGTAACATCCATGGCCTCTCTTCTGGCACAGCTCTCAGTATTAACAGTCTCTTTCAATTTTAGTTCTTTCTAACATAATTTTCAACAAAGTCCATGGCTGTATGGTTAGTTACCTTAGATTTTGATCTGCTTAGATGTAATGTTAAATACTTTCAGATATAATTTATCCTAAAATGTTTAGATAGTGTCTCAATTCTTTTTTGCTTCCTAATATCTCTATAATTTGAAAAAGCAATCTTTTTTTCTGACAAGAAGCCCAACTTTGGGTCAGGATATGCAGATGATACTCTTCTTAAAGAAATAAGTATCTGTTTTTTGATCATTTGCCAGACAATCCTTTTGGTCTATGGACCACCAACTTTCCCTGGATATTTAAAGAAAAAATAATAATTCATGGGACAAGTGTAAAATCAAATACAAAGTCCTAAAATGAAGATTTAACCATGAGAAAAATCTTTTGAAATCCTATATCAACACAGATTAATCCAACTATCAATATCTGGCTTATAATTTCTAAAATCCAAGTGAAAAATATTGGATAAAGTTTGGATAAAGAAATCACATAAGAAAGTGGTTTTGTAGGGCTGAGTGAAAGTTTTGAGGGATTAAATAATCTCTGAGTATCTTAAAAGCATGCTACTGTCCTTGTTCATGGCACAGGTGACAATTAGTCCTTATAAGTTTATAGTTCTGGGGAAAAAAAAATCAAGTGTTGGCTGAGGAGATGGATGAGTTAGTAAAGTGCTTACCTCATGAGTATTAGGGCCTGGTTTTAATTCCCAGAACTAATGTGAAATGCCAGACACGTTTGTAATTGTGGGACACCAGAGACAGGAGAATCCCTGTGGTTTGCTGGCCTTATTGGTGACTTACAGGACAATAAAATATTCTGTCTCTACAGGGATAAATGACATTGTTCAGCTTGATACCCCAAACCAACTTCTGATCTCTATATGATATGAATATCACCTGCATCCATACAAACATGAACATGCATATATGCACACACACACACACACACACACACATGTGCATGTGAGTACACCCATGTGTGTGGGGGGGGGCACAGAATTTTTTTTTAAATTTTTAAGTGATCTGAAAAAAAACTGGCTCTGGATAAAATTTTAAGAAAATTTACATAGACTCCAAATAAGTCTAAATTTTAGCATATCAAATGAATACTGGAGAATTTTCTCAAATCTTGACTCCCTTAGGACTTCCATGATATTTAAAAAGAAGCTAAATAATTAAGCTAAAGTTCTCAAATAAAGATGTCTTTGCCAGGTGCCATTTTATTTTCAAAGTTATGACATTAACTCCAAGCATTCTTGGGAATGTAGGACCTCACCATACTGTGAGAACTGAGGGAAGGTATCATAAGATGTGTGGTTGAGTCCGAGCATGTTCCAACTCTTCCATGTTACATGGGAATTACTTCCCAGATTAACAAACAATATTTATTAAAGTTTCTAAAGCATATTTGAAGATTTAATTTTATTATCACTAATCATGAGCATTTGCTTTAAATGTGACATAGTGTGTCCCCCACAGGCCCATGACATTGAATATTTGGTGCTAGATATTTGGGGAGGATTTAGAAATATTAGAGAGTAGAGAGTAGCTGGAAAGGTTAAGTCACTCAAGGGAAGTCTTAAAACGCTATATCTAGTCCCTGGTCTTTTCTTCTATCTCTGCTTCCTAACCACCCTGAGTTGAAGAATCTCTTTTATTATATGATCACTGGCTATAGCCAATTCAGGAAAGCCAATCCAAGTGGAGTAAAAGCATTGATATATCTAGTGAGAAAGAGGAAAGGCAAGAGGAATACTACAAACAAAAGCTACTAGATTAAGGCAATAATCATGATGGTAATATCATCTTCAAAAGTGCCTAACTGCCCTCATTGTGAAACCACCAGGGCAGTTGTTACACCTATGCTAAGGTCACAATACATGCCACAACTCAGACTCTATTCGGACAATAATTAGTATTGGGAAAGTCTATATCTTTTGGAACTCCTCTACACCTATGGTGTCTGGATTCCTCTGGCTCTTCAACATTACATAATAACCTTTGAATTGTCTTTTTGAGCTCTGATATCTTCCATCATCTTTATGATCTTTCTGAGCTTATTAAATCTCTTTTAAATTATATCCCTTTCATTCCTAAGAGACAGCTTTATTTTTTTTTCCAGAAAGATGGGTGCAAACAGGACCTAAGTTCCTGTCTTAGTGATCCTGTGAGTTATAATGTTCCTTCTCTGCACCAAGATTTTCCTGTAATGTTTCCAGCTAGCTATTGATGAGGCCTTTTGCTTCCACCCCTGTCTCTTCCTGAATTGCTATTCATCTTTCTTTTGTAGTCTTAGACCCCCCCTTTTTTATGTTTTCTGTTAATTTAAAAGCAAACCTGATTATTTCTCTAAGAAAATCCAAGATTAAAACAAAACCCTCTCATCTGAGACACATGTAACTATTTCTCATGTAACCTTACTAAACAGCTTTCTGAAAGAATATCCTATACCTGCATCTTTCCTTCTTTCCCCTTATCTGTATCTATGTGTAGATGAGCAATGATTCTATCTCTTTCATCTGTTACTTTAAGCACCAGCTCTTTGCAATGTTTACAGTGACATTTGTGTTAAAAATACAGGCACAGTACTACACCTTTGCATGATTGCAAAATACCAAAGATGATCCTGTCAATCAGTTACTGAATGTTTAAAAACACAAAAGAAAAGAAAAAAAAAAAAACAAGAAGCTGGTGTCCTCCCTGATACTATGGATCCTGAGTATTCTTCTATCTCTGCTTCTTTCCTACTTTTAAAGCTTCTTCCTTTTTCTTTATTAATCATTCCATTCATTTACTTCTCCAATGATTTCTCACTTCCTGGTTACCCCTCCACAAAACTCCCATCCCACATCTGCCCTCTCCCCCTCCCCTTTGCCTCTATGAGGGTGTACGCCCACCCTCCCATCCTCTCCTGCCCACTGCTCCAGCATCACCCTACACTGGGGCATCAAACCTCCCCAGGACCAAGGGCCTCTCCTCCCATTGATGTCAGACAAGGTCATCCTCTGCTACATTTGTATCTGGAGCCATGGATCCCTCTTGCATACTCTTTGGTTGGTGGTCTAGTCCCTGGGAGCACTGAGTGGTCCAACAAACTGACATTGTTCTTTCTATGGGGTTGGAATCCTCCTTTACTCCTCCAGTCTTTCTTCCAGTTCCCCCACTGACCTGCACTGAGTCTGATGGTTGGCTCCAAGCACCTACATCTGCTGCCAAAACCTCCCAAGGAACAGCCAACCAGTTCCTGTCAGCAAGAACCTCTAGGCAATAGCAACAGTGCCAGAGTTTGGTGTCTACAGACAAGATGGATCCCCAAGTGGGGCCATCCCTGGATGGCCCTTCCTTCTTTTTGTTCCAGTCTTTCCTTTAGACAGGAACATTTCTATGTTAAAAACTATGAGATAGGTGGGTGTCCCCTTCCCTCAATCAGGGGCAGTGCCTATCTACTGGAGGTGGTCTCTACAGGTTCTAGCTCCCCTTTGCTGGACATTTCAGCTAAAGTCCTCACTGTTGGGTACTGGAAGCCTAGCCACTGGAGGGTCCCAGATACCAGGGGAAGCTTATTCCTTCTTAAACTCAGATAATAAGCCACAAAACTTGATGTATGCAGCATTGAGGATTAAATTGGGAACACATTCACAGTAGGAAAACACACTATTAAATAAGCAACATCCTCTACTCTGTTATTGAAGTTCAGCTTTGAGATGGGAGCATCCAAGTGAATGCTACTAAATCCTTTCCTCCTTTCTTTTCTTTTAATTTTATTTATTTATTTATTATTTTTATGTATCCACTTTACATCCTACTCACATCCGCATTCTGGTCACTTCCTACCATAATCATTCCCCCATCCCAACCCCTTTTCCTCTAAGATGGTATTTCCTAACCCTGGCACATTAAGTCTCTGTGAGGCAAGGTGCTTCCATTCCCACTGAGGCCAGACAAGGCAGCCCAGCTATAAGAACATGTCTGACCTACAGGAAACAACTTTTGTGATAGCCAATGCTCCAGCTGTTTGGGACCAACATGAAGACCAAGCTGTACATCTGCTACATATGTTTGGTGAAGACTAGGTCCAACCCCTGTATGTTCTTTAGTTGGTGGTTCAGTCTCTGAGAATAGCAAGGGTCTAGGTTAAGAAATCTGCAACTGATAGGGGTAGAGAGGTAAGAGGCATCACTAGAACAAAGACCAGGGATAAGGGATGCATCCCAGAATCAATGGGGGTGATCTTAATTGTGACTCACAACACTGGGGATATAGAACCTGAAGAGGCCAACTCCTGTAGCCAGGCAGGAACCCCAGTGGAGCAATATGGACACTAAACCATCCACAAAACTTTCAACCCCAAATTTATCCTGTCTACAAGAAATGTAGGTACAGGGGGATAGAACTGGGGGAATGGCCAACCAATAACCAGCCCAACTTGAGACCCATCCCATGGGCAAGCACCAATCCTTAACACTGTTAATGATACTCTATTATGTTTGTAGACAGAAAGAAGCCTAGCATGGCTGTCCTCTAAGAGGCTCCACCCAGCAGTTGAGTCAAATAGATGTAGACAACCACAGACAAAGAGTGAATGAAGCTTAGGAACTCTTATGAAAGAATAGGAGGAAGGATTGAGGGCCCTGAAGGGGATAGGAACTTCATAAGAAGACTGACAGAATCATCCTCCTCTTATCTAAACATTGTGTCCACAATGTCTAATGTGAACATGACACTCTTTCAGTTTGATAGTCAGTAATATATATGATCAAAATTTAGTGTTTGTATTGAATTTTAACTTTGAATTAAAAGCCTTAATGCATTTAATATTTATTTAACAACAAATAAAAAATAAGAACTTAGACATGAGTATTTCTCAAATTTCTGGGAAAATACAAAAGTCTTCATAGAAAAATTAAGAAATCACGAAATAATTTAAAGTCTGCTTTATTGGGAACAGTGTCCCAATGTGGAAAAGAAATTATTACTTTAACCTTTGTTTTGTTGTTTTGGTTTGGTTTTTTGTTTTTTTGTTTTGTTGTTGTTGGTGGTGGTGGTGGTGGTGGTGGTGGTGGTAGTTGGTGGTGGTGATGAATTTTGGTTTTTGATTTTTTTTTTTTGAGAAAGAAAGAAAACCTTAACAACTTTGTTAGAACCATCCTGATAGCAATAATGGACACCAGCAAAACTGAGGCTGGCTTTTCCATGTATAAAAAAAAATGAAAACCAGCATCTGTTTAGAGGGATAAATTGTGGCAGAGTCATGACAGAGACAACCAGATATAAGTGTTAAGGAATCACCATTTTTGCATTACTTCAAGATTTTGAAAATTGACTGCGGTTTCGGTACTAAAAATAATATATTATTGTACTAGTCAACTTTCAGAAGATGTATTCTTGTAACTAGAAATGTGTTTGTGAGAAAATATGTCTCTATGAAAATACAAGATGTGGTGGTTGTGTGCTAAGATCAGCTACATATTGATTTTTACACTTGACCACTGAGAAATGACACCCGATCACATGTTGTTGGTTTTGCATTCAACTGGAGTTTCTTTGTTTTTTTATTCTAAATAATCTTAGGTCAGTTATAAGACATGCACTTAAACAACTGAGCAATAAAATACATAATTGTAACAGTGAATGCTGACTGCTCGTAGATTTCCACAGATTAGTACAATCTTCCTAATGCTGGTGAAATGCTATCATTTTGACTCACAGTGTTTCTCAGTCCTTTTACTAAATTAAAACAGAGGTCTAGAAAAGATAAGTTTGTTTAGCTCTGTACTCCATTTTTTAATAGGGTTTTTTGGCTCTCTGGAGTCTAACTTCTTGAGTTCTTGTATATATTGGATATTAGCCCTCTGTCAGATATAGGGTTGGTAAAGATCTTTTCCCAATTTGCTGGCTGCCGCTTTGTCCTTTTGACAATGTCCTTTGCCTTACAGAAACTTTGTAATTTTATGAGGTCCCATTTGTCAATTCTTGATCTTAGAGCATAAGCTATTGGTGTTGTGTTCAGGAAATTTTCCCCTGTGCCCATGTGTTCAAGGCTCTTCCCTAGTTTCTTTTCTATTAGTTTCAGTGTCCAGATGTCCCTCAATGGAGGAATGGATACAGAAGATGTGGTATATTTACACAATGGAATACTACTCTGCAATTAAAAACAATGAATTCATGAAATTCTTAGGCAAATGGTCAGAACTGGTAAATATCATCCTTAGTGAGGTAACCCAATTACAAAAGAACATACATGGTATGTAGTCACTGATAAGGGGATATTAACCCAGAATCTCGGAATACCCAAGACACAATTCACATATCAATTGATTTCCAAGAAGAAGGAAGGAGAGACCCCTGGTCCTGGAAAGACTGGATGCAGCAGTGTAGGGGAATACCAGGATAGAGAAGCAGGAGGGGGTTGACTGGGGAACAGGGGAAGGGAAGAGGGCTTATGGGATTTTTGGGGAGGGGAGAATCAGGAAAGGGGAAATCATTGGGAAGCTAAATAAAAAATATAGAAAATAAAAAATAAAAAAGACATGTTTGCAAAGTTAAGATTCAAATTTATTTTTATGTGCTACATTTATGGTGTAAACCCATGTTCATACAAGACTTCAATTTGTACAACTGCTTTTCTTTTCTCACAATTATCTTAAGTACTAGGGACTGAAAAGACTGCCAACGAAAATATTATTCACCAAACCTGGAGTTGGCTTGTTCCTTATGATCTATGTAATTCTTACTGTAGAAAGAAATAATAATATGCCTGCATACATGGATACCTAATTCCAAAGATATCTATTAAGATACATTTTGAATCTACTAAAATTTATTGAAGTACCTATTAAACACCATATGTCTGGACTTCCTTTTTTTAACTTGCAATGAACAAACTACATATACTGGATATTCACAAAAGATAAATTAATTAAAAAGTTACTGGAAATAATTTTATACACCTACTTACTATTATGTCTTTAAAGGACTCACATGCTATCTGTATCATTAAAAATTAACATTACTTCAAATATTTACTTCCAAGGATAAACTTGAAATAAAAAATCATTCAAATGGAAAGTGTACATAATTTAAGCTGCATATTTTATTTGCAATAAAATAATATATGAAAACTTTGGAAAGACTCAAAAACACTAAGAAAACATCCATTTTTAAGTGGTGTAGAATCTGAGCATGGCAAGGAAGTGAATATCTTGCCACTTCACCTATGCCAACTACACCTGTGCTCAGAAGCTTGCCGACTGACCTTGACCTCACAATACACAGGTTGCTAATTTTCATCTCATATCTCTTCTAGAACATTCCTTTGAAACAGCTCAGTATCTAAACTATAAAAGGCAGGCATGCTTTGATAAGTATTTAACAACTGATTAACTGAATGAATATTAATGATCATCAAAAACGTTAATAGAAACTTCAAACTACCAAGAAGATAATTTTAGTTCAGGGAAAAGGAGCATAAATATCAAATACCATTTATTTTCTTTTATCTGATAACTTTTGAAGTCACTCTTTAATTACATAGAGTAGTATTGAAGCTTTCTGCATGGATCCAACTAATATTCAGTTTGCATATTTCAGCTAAATTTAATGAATTTGGACATCATTAAAAGTTTCTTTCTAAGATTTACTGCAACTTCTCTAGTAGTTCCAATATGAAAGCAAGACAACAATAAAAAAGGAAGATAACTTCAGCATAATTTCAAACATGTAATTGTCACATTTTATATAGCCTATTCTGAAGACCTAACTGAGTTAACACAGGAAGGAAAGGAAAGACGTAAGACTTTATCTTGCAAGAATCATATTTCTCTCTCAAAATTTCTTACAACATCTATAATTCTCTGAAATTATTCAATTTTTTAAAAATTTTCTATTCCAATCTAGACTACAAACATAACGAGGGTAGAACCATGGATCTTTCCTACAGTCTTACCCATAAGATTGAGACTAAAATGTGGCATATCAACTTTGATTCATATGTACAGTATTATGCATGTACTGATATACACATCAGAATATATGCATCTATCTACCAAGGTATGTATATATGTGTATAATAAGTACTCATTCAATTATGCTTTCATTTGTAGTGCTTTATTGCTACACATGAGAATATTGCCATTTACGGACATGCCAACTATAATTTTAATGAAAAATAGCAAATATATGAAATAGAAATAACAGTAAAATAATGCTGAGTACAGCTATTTTGCCTTCTAAATAAACTTTCTCTTCATAACATGAAGTTGGGGTTGCATTCATGAGGTATGGGGGGAAGAAATAAGTGAATATGATCAAAATATATTGAATCCGTATGTCTTACTTCACTTTCTATTGCTGTGATATAAGATCATGGCCAAATGCAGCCTAGAAAGGAAAGGGTTTACTTGGCTTATATGTCTGAACCATAGTCCATTAGAAAAGGAAGCCAAGACAGGAATTCAAGTAGGGCAGGAATCTGCAGACAAGGACTGAAGCAAAGATCGTGGACGAACACTTCTTACTGGCTTGTTCCTCTGCCTCATATTCAACTACATTTCTGCCAGGACTACCTGCCCAGACAGGAGTGGCACTGCCAACCATGGGCTGTACCCTCCCACATCCATCATTGAGCAAGAAAATGTTCTACAGACTTGGCTATAGGAAAGTCTTACTGTAGCATTTTCTCAGTTGAAGTATCCTCTTTACAGTTAACTATAATCTGTCTTGTTGACCAAAAACTAAACATACCATGTATGAGATTTTCAAATTTTATTTTAAAATATTTTATTTATTTAAAAATAAATATAAATAAGTAAATAAAATAACAGTGTGTGTGTGTTTGTGTGTGTGTGTGTGTGTGCGCGCGTGACTGTGTATGAGCACACCTACTAGAATTTAGATCACATCTGAAACAATGGAACAATAAGAATAAAGATTTAACTTTCTTTCTAGGTAATAAAAATAGTTTTGTGAGATATGTAGTATAATATTGGTAATGGAATAAGGTCTTTAGTAAAGAGGTAAGAAAATCTTAGGAAATAGAGATTTAAGACAACTTCATTTTAACAGATAGGTAACCCTAAATTTTGGTCCCATTTTGTCAACAAAATCCTGTCTTAAACAGTTTATTCAGTTGTAACTTTCACTTGCTCAAGCTTTTGTACTTGAGTGATAAAATAAATGTCAAAACATAAATCTATTAATTAGATACAAATTACAAAGCAATAATCTCACGAATTCCAATCCTTGCAATCAACACAATATGGTATTTTAACTTTGAATAGTAAAATCCACATATGAATATATTTCAGCTCAATGCAAGGACTGATTTCCTACACCGTCATCTGCTTAAGCAGTAAATATCTAAAGGAAGGAAGATAATCTCTCTGTCTAGAGACACAGCAGTGCTCATGTTCAAAACTATTTGGTCAACTACTTTAAAAACACTCATACAAGCAAGTTACAGTTACTTAGTTCTTTGTTTCATTCTTCAGGTCAACAAATACTCATATGGGGTGCAAATAACATACAAGATTTGTTTTAGGCCCTCCAAAAAGTGATGACTCATGTACCTGGGTAACTGTCCCTTTATCCCATACACTGTACTACAGAAAACAAATAGGAAACAAAGAATGAGACAAAATAAATTTGCATGAGTAGTGGTAGCTATTAAAAATCAATTCATTTAATAATATTTCTTTGAAAGCTTGACAGTGTCTAGTCTAGGTATCTAGTTTTGGAATCATGTTTCACATATTTTAAGAATAACTTTTTATTTAAAAAATGAAGCTGCATTGAGTTCTGTAAGCTATCTTTCATTGATAAAAAGAACTGAAATGGGGCAGAGATGGCTTAGTTTACAAGTACCTTCTACAGAAACATGAATACTGAGATTAGATTCCCAACAATGACATAAGAGCCAGGAAGTGTAATACATCTGTATCCTAGTGCTGAGGAAGCAGGGGCAGGTAGACTCCTAAAATTCACTGACCAGCTGGCCTAGCCAAATACATAAGCTATAATTTTAGAGAGAACCCCATTTCAAAACCAGAAAGTGGATAGTAATTAAAGAAGACATTAGAAGTCAATCTCTGGTCCTCATATACACATATGTCCACACAAACACATGTATTCATGAGTATTAATACACACATATACACAAAAGAAGTGAATTATTTCCTTTATAAAATAAATCTTAATGGGGCAATGTGAGCTAATATATACAAACAGACATATCAATGATATTAATTATACTTTGAAGAATAGCCTTGGTAGGAAGAATTTTCATCAGAGGCAGAATATAGTTGTTCTCATCTTCAAAGCTTATGCAGGACAGGTCATTTAACTTGTAGTGTGAAAGAGAGCTGGTTTTAAGCTGAAACTGTTGTTCCCCTTAATCTCATTAGGAAGGTGCACATTAATCACACTTAGCAGCAGTGAAAATGATTCTGCCACCGTCTCTCTTTTGCCCACAATAAACCAGGGAGCAACAACTCATTTGGCCATCATCCATAGCCCTTACAGCCATCATCCTCTGCCCTCCACAACAGACTGGGTCTGAGGAACCGCAAATGAATCTGGTAGAAGAATCATTGTGGTTCACACAGCAGTTGCTAAGGGCAGCCTGTCCTTTCTACCAGCTGATCCTGAATCACTGGAAGTAACACAGTGATTCTGTGACAAAATTTGGGTTCACTATGATAAAGCAATAAATGAACACATGATGTTATTTTCTTCTTACAGGTACAAACCTTCAAGAAACTGCCTGATGCTCATCCAATCTAAGTTCCAAGTATTGTCAAGAGAACAAAATAACACATACCTAACTAGTGAATATATCCAACACATAATCCACTAGTGAATAAGCGGAGTCATAGCTTGACATTTTAGAGGTCACCTGCATTAATAGGAAGAATATGATTTTCTAACATAAAAAAACAAGCAATGTTGGATTAGCATGACTCCAGAGTAGAAGATTCACTGTCACTAAATGTACATAGGAGTATAGTCACAATATGTCACCTAGAGACTAAAAGCTCATTAATGTGATATTCACTTACCAAAAACATTTTCAGTTCCAGTACTGTGGGTGGTAAGCTACACTTCAGGACATCTTCTGAGCTAACACCAAGCTGAGTTTTTTTTTTCCTGAGGTTTTTTTTTTTTTAAGAGGATTTGGCTATTGTGCCAAAGAGAAGAGGAAGTCTTGGGAAGAATGAAAATTCTATCTTGTCATCCACGCCTGGCTTTATCTCTTAGAAATAGGTAGCTTAGGGACATTGACAGATGGCAGGAGAAATTTAAAATGTAAAATCAGTTCCTTAAGAAATCTTAGATCTTACACCAATCATTTATTTCCAGGAAAGGGGAGCTAGGATGGACCATGAGTTTTGTTTCATAGGACAGGTGTGTGGTAAGCAAGAGAACAGAATCATTTCCATTGAGGAAGAGTTTTAAGTTTGCACAAGAGGGTAAACATCCCTCAATGGCCTGAAATAAAGCTGCTGGATTAGACAGATATGCACACATAGATAGTCTGCAACTACATAAGCAAGATTTTTCTCCTTTGAAGATACTGCCTTTCTCTAACTCAAGAACTCACCATTCCTTGTTGCTCCTTCTCGTTTCCATTTACCTGACTGTATCAATAATAAATAAATCTCCCTTTGCCTGAGATTCTGACTTCTGCAACCTGACTTTCTGCAATTTTCAGAGGATACAAGCATGAGTGTAAGAGTCCTGGTTTGCTCCTGACTCTCACAACTACACAACTAAATAGATGAGACACAGTAGACACTGGAATGGAGCAGATATTCAAAAAATATTGCTCACTGAATATACCTCTGTCTATGTCCTATGGATGAGACCTATCATCTGAAAAATTCTCTAAAACCCAGATGATTGGTCCCTCTGCTACAAATCCTCCTTCTCAGAATGCAGTTGCTATTGTTTGATTTTTTTTCTAAATCATGATGAAATGCAAGTCTTCACAAAAGGATCCAGTTACTGCTTGCAGCTAAACTCAGACTCTTTCTTGATTCCCATTGGAAGTACAGAGGTCATAATCTCTAGAATGAGGACAATAGAAGCAAATGGTTAAAACACTGTGGATACTCTTTCTCTTCTCTTTTTTCCTACCCTCCCCAGTGCACTGGCCTCTTCTTGTTTCCAACCCTTCTCTTAGTATGCCATTTCCTTCCTGTAAAGTAAGTATTGTGATGTCATTAGCATCACAATACAGATGCTTTTATGCTACAAATTTTGATCACACCTTGCCATAAACTGCACTGAGTCTACCCAGTATCCATTTGTGGAAGACTGCACTCAATATGGCTATGTATGAAGACGACTTTAATATGCAAAGTAAGATTAAATGAGATCTCAGATGGGATTCCAATCTGAAAGAACTGGTTCCCTAAAAAGAGAAGGAAGACAGCAGAACTCTCATCCTTTTAATATTAAACAGAAGTGATCAGGTGAGGACATGGAAAGTACCATCTGCAAGCCAACTCAGAGGGCACCCAAGCCTTCAACTCAAGCCTCTGAAGCTGAGAGGAATGACATTAAGTCATATCGCATGTTAGAAGGAGAAGTAACATGTATGGAAGGGTAACTGCCATAAGCAAAGTACAGTATTTGATTTGGGGAATTATATTTGAAATAATCACAGATTAATGTCTAGAAAGGAGGCTCCTACTTGTCCATGTGGACTGACAAAAAAGATTTCTGGACTCTATCTCCAGAGGATGTGAGGTCTTCTAATTGGCTCTTGTAAGACCCTGATACCTTCTTAGACCCTGCATGTTGCTAACTTGATCTCATCTGTTCTCGCCTTCTCCCTCCACCCCAGCACCAGTGTTCTTTGTTTTTGTGTTTTCTATGGCAAAAGCAAGATCCCTGGCATCTGCAGGCACCTTCTGCCCACTCTTTTTGAAGTGCAGCTCACCTCAGAGCAACAGTCTATTATTCTCCTTTCCATGTAACCTTTATGTTTCGTTTGTGACCATCTATTAACATATATTACTGTTGGATTCTTTTAAATTCATTTACTGTTTGCCACACTGCAATGAAAGCTACAGATGAGGAAAGGGTTTTAAGAATTGTATTGCTGCTACCTTTTTTCCTAGAATAATGCCTTGGAATGAATGAATGGAAGAATTAAAAATTGGATAAATGAGGAACAGCTTTGCAATATGATCTGCAGCTAACTAGACACTACTTCAACTGGCTCACAGTTCTGTATTTCAGAGTCTACCTGAAGTTTATAAATATACCATATAATGTCTCAATCTATCAGGTTTTATTATTCTTTCATTTAATCGCTCTTGTTTTATTACTGTGAAAT
Source organism: Tokudaia tokunoshimensis (assembly GCA_036184795.1). Lineage (NCBI taxonomy): Eukaryota > Metazoa > Chordata > Mammalia > Rodentia > Muridae > Tokudaia > Tokudaia tokunoshimensis. Next base: position 960,907 of record BTHU01000011.1, read on the forward strand.
ACTTTCTGGTGTCAAAATGATTTCAGATAGAAATTGGACACAAAAGGCTTGTCCTCCCTATCTGAAGGAAGTGAGTTACATCCTTTATCAATATGTTCATCACTCACAGTCACTTCCTTCTCAGAATCTTTTCCCTAAGTGCCCAATTAGAAACCCACTTTGTCCTTTACATACACTGTGTCTCCAAATACCCCAGGACTAGTAGGTTTTTAATGTACCCACTGCTCTCACTCCTCGTGCTTGGTCATTCCAGGGTAGCACTTATACTCTCGTCTCATGTGTACTTTCCTTTCTAAATAATTCCTCATAAATCCCTTGGTTCCAGTGAAACGGATTTGTAATATTCTACATCCTGTTTGTTCTTCATGGACTGAACAGTATAGTATAGCCTTTAAGCTCATGATTAGATTCCATTGCTTCCATGGAATCACTCCAACAATGGAAGATGGATATCAATAGGGTGGTCGGTATGTTTCCTGTCAGGATTATTTCTCCCATTTTTATCCACAAAGAACACAGGGTTTGTCTATAACTCACTACTGTTGCACCCATTTCAAGGATTTGGTCTGAAATTTTCCAACTGCACAATTAAACAAACATATGCTGCTCTGCTAGAAATGTTGCTCACAGGAATGCAAAAAAATATAAGGCAACAGATGCATCTGGAATTTTCATTATTGCCAAACACTGAATCTGACATATTATTGGCTTATTTGATAAGAAAATATTGTAATGAATTTTCACAATAAAGTGCTGGAATTATTATATTTATGTTTTTCATATCACTAATGTAGAATTTATGTATAAAAAGAAGTAGACAGAAAAAGAAAGTGAGTTTTGGGGTATAAATCCTGGGCAGTATTTACCAAATTCTTCTTTCACTGATTTTCTATTTCATTGTTAGTAATCTAAGCTTAATACTCAAGTTCTCTCCACAATGATCATATGCACACACACACACACACACACACACACACACACACACACACACACACACACAAACACCACACATGCATAAGCCATTATCTCATGTTCATAGACAGTGGTCTACACTTGTAGCTTTAGTAACTATTTGAAGTGTTACTACAGCAGTGAGTAGACAGAGATGGGCACATGCAACAGTAATGTGGAAATGAAGTCTCCCTTGCATCCCATTTGCTAAATCAGTATCACCATCATCATAACCATTATCCTCATCAACAGATCATCACTTAAAGCAGGTACTCTGCTAGATGCTTCTCACAGATTGTCTCATTAATCCTAAAAATATCCAGAAGTACCTACTCACATATGTTCCATCAATCCTAAAATAAGCTACCAAATAAAGGAGCAGTTATTATGTACTCTTTGCATTTAGAAAGAGAAAACTCAGTTGTGTATCCAGATAGATACTATTAGGAACTGAACTTTCATGTTTCTGATTCCAAACTTTGTGTTTATTCTTTTAATTCCTGGTGGAGGGCACTCTGTACTGTATAATAAAGTAACTTTTTTACATACTGCTAGTTGAGTTTAAATTAATTGATATAATAGAAATTAAAGCTTCAATTATTTATCTGCTATATCTTCCTCCCAAGTGCTCCCCAGGCTTCCATCCTATACAAATATAGACATCCCCACCACTCACATAGCTCTTGCAAGCAGACTCAGGTTAGGACATGGTCAAACTAGTACAGAACCTTGTAACTATCTTGGGTATCAAAACATTTGTATGGAGACCTGGCAACTGCTTTTCATATCCTACTCAAGTATTTATTTCCAAAATGTTTCCAAGCTTCCTCTGATTTTCCTTTATGAATGTAAACATGTATTTTTGAGTGCATAACACTCACTTTATTTTATCAGTTTAATGCCCATTAAGCAATGGATATTGCACCACATGTGAATCTTTGTGTGTGTGAGTGTGTGTGTGTGTGTGTGTTCCCAATTATCTGCTTCAATCATTGAGAACTGATATATACTTTCAATTCACATGACTTGGTATAGTAGTTTAGCATTTTATGCAAATTTTAACTTTGGATTACACACTAAATAAATTAGAGCAAGTTATTTGAGGATCTTCTCCCATTTGTAAAATGGAAATGAAGTAACAGAAACCCTATAAGATTATTGGTCTACAAAAGTCAATGTTAAACTTGGGGATGTAGTTTAGTGGTATAATGCTTGCTTAACATATATAAGTTTCTAAGTTCAATCTTCAGTACAAATTTTTTGAAAATAATTAAAAGTCAAAGGTTAATAAGCCATACTTTTGCCAAGTGTATTATGCAACATATAATAACTATGAAAATATCACCATGAATACCACCATTCATGACTTGGACTTTGTAAATAGGGCAACATTATTCAAAGTCTGAGAATTTGTTTAAGTTAAACAAGCTGGAAAGATACATTGAGTATTGATACTAATCAATAAACTCTATCCCCCCTCTTTGAATTAGCTTCAAGTGTTCACTAAAATGAAGTGATTAATTCAAATAAATAATTAAAGAGAGGCTCAGAATTGCAAACAAGATATCATTAACAGGGTTAAAGTGGCACATTGAAGGTGGAAGCAAAATTACAAAGGTGTAATTTTCAATACAATTTTTAGTGTGATTCATACTGCTTAGACAGATGAATAAAAGCACCAGGGAAAGACAAACAAATTAGCCATACCCAGCAAAACAACTGGAAACTGAACAATTAGATTAATATATGTTTTAGTGATAATGTAATCAAGCTACTCCATGATGAAGAAAAGTGAATTCAAGACCAAAAGCATGACTCCATGGTTCTTTATAAACTCAAAATGAATGTGAAGAGTTTCTAAGAAACAAGTCCAAACATCAATTTTGCAGATCTACAGCCTCTGTCAAAGATTTGTTCCTAAATACTAATATCTCAGAATAGCAACTATGTATTCATGTGTTTCCAAAGAGAAGATGAAAGACAGGAAAATGTTCAGCATAAAGATCATTCCAGGATAGGTCAGTAGAGGGGCAGAGCTGTGTGAAGTGCCCTGGAATGAAACCCATGTGTTGATTAGCAAATTTGGCTGACATAAAACATAGGGACCAGAGACGGAGCCTTCTCCAGTCTCTGCCTTAACGCAAATTATTAGACTCTATAATTTCTTGAAACTTGTGATATCAGGAAAAGTAATCCTTTCAGTATAGGAGCATATAACTAGTAGCCACTCTGTACAAACATGTAATCCTTCATACACAGACAGACTTTTGTACATTTTTCACTCTAAATGCCAAATGTAGGATTAGAGTATCATTTGTCAAAGTTGGTTTTTATGATGATTCTTGAACTTGGTTCACTCTGTAAGCTTAGTCACCTGGTAAGTCTAAAAAACTAGTGATGTCTGGTTTAAACCAGTCATTCATATTAGTTTTGGATATAGCCGTTGCTCTCAGATTTAAAGATCACAAGCAGATGAGTGTCATCTACAACCAAACAGAAGTGTGCATGTGTGTGTGAGTGAGTGTGTGTGTGTGTGTGTGTGTGTGTGTGTATGCTTGCACACACACACACACACTCACACACAGACAATGACATGTATCCACAAAGGAAGATCTTTAACTACCCTGGATGGCTCTAGGAACACATGCTTATTGGATCTGATACAGACCCTCTTCTCCATCACTGTTCCTTTGCACCTGGAATTTGGGTTTGGGGCTTTTGACTTGCCTTGCCAGGGCAAGAAAGGGACAAGCATAGGTTAGTAAATTTTAAAGTTGTCTTCACACACCCAGAATGATTGAGGAGGAAAATCACACTTCTCCTAGGGGACCAAGGGAGCATAATGTAACCTCTGCTGAAAGAATATTGGCCATGGAAACTTTTGCAAATAAACCTTTGGAGATTATTTTGAGCCAAAGCACATTTTCTGCCAATTCAATTTCACATAATGTGGGTAGTAACACATCTTTTCTCTAAATGGCAAACACATACAATTGGAACCGTGTCTAAACATCCTAAATTTCAAAGCTGAATCAGAAACCTTGAGATCATATGTCACTCAGCATGAAATTGTTAGGAAATATCAATGAAAATATTTTAGAGAGTTAATCCTAAGTAATATAAACTTTAAAACAGTATGAAAATCAGCAAATATTTCTCTGAATGAAATTTACCTATTCTAAAAACTAATTTGATTTTGAGAACATCTTTTAAAATTTATTTTTACTTTTAAATTATGTGCATATGCATGTGTGTGTGTGTGTGTGTGTGTGTTTCTGTGTGTATGTGCATGGAGGCCTGAAGAGTGTGTCAGATCTGTAGTTACAAAGGGTTATGAGTATGCATTTTTACTCTGGGAACCCAGCACTGCTATTTTACAAAAATGGAAATTCACTCTTAACTGCCAAGCTATAACTTCATCCCCAGAAAAGAAGCATAAAATAAAATACAACTTGTGATGTAGTATATATCTGATCATTAGCAGTATTAGTGGGTTTTTTTTTACATTATTTATGCTGCTGTGCATTTTATTAACTTGACATGAGTCATGGTCTTTAAAAGTACTTAGTTGATAAGCAAAATGTTTTGTTTTTCCTTCTAACAGAAATGGAGACATTCCTTGGTGAACATTTTCAAATAAAAATCCCAGTGAATCACAGGGACAGGTAGACTAGGTCTGTTCCCAGGTAACTATGGATGAACAAATGCTATTTGAGTACAAACCCAACTTCCCAGTATGATAATATTATGTTCATGTTTCCATTAAATATGGTAATTTAAAACAAAGGACTGGAGTGATTCTTAATCACTACTGTCTCGTGAACAGAAAGTAATACTGGGCTAGAGGAGGATTTGAAACAGAGGAAACCTGCAGGAAAAACGCCATTTGAAAACCCAGTTTAAAACAGAATGGATGGCTAAGATCAAAAACACAGGAGACAGCAGTTGTTGGCGAGGATGTGGAGAAAGAGGAACACTCCTCCACTGCTGGTGGAATTGCAGGCTGGTACAACCACTCTGGAAAGCAGTCTGGCGGTTCCTCAGAAAACTGGGCATGACACTCCCGGAGGATCCGGCTATACCACTCCTGGGCATATACCCAGAGGCTTTACCTGCATGCAATAAGGACACATGCTCCACTATGTTCATAGCAGCCTTATTTATAATAGCCAGAAGCTGGAAAGAACCCAGATGTCCCTCAACGGAGGAATGGATTCAGAAGATGTGGTATATCTACACAATGGAATACTACTCTGCAATTAAAAACAATGAATTCACGAAATTCCTAGGCAAATGGTCAGATCTTGAAAATATCATCCTTAGTGAGGTAACCCAATCACAAAAGAACACACATGGTATGCAGTCACTGATAAGGGGATATTGACCCAGAATCTTGGAATACCCTAGACACAATCCGCATATCAATAGATTTCTAAGAAGATGGAAGGAGAGACCCCTGGTCCTGGAAAGACTGGATGTAGGGGAACGCCAGGACAGAGTAACGAGAGGGGGTTGAATGGAGAAAAGAGGGAGGGAAGGGGGCTTATGGGACTTTCGGGGAGGGAGGAAATGGGAAAGGGGAAGTGATTTGGAATGTAAATTAAAAAAAATAAAATAAAATAAATAATAAAAAAAATTTAAAAAAAAAAACAGAATTCAAATAGTGTTTCAAAATTATTTCCATGAACACAAGATGCATGGGATCTGCTATGGTATTTTCTTTCTCTAAAGAAAATCACAATCAATAATTCTCAGACCAGAAGAACATAATGGATAAAAAGGAGAACAGATTGTTTTATTTTCTTCTATAATACAATATTTCAATCTTACAGTGAGGAAGGCAGCATCTAGGTGTGGGTGTATAATTAGCTAAAAGGACCTCCATGTTGCTATTCTTCTTGATGCACATTTAAGTGCAGAAATAATAAAGTTATGGGAAAAAAGAAATTTGAAATGGCAGAGCAGAAATCTTCAATTAATTGCAGTGATAACTGAATACAGCTTACAGCATATCTCAGAATCAATCTGATGACTCGGTTGTTTTTTCGATTGTTTTTGAATTGTCCCCCCCACACACACACCCTTCATTGTGATGCCTAAACTCTTCATCATGGTAGAATCCCTCTATCTGGGTTCTGGTATCTGGGTTGCCAAGGTTAGACAAAATTTCATCCATTCAAAAGACAAATAGCAGATGCAGTTTCTGCTTCTCGAGTTTTCCTTGTAACTGAGACTGCATTAACTCACCAGTGCAGAACCAGTGAGAAGAGACACAGAAGCAAAATCACTGTTGATCTCTGTGTAGATAGTTTGTGGCATCGCTCCTCTTGTGACCAATGTCCCCACACAAGAACACTTAGCACTCTTATTCTATGATGTTCTGAGCCATACCTCCTTGCTCCCAAATAGGCTTTGAATTAGAAAAGCATCAAGCATTATAATGATGAATTCCCCCCATACACACACACACACACACACACACACACACACACACACTTTACTCTGATTGAAAATTAAATACAACCACATTACTCTAACCACAATCAGTTCTACTTCACGTCATTTGTTTATAAATTATAGAATATACATGCAGATTCACGATTGCTTACATAAGTAGTTGAAGTAGGGAGTAAGCAATCATTAAGTATAGTAACTACAGAGCTTGCAGAAACTAGGATAAAATTCAACCACAGAATTTAATTACTTTATTTTAAGTTTGCATACTAAAAGCATTTTGCAAAAGGGCAGAATGGTTTTAGGAAATATCCCCTCATAAGGTCTAGTATAAATTACAATACTTCTCATTCAATGGTGAACTTTGTATTAGCAGTACTTGTAGTTTCATACTTAGATGGAAGGGTTATGAGAGCCCTCTGGTGGCCAATATTAAAGTGATTTTTAGTATAGGCAAAATTGCCCTAACCTGAGGGCCTGGGAGACCAGGGTGTGGAAAGACTGGATATTCCCTGGGACAGACAGTAGAGTGTTTATATCATACCTTATTCTTCCATGTCTCAGGAATTTTACTCAGCTATTAGGCCAGGAACAAAATAATCTAAATTCATATATAAAATAAGGTGTTTAAGATAGCAAAAGAGTTAAAATTTACATATTAAATGGGGTAGGTTTTAACAAGAGCAAGGAGATAAAAGTGGAACTTTCAGAGTAATTATAGAGTTAACTACTAATCGATGCAATTGTTTTTATTTGCATCACTTTTTTTTCCAGTCAGAAGGATTTATCTTACATGATCAATGACATCATGGAACATGGCAACCTTACAAATATTTGAAGAGCTCTTTTGCATGTGTTCTTGACTCTAGGCTATGCATGCATGATCTCTAGTCTTATGTTCTGGCACCTAAATGAGGTCAGCTCCTCAAATGACCTAACTTTGCTTATTTGTGGCCTTGGATGAGCTGTGCTTTTTGAGTGTCTTCCAAGGGAGACCTAAACAAGCATCAGGGCTAACTGCATGAACCAATGAGTTGATTGACATTACTTATAGTAGTATGGAGTGTGTCTGAGTTACAGGGACTTTGGTGGCTTGAAGGCAGCTGTGTCCACAAACATCCCACCCCAGCATGGGTTAAGGACTCACAGAAACTGCACTTCTGGTGTCCCCTGCACAGATTGCAAACAGCGTGGCTGACCAGAAAGGCTCCTATTTTCATCAAACCTTCCTGCATATACAACCTTGAGGAAGGGTCTTGTGTACTTTGAAAGCTTCAAGATAGTACTGCCTTAATAGATTTTGCTCACTTTCTGACCTTACAAGTCTTTATCCTTCTTCCGGAATGAATGATTTCTTTTTTTTTTTTTTCGATTTGCCACCTCCCCCCCAGAAACTGCCTATCCCATTCCCCCTCGTGCATTTATGACAGTGTACCCCCACCCACCCACTCACTCCTGCCTCCTTGCCCGCACATCTCCCTACACTGGGACATTGAGCCTTCACAGGACAAAGGGCCACTTCTACCATTGATGCTTGACAAAGTCATTCTCTGCTACATATACGGCTAGAGCCATGGGTCCCTCCATGTGTACTCTTTGGTTGGTGGTTTAGACCCTCGGAGCTCTGGTTGGTTGATATTGTTGTTCTTCCTATGGGGCTGCAAACCCTCTCAGCTCCTTCAGTCCCTTCTCCAACTTCTGCATTGTGGATCCTGTGATCAGTTCAATGGTTGGCTGAGAGTATCCACCTCTGTATTTGTCAGGCTCTGGCAGAGCCTCTCAGGAGACAGCTATATCAGGCTCCTGTCAGCATGCACCTCTTGGCATCCACATTAGTGTCTGCAATTGGTGACTGTATATTGGGATGGATCCCCAGATGGGGAAGTCTCTAAATGGCCTTTCCTTCAGTCTCTGTTCCATACTTTTTCTCCATACTTGTTCCTGTGAGTATTTTGTTACCACTTCTAAGAACGATGGAAAGACCTACACATTGGTCTTCCTTCTTCTTGAGCTTCATGTGGACTGTGAATTGTATCTTGGGTATTTCGAGCTTTTGGGCTAATATCCACTTATCAGTGAGTGCATACCATGTGTGTTCTTTTGTGACTGAGTTACCTCACTCAGGATAATATTTTCTTTTTTTTAATTTAAATTTTTATTTTTTATTATATTCAACACAAAATATAATTTTATACTAATAGTATAAATGATGGACATGTTATTAAATGAACACAAAAAGATAAAGTCTGTTTTTGTTGTTTTGTTTTTAGTAGAGCTTAAAATCTTGGCTCTTACTATAGTACAAACCCAAAGTAAGAACAATATTTAGACACTGGAGTTCATTGTAATAGGGCTGTAATTCAATGTCCCTCACACCCCCACAGGATTTTACCTCCATAGTAGCTAAGCTGAGAGTTCTGCTGTGCCAAAGAGTGAATTGTAGACACAATTATTTGGATACAGATTTCCTGATATGTTCAAAGCTATTTGACTTGAGTGTTTGTCATCATTCTCAGGCCACAGGGAACAGGATACATTCATTTAAGAAATGGTGTGCGTATTAAGATGGTCTATCCATGAAGTCATTTATCAACTGTTTCAATGAACAATGGTTCTCCTTGGAGGGTGGCACAGACATTAGTTGAGGGTAAGATCCTGGTTCATTGGCTGTCATGCTTTTGAAAAGCATTCATCTGAGAAGAAGAGTACCTTATAAGGTCATCTTCAAAATTGATACAATAATTATAAATATCAATCAAGCAAAATATTCAGTCTCACTCTGTTGTTCTATTACACACCACCACCCAAGTTAATTGCCTAGATTTCTTTTGGCTGTATACGTAATTTTGAAATATGTAAGCTGTTCTGAAAACCATAGTATAGAGTAAAAAAAATAAATAAATAAACATTCCTACTAATAGAGGCTGATAGAAGAAGCATGATTTCAAGACCATTTTGTGGTACACAGCAAGACACTGTCACGTACAAACAAGCAGAAAGAGTATATGGATTGTACAGTATTGGACATATTTCTCCAATTACCAAATTAGAGGGACCACTGGGTAACAGCCAACAAATTTCTAATTCCTCATATCTTTTAATTTCAATTGATTAGGATATGTTGGTCATATTAACTTTCATATTAAGAGATATTAAGGAAAAGTGATTGTTACTTCCTGTTATTTTTGTTGATAGAGGTAGAATTATATTTGTGTAGGTTTGTTGAAAGATTACTTTCTTGCTTTTTCTAGGATGTGGTTTACCTCATTGTGTGGTGTTTTCCATCTATTATCCTTTGTAGGGATGAATTTGTGGAAAGATATTGTGTAAATTTGGTTTTGTCATGGAATATCTTGGTTTCTCTATCTATGATAATTGAGAGTTTTGCTGGGTATAGTAGCCTGGGCTGGCATTTGTGTTCTCTTAGGGTCTGTATGACATCTGGCCAGATCTAGCTTTCATAGTCTCTGGTGAGAAGTCTGGTGTAATTCTGATCGGCCCGCCTTTACATGTTACTTGACTTTTTCCCTTACTGCTTTTAATATTCTTTGTTTAGTGCATTTGGTGTTTTGGTTATTATGTGACAGGAGGAATTTCTTTTCTGGTCCAGTCTATGTGGAGTTCTGTAGGCTTCTTGTATGTTCATGGGCATCTCTTTCTTTAGGTTAGGGAAGTTTTCTTCTAAAATTTTGTTGAAGATATTTACTGGCACTTAAAGTTGGGTATCTTCACTCTCTTCTATACCTATAATCCTAAGGTTTACTCTTCTCATTGTGTCCTGGATTTTCTGGATGTTTTGGGTTATGAGCATTTTGCGTTTTGTGTTTTCTTTGACTATTGTGTCAATGTTTTCTATAGTATCTGCTGCACCTGAGATACTTTCTTCTATCTCTGATATTCTGTTGGTGATGCTTGCATCTATGACTCCTGATCTCTTTCTTACGTTTTCTAGCTCCACAGTTGTCTCACTTTGTGATTTCTTTATTGTTTCTTGTTTCATTTTCAAATCCTGGATGGTTTTGTTCAATTCTTTGACCTGTTTGGTTGTGTTTTCCTGTAATTCTTTAAGAGATTTTTGTGTTTCCTCTTTAAGGGATTCTTGCTGTTTACCTGTGTTCTCCTGTATTTCTTTAAGGGAGTTATTTATGTCCTTCTTAAAGTCCTCTATCATCATCATGAGAAATGATTTTAGATCTGAACATTGCTTTTACAGTACAATGGTGTATCCAGGACTTGCTATGGTGAAAGAATTGGGTTCTGATGATGCCAAGTAATCTTGGTTTCTGTTGCTTATGTTCATATGCTTGTCTCCTGCCATATGGTTATCTCTAGTGTTACCTGTTCTCACTATATCTGACTAGAGTCTGTCCTTCCTATTATCCTGGTTGTGTCAGAACTCCTCAGAATCAAGCTGTTGCTGTGATCCTGTGATTCTGGAATCCTGTGATCCTGAGATCCTGGGTGTGTCCAAGCTCCTGGGAGTCAAACTGCCTCTGTTACCCTGAGAACCTGGTGTGACCAAGCTCCTGGGATCCTGGGATCCTGGGCAAATTAGAGCGCCTGGTGGTGCAGCTTCCTCTGGGTGTTGTGGGACTGGCTGCTGAGTTTGCGCCCAAGGTCTACTTAGGGCACCAGCTCAGACAGACAGGAAGCAATCCATGTCACTGGTCTGTCAGAGTTCCTGTGTGCTTGAGTCCCACTGGTCCCAGTTCCTCCCAGAGTTGGGACAAATGTTGGGTCCTCCTCACCTCTGATCCGATGATCCTGGGTGTGTTAGAGCGCCTGCAGTGGAGCTTCCTTTGGGTGTTCAGGATGATATTTTCTAGTTCCATCAATTTGCCTAAGAATTTCATGAATTCATTATAATAGTTGAGTAGCACTCCATTGCGTAAATGCACCACATTTTCTGTATCCATTCCTCTGTTGAAGGACATCTGAGTTCTTTCCCATATCTGGCTATTATAAAGAAGGCTACTATGAACATAGTGGAGCAGGTATCCTTGTTATATGTTGGAACATCTTTTGGATATATGCCCAGGAGTTGTATAGCTGGGTCCTCAGGTAATATTATGTCCAATTTCCTGAGGAACCACCAGACTAATTTCCACAGTGGTTGTACCAGTTTGCAATCCCACAAGCAATGGAGGAGTGTTCCTCTTTCTCCATATCCTTGCCAGCATCTACTTTCACCTGAGTTTTTGATCTTAGACTTTCTGACTGGTGTGAGGTGGAATTTCAGAGTTGTTTTGACTTGCATTTCCCTGATGACTAAGGATGTTGAACACATCTTTTTTTTTTTATTTTCTAAGTTTTTTTATTTACATTCCAAATGATTTCCCCTTTCCCGATTCCTCCCTCCCCGAAAGTCCCATAAGCCCCCTTCCCTCCCTCTTTTCCCCATTCAACCCCCTCTCGCTTCTCTGTCGTGGCATTCCCCTACATCCAGTCTTTCCAGGACCAGGGGTCTCTCCTTCTATCATCTATTGATATGCGAATTGTGTCTAGGGTATTCTGAGATTCTGGGTTAATATCCCCTTATCAGTGACTGCATACCATGTGTGTTCTTTTGTGATTGGGTTACCTCACTAAGGATGATATTTTCAAGTTCTGACCATTTGCCTAGGAATTTTGTGAATTCATTGTTTTTAATTGCAGAGTAGTATTCAATTGTGTAAATATACCACATTTTCTGAATCCATTCCTCCGTTGAGGGACATCTGGGTTCTTTCCAGCTTCTGGCTATTATAAATAAGGCTGCTATGAACATAGTGGAGCTTGTGTCCTTATTGCATGCAGGTAAAGCCTCTGGGTATATGCCCAAGAGTGGTATAGCCGGATCCTCTGGGAGGGTCATGCCCAGTTTTCTGAGGAACTGCCAGACTGCTTTCCAGAGTGGTTGTACCAGCTTGCAATCCCACCAGCAGTGGAGGAGTGTTCCTCTTTCTCCACATCTTCGCCAACAACTGAGCTTCTTGACCATTCGGGTTTTCTCAGTTGAGAATTCTTTGTTTAGCTCTGTACCCCATTTTTAATAGGGTTATTGGGTTCTCTGGACTCTTAACTTCTTGAGTTCTTTGTATATACTGGATATTAGCCCTCTGTCGGATACAGTATTGGTAAAAATATTTTCCCAATTTGTTGGTTGCTGTTTTGTCCTATTGAGAGTGTCCTTTGCCTTACAGAAGCTTTACAATTTTATGAGTTTCCATTTGTCAATTTTTTAAATTAGATATATTCTTTATTTACATTTCAAATATTTCACCCCTGAAAATCACTTAACCCATTCCCCCCACCCCCCACCCCGGCCCTGTCTACCAATCTACCTGCCCCGGCTTACCTGTCCTGGTATTCCCCTATACTGCTGAGTAGATCCTTCTCAGGACCAAGGGCTTCTCCTCCCATTGATGTCCAATAAGGTCATCCTCTGCTGCCTATGCATCTGGAGCCATGGGTCCCTCGATGTGTACTCTACAGTTGATGGTTTAGTCCCTTGGATCTCTGGGAGTACTGGGTGGCTCATATTGTTGTTCCTCCTATGGCGCTGCAAACACCTTCAGCTCTTTGGGTCCTTTCTCTAGCTCCTCATTGGGGAACCTGTGCTCAGTTCAATGGCTGGCTGAGAATTTTCCCCCTCTGCATTTGTCATGCACTGGCAAAACCTCCCAGGTGACAGTTATATCAGACTCTGGTCAGCAAGCACTTGGGGGTCTCCACAATAGTGACTGGGTTTTGTATCTTTATATGGGAAGGATCCCTAGGTGGGCAATCTCTGACTGGTCTTTCCCTCAGATTGCTCCACACTTTGCCTCCTCCTGTGAGTATTTTGTTCCCCTTTCCAAGAAGGACCAGAGTATCCATACTTTGTTCTTCCATACTTTGTTCTGTGAATTGTGTCTTAGGTATTCCAAGCTTCTGGGCTATATCCACTTATCAGTGAGTGCATACCATGTGTGTTTTTTGTGATTGGGTTACCTCACTCAGGATGATATTTTCCAGTTCCACCCACTTGCCTGGGAGTTTCATGAATTCATTGTTTTTAATAGCTGAGTAGTATTCCATTGTGTAAATGTACCACATTTTCTGTATCCATTCCTCTGTTGAAGGACATCTGGGTTCTTTCCAGTTTCTGGCTATTATAAATAAGGCTGGCTATGAACACAGTGGAGCATGTGTCCTTATTACATGATGGAGAATCCTCTGGGTATATGCCCGGGAGTGGTATAGCAGGGTCCTCTGGTAGTATTATGTCCAATTTTCTGAGAAAACGCCAAAATGATTTCCAAAGTGGATGTAACAGCTTGCAATCACACCAGCAATGGAGGAGTGTTCCTCTTTCTCCACATCCTTGCCAACAACTGCTGTCTCCTGTGTTTTTGATCTTAGCCATTCTGACTGGTGTGAGGTGAAATCTCAGAGTTGTTTTGATTTGCATTTCTCTAATGACTAAGGATGTTGAACATTTCTTTAGGTGCTTCTCAACCATTCAATATTTCTCAGGTGAAAATTCTTTGTTTAGTTCTGTACTCCATTTTTAACTTGGTAATTTTATGAGGTCCCATTTGTCAATTTGTGATCTTAGAGCATAAGCCATTGGTGGTCTGTTCAGGAACTTTTTCCCTATGCCCATGTATTCAAAGCTCTTTCCTACTTTCTCTTCTATTAGTTTCAGTGTATCTGGTTTTATGTGGAGGTCCTTGATCCACTTGGCCTTGAGCTTTGTACAAGGGGATAAAAATGGATTGATTTGCATTCTTCTACATGCTGACTGCCAGTTCAACCAGCACCATTTGTTGAAAATGCTGTCTTTTTTCCACTGGATGATTTTAGTCAAAGATCAAGTGACCATAGGTATGTGGGTTCATTTCTGGGTCTTCAGTTCCATTCCATTGATCTTCATGCCTGTCTCTGTACCAATACCATGCAGTTTTTATCATGATTGCTCTGTAATACAATTTGAGATCAGGGATGGTGATTCCCCCACCATCATATTTTTTTTAACAGGGGCTCACTGAGGTGCCCTGCCTTTCCTGGCTGGAACTCACAGAGATTTTCATGCCTCTGCCTCTGCCCCATACCTAAATGCTAGGATTAAAGCTGTGTTCCATCATACCCAGCTGTGCCATCATAAGTTTTGAATATTGTTAATATCTCTCAATAGAGGGTAATAAGGATAAATATAGTCAAACTATATTATATACATGTGTGTGACAACAGCATAAGATCCATTATTTGTATAATTAATATACAAAATATAAAAAATAGATAATAATTTAAAAGATAATATAATGTATGACACAATGCTACATGAGAAGAAAAGACCTTAGAAAACAAATTAACTCTTAAAATGATCTTTTAAATAAAAATATAATAATTAAATATGGTTCATTAAAAATACCTTGCTGACCTGGAAAACTCCATGCACTTTTAGAAATAATTATTTTCCATGGGAGATATTTATATAAGAAGGATTATTGAGTCAAAGAATTTTTAATGGTGAAATTTAACAGAATTTTAACAGATACTGACATTTGGAACATCTTCAAATCCAAGTCCATTTATCTTCAATCCAGCAATGCATATAAACATGAACCTTATATACAACCAATCATCTCATATAATACTAAGATAACATATATGGTGGAATAATTAAGTTGTAAGTCAGTTTGTCTCTATATATCACCATATGAAAACAGAGTGTCTGTTAAATATTAGAAGTCCTTTGAATCTTACCACATAAAGTAATAACTAATAATGAAAAAGTGTTCCAAGTTAAAGCATTAATGTCCTGTGATTAAATGAACACTGGAAAGATAAATACTATATTTATATAATATTATATATATTATATAGGTGTATATGTGTAATGCATGTTTTTGTGCATCTTTCTTAGTTGTGGTAAGAAAAATCAATTATTTCTACATTGCTCATTAATGCACTGTGCTTTGAGATCGGAGCTATTTTTTATATGTAAGGTGTTTTCCAACATCATTTAACCTAGAAATATTATTAGCCTAAAATAATGACTACAGACATGAGTAATATATCCTTATTAAGAACTCATTACTGTAGGTCAATTTGAGAACTTGATTTCACAGGGTCAATGGTTCTTCATTAATTTGAAGTATAATTATGAATGGCCATATTAAAAGATTTAGACTTACAAGAGAATTATAAAGGAAGAGGGATTCTAATTACACTCTGTCTGCTAATTTTGATTATATAAAAACAATTTTAGGAGACTATCCCTTCTACTTTTAAAATATAATGTTCTCTTATAAATTATATGAAACTTATAAGATGTGTTTGATATAATTCCATTGACATTATTATTTTAAAACCAGGAAATAATATCCTCAAATTTTGGCATGCACAAAAAATGACTTGAGAGGCTTACAGAATTCCTGTGCTCTCTATACATATTCTACTTAAGTTCCTTGAGTGGCTACCTTATGTCTCACACAGTTGTGCACCCACCTAACTCTGAAGCTTCACTTTCACAGTTCTTCACAACACTTCACCTCATTTTATAATCTGGGAAGCTTTGCTAAAGTCTTAGAAGGAAATTCCTTTTTGTCTTTACCCATTCATTCCGTTCTGTACACTATCTGTGATATCATAAGTATTTACTAGACGGCACAGATGTTGGAGTCTGTTTGATGCCCTGGCACAAAGATCTGTTTGAAGGCAGGCCTTCATAGATGAGTAGCATTGAGTCCTAAAGTAGAGTAGAGAAATGGTCCATTGGCCAAAAACCTAAAATGTTTCCATGCTCCAAACAAAGTACTGTTCATTTCCCAGGAGGGACCCTCGTGCTCATTCACAGCCTGTAAGAACTAACCCCACAATTCTCCAGTTTGGATGAGGCAATTATATGTGATCTGTACCCAATGATAAAACATTTCAGTCCTCTCCGAAGTTACAAATACATTTATTCACCTCTCAAGGAAAATAAACATGAACCCCACAAAGAAAGAACACTAACCTTACTTTTTTTTTTCCAATTTGGAACTTGGAAAACAGAATGTGGAAAGTTTTTAAGTATTTTCTCTTCAGAGAGACATGAAGTTGTTCCTTTGATGCTGAGTTAAATGGGGGAGATGCAGGGATGGGAGATCAAAAGAGGCCCCTGAAAGGGAAAGAAAGGTCAACAAGCAAGAAGTGGTCAAGTAAAGAGTGGCCCAGCAATGGCCAGAAGCAAACAGCGTAAAGAAGGGCAGATCAGTCTATGTGAAATTCAGGTGGAAGATAATGGTGTCTACATGAGTTTCAAAGTCAACTGACTCATCTGAGAAAAGTGATGAAAGAGGTGGAACCATAAGGAAACGTAAGATTCACAGGAATGCATATCTTTATTAACCAAAGGGAATATTATTTAAAACTTCCTTCTGCATTTTTATTTTTTATTTACATTTTATATGATATATTTTAAACATGTTTCCCCTACCTACTATTCCTAGATCCTCACCACCTTCTTACCCATCCAGTTCCACATTTATACACTCTCTTTGAAAGTATAAAAGCAAATAAAAATGGTGAAACAAAACATAATAAAACAACCCCCCCCAAATAATATGGAGGGTTTTTTTTTTCTCATTCCTATGCATGAGGCTGCATTAGAGCTTGGTCAATATACCTAGTGGCAGAGCATTGGAGAAAAATGACTTTCCCTTTGTTACTAGCTATCAATTGCAAATAACTTCTTGGTCAGGTAACAGACCGCATGTCCACTTTCCGCTCTCAGGACTAGGTCTCCACGTGGCTTAAACTGTGTAGGTTTGTTTGTGCTGCCATAGACTCTGAGTTTACATGTGCATCAGCCCTGTTGTGTCTCACAGACTATTTCATAGGGGTCATCCATCCCCTCTGGCTCTTACAATCTTCCTGGTTCTACATAGCTCTCTGAGCCTTGAGGAGAAGATTTTGATGAAGACATCTCATTCAGGACTGAATGTTCCAGGTCTCTCTCCCTGCACATTGTTCACTTGTAGGTTTCTGTGTGAAATTCCCATCTACTATAAGGAGCTTCTCAGATGAGAGATCAGTGAAGCATTATTGATCTGTATATAGCAGAATGTCATTAGGAGTCTTTTTCTTGCTATATTCCTTTAAGAGATCCTTTTGTATTTTTATCAGCATCCTAAGATTAAAAAGTGCAATGAATATTATGAAAGTGGTCAGCCACTCTGTGTGGATTTAAAACATGGTCCACATGACAGAACTCATAGGTGGTACCATCAGCTGGGCAAAAAAAAAAAAATCCAAAAACCTTGCCTAGTTAGGTCACAGATCCTAGAGGATAATAGTAGAGAGAATACCTTGTACATTGTATGGATGCATCACCTCTCAATTAAAAGGCCTATGGCCTATGGCTTAGGCAGGAAATAGAGGCTGGATATCCAGGAAGCAGAAAAGATTCTGGGATAGAGCCAAGTGGGAGATTCACAGGGAAGATGTGAAGAGCCAGGATGGACACATGGTACCTGAGCATAGATAATCAGGCACATGGCAGAATGTAGATTAAAATAATTGGGTTATCTAAGTTTTGATCTAGTAAGAGTAGAGCCTAGCTATATGGTCAAGGTATTTTTAAATATATTTTGAACCTGAATATTATGTCTGGGAACATGGGACTGTGAGGGAAAACCAGGTTTAACTTCTACAGAGAATCACAGCAGTAAACTGCCCCATAAATTCTCATCATTATACCCATAGATTAGTGAATCTCTCAACACCCATTAGAGATTAGTGAATTTCTCGACACCCATTGGCACTATATGGTAATTAATATAGAGACTCTATATTAAGTGGCCAATAAGCAGAGAATAAGTGAATTTAGATTATGCACCTCTAAATAGAACATTTATATCACAGCCCCTTTCCCCTAAAATTCAGAGGTCATAAAAGAAGTGGGAGCAAATCGATTGTAAGAACCAAGGTAGTAGATGTCCACATCAAAACTGTATTTGCACAAATGAACTCACAGCAGCTGTCACTGCATTCACAAGATGTTTACATCATCAAACTAGCCCTCAAAACAGGGGAGAAGCTAATGAAATCCCAAACCTGTCTGAAGATACAGCTGCAATCCATGCCACTGGGGGAGCAATGAGGGCTCTGAGAGACTGCCAATGATTCAGGAAGTGGTCCTACACTCCTGTGTTTATATAGGCAACCATTAATGGATTCAATAGCTTTTTAAAAACATTTTTAAAAATTTTAAAAAGAACAGCAAAATTTGGAAGAGAAAAGTGGTGTGGAAATATGGGAAAAAAATGGAGGGGATGGAATAGGGAATGGATTTGATTAAAAAAAAACATTTTATACATATATATTGACAATAAAGTATTTCCAAAATTTACAAAGAAGGGGGTAAAGGGAACACAGCAGTCTGTCAGAATAAATATAATGTAAATTAGAAAGGCAATATTCAAATTGATGACAGGCTAAGAAAGAAACTGTTATTTGGGCATTTCTGAGAGAAGGAATTCCTCTTCCCATCACAGAGGCCATCAAGGGGAGAGCTAGATTTTGTTTTTTTACCATGGCATAACTAATCATCACAAGTACAGATGCTTAAAATAGCATCTATTACATATCTCCCAGTTACATGAATCAGAAGACTTGGTGTAGCACAGCTGGGTGCTTTGCTCAGTGGCAGCACCTGGCTACATTCTCACTAGAAGGTTCAGACAGAGATGACTTCCTTCTTGTTGTAGTTTAAGCAGAGAACAAATATTGTCTTTTTTTTCTTCAGGAACTTCTGTGGTAAAGATAGAGAATAATTAAGTAGGTCCAATTTCACAATGGACAAATGAGAAGACAGTCCCCATTGCCATCCTGAAGACTACTCTGTATAGAAAGACTTTACTGGGGAGACCTGTGGAGAGAGAATGTGCTTCAGTCTAGTCCCTCTTCACCAGTGATCTTTGCTTCTTCTTTTGGTCCTTTGCTTCTTTGCTTCCCCTTGGCATTGTGGGATGACTTCCCTTCCTATGGAGGGAAGCTTTTCTTACATTTATATCTTCAAAACCACTCTACTTTACTAATGACTCTAAAATCCATAGTCCTTAGAAATTGGAAGCATTTTACTTTTTCATGTTCTACTGGATAGGTAGTTCAGAGCCAGAGCCTCGGGAGACAAGAATCCTGCATGTTACAAGTGTCAAAGGATATCAAAAGCAAGACAAAAGAAAAGAAAAAAAAAGATATCATTTTGCTGAAGCATATCTGATTCCAGTTAATGTTTCCCAAGCACGTCCTCCAAGGTCAAAACCACTTCTGTCTTAGAAATGTTCGGTATAGCCTGAAGGTCAAAGGAAAGTGGAGTGGACCATGTGAAAGCCAGCCTGGGCCACATCCAGGCACTTCCTGAACATTGTCATGTTTGCTCATTTATGCACTTTTACTTCACCCTGAATATTTAAAACATCTTTCACATATCTCAGTACCTCTTTTTAATGTAGTCTTTCACAATTACAGTGGGAGGAATGGGTTGTGGCTCAGTAGAACATTTGTCTAGCATCCACAAGTTTTGAACCCCAACATTGAAAGAGGGGAAAAAAATACTACAAGAAAAAACTCTATTGCTCAACACACACACACAACTAGAAATTTATCTTATGATGAAGATGAATAAATTAGCTCATTATGGTTGACGCTTATCTTTAACCATTTTGTTTAACAGTTCCCTTCTCTTCAATGTCACACATACAATGAAAAAGAAGAAAGTTATGCCTCCTGGGAGTTTGCCCTGAATTAAACCAAAGTCTAAAATTCAGCACATTGGGGCTATCTTGTTCATCTCAGCAGTGCATTGTCACCTTAGGACATCTGAAGTCTTATTAAATACCCTTAGATTAGTTCCACATTGAGCACATTTCAGTAGGCCTAGCATCAAAGGAATATTCACTTGGTGGGAAATCCCACCTTCAGAGGTCGTGGAGTCTCTTGCTAATAGATCTCTTTCTCATCACACTGTTGGACTCTCACCCTGTGGGTGAAAGACGCTGTGGTTCAGTTGCCTGAGCAGGTCTCTACTCCACATGCCTACTTTCAGCAAGCCCAGGTTCTCTTTTGTTGTTAGTTGGTTTCCTCAGAATAGAAAACCTGTTCCCTGAAACTACACAATCCAGTTGATTGGGGGTCCACTCAACCAGTGCTATGTTTGCTTTGTGAGCATTTAAAGGCATAAGAACATGGATATAGTCAAATGTTAACCTTTCTTTTTCAGTGCCAGGAAGACACAAAGCTGATTAGAGGAAAATTCTTAAACCCTTCTCAGTTTTTGATGCTATTGTTTGTCATCGATGCATGCCCAACTGAAGTGGGAAATTCTAGTTTCTTTAGAAAGTCAGTTATGTCAAAGAATGTTTTGCTGAAGCAGATACAGGTGAAAGGATGTTTTGCTAAAGCAAACACATGAAAGGACACATAATGTTAAGAAGAATCCAACAGGTGGTAGATGACTGTGGTTGGTAATAGTATACCTTACTATTCCTTAATGGCCACCATTTGTCATGACTTCATAGAAAGAAAAGAGATGTTCATCATCCTTAGTCATTAGGGAAATGCAAATCAAAACAACCCTGAGATTCCATCTCACACCAGTCAGGATGGCTAAGATCAAAAACACAGGAGACAGCAGTTGTTGGCGAGGATGTGGAGAAAGAGGAACACTCCTCCACTGCTGGTGGAATTGCAGGCTGGTACAACCACTCTGGAAAGCAGTCTGGCGGCTCCTCAGAAAACTGGGCATGACACTTCCGGAGGATCCGGCTATACCACTCCTGGGCATATACCCAGAGACTTTACCTGCATGCAATAAGGACACATGCTCCACTATATTCATAGCAGCCTTATTTATAATAGCCAGAAGCTGGAAAGAACCCAGATGTCCCTCAACGGAGGAATGGATTCAGAAGATGTGGTATATTTACACAATGGGAATACTACTCTGCAATTAAAAACAATGAATTCACGAAATTCCTAGGCAAATGGTCAGAACTTGAAAATATCATCCTTAGTGAGGTAACCCAATCACAAAAGATCACACATGGTATGCAGTCACTGATAAGGGGATATTGACCCAGAATCTCAGAATACCCTAGACACAATCAGCATATCAATAGATTTCTAAAAAGATGGAAGGAGAGACCCCTGGTCCTGGAAAGACTGGATGTAGGGGAACGCCAGGACAGAGTAATGAGAGGGGGTTGAACGGAGAAAAGAGGGAGGGAAGGGGGCTTATGGGACTTTCGGGGAGGGAGGAAACGGGAAAGGGGAAGTGATCTGGAATGTAAATTAAAAAAATAAAATAAAATAAAAAAAAAACAAAACAAAAAAAAAAAAGAAACCAAAAACCTTCTTGTCTTCTGGCAGCTTCTTGACATGACCTCAGACTTGGGCCAATTATCAGAGTAATGTCAGCTGATACAGGCTCTCCTGGAGTTTTGCTAAGACAGACTCACATGGTGGTTTGCTGAGGCAACACCATGGAAGAACACATGATATTTAGAGAGAGTATAAATAGGACTCAGTGGACAATGATGGGGGTTTGCATAGCTAGCTTTGCAATGCTTCTTTGGTCTCAAGTTTTTTGCTGATCTTCTCTTCAATGAGGGCGGCTCCTGGTATCCCTGCTGGTCCTGGTCACTCCCACTGACTTGTGCCAATTCAGTGGAGGCCTGGCTGTTTCTGCTGGGTCATGCCACAACTGCTGATTTGTGTTTGCTGTCCTGACACTACTGAACTGGAATGTTGGTATATTTGTGAAGTGTTTGCTAGTGGATCAAGCTGCTGCTGCTGATTCCTATGAACTGAGCTGATTTCCTAACAACACAGATTGGATTTGCACCAAAGAACAATTTCACTTCACCTCATATCCTAATAACCTTTCATTTTCACTATATCTGGTGTTGGGCTAGAAGGGAGGTTAAAGCATTTAAAAACCCTCATTAAAAGTAGGTTCTGAAAAATCAAAGCAACACCCAACACCAAGTCCCTGGAAAATATTAAACCACCTGGGGGATTTGTTTATTGATTATGTGGTTCTTGTTAGTCTTCTCATTTCCCTAGCATATTAGTCACAACCTGTTAAGAGTATCCATAGCAAACACATCACCCTTCTTTCAAATATTTCATTGCATCCTACACTATATACCCATCTGCTTACTTTTATCTCATTAGACCATGACCATGAACTCTTTAAGGACATAGATAGCAAGTACACAATAGGTTCTGAAGTGAAAGGAGGCAGACAAGACAACTGCACACTTCTACTACAGGGATCTTCCTGCTCAAATGCCTATCACAGAGACACAAAGATCCTTTTATACAATTTTACTGACAGTTCATTTCATGGTACAGAAACCCCATTAAAATACTTTTTGTGTGTGTGAATGCGTTCACTGTTAATCTTGGCTTTTTGTTAAGGTTTCAGCTTTAAATGTTTATAATAAATAAGTAGGTAAGCTTGGGAGTGAGTAAAAGCTTAGATCACAGCATGGACACCCAAAAATGCCCCAGCATTAAACCCTTGATGGAGAGATGACCCACTGAACACTCTCTTTTACCCTCACCTTCTTCCACTTAGGCAGAATTATCTCTAATTTTACAAAAAAGACTCTGAGGTACTTTTCCCTCCTCTGGCATTGTGTGAGGATGTCATTTTCTCTGAGTATAGTGGAAATGCCTTAGAAGATTCTGCCAGATCTGTTTTCTCCCTAAAACAGGAAAGACAGAAGAAGCAACAACCAAGGCAAAAGAGTCAGTCTGTCATCATTTGCCAGATACTGTTTCAGCTTCTTTCAAATACAGTACACAAAGCTATTAGATAGTATGAGATTCTCATATAATACTGTTTATGTTAATACTTCTATTTCTATTATTATGTATACATAAAAGTCACACACACACACACACACACCCGCACACACAATATGCTTAGACATATCTATCTGAAAGGGCTGCTGCCAAATCTCAGGATCTAAGCACCATCCCTGGAACCCACATATGGAAGGAGAGAACTGATTCCTTTGCACATTGTGTTCTGACCTTCACATGTGTGTCCTAACACATTATGTGTTCCTATATATGCATATGCATGAACACACATAAAAAGTAAATAAATGTATTAATGTGTTAATTGTGAGCATGAGTATTATGAATGTAATTGTACCTTGGATTCTTAATGAGTACTTTGATGGAAATATTTAGGAAAATTCCTAGAGCATGTATTTTTAAGTAATGCAGTTCTACCTGTGTGTGAAATTATAGCACACACTTTTTACCTTATTTAATCTGCAAAGTAAATTTGAATTGCATGATGCAGAGACTAAAGTTACTTTCTAACCCCTCACTGGGTTATGTCTCTCTTAAAGAGCATAACTTTTTTTTTCTATCCACTTTGCATGTCTAAAACTATGCATAAAACAAGGGAGATGATATACAATAATAAAAGTTGAATTTTAAAAACATATTTATCCTAATTACCAGGTGTCTGATAAATCACCTAGTCATATATCTTTATAAACCAATTGGGATCTAAATATTATTATTGTATTTAGCAAGATAATATTTTATTCCATAGTCTATTTTGTAATTTCCCCTATCATTTACAGGTTAATGGGATGCCTATATTTCATCATGGAAGTAGATGCTTCATGTACTGTGAGAGCCAAAGTTAATTACTGTTTTAAGAGATGCATAAAACAAAAATGCCTCTAACCTATAAGCCCTTTGCAAAAGGACAATTACTTCCTGAAATGCTGGAGGCTATTGTTTATGGAAGATAACAAGACCCATATTTGATTCTTTAAACAAATTTGTTTGAGCCAGCTGCACCAGATGTATTTGATCAAATGTAGGTGGGAGGTATACAAGCAGGAAATTCATCAGGATATATAGTTGTCCTTGATTGTACCTAGTAGAAAATATAATCGCTGTATGGGTTTGCCTTTTTAAGCCTCTGCAAAATGTGAGTCGTTGCCATTTTTGGGGAACCCAGAATGTAGCTAGCCAGAGTCCATCATACTGGCCAGTATTTAATCAAAGACTGTTTCAAATTTGGCTCAAAATTGTGGTGATGGTTTTATTCTCACATGGTACAATTAATCACCACAATGGTGATCCATCATTTTTCAGATCACATTAGCATGAGATAACTTCCAGGGTTAGAAGATTTACCGATTCACATACTCCAGTCTAACCTGTCTTCTTCCAGTGATCACAGACTCCCAACTTATCACACACTGCTCTTTGTTAGCACCCACACAGGCTGCTCCATCACTTTAAAGAAGATAACCTCAGCTGTTATTGATCACTTCACTGACTTTAGTTGCTGAAGCTGAGGAAGGATTCTTTTCTTCCAGGATATATAGATGCCCCAAAGAAACTAATGCTCTCAATTTTAACAGTTATTTAATTTTTAGAATTCTGATTGCCTCCCTCAGGGGCTGTGTTGGAGACCATTCATAGCTGTTCATCAGTGTCACATTCAAAGACAAGCATGGTACTAACCAAGATGAATATTGTACAGATCTAGCCCACAGGAGAGGTTCTGACTTACCCAGCTATCCTTTATCCTTAGACTGAAGGTACAACTGTGTTTTGTTTTCCTTTGTTATTTCAGAATGCTTTGTCCTGTCCCCCTAAACTGTTTTCTCAGCTTTTATTTTTGTCTCCATTTTTTCCACAGGTACAAGTGTCCCAGGATATTTGATGTGGCCATTCAGATAAGCATCTCTGTTATCACTGTGACTTCAAATACCGTTAAGAAAGCCATCTAAGTTCACTATTCAGATGAATATTTAGCTATTTGGATAAAATGTGCAATAGATGTATTGGTTGGTTTTATTTGTCAATTTGACACTTGTTTTTCCATTTTTATTAAACTAGTAAAATTTATTCTAAAATATACAACTCAGTATTCACAATTTTTAAGCCATCAAAATAATTTATAATAGTTAAATGCCTCTTAAATATATATGATATCTTCTGAAGCTAAAAGTAATATGCACTCAACCAGTTTTGAATATCTATTTGGAATATTAAACATGATAGAAGTAGAAAAAAGTCTCTTATGAAGTCCTCTATGAAAGGAAATTGTGACAAGTTTTTCATTAGACAGAAACCATTCCATCTCCAAGGGAGAATACACAGTGTAACTGTGGCTTCATAGAATGAAGTGGGTGGTGTTGCTTCTGTTTGTATTTTGTGGAATAGTTTGAAGAGCATTGGTATTAGGTCTTCTTTGAAAATAGGATAGAGTTCTGCACTAAAACACATCTGGTCCTGGGCTGGGTTTTTTTTTTTTTTTTTGGTTGTAAGACTTTTAATGACTGCTTCTATTACTTTAGGGGCTATGGAACTGTTAAGATGGTTTATCTGATGGTATTGGGAATCTATCTAGAAAACTGTCCATTTCATCCAGATTTCTCAGTGTTGATGAATATAGGCTTTTGTAGTAGGAACTGATTATTTTTGTAATTTCCTCAGTTTCTGTTGTTATATCTTCCTTTTCATTTCTCATTTTGTTAATTTGGATACTGTCTCTGTGCCCTCTGGTTAGTCTAGCAAAGGGTTTATCTATCTTGTTGATTTTCTCCAAGAACCAGCTCTTAGTTTGGTGAATTCTTTATATAGTTCTTTTTGTTTCTACTTGGGTGATTTCAGCTCTGAGTTTATTTCTTGCCGTCTACTCTTCTTGGGTATACTTTCTTCTTTTTGTTTTAGAGCTCAAGTGTGTTGTTAAGCTGCTAGAGTATGGTCTCTCAAGTTTCTTTTTGGAAGCACTCAGAGCTGAGTTTTCCTCTTAGCACTGATTTTATTGTACTCCATACGTTTTGGCATGCTGTGCCTTCATTTTAATTAAATTCTAAAGTCTTTAATTTCTTTATTTCTTTCTTGACCAAGTTATCATTTAGTAGAGCATTGTTCAGCTTCCGTATTTATGTGGGCTTTCTGTTGTTTTTGTTGCTATTGAAGACCAGCCTTAATCTGTGATCTGATATGATGCATGGGATTATTTTAATCTTCTTGTATCTATTGAGGCCTGTTTTGTGACCGATTATATGGTCAACTTTGGAGAAGGTACCATGAGGTGCTGAGAAGAAGGTATATAGTTTTGTTTGAAGATGGAATGTTCTATAGATATCTGTTAAATCCATTTGGTCCATATATTCTGCTAGTTTCACTGTGTCTCTGTTTAGTTTTTGTTTCCATCATCTGTCCATTGATGAGACTGGGGTGTTGAAGTCTCCCACTATTATTGTGTGAGGTGCAATATATACTTTGAGCTCTAGTAAAATTTCTTTTATGAATGTGGATGCCCATGAATTTGAGGCATAAATGTTCAGAATTGAGAATTCATTTTGGTAGATTTTTCCTTTGATGAGTATGAAGTGTCCTTCCTTATCCTTTTTGATAACATTTTGTTGAAAGTTGACTTAATTTGATATTAGAATGACTACTCCAGCTTGTTTCTTTGGACCATTTGCTTGGAAAATTGTTTCCTGCCCTTTACTCTGAGGTAGTGTTTGTCTTTGACACTGAGGTGCATTTCCTGTATTCAACAAAATGCTGGGTCCTGTTGACATATCCAGTCCATTATTCTATATCTTTTTATTGTGGAATTGAGTCCATTGATGTTAAGAGACATTCAGGAATAGTGATTGTTGTTTCCTGTTATTTTTTTATGTTATTTTTATGTTTTCGTGGCTATCTTCTTTTGGGTTTGTTGAAAGATTACTTTCTTGCTCTTTCTAGAGTGTAGTTTCTCTACTTGTGTTGGAGGTTTTTATTATCCTTTGTAGGATTGGATTTGTCAAAAGATATTGTATAAATTTGGTTTTGTCATGGAATATCTTGGTTTCTCCATCTATGGTAATTGAAAGTTTTGCTGGTTATAGTAGCCTGGGCTGGCATTTGTGTTCCCTTAGGGTCTGTATGACATCTGCTCAGGCTCTTCTGACTTTCATAGTTTCTGGTGAGAAGTCTGGTGTAATTCTGATAGGTCTGACTTTATGTGTCACTTGACCATTTTGCCTTACTGCTTTTAATTTTCTTTCTTTGTTTAGTACATTTGTTTTGATTATTATGTGACAGAAGGGATTACTTTTCTGTCCAAATCTATTTGGAGTTCTATAGGCTTCTTGTATGTTCATGAGCATCTCTTTCTTTAGGTTAGGGAAGGTTCTATAATTTTGCTCAAGATATTTACTGGCTCTTTAATTTGAGAATCTTCACTTTCTTCTATACCTATTATCTTTAGGTTTGCTCTTCTCATGGTGTCGTGGGTTTCCTGGATGTTTTGGACTAGGAGCTTTTTGCATTTTGCATTTTCTTTGACTGTTGTGTCAAAGATAGTCTCTGTGCACCTGATTCTCTTCTATCTCTTGTATTCTGTTGGTGATGCTTGCATCCGTGACTACTGATCTATTTCCTAGATTTTCTATCTCCAGGGTTGTCTCCCTTTGTGATTTCATTGTTTCCATTTCCATTTTTAGATCTTGGATGCTTTTGTTCATTTCCTTGGCCTGTTTGATTGTGTTTTCCTGTAATTCTTTAAGGGAAGATCTTTTCCCAATCTGTTGGTTGCCATTTTGTCCTATCGACAGTGTCCTTTGCCTTACAGAAGCTTTGCAGTTTTATGAGATTCTGTTTGTCAATTCTTGTTCTTAGAGCATAAGCCATTGGTGTTCTATGGAGGACATTTTCCCCTGTACCCATGTTTTAAAGGCTCTTCCCCATTTTCTCCTCTATAAGCTTCAATGTATCTGGTTTTATGTGGAGGTCCTTGATCCACTTAGATTTGAGCTTTGTACAAGGAGATAAGAATGGATCAATTTGCATTTTTCTACATGCTGACTTCCAGTTGATCCAGAACCATTTGTTAAAAATGCTGTCTTTTTTCCACTGGATATTTTTAGCTCCTTTTTCAAATATCAAGTGACTGTAGGTGTGTGGGTTCATTTCTGGGTCTTCAATTCTATTCCATTGACCTTTCTGCCTGTCTCTGTATCAACACCATACAGTTTTTATCACTATTGCTCTGTAGTAGAGCTTGAGATCATGGATTGTGACTCCCCCAGGAGATCTTTTGTTGTGGAGAATAGTTTTCCCTATCCTGGGTTTTTTGTTATTCCAAATGAATTTGCAGATTGCTCTTTCTAGCTCTATGAAGAATTGATTTGGAATTTTGATGGGGATTGCATTGAATCTGTAGATTGCTTTCAGCAAGATGGCCGTTTTTACTATATTAATCCGGCAAATCCATAAGCCTGGGAGATCTTTCCATCTTCTGAGATCTTCAACTTCTTTCTTCAGAGGCTTGAAGTTCTTGTAATACAGATCTTTCACTTGCTTGGTTAAAGTCACACCAAGGTATGTATTATTATTTGTGACTATTGTGAAGGGTGTCATTTCCCTAATTTCTTTCTCAGCTTGTTTATTCTTTGAGTAGAGGAAGGCTACTGATTTGTTTGAGTTAATTTTATATCCAGCCCCTTTACTGAAGTTGTTTATCAGCTTTAGAATTTCTCTGGTGGAATTTTTGGGGTCGCTTGAGTATACAACATTATCATCCGCAAATAGTGATATTTTTACTTCTTCCTTTCCAATTTGTATACCTTTGACCTCTCCATTTCATTTGATGTTGGTTACTGGTTTGCCAAATACTGCTTTCACTGTGTTTAGGCATGGGCCTTGAATTCCTGATCTCCACAAGTCTTTTATCATGAAGGGATGCTAAATTTTGTCAAAAACTTTTTCAGCATCTAATGAAATGACCATGTGTTTTTCTTCTTTGAGTTTGTTTATATAGTGGATTACATTGATGGATTTCCATATATTGAACCATCCCTGCAACCCTGGGATGAAGCCTAAATGATCATGGAGAATTACTGTTCTGATGCCTTCTTGCATTTGGCTGGCCAGAATTTTATTGAGTAATTTTGCATCAATGCTCATAGGGAAATTGGTGTGAAGTTCTTTCCTTGTTTGTCTTTGTTTGGTTTAGGTATAAGTGTTATTGTGGATTCATAGAATGAATTGTTGTAGTGTTCCTTGTGTTTCTATTTTATGGAATAGTTTGAAGAGTATTGGTATTTGCTCTTCTTTGAAGATCTGATAAAATTCCACACTAAACCCATCTGGTCCTCAACTTTTTGTTGTTGTTGTTGTTGTTGTTGGGAGACTATTAACAACTGCTTCTCTTTCCTCAGGACATATGGGACTATTTAGATAACTTATCTGATTCTGTTTTAACGATGGCACCTGGTATGTGTCTAGAAAATTGTCCATTTCATCCAGTTTTTTCAGTTTTGTTGAGTATAAGCTCTTGTAGTAGGATCTGATGATTTTTTAGAATTTCCACAGTTTCTGTTGTAATGTCTCCCTTTTCCTTTCTGATTTTATTAATTTGGGTGGTGCCTCTGTGCCCTCTTGTTGGTCTGGCTAAGGGTTTATCTATGTTGTTGATTTTCTCAAAGAATCAGCTCCTGGTTTTGTTGATTCTTTTTATAGTTCTTTTTGTTTCTATTTGATTGATTTTGGCCCTGAGTTTAATTATTTCCTGTTGTCTACTCTTCTTGGGTGCATTTGCTTCCTTTTGTTCTAGAGCTTTCAGGTGTGTTGTCTAGTGTAAGCTCTCTCCATTTTCTTTTTGGAGGCACTAAGAGCTATGAGATTTCCTCTTAGCACTGTTTTCATTGTGTTCCATAAGTTTTGGTATGATGTGTCCTAATTTTCATTAAATTCTTTAATTTTTTCTTTATTAATTCCTTGACCAAGCTATCATTGAGTAGAACATTGTTCAACGTCCATGTGTATGTGTGTTTTCCGTCATTTTTGTTTGAACTTAAGACAAGCCTTAGGCCGTGGTGATCTGATAGGGTGCATGGAATATTTCAATATTCCTGTATCTGTTGACGTCTGTTTTGTAACCAATTATATGGTGAATTTTGGAGAAGGTACCATGAGGTGCTGAGAAGAAGGTATATTCTTTTGCTTTAGGATGGAAAGTTCTATAAATATCTGTTAGATCCATTTGGTCCATAACTTCAGTTAGTTCCAAAATGTCTCTGTTTAGTTTCTGTTTCCATGATTTGTCCATTGCTAGAGTGGGGTGTTGAAGATTCCCACTATTATTGTGTAAGTTGCAATGTGTGCTTTGAGCTTTAGTAAAGTTTCTTTTACAAATGTGAGTTCCCTTGCATTTGGAGCATAGATGTTCAGAATTGAGAGTTCATCTTGGTAGATTTTTCCTTTGATCAGTATGAAGTGTCCCTCCTTATCTTTTTTGACAACTTTTGGTTGAAAGTTGATTTTATCCGATATTAGAATAGCCAGTCCAGCTTTTTTTCTTGGGCTATTTGCTTGGGAAATTGTTTTCCAACCTTTGACTCTGAGGTAGTAACTGTCTTTGTAACTGAGGTGGGTTTCTTGTACGCAGTAAAATGTTGGGTCTTGTTTATGTATCCAGTCTATTAGTCTATGTCTTTTTATTGGGGAATTGAGACTATCAGTGTTAAGAGATAGTAAGGAAAAGTGATTGTTACTTGCTGTTATTTTCATTATTAAAGGTAGAATTCTGTTTGTGTGGCTATCTTCTTTTGGTTTTGTTGAAAGAAGATTACTTTATTGCTTTTTCTAGGGTATAGGTTCCCTCCTTGTGTTGGTATTTTCCACCCATTATCCTTTGTAGAGCTGGGATTGTGGAAAGATATTGTGTAAATTTGTTTTTGTCATGGAATCTCCTGTTTTCTCCATCTATGGTAATTGAAAGTTTTACTGGGTATAGTAGTCTGGGCTCACATTTATGTTCTCTTAGGGTCTGTATGACATCTGCCCAGGATCTTCTAGCTATCATAGTTTGTGGTGAGATGTCTGGTGTAATTCTGATAGGTCTGCAATCGTATATTCTTTTCCCTTACTGCTTTTGATATTCTTTCTTTGTTTAGTGCATTTGGTGTTTTGATATTCTTTCTTTGTTTAGTGCATTTGGTGTTTTGATTATTATGCTGTGGAAGGACTTTCTGTTCTGGTTCAGTTTCTTTGGAGTTCTGTAGGCTTCTTGTATGTTCATGGGCATCTCTTTCTTTAAGTTAGGAGTTAGGAAGTTTTCTTCTATAATTTTGTTGAAGATATTTACTGGCCCTTTAGGTTGGAAATCTGCACTCTCTTCTATACCTATAATCCTTAGGTTTGGTCTTTTCATTTTGTCTGGATTTCCTGGATGTTTTGGATTACAAACTTTTTGCATTTTGCATTTTCTTTGACTGTTGAGTCAATGTTTTCTATAGTATCTTCAGCACTTGAGATTCTTTCTTCTATCTCTTGTATTCTGTTGTTGATGCTTGCATCTAATCTATGACTCCTGAATTCTTTCCAAGGTTTTCTATCTCCAGAGTTGTCTCCCTTTGTGAATTCTTTATTGTTTCTACTTCCATTTTTAGATCCTGGATGGTATTGTTAAGTTCCTTCACTTGTTTGTTTGTGTTTTCCCAGAATTCTTTAAGGGATTTTTATGTTTCCTCTTTAAGGGGTTCTACCTGTTGACCCATGTTCTCCTGTATTTCTTTGAGGAAGTTAGTTATGTTCTTTTTGAAGTCCTCTATCAGCATCATGAGATGTGATTTTAAATCCATCTCTTGCTTTTCCGGTGTGTTGGGGTATCCAGGATTTGCTGTTATGGGAGAACTGGGTTCAGATGGTGCCATGTTCTCATGGTTTCTGTTGGTAATGTTCTTGCATTTGCCTTTTGCAATCTGGTTATCTCTGGTGTTAGCTGGTCTTGCTGTCTCTGACTGTGGCTTATCTCTCCTGCAAACCTGTGTGTCTATACTCCTGGGATTCCCATTCTTTCACACAGATATGTAGGCCCTCCTGGGAGACCAATTCTCCTATGCTTCCAGGCCTCTTCACCCTCCAAATGCCCTGAGTGTAGCTGGTTCTCTAGGAAGTATCAGGAGATGGTGTCTTCACTGTGGCAGACCTAGCAAGAGTCTGCCCCAACAGAAAGGACAGGCAGTGGTGGAAGGGGCAGCAGGAACGGAAGGGGAGTGGTATTTGGGAGGGCAGGGGTTTTGGTGGTTGCTGTGTAGAGAGTCCCTCAGGATTCCCCAGCAGGAGCTCTGGGCCTCTGGAGGTGGAAGGGGGTTCTTTCCAGATGCCCTGAGTGTGGCTGGTTCTCTAGGAAGTATCAGGAGATGTGTCTTCACTGTGGCAGACCTAGCAAGAGTCTGTCCCAACAGAAAGGGCAGGCAGCGGCCCTTTTAAATCTTTTGATACAAAGTTCTAAACTGTCATAAAACACAAGGTTTTAAAACATTGCCCTTATGCCTACTATACCCATTTGGTCCTATATCTGTGAGTTCTTAAGGGGGAAGAATAAAGTATGATCTCACCATGGTTTATTTTCATCCCACTGGATTTCACTGATGAATCAATTTCAGGTTCCCCTTTCTGACTGGTTTGGAGGAATGAATATATTTAGAATATGAATGCATTGGCTTACTTTTGGACATCTCATCTTCAGGTTTTTCATCTTTGTGATAAGAGATTTACAAATATTAATAAGGATCTACATAGGAATGCTTATTGGACACCAAATGTTCTACTTGCTATAGTTTGTTCACTACTGGTCCAAAAGTTTATCCATCAGGATAGACTCTGAAGAAATCTGGAATTTATGGGAGCACAGTGACCATTCAACATATAGCATTTGGAAGAAGCTGATTTCACTGGTCTGTAGAGAATTTTCAAATATGTCAATCAAGTAATATCTATTATTGAGAACATTAAGAGCTATCATGAGACATTATGAAGTCCTGAACTCATACTTTACTATGGCTTGTCCTCTGGGTAATATCAAGGAACCTTCATGTATGTATATGTATATATATATATATATATATATATATATATATATATATATATATAATTTCATTCTGATCCACTGAAACCAATAAATTTCTAATGAGAATGTTATCACCAGACCACTAAACTCTTAGTGGAAAAGCTTTCCCTAGAAATAAAATCACTTGAAGAGTGAAGGATACAGCATAACTGTGCATGTCAGGCCACTGAGATCTAAGGAAGAAGCTAACTGAATAAATTGGCATCAGTGGAGACATATCACTGTCTGACAATAGCCTACTACTCCGAAAGGGAGCTGTAGGGAACAGCAGTTCAGGGGATCTCTGGTGCCTGGGCCTCCACATAAAGACTGGAAGTCATGAGAGAATTCCCTGCCATTTTCTGGTGTTGACCTTCCTTTCTCCAGATGAAGAGACACTTTAAATTATTCAAATTTTCCCATGGACAAATAATAGAATTTATATAGACAAGCCTAGGACATCAGGGATTAAATCAAGCTAAGGAACAGGAGTCAGAAATTAAACATCAAGTCAAAAACAAATAATCTCAAGCAAGCAGAGCCCTCTACTCTCCACAACAGAGCAAGAGACATTACATAAAACTTGGTATAAGAGTGACAATTACTAAGAAATAGATATTTGTGTTTGTGTGTATTGTAGATGTTTATGTGCTCTGCATGTGCACATACTGAATTCAATAATTGATGTCAAATGTCTTCTTCAATAACACTCCACCATGGTTTTTGAGACATGTTCTGTCAGTGAACCTAGAATTCACTAATTCAGTTAGTCTGAATAGAAAGGAAGCTCTGGGGGTCTTTCTGTTTCTGTCCCTCCAGCAGTAGGAATACAAATGCGTGCTGTTATACTCAGTTTTAACATGGGTGCTGGGAATCTGAACTCACATCCTCAATATTGCATTATTATTCTACCCATTGCACAATCTCCCTATTCCAGAAGCATAAAGCTTTACTGTTAAGAAATGACATGCTACTTTATTTATTGTCAAGAGAAAGTTGGAACAATAATGAAGTTAGATACATTGCCTTGACTCCAGTGGGTAATAAAGTTGGAGAAAGGTTCCAAGCTTGATGCCATTTGTCCTGGAAGAATTTAAGACACTTCTACCAGATATTCAAGATGATGCTGATATTACTCTTAGATGGTATTCACAAAGAAATTAGCCTATGTATCCAAAGAGTTTTCATTATTATTCAATCAGGAAAAAAACTGTTTGAAGACTATAAAATGGTATTTCCTGCTAAGAGGCCTCTAATGATTAGTCGTGATTGTCGACTTGGCAGATATGAGAAGTCACCTAGAAGACAGACCTCTGAGGATATTTGTGAAGTTACACAGAAGAAGTTAAAGTTACATCTTAACTGAAATGTAAAGACCCACTTTAGATATGGATGGTACCATTCTATGGTCTAGCTTACCAGAGTGAATTAAAAAGAAGAAAATGAGCTGAGCATCAACATCTACTTGATGATACATACAATGTGAACAGTCTCATACTACTGTTATAATGCCATCCAGTCCTGATGGATTGTAGCCTCAAGCTAAATAAAAATAAACCCTTCATTCTTTACATTGCTTTTCTTTATTAACTTTGTCACAGAAATGAGAAAAAAAAAGTACAATGTGTCTGTGCACCTATGGCCTACTTACATATAAATTAGTATGAGAAATTGTAATTGAGTAGTTATTAACCAACCTACTGTTGTATAAGAGATGTATTCTTTATAGGTGGATAAATATGTTCAAATTATTCCTACTTTTGAAAATCTCAAAGGTTTAATTAACAATTGTTAAATTTGATGTGATTTGGAAGAATCATAATCTCAGAAGTATTTTGTAGCAGTTGGCTAATATTCAAAAAGAACATCAAGTTCCTTACAAGAAAAGATTCACTCAAATATAAGGATAGAGCATAATAAGCCTCCCTGACAAAGAGCAACATGACATTTTTAACATAGTGGTACTTTAATTGCATCCCTATAAATGATGATTTTATTTCCAACACAGTTCAGTGGATTTATACTACATTAATCTCAGTGTTCAAAGAAAGGAATCCAGTGGAGAATGCTCGTAATCAAGAATACTATTTTTTAAAAAAATACTTATGACATACCTTATTGAACTTTTGGATGACTAACTGATATAGACAATGGTAAAAAAATAATCCTAATATAAGGCATCAAATAGAGGATATTTTGAATATGCAGGGCATTGGTTCCAAGACCTCCCCACCTGATAA
This sequence comes from Tokudaia tokunoshimensis, assembly GCA_036184795.1. Lineage (NCBI taxonomy): Eukaryota > Metazoa > Chordata > Mammalia > Rodentia > Muridae > Tokudaia > Tokudaia tokunoshimensis. The sequence goes on from BTHU01000011.1 coordinate 996,445, forward strand.
TATAAAGACCCACAGATATTCGAGTCCCTTATGTGAAATGGCATGCTGTTTGTATATATGTGTGAATACCCTCCTTACACTTTTAATAATTTCCAGATTATGTACAGTAGTAATCTAATATAAATGCTATGTTTGTAGTTCTGTGTGTTCATAGGACTAATGACAAGTAAAGGGGAATGTATGTAAGCAGTACAAAGTTAATTTTTTTTCTGAAATTTTCTATCTGAGACAGTTGGATTCATAGGTATCTAACCTATGAATAAATGGAGGACTAATTGTACTGTGCAATTCTGGGAACACAGAGAATGTGGGAGACAGGTGACAGTTTCTCTAAGGCACACACACGCTGTAGAGCAGTATTGCAGACTATAGAGACACTGGGAGATGGGTCTGAAGGGCGACCACTGTGACCATGATTTTGATCCAGCTGGTAACCAAGCCAAGAAACCAAACGGAGAGGAAGAGGGGTGTGAAGTGTCAAATGAAGAAAACTGAAGCCGCAAAAGTAGGAGTGTACTCCAGACCTCCAGTTCATTCTCAGGAGTAAATCAGTAGGCAGTCATCCAAGCCATGACCTACATCCTGTTCCTTTTGTATTTTATTTTTCTCTCTTTTCCACAATTATAATGATAATAATAATAACATATTATTATTTATTTTAGATATAAAATGATTTCCATTTTAAAGCCAGAGTCAATACTCTCTGTGGATTTATCTGATTACTAATGAAAATGAAGTGCCAAAGCCTGTTCATTTCTAAGTACCCACACAAATGGGACAGGGAAAACATGAGGAATGATTTGCCCTAGCCAAAAGTGACAACTCTATATTTCTCTTATTCCTTTGATCCTGTTCCAAAGTTCAGTCCAGGGAATATCATAGTGGAAGTTAGAGAGGGAACATTACCTTAATGAGAGATGTTTGGATGTTACCAAATAGTCTCCTTTCTCTAGGAATGAAAGGAGAATGGTCTGTAATCCTTTCTGCAGTCCGTACTACAACCATCTAAAATGCAAGTGCAATATATTTTACACCAAATATATCTTTCAAATTATGCATATCTACACATGAGACAGAGCTTGACAGAGTTAATAATGGGAATAGAAAATGCAGTAGTGTTTAACCATGGCTAAGATAAAGTTCTCATCCACAAAGAGAATATATGACAAAGGCAGATGTCTGAAACTCTTTATAACAGATATTCAGGTGTATTCATTGTTTTTTGTTGCTGCAATAAAACACCATGACAACGACAACTTAAAGAGTCAGGATTTTTTGGCTTAAACTTCCAGAGGGTTAAGAGTCCATCATGGTGGGGTAGAGGCATGGCAACAATTGACAGGAATGGTGGCAGGAACAGGAAGCTGAGAGATCACATCTTTAACCACAAGCATGAGGCAGATAATAAACAGGAAGTGGCATAAGGCTATACATCTCAAAACACACCACCAGTAATATATTTCCTCCAGAAAAGCTGCACGACCTCCCTAAATAGTGCCAACAACTGGGACCCAAGTGTTCAGATGCGTGAACCTATAAGGGACATTTCTCATTCAAACCACCACACCAGGGAACAACATGAAATCACAAACAAAGTCAACCAGGTAGTACTAGAGAAGAACAACCAGAAATCACTAAAGGACCTCCAAGCTGACTCTTCTATATCAGTGCATGCCCAATTTCCTTTGTATTTTTGATGCTAAATGAAGTTTTACCCTGTATTAACTAATTCTTTTATTTGTTATAAAACCCTGGAGCCTCAATGAGCCAAAATCTTTTGAAACTAAAGCAACTCGTTATAGATTTCTAGGCATGTGACATACACAAGTAGCACTGCCTTCCAAAAGTCCTAAACAGTCAAATCAATCTGCTTCACACCTATATGAAAACTATATGCAATAAAATTATTTTAATGCATATTTCAATGGGAAAATATGTCAACATTTCTACCCTGAAACATGCCATTGTAGAAGATTATTCTAACAATTTTCAATATTAATTTCAATCTAATAAATTTTGACATAGGAACTTGGGCCAGCCACTGGGGTTTCAAGGGAAATGTAACTTGACAGTGGAGACAGCTCCCAAATAAACTGTACAAAATCACAGTAGAGAGCCTTTCCCGTTTACAAAATTAGAATGGAAAGAAGACATGTCAGATGTGTTGAATTCCTGCATTCCAAGACTCTCCATTCATCAGACTGACTAGACTGGAAAATCTTAAAAACTGAAACATTAGAAGAGTCTCAGAATGTACCTGTGATTGGAAAAATGCTGGCCAGGAGTTGGCATCAAAATCTTCCCACATCTCCTTGGAAACTGTCAAAGTGTTAAACCCCACAGAAGGAATATTTGCATTTGAGTATGACAATGGGGGATTTTGTATTTACCCAGAAGGAAAACCCATTTCATCTGAATTCCCTAGGAAAAAAAAAGGGGGAGATAAATGCTATTTGTCTCATTGGCCCCTCAGCCTTAAACTCAATTTCCAGGTGATTTCTAGAGACTACTTGGTCACCACAGATTAATTTCCCTGAAGGAGAGCTGCATGGCCTCTCAGGAAGTTGAGACACAATGAGCATCTAACTCCTAAGAAAAAGTATCAGGCCACTCTAGAAATTGAGCTCTTATTTACAGAAATTCCACACGGTTCATTTAAGTTCATACACATTAAGCAAAATCAGTTTGTCTTTCTGAATTCACTCTTTGCTTAGCTTGCCCAACTAGAGAGAACTTTCAGATGTTCAGTGCCTTCCTATATGAAAGAACTCATATATAGCTTGCCTATAGCTTCCTATATGTCTGAGCCCAGCGGCACAAAATAATGTTTACATGTGATTGTATATTTTCAGAATAAAGTAAGTAAAAGAGGAAAGAAAAATTGTATCTCTTTGTACCTAAAGCTGTCTGAGTCTCCTGCTACCTATGCCATTGGGATTAATTTTCTGAATTTGGGTGTAAGATATAGGGCACATAAAGCATTTTCCTCTGAGGAGTCAAGTAAGAAGTAAAACAATCCAATGGCCAAATGCTGTTAGCAGAAATAAGTACTTATTGTCAGGTCAGATCACTACGGAGCCAGTCAGTTGCTGCAAGTCAGGCTTCTCCCATCCCATAAGAAAACCTGTGGCCTTTTCTCTTTTGTCTCACATAATAGTCCACTGTCAGGAAGGTAGTTCTATAGACTTTCTTGCTGTGGAATTGGCCATCAGCTATGCTCCCTAATCTGCCTGGTTCCTGGACTCCCTTGAACCATAAGCTAGGTGTCCAATATACAGACCATACCTGCCTATACGATCTTGGTTTATAGATCCTGTTTTCTTAATTCCTCAATTCTTGTCTCTTGAATTTTTAAGAATGTCTTTGTTCTAGACATAATAGGGTACCCTCACTAACAATATCATTGCTATAGTAGAGTGCCTTTAAAAGGTCTGTAAGCTACAAACTTGAGCTAATAGTAGATCCTTAAGGACTATGAATATGACCTTACAGGGGATTGTGGGAATCTAGTTTCTACTTCCTGCTTGCTGAATATGAAGTATGTGGCTTTACTCAATCATATGCTCTGACCATATAGTGTCTATTGTGGATTTAAAAGTAATGACATTAACCAGTCAGGGACTGGAACTCCAACATTACGATACAAACCTTTCTCTTATAAGCTAATAATATCACATATATGATACACTAATAAAAAACAAAGAATTTTCAGGTAAGTTGGAATTCAGATTCAATATAATAGTATATATCTTATGGATTTGTTCTTATGATCTTGTCATGAGAGAGAATAATGACAAGAAGGAAGTAGAGGATGCTATGGATAAGAAAATTTAAGCTTTCAAGGGAAAAATCAAAGACCATTGATATTCATTATGGATATTTTAAGGAAAACTCAGTCATGAAAGATTTAAAATCAAGTACAGACATTCATATCAAGCCACTTTCACTCATGGTTTACAATTATGCATATTATTAAACAATAAAATCACAGAACCAGAAGAGACTTCAGAGAACACCTAGGTCAGGGCACTCCTGTTACTGATGAAGGGTTGGAAATGTGAAGCACCATGTTTGACTTCCTAGTAACCAAAGCCATGCTCTACCAGAATGAATGCAAGCCCTGGTCTCCTGACTGTCATCTCAGAGGGCTGTCCCTATGGACACACTAGTCCACCAGTGAGTTTCTCTATTCATGATGAGTTAAATTCCACTCTAGACATACTATGCTGTTTTGAAGCATAAATAGGTTTTAACTCTGACTTCAGTGCATGTGTGTGTGTTTGTGTGTGTGTGTGTGTGTGTGTGTGTGTGTGTGTGTGTGTGTGTGTTTTCAGATGGTGACAGACTCCCTCAAGTAAACATAATCTGAGAAATGCAAACTCTGTGTAATGTAGATTGGAAAACATATGTGAGCTAGGAGAAATGGAGTGGACCAGGGAGGTAAGAAGAAATCCACGTGTAGATCAAATGTGGAAATTGAGATTGGTGGATAAATGAAAGGATATTTTAAAAGTCAACATAAGACAAAGATCTAAAAGTAGCAGTCATGGTTTATTATATATTATATAATACATTATAGTGTATGCTACATAATAGTAACTTTTATCTCAATGAGTTAGTTACCTAGAATCGTTGTATTTCTTCTACTGTGTGGCAAGAAGGAACTTAAAGATGCCAGGGCATCTCAGTACAGAGACTCGCCATGATAAAGAGAAACTGCTCTATTTCCTGCTAAAATGTGAAAGGCTATCTAAGAGAAGGGACCCTCAATTGAGAAAATACCTCCAAAAGATAGAGCTGTAGGCAAGCCTATGGGCATTTTCTTAGTGATTGATAGAGGAGGACCCAGTCCAATGTGGGTGTTGCTATCCCTAGACTGCTGGATTGTATAACTAAGTAGAGTGAACAAGACAGGAAGCAGCACTCCTTGGCTTCTGCATCAGCTCCTGCCTTATTTGTGCTCCTGTTCTGACTTTCTTTGATGATGAACAGTGCTATGGACATGTAAGCCAAATAAACCTTCTCTTCCCCAGTTGCTTTTGCTCATGATGTTTCCTCACAACAATAGTAATCCCAACTAAGACAGATGGAGACAGAACATCATTCAGCTAGGAATGGGAAAACAAGAGAGATCTTTCCAGTGATAGCAAAGGCAAATTACTGCCCACCCCCTACCCCGTTTCCACCATGTCCATCTCACATGTTTCTTCTCAGCATCGCATGCTAGAATTTTCTACTAGCCATCATTCTTTCCTCATACGTATCTTAGAGTTTCTTTCTTTTTTTTTTAATTATTTATTTTATTTTATTTTTTAATTTACATTCCAAATCATTTCCCCTTTCCCGTTTCCTCCCTCCCCGAAAGTCCCATAAGCCCCCTTCCCTCCCTCTTTTCTCCATTCAACCCCCTCTCGTTTCTCTGTCCTAGCGTTCCCCTACATCCAGTCTTTCCAGGACCAGGGGTCTCTCCTTCCATCTTCTTAGAAATCTATTGATATGCGGATTGTGTCTAGGGTATTCCGAGATTCTGGGTCAATATCCCCTTATCAGTGACTGCATACCATGTGTGTTCTTTTGTGATTGGGTTACCTCACTAAGGATGATATTTTCAAGATCTGACCATTTGCCTAGGAATTTCGTGAATTCATTGTTTTTAATTGCAGAGTAGTATTCCATTGTGTAGATATACCACATCTTCTGAATCCATTCCTCCGTTGAGGGACATCTGGGTTATTTCCAGCTTCTGGCTATTATAAATAAGGCTGCTATGAACATAGTGGAGCATGTGTCCTTATTGCATGCAGGTAAAGCCTCTGGGTATATGCCCAGGAGTGGTATAGCCGGATCCTCCGGGAGTGTCATGCCCAGTTTTCTGAGGAACCGCCAGACTGCTTTCCAGAGTGGTTGTACCAGTTTGCAATTCCACCAGCAGTGGAGGAGTGTTCCTCTTTCTCCACATCCTCGCCAACAACTGCTGTCTCCTGTGTTTTTGATCTTAGCCATCCTGACTGGTGTGAGATGGAATCTCAGGGTTGTTTTGATTTGCATTTCCCTAATGACTAAGGATGATGAACATCTCCTTAGGTGCTTCTCAGCCATTAGATATTCTTCAGGTGAGAACACTTTGTTTAGCTCTGTACCCCATTTTTTAATAGGGTTACTTGCCTCTCTGGAGTTTAACTTCTTGAGTTCTTTGTATATATTGGATATTAGCCCTCTGTCGGATGTAAGGTTGGTAAAGATCATTTCCCAGTTAGTTGGTTGCAGCTTTGTCTTTTTGACAGTGTCTTTTGCCTTGCAAAAACTTTGTAATTTAATGAGGTCCCATTTGTCTATTCTTGATCTTAGATCATAAGCTATTGGAGAGCTAAAACCATCCAGTGGAAAAAAGATAGCCTTTTCAACAAATGGTGCTGGCTCAGCTGGAGGTCAACATGCAGAAGAATGCAAATTGACCCATTCTTATCTCCTTGCACTAAGCTCAATTCTAAGTGGATCAAAGATCTCCACATAAAACCAGACACACTGAAACTAATAGAAGGGAAACTAGGGAAGAACCTTGAACATATGGGCACAGGGGAGAATTTCCTTAGAGTTTCTTAAGAACTAAGTTATTCTAAAAATTAATTTGGAGTCTATAATGAACATTACCATAAGAACTGAAAACAGTAAGCACCTTGTAATGTTGTTGCTGGTCAAGTTACAGACTTGAAGGTTCAGCAGAGAAAGAGTGAAAACCCTCTCTGACTGGTTAGGAATTCCCATTATGAAAATCAGAGATGGACTCCTGAGTTATATAATCATCACCTCACATCAGCTAATACACCTCTGCTCCCTCACAGTACAGATATCACTGTGTATTATAAAACTGATGTTAATTTACAGAAGGAATGGAATGCAAAGAGCACACCTATAATCCCACCAATGTTAACATTTCACAGAGGCTTTCGCTGTCCTCTGTTACATACTATTCTTATAAAGTGGAGCATGTATACAGTAGGGTTTGGAGATTTTAAAACCTATATATATTCCAATATAATGAATTATTATGCTTGTCTTAATGACTAAAAGTTATGCTTCAAGTTAATATAATTTAATGCATGCACAAATAATTTGCATACATTTTTCTCTTAAAAAAAAATGTCCTGTGACGTATGGGGAAACAGCACTGTGGTTAGGAATATTTGCTATTCTTCAAAAAAGATTAGACTTCAGTTCCCAGAGTCTACATTGGGCAGCTTACAGCCACTTGTAACTCCAATTCCAGGAGGTACAATATCCTCTACTGGTTTCCACAGGCAATTTTTATTCACATGCCCAGGCATTCACAAATACTCAAAGTGTATTTAAAGTCTTAAAAATCACATACATGTACAGTATTTTTCTCCTCTTAAATTATTTACAACAAGAATGATCTGAGGTAAAAACTGTACATAAAATGTTTATATGGCTATGTATTAATGTAAGATATTACGTATTCAATACATGTTCACTTTACAGAGGTTTGCATTGTGCATTTCTGTGTGACTATGCAATCTGATTTCAGTGTCATATTTTTAATTATTTTAAAATTTCTAAATTTTAAATTTTTTGAGACTATATTGCTAGAAATAATTTTATCCTTTTAAAAGAATCACTTATTGACAAGGAAGTTATAAAAACTGTCCAGAAAATAAATGACCACTAAAAGTTTAGTATTATAATTAATTTAGAAATTGAAAACAAATTCCACCTGAAATGTGAGCCAATTTTGAGATAACAAAAAACAAAAAAACAAAAAAAAAAAAAAACAAAAAGAAAAAACAAAAAAAACCACCTCCTTGCACTTCAATAAAACAAAAGGGGTGAGAGGCCAAATCTTTTAAGTTCAGACTCCATTGTAGAGAACCTGACCTAAGTTTGAACTCAGGTAAACTAACAGGCCAGTATCTAGCATTAGTTTCCAACAAAAACCCAACCCTATCTCCAGTCTCTAGGCTCACCTCCAACAAGACAGCATCTCCAGGTTATTACCCCAGCAGATTTGTACACACACCCTTATGATACAAGCCCACACTTTGCCTAAGGACCACAATGCACAGGGAAATAGAATACCAGGACAGGGAAGCAGGAGAGGGTTGATTGGGGAACAGGGACAGGTGAGATGGCTTATGGGATTTTCAAGGGGTGGGCGAGGATCAGGAAAGGGGACAACATTTGAAATGTAAGTAAAGAATATATATAATTTAAAAAAAAGAAGAAATCAAGTTTATGGTTTGACTCCCAGCACTAGCCAATTATGCTAATGTAGCTTTCTAATTAGATGCTTGCACATCCCCCCAACCTTGTTGTTACCATAAAGCCTTTCCCTCATAGCTATTGGGGCTCCTCTCCAACAAAGACCATGGTGAGCTGAGGGGCCCAAGCTAGCTCCAATTAAAGGTCCTGCTGTGACTTGCATCAGATCAGCTTCTGTCTGTCTTTTAAGGTTCAACCCTTCCCTGGCACTACAGGAGGTCTCTAAATGATTATCTGCTTCCTTGCTCTCTATTATGTGTGATATGGTTTTACAACACCTAATAAAGAAATGTTGGTTACTGTGTCATCACAGCAAAAACCACATAAAAACATTATTCCTTCAAAATGACTGAACAGTGAGATATTTAGGTTAGAAAAATTGGGAGAAAAGATTTAACAATATGGTCTTAGGTCAAGTTGAAAGAAACACAATTAGTTTTAATGCTTATATAAATGAACCTGGAAAATCTAGTAAATGAATCTGAGATTAGAAACTAGCAACAAATGGCAACACACTTTGGTCAAAGCCAAGTTTCTCATAACCTTGAAATTCTGAAAGGTCTCCAAAGAAAAATCAGATAGGCTTTTAGCCTGGATTGTCCTCAAGACAGATGATGCTAATGGACTTGTGTCAACAGAGAGAAAATAAGATCGATGTTTACAGGCTTGGGTCCACAGGGGAAGGACATTTTGCCATCAGGCCTATGGAATAATTCTTCAGACAAAAAGGGCAGATGTGGAGAGTGTCCCGTCAAGAAGCACAGGTGATAGTACAGGACACATCACTCAGGAGTAGAACATGGTGCAGCTGAAGCATGTAAGGACAAGGTAGATCCTGACAGATACAATTTTCCCACCACTGATCAATCATTCCAGACCATGACAGAGAATGCTAGATGCCACCTGAGTTACAGTCTCAAAACATATGGAATTGGTGACATACTAAGAATCAAAATGAGCAAGGGACATGAGGATGAGTGAAAAGGCTCAACAGGGCTGGTTCCGTAGGTAGAAAAGCACCTTCTACCAAATCTGATGGTCTTAGCTCAATCAGGAACACATGTGGTTGAAGGAAAAATTAACTTTGCAAGCTGTCTTCTGCCTCCACACATGTACCATAGCATAAGTGGATGAACATATGCATGTGCAAACACAAGAATACAAACAAATAAAAAATGGGGGCTTTATTGTTTGTTTGTTTATTTGTTTGAGACAGGGTCTCACTATGCAGCCCTGGCTGACTGAAACTCCCTATCTAGACCAGGCTGGTCTCAAACTCATAGAGATTCTTCTGCTTCTGAGGCCCAAATGCTTGGGTTAAAGGCTTGTGTCATCATAATAAAATATATATTAAATGTATGATAAAAATAGCTTTATTTTCTACAGGAAGTAACAAAATCTCATAAGAGTTTCTTCCACCTTTCTATAGTACATTGTCTTTAAATAAATCCTTGGGTAAAAAAGTGAAAGTTGGAAAGCAAAAAAACAATATTCTGCCAAGGAAAGAAGTCTTCCAACTTGGCCACCCTTATAGCTCAACTCCTAGAGGTTCCCCCTGACCTCTTACATCAACTCCAACGAATAGTAACTTGAAAATACCACTGATGACTTGAAATCTTTTATAGCACAAAACCTATAATTCCACCCATTCAACTATTTGTGTCTATCATCTATCTATCATCATCTATCTTTTTCTTTCTATCCATTTAACTATCTTCTATTTAACTATCTATTTATGTCTATCTTTTTATTTCTATTTAACTATCTAACTAGCTATCTTCTATTTAACTATCTATCATTTACCTATCTGTATGATATACATTTTAATTTATAAAATACTTATGCTGTCATAGAGGAACATGTTTGTCTTCCAGAAACCTGAGGCTTCTTTTTTTGAATTTCAAAGAAGACAGCCTAAAAGCCTAGGGCTATCATAGAGACAAGGCAAAGAAAAGGAAGGGCTTGATTTTCAGCTTCTAAAAATCGAAATAGAATTACAAAGGAAGATCCTGAACATACTGATACATAGGCATTGTTCTAAAGGCAAGGACCTTCTAACTTCTTCTTGTAGTCACCAGTTAACCCAATAATAGCCAAGGGGAACAAATCATATATTAATGATTCATCTAGTTGAATTCTTAGGAGGACTAGAAGAAGGAGGAGAATGGCATTATACCCCTTCAAATACGGGAGAACTGAGAGAGAAGAGAGGCCAAGGACAGGAGTGTGGGCTGAGGTAGGATAGGACACAGACCCACAAAAGGAGGCTGATCATCTTCTCAGCGACTCCACAGGATGCTGCCCAGTCTGTCTCATTTCAAATTCATTACTATTTACCATAAGAAACCTGAGCAGGAAATTTGTATCCACTGAAATTATAAAAAGGCCCTAAAAACTTCAATAAAAGCTCAGCAGCATAGAACCAAATGGTTTCCCGGATTCTAAACGTATCCTCTCATGTTCAACATCTCTCTTAACAAAATAGCAACATCATCCCCTAGGTGGGTAACTATTGAGGGTGTCACAAATGCAGTCACATATTTATCCAAAGCATATGAAATTCCAAAAGAAAGAACAATACATGTTCTAAGTGTTTTCTATGAAAAGCAATGCCCATTTGTATTATAAATTACATGGAGTTTTGAATCTGATAAATCAGCCTAAAATAAAAATACTTAATATCATCAAAGAAAGGTATGATAAGTGACACACAAATATAAAGCAGGCAGCATAGCCTACTAGAATAAAAATACCATAGCTCTGTTGGCTTAAAAAATCCTTTCTCCCAATTTTAGAGACTGGAACATCAGTGGATTAGGTTCTGGGTAAAGAACTGCTTCCTATCCTGCAGATTTTTCAAAAGCTTCATCTACAAACACCATCAGAATGGGGTGAGGGCTACCACACATGAATCTTCAGGGAGCAGAATTCAGCAGTTAAAAGTGCTGGGTAAATTGAATACTAAGGCTGTTTTCCCTAAAGTGTTTCTGCCCTACAACTAAGCTTGTGAGACAAAGTAAACGTGAAACATTTTGCCTTTTACTTGTTCTGAAAGCTAGCAATCATCCCACCAAGACCTTGGTCCACCTTTCAATCATTTCTATTCTCTCACTGTGAGTCAGACAGACTGAAGGTGGTGTTTTCAGTGTGCAACAGCATTACAGTGTCCTTTCATATGAGTGACCTCATCCCTAGTAGAACATTAGGAGTTTTTCCTCTAGTGTGAAAATTTTAAAAGTTCCACCACTTTCAGCCTTTATCATGGGTCTTAACAGAGGTTAGTTAAAATCATGCAGATGTAACATTCATATGCTATAGAAAATTAACTTTACCTGCTCCATTTCCAGTTGCATCTTAGTTTGCACTGCCAACATGTCAACAAAAACAGCCATGACTTTAATTATAACTTTCTCTTCTTAATGACATCAACGTAAATCTCCAAGGTAACCCATACATTCTTATATCAAGGATGATAATGGGGCGAATGTGGTTTGATTTTATGTCACCATCAAATATGACTTTTTAACAGGAAGCTCCATATGTCACTTTCTGTATCTTAGTCTTTTTCAGCAACTGATGTGATATAAAAGCAATCAGACACAATCATAACAGCTACAAGACCACCTGTCTTTTGCAAAATGTCAGATACTCAGCTAATCCACCAAGCACAGGCATGTGTAACTAAACAAGCATCAGTGAGAATAATATAGGTCACCAAGATCACTGCCAGGACCTACAAGCAATAAACCCATTTCAAGGTTTAAGAGATAGTAAGACAGAACAGTGAGCTTATTAGTCAGGGTTCTGAGCTAATTACAGCTAATTACCAACTTGACAACCACAAACCTGGGCATGGCTCATGATTTTTTTCACCTGCTTTCAGAATTATTTTTTTCATTTGAGTGATGCCACTGAGAATGATTTTAAAAAAAAACAGCTAATGTTTAATAGCTATAGGACAGTCTTCTGTATAAACTCAAATCAACTAAAATGCATACTGTGTAGACAGGTTTACATCACTTGAGGTATTAAAAACACATTTATTGAATAAATGAATGACATCTATAATAATAACAATTACCATTAATGATTAAAGTAGCTGTGATTTACAGTGCTAAACATGATTTTCTAATCACTTTTAAAACGTTGCTATAAGAGTTCTAGGTTTAAAATCTGAAAACTGTCTTGCACGCTTGTACAACTTATATTCCATGACCTCTAGCAATTCTGATAGGTCAAGTCAACTAGTAACTTTTCAGCCTTTGTTAAGTCTGAAAAACTTTTTACTTCATATTTATTTTTCAAGGATACTTCACCAAGGACCAGAGAGATAGTTTAGTGCTTCCAAATGCTTCTTCTGCAGTTCTGACAATGACAACCTAAATCTGATATCAAGAATATCACATGGATAAAATTGAAGATCTACAAAGGAAAGTATTTCTGATAAAACTCAAGAAATATATAGAAAAACATGTTAAAACTATTTCATGAAAAAGTATACAGATAATATGGTAGGTATAAAAATATTCCTAAATTGATTGAAAGTAAAATTATAGACATTGTCTGCTAAAATTGAAGATTTACATGGAAAATATTTCTGATAAAATTGAAGAAAAATATAGAAAATGTTAAAATTGGAGAAAATGTTTATAATTCCACTTTCAAACAACTTAGAAGTATGTTTATGCCTACCATTTTATCTGTATAATTTTTCCATGAAATAGTCAATCTTAACATGTTTTTCTATATATTTCTTCAATTTTATCAGAGATATTTTCCATATAAATCTTCAATTTTATCAGAAAATGTTTATATTTCCACTTTCAATCAACTTAGAAATATTTTATACCTACCATTTCATCTGTGTAATTTTCCATGATAATCTTCAATTTTAATGTTTTTCTATATATCTTTTTCAATTTTATCAGAAATATTTTCCATGTAAATCTTCAATTTTATGAGAAAATGTTTATAATTCTACTTTCAATCAATTTAGGAATATTTTTATTCCTACCATTTTATCTGTATAATTTTCTATGAAATAGTCAATTTTAATGTGTTTTTCTATATATTTCTTGAATTTTATCAGAAATATTTTCCTTGATCTCCATTTTATCAGAAAATGTTTATAATTCCACTTTCAATCAACTTAAAAATATTTTTATGCCTACCATTTTATCTGTAATTTTCCATGATAATCTTCAATTTTAATGTTATCTTATATTTTTCTACAATTTTATTAGAAATATTTCCCATACTTTTTAACTTTCACTCTTTAACAAATTCAACTCAATTATGAGAAGATCAATATGGCAATTCTGTGTATATAGTGTATGAAACCATGGGGAAATAACAGTAGATAAATATATGCTATCTGGGATCCTAAGGATAATAATCTTTTCCTATCATGTTTTATTATAATTAATATAAAATAAGGTTCATGTTACCAAAGTAAATGTTATCAAATTGAAAAAAAAAAAGAAACTTCTTTAAAGGTCTGGAATGGCTACTGTAGGTTGTGACCTTGAAGGACACACCTGCAGTCCGGATCATGACTCAGGAAGACACACCTCTAATCTGGGCCACACCTTCTGCTGGAAGTCCATATAAGGACATGGAAGAAGGAAGGTTTTGTTCTTCGCCTGCTTGCTCTCACCTCACTAGCACATCCATTCCTTCACTGGCATCAGAGTCCATTTCTTAGGGATTACAGCACATACAGAGACCAGCTGAGACACCCAGCCTGTGGAACTGAGGAGCTACTGGATCTTGGACTTTCCATTCACAGCTGACCATTGTTGGATTAGATGGACTGAACACTGTAAGTCATTCCAATAAATTCCTTTGATAGATAGATAGATAGATAGATAGATAGATAGATAGATAGATAGATAGACAGATGATAGATAGATAGAGAAAAACAGTTAGATAGATAGATAGATAGATAGATAGATAGATAGATAGATAGATAGATAGATAGATAGATAGATAGATAGATAGATAGAGATAGTTGATAGATACATACATAGATATAGATACATAGACATAGATAGATAAATAGATAGATAGATAGATAGATAGATAGATAGATAGATAGATAGATAGATGATAGATAGATAGAGAAAAACAGTTAGATAGATAGATAGATAGATAGATAGATAGATAGATAGATAGATAGATAGATAGATAGATAGATAGATAGAGATAGTTGATAGATACATACATAGATATAGATACATAGACATAGATAGATAGATAGATAGATAGATAGATAGATAGATAGATAGATAGATAGATAGATATACATAGACAGATACATAGGTACATAGATATATAGATAGATACATAGATATATACATAGAAACATACATAGATACATACATAGAGACATAGATACATAGATAGATACATAGATAGATAGATCATTCCATAAGTTCTCTGACTCTAAAGAACCCTGACTAATACAAGGTCCTTCAGAGATGTCTTGGAGAAAATTCTGTGTGCTTTTACGTGGTCACATTTTTCTCTTTACATTCCATCTTTACATAAGCCAAATATATAAACCAGATACATAATGCTGAGAAGTCTAGACAAGGAATGTACAGCATGAGGGTTACAGGTAACGGAGTTGGACCACACTGGGGACTGATGGTAAATGACTAGAGTAAAGGGCTCTTTTTTCTTAATTGTCTTTGTATATATTCATACTTGGGGCATCTTGGGTGCCACAAAATGTAAATAGCCACATGAGATCACAGATATTAATTTGCTTCCTTATCTATAACTAAAAATATCATGTTGTATAGCTTAAGTATACATAATAAAATTAGTAAATTTGTTTGAAAAATATAAAAAAGAAATATTTCCCATGTAAATCTTCAATTCTATCATAAAATGTTTCTACTTCCTTTTTCAATTAACTTAGCAATGATTTTTTTCTAGCATTTTACTCGTTAATTTTCCATGAAAATTGTCAATCTTAATGTGTTTTTCTATATGCTTCTTCAATTTTGTCAGAAATATTTTCCATATAAATCTTTAATTTTATCATAAAATGTTTTATGTCCTTTTTCAATAAAAAAAAAGGAATATTACATGGAAAGAAAGAAAAGAAAGTTTTCCTCTGTCCTCTACATGAGTGTCATGGAACATAAATGTTTCCATATAGAAACATTATAGATAGACACATACTTACAATGATATAATAAATTTTATCTTATTAAAAAGATAGATATCACTGCTTCACTGAATATATATATATATATATCCTTATTTTTAGCACTTTGAAGATGCCCTCTAACTTTTTTGTCACAAAAAATTCTTCTGTTATCCTTATATATGCTCTCCGTATGTGAAACATACTCCTGCTATAGCTAATTTTAATATTTTCTCCTTGCTACTAATCTCTAGCAATTTGGTTATAGTATGTATCCATGGAGTGTTCCTCAGATTTGCTTTGCTTTTAGAGTTATTGAAATTTATTTGTGGGAGTATGCTATTTTCTTCAAGTTAGAAATGTTTTCAGCCATTATTTATTCAAATACTTCACCTGTTCCCCACAGACTAAATTATACAGTTGTGAGACTATGAAGTTCTTTAAAAGTTCTTTGCAGATAACCATTGCTTTATTCCTTCTTTAAAAAAAAATGCAAACTTTAAGTTTGCATTGCTTCTGATCCTCTACCTTCAAATTCACTAACTTTATTTTTCTGTGATTTAGTTTGCCATGAACTTCTTGCTCTGTTTTTTATTCATGACAGATGTTTTGGTTTTCATATCTAAAAATGCAACTTGGGCCAACTGGCAACATTAGCAGACTAAAATGATTGAATTTTTTTAAAAATTAAAGGAAACATTTTCAACTCCTCAGTTAAAAAGTTTACCCCTACAAAACTGAGTCCACAGCATGGAATATGTGAAACCAGAGATTATTGTTGTTTGACTCTGGGTATTGTCTGATTCCTTTCATGTTTTCCTTGGACATTGGAGAAGACATTTTTATGTGTGTATTTTATTTTGTTATGAAAAGAAAACTAAAGTTCAGAAAAAATACTTGAAGCAAATTAGCTAAAATGTTTGCTAGGAAATCCTGCAAATTTCTTTGTTTATTTGCCTTTGCACTTTCAAAAATATCTGGATGAAAAGCAGATACCAATAAACAGTGTGCCACTTTGGAAAAGAATAGTGATTGATGAAGTCAAGCAGTGGGAAGCTTATTAGAACTGCAATCCACTCTCCATAGAGAAAGACTTTCCATGTGAGGCTAGGCTATGTAGGACATAGAGTTCGTGAATTATCTCAGCTTTCTTTTGAAAAGTAAGTGATGTAGAAATGGAATATATGATAAAGGAGACAGGATATAGAGTCTACACCAGGGCCTTCTCAGTTTCCCATTTACCTGCAAGTCTAATTACCCACTTCTTCAAGAAACCATCTGGATAAAATGATCACCAACTATCTTAAGAACATCACGATCATTCTACTTAAAGGGATATGTAAGAACAATGACTAATTTTCAAAAATATGTGATATTAATAAGAAAGTGAAAGGGTCATCTTTAAAGAAGGAAATACTTTTAAGGTAGAAAATGTGTGAAAATTCAATAATAATTTAAGAAAGACTACTTGACTTAGAGAATGGCAACTGGAAATTGCCTCTGACATGTGCCAGTAACTGGAGTTATTTGCTTCTATGCTTTGTGGAATCTTCAGCACATTAGCAGAAGGATTACATGGAAGGTATATAACTGGAGACTGGGTATATCTAAGTAAGGTTATTTTGAACAACAGGACCTTTTCTCTCCTCCATCTTCTGTTCTGTCTATCTCCTAACTCCATCTTCAATTCATGATGTCATTTAAAATTATTATTGTTTTACACACACACACACACACACACACACACACACACACACACACACACACTCCCTACAGAATCCATTTGCTGTTGCTGGCTGAACACTTGGAATTGGATAACCTATGAAGGGGCCTGTATCTGGAGAAGAAAACAGCAATTTGTTGGCAGTATTGCTTTATCTAAGTATAGGGCCTTGTGAAATATCTTCTGGTTTATGGAATATTTACTTGAGCAATACTCTCAAATCCAGCTCAGGTATCTGAATTTACCTGGTGATTCCTATTGCCCATGAATCTACTGTTGTACAGTGAGTATAAGGAATTCTGAGTCAGGGTTCTGAGAGACCACACATATTTCTTCTTGCATTAGCCTTCTAGTCATCTTCCATGATGAGAGAAAGCTCATGTGAATCATGTGTAAATCTAGGCCAGCCTGAAACATGGACTCTGGCTTTGATGTAGTCAAAATGCATCTTCAACAATGAGATATAAATATTTATTTTTTATACGTCACTGAATTTGGAGTAGTTCACAAATATGATATTATAGAATATATTACTGTGCTTGAAGAATATACAATATAATTAGATATGGGAATGAGTTTATAAAGCTGACAACAGTAGTAAGAGTAGCTTCTGTTGAGTCCTCATTACATGCCAAGGATTGTTTCTGAGTTCTTATGCTCACAATAACAATATGGAGAGGAAATAGATACACAAGAAAATCAGTTTATTTCCTCAAATCACATAATTCAAAATAAACAGAACCAACTTTTTGACCCAGGCAGTTCTTTTTCCATTTTCTCACTACTCTGCCTCTTAAACTGTCATGCATGAAAACAGTATTTAATAATTGTAGCTTGATACTGTATATGGTCATTCAGAATTGCAGAGAAGAGATTTAATAATTTTGTATATCTGTTACTGAAGAGGTCAGCTCAGGACCTTTGGAAAATTCCACCAGGTCTCTTTCCTCCTAGAAGAGATAGACCACGGAGCACATAAGAAGCCCTCTCCTCTGGATAGGAGAGACTGATTACATTCCTCAGAAAGACCATAGGGGGGACCAACCATAGGCCATCTGCAGATAAGGGAAGCCCTTGATACATCATTCCCTAAGGACTAATCAGTTTAAAATTCACACTGTTCTGCCAATTGCATTGTGCCTAGTGGCTGTTTTTGTTGTTCTATTCTACCCCTGAAAACTATATAAAAGCTGCCTGGGGTTGTCACCTCTCTTTTGGGTGCAGGACAACCCCAGCCCACTGGAACAATAAACTCCTCTTGCTTTTGCATTGATCTCCAGCTCCACGTGGCTTACTCAAGCTAAGGCTTGTCAGAGTCTTACACTACTTGGTGCATCATTTGGAATGTTTTAACCTAATAAGAATAAAAGATCATGCAGTTTGGAAATCAGATAATGTGAATCTTAAATACTTTATTTAATCTCTTATAGATGCTTGTCTTCATCTTTAATGTGATGAGATGATTTACAAGATTTTAACTCCATGGTAAATGTATATAGCAAACACTAAATGTGAAGAGAATTATCACTGTCTTAGTTAAAACTCATAATAAGTTTACAAGTTCCATTATTATTATTAATCCTCTCCCTCTCCCTCTCCCTCTCTCTCTCTCTCTCTCTTCTTCTTCTTCTTCTTCTTCTTCTTCTTCTTCTTCTTCCTTCCTTCCTTCCTTCCTTTCTTCCCTCCTTCTTTCCTTTCTTTCTTTCTTTCTTTCTTTTGGTATTCTTTTCCTAGTGTTGCCATACAACATCATTCAGCTCAGGGTTATCATTTCTACATCTTATCTGTCTGGCACAGAGTGAGAAATGTAGACTACTCAATTCTTGATAAGCACACAGCTGCAAGGTTACTTGTTGTTTTTATAAGGAGCCATATTGAGTTGTTGGAAAACTAAGGGCTCCGTTTTATAAAAAAGTGTTGCCTGTGTTTCAATAGGATATAGGCACTGTGCCTACATAATTAAATTGAGTCTTTCTTGGTATCTGTGGGAAGCTGTTTCAGGATCTTATGTGGACACAACCAAATACTCAAATATATACTTGACGTACAAGTATTTGCATATAGCATTTACACATCATTTCATAAACTTTAAAATCTCTCTATAGTGCACACAAGATGATGCAATACAATGAATACAAGTGGTACATAGTGGTCATTCTGTATTTTTCAAGAAACAACTACAAAATTTAGTTTAGGAACTCCTTTTTCCTGAATAAGTTTTGAATCCATGTTTGGTTAGATTCACACAGAAAGAGAACTGAAAGACACACACCGCAATAATTATCAATGGAAGAAAAGTTCTTAAAACCCTCAATGAAAATAGAGCTTTCAAGATGAACTAAAGGTTACAGGATCTTCCTCCTCAACACGGATGCAGATGTTTCCCACTCCTCTATGCTACCCAGAGTCACCAGATTCAATCACCCTCAGATAATGTCTCTGCATCCAACAAAAGCACAGTTCAAACCTAAGATATCACCATCCTTCCCTAGCTATACACATCATAAACGTGCAATAAATGCATCATGATTTCAACTCAACAGACTCAAAAGAAATTAAGTAACTCCAAAAAGACCCTCCATAAGGAACAAACTTGGTGGAAACAGAGAGCATTTTTGTATTATTTCCTGTTCCTTTGCATTATTGCAGGCATTCTGTTTTGATGTTTCTGTACTATCGAAATCAGCCTCTCAGCTTCCCAATGGAGGGAAAACTTATTTAGTTCAGTGAAGTCTGTGCTATGATAGGTCAGTATTCTGTCACTTGTGTCTTAAAGTGCTATGTCACCTGTCAGCAGAGCCATTTGAAATGCAGGAAGATAATTTCCTGAATCCAGGAAGGCTGATGAGTAACATTATTCAGCATGTCTCCCAGACACTTTATATCAAGACCCAGCTCTCAGTTCTCTGTGGATGTCCCTCATTCTGCACTTGACTAGGCTCACATTGCTTTCATGTCATTCTGGCTCCACTTCCTGCCTGTAGCTACACAATGAGACAGCAGTTGGAACCTGTGGATCATGAGAGGAGAAGTGAGGCAGGAACCCGTGGGAGCTGAAGGCAGCTGTGAGCATAACAATCTTGGGAGACAGCTTCAATGAGACAACTCCTTTAATAGGAGGGAACAAAAGCTACTTAAACTTTTGGGGATGGGTAGGGGCTTTCAGGATGAGTGCACATTGGCAGGGCCTGGGTACTGGGAATACCTCATTTGTATACAGAGGAATTTCAGGTGCTGGCTGCTATGACCTTGTAGGGAAAGAGGAAGTTTAACCTGGCTACAGGGCTACATAACCTCCTCCAAGGGGCAAAGGTAAAGGTGCAGGGCTACTAGCCAGGCCAGGACAGAGAGGTGAGGGGCAGGGAGCAATACTATTCTTGCCTATCTCATGGTTAGCTTTCTAGGATTTGAACATGCCTAAACCCGACTCTTGAACTCTTGCTCTGATCCGGCTCTACTCCCACTCCCAGGGCTCCCCAGTCCAGCACTTTCATATCAAAAGGGTTATATATATTAAAACTGATGTGGCTGAATTTTTAGGTTTCCTTTATGATTGCTTTAATATTACAAGAGCTAAAGAGAACGTTTCTAATGTGACATTCATAAAAGCTAAAATATCCGTCACAGACAAAATAAGGAAAGTCTCTGTTCATGATAACAATTATACAGATTCAACACTCCACCTACATTTTATTTTTTTATTTTTATTTATTTATTTATAGTTTTATTTTTATAGACAAGGAGAACTGCAGATTGTAGGGTTTCTTCCATTAATGATTAAGGAGAATTTTTTTTTCTTATTTGAATAATAATTAATGCAGAATGCATTCCCTGAGGGACTTCAGTTATAGCTCAGAAAGTGGTCTGCCTTGATATGCCAAGAAATCGTGTATTAGTAATTTCTGTTATTGTGACTTCTTTGAACATCATATCTAGAAGGGATTCCTTCTCCAGTATTTAAGTTTTTATGTACATTCACTAACAAAGGGCAGAAATGAGAATCAACGTTTGATTTTTCTAGAGAAAAAAATGACACATTTGATCTTAAAATGTAAAATGAGACTCCTTGGAAATTTGTCCATTTTTCAGTTCTCCAAAACTCTGTGAAAATATTTGCTCTAAATATGTAATTTCACTCTAATGATGTGCTTTAAGATAATCCTTATATTGGTCCTAGGAAGGGCAAATTTCTACTCAGTATTTCTCAGTATAACTGTCAAATGATTATATTTGCCACTTCTTAAAAGTTATAGAAATTGAATATACATATATTCAATATATATAATATAATATATATATATAAAACAAAGCATATGAAAATATAAGTTGATTATTTTCAGTTCTTTTATGTTACTAACTCAGCATTAAATCCAAGGCCTTCAATCCACTCAAGCAGGCAATTGAGAAAAATTTTATCCACTATATCAAATATTTTCTTTCTTGAAACAAATGGATTATTTTTAGGTCAAAACAGCTGTTATAGCTTATGTAATTACTGGTGTTGCCTGAAAAAATAAAAGTCTATAACTTGTGCTTTGTATTTTGTAGAAAAAAGACTGAAACAGCCAAGTCATTTTATTTAGAAAAATAACTAGTTTTGTGTAACTATTCTGAACAGCAGATAATAGTAACTTTGATAACACATTAATCATCAATTAAGAAATATGCTTATAGTGTTTTGATTTTCTGATTTTTGGCTCCTCACTCTTCCCCATGAGCTTACTAATAAATGTATAGCTACTGCTTTGCCATAAAAGAAATTTGAAGTAATCCTCAGACCCCTTGACTTCTTAAAATAGACAGGCTTTAGCCTGTCTTTCCCTGAGAAATTTCTTGATAAAATAATGAATCAGGAAACTCCAGTGGTTAGCTACCTACTTGGAATAATTTGGTGTTTGAACCAGTGACTCTTCATAGACAATTACTATGATGGGTCTTGGATCAGTGATGCTTTATTTTACACCATGAGAAAAGACTGGAGTGGGACAAGGTCAGGCCACTGTCCTTTTAAAGTCTTTTTCTTCTTTTCCCTTTATAAAGCCATCATTCTTCTACCAAACCCTAAGTAAGATTATTTGGAATAGATGAAAGAGTGATTTCTATTACAAGATACAGTTTCTTATTTGCCAGGAAATGTGATTCTTGAAAAGACAAAGCACTCTTTTTCCAGAGAAAATGAGATTTGTAACCTTCTTCCAGCTCTCTATTTTTACCAATTTAAGAGTTAATGGAAAATAGCTTGAGAATTCACCTGTGAAGAGGCCTAAAAAAATCACAGAAAATCCCTTCAGCACCCTGGTCCCAGATGTACAAGACTCCACTCCCTCAGGTATGATTCTGGCCCTTGAATCTCAGACTAACCTTGGGAACTAAATTTCCCAAAGGACAAAAGCTGTTGCTCACCTACTGGTCTGAAGCTCCTTTTTGCCAAGATCAGAAAACAAGGAGGGTAGCTGTAACATCACTTTCTTGTATATGGAACTCTCTCCTGTATGTCTGAAAGCCCAGCTCATGCTCATGGAAATGTCTACAAGAATGTGCAAAAGCCAGAATGCCAAGAAACTATGTATACCTCTTTTATGGGAGCTTGCAATTGGATATGTGGATAATTTTAAATTGGAGCCCAGAATTCAAAATCCTATATCAAAACAAAACACACAGTAAATCCTCTGATAGTTTGATAGAGTAATATGCCAAGCCATTATTCAGTGAAATTATTTTACTAGTGTATTTTTAGTATATAGTGAGGGTCATAATAAGATTATTTAGAAATCAACCCCATCCCCTGGCTCCATATTCCTGCCCACAACCACAGCTGCTTGCCCAGAGCCCACAACTGCACTAGGGACCCCAGATAACACTCCACCCTCTGCCTTCTAACTCCCACAAAAGCACAATGAACAGCCCTAAACTGCACCACATCTCCTGGGCTCTATATTCTGTTCCACAATTTTAGAAGAAGACTTCTTTCCTAGAGGCCGTGCAGGTTCTAGGGAGCCTAGAGGCAATGTAGACACCTAAAACATCAGCAATCATGCAGTCCACAAAAATCCCAGCAGAGATATTCTACTAGGTTACCAGAATCCCAACCAACTCAGGCCAAAATACTAGAGAAGAAACAGAAACAAGGAAAAATCTAAAAACAAAACAACAACAGCAACAAAAACAAAAACAAAACAAAATTTTAAAAACCCACCCATCTAAAAAAGATAAACCAACCCCAGATGACTAGAGGCCAGCATAAGAACATAATCCACAACAGCCAGGGCAATATGGCACTACCAGAGCCCAGCTATTCTACCACAGAAAGCCCTGGATATTCCAACATGGCTGAAGTTACAAGAAAATAACCTTAAATACAATCTTATGAAGATTATAGAGGTCCTTAAAGAGGAAATAAATAAATCCCTTAAAGAAATCCAGAAAAATGCAAACAGGAGAAGAAAATAAATAAACTGATGAAGACCTGAAAACGGAAATAGAAGCAATAAAAAACACAAAGTGATAGAATCCTGGAGACGGAAAACCTAGGAAAGAACAAACACTACAGATACAAGCATCACCAAAAGAAAGAAAAAGAAGATAGAAGCTCAGGCATTGATGATATGATAGAAGAAACTGATACATCAGTCAAAAAAAATGTGAAATACAAAAAGCTCCCAATACAAAATATCCAGGAAATCTGAGATACTACGAAAAGACCAAATCTATGAATAATAGGAACTGAAGAAGAATATTCCCAGCTCAAAGGACCAGAAAAATATTTTCAACAAACTCATAGAAGAAATTTTCCTAACCTAAATAAAGACATACTTAAAAACATACAATTAGATTAAACCAGAAAAGAAAATCCTCTTGCCACATAATAATAAAAACACTAAATGTACAGAACGAAGAAAGATTATTAAAAGCTGCAAAAATACTCAATAAAATACTTGCAAACTGAACCCAAGAACACATTAAAAAGATCATCCACCATGATCAAGTAAACTTCATTCCAGAGATGCAGGGTTGGTTCAATTTCCAAAAATCTGTCAATATAATCCATCACACAAACAGTCTGGGAAAAAAAACACACATGATCATCTTATTAGACATTGAAAAAGTCTTTGACAAAATTCAACACCTCTTCATGATGAAAGAAAGATCAATGTTACAAGGCACATACCTAAACATAATAAAGGCAATATACAGCAAGCCAGTAGACAACATCAAATTAAATAGAGAGAAACTGCTTCAGCTGATGAATACCTGGATACAAAATTAACACAAAAAAATCAGTAGTCCTCCTATATACAAATGATAAATAGGCTAAGAAAGAAATCAGGGAAACAAAACCCTCAAATAGCCACAAATAATATAAAATATCTTCGTGTAACTCTAACCAAGCAAGTGAAAGACCTATATGACAAGAACTTCAAGACTTTGAAGAAAGGAATTTGAGAAGATATCAGAAGATGGAAAGATTTCTCATGTTCCTAGATCTTAGGATTAACATAGTCAAATGGTCATCTTAGCATAAGTAATCTACAGATCCAATGCAATTACCATCAAAATTCCAACACAATTCTTTACATACATTGAAAGAATAATACTCCACTTTATATGAAAACAAACAAAAAGAATAGCTAAAATAATCTTGTGCAATAAGAGAATATTTGGAGGTATCACCATCCCTAATTTCAAGCTTTACTACAGAGCTATAATAAAAACTGCATGGTATTGGCATAAAAACAGAAACGTTGGGCAGTGGTGGTGCATGCCTTTAATCCCAGCACTTGGGAGGCAGAGGCAGGCGGATTTCTGAGTTCGAGGCCAGCCTGGTCTATGGAGTGAGTTCCAGGACAGCCAGAGCTATACAGAGAACCCTGTCTCAAAAAAAATCAAAAAAAAAAAGTAAATCATCCTTGCCGGGCGGTGGTGGCGCACACCTTTAATCCTAACACTTGGGAGGCAGAGGCAGGCAGATTTCTGAGTTCGAGGCCAGCCTGGTCTACAGAGCGAGTTCCAAGACAGCCAGGGCTATACAGAGAAACCCTGTCTCGAAAAACCAAAAAAAAAAAAAAAAAAAAAAAAAAAAAAAAAAAAACCAGAAACGTTTTTCAATGGAATCAAATTGTAGACACAGAAGTAAATTCAAACACCTATGAACACTTGATTTTTGACAAAGAAAACAAAATTATACAATGGAAAAAAGAAAGCATCTTCAATAACTGGTGCTAGTCTAACTGTATGTCTGCATATAGAAGAATGCAAATAGATCCATATCTCTCACCATGCACAAAATTTAAGTCCAAATGGATCAAAGACCTCAACATAAAACTAGCTCGAGAAGATGGAGGACTGAAGTGGGGGTGCTTGGGTTCCTCTGAGAAAGGGAACAGTACACTTACAGGAGCAATAATGGAGGCAAAGTGTGGAGCCCGGACTGAAGTAAAGGCCACCGAGAGACTGCTCTACTTGGCGATTCACCCTATAAACAGTCACCAAACCCCAACACTACTATGGACGACAACAAGCGCATATCAAAAGGAGTATGCCATGGTTGTCCTCGGAGGGGCCCTGCCAGAGCCTTATACATACAGAGGCAGATGCTAGTAGCCAACCATTGGTCTGGGAGTGGGGTCCCCAATGGAGGAATTGGACGGAGGCCCGGAGAAGCTGAATGGGTTTACAGCCCCACGGAAAGAACAACAATGTTGACTACCTAGACGCTCTAGGACTCCCAGGGACTAAACCAGCAACCAAGGGGTACACATGGTTCCAGTCAAAAATGTGGCAGAGGAATGCCTTGTCGGGCATCAGTGGGAGGAGTGGTCCTTGGTCAGGGGAAGATTAAATAGATTCCTCAACAAGGGGAAATTAAGGGGGAGAGGTGGGAGTGGGTGAGGGGGGGAGAGGCATATACTTGGAGGCAGGGAGTGAGAGGAGAGGTTGGGGGGTTTTGGGGAGGGGGTAAACTGGGAAAGGTTTTACCACTTGAAATGTAAATGAAGATTATATTCAATATATATATAATATATATATATATATATATATATATATATATAAACTAGGTACACTAAACATGATAGAAGAGAAAGTGAATAACCTTAAATGCATTAGCACAGGAGACAAAAGAACAAAATGGCAGTCCACAGTCAACACAAAACTAGGTACACTAAACATGATAGAAGAGAAAGCTTTGAATGTGTTAGCACAGGAGACGACTTCCTGAACAAAACACCAACAGCTCAGGCACTAAGATCAACAATTAATAAATGAGACCTCATGAAACTGCAGATTTTCTGTAAGGAAAAGGATACTATCAAAAGGGCAAAATGGCAGTCTACAGAATAGGAAAAGATCTTTACCACTGCTAGTGCCGAGCCCAGCATCCAGGGTAGACTGAGGCAGGTAGTGATGGGTGGTATTGGCAGTTGCAAAAGCAAAAGTTGCAATTATGGTGGCAAACGTAGCTTACATTTGGTAAGTTTTCTCTTTCTTTAACTCTTTGCTATTCTGAGCGGTCCAAAGCTGCTAGCTTCTGATAATTTGACTCCCACTGTTAGCAGAAGGAGATGAAGAAAAAGAAGAAAGTTCTTAGGGTTCTCTGTTCCTTTAACTTACTGATCAGGTGAGAGACTGAGTACATCAACTCTTTGTGAGACAGAGAGGAAGGAAAAGAGTCAGGCATACAGGAAAAAAAAAAAAGAGAATCACTCTGGAGGAAGCAGAGAACAGAAGCCCCAACATTTTTTTTCTGTTCTCGGTATTTATATTTATTCTAAAAATTACCTCATACAACTATCAGATAGAACTGTTACAACAGGATACTTGATTAAATGATTTTCTAAATACTTTTATGTTCCAATAAGTTCATAGTAAGTTTAAGGAACTAATTCATGTCATAGATTGATAAGACTTAAGAAATTATGACAGAATTGTTTACATGTCTTTCCATTAAGAAAAGTACCTGACTAGACAGTCATTATTTATCTTCTAGAGTTCTAAGTTCTTTATAAGCTTAAAACAATAATTTTAGCACAATAAAGTTTGCAGTTTTGTTGAGAGGCGAATCATCTGCCTTGTGCCTTATTATCTTGAAGTTTCATATAAATAAACTAATCAATATTTTATTTTATGTCCTTGCACCTACAATAAATTGTATATTCCCTGGCAACTTTAGTTGCCAGATAATAGTCTCATAGTTAACCTAGAGAGAATGTTTTCCTGAATGTAATTTGTTCCAAGTCTGCTTTCTTTTCCTAGTTCAATGAGCCTTTGACATGTGAAGGTTTGCAGAGCTCTATTTGCAACTTTTTATTCTACAGAAGGCTTGAGATTACTTGTAGCAATTTAGGAATTCTATAAAATCATTATCAGGAATTATTAAATCATCATTTTATCTAAACAGCATTACTACATGAAAGTACATCTTCATGTTGATATGCAGAAAATCTGCCCAATAGGGTGGGCTAATGCCCATGGATGATTAGGCTATGTAATAGAGACAGGAAAGGCATATCAGCAGCAAGAAGCAACCCTGGGATGAAATCTCTAAGAACCCTGCATTCACAGAGCTCACCCATTGTAGCCATGCAAAATGGTAGGCCATCTCCAGAAAACTCATTTGCTTGTGCTAGCCTTTCCTAGATGGCTTCTGTCAACCAACCTCATATTGGCTGATATCCAAAATATATAAAGAACTCAAAAAACTAGTCATAAACAAACCAAATAATCCAATTTAAAAATGTGGCACAGATCTAAACAGAGAATTCTCAATGGAGGAATCTCTAATGGACAAGAAACACTTAAAGAAATGTTCAACATCAGAGAAATGGAAATCAAAAGTTCTTTAAAACCCTGTCTTATACTCATCAGAATGACTAAGACAAAAATCTCAAGAGGCAGCTCATTCTGGCAAGGAGTGGATCAAGGGAAACACTCCTCCATTGCTGGTGGGAGGAGTTATACTTATACAGCCACTTTGGAAATTTACTTGGGCTTTCTCAGAAAGTTGGGGATCAACCTCTCTCAAAACCCAGCTATACCACTCCAGCATATATACTCAGAAGATGTTCCACCATACTATAAGGATTCATAATATCTAGAAACTGGAAAAAAACCTAGATGTCCATCGACAAAAAGAATGGATAAAGAAAATTTGGTACATTTACACCTTGGAATATTACTCAGGCATTAAAAACAATGGCATCATGAAATTTGCAGGCAAATGAGTGGAATTAAAAAGGATCACCCTACGTGAGTTAACCTAGACCCAGAAAGATAAACATGGTATGTACTCACTTATAAGTGGATATTGAATATAAAGTAAAGAAGGATGACCAGGCTTCAATCCACACACCCAAAGAAACTAAGTAACAAGGATGAACTAGTAAATCTCACTGAGAAGAAGAAATAGAATAGCATCATGGATAGACCAAGAGAGGGGACTGGACAGCAGTGGCTGTGGGGATAGGAACAGAAGGGATCAGGTATGGGGATGATGGAAGGAGAGAGTACTGGGAGAGACAACTAGAATGGAGGCGGGGCATTTCTGGGATGAGCTAGAAACTTAGGGCAATGGAAATTCCTAGGAATCTATGAGGGTCACACTAGCTAAGACTCCTAGCAATTGGTGATATGGAGTCTGAACCAGCCATCTCTTATAACCAGGCAAGACTTCCAGTGGAGAGATTGGGACACTTAGTTAGGGTTTTATTGCTGTGAAGGGATAATATGACCAAGGTGACTCATAAAGTAAAACATTTCATTGGAACTGGCTTACAGTTTCAGAGGTTTAATCTTTCATCATAATGCTGGTAAACATAGTGGCATGTAGGTAAGCATGGCGTTCGTTGGAGGAGTTGAGGTCTCTTATCTTGAGTCACAGGCAGCAGGAGACTGTGTGCCATACTGAGAATATCTTGAGTAAATATGACCTCAAAGCCTGCCTTCACAGTGGCATACTTCCTTCAAAAGTATGGAATAATACTAATAGCACTACTCCCTTTGACCAAGCATTTAAACACATGAATGTGTGGGAGCCAAATCTATTCAAATCATCACAAACATCAACCCAGCCACAAAGTCTCTGGTCTACAATTTGTCCTGTCTACACAGAACAGGTGTTGATAGACACAGAAACTTTCCCTTGCTGTTAACATGCATAGCAATTTACAGTAGGTTGATTAGATCAAAAAGTCCTCAAAAATTATCTACTTTCTTGTTTCTGTAACTTATAAGTAGATTACCTTACATGACAAAGGGGGTCTTGAGATGAATATCTTACCTTGGCCTATCTACATGAGTCTGGCCTAATGGTCCTGAAAGGTGGAGAGCTGACTCAATATAATGAGCAGAGACATGAATCTATGGAGGTCAAACAACAGAAGACACTCAAATATGGCAGCATGAGAATGACTGGACATCCTGTTGGCGGTTCTGAGATATTGCCAAGGGTTGACATAAAGATGGCAGAAATACTCTCAGACACTAAGTAAACTAGCTGCAGAACAGCAAGCACCTCACGCATATAAGCACAAGGAACTAATGACACCAAATAACCAGGAAGCAGATTATCTACAAGAGCAGAATATCCCCAAAGCTCATGTAAAGTGAGGAAGCTAGTAATGGTAAACCCTCATCCAAAAATTACAAGTAATGCCAAGACCAGAAAGGAAAGGCATAAAAGGAAACAATGTACAAACTAGAGTCCAGCCAGTATGGTGTTTCAGTGGAGATGGATGTTAAAGACTGTCAATGATCTTAGGTACTCCAAGCCTTTGACTTGAAGTCATGAAGAAAGGAAAAGAAGGCTAAGCCCAAGCAGACCTAGACAAAGGCAAAATTGTGGACAAGGAACATTGGGTAAGGCTTGAAGAAAGGAAATGGAGAAGAGAAAATGACTAAGAGAGAAAAAACCAAAACATGAATCTATAAAAATAGACTTGGAAAGAAATTTCTCAACAGTCTGATAGAAAACATAATAACTGTAGGGCAGAAAAGCAGGTCAAATAGTCCTCAAGTTATAAAAATCCAGAAAGTATAATATTCTTACAAAGTCATATCACCCCATGGTAGTTACTTAACTACTGTATCTAATTTTAGAAATAACTGCAAGAAAATCATATATGCCAATGACATTTAATGTTATTTCCACTATTATTTTTGTGTGTTTGTGGATAAAACTAATGTAGATAAGAATTTTAAATAGCCTGAATTAATGCATATATAATATAACTCAAATATATAAACATGGACATTATTTGGAATATCATACTTGATACAAGTTTCCTCATAAAGACACTGAATTCAGAGAAATTTAATAACTGGTTCATAGCTATTTATTCAAACCAGTTAACAGTTCAGGCAAGATTTCCATCCAATCCCCAGATTATTGGTTAATGGAGTAGAGTCTCATTCCTCAGGCAGTTGTTCTGCAACTCCATAGCATTTCTACCAAAAAATAAGGGTTGTAAGCCACTGGATAAGAGTTACCTAGCTCTTTCCTTTACCCACTTATTCCATTGGCTCTATCACATTCCATCCACTCACACCTCCCTCAGTTTCTATCCATTATCTATCTCACTTACCCTTGAATACCAAATCACAAGAACAATGCTTTTAAATAGCTTTAAAAAAAATCATTCCAATTCTGTTTTGTTCTCTCTCCCTTAGGATGCAAATGTACACAGCACTTACATTAAAATCTTGTCTACTGAATCTCTACTTCACACCATGCCCTTGTGTACCTTGTCACGTCTATGAACCAAAGCATAAGCCATCAATCCTATATTTAGAATGCAGTTGCTCCTAGTTGGTGTTCAAGAGGCACAAACTGCATCAAGGTTTGTTGCTCTATTTGACTTCTTCAACTCTTCTTTCAACAGAACTCCTGCTACTTTGCCTATGGTGCTAAGATGCGACCAAGTCAAACCTGTGTGCCCTTCCTTATTCCTAGTGCATCCGTATGTCTTCCCAAATCTCACCTGGTACCTGAGCTCGTCCTTATTTGGAATTCCAAGTCTTTTTTCCTAGAAATTTCCTATTTTTAATGTTTTACATCAATTGTCTCCTTTCTTTAACAAAATTTTAGCCACAGTGTTTAATACTTGGATCAATGGCATCCTCAGTGGAAATATACCCTACACTGCATTATATGTACTCGGTAACTCTGGTAGTCTCTCTATACAATGGTAAGTAACCACATAGCCCTAACTTCCCAACCACTTTGACAGTAGAGAGGCTACTAAACACACAGTACTTTGTGGTACCTAAATTGAATTTAGTAGTTGTCTCCAGTTGCACTATTTTTTTCTAAGATGCCAAAGGTGTCAGATTCCCCTGGAGCTGGAGTTATAAGGTACTGTGAGCTACTTGACATGGGTGCTGGAAACTGAACTTGGGTCTTGTATAAGAGCAACATGTGTTCTTACCCATGAGCCACCTCTCTTAACACCCTACTTTAGTTTTTCATGTTTTTGTGAGAGTCTGTGCCCATGAAAGAAACACTGATCAATTTTAAGTGACACATTTCATAAACAACTCTAAAAAATTTTTAGGAAACCAATGTTTTATTTGAATAAAGCACATCATTGCTACTCATGGGGTTTATCCAGGGATGCTTCATAAATACCAAGCTAAAGTTTATTTTCATGCAAAGAAAAATGCTGCTGCTGTCATAGATACAATTTACCAAAATTAGTTTATCCCACAATAAACCATCACACCCACAGAAACTGTCACTAGCCAGATCTGTATGCTGCAGAAGTGAGAGATAGATTCAGGTACCATGAGCACATGGGCATTGGAAGAAACATATTTGTGGTAGTGTGGACATTTTCAACAAGCTCAAATTAAAATAAGCACAGTTGTTATGATTCACAGAATAAGAATCCTAACTGACTATGATTCAAAAGGGCAGACTGTGCATAATGCAGATGTTTTGAGGCTAGGCCAAAATTGCTATCCTTGCTTGACATTTTGAGCCTCAAATCAATAACAGACCCTGCCTACACGAAGACAATTAGATTGACAACATCAATGATAAGGCCAGGCCTACCTACTTATCAATGATAAGGCCAGGCCTACCTACTTATCAATGATAAGGCCAGGCCTACCTACTTATCAATGATAAGGCCAGGCCTACCTACTTATCAATGATAAGGCCAGGCCTACCTACTTATCAATGATAAGGCCAGGCCTACCTACTTATCAATGATAAGGCCAGGCCTACCTACTTATCAATGATAAGGCCAGGCCTACCTACTTATCAATGATAAGGCCAGGCCTACCTACTTATCAATGATAAGGCCAGGCCTACCTACTTATCAATGATAAGGCCAGGCCTACCTACTTATCAATGATAAGGCCAGGCCTACCTACTTATCAATGATAAGGCCAGGCCTACCTACTTATCAATGATAAGGCCAGGCCTACCTACTTATCTTTTACCTGTCCACCCACGATGCTATGCACATCAAAACATTAGTATGCTTTGAGCATTCACTTCATGTCAGACACTACATGAAATGTTTTATACATATTAAGCTTTACAACAATCCTAGAAGGTCATTACTGATAAGATGCTCATTTTGTGGGACTGGAGAGGTGGCTCAGTAGTAGTTAAAAGCAACTGTTACTATTACAGAAGACCTGAATTAGTTCTCAGTATCCACATGGTGGCTTACAACCATCTATATCTCCATTTCCAGGGGGACTGGACACTGCCTCTGAGCTCTTCAGGAACCAGACATACACGTAGTCATGCAAATATGCAGCAAAATGCTCATACATATAAAAAAAACTAAATACTTTTTAAAGATTTCTATTTTTTTTTCAGATGAAGAAATGAATGTTTGGATGTTTAAGTAACATCCAATTTCAAATAGTAGGTGAACTAGGATTTGAAGTCTAAAATTTTCTGACAGATTCTATACTCTGTTATGTACAAGAGCAGGATTTGTTTTCTTCAAAATCAAAAGGAAGTCGCTGGCAATTATTATATTTCCACAAAGGACTTACAGGGGTATATCAAGTCAAATGTCAGATGGATTCACAAAACAAACACACAAACAAGCAAAAACAAAATTATTTTACCAGATTTTCATACTAATTGTGAAATTGAAAATAGGATGGAGAAACTAAATCTGAAAGCACAGAACAGGAGGGTGAGCTGGCAAGGCAGCTCTGGGCTTCCTGTGCAAATTCTTTCTGAACCTGGCAAATATGCTCACAGCAGTGTCAGGGCCAGATACCATAGGAGACCCTAAAGGGAAATCTCAATGGCCACCATAAGTGCATGCATTCCTCTGCAAAGGAAGAATGTCAAATGAGCACAAATATTTCACTCAGCTGTGAACAAACAAGGCTTTTGCCATTTACAGAAAGGCACAGAAAACATGTGACTTGGTCCTGCATTTAGTATCAAGAAGGAAGGAATTCAGTGACTAAGATGTTATAAGTAAACAACCAGTTCCTCCTAGGAAGGAGAAGGAACTCCAAAGTCCACAGCATCACAAGCCAGATTCACAGCAAGGTACCAGCCATAACCATGAGCAGGAAAGCTTATGGAATGACATTCAGTCATCATTGCTAATTTTACTAGCTACAGGCTAGATCTCACCACTATATTTTTTAATCAAACAAGAGCACTAAAAGCCCTGGATTTTTTTATTTTTTTCAGAACTGATACATACCATTGTAAAGGCCTTGTCAGAGACAGTAAAGCCAGAGAGACTGGTATAATGAGAATTTTGGTTTCTTTAAAAACACATGAATGTTATGGGAATATGTTTTTGTTTTAATTCCAGGTATGGGATATGGGGCTGCTTCAGAATGATCATAGCAGCTTACTATGATTTTTCTCATGCTCAGGAAGGGGCATGATTTTACCAGCTGAAGATAGATTACATTTGGAATTCTGGGGAATCTTCAGAGGCTCTAAAAATGCCAGAGCCCTGACAGAGGACGTTGCTACTCCCTTGCTGCTGCTATTTACTGATTGTGGTTGTAAGAAAAGAGATAAGAAGAAGAAATTGGATATTCTGACAATGAAGTTCAAACTTGCCCCAAGGAACAAGATGCCTCTAATCAGCAGGAAGTAGTCTAAGGAGATCAACGCTCTTTTCCTGCTTTATCCTTTTTTCTCCTACCTGGTGTTGGGGTGTTGCAAGGGATAAGAATGGAATAGGAAGGTAGATAAACAAACCCAATAAAGTATCCAAAAGTATGGTTACAGACTGGGTGATTGTTGAATTTGGAATGAAATGCAGATAAAGCTTTGCTTTCCGTCCAAGGAGACACCCCTAATAATTCAGGCTTGAAGCTATTGTAGTTATATGACCAAGGTTGAATCACAGAGCTCACAAGGTCTCACAAACAAGCCACCTAGAAGCACCCGTGCTCCTTTGAGTACCTTCTAGGATTACTTTTTCAAATCTCATACAACCTAATTATTAGAATTCTCCCAGTGTACTCTTAGGCCCAGGTTCAGAGAGAAAACACTGTTGCTATAAATTTAGTTTTGATCTCTTGATGTTATTGTTGGACATCTTAGTTCTAGCAGACTCAAGGGTAAAATAACTTGCTTTGTTTGCCTACTAATCGACCAAGCCCTGTTTGGCACACATCATTTTGGCTGTGCTGGTGAAGTTCCTGTATTGGTCACGATAAATTAACTGAGGCAGGCTCCTAGCCACAAGTAAATGGCCCAGTTACACAAAATTGTTAAAGAGGTTAAAGGTTCTGACCCTTTTCAATGACACTTTCTGATGAACTTGAATTATGCTTTCAAGTGTGCAAGAGAAACAACAGCTCAGAATTACAACAGTTAAAACAAAATGCATCCAAGTAAATATGTGATTTTGTAATTTTTCTGTCATGGTTTTAAGGATCTCTGTCTCTCTGTCTCTGTCTCTGTCTCTGTCTCTGTCTCTGTCTCTCTCTCTCTCTTTCTCTCTCTCTCTCTCTCTGTGTGTGTGTGTGTGTGTGTGTGTGTGTGTGTGAAACACAACCTAAGAGTGAAAGGTAAATCTGAGCTCAAAGATTCAAGATGCAATCTGCCTGCTTGATTTTAAGGAAAATGGCACCTCTATATTTTCTATAAAATGAGGATCAGAATTTTCAAATATGATTAACATGTCTGAGAGGGATAAGGGAGTCCATCAAGGTAACTCCAGTTGTGAGGCTGTGAAGACTCTAGTCCATGATAAGGAGCCACAGGAGAGGCAAGTGAAACGTAGAATGTAAATATGTATATATAATTTATATTTCTATATATTTAAATATATGTTTATATCAAATATATATTTATATATACATATAATTTTACATATAATTGTATATTTACAATTACATGTTTATAATTATATGTGTTTATGATATATGCTTATATTTATAATTTTCACTTAAGTGAGGGCCCCAGAGGAAAAGAAATATTGCAATAAATGATGCCGAAAATTCACAGAAGCTTGACCTCCTGTAGCAATAACTGGAGGCAGGTGACTCCCAAGGGAACAGAGCCTCTGCCTTACCTGCACAGGTTTTCCCGTCGTAGGTCTCACACACCCACTCATGGCACTCACACAGTGGACCGAAGTAAGTGCCAGGTTCGGTCACGTGACAAATGCAGACCCCACACTCGCACCGGCCACGGTCATGGCACAGAGCGCTCCCTGGGGGCTGCCCAGGTGCACGACATCTGCGCTCGGACTCTGCCCGGGACAGCCTGCAGGGGGCGCCCGACAGGCTTCTGCAGGAGATAAGAAAGGCCACAATTAGGCCACTGTCAGACAGACCCCGCCCCTTCTACTCCCAGCCCACACTCCGTGGAGAAGAGGCCTGCAGCCTCATTTCTCTGTGGGCCAAGCAAGCCTTTGAAGGGTTGTTTTAAGCATGACTAAAAATAGCACCTTCCAAGTAGACAGAGGCGACGGCCTCTTGCTCCTTGGCGGATTGCCACTGAATCTTAAATGCACATTTTGATTAAATGCAAATTAGTCTGAAGTATGATACTTGGCTGACTTTTTGTTCTTTCTCTTTAAAAAGTTCCATTGCCATCTAATAGCTAGAGGGAGATTATTTAGTAAACTTAAAGATAGGAATGTATAGAAAAAGTTTAACGTATCATATATATGATAGGAAGTAATGCTTTTAAATCGTGCTTGAAGCAGACCTTAAGTAGTCTACTTAAGTTGCAATGGAACTTGCTGCCTCTTTCAAAGTGCGATACAAGGTGCGACTGGACCACTAAGCAGGTGCTATATTAGAAAGTGGAAATAAGACTGCCTTACAAGCTGTGGGGTGAGACAAGTGTGCATAAGGACATCTTTGACTTGAGGTAGAAAATAACAACAACAACAAAAAAAAACAAAAACAAAATCCCTAACACATATTTGCAGAGGGAGAAATGATACTCGCTTTATTCAATGAGTATTTTTTTCCAAAGAAAAAGTGAATGAACATATTATGAAGCAACATTAAGATTAGACATAAGGAAAGAAAAGGCAGAACAGGTTGAAAACTGTTGATCTCAAGTCCCACTTAGCAACTGCTCTTGGCTTCGGACAATCATCTGTAAGCTTGAGTTCTGCCACCCACAGCAGGGCAGGTGCGTCTCAAAGAACAATAAACCAAATTTACCTTAGAGATGGTGAGAAGCTTTGTGGAGCAGCTGACAGTCCAATGAAAAGAAGGGAGGATGCCAGCAACAAGAAGTTCCTGAAGTCTGGGGGATGCATGCTGAGCTCTGCAGGCAGGAGGGCAGACAGGCTGCAAGGCTGCTAGGTGGGGCTTTCACGGGAGGCGGCAGGAGGAAGAAATGTCACCAGCAGATGTCCAGGCAGAAGGACTTGGGATACCGGAGCTCACAGGTTCTGGATTCCTCCTAGAAGCTCAATCGCCTGCGAAGACTTGGGCAGTGGATCTGCTCTGGGCGGGGTGCGGGTGCCAAACTCCTCCAGTGGAGAGTCTAGGCAGGGAAGTAATTAGAAACAGTTGTACAAGCAGATGGTTTATTTTGACATTTTAAAAAAGTGTCCTGTTCACAGATTTGAGAAAATCATGTCTTTTTTCAAGTACAGACCCCAGAAATATTTAACAAGAGAATATTTGGGCTGGCTGATAGGAAAGGCACTGTTAAAATAATTTCTGAATTGTGAAAAGAAACGGGGGGGGGGTGCTATGGTAAACACAGAAGGGAATCGCCTTCACCCTTCACCGGCTTTATAAAAGAAGCCCCGTTGGAGGCATGAGTGATACGGATGAACAAAGTTGAGAATCACAACTTTGTATGTATTAAGCTTTGTCTTTAACTACGGGTATTTTATTCCTTAAATGTCTAAAAAGTGTACTTTTTTCCAGTTATTCAGGCCAGTTTCTTATCATAGCCACATTTTTTTCCTTGACTTGGACATTCCAAATTAAAGTTGTTTCAAATCCACTCTATTCTTTCCTGTGATTTCAGTATGCAGAAACAAAATAAAATATCTGTTTAAAGTGTGATGTGCACTAAAAAAAAAAAAAAAAATCAGCAGTGTTTTTTAGTCACCTACTCGGTGCCAGCCTCTGATATTAATTCTGATTGTGAGAATGATCACACATTGTTTTGCTAATTACACTTCTATCAGGCACCAGACTCTGTGCCAGATGGAAGAGACATACAAAGAGCAAAGGGGACTTCTTCCTTTCCAGGAAGACAGAGGACTGGTAAACTGTCAATCAAAACAAAAACACCAATTCCAGAGGACCAGGGATTGCAATGGAAAATTGCTTCCTGATTAGATACAGGTAACAATCACAACTAAGAAGGGAGTTGCTGAGCTGAAGGCTAAAGAAGGAAGATTTAATTTAACCTCGATGGTAAATGTGGGGGTGGAAGAGAAAAGAGATGCGATTTTATTTTATCCCTACTTTAAAGATAAAAAAACTGAGATCAAAGAAATGAACTGATGACTCACTGAAACTCACAGGGAAGTCAAAGTGAGGTTTCATCTGAAAACAGTAGGACCCCCAACGTTCACTCATGGTCACCCACATTGTATGGCCATCTGGGAGAGTGTGCAGACAGAGGAAAGTATTCACCCTGTGAAGAGCACTTTATGTGTAATGGTTTCTTCTGATGTTGATGATGCCTGGAATCACGCATGGCTTTGTAATCCTTAAGGTTAGGCATAAGCTCCTGCAGGGTAGAATTTCCCCTGGCATTTGCACAAGTGGATAAAAGGACAACACATCCCAACACTGACTGCTGGAGCACAAAGGAACAGAAAAGCCCTTGACCAACTTTGTGTTTCTCCCTTTGCCTCAATCTCTACCAGGAAGAGCTTTGTATGGATGCCAGTAAATAGTTAACCTTTGTCAGTCCTTAGATCCATCAGGGGATAGACTTGTAATAGGTACACATACATGGAGTGGTATTGGAGGCTTTCTGAGGAAAGAATTCTGAGATATTGGTACCAGAGTATGACCCAGAAAGAAAAGCCTGAGTTCCAAGTTGGCAGGTTCCCTGAATCAAATGACCTGCTCATCCTCTAGAGAGGAATTGTTTTAAAGAGAGGCTGATAGGGGAGTTCAGTGGTTGAGAGACAGAATGGGAATCTGGTTCCCAAGTGGGGGCCATGGACCAGCAGCATCAGCAGCACCTAGAAACTTACTAGAGGGGGACACTCTCAGTCAACCATTGAACTGAGCACAGGGACCCCAATGGAGGAGCTAGAGAAAGGACACAAGGAGCTGAAGGGGTTTGCAGCACTATAGGAACAATATGAACCACCCAATACCCCCAGAGCTCCCAGGGACTAAACCACCAACCAAAGAGTACATATGGAGTTATCCATGGCTCCAGACGCATATGCAGCAGAGGACGACCTTGTTGGACATCAAAGGGAGGAGAGGCCCTTGGTAGATGCCCCAGTATAGGGGAATGCCAGGAAAGGGAAGTGGGAGTGGGTGGATTGGTGAGCAGGGTGAGTTAGGGGATTTTCATGGGGAAAACCAGAAAAGGGGACAACATTTGAAATGTGAATAAAGAATATATTTAATAAAAAAAATAGAAATGTGCATCTTCAGGCTTCTTTCATCAAACTAACTGAATCAGTGGTGCCTCAAGAAATCAGCTTTCACAAAATGAAATGCAATGTATAGGATACAAGGCTAAGGGTGTTTGGATATAGGAGTGTTCTTCCCACTCCTAGTACAAGCTTTAGCATTACATTCCTTCCCACCCATACCTCAGACTATGGAGACAACTGGATAGGCTTTCCTGCAAACATCAAGGAACGCTGGTGATGAAAGAAAGGTGAAATAACAGAGAAGCATCTATCTCAAAGCTCTAGTAGGAAATTTCAGTGAAAACACAAAGCTTTAATGTAAAGCATGTATTACTTATCCTCTTTGCTTTCCCCACCCCCAAGGAAAAAAAGACTCATTATAAAATGGAGAACTGATTTTTGAATATTTTGAATATTTACTTTGTGGATTAAAAGGGTGTTTTGAAGCTATTGTTTTCTCACCCTCATTCAGTGTAGCATTCTAGTGTGTGTGCGTGTGTATGTGTGTGTATGTATGTGTATGTGTGTGTTTGTGTGTATTATTAGAAATACACATTTCTAGGCTCTTCTCCCAGTTCAATTGAACCATGAAGTATATTTAAATAATATCCCAAGAAATTTATTTGAACTTAGAGCCTTAAGCATGCTATGCAAAAGCTCTACCACTGGGCTACATCTCCATATCTCCATCTTTTTTTTTTTTAAGATAGATTCTCACTGAAGCATCTTGGCCTGAACTCATCATACAATCCTGACAGCTGATACTCTAACAATCCTGACAGGCCTTAAACATGTGATGCTTTCTGCCTATCCCTCCTAAGTAGCTGGAATACAAACTCGCATTGTTCTACCCTACCAGTTTTACAGAGTGTGCAACTGTGTAGTAAAGACAGTATGTACTAGGCGGCTGAGGAGATTTAAATATTTGGATCATACATTATAAGGCTTCAGAAATTAGGTCGTGGTTGACTAAGTGACTCAGTAAATATCTTAGAACCACAGACACTCTGTCAAAATAAAATGGTAAGTTTACATTTGCTTTGGTTTTAAGCAAATTTACTTTCTTTTCTTTTCTTTTCTTTTTCTGCCCTAGTATTAAATATTCACTTCCTCACCTCATTTGCTTTGTATAAATGTCCTCTGTTTCTCAATTTTTGAGACAT
This sequence comes from Tokudaia tokunoshimensis, assembly GCA_036184795.1. NCBI lineage: Eukaryota > Metazoa > Chordata > Mammalia > Rodentia > Muridae > Tokudaia > Tokudaia tokunoshimensis. Next base: position 1,036,798 of record BTHU01000011.1, read on the forward strand.
GAAGAAAGACCTTAAGTCACATATGGTGCAAAGCAATAAAAAGAGACAATAACCCATGCACCCATGCATGTAGAACCAGACTCAAAGAGAATGGAAGTATCTCAGTAGTTGACTATATTACTTAAATCTTTGGGTCACAAAAGTGTAGAATTTAAGAACTTAATAATTTTCTTAAGACTGTTGCTTCTAAATTCAACTTGCTGACAGCATACTTGCCAAACTATGAGGCCAACTTGGCAAGAAGACAAAAAAAAAAAAAAAAAAAAAAAACTAGCATAGTTTGTCTTTGAAAGCTGCTCCTGGGTCTTTAACCTTTGATTCCATGTTATTCGAAGAGGTCATTAAAATAATGACCTAAACAATAAGCTGGATTTGAATGTTTAAAGGCATGAAAGTGTCTTTACCAGGGTCACTGCATACATATTTATTTCCCCAATAATTCTACACTTCTTAAAGGCAAGCATCCCATGTCTTTCACATCTGTCTCACAAATTACAGCTTCAGGTCATTGATACTCTGACTTCAGCCATGATCATTCCACTTGCGCATGGGTACAAGTATATTCCACAAGCACGTTTACCTCTTTAAAACCTTTCCTACCCTCAGTTTTTTACCCAAACAGTAAAATTCACTGTAGACACTGTGTCATTTTTCTATCACCCTTTCTAAAGTATAACGAACACACCTGTGCATCACTTTACAAGTAATCAATCACAGAGTTGATAAAGTTGGTGAGAGGATCACACTTAGATGACCTCTTCTTTCTTTTTTTTTTTTTTTAATTTAATTTTATTTTATTTTTTTAATTTACATTCCAAATCACTTCCCCTTTCCCGTTTCCTCCCTCCCCGAAAGTCCCATAAGCCCCCTTCCCTCCCTCTTTTCTCTGTTCAACCCCCTCTCATTACTCTGTCCTGGCGTTCCCCTACATCCAGTCTTTCCAGGACCAGGGGTCTCTCCTTCCATCTTTTTAGAAATCTATTGATATGCTGATTGTGTCTAGGGTATTCTGAGATTCTGGGTCAATATCCCCTTATCAGTGACTTCATACCATGTGTGATCTTTTGTGATTGGGTTACCTCACTAAGGATGATATTTTCAAGTTCTGACCATTTGCCTAGGAATTTCGTGAATTCATTGTTTTTAATTGCAGAGTAGTATTCCAGTCTGGCGGCTCCTCAGAAAACTGGGCATGACACTTCCGGAGGATCCGGCTATACCACTCCTGGGCATATACCCAGAGACTTTACCTGCATGCAATAAGGACACATGCTCCACTATATTCATAGCAGCCTTATTTATAATAGCCAGAAGCTGGAAAGAACCCAGATGTCCCTCAACGGAGGAATGGATTCAGAAGATGTGGTATATTTACACAATGGACCTCTTCTTTCAAAACAATAATGGCTTCGCTCAAATAGCACACGCTGACTGAGACTCTCTCCAGTTACTAACTTAACTGTGATCAGTCTTTCTTTTCATAAGAATTTCCTGAAAAATTTATTACTTGCAGTACACTTTTATTTTAGGAGTTTTTCCACACTTTTATTACCACCATGAAAAACAGTCCCCACTATTACTATATACCGATGTATTAGTCAGGGTTCTCTAGAGTCACAGAACGTATGGATAGTCTCTATATAGTTAGGGAATTTGTCTATGACTTACAGCTTGTAGTCCAATTCCCCACCAATGGTCAGCAGTAGCTGTGGATGGAAGTCCAAGGATCTAGCAGTTGCTCAGTCCCACGAGGTATGCAGGCAAGGAAGAGTCAGAGAGTCTTCTTCCAATGTCCTTATATAGGTCTCTAGCAGAGGGTGTGGCCCAGATTAAAGGCTGTAGGTCTTCAGCAGAGGATGTGTCCCAGATTAAAGGCTATAGGTCTCCAGGAGAGGGTGTGGCCCAGATTAAAGGCATGAGCCACCGAGCCTTTAATCCCAGATGACCTTGAACTCAGAGATCTCCTTGTCTTAATCTTCAGGAATTCATAGCCACTATGCTTCAAGATCTCCATGCCAAGATCCAGGTCAGAAACTTGTATCTCTGAGCCTCCACATTAGGATCATAGGTGAGCCTTCCAATTCTTTTTTTTTGTTTTGTTTTGTTTTGTTTTTTATTTTCTAAGTTTTTTTTATTTACATTTCAAATGATTTCCCCTTTCCTGTTTCCTCCCTCCCCGAAAGTCCCATAAGCCCCCTTCCCTCCCTCTGTTCCCTATTCAACCTCCTCTCGCTTCTCTGTCCTGGTATTCCCCTACATCCAGTCTTTCCAGGACCAGGGGTCTCTCCTTCCATCCAATTCTTGATTAGTTCATTCCAGATATAGTCAAGATGACAACCAGGAATAGCCACTACAATTAATATGCAATTAATGCATTAAATACATTAAACATATATGACTTGACCACAATATCTGAGAATTCAGGATGAGGCAATAGTGTCAATTCTGGCTTATGACACAAGAAGTGGGGAGCTGGAAATGTCATAAGCAGAAGGAATGCAACTCAGTGCTATGTAGCCTAGAGTTCCTCTAGGGACTTGCAATTGCAGTCAAGTATAAATGGGGTGCTTTGTTTGTTTGTTTGTTTTGTATTTTCATTTTTAATTAATTTAAAAAAAATTCTCTCTCTCTCTCTCTCTCTCTCTCTCTCTCTCTCTCTCTCTCTCTCTCTCCCTCTCTCTCAGTCTCCCAACAAAAACAAGGAAAAAGATCCATAAAAATTACAAATACAAAAAATCAAACAAAAATGTAAAACACCAAGAAGTCAAAATATCCCATAAAATCATGAGTTTATTTTGAGTTAGCCAACCATTCCTGGGTATGGGACCTGCCATTTGGGTTGAAATTACCTGATGACATTTCATTGGAGGTATCAATTGCAAGTAGTATCTTCTTCTTTTTCCTCTTCTTTTCCTCCTCCTCCTCCTCCTCCTCCTCCTCCTCCTTCTTTTCTGAGACAGGTTTTCTCTATGTAGCCTCATGTGGTTGCCCTGAAATTCACTTTTTAGACTATCCTGGCCTTAGACTCATAAATTCATCTACCTCTGCCTCCCAAGTGCTGGTACTAAAGTCATGTACCTCTACTGCCTGAATAGCAGATAATTTCTTCACTAGGAGATTATATGTTCGCTACTCTCTCAGTGTTGGGACCCCATCAGGATTTTGTGTATACTGCCACAATTTCTGTGAGGCTATCTTTTTTCTACTGGATAGTTTTAGCTCCTTTGTCAAAGATCAAGTGACCATAGGAGTGTGGGTTCATTTCTGGGTCTTCAATTCTATTCCATTGATCTACGTGCCTGTCACTGTACCAATACCATGCAGTTTTTATCACTATTGCTCTGTAGCACAGCTTGAGGTCCAGGATGCTGATTCCCCCAGAAGTTCTTTCATTGTTGAGAATCATTTTAGCTATCCTGAGTTTTTTGTTATTCCAGATGAATTTGAGAATTGGTCTTTCTAAGTCTATGAAGAATTGAGTTGGAATTTTGATGGGGATTGCATTGAATCTGTAAATTGCTTTCAGCAAGAGGGCCATTTTTTTCTATATTAATCCTGTCAATCCATGAGCATGAGAGATCTTTCTGTCTTCTGAGGTCTTCTTCAATTTCTTTCTTCAGAGACTTGAAGTTCTTGTCATACAGATCTTTCACTTCTTTGGTTAGAGTCACACCAAGATACTTTATATTCTTTGTGACTATTGTGAAGGGTGTCATTTCCCTAATTTCTTTTTCAGCCTGTTTATCCTTTGAGTATAAGAAGACTACTGTTTGAGTTAATTTTATATCCAGTCACTTTGCTGAAGTTGTTTTTCAGCTGTAGGAGTTCTCTGGTGGAGGTTTGGGGGTCACTATTTGGGGTCATCATATCATTTGCAAATAGTGATACTTAGACTTCTTCCTTTCCAATTTTCAACCCTTTGACCTCTTTTTGTTGTTTAGTTGCTCTAGCTAGAACTTCAAGTACTATATTGAATAGATAGGGAGAGAGAGGGCTGCCTTGTCTAGTCCCTGATTTTAGTGGGATTGCTTCAAGTTTCTCTCCATTTAGTTTGATGTTGGCTACTGGTTTGCTGTATATTGCTTTTACTATGTTTAGGTATGGGCTGTGAATTCCTGATCTTTCTAAGACTATTAACATGCAGGGATGTTGAATTTTGTCAAATGCATTTTCAGCATCTAATGAAATGAACATGTGGGTTTTCTTTCATTGAGTATGTTTATGTAGTGGATTGCATTGATAGATTTCCATATACTGAAACATACCCACATCCCTGGGATGAAGCAAACTTGATCATGATGAATGATTGTTTTGATGTGTTCTTGGATTCAGTTGGCAAGAATTTTATTATTTTTGATATTCATAAGTAAAAATGGTCAGAAGTTCTCTTTCTTTGTTGGATCTTTGTATGGTTTTGGCATCAGCATAACTGTGGCTTCATAGAATGAGTTAGGTGGTGTTCCTTCTGTTTCTAGTTTGTGGAACAGTTTGATGAGTATTGGTATTAGGTCTTCTTTGAAGTTTTGATAGAATTCTGCACTAAACCCATGTGGTTTTGGCTTTTTTTTTTGGGTGTGGGGGGAGACTTTTAATGACTGCTTCTATTTCTTTAGGGGCTATGGGACTGTTTAGATGTTTTATCTGATCATGATTAATCATGCTTTAATTTTGCTATTTAGTATCTGTCTAGAAAATTGTCCATTTCATCAAGATTTTCCATTTATATTGAGTATAGGCTGTTGTAGCAGGATCTGATGATATTTTTTAATTTCCTCAGTTTCTGTTGTTATATCTCCCTTTTCTTTTCTGTTTTTGTTAATTGGGATACTGTCTCTGTACCCTCTGTTTAGTCTGGCTAAGTTTTTATCTATCTTCCTGATTTTCTCAAAGAACCAGTTCCTTGTTTTGTTGATTCTTTGTATAGTTCTCTTTGTTTCTACTTACTTGATTTCAGCCATGAGTTCCATTATTGCCTGCTCTCTATTCCTCTTGTGTGTATTTGCTTCTTTTTGTTCTAGAGCTTTCAGGTGTGCTGTCAAGATGCTAAGTATGCTTTCTCCAGCATTTTCTCACCATTGAGTAGAGCATTGTTCAGTTTCCATGTGCATGTGGGTTTTCTGTTGTTTATGTTACTATTGAAGACCAGCCTTAATCCATAGTGATCTACTAGGAGGCATGGGATTATTTCAATCTTTTTATATCTGTTTAGGTCTGTTTTGTGACTGATTATATGGTCAATTTTGGAGAAAGTACCATGAGGTGCTGAGAAGAAGGTTATACTCTTTTGATTTAGGATGAAATGTTCAATAGATATCTGTTAAATCCATTTGGTCCATAACTTCTGTTAGTTTCACTGTTTATTTTGAGTTTCCCTGATCTGTCCATTGATGAAAATGGGCTTTTGAAGTCCCCCACAATTATTGTGTCCTGTGCAATGTGTGCTTTGAGCTTTACTAAAGTTTCTTTTATGAATGTGGGTGCCCTTGAATTTGGAACATAGATCTTCAGAATTAAGAGTTTTTCTTGGTTGTTTTTTTTCCTTTGATGAGTATGAAGTGTCCTTCCTTATCTTTTTTGATGACTTTTAGTTGAAAATCAATTTTACCTGATATTAAGATGCTACTCCAGCTTTTTCCCTGGGACCATTTGCTTGGGAAATTGTTTTCCAGCCCTTTACTCTGAGGTGGTGTTTGACACTGAGGTGCATTTCCTGTGTGCACCAAAATGCTGGGTCCTGCTTACATATCCAGTCTGTTAGTCTATTTCTTTTTATTGTGGAATTAAGTCCATTGATGTTAAGAGATTTTAAAGAATAGTGATTGTTGCCTCCTGTTATTTTTATGTTTGTGTAGTTTTCTTCTTTTGGGTTTGTTGAAAGAAGTTTATTTTCTTGCTTTTTTTCTAGGGTGTAGTTTCCCTCCTTGTGTTGACATTTTCTATCTATTATCATTTGTAGGACTGGATTTGTGGGAAGATATTGCATAAATTTGGTTTTGTCATGGAATATTTTGGTTTCTCCATCTACGGTAATTGAGAGTTTTGTTGGGTATAGTAGTCTGGACTGGCATATGTGTTCTCTCAGGGTCTGTATGAGATCTACCCAGCATCTTCTAGCTTTCATAGTCTCTGGTGAGAAGTCTGATGTAATTCTGATAGGTCTGACTTTATGTGTTACTTGACTTTTTGCCTTATTGCTTTTAATTTTCTTTCTTTGTTTAGTACATTTGTTTTGATTGTTATATGACAGGAGGGATTTCTTTTCTGGTTGAATCTGCTTGGAGTTCTATAGGCTTCTTGTATGTTCATGGGCATCACTTTCTTTAGGTTAGGGAAGTTTTCTTCTATAATGTGTTGAAGTTATTTACTGGCCCTTTAATTTTGGGAATCTTCACTTTCTTCTATACCTGCTGTCCCTAGGTTTACTCTTTTCATTGTGTCCTGAATTTCCTGTATGTTTTGGGTTAGGAGCTTTTTGCATTTTGCATTTTCTTTGACTGTTGTGTCATTGTGTTCTATAGTATCTTCTGTACCTAAAATTCTCTCTTCTACCTCTTGTATTCTTTTGGTGACTCTTCCATCTATGACTCCTGATCTCTTTCCCAGGTTTTCTATCTCCAATGTTGTCTCCCTTTGTGATTTCTTTATTGTTTCTATTTCCATTTTTAGATTCTGGATGTTTTTCTTCAGTTCCGTCACCTGTTTGGTTGTGTTTTCTGTAATTCTTTAAGGGATTTTTGTGTTTCCTCTTTAACATCTTCTGTTTACCTGTGTTCTCTTGTATTTCTTTAAGGAAGTTATTTATGTCCTTAAAGTCTTTTATCATCATCATGAGAAGTGATTTTAGATCTGATCCTTGCTTTTACAGTGTAATGGTATATCCAGGACTTGCTATGGTGGAAGAATTGGGTCCTGATGATGCCAAGTAGCCTTGGTTTCTGTTGCTTATGTTCTTGCACTTGCCTTTTGTCATCTGGTTATCTCTGGTGTTAGCTGGTCTTACTGTCTCTGACTGTGGCCCATCTGTCCTGCAAGCCTGAGTGTCAGGACTCTTGGGAAACCAGTTCTCTCTGGGAGGAATTTAGGTATGGAGAGTTATGGTACAAGGTCAGCTCTCATGTGTAGACAGAAACCAGAAGGTTCCTATCCCCAGCTGATTCTTGGTTCCTGTGTCCTGATGGCTCTGAGTGGGTCCCTCTTGGGCCAGGAATTTGAACAGAAGTGGTGGTCTTACCTGTGTTCATAGGTGTGTAGGCACTCCTGGGAGACCAGCTCTCTCCTGATGGTATTTGTGTATATAGCTCTGTGGCCCAGGATGAGCTCTGGGCACAGAAAGAAACCAAAATCTCTTAGCAGGTTGCCCAGGGCTCCCTGTGTCCTGAGAGTTCTGGACAGGTTCCTCTGAGCAGCAGGCATGGTCCTACCTGCACTCACAGGCCTGTCCACACTCCTGGGAGGCTAACTGGGCATTTAGCCCTGTCATAAATATACTTTTATTTAATGAACTTTCCTTCAGCATGAGATTCTAGTGGGATTTGAAGTGTACTCTGCACTAATTTACATGAGAATTAGAAAAAAACAGGTTCAAAAAAGTCAAAGAGTTCTTATTGCACATAGGTCTCAAAGAGGTCCAGGCATGTATTTTGACATTAAATTTCATTCATAGTCCTGTTTATAAGATTTTTCTCAGAAAGGGGAATACAGATAGTCCTTTGCAGGCTGCTTCCAAATTCCTGACCATCAGCCAGTGAGAATGTTAGAAAGAGGAGGAAATTAAAGGTGTGTGAGAAAGAAAAGCAAGCACACTACTCTCCTGGATATGGTATAATTTTCTCACCTTTAGTCACGCTCCTTTTCTGTTTCAGGACAAAGAATTTCTTTGGAGAGACCATTTCTGACCACAGTCTAAGACTGTGTGCCTATCCCAGCATCTTTTACCAAGTTTAGTTTTTAAAAGCACTTCAGTAAGATCTAAAAATCATTGTTTGTATTTCATTATCTTCTTCAGTATAGTATGCCACCCTCTATTTCAATGCAAGTTTAATGAGATTGAAGGATTTTCTTTCTTTCTTATTCTTTGCTGAGATCTCAGGGTCTTGACTAGTGAATTCCAAAAAAAAGATTTTTCTCAGATAATGACTTCTAAATTTTTAATGTACCTTGATAAAAATCAACAGCTTTAACTAAAGCATAGTTAATGGAAGAAAGGCATGCATACACACTAAAAAGGCAAGTTCATATTAAGATAATATGAAAGTCAGTAAGAAAATTCTATCATGAAAACATCAAGAAAGCTGGCCTCAATTTTAAAAATTTAACACCACCCATTGAAGCTTCAGTGCATGTACAACACAAAGAATCCTTCCCATCACTCAGTAAAGCACCAAGTTGATGAAAAGAATCTTGGTTTTACTCAAAGTCCACATGTATAATATTTTTAACCTAGGGCACCTTTCAAAATTTCAAGTAGTGGACTGTACACAGGAGCATTCATAAAGGCAAAATATTCCTAAGCAGCAATAAAAAAAATAAACTTGCAATTCCAAGAAAAAGTAGAACTTTGTCCTGGGCCAGAGCTGTGGAATTAAAAAAAAATGGTGTGTGTTTAACATCTTTTCCAGATGTGAGTCCAAGACTAAAGGGCATTTTTCCCTCCCACGTGGGAAAAACACCTGGAAATATTAGTAGTCTCTGGAAGAAGAAATATTCTTTTACTCTGGTGAGTACTTTTGCAGTTCTACTTTATGATGAAGGGGGATTTTAGAGAAAATAATGTAGAAGTCATTTTCCTTGACTTCATAAGCTAAAAGGAGTCTACTATCACTTACATATAATTTCTATCACAAATAATAGATTTTTATTTCTTGGCTGACAATAGTTATTCAATCAAGAGCTGCAAAGAATAGACAGGGGAATGTTTATGCAGTGATGGAGGTTCCTTCAGGATAATTACCTGTCAGTCTATGACCTTGCCAGGTCTGCTCTAGTTGCTGGATCCCAATTTTCACAACAGCAAGATGAAAGAGTCTTAGTTCATTCTAATGCTAAACTTCTGTGATTATGTTGTAGTCAAAGGGGTGGAAGAGTACAGGTAAATACAAGTCATGGAAACATAGTAGAAGCTTCAATGGTAGAAATACTATTTAGTCTACTGGCTGCAGGCATCATATAGAGCCCTTTTATATGTTTCCAGAAGTGAAACAGTTATCCATTCATGTCTGTTTTTCTTTAAACTCTGAGCCAAGGCTTTCCCCACTGGGGAGCCTCATCCACTAAGGCTATACTCAGGAACTAAAGTCCTCAACTCCCTCCACTTTGTAGCTCTTCTAGGGTTTTGTTTTTGTCTTGGTTTTTGATGTTGTTGCTACTGTTGTTTAATATAATGTGTACTACACACTGCCATGGGTGACATTTTCCATTCACTGCTATTTTGATGCTTCCCACTATCACTCCAGGTATGAGTAAGAGGCACTCTATGCAAATCAGGCTATGAATTAGAATGTAAAGCTGGATTATATTGCAGAGCAGAAGCCAGGCAAGTTGTATAGCATGGCTACTCAGGCTGCTTTGATCTAATCATATTCAGATACCAGCAGAAGTTAGGAATAATATGTATTCTATAAGGGTCTACTTAAAAGCTAAACATTTCTAGATTAAAATACATGTACTATAAACTGAAATGAGATTCCAGTTCAGAGGCATTTTCTAAGCTTGGATAGAGTATGTTTGACTAGGCATTGTTGCCATAGATATTGTCTTATGAGAAAAAGATTACTAGCAAAACTTCACACAGATTTTCATTTAATGTAACAAGATTATTGTCTCTTTTCACTCTTGCTTCCCTCACATGAGCGACACCACAAATCATACTTGCCCTTTAAATCCTAGCTGAAATGGTCATATGATGTGTTCCTTTTCCCAAATCAGCCTATAACTTGTCCCCATTGTCATTGTGGAGCCCAATGAAGCTTCATGATATTCAGCTCTTGAAAACCTAAATATTACTATCAGTGTCCTGGTATGCAGAAATTCTATTTAATATATGGGGAAAACAAATTCATTGTTTCATTACTGTCATTTTTAGAAATTAACTCTTTCCTTTTTTTTATAATTGATAGAATATAACTGTGGATAGTAAAGACAGCATATACTTAGTGGTGAAATTACCACATAAAACAAAGATACTATGATTTAATACCATATCCTTATTTTCATTTTCATGCCATTTATTGTTCCAAAAAATAATTTTCAATGGTCCACATGCCCAAGTTTTCCAACATAGAGATCTGGGCTATTCACTTTCATTGAAAGTTATGATGTGCCAATCATGTTTAATGCCAGAAGTCTTCAAATATAACAATCTGCTCTGAGATTCATCATCATTATATGAACCTCGGAGAAAAAGTACTCAGGCTTGCTTAGAAATGTCTTCATTTATCAGCATACCTTCTAAGGTTGGAGTGAGGGAAAAAAGGAAGTGAATGATGTGATTATATTATAATTATTTTGGTTGCAATAAACCTAAAGCATCATGGAGCATCATCTAGCTCATCATTGCACATGCCAAATAACACAGCAGCATGCCATTTTTAGCCTCATTCCAGGATATTAATTGTTTATAACTCAGTTCTCCTTAAAATAATCTATGAAAGAAATCAGACCCCTTTAGAACTGAGTTGCTTTTCTTTGTTTATGGGTAGACAGTTTGGATTCAAACACTTAGCTAGAACTCTGCTAAACTCATCAGATTCATATTTGCCTCTGAAGCTCTGGCTAAAATGGACAGGTGATGTGTTCCTTTCCACAACTGGAGACTGATACACACACATCTGTTTCCCAAGATTCACTCCACTCCTGTCATTGAGAATGTTTTCCATCCTCTTGATGCTATTGCAGGTTTCCAGGACTATGCTTTGGCTGCTTGGTAGAACCATAACTGCCTTAGTCAGTTCTAATTGCAGGGTACTGTTGGTTGCATTGATCCAGCTCCAGTTTTGTTAAAAATGTGAACAAAATAACTGCCTCTTAGAATCAAAAATATGTTACATTTTCATGTTATTCAGTCCTGACAATAACTTCATGAGTTCAAAATATGATATTTACTAAAGAATATAAAAAAATATCTAGAGAACAAAAATGAAGATAACGGTCTAGCAAGTCACAAAGAAGTCATTTATGTATAAAGTCAATTGACTCTGTTAGAACAGAATCAGCTTTAGGTCTACTAATAAAGGAAAGTCATACTTTGCACCTGGTCATTTTCCATTTCAGTTACTTCTTTCTCCTCCCTCATCTCTTATTTCAGGCAACTCATTTTCCTTTAGTTGAGCTTGAGCATTGAATCTGCTCCATCCCCTTCTTTGGCAACATGTGTCTGAGTGGAATAATTCAGTTGTTTGGTTATAAAACATTTTAAATTGGCATATATCCAAAGCTATTATCAGGAACAATCCCAGGTGTTTAGATCCAAAGAGAAATGGCCACATCGCTTCTCGGTCTTTTGACTAAGATCAAGTGGAGAAATGGCCACAGACCTAAAGAATGCTTCTCACCAACTGTGACATTTCTCAAGATTACAAAGATAGTCCTTATTCTAGTTCTATTATCACAGCCATTGTCTGCCATGCCTTTGTAAACTCCGTCTTGCATTTATTCGTGTGTGCATTGAGGGAACCACATCACTTACAAGAAAGCACTTGTGAACCAGTCAGAAAGGAAGTAGAAGTGTAAAAGCCATCAGCTACTGTTCTCTTCAGACACTGTCTTAGCTTGTCTTAGTCATGGTCATTCTCCAGACAACCTGTTAGTCACTGGATAAGACAATGGTACAAAGATGCAGCAACCTCTGCTTAACAGTGTCTGACTTTAAAATCTTGGTTCACAAGCTTCCTATGAGGTTCACAGAGAGACAAAGGCAGTGAGTTTAAGAGGCAGATGTGGTCCCCTCCAATTCTACCCTATCCTTCAGTACTTTCCATCATATCCCAATCTCTCTTGTTCTTCATCCTTTTCCTCTCTCCCTCCCTCTCCCTCTCCCTTTTCCTCTCTCCCCCCTGTGTGTGTATGTGTGTGTTTGTACAGCAAAAATCTTACTTTTTAATCTGTTTCAAATGGCATCACCTCTCATAATTAAGTCTTCCACATCTTTTTTTTTCAAACACCCAGATTTATTGCAGTAATAAATTCTTTTTTCTTTTCTTATTTATTTACATTTCTAATGTTATCCCCCTTCCAACTTTCCCCTCCACAAGACCCTTATCCCCTGCCTCTATGAGGGTGCTCCCTCACTCACCCACCCACTCCTGACTCATCGGCCTATCCTGGGACATCAAGCCTCCACTGGACCAAGGGACTTCCCTCCCAGTAATGCCAGATAAAGCAATCCTCTGCTACATATGCAGCTGGAGCCATGGGTACCCCCTGTGTACTCTTTGGTTAGTAGTTTAGTCCCTGGAAGGTTTGGGGGTCTGTTTGGTTGATATTGTTCTTCTTCCTATGAGGTAGCAAGCCCCTTCAGCTCCTACAGTCCTTGCCCTAAATTCCCCATTGGGGTCCCCACACTCAGTTCAATGATTGGCTGTGTACATCAGTATTTGTAATGGTCAGGAACTGGCAGAGCCTCTCAGGAGACAGCTGCATCAGTCTCCTGTCAGTAAGCATTACTTGGCTTCTGGGTTTGGTGTCTGCATGTGGGATGGATCCCCAGGTGGGGCAGTTTCTGGATGGTCTTTCCTTCAGGCTTTGCCTCTGCTCCACTCTTTGTTCCTGTATTTCCTTTAGACAGAAGCAATTCTGGGTTAAAATTTTGGAGATGGGTGAGTGGCTCCATCCCTCAATGGGGGGAGGGGGTAAGCCTAACCTCTGGATATGGTCCCTACAGGTTCTTCCTCCCATTTGTGGGGTATTTAAACTAATGTCATGCCTGTGGGGTCCTGGAAGGCTCTTGCTTTCCTAGTTACTGGGACTTTCTGGTTGCTTCCCCTATCCCCCATTGCTATACAACTTTGTTTAATTTCCTGACCCTCTGTACATTTCCTCCCATTCCTGATTCTTCCCCTCTTTTTCTCCCTTCTCCTCTTCTCTTCCTCCCAAGTCCCTCCCACCCTCTATGTTCCTTGATTATTTTGTTCCTCCTTCTTGAGCTTCATGTGGTCTGTGAGTTGTATTGTGAGTATTCCACACTCTTTGCCTAATATACACTTACCAGTGAGTACATTTCATATGTATTCTTTTGTGTATGAGTTACCTTGCTCAGGATATTTTCTAGATCCATCCATTTACCTGAGAATTTTATAAAGTCATTGTTTTTAATAGCTGAATAGTATTCCATTGTGTAAATGTACCACATTTTCTGTTTCCATTCCTCTGTTGAAGGACATCTGGGTTCTTTCCAGCTTCAGGCTGTTATACATAAGGCTGCTATGGACATATGGAGCATGTGTCCTTATTACATGTTGGGGCATCTTCAGGGTATATGCCCAGGAGTGGTATAGCTAGGTCCTCAGGTAGTACTATGTCCAATTTTCTGAGGAACCTCCAGACTGATTTCCAAACTGGTTGTACCAGCTTGCAATTCCACCAGCAATGGAGGAGTGTTCCTCTTTCTCCACATCCTCGCCAGCATCTGCTGTCACCTGAATTTTTTATTTTAGCCATTGTGACTGGTGTGAGGTGGAATCTCAGAGTCATTTTGATTTGCATTTCTGTGATGACTAAGGATGTTAACATTTCTTTAGGTGTTTCTTGGCCATTCAAGTTTCCTCAGTTGAGAATTCTAAAGAATTGCCTTACTTCCTGTGAGAACAATATTGAAGGTATTTTAGATATAGCATATTATTTGAGTTTTGAGTTGCTAGAAGCTAAAATATAAATATTACATACTTTGGTGATCCACTACATAAACAAACTCAAAGAAAAAAATCACATGACCATTTCATTAGATGCTGAAAAAGCATTTGACAAAATTCAACATCCCTTCTTGTTAAAAGTCTTAGAAAGATCAGGAATTCAAGGCCCATACCTAAATGTAGTAAAAGCATTATACAGCAAACCAGTAGTTAACATCAAACTAAATGGAGAGAAACTTGAAGCAATTCCACTAAAATCAGGGACTAAACAAGGCTGCCCACTCTCTCCCTACCTGTTCAATATAGTCCTCGAAGTCCTAGCCAGAGCAATTAGATAACAAAAGGAGGTCAAAGGGATACAAATTGGAAAGGAAGAAGTCAAAGTATCACTATTTTCAGATGATATGATAGTATACTTAAGTGACCCCAAAAATTCCACCAGAGGTTTCCTAAAGCTGATAAACAACTTTAGCAATGTGACTGAATATAAAATTAACTCAAACAAATTAGCAGTCTTCCACATCTTTAAAGACCAAGTTAAACTCACTATCTTCCATTGATCTCTTCAATAACCTTCAGTCTAACAAACTCAACAAACTCTGGTCTTAAAATGACAACCCTTTAACTGTATTGTACCTGCTTTATTGAAGTTAACTAGGCTTTCTTGAATCTTGAAGGTGTGTCCCACAGGGGGCTGACATCTATGTAGCATTTCTCCAATTCTTTCAAATTTAGAGTTTCCCTTGGTGTAGATGAAGCAAAGGTCTTGATGTACTTTTGAAACTAGTTCCTTCAAATCTCTAGGTCACTGTCCTCAATCTTGTGTGGCTACTTTTGCAGCCTGAATATTGCGTCTATACTTATACCTTTGCCTTCTGTCCCCATTCACCCTCTTGATTGGCTAATCAATGGCAGTTTGATGAAACGCAGCAACTTGTCTGAAGTTTACACATAAAGTAAATTATAATCTAATGTTCCCCTACATGTTGTTTTGAATCTGCTCTCTTTTTTTTGTGCCAACTGAAATTGCACAATTGTATATCATCTTCCCCTCTCTGCCATTCATCTGCTTCTGTGTTGATCACTCTTGGAAATATATATTTTAATATTTATTGCAAGAATGAACAGAAACATTTATCTCTGAGTGAGATTTGGGGTATTCTAAAGTATGAGAGCATCTCTAACAAGAAAACCATTGCCCATTTCCAAAAATGTAGATATAAAAATTTCACTGCATTTTGTGTTTAATATAACAAAAGATAAAATCATGTATATAATTTTTTTGTTATAGAACATCATAGTAACTTAGAGATGAAGAACCTTATAAAAATTGCTTTCGACTGAAGATTTTTATTTAAGAACGACAACAATATTTCTGACTTATTCAGGCTATTTCCTGGAAATCAGTCCAGTGTTCTAAGACTTTTGCCAACCTTTCAAAGTGAGAATGTTTTGAAGATTAATGAGGACATTCTTATTCAACATCATCTTCCATTTCATTTTCACACTAAAATTGGAATTCTCAGTCTCCTGGTGGTTTAGTAATTAGACATTATCATGGCTGTGTTTTGAAACTGAGTTCTGGCCTGGAAAAGGAAAATTTTCAGTTCCCAATATAAAAATGTTTGTTTGACTCTCTAAAAATGTCCATTGTCTCAAAAGGACATAATTTTCATACAAAGTGTTTAAATCTTAAGCCACTGAAGTTGTGAACTAGTTGATATTTATTTCCTTTATTTTATAAGCACTGATCAAACAACTCTTTAGATAAAACATGAGATACAACAACATAAATGTATATTATTTTAAGATTAGGCTACTTCAAGGGATTCAAAATCTAAATAAATTACATATTTATAAAAAAATAAGAACCAGTACTGAATGATGATGTCAGACTTTCCCAAAGAAAAATGTTAGTGTGAAATAATCTCTAAGGCGAATAGTTCTCATGTCTTCCAGAAGTTTCTTCTCAACCATCTGTACTCTTCAATAATTGGTATTTTGTCTTTGTTTTTGCTTGATCATAACTATAAATCTACTGTGTATCACAAAATCAGTCATGCACATTATCATTCAAATTACTAGAGTTAAAGAAATGTATAAAATACACACAGACAGACAGACACACACACACACACGTGCATGCCATATTTTTTAAGGAATCCATAGACTGGATAGTCCTTCAAATACTCTGCTTGCTTTTCCTCTTTTATGGCAACATTTCATCTCTATTCTTTTATTCTTCACAGACCACATCCTATCTATCTGCATATTCTGCCAGATCCTTTAAATAAAATTCAGAGTCTGAATGCATTTCGCACTTCAATTGCTGTCACTCCGACCTGCATCAGCCATCTCACGTGCCAGGACTGCAAGAGTCCAAGAGTCAGGCCTCCGTGGTTCTGCCCTCGTTTTGCACCTAGCCAGCACTTAGGCCAGAGCAATCACTGATTCGCGAGTGGATTGTTGCTCTCCACTGCTGAAAAGCTCATTTAAAAAGCCTACAGGCCCTCACATGGTTTGCATGTACCTGTTTACAATCTCCTTCCCTTCTCTCATTTCCAGATACATTGAACTCCTCATTCTTCCTGAAGATTGCCATGAGTACTTCACTTCAATCCATGGGAAAGCTCCGCCCTACAATCCAGTATATTCTTCTGACATATGTTATTTTAAAAGAATGTAAAGCACACAAAATTCTTTTATATGGTGCACCAGACTATTTATGTTACCATACACTTTTAAACCGCTTTTGCAGCAATGGATTCATGGCTTTCATCCCACAGTTAGTAACTAGAAACCTAATAATAAGTCATATGAATATTAGTGCACAATACACAAAGTCTCCAGGTTGGAAAATTTGAAGTTACTTCAGAAACTCACTAATGGCATCTTGAAGCCACAGTCTTCCTTTGCTTTTGCTCCATAATCATCATTATGTTGGCTATAGACTTGTTCTAAGTTGTGTACAAATTAAAACAATCTTGCTTACAAGACTTGATGGACAGAAAACTGTCCATGCCCAAGCTTTTTTTTCTAGCCAACTACTAGATATGAGAATGTGTGACTGGCACTCATGTTGAGCATATGGAAAAGATGAGAGAGCATACATAATGGAAGAGTAGACATTATTGGCATTTGCTAATAGAGAAATTTGGATAAGGCTAATTCTAAGGTCTACAGATTTGTTTACTATGACGTCACTTTTTTCTCACAGATAAATGTATTTCTGCAGTTTTGTTTTATTCAACAGCAATCAAACATTTGCTAGGTGCAAATATTTGCTAATCTTATTTTAGGTCCTGGGGATATAAAAAAAAATGAACAAAATGGTCCTTAATGGCTACCCCTAAGAAACTAACACAAAAAAAATTGAAAATCGTTTTGTTCAAAGTTCAGCTTATTTCTGATAACCTTTCTAGGTTAGAGAACTGAAACGTTTTTATTATTATCAATTAATTATTTTATTCATTTATTTATTTATTTATATCTCAAATGTTGCCCCCTCCCAGTCCCCCCTCCCAGAGTTCTACACCCAGTTCCCCGCCCCTTCACCTCTGGGTGCATCAAGTCTCTACAGGATTCTGAACATTCTCTCCCACTGAGGCCAGGCAAGGTAGTCCTCTGCTACATATGTGTTGGGGGCTTCACACCAGCCCGCGTATATACTTTGGTTGGGAGCTCACAGGGTTCCAGATTAGTTGAGACAGATGGTCTTTCTATGGGGTTGCCATCCTTTTCAGCTCCTTCAATCCTTCCCCTAAGTCTTCCACAAGGGTCCCTGACCTCAGTCCAATGGTTGACTGTAAGTATCTGCATCTGCTTAAGTCAGATGCTAGTATAGACTCTCAAAGGACAGACATGTGGAGCTTTTGTCTGCAAGCACAGCATAGGATCAGTAACAGTGTCAGAGTTTGGTGCATGCCCATGGGATGGATCCCTTAGTTGGGCCGGTCTGCCATTCCTTTAGTCTCTGCTCCATTTTTGTCCCTGCATTTCTTTAAGACAGGGACAATTCTGGGTGAAAAGTTTTGAAGGTGGGATGGTCCCCATCCCTCCTCTGTGGGCCATATTTCACTACTGGAGGTGGTTTCTTCATGTTCCATCTCCCCACTGTTGGGCATTTTGGCTAAGGTCACCCCCAAGTCCTGGGAGACTTATAGCATTATTTTACCTGTGGAAATAGTTCACTAAGACTTCCTCTCTGGTACTCCCCAGTTGAGTTCATTTATAAAAGACAAGAATATGGTAATATAGTTTCTGTTAATCATTCCACACACCTGGGTTCATGGAAGGCTCTGAAAAATCTGATGAAGAATACTTTTGTACCTGAATTGTATCTAATGAGAACCACTCAAAATGAAGAAATAATTGTTCATTTGTGTGTGTGCATCACATTAAGCTTGTCAAAATAATAGCATATGTAAAGGCAGAAAGAATTAAACATTAATAGAATCAATAAAACTTCAGAAATATAGCTACATATAAGATAGCCTTTCAAAACCAGGTGATTTTTTTCCTACACATAACAATAATGAACTTGGACATAAATAATGGGAAGACTCATAAAGTGAATATTATCCAATATTTAAAATTCTTAAAAATGGCCTCTGCAAGGAATATATAAAAGCTATTTCAGAGAAAATCCATAAATTTGGTACAAACCATCAAATTAGACATCAATGAAAAAGGCTGTGTCATACTTCTGGAGAGATGAAATATCACAAAGATGCCAGCTGCTCACACAGTAACACCAAAGCTTAATGGAATGCCACTCAAAATCTTTATGTGCTACACTTTTGGACAACATAAAATGGTTCTAAAATTAATTTTAAAAATAGAAAAGGAGTTTAATAATGAAAGTTGGCATATGGACTTTTCCCCCAAAACTATTTGGCATGTGTTATAAGGAAAATAGTCAGAAGTGATGGATTTTATCCACAAGTAGACATTTATGTCCCACAAAAGAAATGATAACCTCAGATCAGAACTTCCATTCAAATTTCAATCACTAGAATGGAATAGCTGAATATTTTGTCAATCACTTTTAATAAAGAAGAGAAAAATGACCTTCAGTTATTTCAAAAAAACTAAAATCAAGTCAATAAATTCTTCATTGGATACCTAACTAAATTCTAGCTGGAACAAAGACAGATGTAAACTTATAAAGATGGCTAATCTGAAAAAATTCACAAAAGAAATCCTGATAAGATAAATTGCCCTCATTTTGGGAGCTAGTGTTCAGGAATCACCACACAAACCACTCAGACTCTGGTCTCAGTTAAACAGTGCTAGTTTACTGAATGCACACCCCAAAGCTGATTGATCAGGGTCAGAGCCTATTTTCAGGAGCTAAGGCTTGACTTTGAACATTGCTTAGGACCAGCCTTAAAAGAAAAAAAAAAAAACAACCAAACAAAAAAAAATCCCACAATGAACTCATACATAGCATATCAGGGTAATTGGCCCTAACTCAAGCTATTTTAGCTAGCTAGACATAAAGGTTCTCACTGACCTTTATTCTGATTGGTCCCAAGAGAAGCTTATGGATGTGGAATTTCTTAAGATTAACAAATCTCAAAACATGGAGAACATAAGAGGGAATATGGTCAGCATGACCCTGCTCTCAGTCACTAGTGTTCTGTGTCCATGACTGGCAGGCATGGAATAAAATGGCTACAGCTATGCTGGGGAGAGGGGCAGGCCTCAATGCCTATTCTTTTTCTTTTTCTAAGACAAGGTCTGCTATATAGACCAAGGTGAAATCAAACTTCTTATTCTCCTGCTTCAGCCTCAGGCTCTTAGTGTACGAATTATGGATGTATGATACCATGCCTGGTTTCATTTCACTTTGATATATCACTAAAAATAGAATACTAGAGAAATAACTCTTAAAGTTTTGGAAAGAGTTCTATTATAAGAACTTACAAGTATTAGAATCATTAAAAAGTTTTTTATTCTTATATTTATCATATTCAACTCATCAAAGCAAATACACCACCATATATTATAGAAGCATATATCTCATCAAGCTTTACTAATCCATTGTAAATTCTTTATTTCCTCTGATGAAAGGATGAGACAAGAGCCATACACACACTGTGCAAAACATGGCTTAGATCAAGCCCTGAGCATTTTTTTTTTGGTTTGCCTTCTTTATGGGGGCTAAAGTGAATTTGACATACAAGTTACAGAAAACATGCTAAACATCTATTATATACTCATAAATAATAGGAAACGATTAGTCCTTCCTTCCCACAGTACCCTGAGAGTTTATTTTTATTGGACACTTTCTTTATTTACATTTCAAATGTTATACCCTTTCCTGGTCCACCACCACCCCCAGAAACTCCCTATGCCATTCACCACTCACCCTGCTTCTATGAGAGTGTTCCCCAACTCACCCACTTACTCCTACCTACCCACCCTCACATTCCCTACACCGGGGCATCACAGGACCAAGGGCCTCTCCTCCTATTGATGCCCAACAAAGCCATCCTCTGTCACATATGCAGCTGAAGCCATGGGTCCTTCCATGTGTACTCCTTGGTTGGTGGTTTAGTCCCTGGGAGCACTTGGGGGGGATTCTTGTTGGTTGATATTGTTGTTCTTTCTATGAGGTTGCAAACTCCTTCAGCTCCTTCAGTCCTTTCTCTAACTCCTCCCTTAGGGACTCTGTGCTCAGTTAAATGGTTGGCTGAGAGCATCCACATCTGTGTTTGTCAGGCTCTGGCAGAGCCTCTCAGGAGACAGCTATATCAGGATCTTGTCAGCATGCACTTCCTGGCATCCACAATAGTGTCCGCATTTGGTGACTATATATGGGATGGATCCCCAGGTGGGGCAATCTCTGGATGGCCTTTCCTTCAGCCTCTGCTCCACACTTGTCTCCATATTTGCTCCCATGAGTATTTTGTTACCCCTTCTAAGATGGACTGAAACATCGCCACTTTGGTCTTCCATCTTCTTGAGCTTCATGTGGTCTGTGAGCATTTCTTTCTCTGTTCTAACTATCCCAAGGTCTAAGCCTGGAGGCTTCTAGCCTTCATATTATCTAATCTTCCAAGTTGACTGATTTAATCTGGCTTCACTCAGCTTCTGACTGAATTGTTCTGCTTGGTCTCATACTAACTTTTGCAGTTTGTTCTGATGTTTTGGCTTCTTCTCATTCTCTGGCTCATTCTGTCCTTTGCTTGTGTCTAGCTTTTTAACTCTGCAACCTGTCTTTGTAAAACTGTCCTAGGCACACACCACAAATTACATACCACACATTACCACACCTTTTTCTCTTTGTTATTTCTCTCAAGTAGCTTATCTTTCCTGTGCTGTTCTTGTGTGAGTTAGGTGAATCCTATCTCTGAGACATTCTGTCAGATCTTTCTCTGATTCCTCACTTTGTCTGCCCCTCAAGTAGATGTCACTTTCAAACATGGCTGCTAACCTTAACTTCACTGTTAGGGATTAAAGGTGTACTAAGGTTGTGTCTGCATTCTGGCCACATCATATCTTTGGATGTGATCCCTTGCCAGAGTAGCCATGTTGCTGGATTAAAATTCCTTTACAATCTACAAACAAATGCTAATATTCAATGAAAATGCACAAATTTTTGTAGAAAAGTCATAAGTCATTTAATAAGAACTAGGTACATACATAGCTTAAAGGCACAAGACTACTAAGTGACCCAAGAAATATAAAAAGAAAATAAAACAAGACAGCATGACTTCCCATAGCTTGGTTTGGAAAATTTTGAAGAGAATAATGGGGTGGGGCAGGTGCATCTGTGTGCTCTAAAAGTTTGAAAAGAAGCCTGCACCCATGCCCGGCATCTGACAGTGCACACTATGTTCTCTCTGCACAAGGCTCCTGGATGACCAATGTATGGAGCACACTAATTCAAGCCTCACCCCACTTGTACTCTCAAGGATATACTAAGTCATAATCCTATAAAAAAGGATGTTGTTTACTTCATGTAAAATTTACATAGTAGTTGTTCCATCCAAATATATATCAAACATCCATTTAACACAGTATGTTATTTATAGAGACTTTTTCAAATAATCCCAGAAATACAAAGACTCAAAGATGATCATATCAACAACAGCTTTTGCAGTGATACCCAAATGGTCTGTGTGGCCTGAAGTTCTGGCAGCCATGATATGGCTTCTGTTCCAACTGGGAATTTCCACCTGAGTTGGAGGCTGGGACAGTTACAAAGAGAAGAGGGAGAATTGAGGTTAGTGGGGGTGGGGGGAGGAGGAGGAGAGGATGTCTGTGAGTGGGCAGCCTATCTGGAGTTCTGGCAGCAGGTGTGGTCTCTGGCCCAGCAGTGACATTTGTTCCTGAGTTTGCTTACCTGTTCTTCAGGTTGGTGTGAATTTCACTTGAACAGGAAATGTCTGCCCAAGTTGGACAACCATGTATATTTTTAAGACCAGTCTTTTATTAAGGACATGATCCAATACTATAGGCATCCTTTATTCATTCACCAAAATTTTTGAGGCTCTGCTATTGGAGCTCTATTCCAGGTGCTCTGGACAGAGAGGAGATAGTAAAATAAAAGTTCTCCCCTGATGTACAGGTAACCCATTTAGACATTGAGCAGATTAATGAACAAAATATAGAGAATATTATTGAAATCATGTTAATGGCTTAAGGAGTAGAAGTTTCAAAACTAATGGAAATGGGAAAAGTTGAGTCAAGGCAATGAATATATACATATAGGATATATTGGAAAGATTTTACTAAATGATGAGACAGACAACATGAGAATATGAATAGTTCTTAAAGTGTCCTAAAGGAAGCATGTGATGGAAGAGCAAATGAAAAAGCCCTAAGGCATAAGCATTCTTGAAAATTCAAGGGATAGAAAGGAGACAATGAAGAAATGGTATGATGTGGGGCCAGAAATCCATGGGACTTGGGGAGCCAGTCTGGAGCAAGAGTGAGGTTGAGACATGTCCAAACCCTGAAAATCTCATCCTGAGACCAGCAGGAGTAGGACTGTTTTCCTCCTTGTTCTGGATCTGCATGTCCCAGGGCACACAGACCTTTACAACCACCACCTCTGCTACCCTTGAGGTAATCATATAACCTGGTGGCCAAATTATAGCTTAACCTTTTCCTCTCTATATAAAGTCATGGCCAGAAAGCACCCAGAATTCCTCTTCATGCAAATGAAGCATTCCTAGCATCTTGGCACCAGCCAATAATGTACACTCACCCCCCCCCAAACCCCTACCCACTCCCCAAGGTTTATATAGTCCTTGTTACCCCTAATAAAGAAAAGCTGTTTCACTGGAAACTGTCTCTAGAGAAGGCTATTTCTCCCAGATTTACACAAACCAAGAGTCTGTGGAATGTACCTGCCCAGATAAGCTTTGTTCCTTCCAGTCTGGTCCAGTGCTCAATGGTGCTTGAATATCCCAAGGGTAGAAGCATAACTAGGCCTGCATTAGGACTCATGAAGCAGGATGCAAGGGGAGAAGGTGTTCCAGATGTTTGGGAGCCACATCATGTAGGATGTAGAAAGTCAGACTGAGAATGATTGAATATTATTACTGTGTTCTGAGAACAGGCATGGCTAGGTTAAAATGATTGATTATATTTATTCTCACTGATTGCCATAACAGAATTCAAGTCACAGGTCAGTAGCAGCAGGGAGACTAGCTGAAACATAGCAGTAACCATAGTAAGAGCTTCAGGAGTGGGAGAGCAAGCAATCAGGTCTGACCACTTTACACATGTTTATTAAAAAACATTTCAAACATAAACAATTATTTAATGACCCCACAAAGACCCACATCTTCTGCCATGTTGATGCTTCTATAACAGTTTACTTATCATATTGCATATTAATCTACCTCAAGTTTCCTTCATCCCTCCATCAATTCTAAAATTTCTATGAATCTCAAGATAAATTGCTAACATCTCTACCTGTCTGCCAAAATAATTCAGCAGGCATATCAACTATATCTCAATTTATTTATAGTCTATTTCATGTAATGTTTGAATAAAGTAACTCATTTCAGTATTCAAAATATTACCTTCATTGTCAAACATTCTCATTCCCCTCCTAGTTAATTTATCCTCTACCTAAGTCAAATGCCATTCTGATTTTTTTCAATACTACTGTTTTCAATTTTAAAAAAATGTTGCTTAACTAAATCACTTGTTATCAATGTTTTTGGATAAAACTTTTCAGGATCCTGGAAAAATTCAGATATGTGGCATATGCCAATAATTCATTCTCTTAAATACATCTCAAAATTTTAGTTTAGAATAACTCAAGTACTAGAGAATTCCTCTTTCTCAAGCAGATTTGGTACAACTGGTTGGCATATGTGAAGTGGTTCATTGTTTTCTAGAAACAAACACTAGAGTTGAGACCTGTATCAGTCATTACTTATGAAAAACACCTTATGTTCTAAGGCATTAAGTTTTATCCCTCTGGGGTCTTAACAAAGACCTCAAAGTATTTCCTAACTGTGGCTCCAGCTTATTGGCCAATATCTTCATTGTTTATCAGCTCTTTTATTTCTTTTTTTATCTTTTTATTTTCTATATTTTTTATTTACATTCCCAATGATTTCCCCTTTCCTGGTTCCCCCTTCCCCGAAAGTCCCATAAGCCCTCTTCCCTCTTCCTGTTCCCCATTCAACCCCCTCTCACTTCTCTGTCCTGGCGTTCCCCTACATCCAGTCTTTCCAGGACCAGGGGTCTCTCCTTCCTTCTTCTTGGAAATCAAATAATATGTGAATTGTGTCTTGGGTATTCCAAGCTTCTGGGTTAATATCCTCTTATCAGTGACTGCATACCATGTGTGTTCTTTTGTGATTGGGTTACCTCGATAAGGATGATATTTTCCAGTTCTGACCATTTGCCTAAGAATTTAAGGAATTCATTGTTTTTAATTGCAGAGTAGTATTCCATTGTGTAGATATACCACATCTTCTGTATCCATTCCTCTGTTGAGGGACATCTGGGTTCTTTCCAGCTTCTGGCTATTATAAATAAGGCTGCTATGAACATAGTGGAGCATGTGTCCTTATTGCATGCAGGTAAAGTCTCTGGGTATATGCCCAGGAGTGGTATAGCCGGATCCTCCGGGAGTGTCATGCCCAGTTTTATTTCTAATGTTCTTTTTTGTTTTCATGTGTATATGTGTAGTATGTGTGTGTTTGTGTATGATTTTGTGCCTGAATATACATGTATCTCAGGGGCCCAAGGTTGATCTGGTGGTATCTTCCTTGATCACTTTGCACCTTTGTATACTGAAGCAAAGTACTCCACTAGAACCTAGAGCTAGCTGTCTAACTAGGCTGCTTTTCCCTAGATTTCTAGGAATTTTCTATCTCCACTTCCTAAGAAATGAGAGTGCATAAACCTAAACTTCATTCCTAACATTTGAATAACAAGTGCTTTATCATTAAGCCATATCATCAGTCTCTCTGATATTCTTAATAAAAAATAAAGGAAGAAGAGAGAAAGAAACAGATAGACTCTTGAAAACAAGGTTTAGGAGACTCTTGAGAACAAGGATCAGGTCCCATTTCCCATCAGATCTCTCCCTGTTCTAAGTAACTGCGGGATCTAGTGTAAAAATGACCTTTCCTTATTTGATCTTCACTAACTCTTCATTTTGAAGTATAATAAATTGTTTAATAAAACTTGACTGCAAATACTTAAAACCTATAAGGAATTAACACTTGAACTTAGGCTTCAGTATCAAGACATAACTGTGCAGAGGTTTGCCCCATTCTACACAGCACCAAATAGTGGTCTAGGTGTTCTTTTAATACATTTCAAAGAATTAAAATAAACAAATGTTAACATGTCCCAGTTTCAGGTTTTATGATGAAGGTTCTTGTAGCTGGACTTTTGGCTACTTTGGGAGTTCCATTTCCTCTACCCTTCTACATTCCAACCCCCCCCCCAATATTACATAAGAGAGAAAAAAGGCTAGAAGAGAAAGAGAAAGGGGGCTTCAATATCATTAAACTATTTCCTGCTAGTTGATCTCTAACAAGCAACCAGCAACAAGAAAAGAACAACCAACAACCAGCAACTTCCAGAAGCAGAAGCAGCAGGAGGAGGAGCAGGAGAAGCAGGAGCAGCAACAGGAGGAGAAGCAGAAGTAGCAGGAGCAGCAGGAACCGCAGGAACAGCAGAAGCAGCAGAAGCAGCAGGAGGAGGAGCAGCAAGAGCAGCAGAAGGAGGAGCAGGAGAAGCAGGAGCAGCAACAGGAGGAGAAGCAGAAGTAGCAGGAGCAGCAGGAACCGCAGGAACAGCAGGAGCAGCAGAAGCAGCAAGAGGAGGAGGAGGAGGAGCAACAGCAGTCTCTCTCAGGCCTCTAGCATGTTTGTACCTTCTCAAGAATCTCCAAACACCATTTGCTTGCAGAAGCTATCTGCAGCTAGCAAAATCATGCTCTTGCCAGAGCGCGAGGCATAGTCAGCTGCTGTGAACAATCTGAAGCAGCCCCATATCCCACATCTGAGATTAAAACAAAAACAAATTCCCAAAGAATTTCTATGATCTTAAAGAAACTGAAATTCTCACTACAGATTTTAAGGTCTACGAAGAAGAAGCTAAGGCATAGACAAGTTGAAAGGCGATACATACAGATAACCTATTCTAAAACTGTCCTCCAGTGTCTAATAATTGACAAACATTTTGCTTCAGATGACTTCACTAGCATCATTGTACCTGATAATTCCTCTTAATCACCTAATCAGAAGATTTTACTTTGAAGATAAAAGGCATAATATCATGGTTTGATCCAGAGACATGCTTGCTGGTAATAGTGAAGAAAATTCTTTTTAGGCTTGTTTTCTCTAGTTGTCTATCTGTACTTCCTTGTGGACCAAAGCTTAATATGAAACTAATATCGTTGAAAACAAATCAGCTATTTGGGGCTTAGCAAGCATAAGAATAATAAGAAGAAGCAAATAGTGCTTTATTGCCAGGAGAATAAAAAATAGAACACAACACACTTGACTGTCGAATGCTATTTACCATCCTCTTTTCTTGTACAGAGCTTAATTCTTAATTAATAAAAATTTTAAGAGTCAGAATATCACTGAATTCCAAACATTTTATTTTATGGTGTACAAATCATGGATTTTGCTTTTAAATACATGCTGTATTACTAATATGAAAGAAAATTTCAACTTCTAAATATGTTTGGATTAGCCAGGTCTATAAAAATACCAACACACACACATTGCTTAGAATAAAAGAGAATCATTTCAGGATATTGGAAACATGTTCAAGGAATTTGTGGACTAATGTTTCTGGTGATAAGAAGGTCTAGATTTTGTTTTGTTTTTGTTGAAGCATTTTAAAGACCTTTTTACTGGCACATAAAATGTTGATACATCCATGAGTATAGCACAATATTTCAATATATCCATACATCTGTACATATTGTATAGTTCAAATCAAGATAACATTATCTCCTTACCACTACAGTATGTTTGAGTGTCCCTTTTCTGATTAATCGCAAATATATGATATTTAACAGATGACTGTGTTACTCTCAGGGGAAGGGATTAGGAAAGCTGTTCTGGGCCTTCCACTAGACTCCACAAACCTCTGGCAGTCAGAAGCCATAGGGAAATCTGCCTGGAAACTCTGATTCTAGAACTGATCCAGTACCATTGTGATGGTGCAGACATGTGAGACCTATAGAAAGGGAATGGAGTGAAAAGTCTACTGGGGCCTGTTCTAAAGAACTGCTTATGGAAATGGGACAGACTTGCTCTCAGGATGCTTATTTAACTTAGAGATATTCCATAGCTACCATCTCATTCTAGATGTTTCTAGCCAGAATCTAGGTAGAAATATTTAAGCTACCCTAGATGCTAGCCTAGTAGGAAATTCCCATGAAGGAAAATATATGATATGAGATGTCTTCAAAAGATACCCCACCATACCACAGGGGCATGTGCTCCACTATGTTCATAGAGGCCTTATTTGTGATGGCCAGAAGCTAGAAACAACCCAGATGTCCTACGACAGAAGAATGGATACAGAAAATGTGGTTCATTTACACAATGGAATACTATTCAGCTATTAATAATGAGGAGTTTTGCAGGCAAATGGATGGAACTAGAAAATATCATCCTGAGTGAGGTATCTCACACCCAAAAGGACACACATGGTATGTTCTCACTAGTAAGTGGATATTAACCCAAAAGTACAGAGCACCTAGGACACCATCCACAGAACTCAAGAAGGTTAACAGTAGAAAGGACCAAGTGGGGATCCTTCAAACCCATTTGGGAGGGAGAAGAAAGCAACCATGACAGGCAGAGGAAGGGAGGGATCTGGGTGGGAGAGGGGATGGGTAGGGGAAAAGGGGAACATGATCAGGTATGTGGAGGGGAGAAAGGAGAGAAACCCCAAGGGCCAGCAGAATGAATGAAAATATGCAACCTTGGTGATACAAGGTAGAGAGACCCTCTAGAATGTACCAAAGATTTGGGAGGTGAGAGACTCTCAGGACTCAAATGGAGTGACCTTAGATGAAATGCCTAACAGTGGGGAGAGGAAGCTTGTAGAGTCTGCCTCCAAGTAGAATAACAGGGCATCAAGTGGAGAGATGGGATTGCCATATTACAGTTAAAAACTCTGACTGAGAATTGTTCCTGTCTAAAAGAACTGCAGTGACAAAAATGGAGAAGAGACTGAGGGAAAGGTGCTCCAGTGATTAGCCCAATTTGGGATCCATGTCAAGGGGAGGCTCCAAGGACTGACACTATTAACTGATGCTATGGTGTGCTCACAGACAGGAGCCTAGCATGGCTGTTCTCTGAGAGGACCAACAAGCAGCTGACTGAGACGGACACAGATACTCACACCCAACGATTGGACTGAAGTCTGAGACCCCTTTAGTTGAATTAGGAAAAGTCTGGAAGAAGCTGAGGAGGAAGGTGATCCCATTGAAAGACTATCTGTCTCAACTAACCTGGACCCCTGAGAACTCTCAGACACTGAGCCACCAACCAGGTAGAATACATGAGCTGATATGAGGCCCCCAGCACATATATAGCAGAAAACTGTCTACTCTAACCTCAGTGGGAGAAGATTTGACTAACCCTTGAGAGACTTGAGTCCCTAGGGAGTGGAGAGGTCTGGTGGGGGCAGGGAAACATCTTCTTGGAGACCAAGGGAAGAGGAATGGGATGAAGAATTGTGAGAGGGCTGACCAGGAGAAAGGCAATGACTGGACTGTAAAAAAATAAAAATAAAAAATAAAAGTAATAAAAACAATTAAAAAACTTTTCAGTATTTAACTTATAAATAATTGATTGGAGATATGAACCCATAAAAAAGGTAAGGAGCTATTCAAGATCTCTATCTAGAATATTCAAGACAAGGGAAGACTATGGTTCTAGTTTCATTTCTGTTGCTGTAATAAAATATCCCAAACAAAGCATTTTAGAGAAGAAAGATTACAGATTACAGTCCATCACTACAAGAGAGCCAGTTACATCACATCCATAGTCAAAGGCAGAAAGAAATGAGTGCATTGTGCTACCCTCCCTTTCCCCTACAGTTCCCCCTCCATCTCTCCCTCCACCTACTACTGCTTCCACTGCTGTTCATGCTCAGCTGGCTTTTTACATTCTTCCACACTTACTGTCCCAGCCCATGAAATGGTGACACCTACATGTAGTAAGAATTTGGTTTCATAAAAACCCAGTTATGTTATGTGATTATGTTTTTGTTTTAATCCCAGGTGTGTATACATTTAGATTTTTTAAAACCTATTTTAATAAGGGTTCTCAAACGCTTTGACCTCCTGCCACTTCTACCCCACCATTTAAAGGTAGGGGAGGGGAGAAAGGAGAGAAAGGAGATTTTTTAAAACCTATTTTAATAAGGGTTCTCAAACGCTTTGACCTCCTGCCACTTCTACCCCACCATTTAAAGGTAGGGGAGAAAGATGGTAAACAGGACAAAGGGATGTGGATCTGTTTAGAAGTAGTTCTTTGGGAGTGATTCCAATCTCTTGTCAGGATATCAACAGTCCAATTCAAAAGTGTCCCCAAACTTGAATCAGCAATGAATGACAGCAGAAACTGCCAGGCTTCCTACAAATTGTCATGAGTCAGCAAGAGCAACCAGGACAAGCTGGATCACCAGGAGTTCTCTGCTGTGCCTCTCTCAACAAAGTGAAGATCAGCAAAGACATAAGGCCAAAGAAGCTTTGCAATGCTAGCTATGGAAGCATCCCCTCACTGTCCATTGAGTCCTATTTATATTCTCTCCAAACATCGAATGTCCTTTCATGGATCTTGCCTCAGCAAAATGTCATGTGAGAATGCATCACATGACACAACCAGAAACTTCCACTTCAGGTATGGAATAAGCAGTTGCTTCCCAGCAAGTGATTATGATTTGTCTCAGGCACTAACAGGGGTGTGATCTTTGCCAGCTGCAAATAGTTTAATTCTGAGAACTCTGGAGAAGGTATTAATGCCAGAGCTCAAAGAGAAGCATGGGCACTCTGAGGAGGCTGCTGCTTCTTCCTGCTGCTCCTGGTTGCTGTTATTACAGTTTGTCAAATGTTTCTGAGCAAAGAGACAAGAAGTAGTTGGATATACTGACAATGAAGACTGGACTGACCCCAGGAAACTCATTGCCTCTAATCAACAGGAAGTAGGTCTATGTTCCCTTCCCCACTAAAGTTCTTTCTCTCCTACCTAGTGTTGTGGGATTGGAAGGATTAGGGTGGAATAAGAGTTGGAAAAGAAGGTGAGAGGTATAAGAATACAGTAAAATAGTAAAAAAAAAAAGTCAACACCTACATTCTGAGTGGATCATCCTACCTCAATTAACAATCAAGAAAACCCTCACAAATATGCCCACAGATTTGACTAACAAAGATATTTCTCATTAAGATTCTCTTTGAATGTGACTTTAAGATGTTCACAGTTACAACTAGCCAACACAACCACTAACCAGAAATGTTTTCCCCACAGAAGCTCTTCGTAATGATTTCCTAAACATCCAATATAGCCCTTGATCACTAAGACCACACAACTAAGCAATATGTCTACCTGTCTCTCTCCTTGCTCCAGTTGTTATGAGTCCTTCTGAACATTGTGTTATCTTCTCTAAGCTCTGCTCATTTAGACATCTATCTGCCCAGACTAACTTCTGTATCTAAAAATAAAAAACAAACAAACAAACAAAAAATGTACCAGTGAGTTTTTAAGTGGGTCTGTTTAAGCTTTATTTTTACATACCAAGAGTCTCTAATAGAAAAATCATCCTATCAATAACCAAAGGCAAGTAGGTCTTGAAATCAAATCACACAAATAAGTGTGTACTGATCTAGAACATTTCTGAAAAGAGCCATTCAATTATCTAAGCATAAGATACCTATAAAATTCCATCCAATTGAGCTGTATTTCACTAGAATTCTTCTCCGATAGAATTGGGTGGCCATGTTTCCATAGCTCATGCAGCATCCCTCCCAAGCATCCAAAACTTTCCCTTTTACCATGGTTATTCCTTTCTTAGTAATTCACTTAGTACTTCAAAGGGAATAGCAGTGTTTGGTGGATATAAACAGTGGAAACAGATGAGTTATTAAGAAGCAAGCATCCTGTTTGCATCAAGTCTTCCCGTCTTGTGATTCCTAAGCACTGTTTAGGCTATGAATACTACTTCCTGGAAGTAATAGATTTCAGTAGAAGTTGTACATTCATTGCCTTGGCTTCTCCTGCTCTGCTGCACAACTTCCTGAATCTACGCTGCTTCCCCTTCCATCTCACACTATCTAAGTCATGGAAACTTCTCTTTTTAGGACCAGGAGCTGAAGCAAGAAGAGGTGAATGGAGACTGTGCATGCCTATAAAAACATACAGGGTCTCACCAGCTGCTTTTTACTATCTGGGTTACAGATAATGTAACCCAATACTGTATAATAAACTGAAAATCTCAGATCACCCAATACTGTATAATAAACTGAAAATCTCAAGGTCTTTAAATGTTAGAAATTGAAGTTAATTTGTCAAAAATATGTTGCAATACTTGGAAAAAATCTGTGAATCATATGAACTCACAGAGGAGCAATTCTGGAGAAGACATTTGTCCATGTTTCCCCATTTTGACTGAAAGAAAATTAAAGGAATGATGATGAGGTTGAGTGGATTAGTAAGGCATTTGGAATACAAGTGTCTGCTCCCATAATGGTGGTTTATTTCTTTACACAGTGATTTCCTAGATTCACAGAATGGATGTGTTAAGCTTCTCCACACATTCCTGAATCCCATGGACTTTGCGTGGGTCCCATAGACTCTTAAAGACTGCCTCATCCGTGGGACTATTGAGGCTCCTAAGCAGGAATCAGATTTGTCAGTGGAGATATGACAATTACTGACAGATCAGGGTCTGAAGTGCCTACCTGATGTAGAGTATTACTGAGATAAGTGAAAACCACTACTGAAATAAATGCTGTTCATTTTTTTTATCAAAATTTTGGTGTTATCATGTTTCATGATCATGTTTCTCTAAAATTCTAATTTGTAATCATAACCCCAAGACTGATATACCGTTATGTATTTTAACACTAGCAATAAAGTACTATTTAGGTTTGTTTAAAAAAAAAAAAGGAAGCGTTGGCAGAGATGATGAAATGAACCAGTAAAAAAAAAAAATAAATTAGTTGTGAATTTACCAGTATTGAAATTATTTTTAATTTTATTATGAAAATTTTTTAATCCTTTGTCTAAAATACAGATTTTTATATAGTTGGTCATTCTGAAGTTTCTAGAAATTTGATAGAAAAAAAACAATCTCACATTTCTATATATTGTGAAACACTGATTATTAACATGCCCCTTTAAGGAAACACCAACAAAAACCTACCAAACAACAACAGAAACAAACACTCCACAAACAACCCAATAGGATTTTGAAGATTGATTTGTCTGTAAAGGTATCAATTTAAATATATAAGGCTAGAAAATGCTTGTTTAAAATGTGCGTATGTGACTTTACTTTAGTGGCTAGGGATACAATATTTTGTGATAGGCAGTTGTTATTTGCTTAAGCTTCCTTTAGAGGAAGCTTCATCTGATTCTTAGTGCTTCAAAGTCACTGCAAAAGGCACACTTTGGTGTACATGTGATGGTGAGATCATAGGCTGGGAACTCCTGCATGACTGCTAAGGCCGACTGCCTTCAAGTAAACCTTTAGGAGTGAGAGCACAGTGGACAGTGTCTGGTGTTTCCTGGACCTGAATATGGTAGTTGAAATTCCTACACTTACTCTACTGGATTCCCTACAAGACCTCAGCTTCAGCCCACACTGGTGCTGCAAATAGGGTATAGAGTTAACCATGTATGAACACACTTTAGCCTCTATCTACATGATGGCATATTTAAAAGACTGAAAACGTTACTGATGCATTTACTACTTAGCAATTTCATACTTAGGAGCGCACCCTTAAGACACCACTGAATAAAATAAGACTACAGTAGCACACTCTGGGCTTACAGGCCTAGGAGCAGAAGCCCCTAGAACAGCCTGAGAAGACAGCCCAGCTGTTGCTGAGACTGGCTGCTGGAGGAGAGAGGGAAGCCACCTGCAAGTACCGACCCTGGCACTGGCCACCAACTGCGGCGCTGCCTTGAGCATCCTCTGTAGCTCACGCAGCAAAGCCAAATGCAAAAGGCAAGCGAATAAACGCAAGGCCAAGACTCCCGCAGCAATCCCAGTGCCCCTCGCCCGTGCGGCAGACGCTGGGGCAGAACCGGCACGGAGCTGACTGAGCCGCCATAGGTGAGGGGCCGCGTCCCCGCCCGCTCAGGCCGGCGCGTCCCGCACGGATCCCGCCTGCCGCCACTGCTGCAGCCCCAGCACCATGACCACTCCGCGCGCCGCGGTTACAGGTTGGTTATGGCCGCTGGCCCTGGAGGCTGCGGCGCGGCGGGCACCGCGTCTTATTCTGGAGGCCGGGAGGCGTCCCGCTAGCCCTTCCCTGGGGCCTGGCCTGGGCAGGGTCTGGGAACCCGGGAGGCGGTAGACAGCTCAGTCTGGGGCGCACAGGGAAGGGACTCTGGGAGCCACTGTGCGCCAGTGTGCGCCCTCTGGTCCCCGTGCAAGCTGCTCCCAGGCCGGCCTTGGGAAGCCCTGGGCCGCTGGTGGGGCCTGCCCAGCCTTGGCATCCAGCAGGTGCTGGAGGTGGGGGAAGCAGGTGGCTGGGGGTGGGGCTGATAAGCATCTAGACCACCACTATGCTGGCCTTGATTGTCTCTGG
The DNA here is from genome assembly GCA_036184795.1 of Tokudaia tokunoshimensis. Lineage (NCBI taxonomy): Eukaryota > Metazoa > Chordata > Mammalia > Rodentia > Muridae > Tokudaia > Tokudaia tokunoshimensis. The sequence continues at coordinate 1,070,917 of BTHU01000011.1, forward strand.
CCTTCACCAGGGTCAACCCACAACTGGGAGGAGGGTTTGGGGAGTACCTCTTCTCCATCAGCTTTTCGGAAGGTCTTCCAGGCCTTGCCCCACCCCATGATCCTGCTGACTGATGTTTGCTAATTTGCTCTCATTTTATTAATTGTTCTGTTTGAGCAGCTGTCATTAGAGTGGCCCTTATCAGCAAGCAAAGTTTTGTCTTGCCAAAGCAACTCCATTTTGTCTTTGATCCTTTAAGAGCCCAGTTTGGAAGGCCTGGATAGAGTCAGAAAATGGGTCCAGAACTGTGACCTAGGGGGTTAGTTATTTCTCTGACTTAAATGTTCCTTTAAGACAACATAATGTCCCTGAACCTGAACGCTATGTTCTTTACTAGAAAAAAAAATCAGCTTTTTTACAAGAAAAAAAAATCAGGGCCCAAATTTACAAGGACTGAATTGTGAAGGATGTGTGAATACACATACACACACACACACAAACACACACACACACCTTTGGAAGATTTCCTCAATTTCCCCTGTGGGAAATGGGAAGTAAGGCCCCTTGTGGCTTTTTTTCTTGTAGTCCTTAGTCTCTCACATGGGATCAAAAATTAACAGGTAGCTGCTTTTGTTTTTGTTTTTAAATTTTTTGATACTTCGTTCCATAGGTTCTGCTGTGTCTTTGTTACCTGGGAGAGGAGCAGGGACTGTGGCAGTTTCTAAACAGCAGGAGTGGCTTTTTATATCCAGATTGTCCAACAGTCCAAATAAGAGCCATGCCTTCTCAAATCTCCACAACCTCAGAAATTGATTTCTGAATTGTTTGGTTCTGTGCTGTTCTATGTTGGGCATTACAGTCTCCTCTGGTATAATTTTCAGCCAGATGTTTGATAAAACCATATAAGGAAAGGGGGAAACTTGAGCTTTGCCAAATAGCAAAAAAAAAAAAAAAAAAAAAAATGTGTGAAGGGCCATTGGCTTCTCTTACCTGACCACAGGTGATTATTGTACTATGATCTGAAAGGATAGTATTAGAAGTTCTATACAAACAAATCCATGATTTGTGAAATGGTAACAATACAGTTATAACTTCGGTTATGACTTGCAAAGATATTCAAAAGGAAAAAATGCACATTTAAAAGAAGAAAATCTACTCAGAATCATTTGCTCACAGTTCAGAGATCTAAAGGCTATATAGTGTTTTCTTTTCCTTTGTGAATGGCAGTGTGTTCCAGTTGCTTTTTTTCTCTCCTACCCGAATAAAGAGTGACTGTATGTGTCTGTGTGTATCTGTGGAAAAACATACTTATTTTATCATTCATCAGTGGTGCTAAGATAATTTTAGATTTATATGCCTGCATGGAAAACAAGTCACATGTAGATCTCAAGGTGTAAGGAAAAGTTCAATCTCACCCATGATAGTCTAATGTAAGTCAGGTATTGAACTAGGATCTGGGTGTTCTATAAAGGAAAGAAATGGGCCTAGCCCCTAAGAATCTATCAGGAAAATACCCATGTATTTTCATGTGTGCTTCATTAAGCAGTAAGAAGTACTCCATTCTCATTTGGGTCTGGAAACAAGGCTCTTATGTTTCAAGAGGCTATAAATTATCCCTCCTCCCAAATGGTATCTGCTTTAGAACTTAAATACCTATCCAGTCATATGAGTTTCATCTGTGTCAAGGACTTTCCCAAGAAGCTTTGTACCTTCCTAACTTTTCCTATACAGACAATTTAGTATTTTGAATATTTGTTACCTTCTAAAATATTTCTTGTATATTTTTGATATTATGATTACATCATTTCTCTCTTCCCTTTCCTTCTTCCAATTCCTCCCATATACTCCTTCTTGCTATCTTTCAAATTCATGGTCTGTTATTTCATTATTATACATGTATACATATGCATACTCATATGTATAACTAACTATAATCTACTCAGTCTATATAATGCGAGTTATGTGTATGTTTTCAGTCTGACCATTTGGTATGGGATAACCAATTGGTGTGCTCTTTCCTGAGCAAAACCATTTCTCCTGCTCTCAGCATTCCTTAGTGGGCTGTAGTTCTTTGTGTACTGTCTACAATAGCACATCGATTATGTTGTCCTTGTTCAGCTTATGTTTAAGCAGATATGTTGGTGAAACTAAATAGGATTTTTATCTTAAATAATAAAGGAGATAAAGACAACCAAAGGATAGAGGAAAAAGATATCCATATAGTTTTTAAATAAACTAATACAAATGATCATAATATCTACATATTTAGTAGCCTTGTTAAGTTCAGAACTTTACATAGCTGTGGTTATATTGTTAACCAGTTTTTATGCCATTGGTTCTACATACTATCTATTATAAACATTTGAAGTGTTTCTGTATAGTTTGCTTACTTTTAAACTTTGTAAGACTATATAGCACTATCCCCAACAAACATAACCTCACTTGATAAACTGTTACATTGGTCATTGGATACTTGTTGCTCCTTCTTTTTCACCACTATAGAAAAAAATATCTTGATAGGACATAATGATACATTAATCAATGGCTATCTTAATTTTTCTGAAAAATTAACAATTATGTTCTTCAGATGAAGCACATGAGCTTTGTGGATATATGCATATTTATCCAAAGACATATATAAAACTTAAAGTCATTTTTAATAAATTAACTCTGTAGTGATGTGTGTGAGTTTATGAATTTATGTGCCTTATATATATACAGGTGTTTGTAGAGGTCAGGGAATGTCAGATATTCTGGAAGTAAAGTTAGAAGAGATTATGAGGGATCATATGAGTGTTGGGAACTGAACCTAGATCCACAGTAAGGACTGTAAGTGTTCTTAACTGCTGAGTTATCACTCCAACTCCATAAAATATTAATTTTAATATATATGTATATATATATATACACTATATTCCATGCTTTAGATATAAACCTGCCACTTTTAAAGCATGTGTGTGACCTTTCCTCTAAAAATAAATAATAACTTGACCTTATGATCTTTGTGCTATTTAGACTTGTAAGAAATTCTCCTGAAAGCCAAGTAACAAAAGTGAATGTTTATATTGAAACCAAGGTTGAAAAACTATAAAAATGGAAAGCTGAAAAAAAGTAAATAAATGCAAAATTTTTCAGGCAAAATAGGGTGGTGCTCAGTCTAATGTTGTTTTGCTTTTCCTCTTTTACATAAACTTCAAATAAATGATCAAAGGAATTTTAGTTAAATCTGTGCACCCACAAGTTGAGGAAGAAGATGAACATAGACCCTGGACCTTAGAAATAAAACCTTTCTTTCTAATCTTTCTTTCTAAACCTTGAGTCCATAGAGATGTTGCAGTTTACAGCTCTCTCTAGGAGGCTTGTACAAACATAAGAAAGATAAATTCTAGAACAACCTCCGAATGTTAGGATGGTGATGACTAACACTGGGCACTGGATGTTAGTGAGACAAATGTTTCACTTCTGAAGCAGTTTCCCCAGCAGGTCCCAGGGCAAATAGGGCTAGACCCAGAGGAATATGGTCATCTGTCAGGGACCGAACCAGTTAGTTCAGAAGAGGAGCAGGTGCAGAGCTCCAGGGACATAGCAAAGGAAGATTAGAAGAATAGACAAATGGGACCTCATTAAATTACAAAGTTTTTGCAAGGCAAAAGACACTGTCAAAAAGACAAAGCGGCAACCAACTAACTGGGAAATGATCTTTACCAACCTTACATCCGACAGAGGGCTAATATCCAAGATATACAAAGAACTCAAGAAGTTAAACTCCAGAGAGGCAAGTAACCCTATTAAAAAATGGGGTACAGAGCTCCACAAAGAGTTCTCACCTGAAGAATATCTAATGGCTGAGAAGCACCTAAAGAGATGTTCATCATCCTTAGTCATTAGGGAAATGCAAATCAAAACAACCCTGAGATTCCATCTCACACCAGTCAGGATGGCTAAGATCAAAAACACAGGAGACAGCAGTTGTTGGCGAGGATGTGGAGAAAGAGGAACACTCCTCCACTGCTGGTGGAATTGCAGGCTGGTACAACCACTCTGGAAAGCAGTCTGGCGGCTCCTCAGAAAACTGGGCATGACACTTCCGGAGGATCCGGCTATACCACTCCTGGGCATATACCCAGAGACTTTACCTGCATGCAATAAGGACACATGCTCCACTATATTCATAGCAGCCTTATTTATAATAGCCAGAAGCTGGAAAGAACCCAGATGTCCCTCAACGGAGGAATGGATTCAGAAGATGTGGTATATTTACACAATGGAATACTACTCTGCAATTAAAAACAATGAATTCACGAAATTCCTAGGCAAATGGTCAGAACTTGAAAATATCATCCTTAGTGAGGTAACCCAATCACAAAAGATCACACATGGTATGAAGTCACTGATAAGGGGATATTGACCCAGAATCTCAGAATACCCTAGACACAATCAGCATATCAATAGATTTCTAAAAAGATGGAAGGAGAGACCCCTGGTCCTGGAAAGACTGGATGTAGGGGAACGCCAGGACAGAGTAATGAGAGGGGGTTGAACGGAGAAAAGAGGGAGGGAAGGGGGCTTATGGGACTTTCGGGGAGGGAGGAAACGGGAAAGGGGAAGTGATTTGGAATGTAAATTAAAAAAATAAAATAAAATAAAATTAAAAAAAAAAAAAAAATCACTCCAAATTAAGAACATGTAAAAAAAAAAAAAAAAAAAAAAGAAATACAAAAGGCCAGAACCCTGTAGCCAAAGGAGTCATTTATGGGGAGATCAAGAGGGAAAATTATATCCAATTATGCAAAGGAAAGAGATGAAAGGAACGCTTTGTCTGCAGCGAGGATGGCATGTCTGGAAGATGGCCAACAAAGACATACACACATGCTCTTCGTGACCAAGAAAACAGCACAAATGGAACACAGCCATGTTTCAGAGTGAAATAAGATCATTTCCCCTTTTAGATAAAAAGTATCCAAATACACAGATCAAAATAGGTGGTCATGTGCCAGGAAAAATAAATAAAGTAGAGCCAATATCTACATATAGCCTGGTGAAGACTGAATTTGAAAATGAGAAGGAAAATAACTCATCAGCATTCTAACCAAGTGTTTAATTTTTTTAAATTATATGTGTGCAAATTTCAGACTGACTTGATACTCTCTATACCAAGTGGCCAATAAACAGCAAAATAATATTCTAAAAATGGGTAATTCTGAAAAAATATCACAGAACAATTATCTTATAGGCTCAAAGGGGAAATGATTTGGAATGTAAATTAAAAAAATAAAATAAAATAAAATAAATAATTAAAAAAAAAAGAAAAAAAAAGATGTATGCAAGGCTACTGAAAACAGTGAGATTGAAGTATATGGATATCAGAAAATAAGTTAAATAAATAGCATTTATAATTGCTATCTTCAATAAAGTTCTGAGTACAGACTCCTTACAAATATAATCTTAGCGTTATAGAATGGATATTTTAAAGTATTGTTGATAGCTAAAAGCAATGAGTGGGAGAAAATGTGACTTGAAAATTTTGTGGCCTCTCATGGCTCTGGGCCCTTAAAGGACATTAGGAATGAACACTCCAGGTGAAGAAGCAAAGAAAATGGAAAAAACGAGAACTATAAAGAAACGGAAAAGATAAAGGTTGGAAATTAAAACACGGATGAGTTAATTGTAAAGTACAAAAGCTCTGAATCAGACAGATAATAAAGGCTACATTGTTTCTCATCTTTAGTGTACATTAATATTTCTGTGGCATATTTTTATTGTGTATAGTGATGAGTTTCTTAGGAAAAGTTTCTAATATATCATTTTCTCTGACCATACTTACCTCACAGGCCTTCTCTACTCCTCCTTTCCAACACACTGGCCTCCTTCCTTCTCTTTGACTTTTGCTTTCATGCTATATACATGATACATGCATATTAATATATTATGTATATATATGATTTTGTATATATTTATATATACATATATGATTTTATGTATCTACAAACAATCTGGGGTTCACAAATGAGAGAAATAGAATACTGATCTATGTGTCTGGCTTATTTGGCTTAATATAGTGATCTCCAGTTTTAATTTATTATCCAGCAAGTATGTATCATTTATCTTTATGGCAGAATAAAAATCCCATTGTGTACACAACACATTTTTTTTAGCCATTGATCTCTTAACAGATATCTAAGCTGATTCCATGACTTGGCTACTGTGTTAAGTGCTGCAATAAAGATGGATGTGCAGTTGTCACTATGGTATGCTCATTTAGAGTCCTTTGGTTATAGACACAGGAATGCTATAATTTCGCTGTAGGTAATTCCAGTTTTACCATTCTGAGCAGTCACCATGTTGTTTTACAATGATTTGACAACTTTTCATTCCCATAATCAACGTATAGTGGTTGCTCCTCTCCTACCTTTGCTAGGATTTATTGTTTTATTTTTTAATTATCACTATTGTTTGTTATGAGATTGAATCCCAGTGTGGTTTTAATTTTCATTTTTTGATAGCTAAGGATGTAAAGTAAGTAAGTAAGTAAGTAAGTAAGTATTGACAATTTGTATTTGATAATTTGAAAATTATCTCTTCATTTCATTAATGTATTTATTGATGCACTGTTTGAGTGATTGCTGTTTAGATTTTTTTCTTGAGTTCTTTGTATATTCTAGATACTAATCCTCTGTTAGATGTAAAATAATAATCTATACTTATCATTAGCAAGTGTTAGAATGCTGGCAATAGGCTGTTATTGGAGAAACTGGATATTCTGTTGGTGGTAATTGGAATAGAAGTGAATGACAGTTTTACCAGGAAGAACAAAATGCTAACAGATTTAGTTAAATGGAAAGGAAAAATGGATGGAACACAAGATTATAGGATTCTGAACACTTTTATTAGTATTTTGTCGTGACTACAAAAAACCAATTTTCAAAGCACAAGCTAAATTATTTTATTTGTTTTTTAACTGTTATTATTATGAAACCCACACATGATTTCAGAAATATTTTAATAAAATAATTACTTAATACTTTTTATTGAGAATAATTTTTCTGCAGTGTATTCTGATCATGGTTCCCCTCCCGCAACTCTTTCCTGATACACCCCACTTTCCTACCCAACCAATGACACGCCCTTTCTTTATAGAAAGACCTAGAAAACAAATACCTTCTAAAAGTACAAATTATAGAAGTATTTCACACCTAAGACACACATTTATATTAACAAGAAAAGTCTTTCATGTTTTTATAGCCAGGAGACATTAATTATAAATTTTTATTGATGTTTGAAGACTGAATAATATGAAAACAAATATCTTCTAAAAGTACAAATTATAAAAGTATTTCACACCTAATATACACATTTATATTAACAAGATAAGTCTTTCATGCTTTATAGCCAGGAGACATTAATTATAAAATTTTATTGACGTTTGAAGACTAAACAATATGAAACTGAAGCAGACAGGAATCTTCTGAGAATGAAACATGGAAATGTATTTAACAATTACTGCCATGGACTAAAGTACAGATATTAAAATGTATAAGACTAAAGAATAATAAAACTTGCTGATTTTGGAAGAACTTTCCTTGAATTATCATTTTCATTTCCCTCAGTTCAATATAGATAGATGAGAGAGAGAGAAAGAGAGAGAGGGGGGGGGATTTATTTCATGGAGAAAAATAACTTCCCCTAGTGATTTGTAAAACAATTTCCCATTTAAAATATTTCTTTCATGTAAAATAATTTTATTCTTTGAAAATTTCATGTAATATATTTTGGTTTTATTCACTCCCATTACTTCCCTAATAATGCCTAGATCCACTGTCATTTTCCTACCTCCAAGTTCCTGCCTTTAAAAAAATCAGTCAAACATATGTTGTCCAGATATTCCTTATAATGAGCCATACACAGAAGTAGAGTCAACTAACCAAGGGTCACACCCCTAAAGAAAACTGACTCTCTTTCTTATAACCATCAACTATCCATGCCTCCCTGGTTGGAAAAGAGGCTTGTGAACCTTTTCCCAACACAAACTAGAATATTGACTGATTTGATCTTGTACAGGCAACCAGGGTTCTGGGAGTTCAAGAGTGTAGCAGTTGGCACTGTCAGGCCCAAAATAGTTTCACTCTGATCCTTCTCAACCTACAGCTCTTACAATCTTTTCCCTCTCTCTTTCATGATGGTCTCTGAGCCTTTTTCCTGATCAGGCTGCATAGAGAGCAAAAACCTATCACTATTAAAGCTAGCCATCAGGAAGAATCATCCTGGTCATCACCAACTTGATTGTTCTATGTATATTCCCCTTGAATTTTTAGTCTGACATGTCCTGAAGGTCCTTAAAACAAACGTGTGTCATTGCTTCCGGTTTCATACCAGAAGCAGATAGTAAGGGATTTTGCTGAAGAGCCCACACACAGGCAAATGCTGACAAGGTATTCATGTGGATGTTAAAGGACATCTCTCAGGAGTCACTTCTCTCCTTGTAGGATAAGAGGGGCTTCAGAGAGTCATTAAAAGTCTCCCAACCAAAAAATTTTCCAGGACCAGATGGGTTTAGTGCAGAATGCTATCAGACTTTCAAAGAAAATCTAATACCAATACTCTTCAAACTGTTCCACAAAATAGAAACAGAAGGAACATTACCCAATTTGTTCTATGAAGCCACATTTATGCTGCACGTTCTCCCTTGGAGATGGAATAGTTTCTGCCTAATCAGGGACTTGTCACAATTTCCTTTCATAGAGGACTTCATAAGAGATTTCTTTTTCTATTTCTATCATGTTTAATGTTCCAAATAGATTTTAAAGATTGGTTGAATGCATATTACTTTTCGCTTCAGAAGATGTCATACATATTTAAGAGGCATTTAACTATTATAAATTATTTTTGATGACTTAAAAAATGTCAATAATGAGTTGTATATTTTAAAATAAATTTTATTAGTTTTTTTTTTTAAAGAGAGGCTTCAGAGACTAATCACAAGATCCCATGGTGATTTTTAACTTTGACATTTTTTCCTTAAGATTTCCATACACTTGTGTTTTATTCAGGGTGTCAAAGAGTTAGAAATGATTGTTCTAGAGGAGAAGACAAAGACTAGTTTGGCAGGTTGACTGAATTTTATGAGTAAAGGCTGAGAGAGGATAGTTAATTTCCATGACTTTCAGATCCCTCACTTTATGGTCAATAGGGAATCTAAAATCATCAGATCTATAGAAGCAGAAAATAAGATGTTGGATTCCATGGCATAGAGTATGAAGAAATGGGGGTTTCTAACTGCTGGGCAAAAAGTTCATTTTTGCAAAATGAATAAATCTTAGATATCTGCTTTATGACATTGTTCCTATGATGAATTACATTAATTACCCAAAGCTTTGTTCAGAGGAAATAGCTTATGTTAAGTATTCTTAAAATATAAGATAATTTTATACATACACCCATCTGTTTATTGACTATTGAAGAATGAAACTAGGGCATGTACTCTACCACTGAACTACCTTCAACCCTGCCTTTACTCTTCATTTTGAGAAATGAATCTTACTGAGTTGCCAATGCTTGCCTTCAACTGACTACATAGCCTTAATGACTTGAATTTGTGGTCTTCCTGGCTCAGACTCCTTAGTAACTAGGATATTAGACCTGCACCAACAGGCCCAGTTAAAGAATTCTTTGTTGTTGTTGCTGCTGCTGCTGTTGCTTGTTTGTTTAATTTGTTTTAACTACAATGTCATGTGTATCACAAATACAGACTTGCTTCCTCCTGCCATACTAAAGCTAGTTTGAACATGTAGGGTTATAAGACAAAACAAGGCTCAGATATGATCGCTTATTCTGAATTCTTTAACTATACTCAATAATGTTAAAGGTCAAGTTAAGTTTAGTTTTCATAATTTAAACTACAACAAAAAAATTCTCAAATCTTTGGTAAAGTGATTGCATTGCTTTTAGCCTCATTTTAGAAAGAACCAGAGAAAAATAGTATGCTGTTGTTACTTGGACTTTAGGGATTCAGCATAAAAAATAGACAGTTCATTTTCTGTTTCTAGTCAGTAGTCTTTTGGAAAAAGACAAAGGAAGTGTCTGTCTTTGAAGATGAAACTTGAATGTGTTTTCTGTGTCTGTGTGGTCACTCACCTTGGGTGGCCTGGTGTCCTGTAGGAAACAGTAAAGCCTGCAGCAGTCTGTTCTTGCAGAACAACATCTGAGTTAGTGAAGGTCAGGACACAAAATAACCCAAGAGAAAAACTATACTTTGGAGAGGGAGAGAAGGAGAAAGGGAGATGGAGGAGAAGAGTGAGAGAGAAAAACAGAGACAGAGACAAAGTCAGAGACAGAGAGAGACACATTGAGAGAGAAACAGGGGGCGGGGTAGAGAAAGGAAGGGAGAGGAGAGAAAATCAAAACCAAGGCAAATACTTTTAAATACTAGACTATACATTTGTTTGCCTCTGTATGTTGATGAACACATTGAGGATAAGAACTTCTTCACAGAGAAAGCAGGAACTAGGAACACTGCCTGACACATAACAATGTCTCAAGAGTGTTCTCAACTCTGAGGTGAAAAAAATAAAGGATTTTACAAGTAATTACAAGGATCCTGTAATGGCAGGATAGAGGAGGGACAGCTACTCTGCTGCAATCCCAGGAATCAACATTTCCAACATGTCTAGTTCTATTAATATGACACTCTCATGCCCTCTGTAATGTAGCCTTAGCCGTGGGTCAGAGAAAACCATTCACCCTCCTATAGGAAAAGCTACAACCAGCCCAACAGAATTCTGAGCAAAGAATCTCCAGAGGGCTGAAGGAAGCTTCCAGAGAGACCTGAAGAACCTGCCCTTCCACGGCCCACAGGCAGACATTCTCTGACTTAATTTCTTTTCTTAAATCTGGAACGGGCAGGACTCAGAGACTCCTACCTTGTTTTCTTGGGAAGACAGAAAAACAGTTCCATTCATAAAGCCTCCAAAGTTCTGATAGAAGCAAGGTATAAGGGGTATACTCACAAAGGGAAACCCAGGACCTGGATCTCTGCCAGTTTAGCAAACACTAATTCTATGTGTGTGCCCTCTCTAAGCCCTAGTTTTATGGTAGAAACTAGACAGATACCTGGTTCATTCAGACATGATTAGGAGCTGAAATAATCTATGTAAAGTCCTGCACCTAATTCATGGAAGAAAAAAATCTTACCAAATGAATTGGTCTAAAGATTTATTTATTTTTTATTTATTTATTTTTAAATGTATGATTATTTTTATTTTATGTGCATTAGTGTTTTTGCTTGTGTGTCTGTCTGTGTGTATGAGTGTGTCAGACACCTGAACTAGATAGAGTTACAGGTGGTAGTGAGTTACCATGTGGATGCTGGGAATTAAAACCAGGTCCTATGGAAGAACAGCCAGTGCTCTTGCCTTCTGAGCCATCTCTCCAGACCCCAGTTTAAAATTTTAAAAGGCACAAATTTAACAGTAAGTGAACATCATTTAAACATCACCATTCTTAACACATATAAAAGTTCTTAAGATTCAAAAATAAAAATTATAGAAAAGAGATGTGTCAGGGGTAAAGGTGGTTGTCAAAAAAAGCTGGTGACATGAATTTTGTCCCAAGATCTCACAGGGAAAAAACGGAGAGAACAGATATCAGAAAATTGTCCTCTGACCCCATCCTCTGACCCACAGTCCTCTTATGGAAAGAACAACCATCAATTAGTAATTATTTATTAATATTACTATTATTATTATTATTAATTATTTGAGAATTTCAAACAATGTATATTGTTTGGTTATATTCATTCTCCTTCCCTAGTTCCTTCATTTCCACACTTTTCTTACTTAAAAAAAAAAACAAAAAACCTTTGTGTCCTTACTGTTTTTAACATCCATCAAGTCCACTTCTAATTGATAACTTCTATATTTCCCTTGAAGATGTGTTTCCCTAAATTTTGAACAATAAACAAGAGCAAAATCATTTAGCTACATTTATTCATCTGATCATTTCATATTAAACAATAGAGGACATTGCATAGAGAAATATGTTGACTGTGTTCCCGTGTTCTGAGTGTAGATTTGGGGTCTGACTAATAGATTTTTTTTCACTGAATTTCAATGTCTGAGTACAACCTTTGCAGACAGACACACACTCATTCCTTGTGCCTCATGTTATAAGCATCTATTTTCCAGTCTGCATACTCATAGTGTATACAGTTAAGAATTTATGAGAAGAAAAGCTAACTCTAGGAAATAAAGAAATCTTAAGAAGTGAGAACATCAAACTTGAATGAGTAAATGTTTCCCCCCCCCATCTTTTAAATTTAGAGAAAATGTGATTGAAATACACTAGATCATTTCTAGGATTTACTTTAAAGTAAAATGTACAAATAAGTGGGCAATGATATCAGAAACCAAAAACAGCAGTTTGATTAGTGACGAGAAATTTGACCTTTCTTTAAAGAAAATTAATAGACATTTAAGGCTCATTGGTCTATAAAAACATCCTTATAAGAACTGAGTGAGCTAATGTATGATATACTAAGACAGTGTATGGTACATAATGGGTCTCCAATAAACATTTTAATTGAAAAGAGTCTGGTTTTGCATGGGAATAAAAATAATCAGGAAAGTATTGGACCAAATAAGCTTATGATTTTATTATGAAAGCGTTCATGTTTCACATAGCCTTTTTGTGTGTCTACATGTGTATGTGTGCATGTCTGTGTGGTTTGTTTTTAGGTTTCATTGCTTGTATATGTGTGTTTGTGGTTCTGAAGTGACTAACCTCTAGTTAAAGATACTGACTGAGGAATACCATTAGGTTTCAGGTCAAATTTTGTCCCTTCCTTAAAATAGTTTTGACTATTTTTTAAAAAACATCCCTAGGCAAATGGTCAGAACTTGAAAATATCATCCTTAGTGAGGTAACCCAATCACAAAAGAACACACATGGTATGCAGTCACTGATAAGGGGATATTGACCCAGAATCTCGGAATACCCTAGACACAATCATCATATCAATAGATTTCTAAAAAGATGGAAGGAGAGACCCCTGGTCCTGGAAAGACTGGATGTAGGGGAATGCCAGGACAGAGTAAGGAGAGGGGGTTGAATGGAGAAAAGAGGGAGGGAAGGGGGCTTATGGGACTTTCGGGGAGGGAGGAAACAGGAAAGGGGAAGTGATTTGGAATGTAAATTAAAAAAAAAAAACATCAGTAATTAAGCAGCCACTAAACAGACAACACTGGGATTGCTGCGTTTGAGCTGTGTACTAAGCTACCAGAGCTCTAAGATGTCATGTCTGGAGGAAATGGAGGGGACTCCAGAAAAAAAAAGCTAGACTCTGTCTTTGGTGCCTTGGCAGGTCATACAAATGATCTGGTCGAGGAGAGGAAGAGGGCTGTTGGTCATTGAGCACAGTGATGGGACACTTGTCAGAGCAGGAAGAGATAAGAGATCAGAGACTCAAGCGTTCATCTGTGCTTTGAGGACAGAAGGAAGGCCAAGTGGGCAGAGAAAATGAAGTATAAGACAGGTCAAATGGATGCTGGATAACTGACAATGCGACAAAAGTAACGGAATGTTTTTATTAATTTAAATAATGGCATAAGACATACAGTGCTGTATGCATTTGCTCTAAGTGGATATGTCTTCTAAGAAGGAAGTTGGCAAAGAGAACAGTCAAATACTACAGAAATAATGGTTGTCCCTATTTCAGTACCAGGAGGAACTGGTGTTCCCATTTGTCTTCAAGTATTATTATGGTTTGTTAAAGTATGGTGTAGATTTAAATGTGAAAGTGGGGAAAAGATTCTTAGAAAGTCTTGCTCGAACATGAATCTTTTATATTCTTCTATTTGTGTATGAGTGTCTTCCTACATGTATGTGTGCCATGTGTATGCAGTAACTGCAAGGGCCAAAGAGAGTGTTGTGAGATCCACTAAAACTGATGTTAAAGACAATTGTGAGCTACCATGTGAGTTCCTAAAACCTGGGTCCTCTTCGAGAACAGCAAGTGCTCTTAATTACTCAGCCATCTATCCAACCACTCAAGCATCACTCTTAATGGCTCTGTCTGGGGTTCTATGGCCGTCTTAAGAAAAATTGAGGGGACAAGAAGTAGAGCCTTGAAATAGGAATTGAAGTTGCAATACCCAAGCCAACAAACTGGTAACATCAAATTCAATTAACTCCCAAAATATGGGGTGACATCAAAAACCAAATCTAGGAAGATATGGTTATGTCTTCCTTGCAAGGCCTTTATATGAACTGATACTAATGAGCTTGGGAGACAAGAAAGGCACAGAGGGAACACAAATCTTTGAAGGTAGGATTTATTTTCTTAGGATTTTATATGCATTCCTATCTATTTGTAGAGAAACATTTTCAAAATATAAAAAACAAAAAATGATGTAATAGAAGTGTTTGAAAATAGCCATAATAAATGACTAAATGAATAGAATATGTATGTGAAAATAAGTCCTAAAAGATAAAATTCATATCCTGGTGGAGAATAAGAACATCACTAAAGATAATGTCCCAAGGAAAAAAGAACATACCTGATTAGTGCTTTTCCTGAAGCCCGATGTCTAACACACCATGTGCGTAGCCAACATTTAGAAAAATGATTGAGTTCCTAGAATTGGAATTCCTAATAACTTTAATATTTGCCTATAATTTGCTTTATTCATTTCCCTAAATTTCCTATAACAAACCAGCATTGCTTATGTTGACACAAACAAAATGAATTAAAAATGGGTGCATTTAATAACTTGAAGTTTAAGTATTTGAAATTAGGAAAAGCCTAGACAGTGAATTGTCCTGGCATATGCATGAGTCTTCATTCACCTGATATTTCAGAGGTGTTCTGCAAATCTACTTTCCCATGTCTCAGGAGGGTAGAGTTAGCAGTGAGCTGCAGAAGATTGAGGGAACCAGTATGTTGGTGGTGGGAGTGGGAGAGCCTTTCTTTCAATTAATCAACTGTTCTCCCTTCCCACATGCCCTACCTTTAAATCAACTGTGTTACCTGTTATATCAGGAACATGTACCAGTCAAGTATTGTGTGGAGAAGACTAAATATTTTTGTCTTAATGCTAAATCTATACCACCCACAAATGGTTGGAATTTTGCTTTTTGTTTGTTTGTTTGTTTTGTCAGTATAATTATGTAGCAAGAAGAGAGGAACAGATTTTGGAAGGAATGATGACTGTTCTCCCAAAAGCATTAAAGTGGATTTGTAGTTAGCAGTTAGAGGGAAGTTATTTAACATTTATTTCCTAAGTTTTTCTGCCCAAACCATAGTAGAGCTTCAGAGCTACTCAGCAACCATATACAGTTAAGTGGTGTGTGTTGGATGAGATAGGCAAATAATTTCACTTGTGTTCATGAAGACTGCAGAATTTGTGTATATCAGTAACCCAAAGTAGTGGTTTATGACCCTGTAATAGCAGATATAGTACCAACTAATGAAGAGAGAGAAATCAGTGATGGCTGCCTTCTTTGGGAATTCTTATATAAAATATGTGCATGAATTTACCAAGCTGGTGTTTAACTGTTCTCTTTAAATGGTAAAGCTTTCAGTTATAACAAATCATACACAGACATTAAGAAAATGTTTCTGAGTTAAATAAGGTAATTAGGAATAACGGATTGGCAGCAGGTAACAAAGTGGGCACAGCTGGATGAAGGATTTGAAGTAGCAGAGAAAGGCTGGAGGATGAGAAATAATTGTGCTTTTAGCCAATTAGTGTAAAGCAGGTGAGTGCAAGGATGAAAGCAAACCCAGGATTCTCCAAGAAATATGAGTTTAAATGAAGCAGGTGATTTCTAATAAGTTTCTTCCTTGTTTCTCGCTACACATTAAGCACATGCTGTAGTACCTGGCACAGAGCGGATACAAAGTAGTTGCTGTGTGAATGAATGAAGGAATAATAGAGAAACAAGATGAGCTGAAATTCCAAGAGCTGTAGAAGCGTTCATATAACATTTCTTAGTTCAGGAAGCTAAGGAATGACATCATGTAGACCAAGCAGTTTATATTAGGGATAGATAGATAGATAGATGGATGGATGGATGGATGGATGGATGGATGGATGGATGGATGGATGGATAGATAGATAGATAGATAGATAGATAGATAGATAGATAGATAGATAGATAGATAGATAGATATTAATTAAAAAATAGAACAAGGGCTGGAATATGGTAGGGTTTGGAGGGAATAAATGGGAAGGAGGAAAAGCTATTATTATATATAATCACAAGAATAAAATGAGTAATAAAAACATAAAGAATCATCCATAAACATAGGCAATCTTTTCATTTATTGCTGTCTCTTTCAATTTCTTTAACCAGTGTTTAGTGTTCCACTGTGGAGGTTGTACATCTCCTTCACCAAATGACTCCTCAGCATTTTATTTTATTTACTGTCCTCCTAACTGACGACATTAAAGGCATTCAGTATAGCAACTGGGATAGGTAGAGAAGGACAATATTGTAAACCATGATTCAGAAGATAGAAAATCTCGAAGTCCATGTCTGTCTGATAGCTCCAAGAAGGAAAAATAAACCACATGTTGCAAAAAGCTCACTGCTTTAAAAAAATTGAATAATTTCATTTTATTCTTGACAAGAAGGTATAAATCAAATAAGGAAAAGATGTGACAGTAGATAAAGTTTGCTATCATAGATTAACTGGACTTTAACCATTTAATGATAACAACTAAGCAGAATACGTTTTCCTCTCTAAGTTGCTGTCTGGTAGTTACGAGTAAAAACGATTTTTCAATTTACACGTTGTAACTATGCAGCCTCTCCCAAAATTAAACTATTAAACATTAACTTCTAGTAAATGTAAAAAGGCTTTTGAAGGACATGTTTTTTAAACCTGGTGCACTGCCTTATCAAGGACACTTCTGGAAACAAAATAGATGCTTACCAGTGCATAATAGTGATAAGGAAAAAAATACACAAAAGCAGTTTCCATCAAAATAGAAAGCTCACCTAGGATACTTAGATATCTACACTGGTCTTTCTTTATCAGGAGAATAATAATCTCCTGTGCTGTTATATTGACTAAACATGTACAAGGATGTATAACATCAACTAGTACAAAGGAAAATTGCTACAAAAATCCCCAAATTAATAAAGATTCATTGTGCATTTGTGACTTGAATTTATTTTATTGCTTGAATATTTTTTCTTTTATTGAAAATGGATTGTTTTTCTCATATAACTTATCCTGATTATGATTTTTCCCTCCCTTACTCCTTCTAGCACCTTCTCACCTCCACTCCAAATCTGGATTCATCCGGTTCTATTTCTCATTAGAAAACAAACAGACCTCTAAGGGATAATAATAAAATTACATTTAAAAAAAAAGGAAAAAGCCCTGACACAGCATTATGAGACAAGAAACCTCCAGAGTTCCCTTTGAGTTTGTTTCCTGTTGGCCATCTACTGCTGAGTATACAGCCTGCCCTTAAGAGTAATTTGTTTCCCCTGTGATACTCTTTTTGAAGAAATTAAATTTTTATTGGCAGGTGATTACCAACTGGATATTGCTTCTGGGCTAGGGATGAGGCATAAGTTCACTTCTCCTTTAAGCTCTAGGTCTGAATCTGGTGCAGATCTCTATGGGCCCTGTGCCTGCTACCTCATTCTCTGTGAGATCATAGGTGCATTAATCATGGTGATTTATTGCTTGAATATTTTATGTACTACTCAATATTATTGAAATAGTCAAACTTCCAGTGATTCTGAAGCTACTTGATAAGTTTTAATGTGTGTGGATTCTTTGGAGTTTGGACAGATTATTTCATAGGCTCTGCCAGACTTGGTGATGCATTGGCAGCGGTTGTAAAGAACATCAATGAGGTGACAGACAGCTGGTGTCATTCAGTTTTAGTCTGTTTTGATGTATCAAATATAGCCAACTAGATACTTAAAATAAATTATGTATATTTCTGTAGATAAATCAGTCAAAAGTCAATTTTTCTTCTGGTAGAATATTGGTAATAAAAGGTTCAAGGAATTCATATCCATCAATATCTTCTGTCTCTGTGGAAAAGTAATAGGGGTTAGGTTTCTCTAAAATTCTTTGTCTAGTATTTGAATACCTTCATGGAATCACTTTCTTCCTCCTTTGTCTTTCTAAAGGGTTTCACAAATATTTTTGCAACCACTGTTTGAATAAGTAGGAGCCTGTCATTTAAGAGACATCTCAAATTACTGCTACCAGATGTCACCCTATCCCACCTCATAGTAAATCAGAGAATAAGTATCATTTGAATATTTTGCATATATTTACATGGGATATCAAGAGTCCCTAACTCAAATTATGTAAAATAAAAGTAATGAGTGAAACCTACTGCAAAACCCATTTTTAAATTCCCTGTTCAAAGTAACAACAGCTTGGAAATACCTAAGAACACTTTAAAGACAAGTAGCTTGATTTCCTCTGAGAATGGAAGGGTTGGGGAAAGTCAGCTTCTCAGGTGGATTGAGGAACCTATATAGAGTAAAAAATAAGTGGACACACACAGAAGCATATTCAAAATTTCTTGTTATGAACTGTATTTTATTTTCTGTCCCAGTGAAAATTGCAAGTGCATATATTTGCACTCCTTGCAAATGAGTTTTGTTCCTCTTCTATCTAAGGGAAGAAACAGATTGTCCTTGATGAGTTTTCTTCCTTCAATTCCCTGGAGTACCAGGCACTAAGTGAGTAAGTGGATTTTCCTGGTACTGAAATGGCTGTTTTCCTGACTTGACATCCCCATTGCTGTCTCCTGCCTGGAGAGTGCCATCCTCTGTCATCTGCCTTCACTTGTGCCCTTAAGAGTGCTGAGCACTGAGTGGCCATCTCTTGGCACTTGAGGTTTCACAATCATACTTGATTTGTTTTCAATCTCAAGTCTGCTTAGATAGCATTAGTCAAGTTGTCACCTGTCTCAAGGCTAAAATTTCTTATGCATACATTAAAAACATCAAGGCATTTCTTCTGAACCAGGCATGATGGTGAAATCCTGTCTCCCAGTAATTGAGAGACAGAGGCATAAGGAACATTGACTGTTTGAGGCTAGCCTTATCTATATAGCAAGTTCTATATAAGCAAGAGTATATAGCAAGACGCAATCACAAACAAACAAAAATTTAGAAGCAACAACAACAACAATAACTCCCAAAGATGCTTTGTTTCTCCTGTCAGGCCAATTTTAAAATTCAATAAAATGCTACTACTAAATGCACCAAGAGATACTTGTGCAAAGCTCATCACATAATAATTTCTTTTTAACACTCAATTCCATCTTATCCTTCTTGTTTAAATTTGGAGAGTATTCACATCTCGGTGTGGGGCCACATTTGTAAAAGGCTGAACCCAATGTGCTGGTTATACTGTATACAATTTTGCAAAGAAATGAAAACAGAAGTAAGGATTACCACAATTTCAAAGCCAGCTACATCTATTCAATGAGTTCGAGGCAAGCAAGATCTATAGACTGAAACCCTGACTAAAGAACCAGAAAAAGATAAAGAAAGCTCAGTATATGTTAATCAAGTAAGGAGTATTACTTTGGTCTGAAGGGTAGTCAGGCACCTGTGTCATGAACACAATTCTTCTGATAACATGCTGCTCTTGTCATTTGATGGATAGTGAACCCTTCTAAAGTGGTGGCTGACTTTAGAAGGTAATAGCAACATCTGTAGATGGTAATGTGTGTGTGTGTGTGTGTGTGTGTGTGTGTGTGTGTGTGTGTAGTTGATAAAGTTGACTTTAGTGCAGTTGGTGAAGAGTTGACTTTAGAATAGCAAATCAAGCCGGGCGGTGGTGGCGCACGCCTTTAATCCCAGCACTTAGGAGGCAGAGGCAGGAGGATTTCTGAGTTCGAGGCCAGCCTGGTCTACAAAGTGAGTTCCAGGACAGCCAGGGCTACACAGAGAAACCCTGTCTCGAAAAACCAAAAAAAAAAAAAAATAGAAGAGCAAATCAACTTTAGACTATCACTGCACTCAAAAATGACAAAGCTTCCAACTGCTGGAGTTTCTCTCCCTTTTCTCTGTGGCTTTCAGCCTTTCTGAGAAGAATAAGAAGTCATTTTGGAATTATGACTAGAACAATAGAAGCATGTAAATGGCATATTAAAATCGTAGGGAAAATATCTGTTGTTATGGCCATGGTTGCATCCCCGTAGGGCAAAGAGATGTCTAGTAATCCGTGTTTCCTATGAGACAAGTCACTTTGTTCTGGCTGTTTTACACCAGCTGTCTCTAAAGTCTGCAATACATAAGGTTTTCTATTAGATTGGAAGAGAAAAATTGGATTTATTATATCAATTTTAGCTCATTCTTTTTCTTTTATCTAAATATGTACATTTGTCACATACAGTACCATAGAACATATGTATGATCTACCACTCCATAACTCATGCATGAAGGCTCAATACTTTTGACGAGAAAGGAAGTAGTTACGTGGCTAATAAAGCTTTCTCTTTTCCCTTTTGCCAGACTGTGGTTTTGTACCTGCCTCCCAAAGCTAACTTCAGCATGCTCAAAAGAAAGCAGAGTTCCAGGGTGGAAGCCCAGCCAGTTACTGACTTTGGTCCTGATGAATCTCTATCAGACAATGCTGACATACTCTGGATTAATAAGCCAGTAAGTCACCTTTCTGAAGTTTGGAGAAGCACATGCTGATATAAGGAACATTTAATTCATAAATTCAAAACTCATATTTCTTTGGCTTTTAACTGTGTGATCTGCAGTGGAAAGTGAATGAGACTTGGAGTCTGGTGGTTGGTTTGGGTATTATTCAAATTGAAAAGATGAGGGGCTGCTATGAATGTCTCCCATAGAAAGATACAGAAAGTACAAGAGGTCTGTGTTTTGCCATCTTCACTCTGCTCTGAATACACCATCCTCAGATAACACATTGTAGAGATAATACCACTCCCAGGATGACCCAAGATGAGTTACTACTCTTAACTACATGTGTTCTTTATCATGTTCAACTGTGACTTACTTAGGTGGATAAGGTTATAGAAAGAGCATCCATTTTATAGAAAGAGCATCCATTTTTGAATAGTCTTCACTTTGATTCAAATCTTGTGACTCAAAACATGTGCCTAGTGTCTTACAAGTTCATGAATGTTGAGCATGAGAGGAAGAGCTGCTATGCCATTCACCGCTGCATGAACCAGGGAGCTCACTCTTAAGTCTTGGGAATTCAGCTCCACAAAGCAAAGTAGGATTGACTTCTTTCTTAAACTCATAGTTTAAATAATGAGGCAAATTGGCCTGAGGCACTCTCAGTGCCTTTTCCTCCCCTAAGCAGGACAAAGATGGACAGGCTGGCTTCTTCCTGAGCTTCATTAGCCTGCTCCTGGGAGACTTTCATCACGGGCTCATGTGTCTCTATATATTATACTCTCTGACGACATCCTTCTGCTTTATCATTATTGAAACATCCCTGGGACTCCTACTGTAAATTAAAATGTGTTAGCATTACATTGACAGCTCTTTGTGAGCAGGCTCTCTCCTGGCCAGCAACTACCCTTTCTTGTGTCTCTATATCATCCACTGGAGCCTTAGAAGTCATCTTCTGTTATCCTATACTGTCTTATGCATGTGGTCTGGCCCTTAAGGTCCCATCACATCTCCTTAAATAAGTCAAATCCCCCTTGTCCAATAGGGCCACCTGGATTTCATATCCTCTTCATTTGCCACTTCCTTAGACAGAGGGAATCAACTTTTCTTCTTTCTACTTATCCAGTGTTAGATTTATCTATAAATATAAGTACACATGCAGACATACACAGAGACAGTTGACCCTCTTTTCTGTACCGACTTTTGACCAACCACAGAATGGAAATATTTGAAAAGAACTTGGATCTGTAGTGAACATGTATGTATTTTTCCTTCTCATTCTTTCATAAAGTAATTAGTACAACAGGATTGTACATAATTTTAAGTATTATGAATCATCCTAAGATGATTTAAACTATACCAGAGTATATATGCAAGCAATAAATAAGCATTACTCATTTGTGGAAGGTACCCAGGCTCCTCATATTTGGGTACCCTCTGTGGGGACAAATATTGTTGGGCAACTGCATTCATCATGTAGACTACTTTACTTACAAACTGGTTATGTGCTGTCTATACTTCTATTTGTATGTGCCCAGAGCCTAGCATTTTTGGATGCATAGCAGGTCTTCTAGTCATATTTTTTTTTATATTTTATTTTATTTTATTTTATTTTTTAATTTACATTCCAAATCATTTCCCCTTTCCCGTTTCCTCCCTCCCCGAAAGTCCCATAAGCCCCCTTCTCTCCCTCTTTTCTCCATTCAACCCCCTCTCCTTTCTCTGTCCTGGCGTTCCCCTACATCCAGTCTTTCCAATTTAGATAATTAAACGGACTAGAATAATAAACTGCTTGATAGCTTTCTCTCATTCACCACTTTCTAAGAACTTTGAAAGATGGCATTTTATGTGTAACCCCAGAGGCACTAACTAAAATTATTAATGACTGAGTAAAATTCTTCAAGATTAAAGACAATTTATTATGAAATAACCCATCTTTTAAATCTCCTGGTAATTAGAATCTTGATATGGGGAAGCCCAGATCAGGTTGAATTCACATTCTGACATTTATTGAACGTTTTATTGAATTTCCTGTTTGAAAACATTAGTAGATCAACCCTTAAAATACATTGAAATGTATGTGTCTTCTGTGCTATGGAATTTCTGGGACTATGTTTTCATGTAGATATTTTTATACTTGATCAAATATTAGAATCCACACATCACCCTACAGGGTCTGTCTGAGTCTTCTCAAAATTCTGCCAATTATTCACTTTCAGCTTAAGGGCTTGCTGGTTTATGGAGGTGCATGATCCATCTATTTTCAAACTATAACGCAGAAATAGAAGTATAAAATTAGTGAATTAACATGACCACAAACACATACACAGATACACACATATGTATATCCAAGATAGTAGTCAATAAATAACACTTTTATAGTTTAGAATTAATTAAAATCTTTAGACAGCAAATCAGTGTGTATCTAGAATTGCACAAAAATAATTTTAAATTTTAAAAGAAATTCTAGGCTAAATATGTACAAAATGTTTCGCCTGAAAAAACAAGATAGCCTCACTCATTATCATTTTTCTACAAGAATAATTTTAGAAATGATTTTAAATGACCTAAATTTTATTTTTATTTTGTGCTTGTGTGTGTGTGTGTGTGTGTGTGTGTGTGTGTGTGTGTGTGTGTGTGTCTGTTCAGGTGGATGTGTGGAGATCAGAAAACAACTTTTTGAAGTTTATTATCTTCTTTAACGGTGAGTTACAGGGATTGGACTCAAGTCACCAGGCTTGTATGGCAAGCCAAATGTCACTGGCCCAGAAATGTTTCTTTGTGTAGGGAAATTATAGTGATACATTTGTTAAAAACCTACATATAAGAATATTCTATATCAGTCCATTTAAAAATCATTAATGTTCTTATATGGTAGATGTATTAGTTTGGGTTTTACTGCTGTGAACAGACACCAATGACCAATGCAAGTTTAATAAAAGACATTTACTTGGGGCTGGCTTACAGGTTCAGAGGTTTAGTCCATTGTCATCAAGGCAGAAGCATGGCAACATCCAGGCAGGCATGGTGCAGGAGGAGCTGAGGGTTCTATGACTTTATCCAAAGGAAGCCAGGAACAGACTGGGCATCTTCAGGCATCTAAGAGGAAGATCTCTAAGCCCAACCGTACAGTGACACACTTCCTCCAACAAGGCCACACCTTCTAATAGTGCCACTCCCTGGGACAAGCATATACAAACCATCACAGTAGACTATTCTGTAATGTATTAGGGAAGTTACAGTAAGTAGAATATGGCTGCTAATTCTGGGTACTTCACAGTGACAAAAGAAAAAAGAAGTTACATCAAGGTTCATTGTGAGTGAATTGCTACATTATGTAGCAAAACAGGATTTCACACAAAGTGATCTGATAGCTTTCAAATTAACCCTTGGGCATAGCTCTATTAATGTCTCATTATAGGAATGTTTCTTAAACTTTCTGAGCCCTGGTATGTTCATGTGGAAAGTAAGCTGCTTTAAGAAGTAAGCACTACCTAATTGTTATATTTTCCGAATAGTGTGTTTTCTAAGACAAGTCAAAGGTCTCAGATCATAGTGTCACAAAGTAACTTTGACCTCTGTGGCAGTGGGTGCACTCTCTGCTGCGCATCTGTGCCATCATCAGCGTCATCTCAGTGTGCATGAACACACCTATGACCTTCGAGCACTATCCTCCTCTCCAGTATGTGACCTTCACCTTGGACACTCTGTTGATGTTCCTCTACACTGCAGAGATGATAGCAAAGATGCATATCCGGGGAATTGTCAAGGTGAGTGTTTTCTTGTCATTTAAGTACATTGAATATTTTAATCGACTCAGTAATAATATATTTCTACAAATGTGCAAATACACTGTACTTTTTACTTTATTGAGATTGAAAAATTTTAAAGAGCATAACTCCAAAATTTGGTGGAGATTTGTCACACAAGAATATTTTTAAAGTTAATTACATTTTTATAGTGTCTTTATAGATATAAGTCTTATATCCCTTGATACCTGTAAATGAGCTAGTTGTTCTAAGTATATGCCTCGTGAGTCCAGGGTCGAGGGCATTGTGCCACCTACAGCACTAAAGTCACAGATTACCTTGGTTATGGACCCTCAAGGAGGCACTTCAAAATTTGTTTATTTACTGAACAAAAGATAAATGTCACATAATAAAGTCAGTACATGATGATATTAAGATGGATTTCATAAACCTGGGTTGTTTTCAAGACATAGCAGGATGAAAAGAAGAAATGAGAAAAATGGGAATCTAGGAACTGCAAAGAAAAGAATATGTACATTTGATTGGTACCCTTGGGAAATAAAAATAAGCTTTTAGTAAATGTAAAATAAAAGAAAAAGGAGAGACTTTTTTTTGCCACAAAATCCTGATTCTATTGCACCAGTGTGTTCACAGATTGAGATATGGAAAGATGCTGTCTGAGGAGTAGTTTAAACTGCCCTGTCTAGAAAGTGGTATGGTGAGGGCTTTAGTGCTTACAAATGACATGTTTGAATCAAAGTCTGGCTCATATGTATTGGGGAAATTCTAGAGCCCATGCAAGGGCAGAGAGGCCTTCATAAAGTGATTTATGACATACTCTGAGGTATCAGCTCTTAGCTTCTCTTTATACATCATTTGTTGCAGTTTTATCCTTAACGGGGAATCACAATAGCCAGTGCACTCTGATGTGCATTTCTAATGTTTTATTATAAAAAATATGAATCATAGGCTGCATAAAGATCAATGATTGAGCAGTTATATTTTAATTTTAAAAATATCTGAGTTATTGACTCACTTCAGAAATAATTCCCCATGCATGGTTGATAATTTTTTATTTGCTTTCCAAAACTACCATTATTGTATAAGGTGAAATCGACACTAATTCCTAAGATAGGTTAACTCCTAATCGATGTTCATATTCCCCTGGTTGTTGTCAATATCATTGTCTCTGCAGCAGAACTCAACGAGGTTCATATATTGCATTGATTATTGTGTTTTAACACTTTCTTCTTTGTTGTATGTGATGACTGTGTGTGCACATGTAAGTGGGTGTCCTTGCCTGGCCATGCATGAATGTGGTCCTGAATTTGACATTAGATGTCTTCCTCTATTGCTTTCCACCTTGATTTTGCAAAAGGATCTTTCACTGAATCTGGAGTTAGCTGTTTTGGCCAGGGTGACTGGCCAGTGAGCCCATGTGGTCCACCTGTCTCTGCCACACCAGCACTGGGGTTATAAGACATGTGCTGCTAGTTCTATCATTAATATGGATGCTGGGAATAGGAATTCTGGTCCTCACAATAGACTATATACCCTCTACTTGTAAGCCAAAATCAGCCCTTCCTTCCTTATGTTAATTCTTGTTGGATTCTTTGTTCCAAATATAAAAAACATAACTAATAACCATGGAGCTATACATCTACAGATATAGTCATTTGTTCTCAGGTTTCCTCCCTGAGATTTCAACTCAGTTTCCCACTGCAAGATACTAGTGATTTCTATATTAAGGAAAAGCATTGTTTCATAGGAGAAGGAAACACCTGCGATGGCCTCAATGACTAGATTTTAAGATGATTCTAAAATTGTCAGGTCTTTTATAAAGTCTTCAGTGAGTTTTCCTAAGTGTGAGATTTAGGTTGTCATTAGTCATAAAGTAAGGTTGTCAACTATGCCCAGAGGTCAACTTGGAACAAAGTTGATGCTGGGTAATTTTACTTCTCTGGACATACCAGCCCTACTTTGTATTCTGTGGTTCACTAGAGGACTCTAACAACCTGCCACTTGTTTATATTGGTCACCCAGGATATAGCAGTCTTTGACAATTCTGTGAGGGAACTGAATATTGTGGGTGAAATTCTTTGTGATTTATGCCACCATGTAATGATTTCTAAAGGCTCCAACTTAAGTGAAACAGAGTTATGACATTTTCCTAGAGTAAGCCTTCTTGTTTCTTAGTTATCTAATAGATTGGGATATGAGTTTCTTATCAAGAAAATTGTTCTGGCACACTTTAAAAATAGAAAGAATAGAGGTAAACATGATATGGAAGCGATCAATTCATTCCATATGACAGGACACTAGATGAATGAATTTTGAATATTTAAAGTTGAATTAATATTTAAAACTAAAAATTATTTGCAATTTAATTGTTTCTTAAACTGTAGATCTGTATTTTTGGTAATTTTAACTTCAACTAACACTTATATAGTTAACTGCTTACAAAACTAAAAGAATAGAAATGATAAATTAAAATTAAAAACCAAATAAGTATATCTTTTTAACTAAGAATAATTATAGTAGATGAACATGTGGTGCCAACTTTAATTATTCTGCATTGCTAATATTATCTTGAAGTAGTCAGAACATCAAAGCTCGTTAAAACTGTGTTTAAATATTAGCTGATGTTTCTGTTAAATCTGAGATCTGGTTGTTTTTAACCAAACTTTAAATATTTTTCACTTTATTTTCTTTATCTTGATTGCAGCAGTTAAACGACTGGCACCAACTATTGATTTTATGACATTAAATCTAGACCATAGCTTCATCATTTGATAGCACACAGTTCTCCAATATGCATATCATAAAAGACAGATCTGAGCAAGCCCTGTCTGACATTCCATTCTTGTATGTAAAATGTAAGCTTTGCTGAAATTCAATGTTGGCAAAATGTTACCTGTCACAATAAATTTGTGTTTTTAATTTAAACTTTATTGTTACATAATTTTATGTTTGCAAGTTTGTCCTTCTTTATAGTTTCGTGACAAACATAGACATTTTTAGGGATAAAAACATCCAAATTAAAAAATATGTCTGTCCACAGAGATGGTTTTGAAAAACTCATATTTCTCAAGTGAATTGCTTTGCTGTGGTCAATTAAATCTGTCAAAGTTTTTAAAACATTGATTAAGCACCGATCTTCTAAAAACTTGCATTTAATGCTTTTCTTATTGAATTCACTTGCCAAGAATATGACATTGCCTCTCAATTCTCCATTCTATTAACACACAACAACTTGCAAAAGGGTGCTCTCTTTGTTCACTTATATGGCTGAAATTTGTGTTTGTCTGTACATGTAGAGTGATGTATGAATATCTGTTCATTTTTTTTAAATTTTATTATTTCTTTTACTTTTTGTGATTGTACTATAATTGCAACATTTTTCCTTCTCATTCATGCCTCCAAATCCTCCCATATAGTCCTCCTTGCTCTCTTTTAAGTGGTCATCCCTGAAAAGATATATATACATGTAACATTATATAGATTGAGCCGGATCTATTTATGTGTTTACAAATACACACACACACACACACACACACACACACACACACACACACACACACACACACACACCAGGTGATACTTTGGAGAGGCCTGAGAAGTCCGAAGTGGCAGATATACTGTGCTCAGGCAGCAGCTGGCACGAATTTGTGAAGAATCAGGTGGTCTCTTTTAAGGCCTTACATGTGCTGAGAGTTCCTATTATGTTCTTCGGTCAGAAAAGAGTGAGGGATTTTCATCCATGAACAATAGGATCTAATTTGTGTCTGAGAAATCCTTTAACTGCCGCCCTCAAGAAGTATTCCTACTGACCAAATCCCTAAAAGAAAGGTCAACCAATCGAATATCGTACATTTGATGTGCTGAAGGTCATCACAAGTATTGCAGTCTGGATTCTTCAAATGAGTCTCCGATGTCTGTTTCTTATCTGGCAGTGGATCTAGATAAAAGTAGCATGGATGTACTGAACACTGTTGGAGTAATAAATAATAATGCTAAGACATACCAACAGATGGGCTCTGGGAAGATAAGGCAATAAATCACATGTTCATGAAGCTACCAGTGCATATCATTCATGACTGCAAAATATATCCCTCTAAGTCTCCTGGTTAAATATTTGCAAGACACTTTCAGATAGTTTCTTACACTGGATAATTGATCAGCAGCGTTCAACTGCTTGCCTTTACACAAACTGACAGACAAGTATTGAATAACTCATATCCTCCTTCACAAGCATGACAATTTCTACCCAGTGCCCAAGTCCTCTCTGCCACCCATTTTATTAACGCTTTATTATTCCAGAGGAAAATTCTCTTTTCAAATATCATTTTATTGAAATATACATTCTAACCTCAGGATACAAACCCTATTAATAATGAAAGCAGTACGTCTTCGTTTTCTTTGGCAGTATCTTCCCAATTAAAGTCAACATATCTTTTCATTGCAAATTAAAGAAATTTCTTCTTTCACTTGTTACTGCTTGGTAACTTTACTAGTTACTTTCCCTACTAGCCATAATTGGTAAAGCAGTTTTAAAGGCTTCCTGTTGCTATAGTGTGCTCTGGGGCTTACAAGACAGACACTGTCTTGGGACCCAAAGCTGTTATTAGCCTCTGTTACTACATGTTGGGTTTATGAAGATAAAATAATAAATGCTTTCCTTTTTACA
Organism: Tokudaia tokunoshimensis; assembly: GCA_036184795.1. Taxonomy (NCBI): domain Eukaryota; kingdom Metazoa; phylum Chordata; class Mammalia; order Rodentia; family Muridae; genus Tokudaia; species Tokudaia tokunoshimensis. The sequence continues at coordinate 1,099,966 of BTHU01000011.1, forward strand.
TCCTGAACTCAGAGTTTTTCAAGTTCTCATGATTCATCAATAATTTGCCTTAAAAAATAGCATTTAAAATTCTAAAATTACCCTTTTTGAAAGTTTGTTCCGTTGTGATAAAAAAAAAAACTGTAGATGGCTTTGACTATTTCCATCACATGTACACATATACATACATATATATGTATATAATATGTATATACATTAATAAATTTTGCCTGACAATCCATGTGGAATTTATTTCCAGGGTGATAGCTCCTATGTGAAGGATCGCTGGTGTGTTTTTGATGGTTTCATGGTCTTTTGCCTTTGGATTTCTCTCGTGTTACAGGTAATTACATACATTCAAATCACAAAGAGATGTTTTAAAAAGTCAGCATTATCTTGAATTCAAAGTTTAACTAGAAACATTAAAGACTATATTTCATATGTGGTCATGTAATTTCCTACATTGTTTAGTTTACATATTCATGGATAGAAAGCTCTAATTTCAATATTTAAATTCTCAGATTTTAATGTTGATTACACTTATGAGTTCTCAGAAATTAATATCAATATTAAAGGTACTTCCTTTTAAAACAACTACAAGCATGCTGTCCCTGAAATAAAATAAAAGATTTTCAGTAATATATCTAATTTTTAAGTCAAAAATTGAATTTAAAAATTATAAGTTCTGGTTACTATATGATTATATATGCATTAAACAGATTAAGCTATCAACATTGATATAGATATTAGTTGATACCAAATACATTACAAATAAAAGTGCTTTATGATAATAGAAAGCATGTATGAAAAGCTTTAACAGGGGATTTTAAAGGCCAATACTCTAATTCAGTTTTCTATATCGTTGCAGGCATGATTTTATACTTAAGAAAAGTCATTATGTCAATATCTAATTTTATTTTATTTTTTAGTTTGACTCTACTAAGAAGCCATGTGATTTACATTTCTAACAAAAATTAAATGATCAATGCATTATTGTTAAACTTTGGTAGAATATTGTAAGTCATGTTCCTATTCTTCTATTCTTTGTTTTAAAAAATTCAAAATAAGCATTGTCAATGAGATGGTTCACCAGCTAAAGGCACTTGACAACCAGCCTGACATCCTGAGTTAGATCCCTGGGATTTCCACGATGGGAGGAAAGAACTGACCCCTTCAGGGTGTCTGTCTCTGACAACTTACTTGTGCAAAATTCCACATGTGTTTGCATACACGTGCACATACCCACACACCCACAATTAATTAATAATAATAATTCAGAATAAAAAGTATGCATTTCATCTTTCCAGCTGTTCATAGTAGGTGTTGGTTAACTGTCCTTCCTCATTCTTATGAAGTGCCCATCTTGTGGCCTGATTTCACCTCATGTTCTCATATGTTCTTTCTGTATAATAACCTACTGTATGTTAGGTAAGCAGATTTTTATTAGTTTGCTTCTGCTAGGAAGTGGTCATTTTCCATATTTCAATAATATTTTACATTTCCTGTTCTTTGTAGATATTCAAAGACACTACTAGTGAGAAATAACTCAAAAGTTGGCACTTTATTTCATGATTAAACTATGGCTTGAAGAATTAGAAAATGAAGATTAAGGGATTTTCATTAGTTTTTGTATTTGTCTCACTTAAAGTAGTTACAATATAGAGATATACTTGCTGATGGAATACGATGTAAGACTAAATTCAACTGGGTGCACGTTCTTGTGTTACCTATACATTCCCTGCAGTAAATAGTGCTAAGAGGAAATCTAAGCTTATACATCTCTTCTCATGTAGGTGTTTGAAATAGCTGACATAGTTGATCAGATGTCACCTTGGGGCATGCTGCGGATCCCACGGCCACTCATTATGATCCGAGCTTTCAGGATTTATTTCCGATTCGAACTGCCAAGGACAAGAATTACAAACATTTTAAAGTAAGCACAGCTTGGTGCATACATTAAGGGATAGTGTTTATGAAAACTGGAGGGGGGATTTAATTTATTTTATCTAACTTTTCTCTTTCCCTTAGGCGATCAGGAGAACAGATATGGAGTGTTTCAATTTTCCTCCTTTTCTTCCTTCTTCTGTATGGGATTTTAGGAGTTCAAATGTTTGGAACATTTACCTACCACTGTGTAGTCAATGATACAAAGCCAGGGTAAGTTTTGTTTTTGTTTCTTAGCTACGCTTTTAAGTCTAGGTGATTAACAAAGACCTTTCTGCATTTGTGTGTGTTTATGTGTGAGTTAAATTGTCACATGCTTTAAAAATAAGTTTTTTGGGTATTTCATGTTTTTTATTCTTTACCAGCTTAGAATTATTTTGTCTAACTTTGAGCCAAATATTCAGAGTAAGCCATATCAAAAAGTATAACCTGGTTGTAGTGAATATTAAACAAAGACAAACCTTTCAGAGTATGGCCAAATGGGGACTACGGCACACTTCCAAAGCTAACAAAACTTTGGAAGATATCCATGGTATTAGTTTGTTAGAGAAAATAAAACTCTCGTCTTATAGTTAATACCACTGGTGTCATCCTTTACTAAAAATCCTGGCTGATTTCAACAACATTTCCAGGTAGAGGGTGACTGTCTGCTGCATCTGTGTATCTGAAGGCTGGAGATTAACATGTGGCATGTGAGAGTGAAGTAGCTGGTGTATGGTGCTGGTAGAGCCTGCTTTCTCGCAGAACACCCATCATGAAGACCAGCACCGATACATAGTGATGAGAGGAAAGCGCAAAGCTGATGGCTAGCCCCTGGACACACGTTACATGTGGTGTACACTAGGTGTTGACAGGGCACCTGAGCTTGGGATTCCGTGTTCAGCCCTCAGATGTTCAATAGTTACAACTATAAGGACACTGAGCTGCCGTTTACTCTTTCTATTCATGTCTTTGAGCAGGGATGGGTCTGTTTACAAATAAAAGACTTCACAAATTACATTTGAGAAAAATCTCCCTTGGGATCATAGAATATAAACTGATAACTGCTTTGCTGAATTGTAAAGGAGACTCATTTAAGTTTCTGTTAAAATCCATCAGCAAATAGGGTTTTAAAGACATTGCAGCTGTTATAACTCCTTTGATTTTTTTTTAATTTGGAGGTTATTTTTTCCTTAAGCCACAGCTAAGTGAATACATGAGAATATTTACACACACACACACACACACACACACACACACACACACAATTACATTATCTAAATAATAATAAAATTGATTCAAACTCAATGTTTTTAGCTTACATAAATGTGTCAGGTCATTCCTCTATGACTTGTATATAGATTGTCTTCTGTAAGCATACACAAGGTTTTCAAAAATTAAAATGACAAAGTAATTAGCAAAAAAAAATATTCAATGTATTTTTACTGGTTATATATGAAACATCAGAAACCTCTTAGCAAGTATGCTCATGTTTTTACCTTTATTATGTTTTACTTCTGTGTGTGGGTGTGAGTGGTATACATGTGCCACAGCATGCCCGTGGATGTTAGAGGGGAGCCTGGAGAATCAGTTCTTGTCAGATCTCTTCTTCCATCATGTGGGTTTGAGGAATGGGAGTCAGGTGGGTTTACACTCTGAGCGACCTTGTGGGTCCATTTTACCCTTATTTAGCAGTTATATACATATATATCACATTTACCTACAAGTTTGTCTTGGGTTCACAGGAATGTGTGTGCACTTTGATTATGAACAGTGAGAAAAGGAGTTAGTTTTTACCACTTAATAGAATTTCATAAAAATCTCACACCAATTTATTTGTTGTTGAGGCAGGGTATAATGACATGCATATACCCAAGAGCCATTATGAAACTGATTACCTTAAAATTGATTTTAAAAATTGCTAAAAATTAAGCCCATATTTTCCTCCATTTTATTCCTCAGAAATAGACACAAAGGGCAACTTTTATAATTAAAATTTGGTTTTCTGAATTTATTATTTTCTCCAATATCATAATTCTATTCCTCTTTTATTATGTGGTTAACATATTGAGGTTTTGTTGATATATAAAAGCTTGTATATAATATATGTATATGGATATATGGATATACACATGTATATGCTATATAGTTTATATACTCTATATAATATAATATACATGAAATTTATTATTACATTTTTGTTCATAAGAAATATTATTAGTCTTCAGAAAAATTGTCTTCAAATATGAGAATATTTCTTTCTACTTAACTTTTTAAATACTTTTTTTTAATTTTCTATTATCATTATTATTTTATTTATTTACAATCCATTCATTGCCCACCTCCTGGTCCCCCCTCTCATAGTTCCTCATCCCATTCCTCCTCCCCCTGTCTCTGAGAGTATGTTCCCCTATCCCCAGGCTTTACCCTCCCTGTGGCCTCAAGTCTCTCAAGGACTAGGTGCATCTTCTCCCACTGAGACCAGACCAGGCAGTCCTCTGATATACATATGTCAGAGGCCTTGGACCAGCTCCTGTATGCTGCCTGGTTGGTGACTCAGTCTCTGTGAACTCCCAGGGGTCCAGGTTAGTTGAGTCTGCTGGTTTCCTCCTACAGGGTTGCCCTATTCTTCAGCTTCTTCCATCTTTCCCCTAATTCAACCATAGGGGTACTCGACTTCAGTCCAATGGTTGGGTGTAAGTAGCTGTTTCAGTCAGCTACTGGTTGGCCTCTCAAAGGACAGCCATGCTAGACTCCTGCCTGTAACCACACCATAGCATCAGTGATAGGATCAGGCCTTGATGACTCCCTAGTTGGGCGGGTCACTGGACTACCTCTCCCTCAGTCTCTTCCCCATTTTTGTCCCTGCCGTTCTTTTAGACAGGAACAATTCTAGGGCAGAGTTTTTGACTACAGGTTAGTAACCCAGTCCCTCCACTTGAGGCCCTGTCTATCTACTGGAGGTGGACTCTAAGAGATCCCTCTCCCCACTCTTGGGCATTTCATCTAAGGTTACTCCTATAGAATCCTGAGAGTCTCTTACCTCCCTGGTCTCTGGTATTTTCTAGGGGGTCCCCCACCTCCCACCTTCTGAGGCTGCATATCTCCATTCATTCTGCTGTCCCTCTGGGCTTCTCTTCTGTCCCCCTTGCCCCATAACTGATCCTGTGGTTTTTACAGGAAAATTTATACACATTCACTAGGACTCTCACCCTCCAGCTGCCCTCTAAATCCAGCTTCCCACTCTCTATTCATTTATAATCTACAGAGTTAGACTAATGTGTCCCATACAGTAAGATGAATGTGAGACTGATAGGCTCCTTCCTTTCCTTTTTGTAAAATGCATGAATGAAACTCTCCAAGTCTGCTTTGGGTTGTTGTGGTAGTATTGGCAGTGGTGAGGAGATTTTTACATTATTAATGAAATAGAACTAACATAATAATATTTAATCTTTTTCTGTAAGGTGTGCCAAATTTTGTTTTCAACAGAACCTACTTATTTTTATAACTTGTCAGCACTGGCCTAATGTTTATAAAATATTTTCTGGTTATCCTTCAAATAGTTGTTGGATCTGTTGAAATCAACCATGTTTCAATCCTGATACTAGTGGTTTATATTTTTATTTCCTTTTAAGCTCCATTTGGTAGTTTTATGTATCTTTTCTCACACATAGGAGAGCTATGTGTCTGATTTAATGTTCTCTGCAGTTACTTTGCTTTCCTGATCCATTCCTTCTCTTATCCTTATTTTTCTTGTTTTCTAGACTTCTCTTCATCTTGTATCTTCAGATGAAACATGTCACTGACTTTAATAATTTCTCATTAAAAATACAAGGTCCTGAAGATAAATACTTCCTTCTAAGTTCCCCACTAAGTACATCTTCAAACTTTGATGTTTTGTTTTAATTATTATTTAATGCAAATTTTTTTTCTTTTTACTTGTCCATCTTTCTTGACCTGCAGATTATGTAGAAGTGTGTTTTGTGGGTTTTTTTTTGTTTTTGTTTTTTGTTTTTTGGTGTGAGAGAATTTTAAAAGACAATATTTTATATTGCTAATTTTATTCAATTGTGATTAGATAATAATCCTTGCAATAATCATTTTGGAAGCTGGCACACAGTCTAAATAGTTGCCATTGTACAAAAATCAGAAAGTTCTCAATATTTGCATGTAATTTTGGTCAAGGTATTTGGTAACATTTTACCCGCTTATTCTATAATTATTAAATAGCATCACTGCATTTTCTTAGCATGAGAGGAAATTCCTTTTTCTTTTTTAGTTCCATCAACTTTTCTTTCATTTCTGTAGCTTAGGAGTCTAATTAAGTAAATGAACACAAGAGGTCCTGTTTTTCTGATGAACTAACCTTTATATAGTTACAGATGTCTAATGCTTCTGAGTTAGGTTTGGTGAAGTCAGGATACAGAGTGAATGACCTTTCAAAGTTCCTTCCATAATAACAGATTTTGAACTCTAAAATAATCCATTTTTGTTTATTCAGGTTTTCTCTTATTAACAATTGATGTTTTACTGAAGCTGTTTAAAACTAGATGTGCTTTGTTTTATTCTTAGATTGGCAATAAAAGGAAGTAAATGTCAATCTCACCACCCACTATTGAGAGCAATTAACTGTAAAGCCACATTGGTAAGAAGGACCTAAGCTCACTGAAAGGTATTAAGAGGGAACCTGATAACAAGTGAGTTTGTCACAGTTGACCAGATACCCTAATCAACAGCTTGAATTCCACTGTTACAAAACTTGTAAAATTAATTTATAGATGTACACACACACACACACACACACACACACTTATATGAGAAACAAATCAACCAATAGATATGAAATGTATTTGTCCCCCTTATATTTGTCCAACTGAGACTCCTATACACTGTTACTAGAACAGAAAGTGGTGCAACTACTTTTAATAACAGCTTGACAGGTTTTCTTTTAGAAAGGCTGAGCCTGATGCCACCTTTTTATATGCAAATTTTAAATCTGCAAGTGGGTCTTTTCCAGTGGTCTCCATTGTTTTCAATGGATCCACTGACTATCTCTTAATGATAAACTACAAGGAACAGTGTGGCTTTGAACATAAGGTCATTTCCATCACATAGTCTTTCAGACTGAGAGCTCTGTCTTCATCATGTGGGTCAGGAAGCCCAGCTCTGTTCACATCTCCATGTCGCCAGCCACTCTCCTTCTATTCCTTCCATTCCTTCTACATGTGTATTTTGTCATTTAGCAAACAAGTAGCCAACATCAAACTAATGGAGAGACACTTGAAGCAATCCCACTAAAATCAAGGACTAGACAAGGCTGCTCTCTCTATATCTATTAAATATAGTACTTGCTAGAGCAATTAAACAACAAAAGGAGGTTAAAGGGATGCAAATTGGAAAGGAAAAAGTCAAACTATCACTATTTGCAGATGATATGATAGTATACTTAAGTGACCCCAAAAACTCCACCAGAGAACTCCTACAGCTGATAAACAACTTCAGCAAAATGGTCAGATATAAAATTAACTCAAACAAATCAGTAGCCTTCCTATACTCAAAGGATAAACAGGCTGAGAAAAAAAATTAGGGAAATGACACCCTTCACAATAGTCACAAACAATATAAAGTTCTTGGTGTGACTCTAACCAAACAAGTGAAATAAAGATCTGTATGACAAGAACTTCAAGTCTCTGAAGAAAGAAATCAAAGAAGACCTCAGAAGATGGAAAGACCTTCATGCTCATGGATTTGGCAAGATTAATATAGTAAAAATGGCCATCTTGCCAAAAGCAATATACAGATTCAATGCAATCCCCATCAAAATTCCAACTCAATTCTTTATAGAGTTAGAAAGAACAATTCTCAAATTCATCTGGAATAACAAAAAAACCCAGGACAGGGAAAACTATTCTCAACAATAAAAGAACTTCTGGGGGAATCAGCATCCTGGACCTCAAGCAGTACTACAGAGCAATCGTGATAAAAATTGCATGGTATTGGTACAGTGACAGGCAGGTAGATCAATGAAATAGAATTGAAGACCCAGAAATGAACCCACACTCCTATGGTCACTTAATCTTTGACAAAGGAGCTAAAACCATCCAGTGGAAAAAAGATAACCTTTTCAACAAATGGTGCTGGTTCAACTGGCAGTTAGAATGCAGAAGAATGCAAATCAATCCATTCTTATGTCCTTGTACAAAGCTCAAGTCCAAGTGGATCAAGGACCTCCACATAAAACCAGATACACAGAAACTAATAAAAAAGTAAGTGGGGAAGACCCTTGAGGACATGGGCACAGGGGAAAATTTCCTGAACAGAACACCAATAGCTTATGCTCTAAGATCAAGAATTGGCAAATGGGACCTCATAAAATTACAAAGCTTCTGTAAGGCAAAGAACACTGTCAATAGGACAAAATGGCAACCAACAAACTGGGAAAAGATCTTTACCAACCCTACATCCAATAGAGAACTAATATCCAAATTATACAAACAACTCAAGAAGTTAGACTCCAAAGAACCAAATAACCCTATTTTTAAAATGGGGTACAGAGCTTAACAAAGAATTTTCAACTGAGGAATACTGAATGGCTGAGAAGTACCTAAAGAATTTTTCGTTTTTGCGTGTTGTTACTTGCATTTTTTCAAACAGAAGCTTTTTATTTATTTCTAAATAATGAATCAGAGTCTCAATTTTTTAATTTTTGCTGGTTTACTATTCATTATTTTACTAATAAAAATTACAGTATTTGGATATTTATTTATTATTCTTTAAAAGTTTTATTCATGCATATAATATGTTTTAGTCATTTTCATCTGTTATTATTCTGTTGCATGAAGTTTTTATTTAACTTTTAGTTGTTTGAGTGAATAGAGTTGACTGCAGTGTAGGATATCTTTCTAGTAGCACTCAGGTATTGTCCTCTTCCTCCTCCTCCTCCTTCTCATCCTCCTTCTTTTTCTCCTCTCCCTCCTTTTCCTCTCCCTAATACTCGTCCTCCTCCTTTTTATCTTCTTCCTCTTTCTCCTTATTACTTCTTCCAATTGTCTTCCTTCTTTCTTTCTTACTTCTTTCTTGCCTTATTTTCTCATTATTTCACAAGGTTCATAAGGCCACATATAATAAAGATTTAAGGAACTAATTTTGTAGTGTAGTCATATTATTCATAATTCTGGGATTCTAGCATGGAATTAATACTTATTAACCATTTATATAAAGTGCGGTTGATAGAACATTTTACTTGGACAGATAATAGCATTATCACAAATTGACAAGAAAGTGAAAATGAACAAAGTAAGTTACTAATCAAGGCAGAGGAAATGTTTAAAAGTAGGAAATCTGTGTTTAAAGCAAAGAAAAGCAGTGTGTTATTCCACATGCAGGGCAGGAAAATTTGAGAAAGTCAGGAATAGAATAGTTGACTGTGTGGGTGAGGGAGAAAACAAACACAGGAAAGAAAATCTGTAGTTAGCATTTTTATTTTTTTTCAAGAGTATGTAGGCTGTTAAGTCTGTCTAGATTGTTCTATATGTGAATAAGAAAATATCAAAAAATATTGTATGAGCAAGAGATAATAGCTACACAAGTAAGGGACAGGGAAAGCAGCTGCATACGAGATTTCACACATGGAGATGAATTCATCTTGAGCATTATTTTATTAACTATTTATTTTATTTTGAGATTATAATATAATTATGTCACTTTCTTCTCATTTCCTCTCCAAATCCTCCCATGTACCCCTCCTTGCTCTCTTCAAAACCATGACCTCTTTGCATTGTTTTTATATGCATATATACATATATATATATATATATATATATATATATACATATATATATATATATATACAAATATATTCACAAACGCATAAAATGTGTCCTGATGTAGCAGTTGTGAATTTGGTATTCTTCTGGAACTCAAAACGGTAACAAAAATATACTCAGATGAGCTTGAATGGTATTTAAGCTTGTGTATGAACTTCAATAGTAAGTCAGAAGCAACAGCATGAATGTCTTCTGAACTCAAGCCCTTAAGTTGGTTCATTGGATCTCTGTGACCATCTCCATGTTGTACCCATTGATTAGAACTCATTGCCAGTTCAGTAAGTGTGTACTAAAAGACCTCCTGAAATGCAAACACCAACCCCATTTCACCCTATCATCCTGAAGTCAGAGATCATCCCAGGGAACATTATAAAGTCTGGCAGAAGATTTGCTGGAAAATTATCTTTCATTGGCAGTTAATATGAATGAACCTGCAGGGCATGGTGTTAACTGAAATAAGCTATACACATATAGTGCTTATGGTATTATTCATGTATGAAATCTTGAAAAGTTATGAAAGTAGTAAGGATTGTAGTGTTTACTAGAGGCTAGGGGTTGGTGAGAGAAGTAAGAGCTGATGATAAAGAATTCAAAATTCTGGGTAGATGGGAATGATAAACTTTGAGAACTCATCTTCAGCACCATGAGTAGAGTCAGTTATAATGTGCTGTATAACTCAAAATAACTGGAAAGTAGACTTAAAATGTATCACTACAAAAACATTAATGGCCACCATGGTTAATTAGCTTGATTTATCCATTCAGTCTATATACTTGTGTGTTTGTGTGTGTTGTAATGCTATGCTTATAGATAAAGCACAGCTATGATTTGTCATTTTAAAAGAAGCATTAATTCTTAGCTGGGAGATGGCTCAGTAGGTAAAGCACTTACTATACAAACCTGAGGACTAGTGTTCTGATATCTGGAACCCACAATCATGCCAGACAGGTATGGTAGTATACTTTTAATCACAGTATACAGAAGACACAGACAGGGGATCCCCAGAACAAGCTTGCTAAACTGACTAACTGTACTGGAAAACTCCTAGTACAAGATAGAGACCCTGTCCAATAAATGATCAAGGAAGAGTTCCAGTGTCAACCTATACATGGTCTCTCTCTCTCTCTCTCTCTCTCTCTCTCTCTCTCTCTCTCTCATCTGTCTCCTCTGTCTCTGTCTCTCTCTCTCTCTCTCACATACACACACAGAGAGAGACACACATGCACACAAATACACAGACACACATAGACACAGACATGCATACCCATACACCCACATGCACACACAGACACACACAGAGACATGTACACGCACACATGCTCACACAGACACACACAGACATACACACACAAACCACTCGTGTGTCCCCACACATGTGGATAAACACACACACATGTAAACATGAATACATATAAAACAATATTAGTTCGTTTTATCTAATAAATATGTCTGAGTCAAATAGTAAGCTATGGTTATGCCTAAGGAAGCAATGTTGCTAAATGCTGTGAGGAATTCTAGCTTTAGACTAATTAACTTGCATGCACAATCTTCTTAATAACGGAAAATCTTTCAAATAGAAATATCTCACCACTGAACTCTGGGATGGATCTTGTTTAATCTGTGAAGCAAAAAAAAAAAAAGGATAAAGAGTGAGGTAATTAGTTGCCCACACTTTTACTTTTAAGCAACATACATTTCTTAAAGCATATTGAAAAACACCTTAGCCACATCTTAGCAGCATTACCAGTCAAGGCTGAGATTCCTCTCTGATAATGAACTGCAATCTAAGGCAATTATGGAAAGAGTAATGAGATTTGACTAAGCAAAACAGCTCATTTCCTAAAGAAAGTTGAGAAGGGCAATGACCTATGGCAGAAACAGGTGCTGCAAAATGCCAAATGTGATGTCAGACATCTGCTGTGAGCTCTAAGAGGAACCTGCAAAGAGGAAGCAGCAGGTGAAACAGCAAAGATGAACACTCACCTGACAGCTTATTATCACTCCTGGGAGAGGAAAGAAATGTATTCATGGCTTCATATAAAATAAGAAAATCTTATTTCCAAAAGTGAGATAATTAGAATAGCTTTAGGGCAAGTAAAAGTAAATGTTAAAAATATGAAAGTTTTTCCTAGAGAGGGAAGAAGTCAACCAAGAGCTGAGGTGGTTATTTGTGCTGACTGGACCATTTGCTGTATGTAAGAGGAAAAGTGCTGTGCGCTATGGATATCCAAGGCCATTTCCTTTATTTCTAGTGTTCTGGGATAATTACTAATAGCTTTATATTTTATCCTAAGAAGCTTATGTCCTTCCATGGGGCATCTTATAGAACCTGATAGATTTTTTTGTTTTGTTTTTTGTTTTGTTTTTTGTTTTGTTTTTGTATGAATTATCATTAAAGTGTTTTACTGGAAAAAATGTAAAGCTGGATTTGGGAAAGTTTAATATTCCTGGTCCAAATAGAAGTATCCTAAGTACACTAAAGAACAAAATGAAATTGGTCTTATAAATTCCATTTATGAAAGATGTCTTATTTTAAAAGCACGGAACATTTTATAAACTTGTGTGTCATCTTCTAGTTCTTGAAGCAGAGTAGCTGTTGCTTGACCAGGTCTCGCTCAACCCAGACTAAATGTCAAGAAGGGTAGGCTGCCTTGCAATCTCAAAGCAGGTGCACATTACCAGCTTGAAGTGTGTCTGCCCAGGGGCTGTATCCTGTTGCCTTACATCTATGATTCTGCTGTGCTTTGATCATGGGCTGCTTCCTACATGATTATGACTCAGCCTCAGCCTCCTGGCTCTTATCATACATGATGTCTTTTCTAAATCAGCAGAGTATCCAGCAATGTAGTAATAGGAGAAAAACATGGAAGATGGCAGAATTACTTAAAATCCTTATATTTAATAAGGTAATAAGATGACTAATATATATCTTTAAAATAATGTATTGTCATTTATATTTTACCATAGCTTTACTTAGTAGGTTATTTAGGAATGAACAATTAAAAAACTCATGCTAAAACACTAAGTTTAACAGGAAAGAACTGTTTCCTACAGAATGTGCCAAATCTGCTTGTTTATTAAGAGGAAGTGGTGTCATAATTATTTTCTTCTCATATGACTTACCTTGTTTTGCAGTGCTACTAAGTCTAAAAGGGACAATTAAAAAAATCAAAATCAATAATTTATCTCTCTCCAAATAAGAGCCTTGCTTATTTGTGGGATTAGTTTTCCAAAGCTTATGACATTATATATCTAATCAGAATCCATATTCACAATTGTTGTGGGTGCAAAAAATCTGCTTATATGTGTGTATGCATGCATGTGTGGACATGGACATGCACACGTGCATTGTTCTTTCATATGTATTTACTATGGATTTATAATTGTGTTCTATATTTTTTTCTTAGAACCCACAAGGTGAGTATAAAAGAAACCTCACTGATACAATAAATAACAACATACCCCTTTGTTACATAGTATTCTTTGTTGATTGTGAATTCATTGTATCAGATATTTCCTTTGCATCTTTAACAACTCAGAAAATTTCAACAATTTTCATGCAATTTGGCCTCCATGGATGACTTAAAAAACAAATCAAATTTCAGCAACTAAGAAGTCAACATCAGGTAGAGAGATGGCTCAACTGTTAAGAGCTCTGGCTGCTCTTCCAGAGGAACCAAGTTCAATTCCCAGCACCCATGTGGCAGCTTACAACCCTCTGCAACACCAGCTCTAGGAAATCTGATACCATCTTCTGGGCTTGGAGGGCACCAGACACATACTTAGTACACAGACACCCATGCACATAAAATAATAAAAAAAATCAAGGAAGTTAACATATCTTTTGTATCTTTGGTCTTAACAGCCAAAGTACTAACAATGTAAACTAAATTGTTTTCTATAAATGTTTATCATAGATGTATGTTTTCAAAACCTAGTAAGTAAACTTTGTGACAGCCTCACACGTAAAACAGTGGATTTTGATCTGGAACTTTTTTTTTTTTCACAAATTAGGGAGAAGTTGAAATCGGTTATTAGTGCACCAATCACACTGTACTACTTTGAAGAAATTATGTTCCTTTCCCTGTTCCTCACACTGTAAATCTCTGAGTATGTAGTTGGACAATGGCTTGGAATGATAGCAGCTTCTATATTTAAACTACTTCAAGAAACCACTAAAGCTAAGTTGAGAAAGAACTACAGCTGTCAGTGAATGGATGATAAAATTCTCCTTCTCTACTTCCCCTCTGTCTAACCCCCATCTTTCTCTCTCCTACATACATAGTAGTTTTCTAGCCCCACATCTTAGAATACACATCTACTGTCAGGATTATTGCCTATTGATATTTTCATGGAAGTCACATCCAGGTTTTCCTATTAACCACCGTGCCCCACCTCATTCTCATATGTGGCATTTCTAAACTGTGCTTCAGAATCTCCTTGGCTATGAAAACAGATGCATGCTGTCCTGTGGCCCCCCTTTTTATGTTCTATCTCTCACATTTAGCAGAAAAGTTCTTAAATGAGGAATAGCTTCCCAGATACTCCATCCCTCACAAGGTTTGTGGTACAGGAGTAGACCATCAATTAATGATCATTATTGAAATAGAAATAACTGAACTGAAATAGAGTGGTCTCACTAAGAATCAAAATTGAATAATGTCTGAAAAGGGCTAAATAAGGTAAAGCACATTTGTCTGCTGGTGTCAGTGATATTAGAAGGCCTACACAAAGCATTTTATAATAAGGAGTGATGGTAGTTTGACATCGTGGAGAAAGATAACATTGAAAGTCAGAAAGAGAAAAGTTTTAATAGATTGCTAAATAGGTAATTCATGGCACTTGCCTGCTTGCCACTAATCTTAATGTATGAATTCCATCTATAGGCCCTACATGGCGACAGGAATGAATGAACTACTTCTCACATTCTTATGCACACTGTAAGAAGTACATATTCCTCTCATCAAAGTCCATAAATCAGAAAATAATGTAAAAATGTAAAGCCTTCAAATCTGTGTTTAGTGTTGGGGAATCTTGCACATTTGAGAGTAAGTCACATTTGTGACACCTGTGGAGGTTAGTTTTTATTGTTGAATCTATGCAACCTATGATCATCTCATAAGAGAGAATTTCAATAAGGAATTACCGTACTAAGATGAGGTTGGCCTGTTGGCATGTCAGTGGAGGATTATCTCAACCTACTTTGAGTGGCATCATTCCCTAGGCAGGGGGGCTCTAGACTTCAAAAGAATGAAAGTATCTGTGTAAGCAGGCATCAAGGATGCATTTATTCTCTCTTTGCTCCTTACTGGGGATGTTATGTGATGAGCTATTTTGAGTTTTTGTATGAAGTTCCCTTCAAGGATAAAGTGTAACTTAAGAGTTTTAATCTAAACAAATTTCCCCAAGTTGCTTCTTGAAATGACAATAAGGTACCTGTTTCACTCTGCCTCTGCATAGACCTCTCTTCTTTTATGTGGAAATGGAATGAAGTCATCCCAATTTTTAAATAACTAGAAAATTTCTATCTGACAGATGAGGAAACGTAGGCTTAAAGGTTTAGTGTCATTGCTCAAAGTAGTTAAGTCAGCTAGTCACTGAAGTATAATGATAATACTTGGTTTCTAACATACAGCTTAATGTTCTGTGCCACTAAGATTAATGCTTAAGTAAAACCATAGACATAAGCACAATATGATACTGAAGTTAAGGCCACTTTTAAGAAAGTGTAGGAGGGGAGTTTATTCCAATCTGTAATACTTGGGGAGTTGCTTCACTGAGAAAAGGAACACTCAGTATGGGGTCTCTAAGCTAATATATGTTGCAACACCATGGCTAAACCCCTGATCCATTAGTATAAATTAGACATAAGGATGCTGTGAGTCTGGGAATTTTAGTGGTGATGAGACAGAAACATAGCTCTACATTGACACCCTCAATAACCTCAAGATTTCCCTTATCTTCCTGGGACCTAGATCAGTCAAACCGAAGATTTGTGTTTTGGATGAGAAAATAATTTCAGAACTAGCCAGTATAAAGCAATCTTAGAGATTTTATAAAAAGATATTTTAATATAGACTTTAAGCAGGAGAGTTAGGGGAAGGAGAAGTACCCAAGGAGAAAGATGTGCCTGAGTATGGATCCTGATTTTCCAAGGAACTCTAGCAGAAATTAAGACATCAGCTTTTCAAGTGAGAAGCACAATTAATAATCTTTATATTTGCTACATATCATTTTGGTTACTCTCTAGTTACATCTTTAAAAGTAACTAAGAAATTCTCTCTCTCTCTCTCTCTCTCTCTCTCTCTCTCTCTCTCTCTCTCTCTCTCTCTCTCTTGAAAGTGATTTTATAGTGTGTCTGTGGAAATACTATGAATGGAATTATAATTGATATAATACAACCAGGGGTCGCTGGGGCTAAACAGGGGATTAGTGCATGTTCTTTCCTTGCAAGTGGAATTTCTGGTGAGACTTCTAGAAAATTTCGGAATTATATTTGGGAAGGGAGAGGCTTTAAGCAGTTGTTAATTTTGTTGGAGTTCTTTTCTATTGGTGAGTGACCTTAACCAGAGAACTTATGAAAGGAGCCTCTCTGTTCTCATAACTCCATAATGTCCTTGTCTTCTCTGTTGTCTCAGGAATCCCTAGATCTTGTTGATCATGTTCAAGGTTTCAACTCTTAAAAGAGTTCCCAAGTAAAAGGAAAAAGTTAAGAATAGGGCGCAGGGTGATCAGAGAGGATGCTAGGTGCTGATGCCTATCTATGCCAAGATAGAAAGAACTGGCTCAGCCCCTAAGATATTTAGGAGGTATTTTTTGAGATCATAGTGATTAGTTACAGTCTTGAGGCAGAAGTAGTTTTCAAGGCTGATTCTGGGTTCTCCAGCTTGTTCAATTGTTCTGACAATGCTTTCATTTGTTAGGAAAGAAGATTATGGGGAAGGAAGTAGAGTTTCCAAATGGAGCCTATTAAGTTTTTTGTGGTATAACCAAGTAGAGAGGCCTAATGTACAGATGGTCACGTAGTTCTGAGACTCTAAGAAGACATCTAAGATGGGAGAACAATGAAAGACTGTGAGACACTGAATTGGAAGAATCACAAAGAAAGAAAGGAAAGCCACATACCAAATTCAGAGAATAGTTCTGTAGTTAAGGCCAATTACAGAAGGATAAGCTAAGAAATTTGGACAAGGCTGCTGCAGTCAACAATGCTACAACGATCTCTGGGGCCTTCTTCCATAGTCACATCTCTTTCTGCCCACATTTAAGGACTAACATGTTTAGAGCAAGCCACCCACACAATTCAGGATAATTATCCAAGCTCAAGGTTTTATTTTAATCATATTTACAGCTGAATTATCTCTAATTATGCAACAAAATGTAGTTCTTACTTGATAATTATGGTTTGGCTCCAGGTTGCCCTATAGATATGTAAATCCAACAAGGCCAAGTCTTTCACATAAAAATGACAAGGTATATACATAGACTCTTGTATCTACAAATTACTTACATGATTTAATGCAGCATTAAATGTACAAATAGCAATATGGCATGAAAAAAGAAGTGATTCAAATCTACTGCTTCTAGAACTAAAAAAAAATGCAATAATTATCTGTACTATGAGGGGACTGTTTAAAATGGGAGTTAATAAAATACGCAAGAAAACAAAACCATAAAGAAAAAACTATATTTGACCTAATCATAATAGCTAGCTCTCGTTGAGTGATAAATATGTTCCTATTGCTTGTCTGAAATGTATGTAATCCAATGTAAACTCAAATGCCCTGTGAAGAAGATGAATAGGACACCCATTCCTGAAATTAGGCAGTTGATGCAAAATGCAAAAAAGATACAATTATCATCTGGCATCTATAGATGTCAAACAGCCAACAATGATAATTACTGACAAGTAAACCAGTGCCTATTTTATATCCTGAATCAGATCATTGAACCCATATATTTTCACCCTTGTTTTGTGAGGTAGGCATCCTAGCACTATCTTCCAGAATAAGAAATGAAGGCACAGAGAAATTTTATACATGCCAGGTAGCTGATTCAGAACACATATTCAGACCTGCTCAAATCCAGTTTCTTTTGCAAATAGTTAAAAAGTGATGCTTATAAAAACTTTCTATACATACAGAAAGCATGCTTTAATATCACTGTTAATTTTTTAATCTAAAATTAGAAAGGTTTTGTCAGTTAGTCCATTTTTCTTTTTTCTTTTTAAGATTTATTTATTGTATGTATGTGAGTACACTGTTGCTATCTTCTGACACACCAGAAAAGGGCATCAGATCTCATTACAGATGGTTATGAGCCACCATGTGGTTGCATGGAATTGAACTTGGGACCTCTGGAAGAACAGTCACTGCTCTTAGCCACTGAGCCATCTCTCCAGCCCTAGTCCATTTTTCATCTCTGACATTCACCCTGACTTTTCTGAATACAATGACAAAATGGGTCATATGCACAGTGTCTTTCAGCTGTTCAGTTCTATAAACAAGATGATTCCAGTATCGTGTAGACAATTTTTGTAATATGAGTATATGATGACATTTATGCTATATTTTATTGTAATTAATGTAATCACTTTAAAGACACAATTAAGTACCTATAATATGAACTTTTAGAACCCCTAGTTTACTCTATGTACCTTTTACATATGCCTTTCCACTAGTACAATTTTCCTGTCTCTCAGATGAAGAAACAGAGTTTAGAGATTCTTAGAACATTTTTGATCACATGACCAGCAAAAAAGCTTGGATAAAGTCTAAAAACCTCACTCTGAAATTCTGAGGCCCATTTCCCATTCTGGACTGATTTTGTAGGTGTCAAACCTAAAATAGCATCAGATTAGACTTACAGAAGGATAAACCATTTGTCTACAAATGAGAATGTGATGTAAAAGAAATAAGCAGTGTGTCTGCCTAAAACTGTATTTTCTGACTCAATCAAGTAGTAATTTTCACAGTTAGAGCCTTTCTTTTATTTTTCAAAAGGGATCAAAGGATATTTTAAAACTGTGATGAGAGGCTGAGTGATTGTTTAACCATTTACTCACTGAGAAGTGTAGACAAAAATAACAGGATTGCAGATAAGAGCAAAGCCTACACAGATGAACATGTGGTATCTGGATTCTATGTAAGGACAATAAAGCTTCTACTACATCTGAGTACTGAGCCAGGCATGAGGAGTCTGTGTGTGTGTGGGGGGGGTGAAACAATGTACATATGTGTATCAAGTTCAGAGATTACACTAATATGTTAGGTTCTAGAGAAACGTATTTTGTAAGAGGAACAAAGCTATAATTGGCTAAGCATTTATTAAGAGGTCTTGGGAAGATAGGTCAATCAATAAAGTGATGATAGATGATTGATGATAGATATAGATAGATGATAGATAGATGATTGATGACAGACAATAGATAAATGATATATAGATAGATGATAGATAGATAGATGATAGATAGATAGATAGATAGATAGATAGATAGATAGATAGATAGATAGAGATAGATAGATAAATTGAATTTGGATTCACAGCATCCATCTAAGCAGCTAAGCATTGGAACTAGAAAATGTCATCCTTACGTGAGGTAACCCAATCACAAAAGAACACACACACATGGTATATACTCACTGATAAGTGGATATTAGCCCAAAAGCTCAGAATACCTAAGATACAATTCATAGACAACATGAAGCTCAAGAAGAAGGAAGATCAAAGTGTGGGTGTTTCAGTTCTTCTGAGAAGGGGAATCAAAATTCACAGGAGTAAATATGAAGATAAAGTGTAGAGCAAAGACTGAAGGAAATGCCATCCAGAGACTATCCCACCTGGAGATTCATCCCATATATAGTCACCAAACCCTGACACTATTGTGGATGCCAAGAAATGCTTGCTGAAAAGAGTCTGATATGGCTGTCTCCTATAAGGCCCTGTCAAAACCTTGCAAATACAGAGGTGGATGCTCGCAGCCAACCATTAGACAGAGCGTGGGATCCCCAGTGAAGGAGTTAGAGAAAGGACTGAAGGAGCTGAAGGGGTTTGAAACCTCATAGGAAGAACAGCAGTATCAACAACCAGATCCCCCAGAGCTCCCAAGGACTAAGTCATCAACCAAGGAGTACACATGACTCCAGCTGCATATGTAGCAGAGGATTGCCTTGTCAGGAATCAATGAGAGGAGAGGCCCTTGGTCCTAGGAAGGCTTGATAGATGCCCCAGAGTAGGAGAATTGAGGGCAGGGAGGTGGGAGTGGGGTGGGCAGAGGAACACTCTCATAGACAAAGGGGGAGGGAGGATGGCATAGGGGGTTTCCACAAAGGTGGGGGGGATCGGTAAAGGGAATAACATTTGAAATGTAAATAAAGAAAATATCCAATTTAAATAAATAAATAAATAAATAAATGGAATACCTTAAACCCAGGTTTTGGAAAGCAAAGACATGAGGATACCTGGAACTTGATGAACAGCCAGTCCAAATCAATAAACTCTAGAGTCAGTGAGAAAACCTATCAGAAAAAACGATATAGACAATGATTAAAGATGATTTCTGGCATTGATTGCTAATCTACATCCATCTGTACACATATGTGCATGCACATTTATGCAGACATGCACATGTACACAGGAACATAAACAGAAATGATGATAAACAGATTAGATAGATAAATAAATTATAGATAGACAGATGATAGAGAACTTAGTAGTGAAAAAATGTTATCTAAGAAGAAATGCCTATCTCAGTTTTGTCAATGCTTAAAGGACTCAGAATATTCCTAGAAAAAATGAAACAGTGGATGATATGCACAATAAAATTCTGATTTGGAAGGCTTCTAGAGTTACACAGTTTATACTATGACCTCTGCACAGTCAATAGAAGTGACCTCACTTGGCACACTGACTCTTTTTTAAGAGCTCAATTTTAAAACTTCAATCTCATTCTGGTGAAACTTCAGAACCTATCAAGAAATCCATCGCATAGGCAAATGCATAGAGAACTTAATTTTTAGCCTGTGCTGGCTAGTCTTATGTCAACTTGACCCATAAACTCGAGCTATCTGAAAGGAGGGGAATTTCATTGAGAAAATGCTTCCTTAAGATCCAGCTCTGAGGCATTTTCTTAATTGGTTATAGATTGGGGAGGGACCATCTCATTGTGGGTGATTCCATCCCTGGAGTGGTGTCCTTCCTATAGAAAAGCATACAGAAAATGCGAAGAGCAAGACAGTCACGACTGCTTCATCAGCTTCTGCATCCAAGATCCTGCTCTGATCCTGTTCTGACTTCCTTCAATAATGAACACCAATATGGAAGTGTAAGCTGAATAAAACCTTTTCTCCCCAACTTTCTCTTTAGTCATGGTGCTTTGTCACAGCAGTAGAAACCCTAAGATACCACCTGTGGAGGAGGAGGAGGAGGAGGAGGAGGAGGAAGAAGAAGAAGAAGAAGAAGAAGAAGAAGAAGAAGAAGAAGAAGAAGAAGAAGAAGAAGAAGAAGAAGAAGAAGAAGAAGAAGAAGAAGACGAGGAGGAGGAGGAGGAGGAGGAGGAGGAGGAAGAAGAAGAAGAAGAAGAAGAAGAAGAAGAGGAGGAGGAGGAGGAGGAGGAGGAAGAAGAAGAAGAAGAAGAGGAGGAGGAGGAGGAGGAGGAGGAGGAAGAAGAAGAAGAGGAGGAGGAGGAGGAGGAAGAACAACAACAACAACAAAGACAAAAACAACAACAAGAACAAGAACAAGAAGAACAAGAAAAAGAAGAACAAGAAGAAGGAGGAGGAGAAGGAGAAGAAGGAGAAGAAGAAGTAACACGTGTCACTATCCACCTAAAAGACTTGGTTTCTTAGAAAAAAATCAGTAAATTACCTCATAATTTTTCTCTTGCCAAAATAATAGGCTTAGTTCCTTCAACTTCTCCTTATCTGTCTTGTTCTCTTTCTAAAGTTCACTTGAACCAACATAGTAGAGGGCCTAGTATCATTTACAAGATTCCCCATTTGAAATATGTATATAAGAAAAAAGTTCTTTCATCACTTAATATTGACTGAAAGGAGTAGTAAAATGTATGCCTCGTAGTACAGGAAATTTCTGAATGACAAAGTCTCACACAAATAAGCATCCCTTCACATCTCTATTCATTTGTTTATTAGAATGTTTTAAAATAAGATTTCAATAAATATATATTGAAAATAATTTTCATAAAATATATCTGATCAGTTTCAGTTCACCCAGTTCTTATCAGGTTCCCTCTACCTCCTTAACTGCCCAACTCTATGCACTTTCTTTCTCTTTTTCATTAGGAAAACAAAGAAAAAAGACAAAAAGAATCCACCAAAACCCAATAATAATATGGTAGTATTATTTTAAAATGCTCTATGGGAATGAATCAACTATCATTTAACAACCTATAATTCTTATAATGCCATTCATAAATTATCTCAATTTGTATCCATATACAGCAATTATTGGCAATGATTGCTTAATAATTTATTTTAATTGATGCTTACAACTCTCAAAGTTTCTAACACTTTCATATACTGTCTCTCCACAGAAATGTAACCTGGAATAGCTTAGCTATACCAGATACACACTGCTCCCCAGAGCTAGAAGAAGGCTATCAGTGCCCCCCAGGATTTAAATGCATGGACCTGGAAGACCTGGGACTTAGCAGGCAAGAGCTGGGCTACAGTGGCTTTAATGAGATAGGTCTGTCTTACTGGTAATATATATTTTCAGTTTCTGTTTATAATGTTTATGAAATGAAAATATGATTGTGTAACTAATATTTCGTTTTATGACTATGAGTAGTATAAAAGAAACAAATGAAAAATTGAATGATATGCATATATATAATATATTTTACCCTACAAGCTTTGATATACAGACTGTGTGTCAATCATATATCTATACAGAGTTAACGGTTTCTCATTTTAGGCTATTATTTTTTGTAGCATTTAAAATGTTTTCTTGTTGATTAGGATTCAGAGTTGCTAATTCTAAGACAAGTAAGATTTGACTTTCTTACACTTGTAGCTAAAGAGTAGCTAAGGTAAGTCTCAAAATGTGCAGCATTACATATTTACAACTACAGAGAGCTGAAAATTAACTGGAACAGAAAATAGCTAATTAAATACTTATGGATATGCCCTGTCTGGTTAACCTATAGATGGGAAATGCTAATCTGTGTACATAAGGTACTAATGTATATATTTCTATTTGTTTTCTCTCTTAAGTGCTGAAATATGCCATGGCTTACCTAACATTACTGTTTATTATAACTCCATCACAGCTACACATATTTAATTATTAAAGCAATATTAGGTTCTATATAAGAATTTTGGGCTTTGAGAATTCTTATTGAAATAATTTTCAATAATGAATCAGGACTGTGTTATTTTGAAAGTCAAATTTGTTTCTTTAATTTGATGAAGGAAACTGAATTGGAGAATTTTATAGTTAAGGAGGAATATGCATCAGTCCACAGTCACTTCAGGATGGTGTATTAAAATCTGGACTATAAACTAGAGTTTCAGGAAAGATCTGTGAAAGCTTTACATTATTAAGAAATTTAACTAAATAACACAGTTATAACCCTCTGGCAGAGTATAATACAAAAGTAGACTGAAAAGAACATCATGGTACTTCTTTTTAAGTTGATTTTGCAAATAACATCTCTAAATTTTATTCTTACGTTTTAATATGCCCTCAACTTGACTTCTGACATTGTAGCTAGATGGCATCCATTGACTCATTTTATTTGACCAAATGATGTGTTTTCTTATTTCACAAAAATCTAGAAGTCAGCTGATATTGTTAATGCATCCTATCTTAATCCATCCTCAAAACCAATCTTAAGACTCTGTCCTTGTGTTTAACAGGCACAGGTCCTTAGGGAAACACTGACTTCCAAGAGTATGCAATAATCTACAGCTATTGCAAGAGATGAGATGCACAGATTTGGATAGGCAGCATGAGACAGAGTCTAATGATCCCACTGGGCAGACTAGAATACAGGACTGTAGCTCATGCCTTTAATAGATGTGCTCATATCTCCCATAAAGAGTGACCAACATTCAAGGACTCACCCACCTTTGAACGATCTCTATGTCACATTGCTCAAATGAATCATATTTTATTTTAAATGCATCAGTTGTTTCCAAAGTCAAAGTGCAGTTGTGTACAAGTTGGATCATCCTTCTACACCATGACATACAAATAACTTAATGAATAAAAATCACAATCTCTCTTTGTAAAAGAATGTCTCCTTATAAAAAGTTCTGGGTGAGTGAATTGGGGGGAGCTTGAGGTCAGTTTTAGGAGGTTGTTTCCCTGAGGCAGTAGGCTCCCATTAAACCAGGTTTTTTGTTCTTGTTTTCTGCACCCATCTGTAGGATATAAGCTCTTTGAAAACAGGAAGTGCATCTTTTCATGTTCCTGTCTCCAGGGTCTTTACAATGTCTAACTCATAGTGAGTCTTTCATAAATATTGAATAGTGGTATGGAAAAAAGTTTATGAAACAAGACAATAGAAAATTAGGTTATTGCCTGTTTGTTCTTTTCTTTGAATGTGTCTGATTTGTTGATGGTAGCCCTCATGACTTCTATTTTTATGAACAGTTAATTGGATCTGATTGTTTCTTTTGCTAAAGGATGATTGAAATCATTGTCATTGTTGGACTATTGCTTAGATGATAAAATATTGACTTAGAATGATAATCAAAAACGTTTAGCCCTGGGAGATGGCTCAACGGGTAAGAGTGCTTTCTCTGAATGCAAGTGACATGAGTTCAAATCTGTAAGAGTCACAAATAGCAGGGCATAACCATTTTCTATTATCCCAGACATCAGAGGTATGAGACAAACATATCAAGAGCTCCTGGCCAGCTATCCTAGCTGAAAACTGCAAGCTTCTTGTTTAGTGAGAGACTTTCTCAAACAACATAGTAGACAGGGATAAAGGAAGACACCCAAAGTTCAACTCTGGCCTTCAGACACAGACATCCACACATGTATATACATCAAACACAAAAACAATCAATAAATTAATTGAGAATTAAATATTCATACTATATTAGGCTGAAGTGGAAAACTTCTTCCTGATAAATTGCAGTATTTTAGGAGATTGATGTTAATTTCCTTCTGAAAAAAAAAAAGAGTGCTTCTTGCAAAATTAGGTGTGAAAATTTTAGACATGTATGACCATCTCTATATGTATTCATCTAGATTTAAGACATTGTTAAGTTCTCAGACATATTTAGAATTTGGCCAATACACTTACATATGTAAGTAATCATGATTAATTTAAAAAAAACATGTTTCCTTTGATTTGTTTGTACGTTTCTCTCATGAAAAGCTTTGTTATTAAGTTATTATTGAGGATGCTGAGAAACTCAAATTTGGAAATATGTGAGGAATGCAAAAGCATTAAGTAGAAAATTAAAGAAAAGCAAAGACAACACTGTATTCCTAAAATCATCCAAACTTTGGAGAGACTGAAAAACCAAATTCCATTTTCAATCTGAGTTTGGTGGTGCTAGTCTGTAATCACAGATATCCAGATGTCTCAGGCAGGAGGATTGCAAGTTCAAATTCAGCTGAAGTTACAGAGCAAATATAATACCAAACAAA
The DNA here is from genome assembly GCA_036184795.1 of Tokudaia tokunoshimensis. Lineage (NCBI taxonomy): Eukaryota > Metazoa > Chordata > Mammalia > Rodentia > Muridae > Tokudaia > Tokudaia tokunoshimensis. The sequence continues at coordinate 1,125,321 of BTHU01000011.1, forward strand.
ATTAAGAAGAGAATGGTATAAAATTAAATGGTAGAGAATTTGCTGAACATTCATGAGACTCTAGTTCAATTCCTCGAGACTATCAAAAATAGAACAAAAAACATAAAACAGTTTCTACCTACAAGGTCTTTGAAATACCTCTAGGTGTATGCCACAACCCAGAAGATGAAGTGTCCAATAGAAATTTTCCTGAAAGTGTCCTGGCTTCTCTGAAGCTAAGACAGACACAGCAGGATATCTGTCTTATAAAACAATGGATATGGAGCCTGGAGAGATGGTTCAGCAGTTAGGAGCACTTGATGTTCTTGCAGGGGATCCAGAATAATCAGTGTTGAGTGGCTCATAACCAACTCACCTGTACTCCAGTTCAAGGAGATCCAACCACTTCTGGTCATTGTGAGCATTCACACTCAAATGGTATGCATATGGACATCTCTCTCTCTCTCTCTCTCTCTCTCTCTCTCTCTCTCACACACACACACACACACACACATACACACACACAGACATGCACATACAAGAATGTGCATGCACACACTAAAAATAGAAATAAAAATTCAAGTAATGGAGCTGGAGGGATGGCTCAGCGATTAAGAGCACCAACTGCTCTTCCGAAGGTCCAGAGTTCAAATCCCAGCAACCACATGGTGGATCACAACCATCCGTAACAAGTTCTGATGCCTTCTTCTGGAATGTCTGAAGACAGCTACAGTGTATTTACATATAATAAATAGACAAATCTTAAAAAGAAAGAAATCATGTTTCAAAATCAAATTAAAATTTTTTTCAAGTAATGTATGTTGTGGTCCTGAGGACAAGAATTGTTCTCTATTTGTGTAAAGGAATCAGTATAGTATAGGAATCAGATGTGTAGAATCTTCTGGGATTTATGTGGTATCAGGACAGAGAGCTTCTCTATGTCTCAATAAAGACACTCATTGATGAGATATAACAAGATGCCTCAATCTGCACTGTAACCTAGACCTATGAGCTAAAAAAACAAAAATTCTCCCTCAAGTTGCTTTTGTCTTGGTGTTTTATTACAACAGAAAAACAAACTAATCTATAGACACTTATCTACACTTATTAGCCAAGATTAGTTTCATCCTCTTTTTTTAAACTGCATAGATTTTTTAAAAAATGAATTATATGTCTTAAATACTTTTTAGCACAGTTTATATACATGGTATGTTTATTTTTTTATTTACCACAGAAATTAAATTTTAACAGGCAATAAATTTCATTAGGAATTAAATTATATTTAAAACTTTTTATACAGGGATGAGTGGAAAATATTGTGGCAGAATATATATTATATATAACATTCCAGAAGGTATTCAGCCAACTCACAGTGACTTGTAATGAGCTTCATCTATCAATTTCAGGATTTATAAAATATAAAGTAAATATTATAAAGTATGATTAGGTAGATAAAAAAGAAAATGTGGTGTCCACGTCTTGAAAAGTAAAACTTAATGCATCATTTGTATAATATATAGCATATATCATACAAGTATATGTCTACTTGCATGAGGCTACATTACAAAGCCATAATTACATACTTTGGAAATAGCTTGAAAATCAAAATGATGTTAGCTAGAGTCATGACCTTTAAAATCATCTCTGTGTGAGAAAAGTATTGAGATCAGCTCATAAATGCTTAATTATACTTCTCCAAGAAGGAGAAAAGTAGGAAACTGAACAATTATATCTGAGTTTGTGTAAGCTGTCTGCTTTAGTGGACTTGAAATTGATATGAGCAGGTGACTTTTTTTTGCAGCAGAAGCTTCAGAAAGCATGGTAGTGCTAAGATAAATGATACTTCAATATGAATTGTGGTATTGCATGCCAGGTAGGTGACTTTCAGAAATAAATTGCCTAAATGTTCCATCTGTTACATGGATTCGTAACAGACTTGTCTTGTAGGGTTACTAGTAGAAGTAACTACGAACTACACTTAGAATATGTCTGCTACAGATGACCTACCAGAAATTGCAGTAGCAGTGGTAAAATATGAATGCATCTGTGGGTTGTTTAATGGGTAAATGGCACATTCAGGAGGAAGATGAGATGTAGTAGCCTTCAGGTGAACACACTTGACTGATGTTATTCCCTTTGGTTTATAGTTGTTTACTATCATTTTGTGTCTTGGAGCAAAGAAAAGGGTAGAGGAAGTGATGCAAATGACCACTGCCCAAACAGATGTGACATGCAATTAGAAAAATGCAATACCAACTCTGTCATCTTTCGGTAAGAAATCACAGCAAATACCATTTAACAGGCAATTTACTTGTCATGGTCTTTCAGGGAAAAAGTCCAACATTTGATACAGCACAGCAGTACAAAGCTACCCCGGGGGTGGCTTTAACTCCCAGTTAATTGCATAGTCAGGTAAAAAGCAAAGCATGTTGAGCTTGGATGATAAAACTCAACCTAGAATATCACCCAAGGAGTAGATAGACAGGGTCATGTTTTGTTACTAATATTTAGAATCATAAGCATAATGGAGAAAAGCCAAATTTTAAAATATCCAGAATAAGTTAAATCTGATTAAAACAACTCCTACCAAAGGAAGCCCATAAGCAAGAGAAAACTACAAATTAGAAGATTCTAAAAAGGCATTTAAATAAAATGTGCTTTGTGCCACGTGTACTGTGTAGAGTAAACTATTTCTGTATTCTTTAAATATAATAATCAAAGACAAATCACAAAACACTGTCATGTCAGTGACTAATTGTCTAACAGACAGAAGGTTTTTGTAATTACTATAATTATTTACTACAACCACTGTTATCATTCATTGATTGCTTATTACATAACTGACAGCTGGAGAAGGGTCATCCATGCATTGTCTTTTAATTCTCAAAACAAACACATTAGGTATGCTTATTCCTAATCCATGAATAAGAAGAACGAAACAAGAGTTACAAGAGTCAAGGCTGCTCTTCTGGGTGGTCAGGTGGAAGCTGAACTAATAAGCTACAAACTCAGTTGCAAAGAGATCCATCCCTGTGGCTTGTTAAGACAGCCAGCTCATGACAAAATCTTACCTTGATAATGGACATGAGGTGCCCTCCAACACAGCAATCTCTAGACAACTGCACCTTGTTCTCTAGTCTGAGGTCAAAAGATAGGTGGAAACAAGAATGATATCCACTGACAACCAATGATTCCTGTGTGGTGAGGTTGTTGGTCTCTGGCTCAGAGTATAGTCCATCAGCTCCTGTGTGACAGAAAATATACAGTTACCTCTCAGTATCTTTACAGATTGGTTCCAGGGACCCTTAAAATACCAAAATCCTCTGATGCTCTAGTTGTATATTTGTACACAAACTGTCTACATTCTCGGGGCATCTTATGTCATGCCTACATTACCCCCATTAACTATTGTTAATACAACCTGAATGTTGTATAAGTGGTTGTTGTGCCACATTTTCTAGGAAATAATGATTAAACCAAACGTATGTAAATGTTTAGTTTGAGTATATTTAGCATGATTCTATTTATCTGTGCATTTGAATTCAACAAATTAACCTTCTTAATAAAACAATTCATAAAGTTTTCCTTATAAACCTCTTAAAGAATCAAATGTACAAGCTGACAGTTATTAGCTTACCAGGATTTGCAATGTGATTTTTGGATGCTTATACAAATTTACAGAAAGGATCTTTTATTGTTGTAGTTTTTCCTGCTATAAGTAACTAATTTGATCATTTTAAAAATGCAAAAAATAAATTAAGGAGTAGCTAAGTCTACCATATTTTCTGATTCTCAAGAGACTACTGGAAATTTGTATACAACTCAGGGGTCGGGTTTTCCTCTCCAGGGAGAAATACTCATATTCTTACTGTTGTTTACTTTACAATGTTGTCCTTTTTTGACTTTGGTAGTATTGACCATTGAACTCAGATCCCCATGATAACCATAAATCACAATAAATACCAGTGAGAAGTACCAGTGACTGCTTCATCACAAGGAGTGTTCAGTGCAAGGACCCACCTGTGTATCTCATTGATATAAGACTGACAATGAATCCTCACACAGGGGACTAATGCTTCAGTTCTGATGCATGATGTGCTTGGTATCTATTTTTATGATAATTTGTCTCATAGTACACCTGATATTAAATATGAATACAAAATATAGTAAAATCAATTTATCTTGAGTTAAATCATATTAGACTATAATTGAACTTTCTTGATGCTGCAGCTAAAAGACTGAGTCTCAGATTTCAGTGTTGTTAAAGTGTTTCATGGTACTTTGCATGATGCCAGATGCAAACTTTACAAGTAGATAGAAAATAGAAATTGATTATACATCTGTTTCTGCTGTATGTTTCTACTGTACTTACATTTAAAAATCCGCATAAAGCACCAAAAAAAGCACCAAAAGGTAGTTTTCCCTGCATTTTTCATTATACTTAGTATTACTACTGCAATTACTTATTGACTTTTGTGAAGGATGCATATCAAAAAGAGGTGAGACAATCAAACCTAAGAATCCAAAGCATTTGTACTTACTAGTATCTGACTATTTTGTATTTGCTCTCTAAGGAGTTCCATTGTTATGGATAAGAAAAATCCAACCTATTTCTGTTGAATATATGACAAGATTCAGTATGAAACTCACAAGAACAATGACTGTGTGAAAACCCTTAGAAAATGTGAGGATCAAGTTATCACCCTGCTTGAGATACCTTATAGGCACAAGGGTTTTAAAAAACAGGAAGTCTGATTTACTAGATCCTCAAAGGATATCACAAACTTCCTTAACTGAAGATAGCGTTCAGTTATTATTCTAAATGTTAAAAAGTAAGATGTTGGTAAGTATATTTTGCAACTGTAACTAAAGAGGAGGAAGCCACTTTAGGAGTTTAGGAGTTCCTGTTGAATGGATTAGAAAATATAGCTTCTGGAAGGAGTTTCCAGCAGACAGTGAAGGCATGTATAAAGGGAACACAAGGGGGGGGGGAAGTAATAACATGATTTTCAAAATATAGTATGTATTTGTGATATCTAGTGGGTTAAAACTACCATTTATAGTCATAATCTATATAACCTAAAATAGAATTTTTAATTTAATCATTTATTTATTTATTTATTTACACTCCAGATTTTTTTATTCCCCCTCCCGGCCCACCCTCTGACTGTTCCACATCTCATACCACCTCCCTCATAAGGATGTCCCCACTCTCCCCCTCCCAGACCCCACCTGATCTCTAAACTCCCTGGGGTCAACAGTGTCTTGAGGGTTAGGTGCATCTTCTGACTGAACCCAGACCTGGCAGTCCTCTGCTGCATATGTAATGGGAGGCCTCATATCAACTGGTGTATGCTGCCTGGTTGGTGATGCAGTCAGTGTCTAATAGATCTTGCGGGTCCAGGTTAGTTGAGACTGCTGATACCCCTACAGGGTCGCCCTCCTCCTCAGCTTCTTCCAGCTTTTCCCTAATTCAACCACAGGGGTCAGCAGCTTCTATCCAGTGGTTGGGTGCAAATATCAGCATCTGACTCTTTCTGCTGCTTGTTGGGTCTTTCAGAGGGCAGTCATGATAGGTCCCTTTTTATGAGCATTCCATAGCCTCAGTAATAGTCTCAGGCCTGGGGATAGGGGGCTCCCCTTGAGCTGAATACCACTTTGGGACTGTCACTGGACCTTCTTTTTCCTCAGGCTCCTCTCCATTTCCATCCCTGCAGTTCTTTCAGACAGGAACAATTGTGGGTCAGAGTTTTGACTGTGGGATGGTGATCTCATCCCCTCACTTGATGCCCTGTCTTTCTGCTGGAGGTGGACTCTAGAATTTTCTCTCCCCACTGTAGGGCATTTCATCTAAGGTCCCTCCCTTTGAGTCCGGAGAGTCTCTCACCTACCAGATCTCTGGTACATTCTGAAGGGTCCCTCCCCTCTCTCCCTCTCTCCTTCTCTCTGTCTCTCCTTCTTTCCCTCTCTCTTTCTCTCCCTCTCTCCCTCTTTCCCTCTCCCTCTACCTCCTTATTTTCTCCATTAACTATTTAGAAAGCAGTACTTCCAGTAAGAACAAATGGTGTTTTTCTCCTTGGATTAAAAGGAATATCATGAGTTAATTTTTGTTGTTAGTAGCTGACTTTTACAAAGCTTTGTAAGATTAAAACAGATGATGCCAGAAGGAACCAAAATTGTGTCAAAGTAATGGATGAGACCTCTTTCATAATGCCATCAGGTGTTCTAGCCACACTTCATTTTAACCTATGGGAAGACACCTGGAGGGGCTAATTAGCTTGCATCTGTCTGTGATTAGATTGCAAAGACTGAAGAGAAAATCACTGTCAAAAAGTAGAGAGCACTTGCTGAATGGTGAAGAAAGGACAGGAACAGCTGGTGGGAAAATAAGAACAGATCTTCACACAATGTGTGGGAGAACCCTGAGCCACTAAGGATCTGAAAGAAAAGAAGAAATTTAGGGGCAGCAGCAGACTGTGTGCAAGATATGCAGATAATTATGAATGGATGTGAATGCAATGCCCACTCACCATTGCATGAAGAAAGGGAACTAAATATGACTACACAGCCCACATTGTGCCAAGCATGGGAAAGGAAAGGTTCCTAAGTGGGTTCACAGTACTCAAGCCTACCTATCAGTGTGCTAGAGCCTGCAGTTCATTGGCATTTTGGCATCAATAAATTTATAAATTTATCCATAGTCTGTATTTTTACATGTGGAAATTTTATGCTTTTTGCTAGTTGATCTCTCTTGTAGAGATTTATGTCATCAAGAAGCAATGAATGGATGGACAGGAAACATTTTATTAGAACCAGGAGCTGAGGTTCTAGAAAGTAAATCCATTAAGAAAAAGAATAGTAAATACAATGATCATAGCAAAAAAAAATTAAAATTAAAATTACAACTAAAATAAAATTACTAACAAAAGGTTGTTAAAAACAAAATATATCCTATAATATAAGAAGTATGTAATTAATAAGCTATTAGGATTACTATTGCTGTGATAAAACACCATGACTAAAGCATAACTGAGGAAGAGTTTATTCAGCTTAGGCTTCCACATTATTGTTCATCATCAGGGGAAGTCAGAACAGGAACTCAAGCAGGACAGGAGCCTGAGACAGGAAGTGATACAGAGGTGTGAAGGAGTGCTGCTTACTGGCTTGCTCCTCATGACTTGCTCAGTCTTCTTTCTTATAGAACCTAGGACTACAAGCCCAGGGATAGTACCACATAAAATGGAATGGTCCCTCCCCTATTAATCACTAACTGGGAAAATGTTCTACAGCTGGATCTTATGAAGGCATTTGCATTTTTGAAGTTGCTTCCTTTCAGATAACTCTAGCTTGTATAAAACAGACATAAGACTAGCCAGCACAGTCTTCAAACCATCCACACAGCAGCATTGCAAGAAATGAATGGCATATACACATAGACACCATTGCATATAGAGAAGTTCATTCTTATCTCTCTTGTACCTGGGGATAATCAGAAAAGCTATTTCTCTCCCCTGTAAGATTCCATTATAAAGGCTCAGGCTAGGGGGTTTCAATTATAATAGATCTGATGATGACAAGACTGTAGATAAAGACTAGGAGTCATATAAGAGACTTTAAATTCTATTCTTCAGATTAAGCTACAATTCCTGAAATAATTGGTTAAATCTGAGGAAAGAAAAATGTAAAAATAAATTTGAAGTTGTACTAACAGAGGAACTATGAAATTAGAATCTAAGAGCATATTATACTTTTGCTGAATTAGCATATTTGTGTTGCATTGTTTATGTGGAAAATTGAGTACAAATTTGTTGGTAATGTCAATATATTTTGCTATTAAACTTATTTGTTCAGAGAATTTTGATAACACTAAGAAATTTATCCTAGCTAATACAAATGTCTAAGGTATGTAATAATTAGGTATTTAAGTCTTGCCATCTTTGAAGAATTATAAATCTCTTCATTATTTATAAGTTGCTGCCTACTCCATTAATTACAAGTTGATTATTTGACATATTAACATAATTAAGAGCAAACCTTATGTTAATTAAGTATAGATAAAACAATCAGAAAGCTTTAGATACTAAAAAATCTATTAATAAAGACACTAAACCATGATTAGTATTTATTTGTAGAATAAATTTTAGAATTTTTAAAGATTTATTCAACAAAACAAAATTATCTTACTTCAAAACATACAGTTTTCTTTAAGGGTGGAATCATTTGTGGATTGGCCACCCTTCAATGAAGGTCACACATCAAAACATACATGAGCAACATAACTGTACTTGATAGGTTTAAGAAAAAAGAAATATGACAAAGTTGGGTGGGGAGGGAAGAGATAATGCACATGGGAAAAACAGGGAGATTAATATTATAAAATGCATTATACAAAATTCTCAAATGACTAAGAAAAATAGAAAAATACAATGTTGGAGTACATGTCTGTTTTTAAATTAGGCAATTTTCTTTTGTTGAATAAATTTTTAAATGTTCTAAAAATATATTGGAGTTGTTGGTCAGTGTAGTCCTATAGACCCAGAAACAGTATAGATTATTGCTAGTGATCATGACTATCCTACAAAATTTGATAGCTTTGGTGAAAAGACATCATACTTGAGTTGTACATGGAAAACCCAAGACGCTTCCCCTCTACTTAACAGCAGTCATTGTGTTAGAAGGTGCTATGCACACTACTGGATGACAAAAAACAATCATTAATCTAATATAATAATTGCAGCCCCATACCTCCACCCCCAAGTAACAACTGACCTAGAAAAAAAACCAGTCACTGGTGCAGCAACAGTGGCATAAATGTCATGGGAATAACTAACCACTTTCTGATTGGATTTAAGGCCCAGTACACAAGATGTAAAGCATATATGGCACCATTATTGGAGCCAAGAACCTATGACTAGACAGGTCATTGGCCCTAGTGTAAAATATGGTAGTACTAAAGTACATAACACTATATTGACTCCTAATGATTTACTATTATATCCATACATTAATGCAGCTCTCAATATTCATCAAAGGAGCTTCTTTCAGCAATTAATACAGAGACCTACAAAATGCAGAGAATAAGGAACTGAATAATGCTGAGCATTAAATGAGATGGTTATATCACATCCCATCTTCTCAAGACTTGGGAATCATTGTGGAATAGGAAGTGGAGAGATTATAAGAGCCAGAGATAGGAGATGACTACAAGGAAACAATGTATTCCAGCTACAACTGAGCAGTTGACTCACAGAGGTTGTAACAGCATGTATAAGACCAATGCAAACTCAAGTAAGACAAAAATCACAACATGGAGAAGGGAAGTAGACACAAAGTCTCACTCATGGCAAAAGAAGCTTTGACAAATTATCAATGCTGGAAGAAGGAAAGTCAGTTTTCTTTAAGGGTGTATTCCTTAGCTAGTTGTTCAGGCTCTAGTGGGTGGCCACATATCCAAGAGTATATTGGCAGCACAATTGGACTTGATGAACTTGTTTTTAAATGTCATAAAGTTGAATATGTCTAGAGATGGGTGGATCTGGGAGTAGTTTTAAGGTGGGTGAACATGATCAGAATGCATTGTCCTAAATCTCAAAGAACTAAAAAAAAAAAAATCCATAAGAAAATACTTATAGAAACTTTAAACTAAAATTAAAATTTAGTTTAAGCATAGTTTAGACTGCACTATGCTAATTTTATTGCAGTTTAAAGAAAACATTTCACTTTTAATCAGAAATTATACAAGTTGAGGAGGAAGTTAAATATCCTAGATCCTTATCCCTGCCCTCTGCTAAGATATATTAGACTTGAAAACATCAAGCATTAAAAAGATGATTTCCTTAGAGTTTTTAAAGTTACTGAGTCAATGAACTGAAAATAATTTTGTGATCATTGCTTTCATGAAGATTAGTATAAAGCATATACTTTAAAAGAGAGAATTTCACCCGGATGCTAATGTTATGTTTTCATTTATATATTACATAATTTAAAATGTTCATTTTACAGTGTCAAAGAATTTTCAAGTGATCCTTTACACATTTATATCATGTCCTGTGTTTTACTTTCTATAAGATATACCTATAACCCTAAATCAAATGTCACATACTTCTGAGAAATAAGCTACGTTCAGGTAATTAATTAAAAATGCCATTTTCCAAGTATCCAGAAGGCCAGAATGGGGACCATGAGTTGGATGTCAGCTTTGACTATACAGTTTTCAAGGTTAATTTGGCTCACAGAATGTCATTTTGTCTCAAAACAAGTGGTCGTGGTAATAGTAGTAGTAGTAGTAGTGATAATAATAATAAACAAACATGCAAATAAATGACAAATTTATTGACAATCTCTAAGCTTGTAATTTTCCCTGAAATTATAATCTAACAATAGCTATTTTACTTTAGCTATGTTGTGATGTAAAGTTGAATGCTAGTAGTGGAAGACCTGCCCTATAATCTGCTTGTTTCTTGAACTTATAAAACAGAATGAAGTGGCTTAGGGAGATGATGTGGTGCTTAAAAGGATTGACTGCACCCAAGTGGAGGTTCACAAATATCTGTAACACTACTTCCAGGTGATCAGACGCCCTCTGCTGGTCTCTGTGAGTACCTGGCATGCACATAGTGCATGAACACCAGGCAAAACACCCAAACATATACAATAAATAACACTTCAAAATATGGACTTAGATAAAAAAAATAGTTTTTTCTTCTTTTAACTACAAAAACAGCAACATCTTTTTAATGATTATCTCCTATTTTATTTCTAAGGTAATATTTTCATAGTTTAATCTACATCCTTTTAGTTTCAAACTCATTTAAATATGGGAAATATATGTATATGTAGACATAAGATATATTTAGTATTGTTTACATCTTGTTCACATGAATAAACATGACTTTATATGGTTTAGATAAAACTATCACACATTTTTTAAAAACATTCTATAATTGGATGACCATCTTTCTTGCTTTTGGGTGTGATTGCTGATATAGACAAGTCTTCTAGTGCAACGTGTGAATAGTTCTCTATAACACATTTCAGAAATAGGCATGTTGGGTATGCACAGCTTTTTATTTTTAGCAGGCATTTTTATATGCTTCCTATATACTCTCTCCTACCAGCTACCATTTCTGTTATTTTTTTAAGTGTGTCAGTATTGGATATTTACTAATTTTAATTTCTAGCTAAAATAGGTATGAAGGATATTTTTATACATTTCTAGTATCTATTGATGTTACAAGAAATTAAATACTTTAATATAGGTTTATTGAAAAATCAATAGATAATTTACCTATTAATTGTCAGTTTATTCATTTCTCACATTTTCTTCTTGGATTCCTTGATTTATTCTTATTTCTCTTCTTCATACCTGCTTGTCTGTTTTACATATGTGTATAAACACACACACAATAGAACATAGATAGTACATACTGTTCTAAGTAGAAGGCATGGTCTAAATAAGAATTTGGCCCATGAACAGAAAAAAGATGTAGTATAGAATAATCTTGCCATGCCACTGGTCCTGTCAAATGGTGCAAGAACTCACACTTGCTCTGTACATTGAAAACATTCAGATGCCCTTTCTTTTAGCACCATGAGAGTATTAGCAAAGTGGGAAATATATATGTCAAGGCATTGTTACTAAGAAGGCATTAGAATCAAATAAAAGAAGGAAAGTTTGCTATTACAGAGGTAGTTTTGACAGCTTTATTCCTTGTAAAAACAAAATAATAATAATAACTTCATCCTGGTCATCTGAGATTTAAAAAATAAAAATGATAGGAGCCCAACTGCTGTCAATAATCCTCCTGAGACAGATTCCAGGAACCAGAAAGTCCTGGTAATGGTCCATTTCTGGTAATTGGTGTCTTGAAAGAGAGTAGGCCATCAAGTAAGATAGGAAAATAGGACCTTTTTATATTCATACCCTAACATTCTTTTATAAAGGACTCGACTTTTTATGTTGCTGGAAATAATAGCACACAGCAAGACCTCTATTGTGTAGCATTAGCTACTACCTCAGGCTTCTAGAAAATAAAAGGCAAAAAAGAAATTAATTAGTGATTTTTCTTTCAAAAGAGCAATGCAGGGGGAGAAAATGCTAACCTAAACCAGAATTGAATATTAACAACAAAGACAGGTTTCTAGAGTGGATTTTACACCAGAATGCTAAAATGTGTAATTTTCTCATTTTAAATTAATTTTAGTGGGTTATAATTTCAAAAACCTAGGGTTTCAAATGGGTTTTTCAAATCAAGTTCACACACATATACAAAATTCACTTTGTTGTTGGATTTTGATGTCCCAAAGGTAGAAGTTAATTATAGTGTAGATACTATACCAACAGAAGGGAGAAGATGGAAAATGGAAACTATTGGGATACCAAGTATTCTCATCACACAGGACTGAGAAAGAGGATGAGCAGAAAAAAATAGAAGTCAGTGACTGTGGTGAGGAAATAAAAAGAACTTGGCTTTAGGGACTTTGTATTTGAGATCAACTTCAAAGATAAACATTAGTCTACAAATCCACAGATACTTAGAGAATATAAAGTTGTTTTTAAGAACTATTCAGCTAACTAAGATGGACATAGAAAGAGAAGAATTGCATGCTTTCTCTAGTGTGTAAATCCTAGAGTTTATGTAGGTATATAAAATCACGTGTGTATATAGCATAGCATAGTAGAATCTGAGCTCTCTAGAACACATGAGGAATAACAGGATGGGAGAGAAAGAACTGTAGAGATATATGAAATGAACATTGACATACACATTACAAATTTGTATGAAAATGTCCTTACAAAGCCCAGCAGTGTGTATAATGAACATATTGCATTACACATATTCAGATACTTAACTTTCTTCAGACTTGAGATAACTAAAAACTTCTTGAATTGAATGTTTATTTAATTAGATGTGATTTTATAAATAAAAGTAGTGCTACTGGGGGCTGGCAATATGGCTCAGCTGTTAAGAGCATTTGTTGTTCTTCCAAAGGATCAGGTTTGATTCTCAGCATCCTCATGGTAGTTCACAATAGTCTGTAACTCCAGTTCTTAGGACTTCATGCCCTCTTCCAGCCACATTTGGCTCCAGGAACACACATGGTACCCAAACATACTTATAGGTAAATTACTCATAGATATATTCTTTTTAATGATTATAAAAGAAGAAAACTGTACAGTTTATATTGCTAAATTTCAAACTCAAAATTTCAGATGAAAATAATGATAATTTGATACATTTCTTTATATTCAAGTCCACTTTCTCAAAGTCACCTAAATTCAACTTTGCTTAGTCATATTTGTATGTTAGGTAGACACAGATGCCCAAAAATTTATTCTGTGTACAAACAACAACCTCTCATTTATTTAAAATGATTCGTTTCAATTCATGAGTAAGTCACACAAATTCCAGGAATACTAACAACACATAACAAGAACAATGGCAGAACATAGAACATTCTCAAAATCGTAGGTTTCATGTTTTTAAAGAGGGAAGTTAGGTTCCGGTATACTGCACTGAAGAGACAGGTACCCAGGCTCTCCCCAATATAACATCGCTTGGGACACGGCCTGTTGGGGCTTCCGCCTGCGCCCAAGAACGGGACAGCGCTGTGGTCGTCTGGGTGCCAGATCTGCAGGCCATCGCCTCTGCAGGGTGACCAGTGCCACAGAGAGAGTGCAGAGTGCACTCTGCCATCTTTGCTCCAGTGGCCGGGAAGTTGTGACTGCCAGGCTCGGAGACAGACAGGCATAATATCGCTTGGGTCTCGGGCTGATTGTGTGTACGTGGCTCCCAAGAGCTGGGCAGATCTGCAGTAACCAGCATGCTAGCTCTGCTGTGGGACTTCTGCCTGGCAGAGGGACGCCCCCTCCCCCCCCCACACTCTAGGAGAGATCACACACCCCTGCACAGGGCAGGAGCCTACCAGCCTCCCTTTGGCGACCTCTGCGCTAGGAATCCACTTCGCTGAGCCTTTGGAAGTGCAAAGACTCCCCAATATAACATCACTTGGGGCAAGGCACATCAGGGCTCCAAAGTCACTCAGGAGCAGGGCAGGCCCCAGAAATCTGTGCCAGGGGAATCCTGGTAAACCAGGGGGGGGGGGCAGAAATAGCTCTGCAGGCTCACAGGAGGTCCAACCAACAGCCAGTGACAGCAGGACCAACTAACATCAGAGGTAACCAGATGGCAAAAGGCAAACGGAGGAACGTTACTAACAGAAATCAAAGTAATATGGCACCATCCGAACCCAACTCTCCAACAGCAGCAAGTCCTGGATACCCCACCACACCCGAAAGACAAGATCTGGATTTAAAATCACTTCTCAAGATGCTATTAGAGGATCACAAGAAGGACACAAATAAATCTAATAAAGAATTACAGGAGACCATGAATCAACAGTTAGAAGCCCTTACAAAGGAAACACAAAAATCGCTTAGAGAAATGCAGGAGAACATGGACCAAAGATGGAGGTGCACAAGGAGACAACACAAAAATCGCTTAACGAGATGAATCAACGGGTAGATGCACTCACAAAGGAATCACAAAATTGCATAAAGAAATGCAGAAGAATATGGGTCAAAAGACGGATGCTCATAAGGAGGCAACACAAAAATTGCTTAAAGAAATGAATCAATGGTTAGATGCCCTTACAAAGGAAACACGAGAACTGCTTAAAGAAATGCAGGAGACGATGGATCAACAGATGGATTCCCATGAGAAGGAAACACAAAAATCGCTCAGAGAAATGCAGGAGAACGTGGGTCATCAGGAAGAAATCCTGAAAGAGGTAATGCAAAAATACCTTAAAGAAATACAGGAAAATACAAACAAACAAGTGAAGGATCTCAGCAAATCCATCCAGGAACTAAAAAAGGAAGTAGAAACAACTAAGAAATCACAAAGGGAGACAACTTTGGAGATAGAAAACCTTGGGAAGAAATCAGGAGTCATAGATGCAAACATTAACAATAGAATACAAGAGATGGAAGAAAGAATCTCAGGTGCGGAAGATTCCATAGAAAGCATCGACTCAACAGTCAAAGAAAATGCAAAATGCAAAAAACGTGTAACCCAAAACATCCAGGAAATCCAGGATACAATGAGAAGACCAAACCTAAGGATTATAGGTATAGATGAGAGTGAAGATTTGCAACTTAAAGGGCCAGTAAACATCTTCAACAAAATTATGGAGGAAAACTTCTCTAACCTAAAGAGAGAGATGCCGATGAACGTACAAGAAGCCTACAGAACTCCAAACAGACTGGACCAGAACAGAAATACCTCCCGTCACATAATAATCAAAACACCGAATGTTCTAAACAAAGAAAGAATACTAAAAGCAGTAAGAGAAAAGGGCCAAGTAACATACAAAGGAAGACCTATCCGAATCACATCAGACTTCTCACCAGAGACTATGAAAGCCAGAATATCCTGGGCAGATCTCATGCAGACACTAAGACAGCACAAATGCCAGCCTAGACTACTATATCCAGCAAAATTCTCAATCACCATAGATGGAGAGACCAAGATATTCCATGATAAAACCAAATTTTCACAATATCTTTCCACAAATCCAGCCCTGCAATGGATAATAGGTGGAAACCTCCAGTACAGGGAGAGAAACAACACCCTGGAAAAAATGAGATAATAACCTTCTTGAATCAAACCCAAAAGTAGATAACCACTCAAACATAAAGATAGCATCAAGAATGGCAGATGGCAATAATCACTATGCCTTAATCTCTCTTAATATCAATGGTCTCAATTCCCCAAATAAAAGACATAGACTAGCAGACTGGATACGTAAGCAGGACCCAGCATTTTGCTGCATGCAGGAAACGCACCTCAATGTCAAAGACAAACACTACCTCAGAGTAAAAGGCTGGAAAACAATTCTTCAAGCAAATGGCCCCAAGAAACGAGGTGGAGTAGCCATCCTAATATCAGATAAAATTGATTTTCAACCTAAAGTCATCAAAAAAGACACAGAAGGACACTACATACTGATCAAGGGAAAAATCCACCATCAAGAACTCTCAATTCTGAATATCTATGCTCCAAATGCAAGGGCACCCTCATTCGTAAAAGAAACTTTACTAAAGCTCAAAGCACACATCGCACCTCACACAATAATAGTGGGTGACTTCAACACCCGCTCTCTGAAATGGATCGTTCAGGAAAGCAGAAACTAAACAGGGACACAGTGAATCTAATTGAAGCCTTGGACCAAATGGAACTAACAGATATATATAGAACATTTCATCCTAGAGCTAAAGAATACACCTTCTTTTCAGCACCTCATGGTACCTTCTCCAAAATTGACCATATAATTGGTCACAAATCAGACCTCAACAAATACAAGAAGATAGACCTAATCCCATGCCTCCTATCAGATCACTATGGAATAAGGGTGGTCTTCAATGGCAACAAAAACAAAAGAAAACCCACGTACACATGGAGGCTGAACAATGCTCTACTCAATGATAACTTGGTCAAGGTGGAAATAAAGAAAGAAATCAAAGACTTTTTGAAAGCTAATGAAAATGAAGGCACAACATACCCTAATTTATGGGACACAATTAAAGCAGTGCTAAGAGGAAAATTCATAGCCCTGAGTGCCGCCAAAAAGAAACAGGAGACAGCATACACTAGCAGCTTAATGGCACACCTGAAAGCCCTGGAACAAAAAGAAGCAAATACACCAAAGAGGAGTAGAAGGCAGGAAATCATCAAACTCAGGGCTGAAATCAATCAAGTAGAAACAAATAAAACCATACAAAGAATCTACAAAACTAGGAGTTGGTTCTTTGAGAAAATCAACAAGATAGATAAGCCCTTAGCCCGACTAACCAGAGGGCACAGAGATAGTCTCCAAATTAATAAAATCAGAAACGAAAAGGGAGAGATAACAACAGAAACTGAGGAAATTCAAAAAATCATCAGATCCTACTACAAAAACCTGTATTCAACACAACTAGAAAATCTTGAGGAAATGGACAATTTCCTTGACAGATACCAAATACCAAAATTAAATCAGGATCAAATAGACCATCTAAACCGTCCTATAACACCGGAAGAAATAGAAGTTCTCATTGGAAGTCTTCCAACCAAAAAAAGCACAGGTCCAGATGGTTTTAGTGCAGAATTCTATCAGACCTTCAAAGAAGACCTAACACCAATACTCTTCAAACTGTTCCACAAAATAGAAACAGAAGGAACACTACCCAACTCGTTCTATGAAGCCACAATTACACTAATACCAAAAGCACACAAAGATCCGACAAAGAAAGAGAATCTCAGGCCAATCTCTCTTATGAATATCGATGCAAAAATACTCAATAAAATTCTTGCCAACCGAATCCAAGAACACATCAAAATGATCATTCACTACGATCAAGTAGGCTTCATCCCAGGGATGCAGGGATGGTTCAATATACGGAAATGAATCAATGTAATCCACTACATAAACAATCTCAAAGAAAAAAACCACATGATCATCTCATTAGATGCTGAGAAAGCATTTGACAAAATTCAGCATCCTTTCATGCTAAAGGTCTTGGAAAGATCAGGAATTCAAGGCCCATATCTAAACATAGTAAAAGCAATTTACAGCAAACCGGTAGCCAGCATCAACCTAAATAGAGAGAAACTTGAAGCAATCCCACTAAAATCAGGGACGAGACAAGGCTGCCCTCTCTCTCCATATCTTTTCAATATAGTACTTGAAGTTCTAGCTAGAGCAATTAGACAACAAAAAGAGGTCAAAGGGATACAAATTGGATAGGAAGAAGTCAAACTATCACTATTTGCAGACGATATGATAGTATACTTAAGCGACCCAAAGAACTCCACCAGAGAACTCCTACAGCTGATAAATGACTTCAGCAAAGTGGCCGGATATAAAATCAACTCAAGCAAGTCAGTAGCCTTCCTATACTCAAAGGATAAGCAGGCTGAGAAAGAAGGAAGAGAAATGATACCCTTCACGATAGCCACAAACCATATAAAGTATCTTGGCGTGACTCTAACCAAACAAGTGAAAGATCTGTATGACAAGAACTTCAAGTCTCTGAAGAAAGAAATTGAAGAAGACCTCAGAAGATGGAAAATCTGCCATGCTCATGGATTGGCAGGATTAATATAGTAAAAATGAGCATCTTACCAAAAGTAATATATAGATTCAATGCAATCCCCATCAAAATCCAAACTCAATTCTTCATAGAGTTAGAAAGAGCAATTCAAAAATTCATCTGGAATAACAGAAAACCCAGAATAGCTAAAACTATTCTCAAGAGTAAAAGAACCTCTGGGGGAATCAGTATCCCGGACCTCAAGCTGTACTACAGAGCAATAGTGTTAAAAACCGCATGGTATTGGTACAGTGACAGGCATGTAGATCAATGGAACAGAATTGAGGACCCAGAAATGAATCCACACTCCTATGGTCACTTGATCTTTGACAAAGGAGCTAAAACCATCCAGTGGAAAAAAGATAGCCTTTTCAACAAATGGTGCTCGCTCAGCTGGAGGTCAACATGCAGAAGAACGCAAATTGACCCATTCTTATCTCCTTGCACTAAGCTCAATTCCAAGTGGATCAAGGATCTCCACATAAAACTAGACACACTGAAACTAATAGAAATGAAACTAGGGAAGAACCTTGAACATATGGGCACAGGGGAGAATTTCCTGAATAGAACTCCAATAGCTTATGCTCTAAGATCAAGAATTGACAAATGGGACCTCATTAAATTACAAAGTTTTTGCAAGACAAAAGACACTGTCAAAAAGACAAAGCAGCAACCAACTAACTGGGAAATGATCTTTACCAACCTTACATCCGACAGAGGGCTAATATCCAATATATACAAGAACTCAAGAAGTTAAATTCCAGAGAGGCAAGTAACCCTATTAAAAAATGGGGTACAGAGCTCCACAAAGAGTTCTCACCCGAAGAATATCTAATGGCTGAGAAGCACCTAAAGAGATGTTCATCATCCTTAGTCATTAGGGAAATGCAAATCAAAACAACCCTGAGATTCCATCTCACACCAGTCAGAAAGGCTAAGATCAAAAACACAGGAGACAGCAGTTGTTGGCGAGGATGTGGAGAAAGAGGAACACTCCTCCACTGCTGGTGGAATTGCAAGCTGGTACAACCACTCTGGAAAGCAGTCTGGCGGTTCCTCCGAAAACTGGGCATGACACTCCCGGAGGATCCGGCTATACCACTCCTGGGCATATACCCAGAGGCTTTACCTGCATGCAATAAGGACACATGCTCCACTATGTTCATAGCAGCCTTATTTATAATAGACAGAAGCTGGAAAGAACCCAGATGTCCCTCAACGGAGGAATGGATTCAGAAGATGTGGTATATCTACACAATGGAATACTACTCTGCAATTAAAAACAATGAATTCACGAAATTCCTAGGCAAATGGTCAGAACTTGAAAATATCATCCTTAGTGAGGTAACCCAATCACAAAAGAACACACATGGTATGCAGTCACTGATAAGGGGATACTAACCCAGAATCTCGGAATACCCTAGACACAATTCGCATATCAATAGATTTCTAAGAAGATGGAAGGAGAGACCCCTGGTCCTGGAAAGACTGGATGTAGGGGAATGCCAGGACAGAGAAAGGAGAGGGGGTTGAATGGAGAAAAGAGGGAGGGAAGGGGGCTTATGGGACTTTCGGGGAGGGAGGAAACGGGAAAGGGGAAATGATTTGGAATGTAAATAAAAAAAACTTAGAAAATAAAAAAAAAGAAGGAAGTTAAATGTGTCATAGTGTTTTAACAACATCTTATGTTGTTAAATATTTTTAATTCAGAGGTAATATATTTTCTAGGTATGTTATAGGTGAAAGAAGGAAATTCTTTTTGTCCTCTGGCAGTGTAATTGTGGTCACTTTAATATGCAGTTATAGAGTCAATATCAAACAAGTGTATCAGGTCAAAATATTGAATTTCCTCACTTCCATAGCATCTTCAACCTAAATTTGTCTGAGGCTCACAAACCCCTCTTTGTGGGTCCTTATTTACACAAATATTCCACAACAAAGATTGTTATTTATAAGAAAATAGTTTTTTCTTTGAAATATTTGAAAATTTTGTTTGTATAATAAAACAAATGGAAATAAACATTATAATCCAAAAAGTTGTAAATGTTAGGTGAAACACTTTCCATCTATAATAGAAATTTTACCTTGACTGACACCGAAATACCTAAAGGAAAGAATTCCTTGAATGGTTCATGTTTCAATAAAGTATTTACAAATGTCTAGGAAAATTAAAGCTTAATATGGATTGTGGTTTTAGGTTATTTTATTTAAAAAGTGAAAGTCACTTAGGCATTTAACCTCCCAAGGTGCCATCAAAACCATTACCTTAGCATCAAAATTTTAACTTATTTGCATGCATCTGTGAAACTTTTCTCAATTTATTACAATATACAGAATGGCATCGTTTTACCTAACTTTTAAGACATTAAAAAAGGAAACAGAGATATATAGTCTGAACACATTTTCCTTCTTGTGATATATACAAAACTAATTTTCAGAGTCAGGGGTATAAACTCATATATTCTTAGTGGAAATTACAGGACTAACAGATTGCTAAGAATTTCATCCAAAAAAAGCTGGTGTTTAGACTTATGAAAAGTGAACATGTTTCCTTACTGGAACTCAGATATTTTCAACACTGATAGGAGTTAGTGAAGATGAATGTGGAAATAACATGTTATTTGAAAACAAATATTTGGTAATATTTGGGATAAATGTGCAATTTGAGGTAATCACGAATATTTCTGTTCAAATAAATGCACTAGCCAGTGCCAGTATGAGAATAATAGAAGGTTTTGCTGACCAAAATGTTTCTCTTGATGTAAATGAAATATCTGGTTACCTCCTTTTGGCTCCTAAAGGTAATTAATACCTTAAATAGATTAAGGATCATTTGCCTTTAGAGGAATAGTATAATATAAATATAATCTGCGTTCTAATGATTTTTATCTACTAGTATGTAAGAGACAAAGAGAAGGGGCATAATTATCTTTTTTACTGAAAGGGCATTGACTGGTAGCACTTTGCACCTTAAGACTCACTTTAGTCTCTGGGAGCTCTGGGTGGTCTGGTTGGTTGATGTTGTTCTTCCTATGGGGTTGCCATCCCCTTCAGCTCCTTCAGTCCTTTCTCTAGCTCTTCCATGGGTTTCCCCGGGCTCAGTCCGATGGTTGGCTGTGAGCATCTCTATCTGTATTGGTCAGGTGCTGATAAAACCTCTGAGGGAAGAGTTATACCAGACTCCTGTCAGCTAGTGCTTCTTGGCATCAGCAATAGTAGCTCCCAGAGACTAAACCACCAACCAAAGGATATACATAAAAGGATCCATGGCTCCAGATACATATGTAGCAGAGGGTGGCCCTATCTGACATCAACAAGAGGGAAGGCCCTTGGTCCTGTGGTGGTTTGATGCTGCAGCGTAGGGGTATGCTAGAGCGGTGAGGCAGGAGTAGGTGAGTGGATGGAGGAGCACCCTCATAGAGGCAAAGGGGAGGGGGAGGAGGGATGGGATTGGGGGGGTTGAGAAGGGGTAATCAGGAAAGGGAATATCAATTGAAATGTAAACAAATAAAATGATCAATACTAAAAAACAAAAGAGAGAAGACTATGCCAAAATCTTCTTGGGGAAAAAAAGAAGACTCACATTTAATAGATGATCCTTGACCCACCACCTCCCTGATTAGACAGTTTCATTTCATCCCTTTATGTGGTGGCAGAACTGTGACTTGAGTGTTAGGAGCATCAATTCTGTATTAATTCACACATACGACACAGCATAGAAAACAAAGAAGAAGAAAAAAAAGGCAGAAACCTGATTCCACTCCTCATTAATTTCATGGGAGATATGAGAACTTGGAGCAGATCAGGAGCATGATAAATGAAAACAAACACAGGATGGACACCTGAGCAACAACCTAAGAAGGGTTTATTCAATTTCCCTTCTTAAACAGCACCTCCCCTCTGCCCCTATATCTGCTGCCCTGTCTCTGTTCTTAATGTAAGAGACACTATCATTAAGTCAGCTGTTAATAGTTAATATTGATAATTAAAGTTGATAATTCATTTCCAATGCTATCAGTGTTTAAAAGTAACTTAATGTTAGATTTTTGAGAGAGTTTATATATATATAGGTGGTATACACGTTTAAATTAGAACAGTTTTTTATCTTAGATATAGAAATTCTTCAGTTTTTACATATAAATTTATTCAGCTTAGACTATGCAGCTAACTGTATATACATCTAAGCCTATTATCACTCAGTAAAGATTCACATTTTTGATGGATACAGTCAGTATATCTTGTTATGAAATTAGATAAATTCTACAAGATTACCTTTCCTGGAAATGTTAGCAATAGTATGTCTGTCTGTCCGTCCATCTACCAAAATATCCTCTCATAGTCATCTTCAAAGAGAGAATAATTCATATTGGAACTCAAGGCTTCTCAAGGAAAATTGGCCAGCCTTTGGCAAATTCCACACTTTCTTCAAACTTTGCATAGAAACTGCACTCTTTATTTAGGATTGTGTAATGATTTGACCTTATTTTTTTTAATTTCTCAAAGCCAAACAACATTGTCTTCTTGCTAGTTTAATAATTGTGTGATCCAATTTCTTATTTTCACCAATTGTTCTTGAATATTATAATGATAATTTATTTAATGGTAATGGAATAATTTAAACAAATATATTAGAAATTATTACTTGGTTTTGTATTAAGTTTAAATCCTAAAAGATTTTATCATTTTTTTTCCCATTTTATTTTTAAGTTTTTTCTTCCCATTGTCAAAGTCCATCCTTAGTATTCTGATCCCCCCACCCCCGTTATCCTGCACAGGCCAATGGGAAGTTTACATTACTCTAAGCTAAGACCTTAAATAAAGACAATCTGTGTGATCTTATGGGCATTTAAGTGAAAGCTGTGCTTATGTCCCTTCTACAGGATCATGCTACCCTTGTGTTTGTTGGAATAGAGAGAACAGAAACCTCAGTGGTTCCTGGGTTTCTGTAGGTCACAGCTGGAAATGAACAGTACTATCATGCTATACTGTAGCATGGCTGAATTTTAGAAGGGTCTGGAGCATTTGAGGTGATAGAACTATGCAGGCTGTAAAATGCAGACACCATCTGTCACAGAGAAAACACATTAGCAATGGCCACCTGTTCCTACATTGTCTTGCCCTTGTCCCAAAAGTTCATATTTGCTCTGATATGTGTTTGCTGTTTCTGAGTCATGAAGCTTTCTAGTGACTAATGGAACAGTTTTCTACACAATCTTTATATAAATATTCTGTCTTCTGATGAGTTGATCTTATTTAATTTCCAGTATATAGGGATGTATTTCTTTTCTAATTGTCAGTTTCCTTACATAATCAACTATATGAGGAAATTTTTAATTTCCTTTTCAACTATAATTTATTATGGACAGATGCTACTATGTGTTTGATATTTGTTCACATTAGCAAAAAAATAATAGACAAAACTTGTTGGTTACATGGAGTGTAGCTCTCTGGAAACTACCTAGCAGACTCTCCATCTCTTAGGTGATTCTCAAACGAGGATAGCTTTGTCAAGCAGAACCTAGGCCACCAGCTTATAACCCATGATTTGACTTCCAGTCATTTGTTTTCACTGCTCTCAGACACCCCTTTTCTCAGAACCCCTCTCCATGCCAAAGTTGATCCTTGGCACTGAATGATTAAGTTACTGGTTGTTTCCTAAAGAACATATTGAGGAGAAAACTCATAGACTTCAGTTTTATAAAATGTTACATCACATCAGTGTGTTTACATTGAAAAATACTAAAATGGGTACATTTTTCCTCATTTACTCTGTAAATGAAGGAAATTTTGCAGTTAAAATATGATGGCATCATTATGCCCCACTCCTTTCCCCTTCAGCCCTCTCCATAAACCCTCTCTCTCAAATTCAAGACTTCTATTTTTTTTAAATTGTCATCATATACATATCTATATGTATTTCAAATATATAAATACAATCTTCTCAGTCTGTATAAAGTTACTTCTTTGTATATGATGTCAAGGTTTATTTTAAACAAAAATCACCATTGAATATGAAATGGGTACATGTTAGAAGTGTTATTTACTTTGGTGTAACAATGGGTCAGTGACACTTTATCTTGTCAAAACACAAAGGCTGCAGTGGCTGAGAAAAGGGTATTTCCTACAAAAGTAAAATGCTTGAATTTCCAAAAGTTTCAGATTCTGAATTATACTTAAGTCAAATGGTATTATTTAAAATAAAGATCAGCTCTTTCAGGAAGCCTCTGAAAATAAAAATACAAGAAGCATAGTTTGGTTGGTTAGCTGAAGCAACCAATGAGCACATTGCTATCAGTTGTGGTTAACTCCAGAAGGCCTCCCTCCATCTTCATGACCATGGGTCATGTACTTACAGTGCCCCACTGTAACTCAAGTACTTACAGTGGTTTGTCAGAATACATCCTGTTCCAGCACTAAATATTTCTCATATTCCTTTGCCTAGAATAATAAGCTTCAGGCTTGAGGGTTCTTCCAAATATGTGAATTCCTGTGGCTTTGTTTTACTTTAATACTTTTGTATTTTATATGTAAAAGCAGGTGTGTGTCTGACTGCCTTTTTGTCTGCATATGTATTATTCTAACTACTTAATTTATAAGTTAACATTTTTTTCAGTTAGAAATAACACTTCTTGAGCAAGTGTTTTAGAGCCTTGAAATGAGACATACTGTAATTCTTATTGAAAAGTAATTTATCACTTCATGTTACTGAATCATGCCATTAGTTAAGAAACCGAAATATTATCTTTAAAAAATAACAATCTCAGGCTTAAAGTGTCTCTTTTTTAACATTGCAAGAACTCTTAAGTGGGGCCTTATATAACATGTTGTGAATATTGCATTGTTATTTTAGATTTATGGTGAGAAATCATCTTTCGGGTTAAGAGTTTATATGAAATATGAATTCCTGTGGTTAGGCTTGCTGGTAACTTACAGCAAGATTAATACAGTGATTGTGTGTGTGTGTGTGTGTGTGTGTGTGTGTGTGTGTGTGTGTGTGTGTGTAAAAAGGGAACTGTTTTATGGAAAGCCATTGTGAATTTTGCCTTGTAGTTTTTCCTAGAACAATCAATTCAGATCCATGTGTTTATATAAGATTTTAAAATAATAGTATATTGTATTTAGCTACCACTTTCTCCTCCTCTCAACTGACATCTGTATGAGAATCAGCCTTTGGAGAGGACTGAACCATTGCCATAAACTACTTTGACAATCAGTCTATGGAGTAGTTGAGATCCACCAACCTGGGCAATATAGATGCCCGAGTTCTGCCCCAGGAACTCAATTATGTGGCAGCTGTACCATCCTCTGGCATACTTTCCAAGTCTCTGTGGTGTTGCTCTCTCCAGCTGCTAGAAGGGAATTTGGTTATGGAAAATCATTTATGTATATGGCTCATAAATTTTTCACGTTAGGAAGAAGTTTGTCTCAATGCTACCTTTATACAGGAAATGTCAAAAAATTATGTAATACCAACCTGAGCAGCCACATTCCAAGCAATAAGGGATAAACAAGTCTTCAAGGGATACACAAGCAAAGGTCTATTCTAACTTTAAATTTAAACAACATGACAAAATCAGTTACAAATGTGTTCCAAAAAGAACCATTTTATAAAAATCACAGCCTATGTACTTTCATAAAATATTTTCTTTATTTAATATTCTACTTCTCAAATAAGCATACTTGCATTACAGAATACGATAAAATAATCTGAGTTCTGGTTGTTGCTACTGTATTCCCAGAAGTTCTATCCAAAAACTAAATAAGAATTAGTTTTCAATTTTATGTTGTTTTGACTCATCTAACAGATTGATGAAAGAAAAATCTTGCTGTTTTTAGGTTTTAAATCTGGAGAGTTGGTGAAAATTCAGAGGATAACTGAAACTCTTTTCATACTGTCTTGTTAGGAATCTTTACAACTCAGAAAGAATAGAGGGCAGATAAATATTTCCCCAGCAGAAACACAAAATAACTTTTGGACCCTGGTCCAAAAGCACAGAGAGGAATTTGCCTTCCCTCCTTTTGCCTCTCCTTGGCCTAGTCTATCTACTTTTAAAAGCAGAATTTTGCTTCCCAAAATGTACCAGACAGGAATTTGTTCAAATTCCTCAAAACCAAGCCAGGAAACTCAGAAGTTTCAGGCATTCGTGGCAGAGTGAGAAGAGCCTGTCTGTGAAAGCAAGCATGAGTCACTGCAACATGACTGCAGGCTTGCCCTCCTGGGCCAACTCAGGGATGTGGCTTGGCTTCATTGGGCCACACTTGCTTTGTCTTAAAACAAAAGGCTAGTGTGAGTTGATTTTAAGGATATTGATACAGAATCAAAGCCTAGAAGGACCTGCATTTCATACAATAGTTCTTTTATTGGTATCGGTCAGAACATTCCAGGGAGCTCAGATTCACTGATAAGAAATATCCTGGTTTGATATGATTGAATGGAGCCCAGACTATCACTAATCTTCTTTTTAAATTTTTTTTTTTTTATGTATCTTAGTACACTGTAACTGTCTTCAGATACACCAGAAGAGGGCATCAGATCCCATTACAGATGGCTGTGAGCCACCATGTGGTTGCTGGGATTTGAACTCAGGACCTCTGGAAGAGCAGTCAGTGCTCTTACCTGCTGAGCCATCTCACCAGCCCTATCACTAATCTTCTATCCCAAGGTATAAGTTAGTTAATTGTTTTCTGTGATACACTCATGATCCCATATAATGACTCAAGACAAAGCCTAAGACAATTCTCTGACTGTGAAGTTCCAGTCAAGTATGGCCTCAAACAAGCTGTTCCCTAGAAATATTAAATGCTACACGAGAGACATTTCCCACCATATGCACAGCAAAGAAAACCAACCCCATGACCCTTTAAACTTTACTAATTTGTACTGTGTATTTGATCTGTGTCCATACAGCAGTAGCAAATGCATTTAAGCTTAAGAGAATTAGAAGATGTACTTGCCACATTAGGAACTTATTGCTAAATATCCATCAGTATTAAAAAGGCAGGAAATGAACACTGGCCAAACAAGAGTTTTGCACAAACATTTGGCTCCATTGCCTTAGGTAGATATGGAAGTTAAGGTCTCTTTGCAAATCTTATTGAATGAACTTGTTATACAGGATCATTAGACCTTTTCTGTCAGTTCATCAGAAATTAGTATTAGTAATCTTTCCATTTAAATCATTGCAAACATTTTCTTGTATTTTTAAATAGTGGTTGTTACAGATGAAGCAACTGATTTAAAAGTGATTTGTAAGGTACAACAGACAGCAGACACACGTGTGCGCGCGCGCACACACACACACACACACACACACACTACTAAAAACCTTATGAAAAGTCTACACTGATGGAGAAGAATAATGAGTTATACCTGTTGAATAATTAAATAAAAAATTACCATTAAAACTTTAAGTGCCTCATCTGTCATTTCTCTTTTGTGTTGGATTTAACTATCATTTCAGGGAATGATTTTTATGATTTTTCTGTTGCTCTCTTAATAAAGAGTTCATGTCATCTCATCAGCCACTCTGCAAATGCCTGATGGTTCTTTGGGGTCCTCAGGCAAACACTTGCTAAGAAGGTAGCACTGCTGGCCAAATTGTCTCTGGTGTGTTACAGTAGTCTTGTTAACATGCCTAATAAGAATATAGAAAGGCACTTCATCCTAAGAATAAGAGACAAGACCACAGATGCCCAGAGCTCTTTGGCTCAGAATTTATTTGCTGTAATATAATAGGCACTTGAAGCAAATTCTTGGAATGAGTCAAGTTTTCATTCTCTTTCACTCCTGTTCCACCTAATTCACTTCTTTGTATATAGTGTTCTCAAATACTTTGTTAGAAGATCTAGCAGAAACACAGATAAATGTTGAGGTACATGGAGCAAAAGTTATTTGTGGAGAAAAACAACAAATGGCTTGGTAATGTTCTTCTTGGGTCAACCAGCAGAATCTTAGCACAGTTGAGCCTTGGTGCTAGTGGGACTTTTCTTAAATCCTATGCTATTGATATTCTTAGCATTGTGGCCAGGCTGACTAAGGGTAAGCAAAGGGCCAGGGCCCTTACACATGTTAATTTAAAGCTCTCATTTTAATCAAAGGTGTTCAAATACCAAGTTCTAGTTTTTGAATTTGCAATGAAATTCTCACATTTTAACTATCGAATCCTGGCTTCTTTGTCTGTTTTTGTTTGATTGTTTGTTTTTTTTTACCAGTTCCTAATACATCTTTCAAAAATTAGTGGCAAAGCTAAATACTAAAAGTAACTGCTTCTGGCACTGTCTGTTCTCCTCACCCTTTGAGAAAACATAGTTTCTAATTAATAGTGATTTAGTGTTGTGTGGTAACCATAAAATGTCATGATTGCCCAGGAGAATCTAAGAGAATTCCAAGGCCAGCATCGGTTGATTCAACATCATACGAATATGAAATCATGGACACTTGGAATGTTGGTGAAGGGAAAAGAGTATGAGTTGTGGTGTGGGCTCATTAAGTCAGAAAATAAATCCCAAGAAGCCCCTTTGATCTGAAACTACTGCTTCTCAAAGGCAAACAGAGGGGTGCCTAGAAGGATTACTCTGCACCCCTAGGAAGCTCTCAGTCTACCTGGAAAGTTCCCAGGCCCAGAAAGCTGGAAGTATTTACATTGGCATATGCGGTTGACATCTCTGGAATGGTTCTAATTTAATACTCATACTTCTCAGCCAATATCAGCATCCAGCCATGTCAACACTTCTTTTCCATGTGTGAATAAAACCACTAAAGATCTCACTTCTCCTTTCTAGAGGTATTTTCCACTCATAATTGGAAAATTTAATCAGTTTCTATGTCTAAAGGTATATATTCCAAGTAACAAATGTTATTACCTGCAAACTTTTAATTTAGAAAATATATGTAAACATAAATGTTCATTTTTCTACTCTCTGATTTTATTTTAAAATTTTAGTACTACAGAATAAGACGTTTCAGGAGATTTATATATTTCAACAGTGAGACACAGTTGTGTTATCATCTAAAAACTAAGTATAGCTCAGAAACATTAGAATTATAATTGTATTTTGTTCATAGTGTATATAACTCAACGGTGGGTCACTGAAAGGTCACGTTGAAAAAGTAAATTCAAGTATAGATTTTTATCACCAACAAGTGGCCTTGAATTACAAGTTATAATAAGATTAAAGTGGAATTAGGGAAGCAGCCACTTTGCTTCACATCTGCTTGTGGCTGTTTGGGTTTTGAAGAGAGCAGAATGTCCCTGTGCTGAGGGGTGTGAGTAACATTTGCTCTGGACACTATCATGCTTTCAGGAACATGGTTTATAGTTAGTCTGTTCTGTTTGTCCATGAAAATTTCAGTGCCACATACTGAGTCAAAGACAAAACCACAATTATTATAATTGAATTGTGTAAATTTTGTGCCACTTACTTTATTCAAATGATATAAATTTTCTTTATAATTTTTAATTAAGTTCTCTCTTCCCCCTTCAATGTTGGTGACTAAATTCAGGTCCTTGTGCATACTTCACAAGCATTCACTTAATGAACTAAATCTTGAGCAAAATATGTGAACAGTCATTATTAAGGGGCAAGAGCTGGACTGGTATGATAACTTAGTGAGTAAAGGTGCTCGCCAACAAGAATGATGAACTAAGTTTAACCCCAAGACCCATGTTGTAGAGGAAGAGAAAAATTCCTCCTCAGGATTTTCCTCTGACCACCACTTATAAGCTGTGGCATGCACACACACACTAAATAAAATGTAATTTTATTAATTGCAGAAATTTTAAAATCATTTTCTCCTAATGTTTTTTTTTTAAGTAAGCTGATAGTGATCATTTAAGGAGAAGTTTCTGGTTATAAATTGGGTGTTGGCATGTTTCTGGAATCTAGTAGGTGAGAGGTCAAGGATGTTATACTGTACTTACTACACAATGCCTGAACAGACCTGCTCAAGATCATCTTCCTTTCCCAACGGCTCTAACACCATAGCTGAAGAGCCCTGCTCTAGAGACCCAACACAATGAGCCCCTGGCCTTACTTTCATAGGATTGTTATTTCCCATTGACACCTCATGGAATCAGATATAAGTCCAAACTTACAGTAGAACTTACCTTCTGTGTAGCTTTGGTGAGCTCCCCTTCAAACTACTCAATAGAGCTGTTTTGGTTTGGTTTAGTTTGGTTTGGTTTCTATTGATTCTTTCGTTTAATGAATACCTTGTTCTATAGAACCACTCTAGTGTTTAACAATAGAAAATAGTGGGAGAATGAAACAGGCCTTATTTATACATGTAAATGTATCAAAGGGAATGAAAGTCAGACCAAGCTTGACTCATCCTATCTTGAACAGGACAAAGATATTCAAAAGTCTGGTGCCTCACCTGTACTTTCTAACCTGACCACATTTACAGATTTATTTAGTCCTTGAAGCTTCAAGTTGAGAAAATAAACTTAATTTTCAGTTGAGAAAATAAAGCATGTATTTGGAGACCAGGACTTAGATTATCTATGGTTCTGGTTTCTTGTCTATGGGTCCAGCAGCTTATGGAGAGATTGATATATACATGTACAGAAGGAAGGGAATCTGAAATGGTTGTTTCTCATTTGCAGGTAAGGGGTGTTTGCTATAACCCAAAATTCCAAGATTCCAAGTCAGTCATCTTATCTATGAAAATGGCAAGAGCTGGAGGACAAAGCAAAACATAAACAGATGGAAAGAGTTTAGAAAGGGCTAAGGGAAACTGATGCTTGAATGACAGGAAGGTTGTCCTCCTGCCCTTCCAGTCCTTTTCCCCTACAAAGATGAAATTCTCCTCACAGACCCGAAGGGAAACCCAGTCAGATCAATTTCAGAGAATGTAGATTAGAAGGGTTAAAAATCAAAGAGAAAAACAAGTACCTATGGTAACCTGACCTGGTGACTGAAAGGTGAGTTCTTGGCAGTGCTGTAGGAGCTGATTCTTCAAATGCCCATAACTTATTCACCAAGCTGGCTTCTAGCTGTTTTCTGTTGCCCAAAGACTGGCTGCAGCAGGAAGTGTCATGCTTAATGTCATTGGAGGAGTTAAGAACTTTACCTGAACATCTAAATGCTGAGAAGCTGACACATACACTCTAAAAATGAGATTTCTTGGCTACTTTATGAAATCTGAGTGTGAAGGTAAAGGTAATCATGCAGACCAAGACCCTGTACATTTTCAATATTTAGTGTGCTATCTCAAGGGTATGTCCTCAACTCTGAATTCCCACATTCCCTCAGTAGCATATTTTACCATCTTATTAGTCCATTTTCTGTTTACAAAACTAAATGCCTGAAGTTGAGTATTTATAAATAAAGTAGGCTTATTTTGTTTCTAATTTTAGAAACTTAAAGGCCATCTTTATCTTCATCTGCTTGGGTTTAGTGAGGGTGGCTTCTTCTGGTTGGACTTGGTAAAGATCCCTTTGGCATCCACATAACATGGAAGAAGCTCTTCTGAGAGATAACAGTCATTTGATGAGATAGAAAACAGAAGAAATGCAGGTGTCAGGATTGCTCTTTTTATGAAAATCTAGTACACTGAAAATGAACATACTTTCCTGAGAACTATTTTAATTCCTTCCAGGGGCCTCAAAGCCTAGTTACCTTGCATTGACCCTTACTTCTTAAAGGTCCTTCCTCTTCTTAATATAATACCATGAGGATCAAGGTCCCAGAACATGAACCTTTAGAGTAGAAATAGTATTAAAACCATGCTGTCCACTCTTATAACAAAACCATAGATGCTTTGTGTTTACAAAGGGGTTAGTGATGGCCTCAGACATGTTTGTTGTTGTTTTTAATTAGTCATTACCACAATCCTGTTTGTATCATTTAACAGTGACTTAATTTGCTTTGCTTCTGTAACACATAACTAGGAAAAAACAAACAGGAATGTTTCTGAAAGAAAAGAAAAATAAACAAACAAACAACCCTACACAGTTTCTCACCCTTTTTCATGAAGAAAAGAATCAGTAGAAGTTTAGGGTAAGAAGATGGTTCAGTTACTAGGACCACTTCCTATGAAAACAAGAGGATCTGAGTTCAAATCTTCAGCATCTACAAAAGGCAGGTGTGATCTAACCTATGTCTCCAGTGTTAAATGTGCAGAGATTCCCCAGAGTTCCTTTGCCAGCCAGCCTAGCGAAGTGGTAAGATTCTGTTTCAGTTAAAAATCACATACATATCTCAAAAAATCCAGCAGAATGATGATAAGGGAAGAAACCAGGTATCTTCATCTGGACTCTGCTTGAGTGCACAATGCTAAACACACACACTACCCAACATGACACAACACACACACACACACACACACACACATGCAATCAGAAAAGGAAACTATGACAGATTAAATAATGGCTATACCAAAGTCCAATTTGATGTCGAATGAGTTTTTGTTGGAGTTACTAACATATGTGGGTGAAGCATTATTTGTAGGACCACAGGTCAAAAGTACATACATCATCAAAAGCCCACCTAATACAGGTAGGAAATTGTACCCTTAGAGTTCTCTACAAAACTCGTAGGCAGCTTATCAGGTCCAACATACCTAAAGATTCTTTTCTTGACATCAGGGATAATCAGAGTCACCTTCCCCAGCAGTTGTTTACTCCTTCTATAAAGCTGTTGGTGGCCTTCTAGAATCTTCCACATTCTGCTTTCTTAGACATGTAGAGTTTTGTTTAGATCCTGAGTCTCAAGAGTCTACTACTATCCTGGAGAGAATGTTTCAATTCAAAGGAACCGGCTATTCAACACACACACACACACACACACACACACACACACACACACACACACGATAAATAATATATAAAAACAAATAATTAAGAAGACAGGAAAGCAACATACCCAATTCTAAAGATAAACAAAACAGGTGGGAATAAACCTATGTTCAAGGTACAAAAAAAACATGCTGTATTCAATCCTAATGCAGAGACACCCTACAGAAAATTCCAAGGTCAGTATTTACCATCTACATGTAGACTTTTGCTCTCTTTTTATGATGAACTCAAAGCATCAGTGAAAGAGATAAAAAAGAATGAATGAAATTAGAGATGATGAGCTGAACATGATTATTGTAATTTTGTTTCTTACGAAACCTTAATTTGCGCCTGAAGGATGTGGAGTACCAGAGTGTTTTTGGAACATGCTTTATTATTCTTCACAAGAGAATGCATTATATTCCCAGGTATTATCATAGAATCATTATTCATTTAACAAAAATGTAGCTATTTTAATAAGAAATTATATTTTATAATGAAAGTTGACCAAAAAAAATACATGAAGCACATCTAAAGAAAATACTTTTTAAATAACAATGTTTTCCCATGTTTCCTCTTAAAATGGAGCATGAGCTTTGGAGATTATATATGTAAGCACATAATTTCATTATTTCTGAAAATCAAAGTATACACTCAGTAAACTATAAGATCATTCCGTTTGCTTCCACATTATCTGTGAAATAATTACATTAAGCAATCAACTGTTTTTTCTTTCAAAAAGCAAATACTGAGAAACGTTTTTATATCTCTAAAAATCTGTGTGATCAAGGGGCTGGGGAGACTGTTCAGTCAGTAAAGTGGATAAGTCAAAAGTACGAGAACCTGTCTTTGATCTCCAGTACCCATGAGAAGAGTCAAGCACAGCAGTGCTGGGGTGGTAGAGATAGGCAGATCTCTAGAACTCATTGATCATTCACCTAGACTACATATAAGACCCAGGCCAGTGAGTGACTGTCTCAAAAAACAAACAAAACCCAAGGATAATGGCTGCTAGCTTGACCTCTATCCCCTGTATACACATAC
Source organism: Tokudaia tokunoshimensis (assembly GCA_036184795.1). Lineage (NCBI taxonomy): Eukaryota > Metazoa > Chordata > Mammalia > Rodentia > Muridae > Tokudaia > Tokudaia tokunoshimensis. The sequence continues at coordinate 1,159,254 of BTHU01000011.1, forward strand.
ATATGTATATACATACATACATGCACACACATTCATGTACACACTCACAGACAATATGATTATTGTTTAGTTTATTAACATTTCCTAAGTACTTCTTAATGCCCAGAAGAGACATGAATGAGTTTTAATATTATGGCGGTCATAGTAGTGAGCTGATAGAATTTACACACATCACTTTGGGAGTTCTGGGTAGTGTCAATTAAAGTTCCATTTGGGGGTGGAAGCGGGTATCTGAGTCCTGGATAGCAGAAGAGGCGACTGCTCAGAAGACAGACAGACAGCAGGGCACAGAGGACCCAGTGCACAGCCGTAGTCTCCTCCCCAGGGCCAGCCACCACTAGTCATGAAAAACAAGATCACACAGTTTACTTGTATCCATTTTAAAGTATGCTCAGCCCTTTAGAAATCTTTCCAGAAGTGATTTTTCTTTCCCTGTACTTTGCAAAGCTTGGCACAGATGGGAAAGGGGGAATGTTGCACTCTCTTGCCTTTGACCCCACAACCTGCTGCCACATCCTCAAAGCCATCTGACCTGGTGCAGATGAACATGATGCGGGGGCCAGGAATGTTTCTTTAAGCAGTCACCATTGTTCTGCATGGGCTTTTAGTGATATTTTCAGCTATCTATTTTACCAACACACCTGCTTTTTAAGCTGCACTGTGGGTTATTACTGATTCCTGTTTCCCCTTTGCTGAATTGGGAAGCATGGAGTGAAAACATCAAGATTACATGTTGCACACACCATTTGCCCCTAATTCCAAACAGCATCTTCCCTGTAGATATAATGCAGACAAACTCAAGCAGGACAATCCCCATTTTACCAAATAACATTCCATTGGTGAAGTCGATAAACTTTAATAGTGGTTTAATAATGGATTTCCGCAGCCACTTTTCTGTTTCCCTTCAATAACTAGGGGAAAATAATGGATGTAAATTGTTTATATTAAAATTGTCCTTTATATAAAGTCTACATGGAAAAAATGTCTTGCACGTTCAGAACAGGAACTGGGGGTGCAGTTTTCTGCTGGTGTTTTGGGTTGGTGTTTTCTGCTGGTGTTTTGGGTTGGTGTTTTCTGCTGGTGTTTTGGGTTGGTGTTTTCTGCTGGTGTTTTGGGTTGGTGTTTTCTGCTGGTGTTTTGGGTTGGTGTTTTCTGCTGGTGTTTTGCTGCTTGGCTGAGCTGCTCAGGTCTCAGTGTTTGTATACCTGAAAGCTTCATCTTTGTGCAAGTTCTTTGATATATTATAAACTTAGACACGGTCCTTCATAAAAGAACAGACTTTGTTCAAATACAAATACCAACTGAAAATAATATGTTCTTACATTCTAATCTCAAAGAAGAAAAAATAGGTCTGGGCATTAAAAAAGTAAGTTTCAAGTGTGACCTGATGAATGAGTTCAATCTCTGGTCTTATCATGGTTCCAGGTCAAGACAGATGGCCTTCACTTTCCTCCTCTCCAAAAGGTTATCAATAGTGGATAATATTTGCTTTTGTCACCTATTTCCCATATTCCTACCTAATAAGACAGAGACTCCCCTGGCCAAACACTTTTTATAAACCAACTATTATGGCGATAACTTAATTAAGCTATGAGTCTTAAAATGGAGGCTTGTGTACCTCATTTCCATAATTATATGTGGAGATGACAGAATCAGTCTCATAGTAACCAATAGCCTGGAAAGAAAGGTGAAGAGGAAAAGATGTGTGCAATCCACTAGAAGTAAATTCTGATGTTCATAGCAATACTGGAAAACGTGTGTGTGTGTGTGTGTGTGTGTGAGAGAGAGAGAGAGAGAGAGAGAGAGAGAGAGAAATGATACATACCAGAGGACACATGTGGAGATTAAGGACAACTTGACAACTTTTGGGAAGCAGTTTTCTCCTTCTAGGTTGTGTTGAGACAAGTAATTTGTTGTTTCTCTCACTGAGCCATGTGTTTCAGGTTATCTGGTCCTTTAGCTTCTGGCCAATTCTGTCTCTACTTCCCATCTACAATAAGAGTTCTAGTTTTACATAGGTCCACCACTATATCAACCATGTTTATATTGGTTCCTCTAGCACCTCTAACATCTGAGCCATCTCCCCAGCCAACAATTAATTTCTTATCTCAACTAGCTAAAAGAAAATGGATCTGAATGCTAATTACCCTCATTTCATTGTTATATGTTATGAATGTGCATTAAAATGCCCTATATACCCCATAAACCTGCAAGGCAATTAAATTATGTTAAACGTATATTTAAATATTGCACTTAAATATTGAGGTAGTTCAAAGAACAAGTTACATTCCATACAAAGACTATTCTACATAAAGTGATTTTGTAATAAAAAAAAATCACCAACTAGGACTCTGCTTCCCTTCTCTCTGATTTTCTTTCATGCCTCTATATCTCATTATCTGCATTTGCAGTGACTTTCCATCATACATCTGTGTGTTGACTCTGAATACTTTTGTGTTCCTCCACAGTCACCCCTCTTCCTGTGAACACAAAACACAGATGTGATGAGGCCAACCAGACTTTTTCAAGCCTTCTTAGTTTGGTCATTTAGATACATGTATCTCATAAATGCATTGTTTCTTCTTATGAATTCATGGTGGTTATTGGCTATATTCCATAATTTAAGTCCATCATGGAGGATGAACTTACTGAGCTCATGTATCTATCAGTCTCATGAACGATACAGATCACACTCAATTTATAAATAACTTTAAGTACACAGCAGATTTCATGTTTTTCACAAAAAGAATTCTTAAACAGGTGTTCCTATTCTGTGTTGTGTCTGAAATGTCTTAGAACTCATCATATATCATTGTCAAGGCTTTGTAAAAATTGCCAGTTAATCCTCATAGGAAAAGTAGGTGTGTAGACAGAGGTCATTTAGTTAAAAGGAATGATGCTGTCAGTTAAGAGATCTAGAAACTCGCTCCAGAGAAACTGGGTTAATTCCATTTCTCCAAACTATCATTATGAATCCTTGAATACACCTCTTGATCTCAACATGTTTTAGTCTCTGTAAAGCATCTCATTGTGTTAACAGAACAAAATATGTCTTTTTTTCTGTTCAGTATCTCATGTTCTCTTAAACCAGGTGTTCTATAGATAGCCATGTATTTTAAACATCATTGTTATTACCAGGACTGTATTCAATGAGATGCTAGTTCCTACTGCTGCAAGGCACTATGGGATAATTTACAGTCTTACACCTAAGCATCATGAAACCTGAAGAGAGTTCCACCAAGTTAATTACTGGAGCCTAAAGTAGTTAAGTACCCTAGTGAGAAAGTGACTTCTCAGGCTTACTCTATTCTGGCTAAAGGTATGGCAGAAGTTTCTAGCACCTAGAAAGTACTAAACCCTAAAGTACTGAGAGTCCACAGCACACAATTTCTGTAGTCTTTCTCTACTCATTTCAACCTTTACTTAATTTTCCTTGTACTAAATGCCTTAATATAAATTAAATTATAATAATATAAACATATTCTATTGTTGGTAGTACTGAAATCACCCTTGCTTGAAGTCAGACACAACCTCAGTATCCTAAGAACAGCAAAACACCATACATACTTTTAGTCCCTTTTAGAGGAGCTTCTGTTATAGAGACAATGAAGGTGAATAACTGTTGATTATCTGAGAAATGTTTTCTTATTTCAAAAGCCAATGATGATCAATCTGTATTCTTTTCTTGACAGGTACGAGTATATTCACAGTCTATGAGGCTTCATCTCAGGAAGGCTGGGTATTCCTCATGTACAGAGCAATCGACAGTTTCCCTCGCTGGCGCTCCTACTTCTACTTCATCACACTGATTTTCTTCCTTGCTTGGCTTGTCAAGGTACTAGAAACACTGTGCTCAGAGCCTATTTTGTGATGTTCAACAGGTGTTTTGTTTTGGTTTTATTGATCACTAGGCTTCTTCATCTCAGTGTTTGGTAAATGTGGTTTGCCATTTCCTTTCAGAATGTGTTTATTGCTGTCATCATTGAGACATTTGCAGAAATCAGAGTACAGTTTCAACAAATGTGGGGAACTCGGAGCAGCACAACTTCTACTGCCACCACACAGGTATCACTTCAATGGGATGATCACAGTCCATTCAGTCTCAGGCATACCCCATCTTCATAGCAGTGACCTGCCCCTGGTCCTGGAAAGACTGGATGTAGGGGATACCAGGACAGAGAATCGAGAGGGGGTTGAATGGGGAACAGAGGGAGGGAAGGGGGCTTATGGGACTTTCAGGGAGGGAGGAACCAGGAAAGGGGAAATCATTCGGAATGTAAATAAAAAAATGTATAGAAAATTAAAAAAAAAAAAACAGGTAAAAGGGTTGAAGAGATGGCTTGGAGGTTAAGAACACTGGCTGCTCTTCCAGAAGTCCTGAGTTCAAATCCCAGAAACCACATCATGGCTCATAACCATTTATAAGGTGTCTTCTTCTGGCCTGCAGGCATACATGCATGCAGAACACTGTACACAGAAAGAAAGAAAGAAAGAAAGAAAGAAAGAAAGAAAGAAAGAAAGAAAGAAAGAAAGAAAGAAAGAAAGAAAGAAAATCTAAAAAAAACACAAAAAAAAAACCAAACAAACAAACAAACAAAAAAAACAGGTGAAAAGGCCCAAAGCTAGAACAGTCATCCCAGACTCTTGCTGCAGTATGGTGAAAGTCATCTAGTAGTTTAAAAGTACAGTGGTTAGTAGTTAGCTTCAATACAAAATAAAATTGTCAACAACGCTTGTGGACCTTTGACTGGATTCTTTGAGGACCACAAGTCTGCAAAGGCTTCCTGGGAAAATATCACAATGGAAAGTTTCCTTTTGTTTTTTGTTGTTTTTTTGTTTTTTGAGCCTTTATTAGTATAACGCCAAGCCTATACAGTGGTCTTTATATAAAGGATTAGAAGTGGTAGTGTTGAAAATGTATTTAATTCAGAACAGACCAATCAAGGTACAAGCGAATATAGAGAAGACTCCTCAGTCCTCACTGTGTGTCTGTGGTTCTTGAAAAGTCATCATAAGTTCAGTATGGCTTCCTTCTCTTAAGAAATTAGAGATGGCCAGAAACATACAAAAGCAACAGAGCATTTGACTATATGAGGCATTCTGATAATCCTATTATTTACTTACTTAGTTTTGTTTGCACATTTTGCTCCTTAGAAACAGGAAAAGCAGACTCACATATCTTCTAGAATGAATAGGAGAGAAAAGAAGCCTCTAGAATTAAGAAGGAAACAATTTAATGCTTTATAACAATTATCTTGAGATTAAATTATGAAAAACTAAATCCATAAGTGCTTGTATAGATCTATTGCTTTAAAGGTCTTTATGGAAAGGTCAAAGTGAAATTTTTATTTAAAAAACTTTTAGCAATCATATAATCAAGTGTCATTAAACATAGAAGGCTGATATACATGGTGGTGGAGATATCAAAATTATCCCTCCTTTGTTACAAATGAAATTGTGTCAAAATGATTCAAACATCCATGAAAAGAAATTAGTATGCTACATAGGTTATGTCATAGACACCACGTTGTGGAAGTTCCAAGGAATCAACCAGGAAGCTCTTGTTCCATGTCTGGCTGACTGTGAGGTGTAACAAAGTTTCATGTCCTTTCTCAGGTGACAGCCTCTTGGCAGGCATGTTTTCTGTGACACTGAGATGTAAATGGAACGTAAAACTGTGAATGCAGCTCTTACACGCAGCGCTCCCAGGGGATAGCCTAAAATGTCCCTAAAACCATATTTTGCTTATTAAGTAACTCTGACAGATAAAATCACAGCTGGAAAGATAAAGAACCAAACCAACTAGCAGTTATAATAGAAGATGAAATGTGAAATTTTTGAACAAAGTCGTACAAAATTATTTTGATGCTAAATTGCGCTTAATGTGGAGGCATAAGTCGGGATTTCAAGAGGGAACGCGCCTGGATGTTCAGCAGAGGTAATCACACAGAGAACTGTGAAAAACCTTCATTAAGAAAAATGCTATGGCTGAGGACACGGTTGCTAAGCAACCTAAGCTCCTGCAGGCTTCCTCTTGGAAAACACCACTTAGGCAGCCTAGCAACTGGCCTCAGGCTCCACCTACCCCTCAGTCACCACTTGCAAGAGGTCCCTGAAGCTTTTGTGTGTACAGAAGTGGGACAGAACATTTGCTGTGACTGTTCCATTTGTAAAATCTGACCAAACTCAGAGCCTGGACTTCTCTTTTATTGGTTTAAAACTCTAAATCATAAGTGTCTAATTCTAACAAAATAGGCTCTAAATTAATAAAATAATGTTGATTTCTGTACATCACACAGCTTTTTGGACATGAAATAATTTCTTGCCTTATCTATTATGTGGGAAATTCATGTTCAATGTTTTTTCTCACCAAATAGTTAAAGAGGACTGGCAATATTGGACTTAGTAATGTCTCTAATTATATAAACTTCCTATGTAAACCACATGGGTGGAAATGTATATGTGTATACACACACACACACACACACACACACACACACATCCTGAGGATAGAGTAGACCTTTAGACATAGGCAGTTCTCTAAGAATTGGCCCTGATATTTCAGATGCAAAACAGAATCCGTGATAATTGTTTTCCTTAAAATATCAAAGCAATATTTTTATTTGAATGGTTACTAACAAATGTCTCTGAGCAACCACATAGAAACAAATTAAGGAAATATTGCTTGCAAAACTTTTGTGCAGAGCATACTATGATGTCCAACAGTAAAATGAATGCAAACTAGAAGTGATCCTTTCAGATTCCTAATCACAGACCTGGCTGAGCTGTGCTGGGGTCAGTGACTCCGTTCTGTGTAGTTCTTGCTGTGAATGACCTTGTCACAATCTCAAACATGGACTGGTGTATAGGTCAAGAGGTTGACATTCCTGTTACAAAATATACTTTGTATTAGCCCACAAATAGAATTTCTCACGTCACCATATTTAGGGGTGTGGCCTCCATCACTGGATGTTAGTATGTACAGACATGAGCTAGGAAAGCTTTAAACACAGCAATTCCTTCATCCAGACTGACCTTCACATCCTTCACTGAACAGTTCACTTTAGAGACCTGCCATCTCTTTACCTAGACTGAAGAATGCTAGAGATAAGCTGACTCTACTTTGACCAGCATAAAGATGGAAGACCCATCAAAGCCCAAGGCCACTCTGTTGTACTAAGCATACTTAAAATTTTATAAATTTTACAATAGCATCCTGTTGGAGTTCTGTCACATAAGTGCTGTGCTGTGTGATGAGAACAGTATTCCTGAGACTGTCATCTGTGACCAAGCACTCTTGCTGACAGATGCTATCTGAATTATTATCCTCTGGCTAAGCCAGAAGATGGATGAGGGTAGAGTTGATGCAAGCACAAGGGTGATTTTAAGTTGTTCCTTTTTCGCCTTCCTGTCAACATCATCAGAATTTGCCTAAATCAACCTTTGAAAGAATGTGTGACTCTCAGCAAGAAAAGCAGAGAGTGTAAATGAAAGACACATGAGCAAAAATGGAAATAATTGATTCACCCCCAAAAAAAGAACACTATGCATAACCCAATGCTCAACTTGAGGAGGAAAAAAATGCTTAGTGTCCCCAAAGCCAGCAGTTTCGACATGAATAGACATCACTCAGATGTGTGAGAAGACAGCTAACAGAGACAGCTCAGATAAAGGGTATCCCAAGAGTGGTGCAGGAGTGAGCTCCTTCCAGGGAGAAGCCTCAGGGACAACATGAAGCATTCACCATAGGAAGCTGGGAACAAAAATTAAGCTTTGTGAGACTTCCTCAGAAAATGTATTATTTTACTGACATTTTTTTCTAATTTGTTTTGAGATAAGGTCTCACTCCACAGTCCAGGCAGGCTTGAACGTGTGGCAGTCATCCTGCTTCAGCCTCCTGAGAGCTGGTATCGCATGCATGTGCTGCCTTTCATGGACTAAATATAATCTTTAATAATGAAATCCTGCCAGGTGTCTACCCTCCTGATTCTAATAAGTGATCTATTTTTAAAATACTTAACTCAAAAAGAGCAGAATGATTTCAAAATAAAAAGGTTTTCTCCATATTGTGTGTGTGTGGGGGGGTGTGTATGTGTGTTTACAAGCAAATTTGCATCATAAGTTTGAAATTTTAACTCACTTTTTCAAGGTAACCTGATGATTGGGATGATATTAAACTGTTTTATAAACCAAGCTGCCAAAAAAATAAAACAATTACAAAATTATATAATTTTTCAAATGAACAAACCTGAGCTAATTCACAGGGCTGAAATCCTCATGCTTTCCCAAATGTTTGTACTAAGAAAGGAGTGTTCATGGGTGTCCATTATATTATGATGAATAATGTCCCTCCCACTAATTGATCCAATCTTCTTGTAATACTAAAATATATCAATAGTGACACAGCATAGTATAGTGACTTTACAACCTGTCTTACTTATTTACCACAGCAATCTTAGAAAGTGGGTACTATTATTGTTTTAAAAAAGTACAAAGATGGACATTTGGATCATTTTGTCTGATTGTAGGTAGCATGAGCCTCCTCCAGGTTGCCCAGTCTTTACTTTTACTCACTGTAAGATCCTTACTCCTTTTGTTTTAGCCATTGCAGACCACTGTCAATGTGTTCTCTCTGTTCTGGCCCCATGCCAATGTCTCTGTTCTTAAGAAGACAGCACCTACTGCTGACCAACAAGGTCCTTCTCAGATATTGTTCTGAGAAGTATAATTAGACCACCTCTCTTAGAAGACAGTCAAGCAATATCTACCAAAGGCTTTAAAGCATGTATAATATTTGATCAAGGACATCCACTTCTATGAATTTGTCCTCAGATTGTTGGACAATAATTAAGAATTATATTTAAGAATGCCCTTAGAAGTTATAGAAAAATCAAAGATAGGACTGAGGATGACTTTGCTACTATGTTATTGATTATACTGTACGAAGTTGGAATAAATAGAAAATGCTTAAATAATACTTGAATTTTATTGGTATGAAAATCTATGGACAATATACCAGTACAAAAAATATCTCATGTCGGGTATGAACATGTGTGCATTTCTATGCATATATGTGTACATATGTGTGTTCATGAGCATATGCATGCACATGCACACATGTGTTAAATATCTGGAAGTTAAAATGCCAGTAATGACTATCTTTTGAGATATTAGTTAATTTTTTCACATCTCATCCAATTTTTTAGGTGTTTAATAATAAACATGTTAATAATACAATAAGAAGATAAAAATCACATGATTAAAATATAGGGGCCACTGAACATTTTTACCAAAACCATCTGGGTTGGATTTCACTACATAGGCCAAATGCTCAATATGCATAGCTTAGATAACTTATTTTATGACCTTTAAGGGTAAAGTTGAAGGCAATCAGTTGGGTTTGGATTACTGATCCAGGTTACTAATAAACCAGTCCCTACCCACCGACCCACCTTCACCTTTATGTTCCACTTTACAGTCTCCCTTCCCGTAGTTACATTGTAGATTACAATGCCGCTTGTAGCTATAACTCTCACATTTATACAAGTCAGCACAAAAGAAATACAGGAACTACAAGAAGGCTCAGCTTAGAGCCTGTAGGCTAGTGTCTAGTTATCCAGTCAATGTAAGTTTCTAGGAAAGGGTAGTAACTGGTTCTTTTGTTGGAGGCTTAGTGACCTCATAAAAATGTCCTAACATTGGAAGACAAACAAAAAATGGCCCCAGTCATACCCATCATCCTCTCCAGGGACCTTATCCCTGGGGTTCTTGTGTCTGTTAGCTAGCCTGGTTTCAATCTCAAAGATCTAGTCATCATAATAACCAATCTAAATAATGTATGATTTGGGAATCTAAAAAAAGTAAGGCATGTTTGCATTTCTGATACTTTATTTCATACACAGGAGTCACCTTCAGAGAACTCTTTTGCTGACAATTAAATTGATTCATTTGATTTGGGTCCACTGGAAAAAATATAATTTAACAGAGAAAATTAGTTTGCCACCAATGAAAGGAAATATTAGCCCCAGGGGTGCTTTGTGCCTTGACAAGACAGTGTAGAAGGCATCGGCAGAGTGTTCTTAGCCAGTGACAGACAGCATAGGTTTTGACAGTTGCCTTTAAAAGGAAAATCCCAGAATTATGACAGGGCCTTTAAAGGTCACTTTAACTAGTTTGTTATTCCAGCAATGTCTATATTCTCACAGTGAACCCATTCATGAAGGATGTGCTACCACCAAGAATAGCTTTTAAATTTATTCTAAGGAGAAAGTAAGTTCTATATATAGACAGTGGAGAAGGACTATTTGCAATAATACCTTTGTTCAAAGAATCTTTGTGTAAATGTGCACCTCAGTTGTTTCATTTAAAATCTATATATTTGGCCTGTGAGGTTAGGCATCATTTATTTTCCATTGTCTCAATCATGATACAGAGAATATTTTTCTTCCTGAAAATTATCTATAATCTCTATGGCTAGAGTCTGAAAGTATAATTGTGTAGTCTATATAATGATCCATGTGCCATTAACAGGCAATTCAATAATGATTCCCTATTACAACAGGGCATAGGACCAACATAAACTCACAAGTAATGGTTGCAATGCAAATTTTTATGTATATAAAAAAGAAACTTTGGGCTGAAACAAAACAGTAAATTATTATGGTTATTGTCTTTATTTTTAAAATCTTTAATTCTACTTTATCCCATTAAAACCAACACACACACACACACACACACCACATGACTCCTGAGGAACAGGATAAATGGAAAGTATCTTCCAGCTGGATATAATATAGAAGTTAAGCAATAGTGGACTATTCTATAAGGTTTTGTCAGAGATACCTGAGTGAGTAGATTTCAGTTAGGCCAATAACATCTTGAATTTTATCTCATCTAAGTCATCTAAGGCAATATAAACGAGATGTTCTCTTTGTAAATATATACATGAACAAACTAATTGTGACCAAGCTAAAATAATTGCATAAAGTCAGTTAAATACCCTCTTAGTTTCATATGATTGAAATACCACCAGTCTCATCCCCATGTTGAAGGTGAATCCCTGATATTTGACATGAGAATGTTTTCTAGTTCACACACTGGAAAATACCAAGTAATATTTTTAAAACTCTTCTTATATACACTCAACAGAGAGACATAATGCTTAAGAATTCTAAATACATTTCCTTGCAGAGATAAAAAAAATACTAATGAACATAATCAACTAAGAGAGTTAGGAACTTTTCATGTACAGAAGAATATCTAAAAGATTATATATGCAAAATCTATGTAAGGCAAAAATTGCATGACCAGTATAACAAGTGCTCAATGAATGCAAGCTCTTAGCATTGCTCATGAGAGTAGTATTATTCACTTCTCATTTCAGTATTAAAATGAACATAGCTGAAGTGATTCATAATCCATATATATACTTCTTTAATAAGACAGTAATATTTAAATACATAGAAAGCTACAGAAAGAACTAGAGTTCTCACTGTTCCATGTTCCTCATCTCTGACTCATCTCTCTCTGTCTTAAAGATGTTCCATGAAGATGCCGCTGGAGGTTGGCAGCTGGTAGCCGTGGATGTCAACAAGCCCCAGGGGCGTGCCCCAGCCTGCCTACAGGTACAACACAATACCATTTTTAAAAATCATCCAGTATGAATCTTTGACTTTAATTTTGTAGGAAGAAATTCATAGGATCCAAGTTCTAAACTTGCCCAGATTTATTGAGAAGTTAGGGGCATGTTTTATTCATTTTTGTATTAAAGACCTAGTTAGTATTCATTTCGATATATAGTAGGTTTCCTACTTTGTTTTCTGTTGATGACCAAAGGAAATTTGGGCAGGAAAGTGTTTAATTGACTTACATATCAGGGTCGCATTCTATTGAGTTAAGTGAAGGCAGGAACTTCGAAGCAGGAACCATGGGGAAATGCGGCTTATTGCCTTGCTGTCTATGTCTCATTCAATATGTTTACTTAAATCATCCAAGACCACCTACCCTGCGGTGGCCTCTCACCTGATCCTGATCACTTATTAATTGTAGATCAACACTGGGTAGATTCTCACAGCCTCCTGTATTTGAACTCCTATTATTTACACATCTATCTCTCACAACGTCTCTGCCTCTTCACACAATATTTCTCACTATCTACCAGGGCTCAGATCAACATCCCTTCTATAAAGAATTCCAATTTATTGATATATAGTAAGTTAGAAACCTCCATAACTTGTCTCCATGTCGTTCTATACCTTTTGTTGTTGTTGTCTGCTATAAAAGTAAACTCTGATGTAGTCAAGAGTGACCAGATGGAAAGCAAGCCCATGTTTCTAGATCTTGTTGCATTATCGGAGTAGATTATGTGATCAGGCATGGAAAATATATAAAACTTTGGTTCTTATTAAAGAAAATGTTCTATTCTAATGGCAAAAGCCAAGAGTCCATGGATTACAAAGGGAACTCTGCCACTTCTAGAGTGTTATTGGTTCCTCGTTTATTCTAATTTATTTCAACAACTTCAAAATTACAATCTCAGGTTAATAATAGTCATTCAAGCATTTCACGCAAGCTTGACCATTCAGGCAGACTTGGTCTAGGTTCCTTTCAACTGTGTCAATCCTACCACATTACTTGTAAAAGCAATATTATTTTTGCATGTAGAGAGAAGGTGAAGGAATTCTGAGAGAGAAGATAGTCATGTCCTGTCAGAACTCTGTCTTCATGCTTCAGAGGAGACACGCCCACAAAACCATATGAAGCTATCTAAAGCCAGGCCACTTTCAGGAAGTATTTTCCTGACACATAATGCCAAAGGTCTGCTTGTTTTAGATCATAATGAGCATAGAAGGAAAAGTCTTTTATCAGAGTGGTTGCTATTGCAATAATTGGTTCAATTTCTAGTTCCTGGACGAGAGACTCATGAAGACAAATAGAACAGGGTTTCAGAAACCACACTTTCAGACCTTTAAATGCTTCTTTGCTTCTCCATTCACGTCCTCTCATTTAATCAACATGGAAGCAGATATTACAGTGAAGGCCATAGGGTTTTTGTGTGTGTGTGTGTGTGTGTGTGTGTGTGTTTTGGTAGTCATCATGGTTAGTGTGACTTCTACTGTTTTAGAGTTTTCCCTTGCTGGAGAAATGTTAAATAACTAACATTAATCAACACAGAGACTGTTTTGCCTTGGTTTCTCAATTCTTCATTGTTTTCCTCCATAGGCTAGAACTAAAAGTGTTGATTACCACAGGCCTGTATGTGTGTCTTTCATAAAGCATTAAAAGACATTTCTCTTTACCTCAATGGTAAGATAATAAAGAAGTCTCCAGTCAGCTAGATAGGATTATCAAACATAGAACTTAAAAGGAGAGCACCCTGTGCTCACAGAACACACTGAGAAATGAATCTGTTCTTCATAGAAGCAAAGGCTGCCATCCAAGTTGTTAATATGTTATTCTGAGATGGATTTTCACATTTTATATATCTTGTTGGCCCTTGTTTGGAAAGCCCATAAAAATGCATGAGAATAATATTATTTTAGATTGCAGAAGTCATATAATAACATGTAATTCATAAATTTAAAATATACTACAAAAATAGACATCCATATTATTATATTTTCAGAATTTTATATTTATAACTAAGTATAATAGAGACTGGCTCAAACCTAAAAATCAGGGATATTAAAATAATACCTTTCCTCTTTTGTGTTAATTTCTCTGAATTTGCTAAATTTGTGCATTTATATTATATTTTCACAGCTTTTCAGGTTTCTGTGTCCTTCACTCACTTTTGGATTGTGATCTTTTTCTACCAATTATAAATAATTGGACAATTTAGTAATATTAATTCATGTGCCTTAATCTACCCTACCTTATATTAAATGGTAGAACTCTATTAGTCTCCCTACCTTCTCTTTACATTTATTGGTTTTAGAATTATTCTGTTTATTATGTTAATTATTATAATATGCTGTGATTCAGTTCTTATACTGAATAGTAGACTCTCTATGGTGTTATTAGTGGAGGAAAACTAGCCACCTCTGGTCTGCAATTAGAAAATATGTAAATTGATTTACCATTATGAGACTCAAATTATAATCATAATTACAGGCATAATAAGTATAATGGGAATCATATGCGGGCATGCTGAGAAAAGATTTAGTTTTATGACCTTAGCATGGTCTTTTCTGTTTTATAGTAAATGAAAATAAATTTGCTTGTCCATTAAATTATATAGTCCTAAACTAAGAACAGGAGGATAGGCAGAACAGTATTATTAGCCTGATTAGAGATTCCTAAGTTCTCTAATATACTTGTTGACATTTTTTTAACAATTTAATGTTAATTGTGTTCATTTTGAGAGGAAAGTACTCTTTTTTTTTAATTAGATACATTCTTTATTTACATTTCAAATGTTGTCCCCTTTCCTGGTTCCCCACTCCCCCAAAATCCCGAGAGGAAAGTATTCTTACTGATCAAATTAACTATTTCTGGTCCATTTGTTTCATATGTAAAATTTAGTAAGATATCTAGTTTGAGTATATACACTTAATTCCTGACAAATTCACTTTAATATTAAGAATAAATAAATGAAAGCCCTGTAGCCCTTGAGGCACCTCCACTGTCCAGCCTGAAAAGGCTTATCTTTCTCTCTTCCCTTCCCTGACACTAGTCTCCAGCTAGTTTCCCTCCCAGTCTCTACTCTGTAGTATGAGAGCAGAAAGACTGAAGAAAGGGAAGCAGTCTAAGGGTGTCAGTAAACCAACCCTCACAACTGGATCCTCCTCTTTGAGTTAAAACTGCTTCTATCGTTCATCTCCTATTCCTACCTTATAATCGGAGAAAATTATATGAACATCTGTGTTTTGGTTGAGAATTGCTGTGTGGCAATGTTCAAAGAGTGCGCCTATTGCAGGTATAGTCTGGAATTTCAGGTCACAGGTCACTGTGCATTCTGTACCTTACTTTTTTCAGCCACATGATTTCCCTTTTCTGTGTCCCCCTATGTACCTCTCTAATTCTCTTACCCAATCACCTTAGTTTCATTCTGGTTCTTGCACATCACCCACAGTGGCTATGACTCTGGGCCTGGTGACCTCCCACACAAGTTCTCAGAAGAAAAATCACCAGAAAACTTGCAAAATAAAGGTTAACTGAGAGGAAATGCAATTTCAGAATAGGTCACAAAATGTGAGAGACATTGAGTTCAAGAATTTGGTCATCGAAATAGAAGTAGACACAGCTGCTCCACTTAAACAAAATACAATTAAAATAACCATTTAATGTCAGAGGGATTTGATACAGGAAAGGCTGTAGACACAGATTTTCAAGTTTGTAGATGTTCAAATCCTTTATAATATCCTGAATGTGTTTGGAGTCTGTTGTAATGTTTCCCTGTTAATTTCTGATTCTGTTAATTTGAGTCCTCTCTATTCTTTTTGTTAGTTGTGTCAAATCTATTTATCTTCTTAAAACACCTTGTTTATCTTGTTTATCTTCTCAAAGAACTGACTCTTAGATTCATTAATTCTTTGTGTTTTTCTTTTTTCTATTTTATTAATTTCTTTATTAATTTTTATTATTTCTTGATAATTACTTTGTTTGGTTTGCTCTTGATTTTGTTTTGTTTTTGTTTGTTTCTCAAATTTTTGAGTTATGTCATTAAGTCATTTACTTGTGTTTATTTTTTAATGTAGGCACTTAGAACTATAAATTTCCCTCATAGGATGGTTTTAATGTGTCCCAGGGTTTTCAGAGTGTTATGTTTTCATTTTCATTTAATTCCAGAAGATTTTTTTATTTCTTTCTTGATTTCTCCTTTGATCCATCTATCACTCGGTAATAGATATTAATCTCCCTGAATTTGTGTACTTACTAGAGATGTGTTTGCTGTCAATTCTATTTTATGGCATTATGGTGAGGTAAGATAGATGCAGTTATTTCAATCTTTCTGAATTTGTTAATATTTGCAGTCTGTCCCAAGATGTGGTGTATTTTAGAGAAACTTCCATAGACTGCTAAGAATGTATAGTCTTTGTGTTTGGATACAATATTCTGCAGATAGCTCTTAAGTCTAATTGATATATGATATCATCTAATTCTGATATTTCTCTGCTTATGTTTTGTTCAGATGACCTGTGTCTTAGAGAAAGAGGACTATTGAAATCACCTACTATTAATAGGATGATGTTAATCTATCTCTGTAATTCCAATAGTACACTTTTTAGGAAATGGAGTACAACAGAGTTTGGTGCATATATGTTTATGATACCAATGTCTTCTTGGTTAACTGTTCATTAGACTGGAGTGTCCCTCTTTAGCCTGACTGGTTAGTTTTAGTTTGAGTCTATTTTTTCAGATATTATGATAGTGATATATTTTGTTCCATGTTTCCAATGGTTAGAGTACTTTTGTTCATCCTTTTATTCTAAGACAGTGCCTATCTTTAAAACTAAAATGTTTCTTGTAGAGAAACAGCCTGTAACCTTAGATTGGAGAATTGATACTGGTAATATTTAAAGTAATTATGAATGATGTGTGTTAGTTGCAATTATTGTATTGTTGGTTTTGGTGTTTTATGTGTGTGTGTGTGTGTGTGTGTGTGTGTGTGTGTGTATGTTGCTATAGTTGTTATTGAGGAGGAGGAGAAAGATGGTATTTTATATTTCAGTAATTACAGATTTTTATTCTTCCCTCAGTCTCTTGGATGTTTATTCATCTCTTCAGCTTGAAATATGGTATATTATCCAGGGTTCTCTAGAGTCACAGAGCTTGTGGGATGTCTCTATATATTAAGGAAATTTATTGTAATGACTTACAGTCTGTAGTCCAATTAATCCAACAATTGGCAGCTGTGGATGGGAAGTCCAAGAATCTAGTTGTTTCTCAGTCCCACAAAGCTAATAGTATAAACTTATCTTCTATAAAAGTAGGTTCCAACAGATGTGATGGCAAGTAAGTGCAAGCAGTTGAAGAAGAGTGAGCCTTGCTTCTTCCAATGTCCTTATGTAGATCTCCAGCAGAAGGTGCAGTTCTTGGTTGTGTCGAGAAGTCAAATGTGGCACATGATGTACCTGAGAGTGGGCAGGTCAACCAAAGGTATCTAGATGAGGTAGAAACACTGGATATGGAATCTGGGAAAATCTTGGGGGCTGAGAAAGATGTATGGGGATTAGCAGATTAGGAGAACTCTTCTGGTTAGACTCGGGTGAAAGATATACAAGACCTGTCTGGGTGGAGAGGCTGGAATATGGCACTCAGGAGACCTGTACAATGAGGCAAACAAGTCAATGATATTATACATAAACAGCAACATACATAAATTTCCATCCTTCTGATAGCAGTTGTTAAATGCAGCCATCTTTTCAAACATTAGCCACTTATAAATTTCTGCAGATTCATAAGCAATGTTCAGATTGCTAACATTTCACTTGCCCTCTTGCAAATTATTCTAAATGATTTTTTAAAAGTCCTTTATATTTTTAAAGTATGAATCACTTGTAAATATGAAACAATAAAAAGTATCAAATATGGAGACAAATCCAGTGTGGGTACTAGATGCATGAATACACACTGTGTATTCTGCTGTTGTTTAGGCATTGAGGCAAGATTCTCAAGCAGTATTATGAAACCATTTAGAAAGTTTCTTGAATGTGTGCTTAAGTGTGGGTCTCAGAAAATTGAGAAGTTATAATAGACTCTTTTAGCATCAAACCCACCATTAGGTTGCTATATAAGTGCTGGGGTTTTTTTTATATGAACAACATCTGTGTGAAGGGGTCACTCTAATGCATGATGAATAGAATTAGATTAAATGGGAAAGTCATTTGTCAGCTGCTGCTGTGACAAGCCATTCCCCTGCCTCTCAGGTAGGAGTTTTTATCTTTGACAATTTGACAGATGTGGCTGCATTCCTGGCACTCTCTTCCAACACATGTATACCCAGTGGTCTATTATCATAAAGAATATCTGACAGGAAAATGAAGGCATATATGAGACATGGAGTGTTCCTGTTCAATTTCTTTCTGGTACCATCCCATGTCATTCCTCTTACAAAGAAGAGAGAGAAAATGCTTTTTCCATAAATAGGCCAAATATTGACAAGATTATTACTGTAGTGTTTTAATGGTTTTTGAGAAAATTTCCATTGAAGGTGAAGATTGAGAGGAGGTGAACAGTGTAAGATGTGTATTTTAAATGGTGGAGTGACATACTAGATAGTTCTTAGAATGTCTGTCTTCTAAATGAACCTTCCCACAACTTATAATCATTTCAAGAATTGATAGGCCTGTGAGAAGTTAAGTTCATTTTACCAGCTAGTCTCTTCTTTCCTGTTGGGCTACCATGAGAAGACAGGAAGATCTAGCTAAGACAATGGAGCCAAGGCCCACTGGGACTTCTTTCCAAAGCTTGCTTGCTTTATTTATTTATTTATTTATTTATTTATTTATTTATTTATTTTTCCAATTTTTATTGGATATTTTATTTATTTACATTTTAAACGTTATCCCCTTTCCCTGTTTCTCCTCCAGAACCCCCATGCCATCCTCCTTCCCCCGCTTCTATGAGAGTGCTCACTCACTCACTCACTTGCCCACCCACTCCCACCTCCCCGCCCTAGCATTCCCCAATTTTCTTCTCTGACAAACAGGGATAATAGTATCCTGTATGTAAGTACTGAGATGGATACTCCTCAAATTCCCAATATAGCCTGTGGAAGATAGTTGTCCATTCAACCTGGAGAAAGGACTATCATTGTCCTTAGCACATACACAGCCTTGTTTACCACTTGAGGATCTTAACACACTTTTGGGAAGTCAGTTCCTGCACATACCCAAGGTCAACTGGCTCAGGCTCTGGGCCCAGCACTATATTCTATCCCCTCCAACACCAGACTTTGGAAGTCTGTTTCTTTGTCCTTGTTTCTAGATCCATTTGTTTGACATTTCCAATTTATAGGTAAAAAATATATTGCCTTTACACTTGTATTCTTGAGTGAGTAAATACAGCTAATTAGCATGTAGACTTATGTACAGACACATAGGCACAAATGACATGCCCTATTTCTTATATCAGGACTAAATTAATTGCTTAGAGGAAAACTTGGGGAGAGTAACTGAATAATAGTATTTGAATATCTTTCTTCCATTACTATTTTTCTAGCATGAGAGAAGAATCTGGTGAAAATGCTAATGTTCTAATCTTTATTATTATCTGAGGCTAAAGTTTAAACAAAGTCAACACATCATTGCTTACACGCCAAGAGTTTACATTCTCCTTTCTGATTTTTTTTCAAATGTCAATAGTGAAGTCATATAAGGACACTGATTTTTTAATCCTTAAATTATAGTTGAGCTAATTGGAAAGGTTTGGTACAGATCTTCATTTACTTCTCCTTTCTCTCACTAATCCATAAATGTGTAACCACAAAATGTGAGAGAACAGTGGAATATTAAACACTGTTAAGTAATGTGGTTCAAAGTGTGAATGTCTATTATGGCTTTGTGTTCTGGAAAGCACATGCTGTCCTAAATTGAAACCTTTGTAAGCAATATACACCACGGCTTAAATCAATTCAGTACAAATGATTTTGTTGAGTAAATTTCAGGAAATGGTCTATTTTAGGTGTCCTTTAGTTTTACCAATATATGCAGATGACTGTGTTCTTCATTAGTCTCTTGGTATCCAGAAATAACTTTGTGGGTCTCTAGTGCTAAGTAAAGCATCATATTGATATGAATGCTGTTATAGTGTGAATCATGATGAATCTATGAATAGAACAATGGCCTATATGTATGCCCTGCCTTGGATAATTAGGTTGAATACCTTTAAGACACCCATAAATGTCCTTCACTTTCCCCAAGCATCAACACGCACAATCAGATTATTAATTTTCAAGTCCCCATAGCAGACCACTGCTCCTTGGACTAACTAGAAGGCCTTGGACAGCTGGTTGGTTCATTAGCAACCAAATGAAGCTAATTGATTTAACCTATGCTGATTTATAAAGATGATACGAATTTTTTTACCTGTGAATTTATGATTGGCCTGAAAAGCCCTGCCAGTGCATGCCAAACCTCAGCTGGTATACTGGGGATCTGTTTTCAGCCACTCTTCAGCTCAAATCTATTCTCTGGGCTTGGTTGGCTGAAAGTAAAGTGAAGATGATATTAGGGTCTATAGCTAGGTCAACATGCTGATATGTTAGCTCAACCATCCTAGAACAGCAAGAGTAAATCCTAGCACACAAGTATTTCCAAAGTCTCTACTCACTACTGATACTATGGCTTGTAGGGTGTCCATGGCATCTCAGTGCCCTTGTAGGGAATTATTCATGGATTCATTTTTATTCTGCCTCTCTAATGATGGTTTATTGTGAAAGACACAGTTTAGAAGGACATACACTGTTCTATTTTCAGTATTGATATAAACACATTACCTACCTAACAAAACTATGTTAATTGTGTCAAATAATTTGTATATCAATTATAGAAGCATGAACATACATATGTCTCCTAAATTAATACACAACACTTATGAAAGGAAAATTTATATTAGGATTTGTACAGTTGCTCATGGTTATGTTCTCATTCTATGTAGATCACTTGCAAGCGGGTTTCTGAAAGTTTTACCTCATGAATGCATTGTTATCTAAATTATTTATTTTGGAATCCAATTAAAATTCAAGTTTTAGTACCCAAATAATGCAATATGAGACATGATAGATATTTAGTTCACTCAAGAAGCAAATGAAAGATTCAACTTCTGAGTTCTGATGTTCATTACTGTAATTTATATGCATTGTGAACTCTAAGCCACAAGTGTCCTATTTAGGACATTTTATCTACAGAAACTTAAGACTCTCAAAGTCACTACTTCATTGAAAAACATTACCTGAAAAATTAATAGAAGCAGTTCCCTACAAAGTACTTATCTATAAACTGCCAAAACAAAATCAATTTAGACATTTTAGAAATCTATGAATTTTTACAATCTGTCTCAAGATTATTTTATTTCTTTGAATTAATTTCTCATGTTTTATTTCTCTTACCTTCCTCCATAAGTAACTAACTATATGTCTTTTTTTAAATCCCTCCACTGTTTTCCAATACAGTATCCAAGATGTTTACTAGACACTACATTAAAAAGTCTTGTTTATATCCACGTTTCAATCAAAGACGTAGTAGCTATTGCAATTCTCTCCCTAGAAGAGAAAATGTTACAGAGAGGTCAAGTTGGGCACAGAGCTCAAGCAGTCTTCAAACTAACATTTTATTATATCATGATGATCTTACATCCTCCTGAACAGAAGTTTTCAAACACAGGCTTTGTGTACTTCTACATTCTATTCTCAGACAAACCCTCAGCAAAGAACTTGTTTCACATTCAT
The DNA here is from genome assembly GCA_036184795.1 of Tokudaia tokunoshimensis. Classification (NCBI taxonomy): domain Eukaryota; kingdom Metazoa; phylum Chordata; class Mammalia; order Rodentia; family Muridae; genus Tokudaia; species Tokudaia tokunoshimensis. The sequence continues at coordinate 1,180,645 of BTHU01000011.1, forward strand.
TTTAGCATCTAAAGCCACATCAAGGTCTTCTTGACCATTCAAAAGAAGGCAGAGGAGCCCCTGCTTTATTCCCAAAACATTTGAGAATGCTTTCCAACTTGATGTGATTGGAACACTACTCATCTTTCCAAGAAGTCCGCTTCTTCCTGATGAAGGGGGAACACATAATCACTAACCATCTGAGACCAATAGTGTCATTACATCCATGTACAGTGTGCTTGAAATGAAGGTTGGCACAGACCAAGCACTCAAGTGTAGATTGACACTTATCTTGATAATATTTATTGTTAACATTGATTTTGATTGCAGAAGAAGCTTTGTCCCTATGTGGCTTCACATTGCAGCCTCTCCTTGGTCATTACATCCATGTACAGTGTGCTTGAAATGAAGGTTGGCACAGACCAAGCACTCAAGTGTAGATTGACACTTATCTTGATAATATTTATTGTTAACATTGATTTTGATTGCAGAAGAAGCTTTGTCCCTATGTGGCTTCACATTGCAGCCTCTCCTTGGACAATGGGACTCAAAACAAGCATTCGTCTTTATCTCTCTTCTCTTTGTACATGAACCAAGGCCTCTTGCATGCTAGACAGGCATTCAATCGCTAAGCTATATCCTCAGGCCTTGACCTAACAAAATCTTGATATTTCTTGTTCTTGGACTTTGCACAACTGTTTCAGCACTTCCTAGCACAAAGCAAGATAAAAGATATAACTACTATAATGTTGTTTACATTTTAAGCAACAATATTTACAGCATCCTACTATAGTACTGATCAGGTATATTCAATCATTTCCCTAGAAGATAATTTGAGCTGATGTCCATCCATCCAATTCACAAATAGTGCTCTACTATTTCCTTTTATGATTGTAACAAATGTCCACAACTTAGTTAAAACAACACAAATTTATCATGTGCTACAGATAAAAAATCAAAATTAGGGTTTTTTTTTTTATTTTTCAGGGGTATGTGTGCCATGCAACATTATTAAAACTGCATTGTTTGGGGAAACTAAATAAATTCTAGTTTCTTTTCTGTAGCTCTTGAAACTACCTCATCCCATGCCTTTATTAATGAATCTGTGATGATGGCTTTATAAAGTGCTCTCATGGTGAAAACCCTTTGGTCTAACTGGTTCTTTGCCTTAGAGTTGGAAAGAATTCCTCTTGGGGGGTATAGTGATCATAATATAACAGTGATAATCAGCCAGTCTGTTGGATTCTACTTCAATCATTGTAGGCTTTTAGAATCATGAAGTTTAAAGTGTCTGATAATTTTATAGGTTACCAAGTTTACCCTCTTATTCAATAAGGATTATCCACAGCACTAATTCTTAAACTTGATCATGACACAAGAAACCACCTAGGTATTTGTTAAAGGTACAGATTTGAATTCCTTGGGACTAGGAAATAGCCTGAGTTCTTGCATTTCTAATCACCTCTAAGGGTGCAGCTCACCCATTCAGCTCTAGAAACCCCTTGAATAGAATATCTCTAGAACATTTCTGACACTATAGAATCTTAGGAAAGAGTGTATCTTAGTTTCTTACTGTCTTGGTAATTCCAATTGTAATTAGCACAAATAAGTGGATTATAGAGCAAACTAAAATGTATTCAGAAGTTGTCTGATTTTTAAAAAACCCTTTAAGAGGGTATTAGTTTTATTTTTATTTCTGTATGTATATGTGTGTCTGTGTGAGTGAGTGCAAGTACCCACTTAGACCAGAAAAGGGTGTCAGATTCTCTGAAGCTAGAATTATAGGAAGTTGTGAGTTGCCTTATTTGGGTGCATCTAGAAGACCAACAACCAGTTTTGAACACTGAACCATCTCTTCTGACCCATAACTTTAAAAAAAAAAGTAATCTAAAATGGAAATTTTAAATAAAGAACTTTTCAAAAGCTTGGATATACATCTGAAATTTTTATATTACATATATAAAATACAACTATAGAACAATTTATATATACATTTAAATTTGTGTATTTGTGTGTTCATAGACAAGTTATGTGAATGTCTCTAGATAACTTGATGGTAGGTAGAGTCTACATTTATGTTAAGTAATGGAACTGTGGAAACCTCAATTCTCTTAATGTTTTGTGACACCTATTCAACTTCAACAATTTTCTTTATGTTAATTTGCATAAATGAAAATTGAAGTTAGAGACATACTTCTGTAAATACAAGAATAAATCCAGATGTGATGTTATTAGCTATTTTGCATCGTAGAAGCTGATGTCCAGTTTCTAACACTGGTTGACTGAATAAATTCAGGTCCAGAGGCATCTGTTACCAACTTTCATATTAAAGCCAGAGTTTCTGGTAAATATTTAAATTCAGCTCCTACATATACTTATCACCTTCATTCTTATTTAATGTTTGAAAGTTATTACTTTGGAGCAAGTCAACCAAGCCACAGCGATTATAGCATATCAAACTCCATTGTAAGTGATTATTTTAATGACTTTGTACCAACAGAGATACGTAGACATTCAGACAAAAACAGAGCCTAATTATAATGACAGCACCGAAGCCAAGCTGTGACAGTTACAAAACCAATTTCAAAGTTTTTTGACAGCCACGGCTGAAAGCTTTGTTCGGACCTTTCTGTAATAACAGTTTACTTAAGACCTAAATCTACAGTGAAGGAAAACAGAAAGAAAAAGTTGTGGGTTTTCTGTCATGCTAATAAAATGGAAATCAGTTGACATGCTTTTAATAGAACACTATGTTGAAAAGAGTATAGAGAGGGAGTGATGGGTATGGAATTTAACTCTCACAATGCAAAGAAAGAGGAAATAACAATGCATATTCTAACAAGAATAGAAACTTGACAATTGATTTACTTATCTGTGTTATGAAGGTCAGTAGTTTCCTGCAAGTAAATTTACAGCCATACAAACAGGTTGATTGACAGTTCTTGGATTTGATTTTTTTGTACTACCAAAGAAATAAAGTCAAAGAGAAATATAAAAATGTGTCAAGTCCTAAGATGACAGGAAACCTCATGGGAAATCTGCCTTTCCCTTGGTTCAGAGTTATTAGGTTTTTATCACTTTGATTTATCACCCTTGGTTCTGTCTTCAGTCAGATGTTCAATATAATTAATTCTTTGACCTTGTATGGTTAATTTCTCATTTCTGACAGACACATATCTGGTTCATGAAATGGTATTCGTTGGGAGTAGAGACCTTTGTAACAATACCTGCAGTATATTAACACATCTCCACAGATGTTGACTCACTTAGAAGTGACAATATCCTTTGGAGAAGACACATCATGACCACTTTACTGAGGAGAAAACTGAGATACAGAGAGGCTTAAGTGTCTTGTTCATGGGTACAGTACCAGGAAATGGTGGAGTCTCAACTGCAGGCAATTTAGCTCTGCCTCATTCTGTTAAAGAAGATGAGATAAGATGCTTCTGTGGACTCCAGTTCAGGTACACTTTATCCCAATCTCAGTCTGAGCTTTGTATAAGCAGTTTTAGTTATGGTATTAAGGAGCTTGCCAGTTGGATCACAGGGCAGTGGCATGCAATACATCCATAAGTATGGGAAAGAAAAGAAACCTCAAGAAGAGAATATGTGACTGCCTTTCTGTGCTCTCACTCAGAAAGGCAATCTTCACCTTTTTAGTTTCTTCTATTTTGCTTTAGGGTGTGGGCCAGAGATGAAAGTAAGCTTTTTTTTTTTTCTGGTACTCTGGGCTTTCTCTGAAGCCTCACTCCCCCCACCCCCACCTCCATATTGCACTATGCACTTGCTTATCTGCCATGCATCTGACCTCCATGTCTAAATCAAATGTCATGTGTCTATTTCCATGCCTCATTCAAGTTTATATTATCTCTCTCCCTCTATCTTTCTTCAATGACTCTCTGCTACCTATAATTCTATAATAAATTTCTCTTTATTATTAACAAGTGATTTTATTTTTTTAAAAAGTCTTCTTCGTGTATATTCATGCCTTAACCCACCAATAAAGTTCTTGAACCAAAATAAAAATAAAAATAAAAAAAAACACAAACAACAAAAAAGGAAGAGACTATGTGGTGGCATCAGTCCTAAGCAGTTGGCTCTCTCAGGTCCAGAGTCTTTACCTTCTGTTTTCTCCACTTAGGTGATCTCTTCCTCACAATTGAGTAAAATCAGAGAATAGACTTCAAACAGACTTGGTGGTAACGCTTGGTTCTGATGTGTTCTTGCTTTGTGGTCTTAAAAGAATACCCTAAGCTCTCTGAACTCTGTATAACACAAAACACGTACCCTACTACTTAAACTGTGGTATAACAGACACAACATGAATTAGATGTGCATAAAATGGATTGGCACATAGTAAGCATTCATCTCATGGCAGCTATCGTAATACTTGTTTTCAATGATTTGTTAACTCCACTCCAATACAGGCAAAGGCCTTGGGCCAGACTTAATTCCTAATCCTAAATGCAGCCTCTATGCTCGTGTGACACTGGGGGAAATTATTTAATTTCTTATGTTTTCTTATCTATCAAATTAGAATAATAAACTAGGACTAGGATGGAATTTAATTGAGTTAATATATGTATAACTCTAGAACAGCTCTAGACACATAATAAGGTCAACTAACAGCTCTTATTCACTACAGGATTATTTTCATCAATTATTTATGGATGCAATAAGAGAAAATAAATCATCTGCTTCTCCCTCTTTCCAGCTTTATAACCATCTACAAAACATTTTCACTTGCATCCCATGCCTGTTTTCAAAATAGCCAGTTTGAAAACTATTTTTTCATATAGTCAGAACACATGGTCTAAACAACCTAATATCCAAGATGAAGTATATTCAAGTTAAATTAAATGTATTTTCCATGTTTAAGTGAAGGTGTTCTATACATCTTTAACTCACAGAAAGAAATGGATTCCTTTGGTCCCACAATTCAACAGGAAAGACATTGATCAGTGGTCTTGGACAAACTGTTTTTCACTGTCATATATCAAACCTGTTGTCCCTCAAAACATGAGCATGTACATTGCAGTTAATGGTGAGGTCTTTGATAGAGTTTACCTATTCATTTTGCCTCCTCAGAAAATGATGCGATCGTCGGTTTTCCACATGTTTATCCTGAGCATGGTGACTGTGGATGTAATAGTTGCTGCCAGCAATTACTACAAGGGAGAGAACTTCAGAAGACAATATGATGAATTCTACCTTGCAGAGGTAAGTCCCTCACTATAGAAGGTGTGCAGCAGTGCTCAGTGTGGTAGAGCCTCATCAAGGGCCCTTTATGACCATGAAAATTAACTCTAGTGCATTAATTACTCAACTGCCTCCTACATTGACTTACCATCTGCCTCTCAAGTGATTCCTCTTGTTATTGTGTTGTGTGACTCATTTACTGTTGCTGTAAGTCTCAGCAGCCTTCTCTGCAGTGGTTACGTTTCCAAGGTAACCTTTTTCCCTAGGTCTTACTCCAGAACAATCTGTTATTCTACCCACCTCTCATTTTCTCCCCACTTTTCATGTTGTGTTAGCTTGCTTCCTTCTGTAAGTGACCACAGGTTCAGAAGCTCAGAGATAAACTAGTCGGCTCCACACCTGGACTACAGATGCCAAACCCAGGATGAATGTTACAATGATGCTATGTGAATTGCCCTGATTTAGTCATTACACATTTGTACATGCACCACATCATCAAATTAACCTGTGTCATTAGGCTTATGCAGAAAGTGCTTTCCCAATGAGCTATCTCACTGAACCGAATATTTTTAATCATTTTCAAAGACCACTATTTTTAAACATTCTGAAAACAAATCTCATAATTCAGTGCCTATATATTTATGGAAAAATGGATTGGCATATATAAACCCATTCATTGCATAAAATGATACACATATATAGTGATACCACAGTTTAAAAATCCCATCTATGAATAAAAAAAATTTAAAACTAGAAAAACCACACTTTAATTATGTTTATGACAAAAGTATTTTACATGGAAAGCAATTAGCTTTGTAGTTCAGTTCTCTTAGAACTGTCATAACACATTAAATATGGACTGGGTTAATAAAAATTTAGTTCATGCACACATAAACTTTTCTGAAAAAAAACATGGCATTGATCTAAAAGCTTCAGGTTATATGGTGCTTACAGGCAACATGAAAAACAGATGGTAAACAACAGTAGTGAATGAATGGAGAGCCTCATGAGGAAATTATATCCAAACCAATACCAAAGGCAATAAAATTTTCTAGGAACCTAATAAGAATTGCCATTGTGTAGAAATGAGATGAAAAGATGGCTCAGTTGCTGATGGTACTTCCAGCCAAGCCTAAAAACCTGAGTTCAATCATCAGTCCACATGTTGAAAAACAGAAAATCAATGCAAGTTATACTCTGGCATCAACACACATGCCATTGCATAAATTTGCACACATATAAAGACACCTAGACATATAGATACACAATCACAATGAGTAAATGAGTGTAAATGTTTATTAAAGTATAAACAAAAGGGGCTGGAGAGTTGACTCAGTGGTTAAGAGCACTGACTGCTCTTCCAGAGGTCCTGAGTTCAAATCCCAGCCACCACATGGTGGCTCACAACCATCTGTAACAAGATCTGACACCTCTTCTGGAGTGTCTGAAGACAGCTACAGTGTACTTACATATAATAAATGAGTAAATTTTTTAAAAAAGTATAAACAAAAACACAGACTGATAGTGAAATTTTGTGCTGAGTTTTTAACACAGTGATAGGTTATGGATGGAAGGGGTCCTCACTGATTTATGCTTTTCCCAGGTCATTAGAAATGGATGTACAACCAGGCAAATGGCACAATGAAATGAAAAGCTTACGAAAAATATAGGAGAGATTAATCCAAATATAATAAAAATATTAAAGATTAAATGTAGTGCTAAAGATCTAATTATAATTTCAGTATATGGATTTAACAGTATAATAAACATGTAAGACAGCTGTCCTAGAGCTTGCATAAGAACTGAGAAAGACAGGGTTCAAACTAACCCAGATTTAGGGCTTTATTTGGAGTGGGAGGGCTGAAAGAGAAGGGCGTGGAGGAATACAGGTGACTGACAACAAAGGTGAGATGAAAGCCTACGGAAATAGATGAAAATAGAGAAAAATGAAAGGAAAATGAAACACTTGGGATCTCCATGTGGTCAGAACACATGTTAGATTGAAGTGAGAGAGTTAGAAAGTTATCAGTTCCTTCTGTTCCTGTTTTGTGGAATTGTTTGAAGAGTATTGGTATTAGGTCTTCTTTGAAGGTATGATTTCTCCACTAAACCCATCTGGTCCTGGGCTTTTGTTGGTTGGGAGATTATTAATGAAGGCTTCTTTTTCTTTAGGGGTTATGGGACTATTTAGATGGTTTATCTGATCCTGTTTTAATGTTGGCACCTGTTATGTGTCTAGAAAATGGCCCATTTCATCCAGATTTTCCAGCTTTGTTGAGTATAAGCTTTTGTAGTAGGATCTGATATGGCTGTCTCCTGAGGGGCCCTACCAGAACCTTACAAATACAGAGGTGGATGCTTGCTGCCAACCATTAGACTGAGCGCGGGGTCCGCAATGAAGGAGTTAGAGAAAGGACTGAAGGAGCTGAAGGGGTTTGCAAGCTCACAGGAAAAACAGTATCAACCAACCAAACTCCCCAGAGCTCCCAGGCACTAAGCCAACAAAGGAGTCCACATGGCTCCAGCTGCATATGTAGCAGCGGATTTCCTTGTCAGGTATCAATGGGAAGAGAGGTCCTTGGTCCTATGAAGGCTTGATAGATGCCCCAGTGTAGGGAAATTGAGGGCAGAGAGGTGGGAGTAGGGTGGGGGGAGGAACACCCTCATAGAAGCAGGGGAAGGGAGGATGGGATAGGTGTTTCTGGGAGCGGGGAAACTGGGAAAGGGGATAACATTTGAAATATAAATAAAGAAAATATCCAATAAAATTGAGCACTAAGCTCAATTCCAAGTGGATCAAGGATCTCCACATAAAACCAGACACACTGAAATTAATAGAAATGAAACTAGGGAAGAACCTTGAACATATGGGCACAGGGGAGAATTTCCTGAACAGAACTCCAATAGCTTATGCTCTAAGATCAAGAATAGACAAATAGGACCTCATTAAATTACAAAGCTTTTGCAAGGCAAAAGACACTGTCAAAAAGACAAAGCGGCAACCAACTAACTGGGAAATGATCTTTACCAACCCTACATCCAACAGAGGGCTAATATCCAATATATACAAAGAACTCAAGAAGTTAAACTCCAGAGAGGCAAGTAACCCTATTAAAAAATGGGGTACAGAGCTAAACAAAGAGTTCTCACCTGAAGAATATCTAATGGCTGAGAAGCACGTAAAGAGATGTTCATCATCCTTAGTCATTAGGGAAATGCAAATCAAAACAACCCTGAGATTCCATCTCACACCAGTCAGGATGGCTAAGATCAAAAACACAGGAGACAGCAGTTGTTAGCGAGGATATGGAGAAAGAGGAACACTCCTCCACTGCTGGTGGAATTGCAAGCTGGTACAACCACTCTGGAAAGCAGTCTGGCAGTTCCTCAGAAAACTGGGCATGACACTCCCGGAGGATCCAGCTATACCACTCCTGGGCACATACCCAGAGGCTTTACCTGCATGCAATAAGGACACATGCTCCACTATGTTCATAGCAGCCTTATTTATAATAGCCAGAAGCTGGAAAGAACCCAGATGTCCCTCAATGGAGGAATGGATTCAGAAGATGTGGTATATCTACACAATGGAATACTACTCTGCAATTAAAAACAATGAATTCACGAAATTCCTAGGCAAATGGTCAGAACTTGAAAATATCATCCTTAGTGAGGTAACCCAATCACAAAAGAACACACATGGTATGCAGTCACTGATAAGGGGATATTAACCCAGAATCTTGGAATACCCTAGACAGAATTTGCATATCAATAGATTTCTAAGAAGATGGAAGGAGAGACCCCTGGTCCTGGAAAGACTGGATGTAGGGGAATGCCAGGACAGAGAAAGGAGAGGGGGTTGAATGGAGAAAAGAGGGAGGGAAGGGGGCTTATGGGACTTTCTTGGAGGGAGGAAACGGGAAAGGGGAAATGATTTGGAATGTAAATAAAAAAAAACTTAGAAAATAAAAAAAAAAGAAAAAGAGAAAGTTATCCGTTGTGTTCTGAAAGAAGTCAAGGTTTCCAATTGTACCATGATTTTGGTAATGAAATACAAAACTTGTGGTTTTATGTGGACATTGGTAGTTTAACCCTAGGAATGGAGTTGTAACAAGAGTTCAAGGAACCATGATAGTCTGAGAGTTGCTGAGTTTCAAGTGGATATTGAAGAGGACTGCTAATTCTTAGACAGGACATTGTGATTTGGGCAAAGTCAAGGTACCTGAGTCATTGATGTTGAGATGCGTAGAAACTGGAGAATGAATCATAAGTTTGTTTATCCTGATGGAATCCTATCAAGGAGTTCCCAGGTAGAATGGATGAGACATCTTTTTCTTATCTATTTATTATACTCCACAGAGCATAACAACATGAACTCCCTCTTCGATAAAGGGCAGTGTTTAGTGGAATATTATGTAATATATTTGGGAGAGAAACAATAGAGACAAAGACAGGTACAGGAAATATAATCTGCACATGGAACTTGATAAAGTGAAAGCAATTGTTTAAAATAGAGAGACACTCTCTTCTATACCTATAATCCTTAGGTTTGGTCTTCTCATTGTGTCCTGGATTTCCTGGATAGTTTGGCTCAGGAACTTTTTGCATTTTGCATTTTCTTTAACTGTTGACTCAATGTTTTCTATGGTATCTTCAGCCCCTGAGATTCTTTCTTCTATCCCTTGTATTTTGTTGTTGATGCTTGCATCTATGACTACTGAATTCTTTCCAAGATTTTCTATCTCCAGAGATGTCTCCCTTTGTGATTTCTTTATTGTTTCTACTTCCATTTTTAGATCTTGACTGGTTTTGTTCAGTTCCTTCACTTGTTTGTTTGTGTTCTCCTGTATTTCTTTCAGGGATTTTTGTGTTTCCTCTTTAAGGGCCTCTACCTGTTCACCCATGCTCCCCTGTATTTCTTTCAGGGATTTTTGTGTTTCCTCTTTAAGGGCCTTTACCATTTGACCCATGTTCTCCTGTATTTCTTTAAGGGAGTTATTTATGTCCTTCTTTATGTCCTCTAACAGCATCGTGAGAAGAGACTTTAAATCCAACTCTTGTTTTTCCGGTGTGCTGGAGCATCCGGGACTTGCTGTGGTGGGAGAACTGGGCTCTGATGTTGCCAAGTAACCTTGGTTTCTGTTGGTAGAGTTCTTGCGCTTGCCTTTCACCATCTGGTTATCTCTGGTGTTAGTTGGTCTTGTTGTCTCTGGCTGGAGCTTGCACCTCCTATGGGCCTGTAAACCTGTGTCTGTACTCCTGGGAGACCAACTCTCTTCTGGCAGGGTCTGTGTACAGAAGGCAGTGGAGCTGTCTGGTTCCCTGCTGCAAATGGCGGCCGTAAGGGAAGACTCCTTCCTGTTCCAGTTGCTCCAATGATCATATGCCCTGTGCACTCCTAGCTGTACCCCTCCAGAGAGAAGGTGGAGATCTTACCTCCCCACTCAGAAGTGAAATTGCTGCTGGGAGATCACTCTCTCCTGGCGGGCTAAGCACAGAAGGCTATGGAGCTGCCTGGTTCCCTGCTGCAAATGACCTTGAGTTAATTTTATATCCAGTCACTTTGCTGAAGTTTATCAGTTGTAGGAGTTCTCTGGTGGAGTATTTGGGGTCACTTAAGTATACTATCATATCATCTGAAAATAGTGATACTTGGACTTCTTCCTTTCCAATTTGTATCCCTTTGACCTCCTTTTGTTGTCTAATTGCTCTGGCTAGGACTTTGAGTACTATATTGAGCAGATAGGGAGAGAGTGGGCAGCCTTGTATAGTCCCTGATTTTAGTGGGATTGCTTCAAGTTTCCACTTTCAAAAAACATAGGAATATTTTTATGGCTACCATTTTATCTGTATAATTTTTCCATGAAATACTCAATCTTAACGTGTTTTTTTTATATATTTCTTCAATTTTATCAGAAATATTTTCCATGTAAATCTTCAATTTTATCAGATGTTTATAATTCTACTTTCAATCAACTTAGGAATATTTTAATTCTTACCAATTTATCTGTATAAATTTCTTCAATTTTATCAGAGATATTTTCCATGTAAATCTTCAATTTTATCAGAAAATGTTTTTACTTTTACTTTCAATCAATTTAGGAATATTTTTATGCCTACTATCTTATCTGTATAATTTTTCATGAAATAGTTTTAACGTGTTTTTCTATATATTTCTTGAGTTTTATCAGAAATATTTTCCTTGTAGATTTTCAATTTTATCAGAAAATGTTTATAATTCCACTTTCAATCAACTTAGGAATATTTTTATGCCTACCATTTTATCTGTATAATTTTTCCATGAAATAGTCAATCTTAATGTGTTTTTCTATCTATTTCTTCAATTTTATCAGAGATATTTTCCATGTATATTTACACAATGGAATACTACTCAGCAATGTAAAACAATGAATTCATGAAATTCTTAGGCAAATGGGGAACAGGGGGAGAGAAGAGGGCTTATGGAACTTTCGGGGAGGGGGGGAACTGGGAAAGGGGAAATCATCTGGAATGTAAATAAAGAATATAGAAAATAAATTTAAAAAATTTAAAAAAATAGAGAGACACTCAATGCTTAGTAGATTCTGTGTTGTGAGGGGAAAAGAGAAGTTACAAATTGCACAAGAGAATTGTGTCAGAGGTTTAAGGAAGATAGCCCACAGTCCAGCAAGAAAACTCAGAGATGAGCATAGTGATGGAGTCTTGCCATCCTCTTGAAGAGGAAGAGTCTCTCCTGCAAGAGTTCTGATGTCAGAGAGATTTCATGAATGTCACTTTTGTGGCCTCCCCCATTATCCTATAGAGTAATTGATGTGGCCATATACCCTGGAAACACAGGGAATTTACGTAAGGAAACTACCTAATTTCTTCTCATGCAAAGCCTACTTCTTTTCTAGCCTGTGCTTATGAATGTTAGATGGTCTTTCAATGATCTATTAGAAATTGCAACAAAATATCAAAAAAAATTTATTGTGAAGTTCATTAATTGCTGCTTAAATGCTGGTAGATTCTGGGAACAGGTAATGAATAATTGTCAATTTTGATGGTTTCATTTGTAATATTAAAAATAGCAGCCACAGATCTAAGATGGTGTAGTAAAACCTGACAAAACCTGAAATATATTATATGCCTCCAACCTGTTGCCCTTTCCAAACCATTAACACAGGCTTTTTGTTTGTTTTGTTTTTGTTTTAAAATAAGCCTGGTATTGATGGAGGTAATTCTGCTCTGTATAAATGCCCATTGCCAACTACAATCATTGAACATGTAGACATTTTAAGACCATAGATAAGGTATGAAGTGTTATTGCAGCATCTAATATTACCAGCAAGAACAAAGGTGATAGTAACAGGATGGTTTGAGAGAGTGTGGACATGTCTGTGACTTTGGTAGTGACAGTTTTATAAGCTCATATTTATAACCAATTCAGCAAGTTAATACATTATATAAATATACCTTTCTACATGTCATTTTACAATAAAGTAGGCAAGTAGCTAGATAGATACAGTAAACAACTCTTTGAAATCCTGGAAAGAAAGATAGATCAGCTAGACATAGGATTTTATTCACATAAATAAACTATAGACAGTATCAACTTATTATTGAACAATATAAGCAATCAAACTCTGTTCCAGTAAATAGACTGACTTTGGGTGTTTGAGTTTCTCAGAATACATTTGGACTTCCAATTATTCTGTCGTGTCTTTTTGAATAAGAAGTGTTATGTGTGAATCACAATGATTTGTTTTGAGTATGGCTAAATTATTTTAGCTAAATCTACTTTTTGACAACTTCTTAGGGAGGGTGGGGAAGAGGTATGGGATGTGGAACAGTTGGAGGGTGGGTCAGGGAACAATAAAATCTGGAGTGTAAAAATTAATTAATTAATTAATTAATTAAAAAGATCAAATAACTTCTTTTAGTCTAAGCCAAGAATCACCAAATTTCTTGAAGTGCCAAATAGGCAGGCTAGGCTTTGTAAGCCATCCATTCTCTATCAGCTCCTCAACTCAGCTACCTTTGTGCAAAAGTGAATGTGACCTTAAGACAGCTGGATTTTAATAAAAGTTTATTTGCAAAAGTAAACAATAGACTAGCTGTTGCATGGACTATAGGAACAGAGAGCTTCTCAACTAGAATTCTCATATGCTAAATTCAAATACATTAATATTACTAACAATAATAGCTACCACTTTTTGGAAAGCCAATTGTGTGGTAAGTACTTTAAAGAAATTCATTATCTCATTTAATCCCCCCAAACAGCTATAATGACAGCAGTGTAAGATCAGGGAGTATAACAGTGTTATATTTAAGGAAACAGCATTATGTAAGAGTTCTGAAAGCTTAACTTTCACACTATATTACAAAAGGCCATGAGATTTGAAAGAAGCATTTTCTTTGTTAGGTTTCTACATATTATACAATAAATTGTTTAGAAAAATCCAAAATAAAACATTCTACCCATTAGGAGTCAACTCACATCCTAAATCAGCATCCTTTAAGAATAAAGTAATCTACTTAGCTTCTTTGTGGGCCTGGAGATTTGTTCTCCAAATTTGTTTTGTTACTTTGGCTTAATTAATCTAAATATAGAGTTAGTTTAGAAGCAGGAAAATTATGATTTTATTTCCTAGACTATGCCTTGACATAAAAATTAAAGACCAATTCTTTGGTAAGAATTTTACATTTTGTTTTCATCTATGATAATATTTGCTTATCATTATACATATGTACATTTCTTTTTTTTTATTTTCTAAGTTTTTTTTTTATTTACATTCCAAATCATTTCTCCTTTCCCGTTTCCTCCCTCCCCGGAAGTCCCAAGAGCCCCCTTCCCTCCCTCTTTTCTCCATTCAACCCCCTCTATTTTCTCTGTCCTGGCGTTCCCCTACATCCAGTCTTTCCAGGACCAGGGGTCTCTCCTTCCATCTTCTTAGAAATCTATTGCCAGTGGTGGTGGCACACGCCTTTAATCCCAGCACTTGGGAGGCAGAGGCAGGAGGATTTCTGAGTTCGAGGCCAGCCTGGTCTACAAAGTGAGTTCCAGGACAGCCAGGACTACACAGAGAAACCCTGTCTCGAAAAACCAAAAAAAAAAAAAAAAAAAAAAAAAACAAACAAACAAAAAAAACAAAAGAAATCTATTGATATGCGAATTCTGTCAAGGGTATTCCAAGATTCTGGGTTAATATCCCCTTATTAGTGACTGCATACCATGTGTGTTCTTTTGTGATTGGGTTACCTCACTAAGGATGATATTTTCAAGTTCTGACCATTTGCCTAGGAATTTCGTGAATTCATTGTTTTTAATTGCAGAGTAGTATTCCATTGTGTAGATATACCACATCTTCTGAATCCATTCCTCCATTGAGGGACATCTGGGTTCTTTCCAGCTTCTGGCTATTATAAATAAGGCTGCTATGAACATAGTGGAGCATGTGTCCTTATCGCAGGCAGGTAAAGCCTCTGGGTATATGTCCAGGAGTGGTATAGCCGGATCCTCTGGGAGTGTCATGCCCAGTGTTCTGAGGAACCGCCAGACTGCCTTCTAGAGTGGTTTTACCAGTTTGCAATTCCACAAGCAGTGGAGGAGTGTTCCTCTTTCTCCACATCCTTGCCAACAACTGCTGTCTCCTGTGTTTTTGATCTTAGCCATTCTGACTGGTGTGAGATGGAATCTCAGGGTTGTTTTGATTTGCATTTCCCTAATGACTAAGGATGATGAACATCTCTTTAGGTGCTTCTCAGCCATTAGATATTCTTCAGGTGAGAACTCTTTGTTTAGCTCTGTACCCCATTTTTTAATAGGGTTACTTGCCTCTCTGGAGTTTAACTTCTTGAATTCTTTGTATATATTGGATATTAGCCCTCTGTCGGATGTAGGGTTGGTAAAGATCATTTCCCAGTTAGTTGGTTGCCGCTTTGTCTTTTTGACAGTGTCTTTTGCCTTGCAAAAACTTTGTAATTTAATGAGGTCCTATTTGTCTATTCTTGATCTTAGAGCATAAGCTATTGGAGTTCTGTTCAGGAAATTCTCCCCTGTGCCCATATGTTCAAGGTTCTTCCCTAGTTTCCTTTCTATTAGTTTCAGTGTGTCTGGTTTTATGTGGAGATCCTTGATCCACTTGGAATTGAGCTTAGTGCAAGGAGATAAGAATGGGTCAATTTGCATTCTTCTGCATGTTGACCTCCAGTTGAGCCAGCACCATTTGTTGAAAAGGCTATCTTTTTTCCACTGGATGGTTTTAGCTCCTTTTTCAAAGATCAAGTGACCATAGGAGTGTGGATTCATTTCTGGGTCTTCAATTCTGTTCCACTGATCTACATGCCTGTCACTGTACCAATACCATGCGGTTTTTAACACTATTGCTCTGTAGTACAGCTTGAGGTCCGGGATACTGATTCCCCCAGAGTTTCTTTTACTCTTGAGAATAGTTTTAGCTATTCTGGGTTTTCTGTTATTCCAGATGAATTTTTGAATTGCTCTTTCTAACTCTATGAAGAATTGAGTTGGGATTTTGATGGGGATTGCATTGAATCTGTGTATTACTTTTGGTAAGATGCTCATTTTTACTATATTAATCCTACCAATCCATGAGCATGGCAGATTTTTCCATCTTCTGAGGTCTTCTTCAATTTCTTTCTTCAGAGACTTGAAGTTCTTGTCATACAGATCTTTCACTTGTTTGGTTAGAGTCACGCCAAGATACTTTATATGGTTTGTGGCTATCGTGAAGGGTAACATTTCTCTTACTTCTTTCTCAGCCTGCTTATCCTTTGAGTATAGGAAGGCTACTGACTTGCTTGAGTTGATTTTATATCCGGCTACTTTGCTGAAGTCGTTTATCATATCGTCTGCAAATAGTGATAGTTTGAATTCTTCCTTTCCAATTTGTATCCCTTTGACCTCTTTTTGTTGTCTAATTGCTCTAGCTAGAACTTCAAGTACTATATTGAAAAGATATGGAGAGAGAGGGCAGCCTTGTCTAGTCCCTGATTTTAGTGGAATTGCTTCAAGTTTCTCTCCATTTAGATTGATGCTGGCTACCGGTTTGCTGTAAATTGCTTTTACTATGTTTAGATATGGGCCTTGAATTCCTGATCTTTCCAAGACCTTTAGCATGAAAGGATGCTGAATTTTGTCAAATGCTTTCTCAGCATCTAATGAGATGACCATGTGGTTTTTTTCTTTGAGATTGTTTATACAGTGGATTACATTGATGGATTTCCTTATATTGAACCATCCCTGCATCCCTGGGATGAAGCCTACTTGATTGTAGTGAATGATCGTTTTGATGTGTTCTTGGATTCGGTTGGCAAGAGTTTTATTGAGTATTTTTGCATCGATATTCATAAGAGAGTTTGGCCTGAGATTCTCTTTCTTTGTCGGATCTTTGTGTGCTTTTGGTATTAGTGTAATTGTGGCTTCATAAAACGAGTTGGGTACCGTTCCTTCTGTTTCTATTATGTGGAATAGTTTGAAGAGTATTGGTGTTAGGTCTTCTTTGAAGGTCTGATAGAATTCTGCACTAAAACCAACTGGACCTGTGCTTTTTTTGGTTGGAAGACTTCCAATGACAACTTCTATTTCTTCAGGGGTTATAGGACGGTTTAGATGGTCTGATTGATCCTGATTTAATTTTGGTATTTGGTATCTGTAAAGGAAATTGTCCATTTCCTCAAGATTTTCTAGTTGTGTTGAATACAGGTTTTTGTAGTAGGATCTGATGATTTTTTGAATTTCCTCAGTTTCTGTTGTTATCTCTCCCTTTTCGTTTCTGATTTTATTCATTTGGAGACTATCTCTGTGCCCTCTGGTTAGTCTGGCTAAGGGCTTATCTATCTTGTTGATTTTCTCAAAGAACCAACTCCTCATTTTGTTGATTCTTTGTATAGTTTTATTTGTTTGTACTTGATTGATTTCAGCCCTGAGTTTGATGATTTCCTGCCTTCTACTCCTCTTTGGTGTATTTGCTTCTTTTTGTTCCAGGGCTTTCAGGTGTGCCATTAAGCTGTTAGTGTATGCTGTCTCCCGTTTCTTTTTGGCGGCACTCAGGGCTATGAATTTTCCTCTTAGCCCTGCTTTCATTGTGTCCCATAAATTAGGTTATGTTGTGCCTTCATTTTCATTAAATTTCAAAAAGTCTTTGATTTCTTTCTTTATTTCCACCTTGACCAAGTTATCATTGAGTAGAGCATTGTTCAGCCTCCATGTGTACGTGGGTTTTCTTTTGTTTTTGTTGCCATTGAAAACCACCCTTATTCCATAGTGATCTGATAGGTAGCATGGGATTAGTTCTATCTTCTTATATCTGTTGAGGTCTGATTTGCGACCAATTATATGGTCAATTTTGGAGAAGGTACCACGAGGAGCTGAGAAGAAGGTGTATTCTTTAGCTCTAGAATGAAATGTTCTATATATATATGTTAGTTCCATTTGGTCCAAGGCTTCAATTAGATTCACTGTGTCCCTGTTTAGTTTCTGCTTTCCTGAACGATCCATTTCAGAGAGCAGGGTATTGAAGTCACCCACTATTATTATGTGAGGTGCGATGTGTGCTTTGAGCTTTAGTAAAGTTTCTTTTACGAATGAGGGTGCCCTTGCATTTGGAGCATAGATATTAAGAATTGAGAGTTCTTATTGGTGGATTTTTCCCTTGATCAGTATGTAGTGTCCTTCTGTGTCTTTTTTGATGACTTTAGGTTGAAAATCAATTCTATCTGATATTAGGATGGCTACTCCACCTCGTTTCTTGGGGCCATTTGCTTGTAAAATTGTTTTCCAGCCTTTTACTCTGAGGTAGTGTTTGTCTTTGACACTGAGGTGCATTTCCTGCATGCAGCAAAATGCTGGGTCCTGTTTACGTATCCAGTCTGCTAGTCTATGTCTTTTAATTGGGGAATTGAGACCATTGATATTAAGAGAGATTAAGGCATAGTGATTATTGCCATCTGCCATTCTTGACACTATCTTTATGTTTGAGTGGTTATCTACTTTTGGGTTTGATTCAAGAAGGTTATTATCTCATTTTTTCCAGGGTGTTGTTTTTCTCCCTGTACTGGCGGTTTCCACCTATTATCCGTTGCAGGGCTGGATTTGTGGAAAGATATTGTGAAAATTTGGTTTTATCATGGAATATCTTGGTCTCTCCATCTATGGTGATTGAGAGTTTTGCTGGGTATAGTAGTCTAGGCTGGCATTTGTGCTCTCTTAGTGTCTGCATGAGATCTGCCCAGGATCTTCTGGCTTTCATAGTCTCTAGTGAGAAGTCTGATGTGATTCGGATAGGTCTTCCTTTGTATGTTACTTGGCCCTTTTCTCTTACTGCTTTTAATATTCTTTCTTTGTTTAGAACATTTGGTGTTTTGATTATGTGACAGGAGGTGTTTCTGTTCTGGTCCAGTCTGTTTGGAGTTCTGTAGGCTTCTTGTACGTTCATCGGCATCTCTCTCTTTAAGTTAGGGAAGTTTTCCTCCATAATTTTGTTGAAGATGTTTACTGGCCCTTTAAGTTGCAAATCTTCACTCTCATCTATACCTATAATCCTTAGGTTTGGTCTTCTCATTGTGTCCTGGATTTCCTGGATGTTTTGGGTTACACGTTTTTTGCATTTTGCATTTTCTTTGACTGTTGAGTCAATGCTTTTTATGGAATCTTCAGCACCTGAGATTCTTTCTTCCATCTCTTGTATTCTATTGTTGATGTTTGCATCTATGACTCCTGATTTCTTCCCAAGGTTTTCTATCTCCAAAGTTGTCTCCCTTTGTGATTTCTTAGTTGTTTCTACTTCCTTTTTTAGTTCCTGGATGGATTTGCTGAGATCCTTCACTTGTTTGTTTGTATTTTCCTGTATTTCTTTAAGGTATTTTTGCATTACCTCTTTCAGGATTTCTGCCTGTTGACCCACGTTCTCCTGCATTTCTCTGAGCGATTTTTGTGTTTCCTCCTCATGGGAATCCATCTGTTGATCCATTGTCTCCTGCATTTCTTTAAGCAGTTCTCGTGTTTCCTTTGTAAGGGCATCTATTCGTTGATTCATTTCTTTAAGCAATTTTTGTGTTGCCTCCTTATGGGCATCCGTCTGTTGACCCATATTCTTCTGCATTTCTTTATGCAATTTTTGTGATTCCTTTGTGAGTGCATCTACCTGTTGATTCATCTCGTTAAGCGATTTTTGTGTTGTCTCCTTGTGCACCTCCATCTTTGATCCATGTTCTCCTGCATTTCTCTAAGCGATTTTTCTGTTTCCTTTGTAAGGGCTTCTAACCGTTGATTCAAGGTCTCCTATAATTCTTTATTAGATTTATTTGTGTCCTTCTTGTGATCCTCTAATAGTATCATGAGAAGTGATTTTAAATCCAGATCTTGTCTTTCGGGTGTGGTGGGGTATCCAGGACTTGCTGCTACTGGAGAGTTGGGTTCGGATGGTGCCATATTACTTTGATTTCTGTTAGTAACTTTCCTACGTTTGCCTTTTGCCATCTGGTTACCTCTGACGTTAGTTGGTCCTGCTGTCACTGGCTGTTGGTTGGACCTCCTGTGAGCCTGCAAAACTATTTCTGCCCCCCCCCCCGGTTTACCAGGATTCCCCTGGCACAGATTTCTGGGGCCTGCCCTGCTCCTGAGTGACTTTGGAGCCCTGATGTGCCTTGCCCCAAGTGATGTTTTATTGGGGAGTCTTTGCACATCCAAAGGCTCAGCGTAGTGGATTCCTGGAGCAGAGGTCGCCAAAGGGAGGCTGGTAGGCTCCTGCCCTGTGCAGGGGTGTGTGATCTCTCCTAGAGTGTGGGGGGAGGGGGCGACCCTCTGCCAGGCAGAAGTCCCACAGCAGAGCTGGCACTCTGGTTACTGCAGATCTTCCCAGCTCTTGGGAGCACATACACACAATCCGCCCGAGTCCCAAGTGATATTATGCCTGTCTGTCTCTGAGCCTGGCAGTCCCAACTTCCTGGCCACTGGAGCAAAGATGGTGGAGTGCACTCTGCACTCTCTCGGTGGCGCTGGTCACCCTGCAGAGGCGATGGCCTACAGCAGATCTGGCACCCAGACGACCACTGCACTGTCCCATTCTTGGGAGCAGGCGGAAGCCCCAACAGGCTGTGTCCCAAGCAATGTTATATTGGGGAGCACCTGGGTACCTGTCTCTTCAGTGCAGTCTACAGGAACAGAGGTCGCGGAGGGGAAGCTAGTAGGCTCCCGCCCAGTGCGGGGTGATATGTACATTTCATAATAAGCATATTTATATTTTAAATATAATCATATGTTTTAATCACAAAAGTTAATATTTTGAACATTATTTGCTGCTATATGTTAACCCGGATATTTGTGTGTCCATCAGATTGTGTACTTATCAAAAATCTATATGTAAAGCCCACAGGAAGTGAGCAATTTTAACAGAATTTCTCATTTAAGAAACTACATTTTTTAAAGCCAAAAGAATGGAACATAACTTAACTGTTTTGTCTTTTACCCAAACTTTAGCTAAAACTAAGATTTGTTTAAAGTCTAACTGTGGCCTGTAAAAAGTATCTTTAAACAGATATTCAGCTTTTCTGATGTATGCTATCAAGCTTGGAATATTTCTCCCATCTATATGGAGAGAAATATTCTAAATCATCTATATCATCACACTCATATAGACACTGTATAGTCTTTATTAACTATTGTTTTCTATGAAGAGCCTTTTGGGGGGACTGCTTGGCAGGAATCTGACATTGGCCAAGGACAAGGAAATGGGTTTCAAGCAGGAATCTAACGTTAGGGCATGACAAGGAAGTAAGTTTAGGCAAGAATCTAACTTTAGGCTATACTAGGGAAGTGGGTTCTGGCAGGAATCTTAATCTTAGGGTGGAACAAAAGAAGTAGGCTTCAGACAAGAATATGATTTGGGGCTTGGACAAGGAAGTGGGCTCAGATATTTTGGTCATTCTGACAAGCCCGTGGAAACAACTGTCACAGGAACAATCACATGACTTTGCTTATTGCCTTGCTTGTTCCTCATTGTACTGCTCACCCTTAATACTTGCATATAATTAAAATGGTATAAAAGCGGATTGGAAAAAATAAACCCGCCCTCAGCCTCAGAATTGACTGGGGTCATGCTACAATGTTGTCTAAAGTCTTTTTTCTTTTTAATCTTCACCCCTGCAATGGAGAACCTGTTGACTGACTGAGCAGGCTTGGTCAGTTTTCTAACTGAAATTGTGCAAATAAAACAATTGTAAATTATTTGGCCTGTTTTTATGAGTAATAGAAATAAAACAAATAAAAATTTGTTGTTAGGTATACTTTAGCTTAGGCATTGATGCAATGTATATACATGTTTTTTGCTTACAAGATTTATTAATTGCTCCCTACTATAATTAAGCACTGTAATTGTAACCATTAAAACAAATACCAGGTCTTTTCCACTGGCCACACACTGTGCCTCTATAAGCAGACTCTTGTCTTCACTCTTGAGAAGTCCAAAAGATTTCCCTTCCTTTGATCATTAAAGCTCATGTTCTTTTTATTTGTCCTTCCTGGATGGATATTGAGCGACCTGTTTATTTTCTCACTCCTTGAATATGAAGGGCCAGTAGACCTTGGAGTTTAACCAATTCCTCTGCTCTGAGAACTTTACTCACACTTGATATTTTGAAAGCATGGTCCTTCAGCAAAAGAACATGGTGGACAGGACCCAAGGCTGCACATCTTTGAAGTACAACCTACAGGAAACAGGAATCCAGCACAAACTTAATTTATGGATGGGGATCTCATGATACTTAGGCATGTCACGCCATGCCACAGAGCAAGCAGAGAACCTATGCTGAAGACCAACACTGGGAGACCATCCACTGTATCATTTAAGCTCTTCTAGGCATCCATCCCTGGCCTTCATAGCCTAGAAAACAGAAGCATATTTCTCCAAGCTTGGAGAGCATCCATTTGGTCTTTGGGCACAGAGGCCTTCAAGGCTTGTTAAGAGCAGCGGGAAAGTTTTCAGACATTCTGTTGTTTGGGGATGTGTAGCCTGGTCTGTGACTCCTCTGTGGGCTTGCTCTCATTCATACCTATGCCTCCCTAGGCTTCTGTTTGCTTTCATCTTGAATGTACCTACCACATGAGGAGCCTTTCTTTCCATGTCACATTGGCACCTGATACTTCCTGCATGTGGCATCTCTGGCCTGGCTCTGTTGGATTGTCATTTATAACTCCTGTCATTATTGTAATGAAATATCTGACAGAATAATCTAAAGGCATGATATGTTCATTTTGACTCATGGTTCCTATTCAAGATCAAGATCTTTTCAAATCAAAAGTCTTGTGTGCATGCATATATACATTCCTGGTGGAGGTAGGGGACACATGTGTGCCTTATAGAGGAAAGAAAGCTTCAGATGTTGATCATCATCTTCCATCTTGTTTGAGGGAAAGTTTCTTTTGTTATTCAAGACTGTATACACCAGACTAGCTGGCCCATGAGCTTCAGGCGTGTGCCGGTTAATTATTTTTTTGTCAACTTGACCCAAGCTAGAGTCATCTGGAAACATGAAACCAAGTGAGAAAATGCCTCCATCAGATGGCCTTAGGCAAGATTGTGAGGGCATTTTTTACTTAATAGTTGATGTGGAAGGGCCCGGCCCACTGAAGGCAGTGCCACCTGTAGGCGGGTGGCCCTGGGTGATATAGGAAAGCAGGCTAAGCAAGTCCAAGGAGCAAGCCAGCAAGCTTGCTGTTACTCCATTTCCCTAGTGCCTCCCAGGGTCACACCTTGAGTTCCAGCCATAATGGAATAAAGTCTGGAAGCTGAAATAAATAAACCCTTCTCTACCAAAATAAATAAATAAAAATAAAACAAATACCAGAAAGTAGTTTATGCTGTAATTGGCAAAAACATTCTATCTCGGGTGACTAGAACAGTTGGAATCTACTAGTGATGTAATAAAATTAATTCTTAATAAAAAAATAGAAACTCACAGACTTATGGAAGAGAGCTCAGGATGTAGGAAGGGGTGAGAGAAGCCATCTTGTTTTATTACAGTCTTTCTGTTTCATATCCTACTATCATTCCCACACTCTGTGATTCTCTCTGGACATACCGGAATGCAGAGCTCAGCCCTCTTTACTCCTGGCATTAAGATCTTTTTTTAACTTATGGTTCCTAAATTTTATCATTATAAAAAATCATACACACATATCACATATAACATATATATGTATATATGTATATATATGCCATGTATATAAATTTTCTGTTTCCTTTTTTCTTTTATTTAATTATTTTTTATTTTTTATTGTTTCTTAGATATATTCTTTATTTATATTTCAAATGCTTTCCCCTTTCCTGGTTCCCCCCTCCCTGAAAGTCCCATAAGCCCTCTCCCCTCCCCCTGTTCCCCAATCAATCCCCTCCCACTTCCCTGTCCTGGTATTCCCCTACACTGCTGCAGCAAACCTTCCCAGGACCAGCGTCCTCTCCTTCCTTCTTCTTGGGCATCATTTGATATGTGAATTGTGTCTTGAGTATTCTGAGCTTCTGGACTAATATCCACTTATCAGTGAGTACATACCACATGTGTTCTATTGTGATTGGGTTACCTCACTTAGGATGATATTTTCCAGTTCCACCCATTTGCCTAAGAATTTCATGATTTATTGTTTTTAATCGCTGAGTAGTAATCCATTGTGTAAATATACCACATCTTCTGAATCCATTCTTCTGTTAACACATTTTCTGTATCCATTCCTCCATTGAGGGACATCTGGGTTCTTTCCAGCTTCTAGCTATTATAAATAGGGCTGCTATGAACACATTGGAGCATGTGTCCTTATTACATGCTGGGGAATCCTCTGGGTGTATGGCCAGGAGTGGTATAACAGGGTCCTTCAATAGTTTTATGCCCAGTTTTCTGAGGAACCGCCAGAATGATTTCCAGAGTGGTTGTACCAGCTTGCAATTCCACAAATAGTGGAAGAATGTTCCTCTTTCTCCACATCCTTGCCAGCACCTGCTGTCTCCCGAGTTTTTAATCTTCGCAATTCTGACTGGTATGAGGTGAAATCTCAGGGTTGTTTTGATTTGCATTTCCCTGATGACTTAGTATGTTGAACAAAAGAAGTCAAATTATCACTATTTGCAGATGATATGATAGTATACTTAAGCAACCCAAAAAACTCCACCAGGGAACTCCTATAGCTGATAAACAACTTCAGCAAAGTGACTGGATATAAAATTAACTCAAGCAAATCTGTAGCCTTCCTATACTCAAAGGATAAACAGGCTGAGAAAGAAATTAGGGAAATGACACCCGTCACAATAGCCGCAAACAATATAAAGTATCTTGGTGTGACTCTAACCAAACAAGTGAAAGATCTGTATGACAAGAACTTCACGTCTTTGAAGAAAGAAGTCGAAGAAGACCTCAGAAGATGGAAAAATCTTCCATGCCTGTGGATTGGCAGGATTAATATAGTAAAAATGGCCATCTTGCCAAAAGCAATATGCAGATTCAATGCAATCCCTATCAAAATCCCAAGTCAATTCTTCATAGAGTTAGAAAGAGCAATTCTCAAATTCATCTGGAATAACAAAAAACCCAGGATAGCTAAAACTATTCTCAACAGTAAAAGAACTCCTGGGGGAATTAGTATCCCAGACTTCAAGCAGTACTACAGAGCAATAGTGTTAAATACTGCATGGTATTGGTACAGTGACAGGCATGTAGATCAATGGAATAGAACTGAAGACCCAGAAATGAACCCACACACCTATGGTCACTTGATCTTTGACAAGGGAGCTAAAACCATTCAGTGGATAAAACGATAGCCTTTTCAACAAATGGTGCTGGTTCAACTGGTGGCAAGCATGCAGAAGAATGCAAATTGATCCATTCTTATCTCCTTGTACTAAGCTCAACTCCAAGTGGATCAAGGACCTCCACATGAAACCAGACACACTGAAACT
Organism: Tokudaia tokunoshimensis; assembly: GCA_036184795.1. NCBI lineage: Eukaryota > Metazoa > Chordata > Mammalia > Rodentia > Muridae > Tokudaia > Tokudaia tokunoshimensis. Next base: position 1,205,769 of record BTHU01000011.1, read on the forward strand.
AATAGAAAAGAAACTGGGGAAGAGCCTTGAGCACATGGGCACAGAGGAAAATTTCCTGAACAGAACACCAATAGTTTATGCACTAAGATCAAGAATTGACAAATGGGACCTCATAAAATTACAAAGTTTCTGTATGGCAAAGTACACTGTCAATAGGACAATATGGCAACCAACAAATTTGGAACCCTACATCTGACAAGAGGGCTAATATCCAATATATAGAAAGAGCTCAAGAAGTTATACTCTAGAGAGTCAAATAACCCTATTAAAAAAATGGGGTACAGAGCTAAACAAAGAATTTTCACCTGGGGAATATTGAATGGCTGAGAAGCACCTAAAGAAATATTCAACATCCTTAGTCATCAGGGAAAGGCATTTAGATTTAAAAACACTGGATTCTTTATAATAAAGTCAAGAGAGAAAAAGGATCCTGGGCTTAGTCCCTTACCATAAACTCACTAAAACTTCCCACCAAGAGGTGTCTCTATTTCCAAGTCGGCCTTTTTCCTTCTCTCTTCACCTCTATGTCTGTTCCAATCCATTCCCAGACTTACCATTGTCCCTTGGGCTTTCATATAAATAAAAAGCCCCCTGCTAGATCAAAAGGCTTCAGAAAGTAGAGTTCTCTTCACCAAATGATAGCCCTCCTAATTTCTTCCAATGACACTCAGGTTCCTTACAATAATTTCTCATGAGTACGGTTCTTCATCTCATGACAATTATAAACCTTAAAGAAGCCAGGCAATGGTGGCGCACGCCTTTAATCCCAGCACTTGGGAGGCAGAGGCAGGTGGATTTCTAAGTTCAAGGCCAGCCTGGTCTACAGAGTGAGTTCCACACCAGGGCTACACAGAGAAACACTGTCTTGGGAAAAAAAAAACAACAAAAAAAAACCTTAAAGAAGGTTAAGAACCTTTAACATAAAGAACTTCTATTTGGTAAATAAAAGAAACCACAGGGACTAAAATGAAAAGGTGATGGATGATTCCACAGGATGATTTCAATTTGTTTTTATTATTATTTTCTAAGTTTTTTATTTACATTCCAAATGATTTCCCCTTTCCTGTTTCCTCCCTCCCCGAAAGTCCCATAAGCCCCCTTCCCTCCCTCTGTTCGCCATTCAACCCCCTCTTACTTCTCTGTCCTGGCATTCCCCTACATCCAGTCTTTCCAGGGGTCTCTCCTTCCATCTTCTTGGAAATCTATTGATATGTGAAATTGCGTTTTGGGTATTCCGAGTTTCTGGGTTAATATCCCCTATCAGTGACTGCATACCATGTGTGTTCTTTTGTGATTGGGTTACCTCACTAAGGATGATATTTTCAAGTTCTGACCATTTGCCTAAGAATTTCGTGAATTCATTGTTTTTAATTGCAGAGTAGTATTCCATTGTGTAAATATACCACATCTTCTATATCCATTCCTCCACTGAGGGACATCTGGGTTCTTTCCAGCTTCTGGCTATTATAAATAAGGCTGCTATGAACATAGTGGCGCATGTGTCCTTATTGCATGCAGGGGAAGCCTCTGGGTATATGCGGAGTGGTATAACAAGATACTCCGGGAGTGTCAAGCCCAGTTTTCTGAGGAACCATCAGACTGCTTTCTAGAGTAGTTGTACCAGCTTGCAATCCCACCAGCAGTGGAGGAGTGTTCCTCTTTCTCCACATCCTATCCCCATAAAAATCCCAACTCAATTCTTCATAGAGTTAGAAAGAGCAATTCAAAAATTCATCTGGAATGACAGAAAACCCAGGATAGCTAAAACTATTCTCAAGAGTAAAAGAACTTCTCGGGGAATCAGTATCCCGGATCTCAAGCTGTACTACAGAGCAATAGTGTTAAAAACTGAATGGTATTGGTACAGTGACAGGCATGTAGATCAATGGGACAGAATTGAAGACCCAGAAATGAATCCACACTCCTATGGTCACTTGATCTTTGACAAAGGAGCTAAAGTCATCCAGTGGAAAAAAGATAGCCTTGTCAACAAATGGTGCTGATTCAACTGGAGGTCAACATGCAGAAGAATGCAAATTGATCCATTCTTATCTCCTTGCAATAAGCTCAATTCCAAGTGGATCAAAGACCTCCACATAAAACCAGACACACTGAAACTAATAGAAAGGAAACTAGGGAAGAACCTTGATTTCAATTTTTATTAGTGCTAGTTTTCTGATAACCTTGAGAGTATTTGATTCAATCCTAAATTGAGATTTTTAGCTGCTAAAATTTATAGAAAGGTGATCTATCAAATAATTTTTTAATAAATCAGGATAAAAAGCTAGAAAGAATAGTTCTCAAATCTGAGTATCTCAAGACCTCATATTTTTGGGAACAGGTCAAGTACCAATTCCTGATTCTAACAGCCCTGAAATCATTCGCTACTGCAATAGGAAACTAAAATATGTATTAAACTCACTTGTCAGAAGAGATGATTCATAATCTGGCCAAGGTGATAGTTTCTTTTTAGAGTTCCTGTAGCTTAAGAAAATTAATATTGTCTTTAGAAGGAATCGTTGCTCAGGCAAAATTGTGCTAAGACTAAACTCATCATGCACTAATAAGATCTATGAAGGATTGGACTTCTCCATGGTAGATACTTAGGCTGTCAGATACAGCCATTACCTGGTACAACCACTCTGGAAAGCAGTCTGGCAGTTCCTCAGAAAACTTGGCATGACACTCCCAGAGGATCCTGTTATACCACTCCGCATATACCCAGAGGCTTCCCCTGCATGCAATAAGGACACATGCTCCACTATGTTCATAGTAGCCTTATTTATAATAGCCAGAAGCTGGAAAGAACCCAGATGTCCCTCAGTGGAGGAATGGATATAGAAGATGTGGTATATTTACACAATGGAATACTACTCTGCAATTAAAAACAATGAATTTATGAAATTCTTTTTTTCTTCTAAGTTTTTTTATTTACATTCCAAATGATTTCCCCTTTCCCGTTTCCTCCCTCCCTGAAAGTCCCATAAGCCCCCTTCCCTCCCTCTGTTCCCCATCCAACCCCTTCTCGCTTCTCTGTCCTGGCATTCACGAAATTCTTAGGCAAATGGTCAGAACTAGAAAATATCATCCTTAGTGAGGTAACCCAATCACAAAAGAACACACATGGTATGCAGTCACTGATAAGGGGATATTAACCCAGAAACTAGGAATACCCAAGACACAATTCACATATCAATTGATTTCTAAGAAGATGGAAGGAGAGACCCCTGGTCCTGGAAAGACTGGATGTGGGGGAATACCAGGACAGAGAAGTGAGAGGGGGTTGAATGGGGAACAAGGGGAGGAAAGAAGGCTTATGGGACTTTCCGGGAGGCAGGAACCAGGAAAGAGGAAATCATTGGGAATGTAAATAAAAAAAAATATGGAAAATAAAAAAAATTATTTTGATGACTTAAAAAAGTCAATACTGATTTGTATATTTTAAAATAAATTTTATTAGTAAAAAAATAATAAAAAAAGAAAACCTGCACATCAAAAATAATAAATAAATAAATAAATAAATAAATAAATAAATAAATAAATAAGGCTCCTTAAGTAAGGCTATTCTTAATACCTTTTCTTGTTTGTCTATAATATCTGTTACATGAAATGTCGAGTCTTTGAGAAGCCTGTAAGTTTTAATTTTGTTCTTAATTTCAGTCATTTTATAAACCCATCACATAGACAATATTGCATAATCAATATTGTGCTCACCACCTTGGTTCTTCAAAATCTTTTTTTGTCCTGATTGTTTCAAGGTTTTCATTTAGAAGCAATGAAATGGCAGAATTTAAAAAAAAAAAAAGTCCTGTTTGTCTCTTGATCTTTTTCTTCTGCCTACTCTAAAGAGAAGCACATTCATCATTTTAATGAATGTGTTATAAAAATTTTGAATATCTATAAACAGTTTGGCTTTTGTTTAGTCCTTTTGAGCTTTGAAAAATACTCCTGTTGACCTCAGTACTGTTTGCTTATTTGTTCCATGGATAATCCATGTAGTGTAGTTTTCAATGGTGTTTCTTTTGGTTTTTTTTTTGTTTGTTTGTTTGTTTTTGTTTTTTGCCATAAGATACAGTGCTTCTATGAATATCCTCGTCTCTGATTTCATGCCACACTGGGGAGGGACTTTGAGGATTTTTGTTTGTTTTCTTTTTATCAAAGCATATATCTTGGCTATAAACTGCTTGAGTATAGGATATAACTATATTCAACTTTGGTAACTGCTTGAAAACTCATATTCTAGTAATTTGTATTCTTTCCAGATTGTATGAACAGCTTCTTTTCCTGCTAAGTTTATGATCATTCCGATATTCAATTTTATCATTCTTATATAAGTAATCATTATAGATTAATATACCTGGTCTTGAATATTATAAAGAATTAACTTTTTATCTTCTGTTTTCTTGTTTCTTCAATGAGTAGGCACGGCTGTTTTTCAGTTATCTGACAATGAGCAATGCAGATCCTCTCTATGACTGCTGCTTGTCTCTCAGCTTTTATTGGTTGGTTTCATGAAAGTTATCACTTTTAATAATGTAAGACTTAGCAGTGTTTAATTTTTTATATAAAGTCAAGGGTCTTTGGTATTTAAAATTGCCTATGTGTCAGGAAATCTGTTTTTCTAATGTTATTCACCACAAAATTAGAGAAAATTGATGTAACTAACTCAGTAGATAAAGAATATCAGATAAAAGCTTTTTGTCATAAAAGTTCTTAGCAAACTACCAAGAGAAGTTACCTTTCTTAACATAACTTATCTATGAAAACCTACAAAAAACAAGGATAAATGATGAGCATTCACGTCAAGAGAGAAGTAAGCTATCCATATCACTGTCTCTACTTCTGTCCAGTATTTTCTGAACAACAGAATCAGGAAAAAAAGCGAAGAAGTAAGAATTAGCAAATGAGAGACAAAGAAAAGGAAGAGAGAAGAGGAATCTTATAAGGAAGCACAAAACAGTTTCAAGTGATGATTTGTCTACAGAAAAATTATGAACAAACCTACAGAAATGTTTTAGGAGATAATGGTTTGCAGTAATGTTGTTAGATATGGGATTAGTATACAAAATCTGTAATATTTCTACATTGTAATTAATGAAAATTTAATAGAAAATAATTTATTCAAAAATACTGAAGGATATCTAGGTATACACTTCACAAAAATACATAAGACATGCAACAAAACAATAAAAAAATTGAAAACTCAATAGATATGTCTTTGACAACAGTTAAATCTCTATATCAGGATATATTTACTTTGGCTCACAGCTCAAAGAACTTGAGTTTATGGTGATGAGGAAAACATGACTGTGGTGGCAGTTCACTCTGTGGGAAACCCATACGAACAGTTCATGTAGCCACAAACCAGAAAAGAGGGAAAATATTTCTGAATTGGGGGCAGTATAACCTTCAAAGGCCCAATCCTATTTATGTCAACCAGGCTCCCACTAAAGGCTGCATGCATAACCTAAAACTGGTACCATAAGCTGGGAACCTAGAGTTCAAAACATGAGTCAAAAGAGACATTCTATATCTAAACCATAATCAAAAATCACGTGTATTTGGGCCTCATAGTTCTTACAGTATATATGACTGAATCATCAGCCAGTGTGCACACTTGGGAATTTCTGACACAGTCAATTTCCTGAATCATCTCATTGTCACCAACCACCAGTAACAGTCCCCAAGATTCTGGTGTAGTGACAATGTACTGTATAGTTCAAGTGAAAACTTTTGAGATGAATGGATAAATAGCTCAGACTATCATTATCATAGTCTTATTTCATCTAACACAATAATGTTCAAATCTTTGAGAAGTATATAAAAAGTAATTGTCAGAAGAAACTTACCTAATTAAAGTTTTCCCTGAGAATGAAATTAAAGTTAACAATAACGTCAAAGATTACTGCAATGTCAGGATGACATTTTGTGTAACTTGATCATTTCTTGTTATTAATTTATTCCAATATAGGTGTCAAATTTTGTTGGAACTACAATAAATGATTTATTTTACTTAATCTTATTCTAACAACTATTGAAAGTGCAGATGACATTGGAAGTACACAGAAATTATTCCTGAAACTAAGGCTTTCTACAAGGTGGCAAAGTAAGTCTACATTTTATGAGAGACCTTGTGCTTACAGCACCTCTCACTCACAGACCAAATAGAAGACCTGTGTAACATCGCGGAGCTCTAATCAAGGTCCATCTCTTGTTGACCAGATATAATGGCAATGCATTTTAGAACAGGGACAAGTAGAACCACTAATTTTCATGCCTTGAAGACAGAGACTGGGAAAACTTTCCATTGTTATAGAATGAATAGTAAGACCTATTGTTTGGAAACTGCCCTACAGAAAGCTGTGGGCTGCAAGAAATAAAGATAATCAGCCTACCTGAAAGATAAGAATAGACCATCTTATGGATTGCTGACAAAAGAGGTTGAATCTACAGTATCAAGGACAAATGGCCTCCAAATGATTTTGAAACACACACACACACACACACAAATTTCAAAAACATAAATCTTTTTTTAAATAGGGCGAAACCTAACTTAAATATGATCTTTAGGGATAGGATCTTTTGGAATGGAGCTAATGTTGTTAACCTAATCTGAGACCACCAGGATAGAGTCTTCAAAGCTGAACATTGTAGGCTTTGTAAGAGAGAGAGAAATTGAAGAATACATATTCACACATGTTCTTCATTGCTTGCCATGTAATATTGTATCACCTTAGGAAACTGACAGCAAGGGCAGTCTAAGGGATGTAGCCCTTAGACTTTGAAAAAGAACTGTGAGCCCAAATAAAATTATTTCTTTATATTTACTTCACTTTGTGGCTCTGTATTATTTACAACTTGAGACAGCCCAGCAGAACATGTATTCCCCAAAGGAAATGAAATAACATCTAGAGAGCTGAACATTTTTAACTCTTGGTTTTGGGTAGTCTAAAAAGAAAAAAAAATCTTTATGTAAGAGACAGACTCAGATATTCAGAACATATAAATACATATGTTTCTGTCATTATCAAATTCAAAAGGAAGTAGTGATTAGAAACAAAATTTGCAAAAGATTCTCTGGGAAAGAAGATAAAAGAAAAAGGAGGGCTGGAGAGATTCTGCAGTGACTAAAGTACTCGGTACCAGCTTGAAAACCTTATGGTTCAGATTCCCATAATGAGTAGGTCTGGGGATGGTCAGACAGAGACATATAAAGAAGAAACTCCAGAAGCTCATGGGCTAACTACTCTGGCGTGCACAGCAACAGAAAACAAAGGATCATATCTCAAACAAAGTGGAGAGCCAAGACTGACATCAATGTTGTCCTCTGAGTGACCTCCATTTGCTGTCATGCACAGAAACTGTGCACAGTGTCGCTTCAAAGTAAGTTTTTTTTAAAATGTGAAGACATATGATACTGCTCAGTGACTAAGAACCCTGGCTGTTCTTCAAAGAACCTAGGATCAATTACCAGCACCTACATGATGGCTCACAACCTTCTGTAACTCCAATTCTAGGAAATCCAATGCCCTTCTGACATTCATGACCCCAAGGCCTGGATGTCATGAAAAAGCATACATGCAGGCAAAACACCCACATACTTAAATGTTTATAAATAAATAAAATCTTTTAAAAGAAGAAATATTTTCTATGTATCATTGTAAGTGTTATCCATAAATGCAACAAAAATATTATTGGAAAGTTAATTACAAAGCTCACCTTAGTTTTTAAGAAGGTAAAATTCTGTCTGAAAGTTGGCAAGTTCTACATGTATACTGTCTCAGTTCACAATACCACAGACTGAATAAATTACACGGTGAAAAGATTTATGTGGGCTGGTGGTTCTGGCCCAGGAACAATAAACCATATCTCATGGTCTTGATGGAAAGACTCCTGAAGTAGTGGGCATGAGACAGAGAGAAAAAAGAAGCTGCATGAGAGATTTAACACTCAGTTTTGATAGCAGAGCCCCTGATAATAATCCATCATTTCATCTCTATATTCAGGAGCCAACACACCTGAGGGCTGCAAGCTAAGCATGGGAGTTGGATGCCTACTCCACATACACACAAAATCTTTGCTGACTGGGATTTTCAAAAACCCTCAAGATTGGATAATTGCTTGGGTAGTTTTTGTGGGAGTCTTTGCAGGTTGTTTGACTCTACAGACAGCCTATCTTCCTTCAGTTTATGTGACCAATAGCAAAAATCTAGAAAGTTATACCATGTCCCAACTCTCATGGAAGCTGAGTTCACATAAATAATTTGGAATTGTTCATGGTAAGGGTGCTCTCAAGCTCACCTCCTGGGTACTTCTAAGAGCTCTGCTATATTCCTCTAAATTCAAAGCCTCTGCCAAACCTCACAACACACACTAGTATAATTAACTATTTTACCCAACCCTCTTCTGTAAATTCTGACAGTTATTCTAGCGAGAGGCTAACCTATAATCACAAGTAAATTAGTATTGTTTTACATATATTTTTACCATTAAATGTTAACTCTTAGGAGTTAGTACTTTTTTTTTCAAAAATTTACAGTGTTAGCTTGTTAGAACAGACAAATTCATTTTGTTAGTTTTATTTTCTATTAGATTTTACTTACTCGCTTTACATCCTGCTCACTGCCCCTCTCCCAGTCACCCCCTCTCACCATCCTTCCTCCATCCCATATCCCCTTCTCCTTTTAGGAGGTGGGGGCCCCCTGGGTGTCCCTATTACCCTGGAACTTCAAGACTCTATGAGGCTAGGTGCTTCCTCTCCCACTAAGGCCACACAAGGCAGACCAGCTAGTAGAACGTACCCCACATACCGGCAACAGCTTTTGGGATAGCCGCCATTCCAGTTGTTCGGTACTCACATGAAGACCAAGCTGCACATCCACTACATATGAGTGGGGATGCCTTGGTTCAGCCAATGTTAAGTTCTTTGGTTAGTGGATCAGTTTCCGATAGGCCCAAGGGTCCAGAATAGTTGATTCTGTTGGTCTTCCTGTGGAATTCCTATCTCCTATGACTGCAATCCTTCCTCCTATTCTTTCATAAGAGTCCCCAAGCTCTGTCCACTGTTTGGCTATGGGTGCCTGCATCTGTCTGAGTCAACTGCTGGGTAAGGCCTCTCAGAAGACAACCATGCTAGATTCCTGTTTGCAAGGATAACAGAATACCATTAATAGTGTTGGGGGTAGGGTCTAAGTTGGGCTGGTTATTATTTGGCCATTCCCTCAGTCTCAACTCCATATTTGTCCCTGCATCTTCTATAGACAGGATAAATTTTGGGTTGAAAGTTTTGTAGGTAGGTTGTTGTCCCTATTGGTCCACTGGGGTTCCTGCCTGACTATAGCAGGTGACCACTTCAGGTGCTGTGAGTGACAGCTAAGGATACCATCATTGATTCTTGGGCACCTTCCTTACCCCAGGTCTCTGTCTCTTCCTGGAGATACTCCCTACTTCCCCATCCCTGAGAGTTGTAGATTTCTATTCATTCTCATGGCCATCTGGGCATCCCTCTTGGCCCTCCCTACTCCCCCATTCCTCTCTCCATCCCCTCCCCCACCCATTTCCCTCCTCCCATCTCCCGCTTATGACTATTTTGTACACAAAACTGAGGATGCTTAAATTTCACTTAGAAGGGAGAACAAAATAGACAAACTAACTTTTAAGGGAAAGTATTTAATCTCAAGATAATCCAGAATTGGGAATTCAAGAAGAAATTTGACAAGAATATAGGTCTTTAAATGAGTCACATAATAGTTTGCTAAATCATTTTCAGTATGATTTAATGTCTTTGATAAAGGTACAGGTTTTCCAAAGAATGAATACTAAGCAAATTAAGTTGACTGCAAGTAAAGTTATGATCAGTTTGGCAAAGAAGCCTGCACTTTAATAGCAGCAAAAAGTACACCCATCAAATGCAAATGAATTCTACTCCTCTGTCTTCCCCTTAACCCTTAAAATGTATACTGAACATTATGAAAAATACTCTATTCTCATATGAAGCCAGAATTCAAACTTAACATCGCTTTCTGGGTTGAAAAATATCAAAAAGATTGATTTAACTAAGCACTAGATTTTTTAAATGTCTCTGGATCCTTGGAAGAAACAATTCTATCTGAAAAAAATACAGGTCTTAAAAATCTAGAGGAAGTTATAGATACCTTGGAAAAAAATTAAGACAGTCAAACTGGTAGGTGAGCTGATAAACACAATCAGAGCTATATTGGAAAGTTCTTCCCTAATATTACAAGATGGACAGTGCCCACATGGTCTTTACAGTAAGGTCTGCCTAATTTCAATGCTCTGATCACTCTTATTTAAGTAATTTTAGATCATATTAAAACTATAAAATTCCATAGTATAATTGATAATGTTGACCAGACTTGGCAATGCTTTAATAACTGAAATTACAGGCAAGGTTCACATGAAAAAAATAGAAATAATATATGATTCAATAAAATCCACAGGTGATTATTATTATCTAGATTCTGGATTCTAAAACGTATTCCAGGAATGAATAAGTAATGCCTTTAGAAGCCTTCATGATATATATCACTATTTTGACGAATAGAAAAAAAAATGGAAATCTGCAGCCATCAATTACCAGGCTTCATTTGAACTGATGGTGTTTTCGCTATAGATAACAGACTCCTGTTATTACCACTGTACTGTGCAGTAACTGCCCTACAGCTAAATCTCTACAGCCAAGGAACTAGAATAAAGTACCAAGCAATTAAAAAAAAGTATTTCATTTACAGATGGTATATATACATTTCTAATGAGACCCAGGAGACTTTATTAAAAATATCTAAGTTAATTTAGTTATGTAGACATATAAAACCAATTAGAAAAATCAGTATGTTTTTCTCTTCTGGAAATAAGTATGTGGAAACACACACACACATGTGTACACATATATATTATATGCATACTAAAGAATATAGAAAGAGGTACAAATAAAGAGGAAAATATAGTATTTCAGTCCATAGTGACTAGGTTCTAGCTTTCAAAAATACTTCATTCATTATTTTGAGACAGGGACTCATCTTTTGAAGATCCTTGTGCCTCTGCCTTCCCAGTCCTGGGATTAAAGATTTAAACCACCACACTAGTTCAAAAGGTAATCCTTTAAAACAACATTTGAAGATAGATTGATATGAAATTGTAAACTTTAAAATACAGAGTTCTAAAGTATTGACTAAAAAATAAATATATTCAGTACATTTAGCAGACAAAGATTAATGACTTCAATATAAGCAATTCTGAAAACTGATAAGAAAACAAAATCACAGTACATTGACAAGGTTATGAACAGCAAAATTCATCTGGAATAACAGAAAACCCAGAATAGCTAAAACTATTCTCAAGAGTAAAAGAACCTCTGGGGGAATCAGTATCCCGGACCTCAAGCTGTACTACAGAGCAATAGTGTTAAAAACTGCATGGTATTGGTACAGTAACAGACATGTAGATCAATGGAACAGAATTGAAGACCCAGAAATGAATCCACACTCCTATGGTCACTTGATCTTTGACAAAGGAGCTAAAACCATCCAGTGGAAAAAAGATAGCCTTTTCAACAAATGGTGCTGGCTCAGCTGGAGGTCAACATGCAGAAGAATGCAAATTGACCCATCCTTATCTCCTTGCACTAAGCTCAATTCTAAGTGGATCAAAGATCTCCACATAAAACCAGACACACTGAAACTAATAGAAGGGAAACTAGGGAAGAACCTTGAACATATGGGCACAGGGGAGAATTTCCTGAACAGAACTCCAATAGCTTATACTCTAAGATCAAGAATAGACAAATGGGACCTCATTAAATTACAAAGTTTTTGCAAGGCAAAAGACACCGTCAAAATGACAAAGCGGCAACCAACTAACTGGGAAATGATCTTTACCAACCTTACATCCGACAGAGGGCTAATATCCAAGATATACAAAGAACTCAAGAAGTTAAACTCCAGAGAGGCAAGTAACCCTATTAAAAAATGGGGTACAGAGCTACACAAAGAGTTCTCACCTGAAGAATATCTAATGGCTGAGAAGCACCTAAAGAGATGTTCATCATCCTTAGTCATTAGGGAAATGCAAATCAAAACAACCCTAAGATTCCATCTCACACCAGTCAGGATGGCTAAGATCAAAAACACAGGAGACAGCAGTTGTTGGCGAGGATGTGGAGAAAGAGGAACACTCCTCCACTGCTGGTGGAATTGCAGGCTGGTACAACCACTCTGGAAAGCAGTCTGGCGGCTCCTCAGAAAACTGGGCATGACACTTCCGGAGGATCCGGCTATACCACTCCTGGGCATATACCCAGAGACTTTACCTGCATGCAATAAGGACACATGCTCCACTATATTCATAGCAGCCTTATTTATAATAGCCAGAAGCTGGAAAGAACCCAGATGTCCCTCAACGGAGGAATGGATTCAGAAGATGTGGTATATTTACACAATGGAATACTACTCTGCAATTAAAAACAATGAATTCACGAAATTCCTAGGCAAATGGTCAGAACTTGAAAATATCATCCTTAGTGAGGTAACCCAATCACAAAAGATCACACATGGTATGACGTCACTGATAAGGGGATATTGACCCAGAATCTCAGAATACCCTAGACACAATCAGCATATCAATAGATTTCTAAAAAGATGGAAGGAGAGACCCCTGGTCCTGGAAAGACTGGATGTAGGGGAACGCCAGGACAGAGTAATGAGAGGGGGTTGAACGGAGAAAAGAGGGAGGGAAGGGGGCTTATGGGACTTTCGGGGAGGGAGGAAACGGGAAAGGGGAAGTGATTTGGAATGTAAATTAAAAAAATAAAATTAAATTAAATTAAAAAAAAAAGAAATTAACTTTAAGTGATCAATACAGACATTTCTGCATGAGAAACATTACATGATTGTGCTGTAGCAGATCAAAATGGGCTGGAGAGATGGCTCAGCTGTTAAAGGCTAGGCTCACAACCATAAAATATAAGTTTTTTTATTTACATTCCAAATCCTTTCCCCTTTCCCGTTTCCTCCCTCCCCGAAAGTCCCATAAGCCCCCTTCCCTCCCTCTGTTTCCCATTCAACCCCCTCTCGTTTTTCTGTCCTGGCGGTCCCCTACATCCAGTCTTTCCAGGACCAGGGGTCTCTCCTTCCATCTTCTTGGAAATCTATTGATATGCGAATTGTGTCTAGGGTATTCCGAGATTCTGGGTTAATATCCCCTTATCAGTGACTGCATACCATGTGTGTTCTTTTGTGATTGGGTTACTGGGTTACCTCACTAAGGATGATATTTTCCAGTTCTGACCATTTGCGTAGGAATTTTGTGAATTCATTGTTTTTAATTGCAGAGTAGTATTCCATTGTGTAGATATACCACATCTTCTGTATCCATTCCTCCAGGGAGGTTCTCTGGCTCTTAATAATATTTCTTTTTCCTCTTCTGCAATGTTCTCTGAAGCTTCAGTGTGGGGCTATATTGTAGATGTAGCAAATGGAACTGAGTGTTTCATTCAACATTTTTCTGCATTTTCACTAGTAATAGATTTCTATAATAGTCTCTGCTCAAAAAGAAGCATCTTGAATGAGAGATGAGAACTACATGTAACTAGGGGCATACGTATAAGTATTTAGAATGCAATTTGTAGTTAAAACGCATTGCCTTCTTCAGGGTTCACAGTGGAAAGGTCCAACAAAAAATAGAAAGCAACCAGAATCTACAAGCACATTTACCTTCAACAATTGTCTAAATCCTTGTGCATATCTAAACTTGCCATCTGCATTGCTTCTAGAATTCTGTTTCTTAATGATATGACTATAATTCCTTTTTTTACATTTTCTGAATATGGGTGGAAGAAAACCCTTTATGGTATTAAATAATGGCTTAGCAAAAAAGGGATTTGATTTCCAATAATTTCACTGTATGAAATATATTATGACTAATATTTCAATATTATACCAATATATTTAATATATTTAATTAATTAATATATCAATATAATAGTTAATATAATGTAATATAATAGTTAATATAATATATTAAATAATTATTTTGATTATATTAGTATATTAGTAATATACAAATTTAAGAAACATGACTAATCCTAACAGTCTCATGTCCCTTAATTAGAAGTTAAGATAGTACTGCCTATTTTAATTCCAATTATAACCTTTTTGTATAAAATAAGAAGCATTATCCTCAGAGCAGGTATAGTGTTATTACTTGCTACCTATATTTATGTATTTTTAGTTTTTAGCATTTAGCATTTTAATATTTAGTATTTAGCATTGAGTACTTATAGTTGTTATTTTCAATATCAAGTTATTAGAATTTATGTGAAAGATTTTAAATTGGATGAATATTAACATATAGATGTTAATATACATGTGTATATATTAGTATATAAATGTATGGAATATTAATATATAGCTGTTTAATAGTATAGTAGTAGATTAATTTATATACACAAATTTCTTACACTATATAGAATCTCTATTTCTCTGCTTGTTATGTACTTTAAAAGTTAGATAAATAAATGATATTTCTGATGGTCTAAAATAGCTTTGGTCTCTTGTGTTTTAACTGGTATGTTTCAAACACAACTTTTTGTAAAATGTTAGGGCTGGAGCAATAACTCAATGGTTTAGAACTCTGGCGGCATTTACAGAAGATGAGAGTTCAGTTCCTAGCACCCATATCCACAGCTCACAGCTGCCTGCAACTTCAGCTGCAGGGAGATCTAACGCCTTTTTCTGGCCTCTTCAAACAACCACACTCACATGCACATGTTCACGTACACAGTTATAGATATAAATTAAAATGTAAAATGTCATTCTTGACTTTTGTGTGACTTTTGACTTTATGTACAGTGTCTGTAACTCACTATTGATAAATTCATGAGAAAATTGGAGGTATGCAGTGTTTAATGTCAGCCTTGATGTGGCCTTGTTCCCCTAGGTGGCTTTTACAGTCCTTTTCGACCTGGAAGCACTTCTGAAGATATGGTGCTTGGGATTTACTGGCTATATCAGCTCATCTCTCCACAAGTTTGAGCTACTGCTTGTTATTGGGACAACTCTCCATGTGTACCCAGATCTTTATCATTCTCAGTTCACATACTTCCAGGTAATATACTGCAATTACAACTAATGCCTATTCCTCAGGAAAATGTAAGTTTCTATTATACAAATCCACATATTTGGTAATATGGTTTGAGAGCGATTTAATGTAATTACTAGAAGCATTGCATTAACAAATTTTAGACATTGTTTTTAAATTGCTAAAAAATCAAAGTAATGTAATCAAATCTTTAATAAAACTTCTCCCAATTAATAGTTTATAGCTATACATGCTTACATAAGTAGGTATAACACGCATCTATTTTTAAATATCAAATTCTAAACCTAATAAAATTTTGGGCACGAACTTAAAGGAAAGGACATATGAGTTTATTTCAAGTGTATATCTTCCTTTTAAACTTTCTTACTAAACAATAGTTTACGATGGATTCTTTAAGGGTTGAAAAATTCAAATTCATCTTACATTATTGCTTACAAATGTTTATTTCTTTGTTTTGTGGCAGTTAAATAATTGTAGTTGTAATTATTCTTTTATAACAATTGTGTATCTTTTTCAAATGTGATATTTTAGATAGCAATGCCTTATAATTACTAAATAAATGTTAATTATTAGTTACATTTTTGTAATCATTTGGTTCTAGAATATGCTCATTGTACTGTTAAATTCATGATAAAATGATTATTAAAATACTCACATGGAGTAGTCTAATCAAATCCTTTACAAATGCATTCAAATTTCTGACTTGCGTTTGTATAATTCATAATGGTAATATCAGAGCATACATTGATGTTCTACAAGAAGATATTTCTTAACAGTTGAGGAAAAAATAGCAGCAGAATTTTAAATATTAACTTAGAGAAATAGGATTTTAATTCCTTAGATCAGTGGTTTTCAACCTTCCTAAAGATGCAAAACTTTAATACATTTCTTCATGTTGTGGTAACCCCAACCATAAAATTATTTTTGCTGCGATTTTATACCTGTAATTTTGCTACTGTTATGAACTATAATGCAAATGTTTTTGGAGATAAAGGTTTGCCAAAGGGGTCACGACCCACAGGATGAAACCATTGCCTTAGATAAAATAATATACATGCCAACTTCATGATTTTACTTATTGTTAATAACGAATTCATCATATTTAGAACAATGATAACTCTAGCTTTCATAATCCAACTTATAATGGCATAGAAGTGCATAAAAAGACATGAAACCATAGTCCATAGAAATTAAAAATAGTCCACAAATCCAGACTTTAACTTAGCTTGAATGAACCAGAACCTGTTAAAATTGTGAGGTTCTTTGATGGTTTTGGCTCTTCCTCATAACATCTTTGGTCTTAAACACCTCATCACTTTTAGGGTCCTGTCATGATCTTTAGAAACTATTACTGAAGCAGTTTGTACAAGAATTTTGAACATGTTTTAAAATATCTGTAAATAATCGTGCATACCAAATGTAATAGTTGATCTTGATTGTCAACATAATTAGACTAAGAATCCAACTATTTGTAAGATACATCTCTGGATATGTCTGAGTGTCAGTGCAAATATTACCAAAGAAGACTAGTCCTATAGGTGGTAATATCACCTAGTCTGGAGACCATTAAGGATTAAATCACCACAGTTGAGTAAATCCTCACAAACTGTGAGTCAGAAGAAATCTTTTTTTTTAATTTTTTTTATTTTCTATATTTTTTATTTACATTCCCAATGATTTCCCCTTTCCCGGTTCCCCCCTCCCCAAAAGTCCCATAAGCCCTCTTCCTTCCCCCTGTTCTCCATTCAACCCCCTCCCACTTCTCTGTCCTGGTATACCCCTACACTGCTACATCCATTCATTCCAGGACCAGGAGTCTCCTCTTCCTTCTTCTTGGAAATCAACCGATATGTGAATTGTGTCTTGGGTATTCTGAGCTTCTGGGTTAATATCCACCTATCAGTGACTGCATACCATGTGTATTATTTTGTGATTGGGTTGCCTCACTAAGGATGATATTTTCCAGTTCTGACCGTTCTATTTAACTCATTTGTTCAAGGCCATTTTTTGTCATAATAAGAGAAAATTGACTAGTATACTATATATGCCCGTCACAGTTGTTCTTGGACACCATTGTCTGGATTTGAACATCTGCTTGAACATCTTGTGCCTACATTAAGAGAAATAATTATAGAATTGAATGTCTTGATTGCAAACCTAGCGATCAAGTTAAGACAACTATAAGCCAGGCACAGGATCCCAGCATTCTAGAGGTGGGAGGATGTTCTCAAGTTCAATGGCAGGGTGGGAATGTGTCAGGAATTACAGGACAAAAAGCTAGCAGCTAGACCATGAAGCATAACACTGATTCAGACAGCTTCATTTCTCACACTAGTTTTGCCAAGTGTTGCATTAATATTTTAAGTATGCATCTTCATGACTTATTCAGTCATATGTGCCATTAATTTACTTGACATACTGCAAGCTGTGCATCTATCCTTGCAGTAAGAGCAATAAGGTTCATCAGAATTTCCTGTTAAATCAAATCTAAAGAGGTTGACTTTATAAAAGGCAAAATTCAGAGTCTGAAAGTTGTGGGGTTTCACAGGGAATCCATCTATTTCTTCTATGTTGATTTCTTTCTTAAGCAGTCTTGTTCCATGTGATAGACAAAGTTAGCTTCCTAGAACTTTTGGGCCTTAAATGGTTCTTGTAGTGATGCTTGTTAGAGATAGACAAACAAGGAACAGCAACCAAATCTCTAATTGGGATATCCAGCAAAACTCCCAAAGATAACTCAGAATACTGAATTCGAGCCAGAGTGAGTCATGGAACTTGGGTGGTTCTGCTTATGCCTCATGGTCAAAGCATACAGCAGAAATTATTTCGGAATGGAAAGTCAAGAAGAATGAGAAGAGAGACTGACTGGAAAGGCAAAAGTTAGGAGTGATTTTACACCCGTGAAACATTAAAATCTCATATTTAAAGTGTATTCCTGTTCTTTACTATATTCCAAATAAGATATCCATCTTTTACAGTTTACTCTGTCTCCTATGGATGTTTATGTGTATTTCATTTAAGCCACTAACAGTTTATTAATTTAGTATTTCTAGTATTATTTAGTATTAGGCTGCCTCTTATGATTAATGGCTTATCCTATATTAGTTTGCAACATTTTTGTTTATTTCTTAGAGGTACCTGAAAAATGATGACACCTTACACCTAATGAAAAAAATTGGCATCCTTCTATGATGTTTACTTCAGCTTTTTATTACATGCCAATTTATACTTTAAAAAAAAGGGGGGGTTGTAGTTTTATGGACATGGGTCTTTTTCCTGTGTGCATGTATGTGTGGAACATGCATGACTGGTACCTGTGGAGGCCATAAGTGTGTGTGTGTCAGATGCTCAAGACCAAGAGTTATAGGTGTCTGTAAAGCACCTGATGTCGGTTGTTGGGAACTGAAATTACTTCTTTACAAGGACAGCCAATACACTTAACTATGGAGCCACATTTCAACCCCTCAATTTATATCTCTTAATCATATTATATTACCTTAAAAGGTGCATGTGATTTATCAATTTATGCTCTTTTGTAATAAAATAAAGTACCATAAAGTAATATTTCTATAATATATTTGGCACATAATTAACATTTTAAATTTAAAAATGAATTTATTAATTATTTGTCTTTGGGTTGGGTTTTGCAAATCCCTTCCAAATAAATATGTATTATAATGTATAGCATCTATAGAGTAGAGATGACAAGTTAAGCTTGTGCAGAAAAGCTCTAAAAACCTAAGGATTATCTAAAACTGAAGCTTGTTTCTCTCCAGCAGTTGGTTAACACTCAGAGAAAGCGGGTGCTTCTGTTCCATGAGATCCTCATAGGACCCAGACAGTTAGGGTGGATCTGACTATCTATAGTCTTTACAAGGTTTTCAGTTTGGATTCATAGGTACCATCCCATCTATTTCTATTTTTTAGGCCAGAGAACTGGAAAATAAATATATCTAGAGCAAGCTTGAATTACCATGCCTATAGCTGCACAGTTCTCTTGTTTTCATATCTGGTAAGCCTGAGCCTAGTCCATTGGGCACATGCAGGTGCAGAGTGCAGATGAAAAGGATAAAAGGTAGAGTTTGTTGCCCTGGGGAATCACTTGGCTAAAACCCACAAAGATCTATAATTTAAAAGAAGAAGGAAATAATAGATGTTGGAATAGGAGTCTGAACCAGGACTTAAAAGAAGTTTGATTTTCCCCATTTGTTAGTGTAGATTACCTAGGAAGGCTTATTTCAAGAGACATTAAGCAGAACTAATGTAGAATTAAATATTTACTTAGGTATTAAGCATTGAGAAAATGTTTCATTTCAGCAGTATGTACTAGTTAATACTATTTTGAATTATCATATTGTATGTTGAAACAGTTACCAATCTTTGTCCTCATTCATTGATTTGAGAATTCTTATTTTCTCACTGGGTGGTAGGCCTCATGGTAAGGTTGTTTTAGTTATTGTGTTGCTATTTTCAGTCTCTAGATGAAATGGAAAAGTGTAACTGTTTTACATGGTACCATGAAAATGATAGTTTAGTAAAGGATCTTTGTAAAATTCTGTTTTACATGGTACCATGAAAATGATAGTTTAGTAATGGATTTTTGTAAAATTCTGCATCTATGTCTTTTTCTCCATGACTAGGTTCTGCGGGTAGTCCGGCTTATTAAGATTTCCCCGGCATTGGAAGACTTTGTGTACAAGATATTTGGTCCTGGGAAAAAACTTGGAAGCTTAGTGGTGTTCACTGCCAGCCTCCTGATAGTTATGTCAGCCATCAGTTTGCAGATGTTCTGCTTCGTCGAAGAACTGGACAGATTCACCACATTTCCAAGGGTGAGAACCTGACATATAGCCCATTTAATCTATTGCTTTTATTTTAGTAATGGTGATTAACATAAAAGAAATTCCATTTTAGTCGTGATTCAAAAGCATTAGCATATCTTTGATAACTTGAGATCATTAAATTTTAGTATTTTGAACAGCCTCTTCTACAGGGAACAAGTACCCGAATATATTTTCAGAACCATCAGTGTACACAAGGATTGTAAAATACTGGAAACAATATTTTTAGATGCTACAATATATCAGTAAAAGAAAATGGGAGCAATGGTCCTTCGTGCCTATGAATTGCAATGTAGCAGGTATTTTAACTCAAATATCCATTTTTGTGAGATGTAATATATTTTAGGCTTATTTTATAGTCTATCATTTTATATCATGTCTAACCTAAAAGCAAACTTTGGATCATTTATGTAATATTATTCATAGAACTCAAATTTAAGTAGAAGATGATCAAATTTCTGCATTCTTGTTTAAATTCACAAGGGATAAAGAAAACAATGACAAAAAATGGTTCCTCAAGCAGGACTTAGGCTTCACTCTCTAACTACAAGGACCCATGTAGACTGAGAAACATCACAATGCTGTGGCTGACACAGATTCAGTATATGTTCCCACTATAGCTTAAAATAATAAGACCCATGTTTGCGGTAAAAATAATTATGGCGTAAAACAGGATAAAAATATGTTCTTTTAAGTTAAGATTTGAAAGTAGTGAACATTAAAAGTACTTTACTTTTAATGAAGGTATTAACGTGATAGTTTTAAAATAATTTTGGTTCTAAATTTGTAACTTAGCTATTAGTGTTGGAATTTATCCTCTTATGATGCAAACTTCTCTTCCATCCATTTATTGAATATCTATAATGACTCAGGTTATGTACCATGTATATACACAGAACTAAATTTTAGGTCCTCAAAATCTCTCAGGTAAGGGGTGGGGCAAGCAAATAAACACACAGCTATGCAAGCTCAAGGCAATCTATAACCCCAGAGGAAGACCTGTGACCAGGGAGGAGAAGTCCAGAAAGGCTTATTGGAAGAGATGAGCCCTGGGGTGAGAGGATATAGCCAGATGCAGCATAGGCTTGCTGGTGTAGAACATGCAAAAGGTGTAATAAGATGAGCAGGTTTTCAAAGGAAAGAGAAAGAATAGTTAATAACTGTGTCAGTCGGGGTTTCTACTGCCATGTTAAACCATGACCTAAAGCAACTTGGGAAGACAAAAAGATCTTATATTCTAGTTCAAAGTTTGTTGAGAGAAGCCAAGTCAGAAACTGCAACAAAAGTCATGGAGGAAATCTTCATACTGACTTTTTCCCCATGACTCGCTTAACCTGTTTTCTTATAGCAACCAGAAATGGCACTTCCTATATGTAAGCTTAGCCCTCTCACCTTAATTATTATCCAAGAATATTCTCCAGAGACTTGCCTAGAAGAAATTTTATGGAGGCATTTTTTTTCAGTTATGATTATCACTTCCCGGATATGCCCACATTTGTGTCAAGTTGATAAATACCCAACCACCATCTCAGTGGAGAGAGGAAGATGTAAGTCTGAGATATCTATAGGAGGATGGGGCTTAAAATATGTGCCCTAACGCCGGGCGGTGGTGGCACACGCCTTTAATCCCAGCACTTGGGAGGCAGAGGCAGGAGGATTTCTGAGTTCGAGGCCAGCCTGGTCTACACAGTGAGTTCCAGGACAGCCAGGGCTACACAGAGAAACCCTGTCTCAAAAAAAAAAAAAATATGTGCCCTAAGAAGGACCATGTCTTTGGGTTCCTAGTGAGAGAGAAAGCAAAATTCAGAACATGAGCATAAAGGTTGTCCTTAGACAAGTATTGAGATCTAGAGGACAAGGTTGTCAATAAGGACAAGAAGCCAAAGAATTCATGGACAAGCTATTCACTCACTGTGCTGTAAGGCAGCTGCACTGGAGAGGTCTCAAGTAGATTTCATCACCACAGCTCTTGTTCCTGAAGAACAATGTGAGCTGAGAGCAAGTGAGACTGCAGGGTCAAGGTGGATGAGTCCTTTACTTCTGAGTAGCCATAAAATAAAAACAGTCCTGGCTTTTATAAAGCAGGAGAGGGTTGTTATACAGAGAGAGAATCCAGGCATGGAAATGCACTGATTTAGAATAAAAAAGAGTGCTCTAGTGGGTCCCTGGCAAGGGAACCTCTTTCAGAGGCTCATGAGCCAAAAAGAACAGCAGTGCCCTTTGAGTATGGCCTCCCAGTAAAGTAGGACCAAGTCCTTGACTGCAGCTCCCTCCAGAGAACTGCAATGTTCAGGATACATACCAGCATCATCATGGAGAAGACTTTGCCTGTGGTGCATTCTTAAACATGACACACAGGTTTCCCCACAGATGAGTCAACTCTTCCTTCTGCAATTGGGAGACATAAGCAGGGACTAGAGCTGCTTCAGAGAGCAGGTCTTCTCTTCCTGTAGCTCCTCACTGGCTCCTCGTTAGTGAATGTCCATGTTTCACTCTGTAACACTGGAGATGATACTATCTAATATCCATCTGTTCCTCTAATCTGATTCACTATTGAAACTAAGGAAAGTCACTGTGTTGGCTATTGTTCTAGGTCAGGGAATTCTACAGGGGAAACAAGTTAGAACCAAAGACAGCTTTGTCCTAAAGAATTACTTTGTTTTAATTCCATGCTTTTGTCTCGTATTCTCATTTTCTCCTCACTGATTATATCCCTTACCGTAAGGCTTTTTGAACAAGACATTTTTTGAGTACAGAAATTCCAGCTGTTGAAGGGTAATGCCAACAGCACAGCCATCTGAATGATCACCTTGTAACAGATGCATTCATATTTCTGTAGCAATTTTTGACAAATAACAAGTAAAAACAGTAAGTCAGTCTCATGTGATATCAGACATTGCCCTTAAATGAGTTAAAAAAAAACATACATTGGGGATATTCAGCAGTTTTTGAACTTAGGAAGTATGAGTAGGGCTGTGGACCTATGTGATAGTCACTGCATTTAGGAACCTACCCTTCTGGCCCCATGCTCCAATTTTACCTCCTGGTACATATTTTTAGCTGTGTGGTGTTGAGCAAATTATTCTCTAAGCTTTTATCATAACCAAAATGTAAGCAAAAGTGCTACTTTTTGCATCATAAATATTGAAAAATAGAGACACAACACACCTGGGCTACAACGGTTGTAAGGGGTTCTAATATACCTTGCATGATGTGTTAGATTGATGCCATTGTGACCTGTACTAAAGGCTGGGCTGCTTTCTAAACACTTCTCTGATTCATCCCTTCAGCTTAGCTCTATTTGCCAGTAATAAGTAGGTGATGTACTCAGATAGCCAGTGACTCCTCCATTCCTCTCTACCTGGTCACTTCACTATCCCAAGGAAAGCACATCACCCTTTTTGCCCCTTCTCAGTCTCTGAGCTGATGGCAATGCTGACATCCTATACTGTAACACCAAAAGGAGGATGATGGGGTATATCCCTGCACATGAGTATGATCTGAAGTTAAATCACTGAAAACATCATTAAATTTTACAAGAAACATTCAAAATACTACAGCTATAGGAGGGAGTCACGACCATCCCAACAAAGAATGGGTCAGTGGTAGCTACTGGCTGGTAAAGAAGCATCAAGAAAGATGGTTAAAAGCACACAACACTCCCACCCCATTTCTCTGTCTCTGTCATCTCTCTGTATCTCTCAGCCTCTATTCTCTCTCTTTATATCCCCCCTCCCTTTCTCTCTCTCTCTCTATAATATATATTATATAGGTATATATGATGTATAGACATGTAGATGTGTTTCAGGTGTAGTGCACATGTGTAAGCAGCCATGTGGTGACCAGATGACAAGTTTGGGTGTCATTCCTCAGAGATTCTCCACCTTGTGTTCTGAGTCAGGATCTCTAACTAACTGAACTCATTAAATTCTCCAGAACAGTCAGTCTCAGGGAGCCATTCTCTCCACCTCCAAATCTCAAGGGCTGAAATTACAAGCACGTCCCACAATACCCTTTATTTGGGGGAAGTAGGCAAGTGTATGTTCAAATGTATTATATGTGGTATATGCAGGTGTGTGGACATGTGTATGAGGGCATAGTTTCCCATGTGTACACATTTGAATGCCAGTTTATACAGGGTGTCCTCCTGTAACACTCTATACCTTATTTGTTGAGACACAGTCTCTCACTGAACCTGGAATTTGAAGTTTTGACTACATTGTCTGGTAAGCAAACCCCTGATATATATCTCTCTGCTCCCCTCCCAGCTCTATGGTTAGAGACTGCACTTGTGTTAATGTGAGTGCTGGGAACCCTAATGCACACCAAATGTTTTGCATCCTGAGCTCATTTCCCCGCCCCTTTGATTTCACTTAACATGAGTTCTAAAAATCAAACCCAGGTTGTTTTGCATGGCAAGTACCTTACAGGTTGAGCTATATTTCCAGTTTCCTCCCTCTTCTTTCTTCTTATCCAGTGTTTAGGTGCTCAGGATAGGTTGGGTATTAGCCAAAGCATACAACAGTTAAAAAAAAAAGTATGAGAAAAATCACACAAGGAAGAGTGGAGAGATGGCTTGGTGAGTAAAGTCCTTTTCATACAAGTGTAAGGATTCATGTTCGGACTCTCAGATCCAGTGTAAAAGTCTGTGGGCATCATGTGTCTGTAGTGCCAATACAAAGGAAAGAGAGATAGGTGGATGCCTAGAGCTCACTGGCCAGTCAATCTGTCTGTGTCAGTGAGCTCCAGGTTCAGTGAAAGACCATCTCAAAAACTAGAACAGAAAGTGACTGAAAAAGAAACACCTCTGTCCTACACCTACATGTGTATGTGCAGCTGCATATATGTGGATATATACTGGCACATACTTACATAGCATCACACATATACATATGTGTGTGTATGCATATGCTTATACATATACATACAAAGGGAAAAAAGAAAGGTCATGTGATATACTCCAGTATAAAGTAAGAATTGTAACTGTTCATATTGTGATATAAGTCCTGGCCACCATAGAAGATGGCTACCAGGAACAAATATTGGGGCATGGAAAGATGTAGAAAATAAACTGTGGAAGGCTTTTGAGAAGGGAACAGCACTCAACATGCAGAAAGAGGCAGGAAGAGGCCATGGCAGTGACCCTTAGATAGAGAACCAAAGATTCACAGAAAATATCAACATCCTACAGGGAAATGAAACCATGTGATTGACATGTAAGAAATGAATCATGTCCCCTATAGTGTTCTGATAAAGGTTAATAAGCATCATTTCACTGCAGCTTTGATCTGATTTCCCCTATACTTAACTACATAAAGCAACTCTCTATATGTTATGAAATTGGATATGTCAAACGTTCACTATATGGCTTTAATCTTCCTTCTAACTCCCCACTAACACTACAATAAGACTCATTTCTTATTCAGTGATGTAAGTGTAGATCGTTTTTATTCATAAGTAAAATACCATACTCCAAAGCAGAAATCATTAATTTTTAATACTAGTTGTTTGATAGAGACTTTCTTAATTTGAAAACCCTAAATGCTAATTACTTGCTCTACTTAATTCTCAGTTATAAAATCATGTCCAAGAGAATTATTATACTGTAAAAACAATAAATGCTATAAAAGTCTTAATGGCAAACTAATGTCCATGTTTCCTTTCAACCACTGAAGTGACTAATCACCCTCTTATTTGTCTTGAAAGAATTACTGAAAGTTTTAAAGAAACACTGTGCCCTTCTTTTTACTCTGTTTGCCATCTAGTTAGAGACTATGAGTACATTTGTAATAAGTGCAATTTATTACATTAAAATTATTACAAAATTGTTAAAATTTATCATTTAACTTCCAGCAATATTAGTTCTATTAATATTGCTGATATCTTTATTGAGTTTAATTCACACTTTTGCTTTTTATTGTGTTATTAATTTTGTTATGAAATATCTCAGAAATGCAAATATATGCATATATGTCATACTAAAAGATGCTCATGACCTTTGGTTCATCCTTATAATACTAGCTA
This sequence comes from Tokudaia tokunoshimensis, assembly GCA_036184795.1. NCBI lineage: Eukaryota > Metazoa > Chordata > Mammalia > Rodentia > Muridae > Tokudaia > Tokudaia tokunoshimensis. The sequence goes on from BTHU01000011.1 coordinate 1,231,751, forward strand.
CTTAGGAGCTGAATCAGGGGGGCCATAAGTTCAAGGCCTGCCTAAGCTAGAGGATGAGTTTAAGGCCAACCTAGGCAACTTAATGAGATCTGTTCTTGAAAAAGAAAAGTTAAAAGAAAACTGAGGATAGACCTCTGTGTAGAATGCTTGTAGTGCTGAAGAAAAAAAAAACATACTCTAACAGAGGCTGAGTAATATTAGTTCCTGGGTTCAATCCCCAAAACAACAAAGTGTTAAACCAAAATACATTTGTATCTGTGCAGAGCTTAGAATGCACAAATTGAGATAGATATGATGTCCTTAGGTGTCTCTCTCTGATCATTCTCCTCTCAAAGAAATAGATTCTGATAACCAGACTAAATGAGGTTGAACCCCAGATGTAAGCAAAGCCAAGTTAGCAGCATGATTTCAATCTCTGACCCTGATCAAAGAATGATGTCTGCCCTTCAGACTATAGAAACCAGGAACTGATGAGTGGGTGCTGGGTGAACCTGCTAGCTGGCCCATTTGTTGCATTAGTAGGAAATTAATGCAGCAGGTGTCAGATGTTTGTTTTTAAACTTTGTGATTCCAAAAGTACTGTTCTAAGCATCCTCGCACATCAGTTTGTGCACACAACATAAAATTCTCACCTAGGAATAGAATGGCTGGTTCTTAGAATAAATGCGTCTTCAACTGTGGTAAATGAATGACTTGAGTTCTAAAATAGATACAGTGGTTAATCTGTCAGCAGCAGTTGAACAAATTCTGAACTTCACAACCCACAGCACAAGATTTGACCTGAAAAAAAATCACATCTATTGATGTTCCCTCTTATTGTGGGCATTAATCCCTTCATTTTGTCTTTCTACAGTGTCAGCACTATTCTGTACATGCTTTGGTGACAGTAGGGCACACAGACTCTCCTTGGCCAGTGAGACACATAGGCTATCCTTGTCCAGTGAGGCACACAAAATGTCCTTGCTCAGTGAGGCACACAGGCTGTCCTTGCTCAGTGAGACACACAGGCTGTCCTTGCTCAGTGAGACACATAGACTAGACTGTCCTTGGCCAGAGAAACACACAACCTGTCCTTGTCCAGTGAGTCTCACGGACTGTCCTTGGCCAGAGAGGTACAAACAGACTATCCTTTCCCAGTATGGTATACAGGCTGTCCTTGCCCAGGGAAGCATATGAACTGTCCTTGTCCAGTGAAGTACACATGTTGTTCTTGCCCAATGAGGCACAGATTGTCCTTGTCCTGAGAGACTCACAGTTTTCTTTCTCATGTTCTTTTCTCATTGAATTATTTGTCCAGTCAGTCTACAGCAAGACAGCAAGCATTCAGCTTCACTCAAATATCCCATCGCTCAAGGTCTGTGGCTTGTTCCTTGAGCCTGTCATAACGCTCAAACCAAAGGTCTACAGATATCATGAGTCACTGGGGACAGGGCCTCAACCATAACTTCTTAGTTTTTTGTCCCTGGAGTTTCCATTATTTCCTTTAGAATGTAATTAAGCTTTTAAACAAACATTTGTTACATTCTAGTTAAAATTTGCTTTTAAGTTTTAAAAATGTGGCTTTGGTAAGTTCATACATGTATATAATGTACTTAGATTATATCCACACAGCAATGCTTCTCCCTTTCAACTCTTTTAGTCACCTCTATCCCCCTTCCTACCTCCTCTTCTTTGGTGGATGGGTGGGGGTGATAACAACTGAGTCCTGATATGATGATGATGATGGTGGTGATGATGATAATGATGATGATGGTTTAATCTTTTTTTTACAGTCCAGTCATTATCCCCCTCCTGGTCAGCCCTCCGACTGTTCCTCATCCCATTCCTCCTCCCCTGCCTCCAAGAGAGTGTCCCCATTCCCCCACCCCACCAGACCTCCCTACTCCCTGGGGCCTCAAGTCTCTTGAGGGTTAGGTGCTTCTTCTCTCACTGAGGCTAGACCAGAGAGTTTTCTGCTGTATATGTGTCAGGGGCCTCATATCAGCTAGTGTATGCTGCCTGGTTGGTGGCTCAGTGTCTGAGAGATATCGGGGGTCCAGGCTAGTTGAGATTCAGTCCTGGGATTTTTTTTAACTCTCTTTTTTCTTCTCATGATCAGATACAAAATTTTGCCAGGAGACTGCCTGGCCAAGAATGGGTTAAAGTGAGACACAGTGGATGGAGGTGTAGCTTTAAAGACTGATGATCTCAGACCTTCTAGCTCCCTAACTATACTGAATGTTTGCTGATAACTTCTTCTGTGTGTCTGTGTGTGTACTATAGTCCAAGTTAGCCTTGATCTTTCTGTTTACCCCAAATTGTCTTTGAACTCTAGATCAAATCCTTCTGTCCCCACCTCCCAGGTTCCCAAGTGCTTGTATTAATTACATATGTGAACCACTAGGGCGAGAAAATAAAATTAGTTCTAGATTTCTGATTTGATAGCTTAGAGACGCTCCCTTTCTCTTCCTGATAACTATTCTTAGGAGCTGGCACTGGAGAGATGGCTCAATGATTAAGAGCACTGACTACTCTTTTTTTTTTTTTTTTTACATTTCATACAGATCAAAACAAATGCTTATTTAGTGTCTTTTTTTTTAATGTGCTGACTATGTAAGAGAGTTAGATAAGTCTCTGAAGACTTTCATATACTCTGAGCTCCCACTGTTTCTGATTCTTTATGTATCTGAGAATTTTCAGCTAATTCTGCAATCTGCATTTCACATATTTCACCAGATAAATGGTTTTTCTGTTCTATCATTTTCTTCCTCAGATCTTCATGTGAATAGACTGTCAGTTTGACTGGCAAATCCTCAACATTCACAAAGTTTTCTTCATTGGACATTTGACTTATGTTACCAGAATCTGCTTCATAGTCATTCACTAACACTGGAGATTCAGTATCAGGACTTCCAGCCAGAGAGCTCTCGAGAGTTTCCTGAGCAGATTTAACTTCTTTGACTCTAGATACTGAGGTTTCACTTGCAGTCAGGGTAATGGCATAGGGTCAGGCTGTTTAGAAGAATCAGTAGTAGTAAGTGAGTTCTTATGGGTAGCACTATTTAAATGTTGTTTATTTTCCAAGATATTGAGATAACAAGGTTTCACAGGAGAGCTGTTTTGATCATTCTTGCTAGTTGGTTCTTGGTCTGATGGTACATTTGTACTTTCTGGTGACTACTCTTAAGGAGGTCCTGAGTTCAATTCCCAGAAACCACATGGTAGCTCACAACCATCTGTAATAGGGTCAGATGCCCTCTTCTGGTGTGTCTGAAGACAGTGACAGTGTACTCATAAATAAAATAAATAAAAAAGAAAATCTTCTGATAACTTCTAAAAAGTCCTAAAACCTTTCTTGTCCATTCAGAGGGTTAAAAGCCACTGGCTTAGGCAATTAACAGGTAGCCTTACAGTGGGAGATTAAGTGAAGTAGCCTATACCCCTTCTCCCCAGGAACTTCATGACTCTAACTCCCAGCCTGCTAACTGAAGTCAGAGAGAAAAAAATGTACTTTGAAAATTGATTTTATCTTTATTAAAAGTTCTTTCTAAAATGTGCTCCAAAAAAGTTTTCTCTAAAAGATTCTTCTCTTGCTTTCTAAAAAGTTCTTTGTCCTCAGCATTTACTCATCTTTAAGGATAGAGGATCACATAGTAAAGAGTTTGTCACAAGTTTACACATAAATTTAAATCATAAATTGAGTAAGAATTTTACAACAAAGATGTTTAGATGCATATCCATTAAGAGTAATTATCTGGCTAAACATTCTTTATCTGTTACAAGCTCTACAGGTTCATTAAAAGTTAAAAGCCATAATTTTTGTGACTAAGTTATTATTGAAGTTTTACATACATAAATCCAGTCAATTTCTTATCTTCTGTCCTTGCACCTATAGGAAATCCTTAGTTCCTTTTTTTATGACCTTTGATTAATTGTTTTACAACCTCTTGGATTGTGTTCTAAGTTATAAATGCCTGTTTTCTATCTCAGAATCAATTAATTGGTGACACTTGAAGAATTGCAGAGTTCTCATTGCAGTTTTGATTATCAGAGAGGACTTAATAGCAGTCCTATTATAAGAGAGCTTAATACTTACTAATATAATTTTAGGAATTCTTATAGAATCATCATTAAGAATTAAGAAATTATTTTTCAACACATTACTGTAAAACTACTGTTTTACATCATTGTGGTTCTGCAGAAATCTGTTCAAAAGGGTGCGCTTACACCTAATGATTGTTATATAAATATATTTAATAATAACAGGAAAAGCATATTAATAGCAGGAATCTTTCCTCAAATGTAATCTCCTTGGCCTTGCCTAAAGGAGCAAAACCATTGTAGCTTTATAGTCCATGGCTTATCGTCCATGGCATGGAGCATCTCAGGAAGATCACCTGCTAATTTTTAGCTTCTCCAGATGGCTCCTGGAAAAGGTTCACTAATAAACTTTAGAGGGAAAAAAGAGGCATTCCATTAACATTTTTACTGGAAGAAAGATAAATTCTTATAGGCACAATCTGATTGTCCCCATATTTGGGCTCACATTTCTATATTGCTGTCGCCTCTGAGCTTCAACTCCTCATGTTTCCACCCTCTAGATTCTAAATCACTGAAAGTCTTTTTTTTTCCTATAAAATATTTCATATAACTGTTAGATAATGAAGTCTATATATCTGTTATTTTTCATAATTATAATATTGTTCTTTATGTAATAAAGGTGGGAAGCATGTGGGCATGGACACATTTAATAGCTCCTTCTGTTTAGCGTAGTCAAGACATTATGGAAGAATCACTTATAGAAAATGACTAGACTAAAAGGTACAATATCTTACAACAGATAGTTACTTACTCATTTATAAATAATGTAGAGGATGTACTGGTGGGTATTTGAAAATTCTAGGACTGCATTACTTCTTGGCTGCTGTGCCTACAGATGTAATCTTATTTTAATATTAAGAAGAGATTGCTTCCAAGGAAAGTAGGTCTGCAAAGCTTCAGGGGTAAATAACATTACCATGGGTATTTGTGAAGCTTTAGGGTTGGCCTGAAATAGAACTGGAAAAGGACATGTTATGGAAGGACAAGTCGATGAGTTTATCAAAGACTTGGAACTTGAAAGCATGGAGGACTACGTGAGAAGGGCTGAGTGGTAGGCTGGAACCAGCATGAAAAGTGAACACTCTGTGAAGCAAGGAGACACCAATGATTTTTGTTGTCCCTTGGTTATGTCCTTCCCAGACAAAAATAGCAGAACTGTTTTGAGGAAGACCACACTGTAGGTCATATTATTTCTCAGTTTCTCAGGGATGTATATTCATTCTACAAAATTCATTTTTACTGACCAAGGACAAAAATTCATGACCAGTTGAGGAATCACAGGCATCTTTGGAGGCATTTTTTTTTCATAATCTTTCTGTGATGCCATTATTGTGTCAAATGCTCCACAGGCTCATAAAGTAAGTCCCATCTGAAGCTCTAAGCCATATTTTTACTCATGCCTGGACGTGACTCTGCACCAGAAAGCAGCAACTTGACTCAAAAGTTAAAGTAATAAAATGATGTTCCTAAGGCAATTGTCACCCCTGCCCTTAAAATCTTTTAAAAATAACTTTATTTCCTTTCCAATATAACTTGAGACATTTTTGATGGTGCTGTTTGGCTCTTATTGGATTATTTATATGATGATTCATCACTAACTACACAGTGACAAAATAATACCCATGGCTTTTAGCAATGGCTTTAATGCTTCCTGAATGACGTGGAGTTGGCCACCCCTGCCTTTTGTATATTGTCATTAATTGTCAGTTGGGTGAACATTGTGGGAATTATTACTTCCCTTGATATCACATTCATAGGCATACCCTAGTGTTTTGCCTTTTGCTTTACTTTGGTAAATTTTATTTGCTGTTCTACAGCTGTTATTTACCTCCACATGTTATCTACATTCACATTAGTTGATAACAGTCTTCTTATTCAATAACTGTAAAAACAAATGTGAGCCATTAATATTACTAACATCTTACTAATTTTCAGTGACATGTTTAAGCATATTTTCTATGATACAAAGGTGAATCTGTTATTAATATATTGTTGAGTTTAGAATACAGAAAAATACAACCTTTATTTATGCTCTTTGCTGTCTCTCATTATTGTATATGGTACCCATGAAATAAAACAAAGCAGGAATACATAATTAAGAAGGGTTGAGGGAAAAGATAACAACAAACTGATTAGTACTATGTCTTCACATAGTGGGCTGTAGTATCACTCCTAAACAACATGGAGAGCATTTTTAGCACTACACACCACATCCTAAATGGTAGTCAGATGACCTAGCACATAATGATCACTCTGTAAATAAAACTGAACAGTGACAACTCAGTTTTCTGTTATATACAAAGTTAAAATATTTTAAAGTAGTTCCCAATACAATGTTCATCTTAATCAGTCTTTTGAAGCTTTAACAAAATACACAGATAGATGATGGATAGATGATAGATAGATAGATAGATAGATAGATAGATAGATAGATAGATAGATAGATAGATACTTTGATAGAGATAGATACATAGATAGAGACATAGATACATAGACAGATAGATATACATAGATAAAAATAGAGATAGAATATATATATATATATATCAGAAAAACAAGATTAGTTGTCAAATCACTATTTTTCAAAATCTGAAGAAGCATATCATTAACAATTTCACATATGGATCCAGAGGATCTTTTTTTGACTAATATATAGATCCACCCATTCCCTCTGGTGCACTTCTTGTGTAGTTACCCAAAAATAATGAGCTACAATGCTAAGTCACCTAAACCCTTCAGACAAATATCTCTATTGCTTCTGTTTCATTACTTTCTGAACTGTCAACATTTTATAGATTTTTGAAAGCGTCTCTAGGTTTTAGCCATTAAGACTGATGCTGCCAATTTTTTTGGACATAAATGTCAGTATAGATAGATAGATAGATAGATAGATAGATAGATAGATAGATAGATAGATAATTATAGATATGGATGATTTGTAAATGGCTATCTAGGAATAGAAATGTTGAGACACAGAATTGTTCAGTGCATTTGCCAGAAGTGTACATTGGTTCCTGTTTTACATCATAACTAAATACTGTTTCATTTCTCTCATGGCATGATATGAATACTTGTTCCATACCCTTTTTTATGCATTTGAAAAAAACCATACACTTTACTTACTCACCTCATCCCCAAAATTCTCACACTATTCTTTTTACATTTAGATGAGACTAAGTTAAGTTCTTGAAACTAGATCTTAATTTCTTTCATTTTTGTTTAATCATAATTTCGACATACCAGTATAAAATAAAACATATCCTTAAATAAAAAAACAATCAAACCCAAATTTTCAGGAATCATAATGGGGTATTTTGTATGTGTATGTGTGTATATGGCTAACTATCCCTGTGGCTGATAATATGTGGGGAGGGGTTAGGAGATCCCAAGGGAAATAGATGCTTACATATTTCTATAGGTCATACTTACTACAATAAAAAAGGAAGAAAAAACAGCATAGTAGGGGCTTAGACACACAAACACAAACACAAACAAACAAACAAATAAACACACACAAACAAAAAAACATTGCAAGTTCAGACCCAGATCTGTGGTATGAGTACTAGTATTTTATTGTTTGATAATTTTGTTTTGTTTTGTGGTTTTATTGTTTGGTGATAGTGGTTGTTTTTGTTCTGTTTTAGTTTTCTACATGGCATAACTCATAATCATTGAAAAAGTACAATGGGAAAAGTCCCCAATCCTACCTCATACTAAAAGAAATGTACTTAATAGTTTCTGTAAGAAAGCTCTAGAAATTTAATAACAAAGCATGTTATTAAGATGAAACACCACAAAAAGAATTTTGTTAACAAATTAGAAAACTATCAGATAACTCATCTCCTAGAATTGACCAAGTCAAGTCAAGTCAATAGAATAAAAAAGAAAATCAACAAGAGAATTATAAAAATGAAGCATACTTAGACTTTGTCATCATAGAAAGGAGAAGCACATTTTGTGCATTGTACTCTTAGGCAAACATGTTCATCTGATAGCTATTGCCAATTCTACAACTAAAACAAAAGGAATGTTATTATATTTTTCCCCATCCAAAGCAGATTATGAAGTATCTAACATATCTAACAAGGATATAACTGAGACAAATAAGCTTAACAAATGCAAACGAATTAATAAGGAGAAAATTAAACCAATATTCAGCGGCAAGAGAGATGGCTCAGTGTTAAAGAGGACATACACACTGCTCTTACAGACGTCCCAAGATTATTTCTTAGCATCCACATTGAGCAGCTTACAACCATATATACCTCCACCTTCAGTAAGATTCAATATCTTGGGCCTCTGAGGGGCATGTATACATATAAGAGACATCACCAATGAGAGATTACTACAAGCAAGGACATGTGCACATACTTATACAGAATTAAAAATAATAAAATGAATAATTAATTAGATGATAATATATAAGGACCCAAAACTACTTGAAAAGCTCACCATGAAGACATCCTTGTCCCCTGCAACTCAACCGAGATGGAGTATTCTCCCATCTACAACAATTTTGGCAACATGACCACACAGAGTGGACAGTGACTAAGAAGTACCGAGAAGCTCCTAGAGAAGTAAAGGCAATCTGTATGAAATCTAGCAAGACATTCCTCCAGAAGTCACATTCTAGATATAGTAACATCTGTGTAAGAGCACATTTTCTATGTGAGGCCTAGTAATAAGAACTTCATGCACAAAAATAAAGTAGGTCACACACATGTACATAAGTTACATTCATAAAATATAATCCTCAAAAACCTATCAAAAGCAATACACGTATGACTGTGGTGGGTTCACATCTGTTATTCTAGCACTTCAGAGGCTGAAGCATAAGAATGGAGAGTTATGGGTGTCTAGTCTGGACTGCATTGCAAGTTGTTCTCATAAAAAAACAAATTTAGAAGGAGGAGCACTAAGAGACATCACCAATGAGAGATTGCTACAAACAAGAAAGCATATACACCTACAAGGAATATTACATAGGAGCTTGAGGAGATGGCTCAGTGAGTAAGAGTTCTTACTGCACAAGCATAAGGACCCAGCACTTACTTAAATGTTGGACATAGCCATATGCATCTCTATCTCAGTGCTGGTGGGCAGAGACAAGGAATCAAATGAAGCCTGCAAGCCACCACCCTGGATAAAAAAAGTAGCAAATCCCAGGTTCAATGAGAGGTTTTGCCTCAAGAGGACAAGGCAAATAATAATGTAATAGAACACCTAGTGTCCTCCTTTGGTTTCTGCACACATGGGCTCGCACGTTTACATTCAGGCATAAAACATGCATAGAAAGAGAGAGAGAGAGAGAGAGAGAGAGAGAGAGAGAGAGAGAGAGAGAGAGAGAGAGAGAGAACAAAGAAAGAGACAGAAACAGAGACAAAAAAGAGAGAAAGAGAGGAAGGAAGGGAGAAAAGGAAGGAGGGAGGGAAGGAGAAGGAGGGAGGGAAGGAGAAGGAGGGAGGGAAGGAGAAGGAGGGTTCATTCCAGCCATACAAGTGCCTGAGGCCAAATACTCTCATGTTAAAAGTGTCCCTGGGCTACAGGATAAAGAATTAGTTCAAGGACAGCCTCAGCATCTTACAGAGATCCTGTCTGAAAGAAAAAGTTAAAAAAAAATTTGAGAAGTGGCTTAATAGTGGACTGTCTGCCTAGTATATGCCAGACCCTAGATTCAATCCTCAGAACTACAAAAATAACAGACAGTATTGGAATGAATGGTTGAAAGACTAGTTAGATTAACTATTACTGAATAACCTAGGCTGAAGCTGAAAGAACCCCTCACACTGTGTACCAGAATATCTTAGTAATAAATGTCAACAAAAATATTTAAACTATGCAAATACAGAGATGAAAACTTATATAGCATTTAATTTCGGATGGCCAAGGGCTCACTATGTCTAAAACAATATAATAAACTTGAAGAAAAAAATTAATTTGAATTTTAAAACAAGTCAAAATAACCATCATTGATCTTTTTCAAAACAAAAGGAAATTATGATAATAGACCTTTAGTTTGCTACCTGTGCCAGGAAAAATAAGCCAAGGGGAGAAGATCTGTTTGTTATTTTGCTTTTAGTGAATAGTGATGCACACAGCTGTAGACCCTGATATGCAAGTGCATGACTTCTCTATGAGACATTCCTCACTAAATGTCAAAACACAGATGCTTTTTTAGCACTTGAAGTAGTAATTATGTTTCTAGACATTTATTATTGGTAAAATAGCCAGATAAGGTGAATATACTCAAATTGTATTATATTCATACATGAAAATGGCCTAATGAAAAACTGATTTCATACAATCATGCTAAAAATTAAGAAAGTAGTTAAAAATATAAACAAAGTTTAATCCTCAAAAATTACTTTTTAGTTGGGTCAAGAAAGTGGCTCAGTAGATAAAGTATTTGTCTCACAAGTATGCAAACCTGAATTAAGTTCCCCAGAAACCACATAAAAAGCCAGGCAAGGTAGTGTATATTAGTAACACCAGCACTGACAAAGCGCAGTGCCATGATGACCAACTTGTCTAGCCGATCACTAAACTGTAGGCCTCAGTAAGAGATGCGGTCTCAAAAAATAAAATGAAGAAGCAATAAAGAAACTACACTTGGTGTAAGCTGCTGGCCTCTACCTGCATGTACATACATGTGCACATTCACCCTAGTAATCATGCACACACACACACACACACACACACACACACACACGTCAGGAATACAGGAACACACACGAATGCTCTTCTTATATTGTCAACCACTTTAAAATGTTGAAGGAAATCTTTATGTCTATCTATATGGAGATGTTTAAATTTTAGAGCAGCAGCTTTAGAGTTATCTACAATACATTTTTACAGAATAATTGAAGCAACTCATAAATGGCATAAATTATGCTGATAAAGTACTAATCTCGAAAGCTTAACACCACATTTCTACCTAAATTTTTTTACTCAATTACAAACTTATGCCTATACAAATATAGACTGTTTAAATTCTAAAAAAAAAAAAAAAAGTGAAAACTTGCTGCTTCTAGACACTTAGTTCCTATGATTAACTTGGGCCTTTTGGCATTGTCATATATTTTAAAATGAATATTAGTTATAAATCTAGCCCTGTACTTCAAAGACTAGTTAAAATGACTGTGTATATGTCCTCAGTGTTGGAAGAGATTGATATGTAAATAGATGCATATAAAATTTTACAGTTACCTATCACTAGAAAAAGCAAGTGAAGAAGTAAATTTTAAAGTTAAGGATGCATACATACATATAGAAATGTGCTCTTTGTATGTTATATGTGTATATCAACTCTAGGTCTTTACTTACAAATCAAGTTGACCAAAGACAAATCATTTCAGGTAAATATTAATTTTGAACAAACATCAGGTTTTTTGAAATATCAAAATGTTATAGAAGCAAAAATCAAAACAATACTACATGTTTTGATTTTGAAAGTTTACATGTTTAATAGAAAAGTAGTCTTTTCTGTAAGCCTCTTTATAATCATAGCAAAAACAAATAGAAATTGGTGTTTTTCATCTGATCAAAGAACATACAAGCAACGTAACTGGGTGACTTTATCAAACCTCACATGCAATACTTTCCAAAACCAATCACACTGTTGGGGAACAGGAAGAATGTGATTAGATCAAATAGTAGTCATATTGACAGAACTAATACAGACAGGGAACCCCAGCTCTAAAACACAGTTTACTTTAATATGTAGAAATGTTGGCATTCCCCTGATCAAAACTATTTTCTGTTTAAAGATAAATAGAAACAAAATCTTAAAAAGAAAGAAAATCTTACTCCTGAACATATTAAAGGACACGATGAAAAACTTTTATGGAGTCTCTGTGTATCTCACTCAAAGAAGCCTTCTTACAAAGTTCTCAGTTTGTTTAACAATAACACACACACCTGTGTCTCAAATGCACTGTCTGTGCGTTACTCAATTTAACTGCATTGGATGTCGTCCCTGCTCTCATCTGTAATCTCACAGCACATATTTGCCGATGAAACGCATCATTTACATTATGAAAATTTAATATGACTGACATTAGCAAAATTACTAATTAAGAGATAGAGCATAAATACTCCTAGAAACTTGACAGTCTGTTCCATGAAGAAAATTAATTCAGAACTTCCTCATTTGCATAAATCTCCAGGTCTCATTTCCACAGCTGTTTGTTCTGTCAGCTAGATGGCTGCATTTCAAAATTATTTTAACATAATCGGTGGGAAGTACACCTTTCAACTAAAAATACCACACTCTAGCAGAAAGATGGTTAGGGCAAAAAATAGAACTTCATTCATTTCATCTTAATATTGTTTCTTCAAGTGAGCATCTCTAATGCAAAGTGTTTGTCATTTAAGTTTCAAATTACTAAAATATTTTATTAAAATGTTTTGCAATTTAAGATGTCTATAAAAATGAAAAAATGGGTTTTCTTTTATAAGAAAACCCAGTAATGACTACATTATGTTAACAAATAAAAAAATACTGAAAATAGCTACATATCATTAGTTAGTGGAGACATAAGCAATTCCTCCTATATGCTCGGTGCTGTGCTAGAGAAAGGTGATTTAAAAAAAAATATTTAGGGGCTGGCAAGATGCTTCAATAGGATAAAGCACTTGCTGCCTGCCTGACAGTTAAATCAGATTGCTGGGTACCTTTAAGTAGAAGGAAAGAACTGACTCTTGCATGTGTGAAGTTTACAAGTTGTTCTACACACACACACACACACACACACAGACACACACACACTCACACCACAATTTTTTAGCATTTATGTATTGTATAAAATAGGCATGAATATCATTTGCTTCTATAACATGGATAATGGAAAGATATAAGCAATTTTAGGTCTTAAAATGTTTTTAAAAAGGACTACAGAATATAGAGCAACACCTCTCTCTACCTGTGGGACTGCATTAATCCCTGGAGCTTCCTGCTTTTTGTCTCTCCATCAGTGGCAGCAGCAATCACACCTACAGACACTTCTTTACAGAGGGATTGCAAAGATTATCTTAATGATGGACAGTTACTTCTCTGGAGCTGCTGCAGAACTGCAGAGTTCCCCATGGATGCTATTCCTGGATCAGAGTCTCTTTTTTATACATACCAATTACTCTTTGCTAATAACTAAATTCTAAGAAACCATACAAACCCACGACCTTGTATCATGGAAAGTCAGTCCATGCATGGCCGAGAAAAGAGGCCAATGGCTACCTGAACACACGTTTTCGTAGCTGGAAAATAAATGTAATTTATTTATTTTAGATAAGCTGACCTTTCTTTTCTCTAACTCTTGAAATTATATTTAAGTGTAGATGCTACTTGAAGCAGTTTGCTACTGGGAGAGTCCTGGCATTCTGATTATATTTCACTTCTAATTATGTTCAAGCTCATTTTGACATTTAGAGCTAATTACCTAGGGTCTAGATTCAACCTTTTTCTTTGTCATCCATAATCCACCCCATAAACACTTTTTCCTCTGCTCCTCCTTTTCCACTTAAGCGGAATATTCGCCAATGAGCATATGTGGGGATTTATAAAAGCAAAGTGAGTAATATGAGTTGATTTGGTGGGAGGGCAAAGAACTATTTAGTCCTTGCCAACATTAAAGGCAGTAACAGAATTAATTGAAACCACCTGTCTCAACTGTATTTTCTGAATCAGTAGGGATTGCTTTAAGAAGATATTACTATTTAAATATTTCACTTATGTCTATATAAATAGTAATCAAGTCCAACAAATTTCTAATTGCAAAAGATTCTACACACACACACACACACACACACACACACACACACACCACAAAGAAAGCAACATGTGGCTGAGACATGCTTTGTAAGAGAGTTACTAATGACAAACCCAGGAACAGGGCTACAATACAATGCGGATCATAACCCTTCTGCTTCAAAACTCAAGTCTAGGTAGCAGAAGGTGCAATGTGAAGCACCTGATTATTGGTCTGCTTGCTTTCTGTCTGCTAACCCTATGACTTACACTATTTATTCAATAAAATCCCAGAGAAGCCAACTGCACCAAAATACAGTTTATAGTATTTGTTAGTTCTGAAACACTCACTGTAACCTTTCACTGTAATTTTTGTAGATAATAACCAGTCCAAAAAAAGTAGACTGAAAAATGTATTATGCAAAATGAAGTTTTCCAAATGAATGCCATTATCATCTTAATAGGTTACAGAATAGTAGACACTTGTAGTTAAAAAACAACTTAGATGAAATAAAATATTCATAATGTTTTACATACAAAATATAAAATAAATACAATAGTGTCAGCCTTTCAAAATCGTACATTTAGAAGTAACACTTTCTCTAAACTATAGTTACCTTAGATCATTTTGAACTTTAAAAGTGCAATTAAATTTTATGAGAATAAAAAATTTAAATCATAAACAGTATATAAGAATAGTGTATTTAAACCAATGCACCAGACAGATTCTCCCCCCTGGGTAGCAATATCATCAAGACAGATTTCTAAGTAAATATGTAAAACATTATCCAGATTATGCTTTAATGTTCATAAAATATTCATATATACTTTCTTTTCTTCTCAAAGCAATCATCACAGAATGACAGTATGAGATGCTGAGGGCTTTGCCTGAACACACTAGGCCTTTGGCAGTTGAATCTCCTTCACTGCTCACAAATGGCAAAGCCAACCCATGGCATTTATCCTTTTTTCTCTACAGACTCCCAAAGCATCAGGTTTCCACTCTTAGCCTACCCTAGATTTTGACTGCAGTCCTTCCTCTGTTCTTTCTAGGAAGGGCATCTTTTGAGAGTAAGGTCTATGAGAGCCTGCTTTCCTGTGATATGGCTTACCCCACTGTGCCCTAGGTGTCCAAGGACAGCAAGGCAGGATTAAATCCACCTCCAACCTGAGATTTTTTTTCTGAGAGCTTGAAGTACTAAAAAATAAAAACAAAATATCATGAGATGGAATTTGGAGTGGGAGAGCACAATTAAAAAGATTATGGAATTCCACCTAAACCAGAGGAGGGATTTGAAATAAAGAAGTCAAGAATTCAGTTTTAATTCATATTTCAAATCTATAGTATTTATGAACATATATGACAAGTCAGTTCCGCCAATTAGAGACTGCTCTCTCAGCTTTTATATGCTATGAGATATTAATATGCTAAACACCATTTTCATGACTTTTCCTAACCTCTTTCTCTCCAACAGCCCTTTATGTTTTTTCTTACGATTTTAACAAGCAATGTAATGTTTAGAAAATTAGTCACAACATTAGATAAGTTGAATGTTTCTATAAGCAATGTCATTTAAAATATTGTTATTTTTGGATAATCAGGTAAGTTTGAAACAAAAGGCCATAAATAACAAAATAACTAGATGTTAGCAAAATATTAAAGGTCCATGAGTTCTTTGGGTTTCTCAGAAGATAAATTCTTCTGTAAATCACCACTATTTGGGAAGAAAGAAAGAAGCAAGGAAATTGAGTAGGTGAATAATTAAGGCAATTATACCCAAAGGAGATGTCACTTGGGCGCTCAGAGAATCCCACAAAATCAAGTCTATTTTAGGGCTGTCTGGTAGTAAGACACAGCAGGGATGCTCTCAGTAAATGGTTCCCCTACTATAGAAGTTGTCAAGTAGATTTCATTTTGAAAGCAAATCTATCACAGAGAGAGAAAGAGAGACAGAGAGAGAGAGAAAGAGGGAAGGAGAGAGAGAGAGAGAGAGAGTGAGTTTAAACTATGTAAGAATAAAGAAAATCAGTGCAAGTAAATTGTAAGCTGCACAGGATAATGCAGATTATGTTCCTTTCCACACTGTAAATTTTTAATTTGCATATTTTAAGAGCAAAAAATATACGTATACATACATGTACTTCAATTTAAGCAACAAACAATTCAGTAAAAGGTAAATTATAATATGTGTCCACATAAATGTTCAGAGTAGCATTATACATGGTAGCCTCCAAAGTACAAGCACCCCAAATATTCAAAATTGATGAATTGTGATGTCTATTTGTGGTTTTATTGGGCAATGAAAGGAAGGAGGTGCAAGAGTGTGCCACTGCGGAGGGACACTGCATTTGTGGCATATCATTACATTTATAGACAATGTCCAGAATAATCAGATCCTCAGAAACAGGAAGCAAAGTGATGACCGCTGAGCAATGGGGTTAGGAAGAATACAAAGTATTTATTTTCCTTTTGCTTTAATAGGTTAGAAGGTGATAATGATTGTGTAACATAAAAATATTGTAGAATGAATCAGTACTTAATTACATACTTTACCAGGTGGGCTTTTTACCTGGTACAAATTAGTCACAATCTAGGTGTTACCCACACTACCATCTTTGGCTATTTTTCTATATTAACTCAAGTTGATACCCATCTATACTAAATTACCCAAATATGCATCAGGTTATTAAAGTTCAAATGGTATCCATTATAACTTTTAAAGAGGTTAATAACAGCTTTGCCAGGTCTGAGTAGATATTTTTAAGCTATGTATTTCAACATTAGATACTACACTTGCTTTGTCTCTAAGAAAATAAGAAATACTTTGGGATAGAAATTGATATTTGGAGCTTGATATAGAAAATAATGCTACAGCACCATCTACCATAAGCATACATGTACACATAACAAACACCAACACTCCAATGTTTAAGTGTTGTTAGGAACAAAAAATTAAAATCCCTGTTTATTTACCTTTCATCCATGTTTGGTATCCTTACTTGTATCTAATTCTTCTAATCTCTGTTAATAAACAGAAAAATTAACGATAGACCTACCTCTGCTTATGCAGAAATTCCGCTCCTCTGGACATCATCACATCTCTAAGTGACTATGCAATTACTCTCTACTGCACCTCCATACCTGCATGGAAAATGCCATTTCTTCACTTGCCTCCTATTCTGATAACAATGTGATTTTTTTTCTCTGTAATTTTC
Organism: Tokudaia tokunoshimensis; assembly: GCA_036184795.1. NCBI lineage: Eukaryota > Metazoa > Chordata > Mammalia > Rodentia > Muridae > Tokudaia > Tokudaia tokunoshimensis. The sequence goes on from BTHU01000011.1 coordinate 1,248,789, forward strand.
ATTTTAGATCCATTTAAGACAATTTTGTTGATTTAGTTTTTCCCTGAATGGGTAGAGCTGCTGGATTTACCTTCACAGTTCACTTCATGTACAAATTGAAATAGTCTTTAGTAAACTGCTCAATCCTGGTTCACTTAGCAGCATGTGGGCACCTTAAGTTTGCAATGACTAGCCTGTATATAGTCTTGTTTAATTTGAGGCTTTAATTATGCTTATGGAGTAAAGAGGTAAAACAACAAGGGAAAGAAAAAATCATAGATAATACTTGCCTAAAGTATCAAAAAATAGCAAATGAATTAACAATTGACTTAAAAAGTGGCACCAGAAATTTCACACAGGAAGGTCTACAGGTTTATATCATTTTATTTGAGTAAAAATCAATATGGAGAAAGGATAGTAGTTCTCTAAGATGTCTAGGCTCATCTCATCTAGACTTGTCTTTTGGAAAAATTAAGAAGGGTTGGAAAAGAAAATCCTAAAATATATACATATCTCAAAAACCACTCATTCTGAGGTGATTTTAAATGGGGGTTATATAGAGCCCCAGGAAAAAGACAAGAACCTCTGAATTGTTGAAGACATTTACTTAGAGTAGTAGTAGTTTATATATATATATAAACTTTCTATTATAAGAAGCAAAAATGTCATATCGTGTAAGAATGAAAAAAAATGCTATAAGAGAATAGAAGGCTTAGGACAGAGGGATTGGGGAAACAGCAGAACTGATCTTTTCTCTGAATACAGAGAACCAAAGCCAGAAGAAGTCCATTATCTGAGTCCTCAACTAGACTCAAGGACAAAGAGTGAAGACTGAAGATAGGTCAGAGACCTTAAAGAAGGGAACATCAGGGACCAATTTGTTCTGGCTGCACTAAGATTCCCTAGATATACCTACATTAACGAAGTTCTACAATCTGATGTTCCCAGAATCATTACCCACAGTTTCAGATGTTTTTCATCCTGAAAGCCCTTCTGGGAGAGCAGAGAGAAGAAATCCGGGTGAAACACAGAAGCAGGGCTCTACAATCATGGGTGGGGTTTTGGCAGCATATTTCAATGTTACACTGGAGAGGATAAGACCAAAATAAGGAACTTGAAATGCAAATTGTACCAACTATAGAACAGGTCTCGAAAGCAATTAGCCCAAATTAGAACAGGCAGTGAGACAACTCCAGGAAACAAATCTGCAAGAATAGGATTCAGATGGCTTCCAGGTAATTGGAGGTTCTAAAAGAGAACAGCTATATCATAATAGAAATAGCATCTATTCCAAGTAGTGGATAAATTGTGTGATAATCTGGCAGTCATCATAGGTAAAAGAATGTATTTCTTCTTCCAACCAAACATATGAATAATCCTAGCAGAAACAGAACCGAAAAATGACAGTTGAGTGATATGAATAAATGGGGCTAGATTCCAATCAGTGTAAAGAAAGAAAGGAGCTCTGAATCTTGAACTTTTTTTGTTGTTATTGTTCTTTGAGACAGCGTTTCTCTGTATAGCCCTGATTGTCCTGGAACTCACTCTGTAGATCAGGCTGGCCTCGAACTCAGAAATCTGCCTGCCTCTGCCTCCTGAGTGCTGGGATTAAAGACGTGCGCCACCACTGCCCAGCAAACTTTTTTTTTTTAACTGTACTACTTTGATATCTCAGCTCTGAAGAGGGAGAGGAATCTGAGCCATCACCTGGCTCAACAGTGAACTAACATTATCTTCCTAGTCAACATATTAAATAACGATCCATTGTTTATCAGCTTATCAAAACCTAACAGAAAAAAATTATTATCAAACTCGAGGATGTGACTGTATGAAAGAAAAATAGAGTGGGGCATTAAAAGTGGTAACAGGACAAGTGCACAGAGGAGGTGGTCTCTTCTGGGTTGACAGAGCAAACAGAAGTTTCAGTACAAAATTGTGGAAAGGTTGGGGAAGTGGGGAGTTGCCTAGTGTGAACTAAGTGTTCCTGTTTTATAAAAGATCTCTTAAGTGTGAAGGGAGTAAGACAGGAAATACTGAATAGGGACTTACATAGCACCAAGAGAAGTGTGAACTTGATTTAAGAATGATGACCTGTGGGAAAAACAGCAGAGTTTTGATAGTCACACATGAGATTGTCACTTTGTTTTTGTTAAGAAACCCATCATAATGTTTTGTTGTTGCTGTTGCTACTTAACAGTTTAAATCCTATGCTATCACCTTGATTATATTTTTGAAAAATAACATTAAACACAAATTTTCTAGAAATGGGCAGGGATTACACAAGAAGAGATTTTTTTCAGAGTCATAAAGGGAGGATTAATAAGTAGAAATAAATATCTTTTCCTACACTGAAACTAATTTGAGAACATTTTCAATTTTTTTATTAAATAATCTAATGTGACCACAGTGAATAAATACCAGATATTTTAGGAAAAACACATAAATGAAATTTTGATAATAAGGGGTTTTGAAGAAGGACTAATAACCCTAACAGTTATTAAAACATACAATTACTAATCAATTTAGAAATGAAATAGAATGATGGAAAAAGAATAGAAAAATAATAGAACCATAACTATGTGAGCAAGAATGTGTGATAAATGATATTTCAAGTTAGTGAAGGAAAGATGGATTCACTCAATTACCTTGTTCCCAATCAACTGATTACCTATTGTAAAGAAAGAATAAAAATTAATCTCTGTCTTGCTACATATTTCATAATAAATTTAAGATTTTAACTGGCCCAGAAGCTGTCTCAAATTTGATATATTCAATATAATAAACTGTAAGACGATTGCATAATGCCATGGATGAATACATACCTAATATTGCAGTGAACAAGGAAGGAATGCCAATTACAGCGTACAGAGATTTTAAAGTTACATTTGCAGACACCACGTATGATAGTTTCGTCATGTTTTTCAGGCATGTTAAGCATGACCTCCCATCATTCTGCCCCCCTAGCTTTCAGCTACATTTCTCCAATATAACATTTTTTTTCATTCTCTGCTTTCTTGGCCATGTTCATTTTCTTCCATTTTGTTCATAAATATTTTAGGAAATGGCACCGTGCTTACTCCTCTTTGTTCCAATGTATCAAATCTTCATATTCCACTACTGATCATTTTTTAAACAAAGGTTAAGTAGGTTCCTCCAGGTACATGGACCTTGACCACAAATTTTCAGTGAGAGGATTTGACTCTCAGTCTCAAACTCTCTTTCCTAAGCTTTTAAGCTCCAGTGCACACATAAATCCTGTTTTACCAAAAAGCCTTGCTCTCAGACATAATGCATGTACTTCTGAGTGAGTTTTTCAGAGATCAAGGTTTTTTTTTCCCAAGACCCTGAAAAGAATAGCAGAATAACCTCATTCTCCCACCCTCGCTGTATCACAGCCATGAGTCACGATCCCACAGCTGCATGTTTCTGTGTATATATTGCACACATAAAAACTGGATGTTGACAGAAGTTATTGTAGTATATATAAACATATAGGTTGGTTTGTGACTAAGACACTTGAAAGGTAGACCTAGATTTATGCTCTCAAACTTCCAGGGAAGATATCTGCTAGGCATAATTACAAGCTATTTTGTTACTTTGGGAGAAAGAAAACCACATCCAATATAATTTGTGTTGCTCTTGTGGACATTGTGACGCATTTTGCTGTTGGGTATGGAATATGCATAAGCTTTCTCAATGGCAGCAACTTTGTGGGGAAAATATAGCAATCAGATTTTTTGTGTGTGTGAATTGTCTTTGAAATGAATATTGCTTGTATACAATAAATATTCAACAGAAAAAAAACAGGAAAAAAATTGTCCTCAGTGATAAGGCTGACATTTTTATTAAGTTCAATGATACTTTATTTCAGAGGTAAAACAAAGATTTTCAGAGGATGCCTGCTCTCATGCCGCCAAATAAGGAGTCACTGGAAATTTCAGTATCACTGGAAATGCTGGGAGTCAATTATCAATAGTAACACACTTCACATTTCCATGAACAAAAAAAATCCTTCATAAGATAATGGACTTAGACAAGATAAATTCAAGAGAAATATTCCACAGTGAGCAGAGGATATATAGGGAAAATATTGGTCCTCTCAAAATACATTTAATCTGAGTGGGTAAGCCTGAAGACCTGAGTTTAATCCCTGGGACCTACCTGCTAGAAGGAGAGACTCCTAGGAGTTATCCTATGACCACCAGATGTACACCATGGCACATGCACCCCTATACAACACAATAAATAAATAATTAAATAAATAAATGTAGTTTTAAAAATTCATTTAAGAATTATTTTCTATTCAAATGTTCCTACTGTCTTCTGAGCATTAACATTCACACTTTGGTATAAAGCTCTTTTGTTCAAGGTCAGGAAATACTGAGACACCAACTATGGTTTGGCCTAAAAGTGGCAGATGCCAGATTTCCTGAATGCAGGGGAATCATACCTGGGCACTATGTCTACTAACATAAAAAATTGTTAGAATGAATTTGACCCAATCTAGTACCATCTTTGAGTCTGATTCTTTAAAAAGAAAGGCCAGATTAGATTACCTGTAGAACCCCTTAACGTTGGGATCCTGTCAGTGAGGGTTTTTATCTTGACTTCAGGCCATCTGTCCATTATCTTGGACTTCAGTTCTTAAAACCTTAATACCATATTTATGGTTTCTTCTACTGAAGACTCCAAAAACATGTGTAAAAAGTCAACTTTTTCCAGACATGATCATAAAGACTTATTACAAAGTATTTACTAACCACTAACTAATGTGTGTAGGACACATAGTCATATACCTAACTAGAAAGATGTTTCCAAACAAAACAGCCAAAGTTCTGTGCTAAGAGGATAAGACTTTCAGCAAGACTAGCTTTCTTGGAGTGTCCTAGTGTTCTAATCTTCACTTCTTCTGCAATCTTGACTAAATACCTTAAATACACACACACACACACATATATATTCAACAGAAAAAAAACAGGAAAAAATTGTCCTCTGTGTGTGTGTGTGTGTGTGTGTGTGTATGAATTTCAATATATATACATATATATATGAATTTATATATATAGAAAAAAAGTGTATTTGTCACATTGCCGGCCTGTCAGCATACCTTAGAAAATTTTCTTTTTCTTAATGAATCACATTCTTCTGATGTGCTAACTGAAATAATTTGATAAATGCAAACAAAATTAAGGTTATTCCCTTATATGCTTTAGACAATGCAATCTACTTTTTAAATGATACATTTCTATTAGAACATTGGGAAACATAAATAGTCTGTTGGGAATGATAAAATAACTTGCAGAAAAGGAAGAAAAATAAACCTTATAAGCAAAGACAGAAAACTTTTTGTTTCCCTAACAAAGAAAATTTTAACTAAAAGTAATTAGTTTTTGAAGCTGAAGTGGTTGATTTAAAACTTAATCCTTTGTTCTCCAATCTCTCCCATGTTGCATAAATTGTTCTCCCTTGATTGGTCTGAGGAGAATCAATAAAACCAACAATAAAGTCTTCAGCTGAACATTATAGGCTAATTATATTTTATTTTCCATTTTTAGTTTTTGTGGGTGGGGGAGGGGTTGTTGTTGCTTTGTTTTGTCTGTGAACTACATGTGTGTACAGTGCCCTAGTGTCCAAAAAGAGCAACGAATCCCCTGTTTTGGAGTTATAGACAGTTGTGAGCTGCCATGTAGGTCAGGTAATTGAATCTGGGTCCTCTGCAAGAACAGCTGGAGCTCTTAACCACTGAGTCATCTCTCCAGTCCTCCATAGGCTGATTCAAATTGCTTTCATGTGTAACTTAGACTATTTGTCAGTAGGGTGTATAATATTCCTTTTTTTTTCTTGTGTAGGCATTTATGTCTATGTTCCAGATCCTCACCCAGGAAGGATGGGTGGATGTGATGGATCAGACTCTAAATGCTGTGGGGCATATGTGGGCTCCACTGGTTGCCATATATTTCATCCTCTATCATCTCTTTGCAACTCTGGTGAGTTTATCATTTCTTTTAAATTATCCTTGGAGCTCAAAATGGGATGAGCATCACCAGATATTTGATGTATTGTCAATTTAAAAATAAGAGTCAATAGAAAATTGCAAAGCCATCCCATTGGATGAGATCCCTTCCTTCTAAGTGCTATAAATCAAATAACTTCTTGAAGATCATGCTTCTGGTCTGTAAAATGAGAACCTCATAGTTTCAATCAGGTACGTGTGTTTGAATGAGGGAATACAAAACAAAGCAAAATTGAAACCTCGTAGTCACACATCAATTTAACAGCCCTCCATAATCACACAGTCACATCCAGGGATCACACTTGAAGTACATTATTGCTGTACATTTTAGCGTGTAACAATCTTCTCTTCAATTTCATTACATCATCTTCACAGCTATAATTAAACAGGGACAGCAGCTGGAAACCTCAGGGTACTGTTGGTTAATTAGAAATCCGCAGTGTTTCTCTACTGAGCGCAGTGCAGGAAAGCACAGGAGAGAAGAGAACATGCACACCTGAAACTATTCTGAAAGGCAAGAAAACAAAATGACAACATTTAGGAAAGATTGGTTTCTGTCAGTCATACAGATTGTTCTCTTCAACCACAGACAATGAACAAAAACCAGGGAAGGAACCTGTGAAATACTGCCTCTACTACACTGAAGAAGTAATCCCCATACCTTCTTGTAGTAAAATGTGCACTTCTACATCATTGACTTGTTCCTGTTTAATATTATTCTCTAACACTATGATAACAGTTACAAGTCAGGGACCCATATGCTACCCTTTTGGGGGGAGATCATGTGGCAAATGCTTTATGATATTAATTTTGATCTTTTGGACAATCAGATAAGGATCTTATCAACTACTTGATAAGATCAGGGAGTTTAGGAATTTACTCAATACCACTCTGTGAACTAATGGTGGTAAGAATATTCTTTAAAGCTGAAACCTTATACCTGCTTGTTGATCCCTTAGATAATGAAGTTGAAAGTTGCCACAGAGCATGTCAAAGCTTGACCTCAAGAAATGACTCACTCAAATAAACTACTTACCACCTCTAATGTCCTTCCAGTTCTAAATGCTTATGAATTGAATAAGCACTTGAGAAGTTATGTATGATAACTTAGAAGTAGACTCTACTGTAGACAAAGGCTTTCAAAACTACATGCCCATCAAAATAAAGATACTTGGTTAAAAGTCATGAATTCAAATGGTAGAAAGATATAGAAATAGCCTTGACATTGTTTACATGAGTTGACTCTATAAGTGTATTCACAAGACCTAAGAACGCTGGACAGTGGGTATGAACCTGGCTTCCAGAGCTGATATATAGCTGTGCTAGGATGTGTGCCTTGTTTCTAGGACTTTTTGCACCCTTTCTTCCAGTGCATTTACATCTCTGTCTCTTATTCACTTATCAATTATCCACTTATTCACTCACTAATGCATTTTACTAATGTTTAGTAAGCATCTATCATGTTTTTAAATCACTCTTGCCCTAGAATATCTTGAAAACTATTGACTAATCTAATTATTTTCTCACTAAGATAATGCATCTATTTGCTATCCTCATTGAAGATTATCAGACTCAGACATAGATTTGAGTAAGTCAAAGTCATGAAGGGTAAAAGCCAGGAGAAACTGTATTCAGCCGGGTACATTACCCAGAAAAGTAATTTTTAAATAAAATTCTACAGGGATCACTTATAAAATGATTGACAATATTTTAAACTTCCACATAGCCTTCTTGGGAAACCTAAAAAGTTTAAGTGCCCTAATTATTGCATTAATTATTTTTACTTCAGCACATTCAAAGATTCATGGACTTTGAAATGTATGGAAACAATCTAAAAGAATCTGGGTTTAATTTCATCTCTTCTTCTGTTGATTTATGTGTGTGCCTGAAACATATATTGTGATTTTTCATTATAATTTTAACATTTTTAAGTTAAAAACTAAGTGTTGAAGTCATTTGTTACCTTCTTGACAATTTTTGAAGTCTATAAAGCAATCAAGAATTGAAAACTCTTTGTGTCAACAAAAAGCAGTTTGGTAAATATGGTACAGACAAGAGCATGGAATCCAAAGACTAGATTATTTCTAATGGTCACTAAAAATGAGACTTTTAATGTATTGATTAACTTCCTTCATGGTTATACCGGGTCATACTGAAAGTAATCGCAATAAAGCCTAATGCAAGCAGTTCACAAAGTTCCATGTGTATTTAGCTATCTTTGTATTCCAGAAGATTCTTTGACCAATGGCAAGACTCTTTCTTATTTTAGAATGGTAGAAATGCAAAAACAAAAATGTCTTCAAATCAATGAAATGCAGATTTACCACAATATATATTTATCAATATGTATATATATATATATAGTTTAAAATTTAATTAATCATCTTAAATGCTTTGTTCTGTAAAGTTAGAAGATTATTATCAATGTATTTTAGTTTATAGGGCCCTGTTCCACCTGTACTGGAAGCCATCCCTGACTATCATATACCATGCTGAAAGTAAAGACATATGTGGTCATGTGTTCTTCTCCTAACATGTCATTAATAGAAATTATTCTATCAAGCTCAGTATATATTCTGGAATTACATGTATTGCTAATAGTCTCTTTATCTCAACTTACATAAAGCTGATTCCTAGGTCATTAAGATGGACAGTCAATAGTAATATTATTTTATTAGTCTTCCCTGATGATAGCTGTACTTGTTTTCCAAAGGTTGAGGTTTAAGTGCCACAGTGCATCAGCACATTATGTGTATTCACATAAGACTTTCTTAAGAATCTATGCCTAGCTTTAGATCATGGCTCAGTAGCTTTAGACCAGGAATCTCCCAAGTCATATACCAAATCTGGTTTACCATCCAGATTTGTACAGCCTATGAATCACAAATGGTTTCTGCAGCTTTACATGGTTATGCCATAAGACCCTTTGAGGTTACCTTATGGCCAAAGCCTGAATTTACTACATAAGAAAAGTGGTAGACCCCTGCTTTAAAGGAAGACTACAATTACCTACCCTCTGAAGAATAGGGGTTCAGAATTCCTATGCTCTTGCACAATAATTTATGCTTGATAGTGCATACTTTTTAAAACATGTTTTGATACTCTTATGAGTGAATGGTGCATTGTTTTGCCCTAACATTTGTTTTTCCATTTTGGTAACTATTAGGGGGAAATTCCCTGCATGCTCATTGTCTATCTTTTCAGTACCTCATTCAGTCATTTCTTTACATGTTTTTTAAGAATTAGATTGTCATTTCTATCTTCATTTGTAGAAGAAACATGTGTTTGGGATTTTAACCCTTTAGCTAGTACATTTGTTGCAAATCTCTTTTCTTTGATGGTTTTTTTCCAATTTGCCTATGATTTCTTTTGACATATTTTAATACAGCTAAAATAATCACTTTTTTGAATAGTCCATGTTTATTTTTAACTCATGCTTAAAACATTTTCTTCCTGAGATCGTAAACTTACTCTCCTGTATATGATTTAATTTTTTGCTTTTCTTTCTTAGATCTTTAGCCCATCTTAACCTAAAGTCCACAAGTAGTAAATATTAAATAAAACTCAAGCCATTTTCTCTCTAACAGATTTTTGAGAGAATTTTAATGCATTAATGTATTTCCTTGGGTTTCTCTGGTTATTAAATATATGACAAAAGATTAAATAATTGGGCTTTTAAATTTAAAAACAATGCCTTAGTGAGAGAATGGGCTTAGTGAAAGAAGTTTCTGTCACTAAACTATAAACAAAAGTAGCATTTATAATTACCCCTAAATTTTAGCTAGTCCAGTCACTCTCTCCATCTTACAGAGACTTTGCTTAAGACATGGTCAGTCATTATTTTTCATTATCTGAATACTCCTGGACTGACAGTCACTAAAGTATTAAGTTATTTTGGGGTTAGCCCTGATTCGCTTAATATGGTTTTACTGAATATCTATAATTACGTATAAAAAGAACAAAATGAGAAATAACCAAAACTAGTTAGGTCTCCCAACTACTCAGAAATTGATACTAGTGAACACAAACATATCAACAAATATTTAAGACTTGTCATTCAAAGACTGGTGTAAAGACATGGTACCCAATTCCTTGCTATATGATCAGTACCCACACAGAAAACCTGTGTTTCGTGGTTCTTCCATGTCAACCTCATGTGAAAAATTTTAAATGTAGCCATTCAAAACCCTAGTGATGGTTATTAATTCATCAGTTATTTTCAGAGATAGGTTTTAGATCAACATAGCAACATGTGCATAAGGGTGGTGGGCTTGTGTAATAGAGAAAAGTGTTATAAGATAAACTCTGTTTCACAGATCTGTCTGTGGGCTTGAGCTTATGTTAAAATGAGCCTCTTGTCAAAGTATTTGTTTCCTCTAGTAAATATTACAAAAAAGCAACTTAACTCAATTTTGAAGGAAAGTTGACAAAAAAAAAATGTACAAACCCTAATGAGTAATTAGTCTTTTAGTCTATGTTGATTGCTGGTGCCACCAACCTGGAGAGTTCCTGACCCAGCTTTCTCAGAGACAGGCATGTACAAGGTAGGGAAAAAAATTTTTGGCTGCAGCTAGTTTTGGAATAACAGCAGGTCTGGACATTGCATGCTCCTGGGGACACCAATTTGTCTGCGCACAATGACAATCAAGCTCCCGTGTACAGCAAAAGCATATTCATCACTATTATCTATTGTTCCTTTGAATGCGCATTTCTGCCAAGTGTGTGTTCAATATTTCTGTCCAAAGTGGTTGCAGTTTGTCATATGCTTGTTGATTTTATCTTCTCACCCATTTTTTTGCTAGTGATTTGGGGATAAGGATGATGGAAGATTTAAACAGTTGAAAAGACTTTCTTTTACCACCCCTTTATTTTTTTTTCTTTTCTCCCTTATTATTGTCTCAAAAGAAAGCCCTGTGGTGTGAATACTGAAAAGGAGAGAAAACATAATTAAGCCTTCATTGTGGATGGTCTTTTAGTTACCTTTGAAGTGCCGAAATTAACACAGCAATTTCTTGATTTTGCCTTCGTGGCAGCTGGCTTGCTGTGAATAGTCATGTTTTGCTAACAGAGATGTGCATTTGAAAGTGTAAATTAAATGATTTAAAAGTGCGTCTGTGTTGAATGTGTCCCACTTTACACTGCTCTGATTACATTTGACTGTTTTTTTTGACCCATATAAAAAGTGAAATTGTTTTATACTACAAATGGCCAGGAAGCTCAGTATAGAGTGGTTATAAATACTAAAAGGAGAGAGCAAACACAAGGTGTGAAGTGCTTATCTGTTTCCTGATGTGCTTCTGTAATATACAGAGAATTGTAAGTAATGCCAACAAATGTCACCATAGGTAAAGAATTAAGAGATTAATGGTGAAATTTCAGTCAAAGGGCCACCTTAACTTTATATGGAAACAGTAAAAAGAAGTAGAAAAAATTAAAAGAGACTATGGAAATGTTTAGAACGGGTCATAGAGTAGTATAAGGTAGACTTAAAGAAAGTCAGTGCATGTTGCTACTGTGACAGACATCTCAGTCAAGTCAATCTCAGTGATGTGTATGGCCTCTTTTAAAAAGAAACTGTAAACTTTGGCATCTGTATCATGCTACCTCAAAAGTGAGTCTGATGTATAAACATTGTTATGAGGAATACCTTGTTAGTGTGACTACTCTCATCATTTATTTGGACTTGCCTGAAATTTAGTGTGTGCACGTAGAAGAAAAGCAAGTCTATCTGCCATAAATGTATGAAACTTAGTAATTATATAAATTTATAAAGCAAATTTACAAATATAGCAAATGCTACCAAATCATTGACTCAGGTAATTTCATAGAAAATGTCTAGCCTAGAGCACGTCTGGACTCTAAGAAGTGGAACAAAGAGGTGAAGAGAAAAAAAGATTCCTAAGGGATAGACAGACACTTGGACAGAGCTAAACCCACAAAATCACTTTAAATATCTACTAAGCAGGAAGCTCAAGATTCTACCAGTATATTGTTCCCTTCTATTAGTGTCTAGGTGTCTTGATCAGGTTTGTTTTGCCAGTTAAATAATTAAAAGGCAGAAAATGTCTCAGGCCAAACAGGTCTCAGCAAAGAATATCTCAGACAGAGTAGTTAGATTCAGCCAGTGAAGAAAGGTTTTAAATAGGAATGAGAACACACACACACACACACACACACACACACACACACACCTATCTATGTGCATGCCTACATGTAAGACAGAGCAGATAGAATCATCCATTTAACTCGGGGTAAGAAAACACATTTGCATATGGATACTCAGATAAACAACACACTTGTGCATATGTGCACACACTCTCCCAGTCCAAGGCCTCTGCCTTCTATTGAAGGGCTGAGATTTTAAATCTTAAGGACTGCTACAACAGGGCTCTCTTCCCTTTAATTTAGGATTGGTCAGTTTAAAGGAGAATAGGAGGGTCATAGACCCACGGCTTTGGATAAACATGTCCTTAAGTTTGGGGTAGGGGAGTTACTAACAGGAGAAAAGTCTGCCAGGCCTTTGTCTCTCAGAAGGGTGAGGAAGAAGCCAGAATTGACATCTTCATCTAGCTGTAGTTCTAACCTTATCAGTAAGTTTGTCAGCAATCTAACTCCTAGGCCCCACTTCCAGAAAATTCAGACTTCCCAGACATCAAGACATGATAGGCACCATTTTCTATACTAAAACTGTAGTCAGAAAAAAAAATGTCTTTGGAACAAGCATTGTAATTTAAAAGAGATAAAGAATTGGATATGCAAGAATAGAGAAATGATGGCCCTGTGGTTAAGAGCAATAACTGCTCTTGTAGAAAGCCCAGGTTCAGCTTACTGCACCCACACGATGTCTCACAAATATCGATAATTCGAATTCTAGGAGAACTAATGCCCTTTTCTGGAGTCCTTTTTCACTGGATGCATGGGTACAAAGACATAGGCAAAACACCAAATGCATACAAAATCTTTAAAAGAAAAAAAAACCAAACACTTACAATATCATGTTATTCTCTGTTTTTTCATAAAAATTTCTGATTTGTACTGTGTTTGTAGTGAACATAAAATAAAGGCGTGTATGTGTATACTGTTCCATGGCAGCCTATACACTATGGTATATGTTTCAAAATGATCTAAGATTACAAAACATGTTCTAAACTGAAGTATTACATGACTCTAAGTAACAAAACAAAGTTGATTGATTGGATAATTTATAATTGGAAACATAAAATATTTTCTGTACAACAAGATCTTGTGGCTCCATGTAGTAAATCCCCATTAAAAAATTCCTGTTTTATCAATGAGTCGTTTCATATAGTCCTATGCACCAAATCTAACTAACATCTGTGGAAAACATTTAACACAGCATGTTTATCAAGTTTAGTAAGTGGACATTGAAAGAAAGGCATGAGCAGAGATGTGGATGTGATGGACCCTGGTTGTTAAGGAGCATTACCTCAGCTTTCTGTAAGGATAAAACAAGCAGAAATCCCAAGAACCTAGCAATGCTCTTGCTTTTAGAATTAGGATCTGTCACGCATTCCCATGACTTCCATTTCCTTGTGTTGGTAAGTGGCTGACATCCAGGCCAGTCTGTTCCCTCCTTCCATTTCCACCCTGGGCTTATAGGAAAACGATGTATTGTTGACAAGGTAAATTAAAAATGATGGAAAGCAAGCTGCCAGCTTTTCCTCACTTCAATTTCTTCATCCCAGTGGCTATTGTCACCTTATTAGAGTCTGAGAAAAGAAACATAAAGCAATTCTCACTTCCTTGCAATCAGCTGCGGGCTCATCTTGGTTTCCTGAACTTTGAGTCTCTGTTCCAAAGAGACCATTCCCAGTCCAGACTTTCCTCATTTCTCATCCTGAGTGACCAGTATTAGACCTCTACACCAGGAACAAAAGCTCACATAGAAACAAAACTGAGCTTTAGAAGAAGCCTAGACTTCACATGACACTAGTCTTCCTTTCTCCTGTTTATTAGTTTTCCCCCCTTTGCCAACAGTTCAATGCTAATTGAACTGATGCCTAAATGTTCCCAGATCTTTGATGAATGAAATTAAGCTTCATGATAACTTAAAGCAAACTTTGACTTTCATTAGTTTGACTTTGTTGCTAACAATCTCTCCCAATATTGCTCTCAATCTTGTATGTTTGGGGTGTTCTACTGCCAAGTCTTGTCAGTCATTTTCCCGGGAAACCCAAAGCTTTTGCTGGGTCAGACTTGCTTCCTCTTATCCACACTAAAATCAGCCTTGGGTCTATAAGGAGAAAGAATCCAGAACTGAATTATATCTTGGCTCTTCTGTTCTGAGGGTAACTTTTTCCTCTAACAAGAACATATGAAATATAATGTCTATTTTTCAAACAAGATAACATTTGCTATCTAAAGACCTTTTGTCAAATTGCATTCATACTCTCAGCCAGAACCATCTGCATAAGATATATTAAATACGATAATAAGTAACAACAAAATCCCTACACTTTTTGAAAGAAAAATTCAAATAGAGAAGAAACTATGATTATTACTTCATGGTAGTGATAACCTCCCTCTGCATTCCCTAACCTCATCCTGTTCCACTTGTGGGATTTCCAGCCTCAACCCAGACTCTACTCCCTTCTCCACAGCATCCCTGTAAGGAAATATCCTTGGAAGGAAGCTCCTCTAGAATAAGAATGGGCTCCTTGGACTCCTGGAATAGCTTTGTCACATTCCTTTCTAGTCAAAGTCACCTTGGTATTTCAGCACCTTTGAGCACATCCTTGGGGCCCTCATCATTGACTCATGATGTTAAACTAAGATGCCCTTCGCCCATCTATCCCAATGGACTTTCAGAAACCAATATTTTCAGCTAGTACAGCACTACATTTATGATATGCAAATAATTTTTCGTCTCTGGTGTCAATCTTCAGCCTTTCATAGCCAAGCAGTGCACTTCTGTTCCAGTTTTCCTAGACTTCAGCATGAATTATTTCAGGGGTAAAAGGACATTCTTTGGGACAGAGGAAAGAAGAGGAGTGTTGCCTTGAAAATCAAGAGGCATGCATCAGTGTGTTAGGATAACCAAGGCCTGGCTGCACATTTTGCCTGAACTTGAGTGGGGGAATTGTTAAGAGTCACACATGGACCATCTACAACTAGGCAATGTTAGAATCATGCCTAGGAAGTAAAGATAGAGACAAGTTCTAGGACACCCTCAAAGAACAAGTCTCCCATGTTTCTCCCAAGAATGGCAGAATCTATAAACTGTTCTGTGAGTTGAGAGTCAGTGTGCTTCATGATCAGTTCCTGTCAAACTGCACATCCTACTGATTAGTTCATGTGCTGATAAGCTGGTTTGAAATATTTGAAGTACATACCCTGAACAAAAAGAAATAAAAACAAAAGCCCTCAAATTTTTGGAAAAAGGGGTCTTTGCAGATATAGCTAAATTAAGAATTTAGATAAAATCCTCCTGAATTATCTGAGTGAATCTCAAATTCAGTAAATAATAATAATAATTAGTATTATTATTCTATCATTTATTATTACTATAGTAAAGAGAAACTAAAAAGGATAAGAAAAGAGGAGAAAGAAGGGCTCTTATGAGATGAAATTGGAAATTGATGGTCTAAAAAAAACAAATGATGTCCTAGGGGCATCAGAAGCTGCAAGAGGAAGGATCCTTTCCTAGAAGCACTGGAAGACATATGCTCCTGTTGACAGCTACCCTTTAGACCTCTGGTCTCTAGGATGGTGATAGAATAAATGTCCAGATGGAAGGCACCAAGTGTGTGCACTTTGTCTCAAAAACTCTGAGAAACCACACAGAAGATATCACTAGGGATCAAAATTCAGCAGGAGCTGAGGTGATGGCTATACTGGCAGATCAAAAACCCAGATTTCCCCACTTCTGCAAATAAGCATCACCATTACTCTCTATAGGAGATGGAGAATGCCTTGTGTAGCTCACAATGGGCCAGGTGCCAGGTGATGTGACTATGCTGACCTTAGACCACTCCTGAAGAAATGAAGCATGTATTCTAACATAACAGACCCCCCAAGAATTGAGTTGTATCGATAGAACAATACATTCATCTGTCAACAGAAATGAAAGGACTATTATCTCATCAAATTTACTCCTAGAAAAGTCAAGACAGTTTATTTCCACATATCTTTGTATTTTTAATCTTAGTCACTTATCTATTTTTTGGTAGAGATTTAAATGGAGGAAATGTTAGCTGTGCTGTGTTGACCTAATAATATTATAACCATAGCAAATAACTGCACAGTAAATTCTATGGGCTGGTGATTGCACCAGAATAACTAAAGAATTGCACCTGTTTCTGAACCCAGGCCTCTCCTGAACCACAGTGTTTTCACCTATGTAGATATTAACTGTACCTTCTAGATTCAGTTATAAACTCCACTCTGAACAATATTCCATCTGCGTCCCAACTACACTGTGTCTGATACATTCCTGGAATCCCCTGAACTGTTTTAACAAATTGTAATCTAATAGGATAATAATAACATCACTGTACTCAATACCCTCCATCTGGACAGTGCTAGAGAAATAATTAAATCTGCTAAGCTGCCAACTTCTCCATAAAGGTGGTAGAGAAAATAAAAAATAAAAAACAAAACAACAACAACAACAAAAAAAAACAGTTTTATTCTTGAAGAAGCATTGAGCCTAAGCTATGGTTGGAATTCAGGTGATGTAGTAGGCACAACGCCACATACATATTCCAGTGATAGAAATAGGCAAGTTTCGAAAAGATTCAACAGTGATATTTGATGAATATACTTCATAGAAATATTACCTGGTGACTTTTAAAGCTGGGGTTGGTTGTCTGTATCCAGGGAGAAAAACACAGCTGCAAGACAAGTCATTTTACGGCTTGAAACAGAATTCCTAGGTTAATCCCCATCCTTATACCAGAGTGGGAGCCTGAGGTTCTTGGCGGTTATTTACATTTTGAAGTTACAACTCTCAGGTCCTTAAAAAAAAACCAAAAACCTTTCCTAAATAATAACAGAGTAAGAGTCTGAGATAACTGTATATGTATACAGCTCAGCGACAGTGAGAAGAATGTACTAAGAACGTGATTTCTAAAGAAATCACTCTTTGGATGTGTGCTTATGTTTTCTGGGGAGACAGAAAACCCAGGTGCATCCAGACATGGAACAAGGCATATTCAAATGCTTACCACCAGAGCTGTGAAGCTTCTGTTATTGTTGGGAGGCCTTCAGGAAATACCTTAGAATGTGGATGTGGCTACAGGAAAATGTTAATTACCCTGAACCATAACTTTTCATCAACAAGGTCACAGAAAAGAACTAAACTTGGAGTGAACTGGGGGAAGGCCCAATTTAAAACAATGCCAACTTTCAAGTGCGCTATTCTAACAGGGGTGGACCAGAAACTGCAACATCAGGAAACACCTCTAGTCTGGACTACTCTGAACTGTCTTCATTGAGGAAGCATGGGGGTACTAGTCCCCAGTCAATCATCTCCTTTCACAACCTTATCCCTTGTTACCCATTTATTTTTTTTATTATTATTTATTTTATTTTATTTTTTTTTAATTTACATTCCAAATCACTTCCCCTTTCCCGTTTCCTCCCTCCCCGAAAGTCCCATAAGCCCCCTTCCCTCCCTCTTTTCTCCATTCAACCCCCTCTCGTTACTCTGTCCTGGCGTTCCCCTACATCCAGTCTTTCCAGGACCAGGGGTCTCTCCTTCCATCTTTTTAGAAATCTATTGATATGCGGATTGTGTCTAGGGTATTCCGAGATTCTGGGTCAGTATCCCCTTATCAGTGACTGCATACCATGTGTGTTCTTTTGTGATTGGGTTACCTCACTAAGGATGATATTTTCAAGATCTGACCATTTGCCTAGGAATTTCGTGCATTCATTGTTTTTAATTGCAGAGTAGTATTCCATTGTGTAGATATACCACATCTTCTGAATCCATTCCTCCGTTGAGGACATCTGATTCCACCTCACACCAGTCAGGATGGCTAAGATCAAAAACACAGGAGACAGCAGTTGTTGGCGAGGATGTGGAGAAAGAGGAACACTCCTCCACTGCTGGTGGGATTGCAAGCTGGTACAACCACTCTGGAAAGCAGTCTGGCGGTTCCTCAGAAAACTGGGCATGACACTCCCGGAGGATCCGGCTATACCACTCCTGGGCATATTCCCAGAGACTTTACCTGCGTGCAATAAGGACACATGCTCCACTATATTCATAGCAGCCTTATTTATAATAGCCAGAAGTTGTTACCCATTTATTAAACCTGGAAAAGAGCAAGCCACTAAATTCTGCATAACAATCTCTCTGGCACAATAACTCACAACTCAATTGCCTCAACTTTCATGCCATTTGGTTCAAGCATCAAATACTAAGAAATGGCAATGGCTTCTTCAGAGGGAAGTTGAAAAAGAAGAATGCAAATTAGGACTGAAAACAAAAATGAACTGAACATGGAATTCCAGGTGCAAAAAGGACTAAAAATTAAAATATGTTAAATGCTATTGTATGTTTGCTATCTTTCTTTCCCATGTTTACCTATTCCAAAGATGCATTTTTTTTTTTTTAGTTTGTGAAATATCTCAAAACATATAAAAGGGGAAATTTCTCATTGCTACACAAAGACAGACATTATGGCCACACTAAATTACACAGTCTGAACATCTTCTCTTTGATTCCTTTTTCTATGTTACTGGATTTTTACCATATATACTCCTATTATTATAGTGGAAACGTTTTCTGTTACCATAAAAATTCATGAGTTGTAACTCAATACTATATAATAAATTATCTATATGCTGGGAACTTACTAACAAAGAAATAATTACTGTCTTAAGCAATTCCTCTCATTTGGGAACTGGAACAAGCTAGCTTGGGTATGTTTCAGTGTCTCCTTTTATACAGTCAAAATGTCTGGGGCTGTGGTTACCTAGAATTGAGCATCTGCTTCCAGGACAGGTCTCTCACAAAAGTGTTGGAAGGCTCCTTGCTGACTGCAGGCTCAGCAGATGGGATTGTTCATGGTGCTTCCCTCATACTTGGCACACGGCTTTCACCTGAGCCACACTGATCCTAGAGAGAGTAGAATAAAATCGACTTTGCCTCTTTTCTGAAACCTTCTGGTGAATTATTCAATGTGTGAGAGTTCAGAACACATCATTTGCAACTAACAGCAACACTATTGGACACCTTGGAGACTCCTTGCCACCATGAAAATCTTTAATATTGATCTGAATTTGATCATTAAATTCTTTAGCTTCTTATACAAGTTTAGATGTCATTCCCAGAATCTCATTGTTATAAATAACTGTCCAATTAGCACCTTTGCATATTAAGATATTTTAAATCATTAATCCAGATAATTTTCTTAGG
This sequence comes from Tokudaia tokunoshimensis, assembly GCA_036184795.1. Taxonomy (NCBI): domain Eukaryota; kingdom Metazoa; phylum Chordata; class Mammalia; order Rodentia; family Muridae; genus Tokudaia; species Tokudaia tokunoshimensis. The sequence continues at coordinate 1,268,168 of BTHU01000011.1, forward strand.
TTAGTTTCAGAGAAGGGGTTGTTAAATTAAAATAATCAGAACTTCCTTATTAAATTTCCTTCCTGAAGTAATTAATAATCTTATTATTTATGTGATATTTGTATTTCCTGTCCTGTGTTTGTGACATACACTTTAAAGTGTCTATGCAATGAGTCACAGTGCGTGTTTATAATTTTCAACTGATGAATTTTTTATCAAATATCTTTTAGGTAGATATTCTATATTATATATGAAGTTTTGATACCTATAGCATGTGGGTGTTTTCATTGTTATTTAACCATTTTATAGATCCTCCTGAGTTTGTTTGTTGCTGTTATTTTGGACAACTTAGAACTTGATGAAGATCTAAAGAAGCTCAAACAAGTAAGTGACATGTGGGAGATGAAACCTCATTCACAGTGATGTTAACTTTGGACCATCAGAGCTAAACATTAATTGAAAATTTTGAGACAGTGTCAGTTAATAAACTTATTTTTTAAATTAATCCCCTATGTAGTATCCAGGAATATTTTCCTATTATTCTACTAATACCCTTAGGCTAGTTTCATAATATTATTTTGAGTAAAAGTAAGATGGACATAGTTTAAGACACAGACTTTTGAGATAATTTTTCTTCCATTAAATAAAGGTTGTTTAGAAATGAAATTCCCCAAGGCCACACTGCCATATAACATATGTATGTGCAATGATTTTTTTCCTTCATCATAAAAGTATTAAAAAGCAACTCGTCCGACTTCTAGACACTAGAAGAACATCTAGTCTGTATGCCCAAAGTGATTATTCAAAATTAAATAAGATAAATGATCAAATATGTGTCTTGTTATACATGAAACCAGACTGTATTGGGGCAGAAGAAATTATATCCAAAAGTGGAAATTGAAGTGTATGAGGTTTATTATGTTAGCCACGGCAGGCAGATGAGCTAATTAGATCCATAGTTCTCTTGCATGGAGTAGTGTTTGCTCTTGTCTGGGTGTTTCGCTTCAGAGACTACCCCACCCAGGGATCCATCCCATAGACAGTTACAAAACCCAGACACTATTATCAATGCCCACAAGTGCTTGCTGACTGGAGCCAGATATAGCTGTCACCTGAGAGGTTCTGCTAGTGCATGAGAAATACAGAGGGCTCCACTCTCAACCAGCCATTGAACCGAGCACAGAGTCCCCAATGGAGGAGCTAGAGAAAGGACTCAAGGAGCTGAAGGGGTTTGTAGTGCCACAGGAGGAACAACAATATGAGTCACCCAGTAATCCCAGAGCTCCCAGGGACAAAATCATCAACCAAAGAGTACACATGGAGTTAACCATGGCTCCAGACACATAGGCAGCAGAAGATGGTCTTGTTAGACACCAAAGGGAGGAGAGGCCCTTGGTCCTGGAAAGACTTGATGCCATAGTGTAGAGGAATACCAGGACAGGGAAGTGGGAGAGGGTTGATTGGAGAAGGGGAGATGGCTATGGGATTTTCGGGGGAGGGGGAACCAGGAAAGGGGACAACATTTAAAATCTAAATAAAGAATATATCTAATAAAGAAAAAAGAAAAAAGAAAAGGAGGGAGCACATTTGGAGACTATTTTCTTGGACATGCTCACACATTGCAAGATGAAGAAAAATATTAACAAGACATAGACTCTTAAGCAAACCTTTGGAATGATGTAAAGGCTCTTACACATTCAGAATGTTCTATTCTTGCTTCTTCAGCCAAAGATAAAACCTCATAACCTATTAAATTTGTAGTTTTAATATCTTCTAATGGTCTAATTTAATTTTAACATTATATTATTCTCATTTCCAAAGCCACTGATTTCACCAAGGGTATCCATAAGGGTTGAAAGGCATACTTGTTATAAAGACCCAGGCTCTGAGCTCCATAGTGTCCTGAACTATGTGGGCAAATGAATCTGTGGTGAGGGTCATTTTCTCCTGATCTTTTCAATGTGTGGTTTAGGGAAAATGCTCTTCAAGTGAGTGTTAGGATGTTATTCTATGACAGTAGTGTGAAATGCTTCATGTGGCTCCTTTGTAGAAAAAAAAAATAAATTATGTGTGAACTCAACATCAAAACTATCACATACATAATTTGACAAGACCAATAAAAAACCCGCTGCTCTCCAATTCTTGCATTTATATGTAGATTTTCCTGTGTGTCATATTTATCATTCATAGATTTTGAATATATTTTATATACTCCTATCAAAATTGTATACATAAAATGAAAATCATTCCATTTTTTTTCTAACTGATCTACTACAAGATTTAGTGTGGGATCAAACAACAACTGAATAAGTAAAATGCCAAGTAATTTCAATCTATATTTGCAAAATACTCTTTCTGCTAGAAGGCAGTTTTTAAAAATTACTTGCAGAAAATTTTTGGAACCTATGAACCCAAACCTAAATACATTTTTCAGTGATGGTATTTTGAGTGTTTTAATTTGTACATATATGTATTTAATTTTTTTTAACCTTCATATATCCAACAGTCAGTCACTTTAGGCTTTTCATTTATTTTTATCTAACTCCAAATGAGAAACCAACAATATTAAAAAAAATTACGAGACTTGGAAGAGGAATTAATTGGTAAACTACTTCTCATGCAAGTGTGAGCACATGAGGTAAGATCCCAGGACTTCATGTGTAGTGTGCATATGTAAATCGAGTACTGTCAAGGTAAAAATAAGTGTTCTAGCTGGCCAGCCATTCCAGACAACTTAGTAAGCTTTGGGTTTAGTTAAAGATCTTATCCCAAAAATAAAGTAGAAAGCAGTGGAAGAAGACATCTAATGTTGTCCTATGGCCTTAATATGAATATACCCACATGTGTACATATTCTCAACACATATGCACACATTCATGATCATACACACATGCACATATGCACACACACACACACACACACACACACACACACCAAAAGCCTAATTGGTATCTCATTTTTCTCATGAGCATTAAAATGTTAATAACATATGGCTACTCAGTGTGTGTGTGTGTGTGTGTGTGTGTGTGTGTGTGTGTGTGTGTGTGTGTTCTAAAAAGTCTTATTCAGAGTGTGATGCTTTAGGCCTGTAACCCCAGATGAGAGGAGGAAATAGGATCAAGTGTTTGATGTCATAGTGTTTACTACATAATAAGTTTGATGTGATCATGTCCTTCAAGAATCCCTGTCTTATAATCAATAAGTAAGTTGATAAATAAATAACATAATTTTTTTAATTTTTGAAACTCTGTACATCTGATTGATGTATCCAGTTGTTCTTACCTCCTATTTAGGCATCTTCTTTGTAAATTTAAAAAATGTTTTCAGCACTGAAAACTTCAAGAAAAATAAAGTGATTCCATTTTAATAGTAGCTTTAGGCGATTGTTCATTCATGAGTGGACTAAAACTACATATTTAATTAATTCACCTATTAATTTCATACCAAAAATTCCTTCAATTTCATATTTAAAAGCCATTAGATCAAAAATTATCATTCTAAATTTAAATTCATTTTCTTCCTTTCTTGAACAAGAATATTTTCTGTTTTCATTGGTTTTAAAAACTGTATCACACAGGGCTAGAGTTGTGAGTACTTGGTGCTCTTACATAGGCACTAGTACCCATGTATCAGCCCACAAATACCTGTACAGCTCCAAGTGATTCAATCCACTCTTCTCTGCTCTGTGGGCTCCCGCAAATATGTGGTACATAAACTCACAAAGATATGTACACACATGCATATGCAAGCACACACACATGCACACAAACACACACACACACACACACACACTTAAAATTATAGTTATAAATAAATGTAGCTTTTTAAAAAATTGTATCATTTAAAAGTATTCACTGTTTTTCCTTTTCCCAGTGATCTTAGCCTTCGAGGTTGCATCACTTGCAGAAAATACTACACACATGGTTATGCACACATGAGCATGCACATTCATACACATATGTTTATAATCATGTAGCTACCTGAAAAATTTCCAGTCTTTGACAGTATTCTTAGACTGCCAGTAAAATTACTCCATAAAATAGTTTACTAGGTTTCCATATACAAAGATCTGGCACTTAGCATTTAATCTGCTTTTACTGCTATCCCCAGATAGAGTAGAATAGAAAAGATATGTTAAAAGTTTACTTTCCTAACATTTCAAATTACTCATTCCTAATTCTCCATTCAGTTAAAACTTTTGTTTCAATTTTTTACTGTCTATAACCAGTCTGTAGGTTCTTGTAAATGTGGGAATATTTGTTGACTGTCTACTCACTGACAAATGCTTTATAGAGTTACTTAGTGCTCAAAATAGCTGCTTCAGTACAGATATTATTATATCCATCTAGCAGATGAGGGAATGGGACCCAAGGGGCTGAAGGTTGATCAATCAACAAATTTTAAATCTAAGGTTGGAAACAATGTAGTTTGGACCAAAAGCCTATATTTCTAAAGATCTAAACTTTATTGACTCAAGCTGAAGCCATATAAATGTCAAATGTAAGTCAGACGTGCAATGAATCTACTCATAAGACTTTAATTTCCATATGTGGTATTATTGATAATTGATCATAATTATAATTACTTTGTATGATACACTGTTGCATCATTTTATATTGTATGTATATTAGTTTTCTACATTAAATTTTAAAATAAGGCTGTCTGAATGTGATGAGTTGTGGAAAAGATGTATGTGTGTGTGTGTGTGTGTGAGAGAGAGAGAGAGAGAGAGAGAGAGAGAGAGAGAGAGAGAGAGAACAAGTCAAATGACATAGAAACATAAAGAAAAAAATCACTGGACAAATTATTCTCTGGCATCAGTTAAGAGTGACCTTGGAGCTCAGAGCTATAGTGATAAGGGGGGATGTGGTAGAGTGGAAACTTTGAAAATTACAAAGAAATTCTATAGCTTTAATGATTTAACACAAAGTCAGAGCAAGAGAGATGTAAAGGGTGTTCATTTAAGCAATATAAAATTCATTAAACTATGAGGAAAAAAAATCCACAGAGAAGCCTCAGGGAAAGAATCATAAAAAACAGAAGTAGATAGTCTGTTTAGATTAAATTCAAAGCTCTGAAATAAAAAAATTGCTCTTCAGCTACATTTCTCATTAAAATTCTGGTTCAAGGGCTTGGCTGAGTTGACAGTACAACAGAGTATGGACACATAGCCCCTCGCTCTTGTTGACTGATTTTTTTTTAAAAAAAACATAAACAACAAAATTACTATCATGTGTGTTATAAATTAATAATTTTCTATAGCCTTATCTTGCATAATGCTTATTTTTTGTGTCATGTTAACTGGTTAAGGGATGCACACATAATTAATAAGCAATGTTCTGGATGGATCTGTAAGTGTGTCTGATAAGGCTTAGCAGTTTTATTCATAGCCTAAGTAAAGCAGATCTTCTACCAGATGGGTAGCATCATTAAGTTTTTTGAGGGCCCAAACAGAAGAAAAAGATAGTAAAAGTTAAACTTATTCTGTGCCTGATGACTTGCTGTAAACAACTGATTTCTTCCTGCCCTTAAGGTTCCTTCTGGTTGTCAGGGTTCATTTAAAGGCTAAAGCCTCCACTATCAGCTCTCTGTGGGAGCTACATCTCCAGCTTGCAGCGAGAAGACAGGAACTTCTCTGCTTCCACAATCTATAGCCAATTCTCTCTCTCTCTCTCTCTCTCTCTCTCTCTCTCTCTCTCTCTCTCTCTCTCTCTCTCTCTCTCTCTCTCTCTCTCTCTTTCCTCTCTCTCTTCCTCCCTCCATTTCTCACTCACTCACTCTCTTCCTCCCTCTCTCTCCCTTTCTCCTTCCCTCCCTTTATCCCTCCCTCCCTCACTATTGAAACTGAAATTCTGAGTAGTGTGCCCCTCTACCTTGAAGCTTTCATTCATATCTCTGTTGCCTCCCATACATTCCAAATTCAGGGACACGGAAAATAGTGCTGCCTTAGACATGATTCAGCTAAGCACTGGTTGCATCCTAACTGCTGTGTTAAGGTCTTCCCATACTTACTATTTTGCCAATCTCTCATGCATGAATTCAAGATAATGTGACTTCAAAATGAGCAGTGTTACAAGGATAAAAATAAGCATTACTTACTGAAAACTCCCAGTGCAGGGCATTTCATAATAACCAACCAAATTCCTTCCTGAATATTAAAAGCACATTCAGAAAAGTAAACTTTTTGCACCAAATCATGTTATTTCTAAGCACCAGAGTTGGCACAAAACAGGCTTCAAATCTGTATCCTATCCTTCCACCCTCTCAAAGCAGCAGTTCTTTCATTATCAAAGAAAAACATATCCAAACAGTGGGGTGGATAAGATGTACAGCCAATTTAGATATCAGCATATTCTCACCTTGCAGGTGTAAAGACTGGAAGCCAAATAATAATCAGACTCGGGAGCCAACCATCACTGTTGAGGATAGATGTGGAGGAGGGTGGTAGGGCTGAGATTTGTTGAGCAGAGATGAATTCTTCAGTCTGTGAACAACAGGGATATACACACATACATGTACGTGTGTATGGTCACAGGAAGCTGTCTCTACCTTTAAAGAGCTTGTGAGATGGTGAGAAAGATCACAAGTAAACAAACTGGAGTTAGTAGTGATAATGAATATGGTAGGCAGCTGACAGGAGACATGACCAGTGAAATCAGGGGGATGGGGTATGCCAGGAACTGAAGGCAGAGAAAGTAACAAAAGAGGTTGGAGGAAGAAGGCATGAAGAAGAGCAGCAATAAAAGAGCAGAGGTTTAAACACATATGACTCTGATGTCATAATAATACATAAAGGTTCAAACACATATGACTCTGATGTCATAACAATACATAAAGCAACCTGTCATAAAAAGTCACATAATGTACCATTCCACTTACATGAGTATCTATGTAGTCAAGTCCATAGACACACACTAGAATGTTGCTTGCCAGAACTTGGAGATGGATAAATAGGGGGTATTTTTTAATGGGAACAGCTACAACTTTGTAAATTTGGAAAGTTCTAAAAATCTTTGGCACAGCAGTGTGAATAGACCAACACTACTGAACATAGGCTTAAAAGGGGGGGGGGTGAGATGTAAGTTTTTTATGCTTGTTTACCACAATTTGTGTTTTTATTTAAAATAAGTAACTGTCATAGCAATAAAGAAACAGTGATGGAAGTAAGAGGAGGTGCAGCACTTTGATGGTATAGTTGATTACAGAAAAGGTGTGGATGGCAGCTAAGGAAGTAGATATGACTTCCCAACTCCCACCTCTCCTCTTTTCTCACTCTACATTTCTGAGTATATCACCTAGCTGTTGACAGGTTCTTAACTATGTGAACTGTATTAACAGTTTTTACTACAATGCACCCAACCTTTCCTCATTGGAATATGCACTGAGAATGGTATTTGTACAACACACTAGGAACACTCACAGCTGGAGGAAGGGTCAGTAACTAAGATTCCTGCTGCTCTCAAAAGCACTCAGCTGCCCAGGAGGTAGGGATCAATACTTTAAAGAACCTAGAAATCACTAGCAGCTGAGAGTTGAGAGGTACCATATTATACTCAAAGCTATTAATGCCACCAAACGCCACTTTAGGCTACTCTCAGTCTTTTGACTCTTTTTGTCAATTTATATATCATATCCCAGAACTTTGCATAATCTCCAAGGATAATCTTCTACGTTGCATTTAATCTGATATTTCTAAAACCGCATCACCATTGTTAGACATTTTTCTAGTTAGTCTGTCATACTAAAACATGAACAGCAATAAGACTGACTAAAAGAAATCATTAAGGCTATGTACTGTGTAGAACAAAGTTTAAGCCAAGAAGTAACAGCAAAAACTTGGAATTTGCAAATGTCAATCATTTACATCAAGATAACTGGATATATAGAGGTTAAAACTGCATTGGAGCTTGTGCCTGAAATCCCAGCACTTAGGAGACATATGACACCCTGTATAAAGAAAGAGAAAAAGGAAGAAAGTGAAAAAGGAAGAAAGAAAGGAGAGAGGGAGGAAAGGAAGGAAAACAAAGGAATGAAGGTAAGAAATATAAAGTTGGTGTGTAAAATGTATTTTTTCTTTTTCCATTAATGAATCTATTTATTTACTTTACATCACAATCATAGCCCCTCCTCTTCTCCTAGCCCAACCCACATCACACAGTCCCTCCCATCTCTGTCCTTCACCTCTGAGAATGGGAACCCCCCTGCTCCTGGTACCAACCCACCCTGGTACTTCAAATCACTACAGGAGTAGACACATCCTCTCCCACTGAGGCCAGGCAAGGTGGCCCAGTTAGGACAACAGAATCCACAGGCAGGCAACACAGTCAGGGTAAGCACCCACTCCAGTTGTTTTGGAACCCACATGAAAACCAAGCTGCACATCTGCTACAAATGTGCAGAGGGCCTAGGTCCAGCTAAGGTATTCCCTTTGGTTGGTGGCTCAGTCTTTGGGAGCCCCAAAGGATCCAAGTTAGTTGACTTTGATGGTCTTCTTATAGAATCCCTATCCCTTCTAGGTTCCTCAATCCTTTCCCTAACTCTTCCACAAGACAAAGTCTTGATTCAAGAAATTAGATCCAAGCAGGAAAGGAACTTATTAGAGTTATGTCCTCCTGGTATAAGTTCAACTGTGGTCCTCTGAAATGTTTACAGAAGCCTTACTCCTAAGTGTCTATGATGTTATTTAAATGAAAATATCATCTTTGTATATACCATTAAGTTATGATGTGACTGCTAAGGTAAAACCAAATCCAATGTGACTGGAGTCCCTGTAGGAAGAGAAGGGACACAGACATATGGAGATGGCACCAGTGATGAGGAATACAGACCTGGGGGTCAAGCATTCACATGAACATAGTATTAACCCATTCACTTAGAGCAAGGAGACTCACAGGTCAAGCCTCCCCTAGAATATCTAAAAAGAGCTTACCCTGGGGAAATTTTGATCTCAAATTCTTGTCCTCTGAATGGTGAGACAGTAAATGTCTGCACCACTAAGACACAGAAATTTGGGAATTTTGTACTTTCAAGTCTGAGAAACTAACATTTACAAAGCTTCCTTCTTCAGGTTCAAGATGAAACTTTTAGAAATTAGGATGATCCATGGCTGAATTCTGGCAGTAGAAGTCTAGACCAGCTGAGAGCAATGTTGTGAGCAGTTAGGGCCATTTCCTTAGCCTTGAGTCAATCCCCCAAAGATTATCAATGTGAGACTTCCATGGAAGAATATTCCTACAAATTGGTTCAAAATTTTATTTCATATATTTTGGATGAAACCAGATTACCTTCAGGTGATAGCGTTACGTGAACCTCACCAATGTCTCATGCCCTGTCATTCCAGAACATATTTTGGTTAGTAAAGTCTCTTGACAATGAACAAATGTAAACTTCTACACCATACACTATAGACCATTTTTTCAAATGTGCAACAGCAATGGAATGTTTGTATCAGTCTTCAATTGTACTGGTTCAAAATTGAGTGTGTGTGTGTATATGCATGCATGTTTGTGTGTCTGTGTGTATGTGTAGGTCCAAAGGTTGATGCCTGGTTGTCTTTTCTCAGTTGCTTTCTATCTTTAGTTTTGAGACAGAGTCTCTCATGGAACTAGGGACTCATCAATTTAGTTAGGTTGGCTGGCCAACTCTTTAGATGATCATCCTAATTCCATGCACATACATCCCACTTCAGTGCATACAGGAATGTACTGCCACCCCAGGTTTTTTATGTGGGTTCTGGAGAGCTGAACTCAGACCTTCTTCCTTGTGCAGAATGCAATTTCCTAATCGAGCCATTTCTCTATCCCTCAAAATGACATTTAATACAAAACTTCACAGTACTCTGCAAGATTATCAAGCCAAAATTATCTCATGGTTTTGTTTTGTTTGTTGTGGTTCTGTTGTTTTGTAAAGACTAAAGTGTGAAGAAAAAAATGTACCCAAACTGGGCGACATTATTCTTCAACTCTGTCCTAAAGAAATCCTTCCTGGGCCCCCCAAAAATGTTCTTTCTTTTTTCTCCTTTTAGTTTGGAGCAGAGCATATTTAAGAACTTGCTGCCCTGAACCACTGTGCACAAGGGCAATAGCTAAATGAAACATAGCAGTATTTTTTTTCCAGCTCCTGTCATAGACAATAGGAGAGTAGATTGTCCTGGTTCTGAGCACAAAAGTGTAACAATTGGCTTTTAGCCTTGTGAAGTGTCTGACTCCTGTAGACTCCTAAGCACACACATTCATGGCCATGTTACTTGTCCTAAGGCATAAGGATGAGTTTGTACCCTGAACAGACCTAAGTATTAAGTAAAGACGCACATTGACAAGGGCATGATTGCCTCTATGGATTCAAGCTTCAAGCAGATGGTCTGCTTTTTTCTTCTGAAGATTTCAAATATTTTCTATTCCTCCCAAAACCCTCCTAGTTTCTTGTCGTTCATTTATTCATCAAATATCTAAATCCTTGCTATAAACAAAAAGCTGTGTCAAGCTCAGTGGAAATAAGACTATGCAAATAACTCTACCACTCTGGAGTCCAATTTGACTACAAGCTGAATACCCCTTGTGAAAATGCATAGGGCCAGGAACATTTCACACTTTGAAGTTGCCCAGATTTTGAAATATTCACATACATTTTGCTACTTGAGTATCACTAGTTTTCTCAGCCCAAATCTATAGATATGATATAACATCTTCAATTTGACTATGTGGGTCATAACTCCTGTATCTTGTCAGATATGATTGTTTTCTACCTTCTTGACTGGCATCTATGTTATACATCTGGTCTCCTAGGACTTTAGATATAGGCTCTCAGGAGGACTGTATGGATCTGATATTGACATCTGGGAAACAATTAGGAGCTGGATATCCTGAGGCTGGATGTAGCTGTAGTCACTAGTCCCCGTTCTATTCTTTGTATGTCCAATGTTTGTTCTCTTTTGTTGTTGTTTGTATGAAACTTTTGAAAAATAAATACCTTTAATATCGCCCCTGTTCATTACTGCGTACATGCTGACACCTCTCCCCTCTCTCAAACCTCAGCACCCAATGCGGACAACATGACAGTCATGACCATGGGGGAGAGTGTGACAGCCAGTCTGTGAGAAACAGCTGGACCATGGATGCCCCTGGCTTGCGGGTGACAAGGAGAGCTGCTGTGACAAAACTCTGTGTGAGCAGAAGTTTCTCAGAATAGTGAGAGTTTGTCAATCTTTAATTTTCCCCTTAATGAAAACCTAGGTTGTATTAATAGATGGTATGAGATAGCTTGCTTTCCATTCGAATATGGGTAAAAATGGACGTGAAAGTCAGGAAAGGCACTCATTCCCTCCCATTTACATAATTTGCTGTCAAAATTCACCACTTTCCTGTGATTTTTTTTTCTACTCTAAAAGTTCTGGAAATGAATTGCATCACTACTTCAATGCTCATGTGGCTTGGTGTGTTTTTGATTGGGTCATTTTATCTTACTCTACAATGACAGGAATGCTTAGAATTAAGTGCTTTGCTCTCTTATGTGAGCTTAATATCTAAAAAGGAAAGACTTGACCTTGCTGAAATGACCAACAGACTTTCATTCCCTTCCCATGTCTGGATGACCATTCTAATTGAGAAAATGTACATCAGACGGGGAAGAGTTATAGACAAAAATCAGGGAGACATGCTTCCTTTATCAGCAGCAAGCTTAGCTTAAGCAGAAAGAGCTTAGAGAAAAATCATTTCATAGATCTGTGAAAATAGAAGGCTGGTTACATGGAAGCTTGCTGAACTGGAATGCCAGTAGGGCTGCCTGGTATCGGCACCAGATCAGAGACAAGTATTTTTGCTTTCTTATTTTTGTATGTTTTTTTCCTTTTTTTATTAGATATTTTCTTTATTTACATTTCAAATGTTATCCCCTTTCCTGGTTTCCCCTCCAAAAACCCCCTATCCTATCCCCCTCCCCCTGCTCACTAACCCACCCACTCCTCCTTCCCTGACCTGGCATTCCCCTACACTAGGGCAATGAGACGTCACAGGTCCAAGGGCCTCTCCTCTCATTGTTGTCCAACCAGGCCATCCTCTGTTAGTCATGCAGCTAGAGCCATGGGTCCCTCCATGTGTGCTCTTTGGTTGGTGGTTTAGTCCCTGGGAACTCTGGGGTTCATATTGTTGTTTCTCCTATGGGACTGCAAATCCCTGCAGCTCCTTGGGTCCCTTCTCTAGCTCCTCCATTGGGGACCCTGTGCTCAGACCAATGGTTGGATGAGAGGATCCATGTCTGTATTTGTCAGGCGCTGGCAAAGCCTCTCAGGAGACAGCTATATCAGACTCCTGTCAGCAAGCACTTCTTGGAGTCCACAATAGTGTCTGGGTTTGCTAACTATATATATAGGATGGATCCCCAGGTGGGGCAGTCTCTGCATGGCCTTTACTTCAGTCTCTGCTCCACACTTTGCCATTTAATCTCCTCCCATGGGTATTTTGTTCCCCCTTCTAAAGAGAACTGGAGTATCCACACTTTGGTCTTCCTTCTTCTTGAGTTTCATGTGGTCTGTGAATTATATCTTGGGTATTCTGAGCTTCTGGGCTAACATTCACATATCAGTGAGTACATACCATGTGTGTTCTTTTGTGATTTGGTTACTTCACTCAGGATGATATTTTCTAGTTCCATTCATTTGCCTAAGGATTTCATGAACTCATTGCTTTTAATAGCTGAGTAGTATTCCATTGTGTAAATATACTACATTTTCTGTATCCATTCCTCCATTGAGGAACATCTGGGTTGTTTCCAGCTTCTGGCTATTATAAATAGGACTGCTATGAACATAGTGGAGCATGTGTCCTTATTACATGCTGGGGAATCCTTTGGGTATATGCCCAGGAGTGGTATAACGGGGTCCTCCGGTAGTATAATGCCCAGTTTTCTGAGGAATCACCAGACTGATTTCCAGAGTGATTGTACCAGCTTGCAATCCCACCAGCAATGGAGGAGTGTTCCTCTTTCTCCACATCCTAGCCAGCACCTGCTGTCTCCTGATTTTTTAATCTTAGTCATTCTGACTGGTGTGAGGTGAAATCTCAGGATTGTTTTGATTTGCATTTCCCTGATGACGAAGGATGTTGAACATTTCTTTAGGTGCTTCTCAGCCATTTGATATTCCTCAGGTGAAAATTCTTTGTTTAGCTCTGTACCCCATTTTTAATAGGGTTACTTGGCTCTCTGGAGTCTAACTTCTTGAGTTCTTTGTATATATTGGATATTAGCCCTCTGTCAGATACAAGGTTGGTAAAGATCTTTTCCCAATTTTTTGGTTGCTGTTTTGTCCTATTGACAGTGTCCTTTGCCTTACAGAAACTTTGTAATTTTATGAGGTCCCATTTGTCAATTCTTGATCTTAGAACATAAGTGTTCTGTTCAGGAAATTTTCCCCTGTGCCCATGTGCTCAAAGGTCTTCCCCAGTTTCTTTTCTATTAGTTTCAGTGTGTCTGGTTTTATGTGGAGGTTCTTGATCCACTTGGAGTTGAGCTTAGTACAAGGAGATAAGAATGGATTGATTTGCATTCTTCTGTATGCTAGCCACCAGTTGAGCCAGCACCATTTGTTGAAAAGGCTGTCTTATTTCCACTGGATGGTTTTAGCTCCTTTGTCAAAGATCAAGTGACCATAGGTGTGTGGGTTTATTTCTGGGTCTTCAATTCTATTCCATTGATCTACATGCCTGTCACTGTACCAATACCATTGCTCTGTAGTACTGCTTGAGGTCCCGGATACTGATTCCCAAGAAGTTCTGTTACTCTTGAGAATAGTTTTAGCTACCCTGGGTTTTTTGTTATTCCAGATGAATTTGAATTGCTCTTTCTAACTCTATGAAGAACTGAGTTGAGATTTGATGGGGATTACATTGAATATCTGTATATTGCTTTTGGCAAGATGGCCATTTTTCCTAGTGATCCATCCCATATACAGTTACAAAACCCAGACACTATTATCGATGCAAACAAGTACTTGCTGACTGGAACCAGATATAGCTGTCACCTGGAGGAATCTACTAGTGCATAACAAATACAGAGGGGGACACTCTCAGTCAGCCATTGAACTGAGCACAGGGTCCCCAATGGGAGAGCTAGAGATAGGACCAATGATCTAAAGGGGTTTGCAGAGCCATAGGAGGAACAACAATATGAGCCACCCAGTACTCGCAGAGTTCCCAGGGACAAAAACATCAACCAGATAGTACACATGGTGTTACCCATGGCTCCAGACACATAGGCAGCAGAGAATGGACATCAAAGGGAGGAGAGGCCCCTGATTCTGGAAAGGCTAGATGCACCAGTGTAGGGGAATACCAGGACAGGGAAGTGGGAGGGGGTTGATTGGGGAACAGAGGGAGGGGTGATGTCTTATGGAACTTTCAGGGGAGGGGGGAAGCCAGGAAAGGGGAAATCATTTGAAATGAAAATAAAGAATATATCTAATAAAAGAAAAAGAAAAAAGACTGTCTTGGGAAGTCTTTGGTTAGAGAAGATTGTAAAGATACTGTCTAGAGCAGTGGTAGGCAGGGTGTGGGGAAAGGAAGGAAATAAAACTACGTGTTACTCCATCAGCAGGCTCCATAGTTTTTTAATAGGGTTAGACCTAAATCAAACCAGAACTACTGGAACATGTGTGTACCTTCTTAATGTGATCTCTTACCCTTACCCCTCCATCCTGGCCTCTCCTCTTGCAGGACTTAGACCCATAAGAAGCAGATGTGGAACCATGAAAGAGGAAGCGTGTCCCTTCCCCAGTTCAAGGCTATGAATCATGCTTGTACCTGAGTGAGATGTGTACTAGGGAAATCTGGAGCCGAAGTTACAGAATCCATCTGCCAATAATGACCAGGCTTTTATTTCCTCTTTGCTGTCACTCAGCTTTTCTGTAGTAGAAAACTGATAACTTCATTCTTGACTTTTTCTTGCATTTCAGGGTAATTACTGGACATAGTAGGGCATGCCGATCCCTGACTTTATCATGCATGAGTATTGCACACTCACATTAATAAAAGAATGACTTACAATGTTTCTCAGAAATGAGAAATATGCATTTTATTTTGTTCAGTGTTAGCCCTATTTTCATTCTGCTTTGCATAAAATATGTTGATTAATGTAAATTTTCATAGTGCATCTTATAAAACCCTTTTGTCAAAGGATGCAAAATTTAGCAGCTCTACTGTGGACAACAGGCACTCTGAGGAATGATATTTGGAAATGTGTGATTGCTGCCTGAAAAGGAATTATTTAAAGGGAAAGAGCACCACTGGGGTCCAGATCCAGTCAGATTTAATGTGGTTTGTTTACATCTGATGAATATGAACATTGATACAACTTTATAGGAATCCTAAGATGAAACAAATCAAGTAATTTCCTGCAAATCTAGAGAGACAGAAAAAGAAATTACAAATAAGCAAAGAGGAGAGTCCAAAAAGCAAGTATGATGCTGGACTGAAGGAGAGTAACGGTATGAGCTTGGTTTGTTTTAAGAGAAATTATAGATGATAGATCAACAGACAGATGATGACAATAGATGATATGTAAATGATGGATAGATAATAGATCGATAGACGATAGATAGATAGATAGATAGATAGATAGATAGATAGATAGATAGATAGATAGATAGATAGATAGATAGAGGATGATAGATGATAGGTAGGTAGATAGATGATGGATGCATATATAGATTTGTAGATATATAGATGCATATATACATGTATATGGTTCTACAGTTCTACAAGATAAATGTACACATGCAAGTAAACATAAACAAAAATAAATATGGACACATGTACAAATGGCTTATTACACACATGCATGCCATAGTTCTCCTGAGAAAAAGAAAACTTAATAGCAGTAATACAGTAGCCTTCTTTCAATAGTTTCTCATTCCTTAATTTCAGTTACTACAAACCAGCTCCAGACCAAAAGTCATAATTAAAAATTCCAAATTTGATAACTCAAACACTCTAAATTTCTTGACATCTAAGTAATGTGATAAAGTCTCTGACCATCTCATTCTATCCTGCCCCACCCACTGCAGACATAGTTTGTCCACTCACTAGTACAATATATTCACTCTATATATATTACCCATTCATCAACTATTTAGCAACAATTTCAGTCTTTATATAGACCATATAAACTGTTGCCGAGCTGTAGTGCCTATGTTCAAGTATCCCTTCCATCTTTAATCATAGCCCCATACCACAATTAGTGATGTTGTCAATTCAAACATCCAAAGATGATTCATAAATTGTTTCCTTTAACTGAAAGGGTAAAATATAGTAAGTAACCAAAGAATATATATGGGCTGGTCTGAGTCTCTGGCATATATGCAGCAGAGGACTGCTTTGTCTGGCTTCTGTGAGAGAGGATACAACTAGTCCTGTACAAACTTGATGCCACACGGAAGGGGTATCCCCAGGAGGGAGCACCTCCTCAGAGGCAAAGAGGAGAGGAAGAGTGTGAATAACTCTGGAAGGGGGAGACCAGGAAGAGGGACAACATTTGGGATGTAAATAAGTAAATTAATTAATTAAAAAATAAAGAATTATTAACAATGACTTTAAAAGATATTTTGAGTGACACTATGAATATAATTTTTATTATAGTGTTCTATTATAATTATTATAATTGTTCTATTTTATTACCAGTCGTTATTATTTGTCTCTTATTGTACATAATTTTTTTTTATTTTCTATGTTTTTTTATCTACATTCCAAATGATTTCCCCTTTCCCGTTTCCTCCCTCACCGAAAGTCCCATAAGCCCACTTCCCTCCCTCTGTTCCCCATTCAACCCCCTCTTGCTTCTCTGTCCTGGCATTCCCCTACATCCAGTCTTTCCAGGACCAGGGATCTCTCCAAATGAAACTTTTGCATGGATGTTTATATGAAGGAGAACACAATATGTTAGGGATACATTACTATCTTTTCTTTGAAACTTGACTGAAGGTCTTGAAATATATTTCTCCTTGAATGAGATAGAACTGATACACTAGTAACAGAGGAGGAAACCTAATGGTAATATCTGGTCTCAGCATTTTGTGATACAAGAAAGTAAGGAGAGAGAGAAAGAGAGAGAGAGAGAGAGAGAGAGAGAGAGAGAGAGAGAGAGAGAGAGAGAATGAGAATATGTGGATAAGGAAATATGTATGGAGAGTAGAGAATACTGCTAAGGGACCTCTTAGTGCCAAAAGGAGGAATGTTTTGGACATTAAAATAAATAGACAAGCCGGGCAGTGGTGGCACATGCCTTTAATCCCAGCACTTGGGAGGCAGAGGCAGGCAGATCTCTGAGTTCGAGGCCAGCCTGGTCTACAGAGTGAGTTCCAGGACAGCCAGGGCCACACAGAGAAACCCTGTCTTGGAAAAATAAATAAATAAACAAACAAACAGACAGACTAATACCGATTTATCCCCTAAGTATTGAGCTAATATTTATTGTTCATAGTTAGACCCAGTTTCAAAAACACTGAAAGAATAAAAAAGCCCCAAGTCTGTAACTAACTAAATAAATTGAAGAGGTGGCCCTCATGTTTCTCATAGATAATTCTAAGTCAGAAACAGAAATAACCAAACACAAAGCAGGAAGTCCCCAGGAGGACACTTCAGCTTTTGCTACAGCCAAGACCTGCTGGTAGGTGCAAAAAATAGAGTGAAGAACTCTAAGGAGAAACCATATTTGCATGACCTTAAAGAAACCCCACTCAAACACATTTTTAAATTATTACAGCCATCTTCCCGAATGTCTGCAAACTCTTTGCTGTCTCTACCTATAGAGACACAAAACTAAACTGATCTATTCCAAGTCACAGCTGGTGTGAGTAACTGACACTTAGCTAATATAACCTTAAGTAAAGTCACCTGAGTAAATCTTACTCAAGTAACTGCAGTTAATAACACCTATAGTAAGGTGTTATTATAATCCCTCCAATTATAGGGAGAAGGATATGACATCACCATGGTATTCTGCCAAAACCTTTCAGAACGTGAGCATTGTCATGAGAAAAGATTAGACATCCTGAAATTAAGAGATAATTATAAAACTACCCAATGGGTAATCTTCAGGTCCGTCAACATCAATAAAACAAGAAAAATTTGGAGTAGTTGGTATAGCAGTGAGGAGAGCAGAAGATGGGGTCATGGAAGAGAATTCAGAATCCTAGATGGAATTCCCAAACAAGAAAAAAACCTTCATGTAAAAATGTGACAATTCCAAATAATTCCTTCACTGTAATTAAGGGTATTTAACTAAGGCTAACTCTGGCTTTGGGAAGCATTCCGTGGTTAGATAAGATGTTGGTTTAAGAAAAGATGAATCAAGGGCATACAGAAATTGTGCATGCTCTTTGCAATTGTTAAATAAGTTTAAAAACAACTTATTTAAAAATTTTATTTTCTAAAAATTTCATTTTTAGAAAATCACTTTCAGAAATGGGGCAAGAATCGTCTGTAACAAATAACATGACATTCAAAGTCAAAGTAATGTTCCCTTGTTCAGGAAGAGCCCTCCTGTGGGGCATAGTGAGACCAGTGCACAGAGTACAGCAGATGGTGTATGAGCATCTTCTCCAAAAAGTCAGTTTGGAATGGTAAGAACAGTAAAGGAGACATGACCAGGAAAAAGAAGTTTCTCTTTAAATCTTTGATTTCGTGTTTATAATCAGGAATCTTGACCGAATAAACCAGTCAACTGAGCAGAGGAAGAAATGGGTCAGGGGGAAGAGTGATGGAGAACATGTGTGTGGTCATCTTTACTCAGCCTCCTTTCCAATGAAATCACCTGTAAGATCCACAACTCTTCTGGCACAGTGAAAGCTTTGGTTTGAATAGCACATATTCTCTGATTCAAATTGCAATCGATATGCTATCTCACACAAGTCTAGGAATGATGATCCTCATTTTCATTTCAGAACACTGAAATCCAAAGTGTCTCAGAGTTTGGGAATTGAACTGAAACTCAAATCCAGATCATCTTTTTTTCTCTCTTTCTTAGATATGGTATTGCCTATGTATGCTAGTTTGTGTCTCTTCTGCTGCTATGATAAACACATGACCAAACACAACTTGGGGAAGAAAGTTTATTTCATCTTATTGGTTACAGTCAACCACTGAGGGAAACCAAGGCAGGAAGTTAAAGCAAAAAGATCAGAGAGGAATGCTAATTACTGGATTGCTTTCCTTTACCTGCTCAGCTGCCTTTCTTATAAAACCAGGCACTGCACAGTGAGCTGGGGCCTTCTATACAAATTAAGATTCCCTTCCAGGTACGTAGGTGTATATGGGTTTGTGTCAAGTTGACAAAAACTATGACACTATGTATTTTATATAAAAAATGAGATAGCAGTTGTACAAATACATTTACATATGCTTGTTTGTGAGTGTTCATGTGTGTAAATGTATGTGTGTGTCTGTGTGTACTTTATCTTGACTCTCTCCTATTATTGTAATATTCATCTAATATCAACCAAGTATTTAGATAGCCTAAAATTCTAATGTAATTTCATCTGAAGTGGACCAAACAAGTGCATTTTATTATAACAGGCATATTTCTATGACTTAAGTCTCAAATAGAAACAACTATGTCTGAGTCAACTAATATAAGAGAGATCTAATGTAAAATGGAGGTGTTGGGATTTGTAAGAAAAAAACATACAAAAGCAACCTTGACATATCAGTAACACCACGTTAACATATAAGTAATTGCATTTATGGGTTTTTAATGAATAATAATATAACAACAATTTATGCAGTCAACATAACAAGAGAGTCTACTCTTTTGAAGTTCTTTTTTTCTCATACCAGTGTATAAAAGCTTCTGGAAATATTTTATACATGGTTGTTCAAAGAGACCTTCTGAAGGACATTTAAATCTTGTAAGATTCGCAGTTCAGTGTGAAGAGCATAAAAGTAAATATTCCATGCACATTTCAGAGATGTCACAAGGTGGTGTCAACACCACAGTCCTTCCTAAGTGCTCTGCTGAGCTCTTAAACCAGCAAGCACAGACACACACTTCAGTCCCTGGTGACCCAGCTCCTCCCAACATACAGCTCTCCTCCCAACTTCCTTACCAGGCATGCTGTATAGACAGATAGACGACAAATCAGAACCTCTGGGGACATAGAAAAGCAAACTATCACATTCAATTAATTAGTCCACATTATGAAATTGCTGTGAACATTTTAGGGTGCCAGTTGTCATGTAAATGGAGCTGGAGAGATGACTCAGCAGTTAAGAGCACTTGCTACTCTTGCAGGAGACCCTCCATTTCATCTCCCAGCACACTTGTGGCTCACAAACACCTTTAACTCCAACTCCAAAGAATCTGATGCCACTTCTGGTCTCTAAGGGTTCATCATGCATGGGCACATATACATATAAATAAAAATTAAAATCACATTAATTTTAAAAATATACCACATGTAATTAATTAGTTCATATTTTGAAATTATTGTGAACATTCTTGGGTAACAGCTGTCATACAGAAATGTAGCTATAGATCAACTGAGAAATAAGCCCTCCAATTTGGTATGGATGGCTTGAATTTATTCACCAATGTAATCAAAATCCCAGTTTGACCTTGTGAGTATTGTATCCTTAAAGATTTTATAAAAGTAAGGAAATTAGCAGAAAATAGTTTAAGTAAACATTTGTAATATGTATGGTATTATACTATCTTGTGTGAATGCATTCATTATCCTAGGCCTATAGTAAGAGACCAAATCTTTTTTTTTTTTTTTTTTTTTTTTTTTTTTGGTTTTTCGAGACAGGGTTTCTCTGTATAGCCCTGGCTGTCCTGGAACTCGCTCTGTAGACCAGGCTGGCCTCAAACTCAGAAATCCGCCTGCCTCTGCCTCCCAAGTGCTGGGATTAAAGGCGTGCGCCACCACCGCCCGGCTGACCAATCTTTTAAGTTCAGACTCCATTTTAGAGAACCTGACCTATGTTTGAACTCAGGTATATTAAGAGGCTGGTATCTAGCATTAGTTTCCAAGTTACAGGCCACCACCACCACCACCACCACCCCTCGCCCCAAACAAGACCTACATCTACAGGTTATTCCCCCAACAAGACCTGTGTCTAACTCGTTTCCAGGATACACACACCCCCAACAAATCTACACTCCCAGTTTACAAGCCTACCCCTGCCTCACAATCACCAATGCAAAGAGAAGCAGAAGTTAAGTTTATGGTTTGACTCCCAGCACCAACCAATTATGCTAAAGGCCATAGTAGCTCTCTAATTAGATGCTTGCCAGGCTAGAAACACACATCCCCCACTTGCTGCTTTCTATAAAGCCTTACCCAATAGATGTCTGGGGATCCTCTTCACCAAAACTGTCCTGCCTGTTGGCAGTGGGCTGAGCCCACGCCAGCTCAAATAAAGGCTTTTGTGTGATTGCTTTGGATTGGCTCCTGACTGGTCTTTTGGAATTCACTAACACTTCGTTGGCATAACAATAGCGAAAGTAAAAGTTCCTCCCTGTGGGTGCTCCTTACTACACTGAACAGGGAAAGCAGGGTAGTCTTCACATTGTATATCAAGGATTTATGATAACACATAACATTAAAAATCTACAGGTTCGGTTATTAATCCAACTACACCACCTGTTTTAACCCAGAAACTATTAGTTTGGGTTGTAAAAGTTGTGTAAACAAATTAGAGGAGCCACCTTGGAAAATGACATATGGTTCATGAAGATTCTGCATTCTGAATTGCTGTCTGAGTAGATGCAGAAAAACCAGACACCACCACCTTCACCAGGTAAAGATGCACAGAGAATTAAAGCTTAATGTAATCACATAGGTAAGAGGAGGGATTCATTTTCATTCCTGTGTAAACATAGTATGATAATTCTTTTCCTGAACAGTTAACAGTTACTCTTCAGTTGCACTAACTCACACATCTATGCAGACACAATCCCCATCAAGCAAGGATTTGATTTAAAAATGAGAATATTTTACAAGTCTAGATATTTTCCAAGTTATTTTCTTTTGGAAAAAAAAATCACGCCAAAAAAAATTACAACTAACATTAATGCACACCTCCAGTTCAGCTGATTGTCATAGCATTCTGAAAAGAAATTCGGTCGAATAGTGTTTGAATATCTTAGCAGAAGAAAGCACAGGCTGCAACAGGGAAGATGGGAGCGATGAGGCAGAACGGGCATGTGTCATGCAGCGCAATTATGCCTGAACTCTCTTGAGAGGACTGAGAAAGCAGATACTTTCAGCCACCCAATGCCAGCAGTGATATCTCAGCAAGACAGATGCCGAGCTGTAGAAGAGCACAGCTTAGATGTGTGTGTGTGTGTGTGTGTGTGTGTGTGTTTCTTAAAAGCTCAAGGTTTGAAATTTATTTCTTTCTCTGATTGTAATTTCTCTTTTGCATACGCACCTTTTTTTTCCTTTTGCTGTGTGAGCCTGTCATCTGATCTGTGGGGTGCAGGCAGACTTCTTGTTCAGTTGAAGCCATTATCAACTCCCTCCTGTGTGCCTTTCTTTACATTAGATTCTTCAATATGAAGACGAAAGTCTCAGTATCCTCTATACTGCCTTCGTTTCAAGACTTTGGATCTTTCACATTTTAATGGACATTTACAATTATAATTACTTTAGTTTAAAAAGCCTTGCTTTGGAGGGAGAATAGTTTAATGATCTTAAATTCATATCTAGTCGTTTTATTGATATTAGCCATTCATCTGTATCAAAGAATACTTGCTTTTAGAAAATATGTGTGGGAGAGAGAGAAAGAATAAAAGGTTAGGATGAGAGGTAGAATACCATTGTACTGAATTTTAAGTATCTTTGTGAGTGGTTTCAAAATGCCATGAAGTTGCTTTTTTCTGATCTTGGTGACCTTGATCTTCCCCACCCCCAGCATGCCCCACCCCAGAACATCAGGTTCCATTCCCTATCTTATTCCTTTTTTCTTTTTCTTGTGTTTGTGTTTTGGTCAGGCTTGTGCACTGGGGATGGCAGAATGGTAAAAGTTGTGATGGTGATGAAATAGGAGTTATATGACTTTGTTTAAATGTATCAACTGTCCACCTTTAAGTGGTCTGAAATAAACAGGATAAGACCATTTGTTGATGTTTACAAATGTAATACACCCAAACTGAATATACCAAGCCTGTTAGAAATTGTCTTAGTCATGGTTTCTATCCCTGGACAAAACATCATGACCAAGAAGCAAGTTGGGGAGGAAAGGGTTTATTCAGCTTACACTTCCGCATTGCTGTTCATCACCAAAGGCAGCTGGATCTCATGGAGACACTTCCCCGACTGAAGTTCCTTTCTCTGTGATAATTCTAGCCTGTGTCAAGTTGACCCAGAAAACCAGCCAGTTCAGAAACCAATAACCTTACATCTGTCTCAACATTGTTTTCAATCTGCCCCCAGAAGACTGACCTCACTGAAAATTGACCTTATAACCTTGTCTTCCAATGTATGTTCTTTTCTTATGTCTGCTTTCCTGCCCTCAATATTACAATATAAAATCTGATCACATTTTATATTAGGCTGTATCTCACTCATTTCAAGTGTTTAAATAGATCACAGTTTGTTTTTCCTTTCTATTGATAGGTATCTGGGTTGTCTATAGTCAGGATGCACAAATGTCATTGCCATAGAGATGAAGGCATGGCTGTGGTATACACACTCCTTCCAGAACAGGCCCATGGAGGTGTATAGGAAAAGAAGGAGCTCATGGAACTTCTGGAAAGGGGCTGTTTCTGCTCATAGGCGGCAACTTGCTACCCCTCTGCAAGCAGCCACTCCCTCTGCTCTCTCCTGACCTAACTGTATATCTGAGCATCCATGGTTCTCACCATTCCAAAGGAGGATTTGCAGAAACACAGAGAACCTTCTGAGTTATTCAGAAGAGCTTTACTCTTTGTAGTATTGTGGTTCAATGACCAATTCCTGCTGAGCTTCAATTTGTTCCCGACCATATTCTATTTTCACTCTCTGGGAGGTGCTATGAAAGGAAATTTAAAAGTGGAATCCTGCCCCGAAGGAGCTTGAGGGCTCTTGGGAATGTTAATATACCCTAATGCAAATTAGAATTCTACAAGATACATTTTAAAAACGTGAAAGCAAGGAGATTTTATAAAATAGTATTAGCCTGCTGTGTTGATCGCTGTATTCTAGGGATTGGTTAACAATAATATGATATATTCCCATCATGCCCTTGACAAACATGGTCCAAACATTCATCGGCTTCTCAGTGACAAACTTCATGATCAGCTCAATGCCACAAGAGTCTAACTTGATTCCATTATGCAAATAGAGGGTTCTTACACTCTACAAAAGAAAAATTAACACATAGATACTGTCTATACCTCTGTCCACTCTACCAGGCTTTTTATTTTGTTTCTACAAAATCTATGACAGAATTTCTCTGTTACCCACTTAGTGTCATTTATTTGGTGATAGTTTTTTTTCCTCTGACTTCATGTTAACTACTGTCCCAGGACACAAGACGAATGTGAAGAAACAAACCCCACCAGTTTCCTAACCACACACACACACACACACACACACACACACACACACACACACACACACACCTCATACTCTTGGAGAAAGGGCTTGCTGTGGCTTATGTGAAACAAAACTCCTTAAAATGATGATGTGAATGGTGGATTTAACAGTGTTTCCCCAAACCTACTGAGCTTCATAACAAGACTTTACTGGGAAATTGGGCCTTTGAAGAAATAAACAGTCAATTATTCCGGATGAGGAGTGTCAGGGATCACCCTGAATCTGATGTTTACATTCCTTATTGGAGAAACAGGAGGGAGATTCAGGACAAGCACTGAAAAGAAGGCATTTGACATTCAAATAAGGGTGCAAGAATGAACTACAACCCTACAGAGAAAGAATCACAGGAAGTCAAGATATGGTGAGCCCTCAGCACTCACAGGAAGCCTTGATTCAGAAATTAATTCATTGTTGCTGGAGGGGTTGGTAGCTTCTGATTCACAGAGCTACCAGTCTTTGGATAACTGCTGCAGCAGCCTAGAAAATTGTTGAAACATACTAGATTGAACATCAAGAAACTGAAGATTTCTCGCTGTCTTGATCCATGTGAACAGCCATGTTCTATGGCCCAGCTCAACATTCTATGAGTTCCTAAGGGAAAAATCTTTGGTGACCAGGAAAAGATCCTCTGAAAACCTATGTGAGAACATAAAATCCCAAGAACAAGTAGAAGTTCATAAAATTTAAAGAAGAAGAGATGGGACAACAGAGGATGCAACAGGAATGAGGGGCCGTGCTCGTGGGGGGTCTAAAGAGGACGTGATGTGGACACCCAGATAACTAAAGCTACACAGGTGGAGAGGAAGGGAGTGAGACTTTGAGTCCAAATGGAAGGTTTTGACCTTTTTTGTTTTAAAGTATTGGAGTAACAACAGATAGGTTTTAAGATTGAGATTTTTATACCCACAAAATGCAGGAATAGGTGATAAGGAGCTAACATGGCGGTAGAGAACCCTAATAGGGCTTGCAGAAGTCCAGTCAGGGAAGCTTCTGGTGAGGATGAAAGAAGTCAACAGATGGAGAGGGTTTTAGGAAGATCTCAGGATTCTCATTTTGATGAGACGCTCTTACTAACAGACATCACCGTGTCTTATACTAGTAGAAAACACAATTCAGTCTGCATAGCTTAGACCCCACTCCCCAGCAGTGGTGACCTGAGTCACACACTGCTATTCTGCAGCCCAGGAGGTGTGTCAGGGTAGGGAAAATAATACAATGGCTTATTTTTCTCTTATTTCTCCCTTCACTTTTGCCCTGGGTTCCCAAGCACTCTGGTCATATCACTTCCATGGTAAACGTTATCTTTCTAGGTAATTGTTTATTCAACTATCTAGTGGGTTGTGATATGAACTGGGTGAGGGGAAAAGTCGGCATCCTTTGATTTTTATAGTCTCAGAATTTTGCACAGAATCTGCATCCTTGGGTTGCTTCTAGAAATATCTAGACAAATTTGTTCAGATATTAGCACAAATATCTAAACAAATGAGTCAGTAAACGCAATTGAGCAAGTGCCTACCTACACTATCAATATCATCAGTCTCTGGCCTGCTATCACCGATCGCCTTGTTCTCTGGTCGGCCTTAATAAGTCAGCAGCTTTTTCTTTCCTTCTGGGCCCTACTTATCACTGGCAAATTTTCACCAGTTGTATATCAGTGACCCGTTAGAAGTCAGTTACTTTTTCATAAGCTTTCATTGATGTACAGAGTTACTTTTCAGATTACTCTCATGCCATGGAGATTCCTGTGTTTTTTGTTTTGTGGCCTTGGATACTAGAGCTTTACTATATTATCATCATCAATATTAACAACAACAACATCATCATCATCATCACCATCATCATCATCATCTCTCCCATCCCTTCTGATTAGCAAAACTTTCTGGACTTCTACTGATAGTTTCCTGATCTAAACTTTGTCATTTAAAGTAAAATCATATTTCACAAGGGGCCATGAGTAAATAGCTTTGAGGCTCTCTTAACCCATTTGTGAGTTAGTAATACCAGTGTTATTATAGTTTGGAGAGAGATAGAAAACAGGGAAATTATTGAAAGATTGACTGCAATACACAGAGTGGTTCCTCTTAAGAGGCAGTAAGGAGCTAGGAGAATTCACAGGGAAAAAAAACAGCATTCGAAGGAGGAAAAGGGATAAGAAAGCATGGACTGGATTCAAGCCAATAATTGATTCTTAGTTCTACATCAGCTCCAGATAAACCTTGGCTTACTTGAAATCAAATTTGGACAGATATAAATATATCCCCTTCAGTTAGCTAAGGAGATAATCAAGTCTGTGTATAAAATAAATCCAAATATTTAATTATAAGTAAAAGCTAAAGATGTTGTGTGGGGTGAAAGGAGACTTGTCATTGAGAGCACAGCAACAAAACCTTCCATAGCGTTTTGTTTTAAATTGGTTTAGTTTCTTGTTAACTTTTGTCCTTCCCTGGAACTCAGTTTTAGAACTCGAGAGAACAATATCAGGGACTACTGGGAGATGTGCATGGTGGGCCTTTTCTGCCATCTAGCGGTTATATGTGTAATTACATGCTATTCTCTCAAATCTGAAATTGTTCTTTACAACGGGATTATATTTTCTTCTCCCCCACCCCACCCCCTTTAGTTAAAGCAAAGTGAAGCAAACGCGGATACCAAAGAAAAACTCCCTTTGCGCTTGAGAATCTTCGAAAAATTCCCAAACAGACCGCAAATGGTGAAAATCTCAAAACTTCCATCAGATTTTACAGTTCCTAAAATCAGGTATCAAATTGTTTCTTTTGACTGTATCTCTTCACAACATGCCTTACCATCTAAGCTTACCTTAGCCTTCTTTCAGAATGGCATGTGGGTAGGTTTGGAGTTGTGCTTAATATTGTTATCTCCTTTGTGATATAAAGCCTTTGAGTCCCATGAGCCTCCCTTCAGAGAAGAACAAGTGAGGCACAAACTTGTGTCCCTGCCTCCATCTGAAGCCTTCTCAGTCATTAGACCTCCCAGGTATAGACGAGGTGGACTTTTCTCAGGGTGAAAGACTGCAATATGAGCACTTTATCTTCAAGTACATCAGGCATCCAGCTCTGGGAGGTGTCTGTGTTACAGCAGCCTTGGCATATACAGCCGTCTGGTCACAGTGTAATCTGCCTCCCACTGGTTAAAAGAACTGTGACATTTATATCCACACTGATTCCGTTTGCACTAGCCTCGTCTTCCTACTAAACAAATGCATCCTTAAGGTGCTTTGAACTGCCTGCTTTTAATAATTAGAGGAAAGTCTTCCAACGATAACTGAAAAGCTCCAGAAACTATCACGATCATATAGACTTTTCTATTTTTTTTTAACTTATTCACTTACTTATCTTTAAACATCTTGGTGAGGAATTAGGGAAGTATTAGATTAAGTGAAGTGCCAAAACACTTGAAATTCCAATAGAAAAAGAGGATCATGTCACTTCATACCTGGAGAGTGTTCTGGATGTTTTCATCATTTTGTCAACATCAAATGTGTTGATGCAGATGATTGTGCTTATTAAATTATTGGGTGTACAGTGTAATCTTATGGGACCACCATTTGCATGCAGCCTATTGGTGACCAGATTGTCACCAAGTCACACATGACAGCATGATAGTATTTCTTTTTTCTGATTTTAAGTTGCTGACTTTGTTTACTTGCATTAATGTTACTTAAATTTTTCATATTTTGGTGATCAGATGAAGTCTTTTCCTTTTGAGTCTTTAAATGTAAAATTATCTCTCAAGGACTCTTATGATGAATAGAAGTTTGAAAAGATGAATTAATTCTTTCAAGTAGTAGGGGGAAAATAAAGTATCTCATTACCACGGTAGGATTCAAATCACACCATCAATTATTGGATACCCTTGCTTTTAAGCTATTTCAGGGACATTATGTCTTTAAACAGGAGTTTGCAAGGATTCAGGAAGCTTTTTCTCTAAGTAAAATAATTTGATAATTAAATCCAACCATCACCCTTGGTATGATACATCTTGATTTTTGTGATCTTCTGCACTGCTTGGAAGTCCCTGAAATGCCGCCTCCCATTCCACTTCCTGAGTAACCCTGATCTGTGTGCTTCATTCTCAAAGGGAGAGCTTCATGAAACAGTTCATTGACCGCCAGCAACAGGACACCTGCTGTCTCTTCAGAATCCTCCCCTCCACCTCTTCCTCATCATGTGACAACCCCAAGAAGCCCACAGCTGAAGACAACAAATACATTGATCAAAAAGTAAGAGCCACTGTCTCCTTCACTAAACTCCTCTAAAGCATGTGTTAGAGGAAAATGTGGCACAATTATTTAGGACCCTCGATTCCTAAGTCTCTAGAGAATAGAGAAGAAAATAATAAATAGATATGTGTGTGTATGTGTAGATGCATACATGTTGTTTGTGATGTAATTCATATTTCTATTATATTAAAAAATTGAATGCCAGCTTTCTCCTGATCAGGCTCTCCTGTTCCTCCTCTACCCCACAGAGCTGATATGTACTGTGTTCTCTGACTTAGTCATCTTGCCCTAGGCTATGTCCATAATTATTGACTTTGTGTGGTATGTCTCTTCATTTTAAAGAATTTTCACTCATTTATTTTCTCTTCACCATCCTAAGATCTCATTCCTCATTCTTGTAGATAGCACTCTGATGCTAATGTCTTCTCTTTTTTTTTTTCATTTATTTTTGTCAGTTGAAAATAATTAGCTTTGTGTCTGGTTGGTTGGATTTCATTTTCTTTGGGGAAAGCCTGTGAGATGTTTGCATTCTTGGGGCTCAAAAACTTTATCAGTATGTACCTTCTCCGTTTTTTCTCATCAGAATTTCACCAACCAGGAAGGGAGATTTTTGCAAAACAAGACACTTGCAGAGGGACATTTGCACCTATTACTTGTTTAAGAGTGGCATATCCATTTTAGGACTGCCTTTTTCCCTGTCAATTGTTGTCTCTACCTTTGTCCTCTGCATTAGCATTTTGTTTTCCCTCTGATTGGTCCTCCTGGTCATAAAATTGACTTTAGATGCTACCATTTATGGCTTTCCCTTGTGAAGTGGAAGATCATGCCATGTGTGTGCTACTTTTAACTGCTTTTATTGGTTCTTGATTTTATTCATTTTAAATAAAAGCCTGTGGTAGCTATACTTCCCAGTCAATACCATAAACAGGTGAAGAAACAACAGCCCAAGTAGACACTGGAAAAATTTGTAGAGAAACAGGAACCTAGTCCAGGCCAGTCTGAAGTCACATTTTGCATTTCTAGAAAGCAGATTGGCTTTGTCTTAGTGTATTGAATTTGTTTCATTATCTTTCCAATCTTGACTATAAGCCAGAGGAGAAGTGGCCTTCTCCTCACCCTGACTATGCTAAGGTTATGACTACCAGCCTCCAAGAGAAAGACAAAAACAAAAAAGCTGATGTCTCACAAAATACCCAGTGAGCCAAAACCAGGACACACTTGCTAATCATTAGGAACAATTTCCCACAGAAAACTGCAAATCAACCTCTTAAAAGAGGATATGAAATTCTCACAATTCCTAGGTAGGATGTCCATCATTTGATGATGAAAAGAAACAAGCATGCTGGAAGGTTTGGAGGAGGGTGTATCAGAGGGGAGCCTCTGTGCAGCCAAGCTGCTCTACCATCTACTACTTGGTTTAGACTAGTAGAGCTTAAAACGCTACTTCTTCTTGTTTTTTTCATGACATTTTGTGGATGTGACTTCTCTTTAGCTTACCAGAGACATTGAACCCTATGTTCCATTCATATTATTTATCTTGAACCAAGATTTTGAAGCTGACAGTCATCCCCTAGCCCCTAGAGTTGATTGAGACCCATCTTGTCTGTTAAACAAAGACCATTATAGATAATCATGTGCATCTCTTCATCTCATCTCTATCTGGTAGGCCTTACGCAGAGAAACTATAGTTGGGAGGGTTCTCTCATGGTATTTATTCTAACCTGGGTTAAAACTGGGAAGTGGAATGCATATCTGCCTCCAGGTCTCATCAGCTGATCCAAGGAGTGAGCACGGCCTGTGTTACCATGTGTCCTAGTTGGTTTTCTGTTGCTGTGGGCAACACCATTACCAAAAACAAAGTGAGGAGTAAGGGGTTTATTTCATCTGATAGGTTATAATCCATCACAGAGGGTAGGAACTCAAGGCAGGAACTTCAACCAGCAGGAAGAACACTGCTTACTGGCTTGCTTCCTCGGGATAGCTTTTTTACATTGCCTGGGCCCACACCTCCCCAAGAATGGCACTGCCCACAGAGATCCAGAGCCTCCTACATCAATTATAATCAAGAAACTGCCTCACAGACATGCTCACAGGCCAATTTGATGGAAGCATCTCCTCTACTGAAGTTCCTACTTCCTAGGTGTATCTCGGTTTGTACCATATTGACAAAAATTAATCAGGTTACCATGTAACTAGCCTTCAACATTTGGCTCATTTTAGTGATAGAAAATTAGACTTCCTCCTTTCCAGATCCATTGTTTGCAGCAACATCTTCCATCTGTTTATGGAGTTGTTTGTAAATACATAGGATTTCTCATCTCTGTTTGAGAGTCTTTGGCCAGGGCAATCTGAGACACAGAAACTTCAGTGTTAAGTGTGTTTCAATGGTGAGGTCTTCCTGGAAGCAGAAGGGGAAGGGAAAGTGGTCCAGCATTAATGTTTTAATCATGCAGGTGTCTACTCATATTTCTTCATATTATTGAGATGGAAGCCTGGGTTTCTTATGCAGAGTGCTTCCTGATAACACAGGTGTGAACTTGACGTCCTAGCAACCCAGTGATACAGCAGTGCACTCAGCCTGCAGCCATGATCACTGCTCTTCAATCTGTGTCACCTTGCTCTTGGCTAGCATGCCACTCTCTGAGTCAGAATCTGCCATGATCTAGACATATAAGTGAGCTTTGCAGAGCCCAACAGCTATATCTCAAAATGAGAACAAAATAAAAATAAGCTTTAATTTTTATGTTTTGTTTATATTTTCCATTCCACAAGTCTTCCGTGTTCATTCAGTAATTCTACAAAAATGTGAGGAGCACCTGCTGTTTACTTATCTGCCATTCCTCTGGATGTGGGAATTCAAAAGAAAGCAAGATATGAACTTTAGAAGTGGATGACGCTAGGAAGGAACAAACACAACGAAGTTAAATTAAAAAGCTATTTTGAGAAACAGAACTAGAGTGATGACTCAGTCATTTAGAACACTTGCTTGTCTTTCAGAGGACCCCCATTTCAGTTCCCAGTACCCAACAGAGACTCACGACCATCTATAATTCCACATATGATGTCTTCTTCTGACCTTTGTGGGCATCAAACACGCACCAGACAGGGTCCCTTGAGTCCTCTTTCCAGCACAGTTGAAAATCAGAGAAAGGGACTTCTGACAAATAGGTGTCTACAGAATGGCTGTATATTTGCTAGAGCTGAGCAAAGCAGGGCAGAGAGTATTAAATGCCTTGAGTTACAGTCCTTGCCTGGAACATGGAGTTAATCTCTTTTCCCATGTTTCTTAGGAGAATTCAATATGGTCATATATGTTAGAAGGGTGTCATCATGCCCAGCATAGCCTTTCAGCCAGATAAGAATGGTTGATTGGAGACCAACCAGACACTGACAGCAGGCTCGGCAGAGGGGCTGGCAGTTGAGACAGATTGACTTAACAGTGGAACACATCTCTAATCACATACTTGGTAAGCTAAGGCAGGAGAATCCAAGACCAGTCTAGCCAACCATCGGACTGAGCACAGGGGACCCCAATGGAGGAGTTAGGGGAAAGACTGAAGTAGCTGAAGAGGTTTGCAACCCCCTAGGAAGAGCAACAATATCAAGCAATCAGGTTCCCCAAAGCTCCCAGGGACTAAACCACCAACAACCAAAGAGTACATATGGAGGGACCCATGACTCCAGATGCATATGTATCAGAGGATTGCCTTATCTGGCGTCAGTGGGAGGAGAACCCCTTGGTCCTGTGGATGCTCAATGTCCCAGCATAGGAAAATGCTTAGGGCACTGGGGGGTGGGGGGAGCACCCTCATAGAAGCAGTAGGGTTGGGGGAGGGTAAAGGGGGTTTGT
Source organism: Tokudaia tokunoshimensis (assembly GCA_036184795.1). Lineage (NCBI taxonomy): Eukaryota > Metazoa > Chordata > Mammalia > Rodentia > Muridae > Tokudaia > Tokudaia tokunoshimensis. The sequence continues at coordinate 1,300,799 of BTHU01000011.1, forward strand.
GAAGGGGAAACTGGGAGGGAGGGATAACATTTGAAATGTAAGTAACCCAAAACAAAAACAAACAAACAAATAAACAAAAAACTGAAGACCAGCCTAGGCCATGTAGTAGAACCTGGTTTCAGAATCAAAACAAATGACCTTACTAAAACAAACTTAACCTTCTGGTGTGACAGTGTGGTTTAACTCAATGTGTTAACTGCTGACTTATTTCGTTCTTCATACATTGTCTTTAATATTTTTAGTTTGAGTTCTGTAGATAATGCCATTGATATCTCCACTGCCTCCCCTTACATTCTTTTCATGGAATGAATTAAAGGGTTCTGGTAGATTTTTTCTTGGCACAGCCTGTTGATTGACAGGAAGCATTTCAGCAATTTTCTGCATGGTTATAGACTGCCATATAATTTGTTCTATACTCTCTATGTAGCAAGTTATCCAACCTGATCTATAATTTCCAGAGCGAACAGTTACTCATTCATTCGTTCAATCAATCAATCAATCAATCAATCTATCAATAATAGAGGCAGAGGGGTGGGAACAACCTGCTGGGTCTTCAGGATGTTGATCTTCTGAAATAATTCTACCATCAGTAGCCTGGCAGATCTAAAAAAATAAACAAACAAACAAAAATCTATTTAAAGACTTATCTCCAGAAGAGAAGGCAAAGATAATAGAATGATAACACCCAAATATGTTCTCTATCTTAAGGAAACCAGACAGGGTGATTCAGGAGAGAGGACATGGGCTGGTATTCACAATACCAAATACAAAAATTATATGCAGGTCTCTGATAGCTCAAAATTGCCCCTGTAGGTAATAAATTGACTACTTAGGCATAATAATGAAACAATACCAAAAATATATGCAATAAAAAAAGCAAAGCACCTTTTTCTCATTTTTATTGTTCTTTGTAAATTGTTGAGCTCAAAGAGGAAGCTGTGTTTGGGTGCACATTCTTCTACATAACAGCTCTGCATTGAGGATCATTATATGCCAAGAGTGTTCTGTAGGCAGTGGGATAAAGTGGTTTACTGTCATCAACTAGTAAGAGAGGAGATTCCTAACCAATCTTCTTGCAAAATGGTATTTATTCACTTGGAGGTTATGCGCAATCTGTTTATATTTCTTGGGTGTATGTTCATGAAGTTTCAAAAAGGAGCTACAGCAGTTGTCCACTATTTGGGGAGAGTTAGTATGTGTTTGTTTGCTTATTTTCAGAAATGTGGCCCCTGGTAGGTTGCTAATGCTCCAGTGGGCAGCCCTATACCATGAGCACATGGACAACACAACTTGAACTTCTTACATTATGTATATTTTAAGAAAAAAATAGAAGGGCACTTAAAGTTGGGAGAAGGAGAGAGGGTCCCTAAGGAATTAAAGCAAGGAGTACAGAGTTGATATGATCAAAAGGTATTGTCACGTGTAAAACGGGTATCAAGTACCTAAGGCTGCTGCTAAAATATGTATTGTCCTGATAGTTCAAGTTACTTTTTCCTCCTTTGAATGTAGTTTTACTTACAGGTTGCAACTTATAAGTTGCTACTGGTCACATTCATGGTTTTTCATGTGAAGTTCAAATGCAGTTAAAACCTATGATCCCAGAACTGCTTAGACTCTGGATTTAAATTACCAAACAAATGCATGGATAGACTCAAAGTCACTCATCTGTATCTCTAGTCTCAGCCTCTTTATATTGGATATAGAGTCATTTTTGTCTTGACATCTGCAGTTCAAAACTTCCTAGCTTATATTTAGGGGTTTTTTTGTTTTGTTTTTTACTTTAAGTATATGAGTGTTTTGCCTGCCTACATGTCGGTGGACCATATGTATGCACTGCTCATAGAGGCCAGAATTTGGATCCCTGGGACTAGAGTTACAGATGGTTGTGAACTGCCATGAGGGTGCAGGGAATTGAACCTGGGTGCTCTGGAAAAGTTTCCAAAACTTTTTATTGGTTCCTTGTGAGTTTCACATCATGCACCCCAAACCCACTATCTCTATGTCAATCCATATCTGCCCTCTGCCCTTGCAACCTCCAGCCCTGGCCCACCCCCCCAAAAGAAAAAAACCTCGCCATGGAAACTATAGTGTGTCATCACATAATACACCCTTTTGCCTAAACAGCTTTACTTAAAAATGCCAGTACTCTTAACTGCTATGCCATCTCTCCAGTCATCCACCCCAGAATGTATTTGTGGCTTATAAGCCCCCAGCATGTATTAAACATTTCTACTTGTTTCAGTGAGTCAAGCTGCTTCATGTTCTCCATGATGAGTCACTGCTATGTAGTTGTAGACAAGGCGATAGGTGTTGATTTGGCCAAATCTGTGGTGACCTTCAGCCATGCTTGAATGATGAAAGCACTGTCATAAAATTCAAGTCCATTAACTTTCCAGTCGTTTAGTTCCCGGCTTTGTAAGATATGCTCAAGAGTCCATTGCTACGACTCACTTCCAGATAAACAGTCCTTCATAATATCTACCTAATTTACAGTTGTTTCATAGACTAATTACATAAGAAAATGTAAAACCAAGAAGGCTTAGAGATCAAAAGTAATCTTTTAGTGTGATGTTAATTCATTCTACAAATGCATTTCAAACAGCAGCTATATACGTTGACTATAGATGTGGAATCTTCCATCCTTATCTTTTACCATTTAAATGAAACTCACACACAAAAAAATAAATAAATAAAGAAGTTTTTCACAGGATGGGAAACAGCTTACATGGAGCATCCTAAAGTCCTAGGGGAGAGTGACTCCTCTCTCTCTCTCTCTCTCTCTCTCTCTCTCTCTCTCTCTCTCTCTCTCTCTCTCTCTCTCTCTCTCTCTGTGTGTGTGTGTGTGTGTCTTTCTCTCTCTGTCTCTATTTCTCTGTCTTTGTGTATGTGTATGTCTGTGTGTGTGAGATACAGAAAGTAACTAAGACCAAATTTCTGCAATTAAAAACAACAAATTCACAAAATTCTTAGGCAAATGGTCAAAACTGGAAAATATCATCCTAAGTGAGGTAACCCAATCACAAAAGAACACACATGGTATGCAGTCACTGATAAGGGGATATTAACCCAGAAGCTCAGAATACCCAAGACACAATTCACATATCAATTTATTTCCAAGAAGAAGGAAGGAGAGACCCCTGGTCCTGGAAAGACTGGATGTAGCAGTGTAGGGGGATACCAGGACAGAGAAGCAGGAGGGGGTTGAATGGGGAACAGGGGTAGGGAAGAGGGCTTAAGGGACTTTCGGGGAGGGGGGAACCGGGAAAAGGGAAATCATTGGGAGCGTAAATAAAAAAATATAGAAAAAAAAAGACCAAATTTCTTGACCTTTCCCTTTCCACATTCTAAGACACATCCCAAAGCTTCATAATGTGACATTATAATGGAATTCACCTTTATATGCATTGTAACATGACTATTTTAGTCTTACAGCCACCTACATTAGTCACCTTTTAGAATTCTCTCTTCCCAAGCATAATGTCAACTCCATAAAAAGTTTACTTTAGAGAAATCTCTCACTGTATACAGGATCTGTCACACTCGCTCCAATATTAATTTGCAGCTCATGGGTGCATGATAAAATCAAATCTAGTCAAATGAGGCACCACCTTCCACCTATGTAATTTTAAGTAATTGCTTATTTCCAATTACTATGTTTTATGTGGGAGCCATTCAATAGAGAGCCTCATTACAATAATTGCACCATGCCTTCCCTGCAGAAATGATGCTCATCAAGGCCTATTCATCAGACCATGGTTTTGTTTCATGGTCAGATGTTCATGTTTCTTTCTCATTTCTTACTTATCTGTTAATACCTTCAAAATAAAAGAAAACATAAGGCTATCCAAATTTTCCATATAAGAAACAGATATATGGTTAACATTTCAAATAAAAAAAAGCAAATTTTAGTCACTAATTTAGTATTTGTGGAGTTTCCTCTGAAGCAAATACCAATCCCTTCATTCTGAAATCAATTGATCCCAAGAGTAAAGTGACCATTGGTTCTTTGAGCCTCTTCATTGCAACAGAGAACAATCAAACATTCCCTAATATGGCTGTTGCCAGGTGACTTGATTGATTTAATTAATCTTCTGATTTACTGAAAATCATGATGGAACTCTGATTTGGTGGGATCAGCGAATGAAAGATGTAAGTGTATGACCATGATGGTTTTGATGAGTTAAAAAATCTGTAGATCCTTCTTGACGTTTCAAGGTTCTTATTTTGATCATTACAAATGTAGAATAAGCACAATTGTTGGCTCTTAGGTTTTATAGTAAGATTGAGGACAAGTTAAAATTTGTTGTAGATGCGAAAAACACATCTTTCTCAAAGAGCAGAGAGACAAGGTTTTTTTGTTTTGTTCGTTTGTTTTTGTTTTGTTTTGTTTTTCAGCATAGTTTAGAAAGTTCATGTTATTGCCTAGGGACATTTACAAAGATGTCAAAATGTTCTGAAAATATTTGAACCCTACAGCTGTTCCATTCAGAGTTCTAATGACAACTGTAAATCATGCATTGTTCATGAGAGCAAACAACCTAATTTTTACTATTCTCATGTTTCTCATTTAAAAAGAAAATACTAATTCTTATCCTTTAGAATTAAATTTCAAATAAAGCTTAAAATATGAATATAATAGAACAGATCAAGGCACAAAAAGTCAATTAATACATAGGAAATTTGAAATTTACATATAATAGGCATTGATACAATTCTTCATTTAATGGCTAGAGAACAACATTACTATTCAAGAAAAGGAGGATAATTTATTCAACTTGAATATTTGGCTTCTCATAAATTATAAACACATACCAAATAAATATCCTACAGAAGACATGATTTGACCAAAATATAATAAAATTTAAAATCCATAACACACACACACACACAGATTGAGAGAGAGAGAGAGAGAGAGAGAGAGAGAGAGAGAGAGAGAGAGAGAGAGACTGTGCAAGTTCAAACCAGACAGAAACAAACACATAGTCCTACCCCTAACCAGAGTTTACTTGAAATTGACTGTGGAAAATCAGTTTTCTTCAGTGGAGAAACTCTGGATAGATATATCAACCACACTCCAGGGCAGGCCCCATGACTCCAAGTAGTTGGTCAACACAAAGAGAGTGTGTGTGTGTGTGTGTGTGTGTCTGTCTGTCTGTCTGTCTGTCTGTGTGTGTGTCTGTGTGTGTGTGTCTGTGTGTCCGTGTGTGTGTCTGTGTATGTGTGTTTGTGTATATGTCTGTATCTGAGTTGTTTTATTGTTTTGTTTTAGTATTTTTTTGTCTTACAGGGTTTCTATTTGTTTTGACCTTCATTTTATTTGCTTATTTGGTTGGTTAGTTGGCTGGTTGGTTGGTTGGTTAGTTTTGTCTTACACTTTGGAGTTGCTTTTTGTTTTGTTTTGTTTTTTTGAGAAAGAGAAAGATTGTGCATTGTATGGGTAGATGGGTGGGGAATATTTGTAAGGAATGAATATCATCAAAATATATTGTATGAAAAAAACAGTAACATGAATATCAATTTGAAAAAGAAAAAAACATACATTTTGAAGTTGAAAATTAATTTCAAACAATTCTTTGTGAATTAAAACAATGGAAATGGTAAATATATACAATAGGAAAGTAATTGGCATAATATATCAAGCTCATGTTAGACAACTTATGGATCTTTTGACCTTTTATTAGAAGAAAAATTTCATTTATGTGAGCTGTTAAGTTTATGAGCATAAAATTATTTTAAGTCTGTGAGGTTAATAATAAAGCCAGTCATCGTTGCTTTTTACACCTTATGACGTTGCTTTCATTTTTCTTGCTCAAATAGGCTTGATACTTATTTTGAAAGAGTCAGCTTCAACTCTCTCCTATCTATGATTTAAGATTTTAGTAATTAATATTCATGAGACAGTTTTTTATTAGCAGAATTTTAAGCAAGAAAACTGTAGTTTTAGATACATATCTAGTAAAGGAATAAAGATTTAAATTAACCTTCCAAACATTCAACTCAATAATTTACTTTGAAAATATATCACCCAAGAAAAGGCAAAGGTATCAAAAAGTAATAATTAAACTTAAAGCAAATATTAATCAAACAAGTATGAAAGAAGCAATAAGTTATAAGTAAAAGAATAATAAAAGTTATAAATCTACATTGTAATACCATGAAGAAAGTAAGAAATCTTCTGGAAGGATAATAAACGTGTCTACTGAGTATTTGAGTTTCTGTGAAGTGTCACAGGAACAAAACAGAACCCCTAGACTTAAAAACAAATCCTGGGACAGAGAGAGCTTAGCAGTTAAGAGCACTTGCTGCTTGTTGAGGACCTATGTTTGGTTCTTAGAACTCAAGTCTGGTGGCTACAACCACATGTAACTCCAACTCCAGGGGATTGGAACTCTCTTCTGGCATCCACAGGCACCTGCCCACATAATACATACAAGCACACATGTACAGAAAATAAGAATTTGAAAGGCAAAATATCATAACACATTATAAAAAGGAGCTATGTAATCCACAGACACCGCTCCCCCCAAATAACAGGACAGAGAAAGGCAGGGATGGTGGTACATGTCTATAATACCAGCACTCAAGATCAGGAGGAGTTCAAGGCCATCTGTGACTCCAGAATGCTTCAAATGAAACAGAAACAAATGAAGCAAATGAAACAAATGAAAGTGGAGATAAACTGACAACCCACATTAATGATATCTTTTAAAACCAAAACCAAGTCAACCACAGAGCATCAGTGTTTATGGGAAAGGGGCATACTCAACGGTGCTCTCTAAAAAAAATGCACAGGAACTGAATGAAAAAGAGATAGTCCCGGGCAGGAGTGATGAAGAAAACAGTAGATCCAAACACACTAGAGGGGAACAAGAAAGACAGATAAGGGATAGGGTACAGAAAATGCCCAGAAGAAAGGGCCTGTGTTTGATTCCTACATTGAAACAGAATGTGGAAGGTCTGGAACTGAGGCACACTGAACTGTTTGGTAAGCACAGTGCTGCATAGAAATGAACATGAACTAATCATCAAAATCAGATATCCTATAAGAGCATGCCATGAACCCATATCAGTAAATACTTGTACCAGGGGCAAAATGAGATATTAAAAGATATTAAAAACCTCGTAAGGATAAATTAGCAGCCTAAGTAAGTTTAAAAAGAAGTCAGAAGTGAGGTGCTGAATTCAAGAAAGAATAAGTAAAAGCAATAATATAAAATAATGAAATGTGTTAGATTGTGCCCAATAGATCATGAAACCTTTTAAAAATTTTCTTCTCTCTCTCTCTCTCTCTCTCTCTCTCTCTCTCTCTCTCTCTCTCTCTCTCTCTCTCTCTCTGTGTGTGTGTGTGTGTGTGTATGTGTGTGTGTGTGGTGCTGTGTGTGGTGCTGTGTGTGTATATGTGTGTGTGTGTTGTGCTGTGTGTGTGGTGCTGTGTGTGTATATGTGTGTGTGCTGGTGGGGTGTGCTGTGTGTATGATTGCATGTGTGTGCATTTGCATATGCATGCGTGTGCACATGTGAGTGGAGACTGGAGGTTGATGCTAGGTGTGTTGCTTGACCATCTTCCATCTTACATTTTGAGACAGAGTTTCTCAAAACTTAGAGCTCACTGGTTTATCTAGTGTAGGCAGCCAGTTTGCTCTGAGGATGCCCATCTCTGCCTCTGGAGGGCTAGGGTAACAATCTGTCTGTCACACCGACCTGACTTTTATGTGGTGCTGGTATTCTGAAATTTGGTCTTCATGCTTGTATAGCAGAACAGTTTACCTGTTGAGCCATCTCTCTGACCCCGGGGAAACTTTTTAAAATCAAAAAAGAAATAAAAATAAGCTCCCTATTATTATTCTGGGCATTTATAGTGGAGAATGCCACAGCAAGATACTAGAACAAGTGACAGAATTGTAAAACAGCATATTTGAAACAAATATAGAAGCATATGCTGTGTCTCTGGAAATATTGCCCAGAAAGAACCAGAAACACAATCTATGCCACACATGTTATGAGACTTTACACTTTAAAAGTGTTTTGGTCTTTGTCTCCCCAAGCAGCAAGTGTCTTTTAAATTAATGAACATCAGGTCATCATCAGACACTTCAGCAACAATCCTTTTGATCAAAAGAAACTGGAGTCCCACATATGATCACCAGGAAAGACTGTGGGAAGCAGGCTTTTTTCGTTTTTGTTTTTGTTTTTATACCCAGGAAATCTAAATTTCTTGATTAAAGAGACAGAAAACCTGTTATCAAGATGTCATACACACAAAGCACTATTTAATAGTATTCCCAGGAGCTCTTCCCAAAGAAACTTCTGAAAACCATACCTCTGACAGACACATCACCAGCAAAAGTGACTCAGATATTAATGGAAGTACCAAGTGACAGTGGGAGGCACTCATAGGGAAGAGTTCAGACATCATGAAGGGACAAAAAAGAAGAAATACTCCTCATCCATGTTCTGGGACGACATGGGACAGACAGGAAGCAGAATGCAGACACTGCTCTTTCGATGTCTACTCATCCTGGCTGCGAGTCTGTGGTTCTATCACTGTTCTGAGATTATCGTGAGCTTTGAAATAAAACTAATGAGTAATTATAAGATAGCTGAATTCTGTCATACCTTGTTAACTTGGAAAATTAAATCTTGAAATAAAAAGAAAAAAATATATGGATGTCATAGAGAAGTGACAAGTTTCTATGACCTGAATCTAAATTGAAATTATCGGAGTCAGCTCAGGCGAAGTCCCCGAATGGTGAGCAACTGGGCAGCAATAAACAATTCTGAAATCTAGATTATGTGCTCGAAATATTTTTTGTCAATAAATGTATCAGGGATAGTTGGAGAAGTTATTATTGATCTTGAATAGGAAGTATACATAATTGTAGAGATCTTGTCATTGCTGAGAGCCAAGAAGCTGTGCCAGCAACTGCTCGCACCTTGTCAAAAGAACTGATGGGCCAATAGGCAGTTGATCACTTGACCTATGATGAGAGGAAGACCATAGAGTTGATGGGTAGGAGGGAGGAAGAGGGGAATCTGGGAGAAGTTGGAAGAAGGAAAGAATGCAATCAAAATATATTGTATTAAATTATCAAGGAATAGATGGCAAATTAAAAACAGCAATTGTCTAAGCGATTTTTGTTTCCTTTGTAAGGGCTTCTAACCGTTGATTCATGGTCTCCTGTAACTCTTTATGAGATTTATTTGTGTCCTTCTTGTGATCCCAGAGAGGCAAGTAACCCTATTAAAAAATGGGGTACAGAGCTAAACAAAGAGTTCTCACCTGAAGAATATCTAATGGCTGAGAAGCACCTAAAGAGATGTTCATCATCCTTAGTCATTAGGGAAATGCAAATCAAAACAACCCTGAGATTCCGTCTCACACCAGTCAGGATGGCTAAGATCAAAAACACAGGAGACAGCAGTTGTTGGCGAGGATGTGGAGAAAGAGGAACACTCCTCCACTGCTGGTGGAATTGCAAGCTGGTACAACCACTCTGGAAAGCAGTCTGGAGGTTCCTCAGAAAACTGGGCATGACACTCCCGGAAGATCCGGCTATACCACTCCTGGGCATATACCCAGAGACTTTACCTGCATGCAATAAGGACACATGCTCCACTATGTTCATAGCAGCCTTATTTATAATAGCCAGAAGCTGGAAAGAACCCAGATGTCCCTCAACGGAGGAATGGATTCAGAAGATGTGGTATATCTACACAATGGAATACTACTCTGCAATTAAAAACAATGAATTCACGAAATTCCTAGGCAAATGGTCAGATCTTGAAAATATCATCCTTAGTGAGGTAACCCAATCACAAAAGAATACACATGGTATGCAGTCACTGATAAGGGGATATTGACCCAGAATCTCGGAATACCCTAGACACAATCCGCATATCAATAGATTTCTAAGAAGATGGAAGGAGAGACCCCTGGTCCTGGAAAGACTGGATGTAGGGGAACGCCAGGACAGAGTAACGAGAGGGGGTTGAATGGAGAAAAGAGGGAGGGAAGGGGGCTTATGGGACTTTCGGGGAGGGAGGAAACGGGAAAGGGGAAGTGATTTGGAATGTAAATTAAAAAAATAAAATAAAATAAATAATAAAAAAAATTGAAAAAAATATATGGAAAAACATTAAAAAAACAGCAATTGTAATGGACTAAAATCTATCAAATATGTCTTAACCTTGAACTCATAGTGATACTTTAAATAGTCACTTTTAAAGGATTGTAAAAAGCCATTAACTATTAAAAACTGGTACGAAAAGATCCAAAATCATGAACTTACCTTGACTGTTTTCCTTGGGCACTTTACTGGTAGACAAAACTACTACAGGAGGGATGGGTCCCTATTAAAGAATCATTTCAATGAAATGCAAAGAAGTGACAATTTTGTAAGTGAGATGAGTCTATACAATGAACATCAGTGTTCTTGTGAGAGAGCCATGACAGCAAAGAGGACCCTACCAGAGAAATCAAACCTCTAATTCACAGGAAACAGAGAAGGCAGAAGAAGGTCCTGTGAACCAACATGCCCTTTGCCCTCAGCAGAGTTCACATGATCAGGAACTGCAGGAGAAATGTCCCCACTCTGACGAAAAGATCTTATGTGTTGTTGCAATACAGATTACAAAAACTGCAGAAATTGAATTTAATTTCATGGCTTTTGGGTTCTGAGCTACAGTGTACAATTTAGGGAACATCGGTCAGCCTCTCTCTGCTTCTCTGTGTCTGTCTCTCTCTCTATCTCTCTCTGTGTCTCCATCTCTGTCTCTCTGTCTCTGTCTCTGTCTCTCTCTCTCTCTCTCTCTCTCTCTCTCTCTCTCTGTGTGTGTGTGTGTGTGTGTGTGTGTGTGTGTGTGTGTGTGTGTGTGTGTGTGTTTTACTGGGGGCTGAACCTAAGATCTAACACAAGCTAGACAAGAGTTCTCAAGATGTGGGCTTCTCTTTGAAATCAAAAGTTTAAGATGTTAAAAAAAATCTCTGTTTTACCTTAACCCTTAAATTAAAATTTATTGTATTTGTGTTTGTTCATTAATTCAGTCAAGGAATTGTCACTTTGCCATTTGAATGCATTAGGCTTGCAAAATAAAACTGCAAAACATAAAAATATTTTCCACTAATCATTTGTTTCCAGTGCAAGCTCTATCCGAATTGATCCCCTCTATTTCTTCTTATTTTCTACATGTTTGATGCACTTAGATTCAGTATGAGATGTTACTGACTCCTTTCACAAAATTGATTTGCAATTTACGGCCTGAAATTACATGGTTTGAAATAGCTGTTTAGTCTGGTTCCGGTGACTAGCAGTATCTTTTGAGGCCAGAAGAGGGCAGTGCAGAGCAGTGTAGCTCGAAGTTCTTTGTATTAGCACAGACTAAGAATCTCTTTTCTAGGGGAAAAACATAAAGCTTCACTACAGCAGTCAAGGACTAAAGAACAACTGATATCTACAGACCTTTATTTACTTTTAAAAGAACAGCTTAAATGTGTATAGAAAGATATCTAGCATATCAAATACACATCTTTCAGAACACAGTAAATCTTAATCTGCAGGTTATGTGTTAAAACAGAGGACATCCTACTACTTCTGCTATTAATTGTAATACCATTCTTAAGGAGAGCCTGCAACATACAACCACTGCATTTGCTTTAATCAACTTAAGGTTTTTGTACCAGGTAGCACCCGAAATACGCAGTGCGTGTGTTTGGTATCAGCTGCTCCTGGGCCTGACTTTTGACTCCTAGCTGTATGTTTCTAGCGCTCAGAGCAGAAGCCTGCCCCTGGCAGGCTCTTCAGCTGTAACTCCTGACCAATGATCCTCTCAGCTTCAGCTGTAACTTCTGAGCCCTGTTCCCGTGAGATGTGCTAAAAGCTCAGATTGTAAAATTCTAGTCACCTCTTTAAGCATAGCAGATGTTGGAAAGTAAATGCCCTTTTTATATGCTACCATGAAGTGTACCTTCTAAATAAATGACATTCACTCTAGTCTCTATCAACATGTGATTAATTTTCCTAGGAGTGCTAGTCAATTAAAAACAATTTAGTTTTTATTACAAAAAGATAAAAAAAAAATTTATGGATGTGGGTGGAAAGGTCAGAGTATTGATCCATGATCCTGCATTTCATTTCAGATCTGCTGCGTAACATGAAAACTATATTTACATCATGATTTTACCTAAGTGGTCAGTAGGGATGGCAAGGACCAGTTTGTGGAGGTTAGAACGATGGCTAGGTGGGTAAAGTGCTCGCTCTGCAAACCTGGGAACTTGAGTTCAGAGCCTTATTACCCACAAAAAAAAAATATCTAGGTGTAGCAGTAAGGATCTGTAAGCCCAGTGCTGAGGTACAGAGATGAGAGGATCCCTGGGGACTAACTGGCTCCTCTAGCCAGTCAGTGAACCCCAGGCATAGGGGTTGAAAAATCAAGGCATAGAGTGATAGAGGAAGACACTTAATAAATATTGACCTCAACCTCCACATGAACACACACAGAAGAGAAGATGGGTTTGTGGCTCTGTCCTTTCCCAGACTTGGCCATATAGATGTCTGAGTTCACATTGTAGTGTTTGTAGACTGGTTAGTAAATTGGAACTCACGTGTTCCGGTCTGGCCTGCCTTACTGAGATATTCAGTTCCAGAGTTCAAGAACCTGGCTCCTATCTGTGTTTTGTTATTAATGGTTACTGATACTGTGCCAAGTGGATAGAAAAAATAATCTTCTGGTGGCAGATGGTGGCTCACTCTCTCTCCCATCTTTGGCTCCCAATGCTGACTACTGAAAGTACTCCACTCTTAGTTCTTGAGACTGTAACCTGAATGCTACTCCGTCTCTATCTCTCCCTCCCCTCTCTCTCCCTTCTCCCATTCTATCTTCTTTTGACCTGGAAAGTGGTTTATTAATCTAACATGCAATGAGTGAGCAGGACAGAGCTGACTTTGCCCTCCATGATATTTTTCTTAATCCATTCCTCTGGAATGACTTTTACTGTTACCACCTAAAGGCAAACTTTGGCCTTCTTTCCTGTCATCTGTATCCATGACAGAGGATAAAACACCTCCTGAACTCGTGTTCAGATTAGTATTGGATCACAGGCCAGGAACATGCAGGGATGGAGTGAGGACTGGAAAACTTCGAACTAAGCAATGGTAAATACAGGTTCCACGTGTTAATTTCAACATCAAATTCTTTGGAAACTGAAGCACTTATTCAAGTGATTGACAGTGTCCCTACCAGCAATGTACACCATATACCATGCAGCCTCACAGTTGGTTAGAATCTCTGCACTGATAAAAATAAAACAAAGAAAGAGCTTGAATAATTATGTCAAGTGAAATAAACCAAACTCAGAACACTAACACAGGGTTTGTCATGCGTGCAGCCTAAATTTAAAATTATATGTGGGGGTGGGGGAAATGAAGGTAAAATGAGGATCTTACAATGGGAGGAAGAGATATTAAAAGTAAGGTATCATATGACATAGAGTTCAAAGGGAAGAGAGAAGCAGTGTTTGAACGATGTCTTCTGTCTTTTGGATTATGAATAGAGCATTTCTTTATATCCCCAAACTAAACCGGTCCTTACACTTTTCAGCTCCGCAAGTCTGTTTTCAGCATAAGGGCAAGGAACCTACTGGAAAAGGAGACCGCAGTCACAAAAATCTTAAGGTAATGCCAATAAACTTGAAGCATTCTTTAAAGCAAATAGTATTATATCTATGGAAAAAATAAGAGCTTTTCTCAATGAATTCATTTTCTGGACAGTAATATTTACTTTCAGCTCAATTGTAGAATTGTGCATTTTCATGATTACAGATAATGTCAAAAACATAACTAATGTTTATCTAGAAAACATACTATTTTAGTATCATAATATGTCATGTTTATTATTTCATATATTTAAAGAAACTATACCTAAAAGCATTTATAAACAAAGGTAAAAAGAAATTAATATTCTTGATCATCTATATCTTTTGTGGTAACTAAAGGAAAAAAATCTGTAGGAAGCATAGCAAAAGTAAAACTCTTCAAAAAATAATTCTGATTTCTTCATCTATTACTAAGGATCTGTTAAGATTTGAAAGCCCTGCTGGAAATGTCTATACACCATGTGCTTGCAGTGCCTGTGGAGGCCAGAAGAGAGCATCAGTTCCCCTCTGACTGAAGTTAAAACTGGTCCTGAGCCTCCATGTGGGTGCTAGGAACTGAACCTGGGTCCTTGCAAGAGCAGCAAGAGCTCTTAACTGCTCACATATTTTCTCCAACCCCATATAGCTATTATTTTAGTGCTACTGTCTAATATGTGTCTTGAAATGAAGTGTCAATAAGGAAATCAATTTGACTGCTTAAGCATATCAGGCATTATAATAAATAGTGTTATGATTAATACTAAGTGCATAAGAATTTGGGACATCAAGATTGTTGCATGTATTATGTATATGTGTAAATGATAAAAGTGGTATGGCTGATAGAGCCAATAGGCACCTTCATATGTCAAAGTAGTCTACACATTTGTGGTAAGTAGAAGGAATCAGACTCTTCTACCATGAAAGCATCTTTCCATAATGTATATTACTATAGATTGGGAAGCCATGATGAGGAAATGCAGCAAAGTATACACAAGGTGAGAAACTATAACTTTATAATAGTACCTGAAACTTGTGAGAGAGATAAAACACCCGATCTCATGAAGACACATTTCACTGTGTTCTCTCTCTCCATGGATGACACCCAGGCACAAAAGTCATATGTGCATTATGGTAGCTTTTGGAGTTGAGAATAAATATTGCTGTGACTTGAGTATTTGCAATATGATTAGATAAACATGAAAGGTCTCGTGGAGTCACCCTTGGAGTATATGCCATGAGACTAGTTTGAACAACTCATAATGATCTCCAAGATATTTAGTCAAGCTGATACTACACCAGCAAATTCAAAGCAGGGATCTATAGATTTGCTGACATACTTACTAGGAAGAGAATCATCTATCAAACAAGTAGCTACTCACAGAGTAAATAACCCACTTTGAGTCTAATTCAGAACTTTCCTACTGTTCCTACACTGTTACAACTGCCCTTCATCAAATTTGCTGTGCTTGGGATACACAGTGAACATGTCTGTGCTCAAGTATTCAACTTGATTTCTTTGCTGGAGACACACAGTGAGACAAATGTGGCCAGTTAATAATTCAGTGTCTGGGGTACCAACCAAGACCAAGGTTACCAGTGAATGACTCTGCTCTTGGTACCCAGGAAGCAAGCCATGACCAGAGTATCTACTGAATGACTGTTCCAAGGATATCTCAATACTTTGAGGCTGAAAAAGGAAGGAGTTATAAGGAAGGAGTCATAGACCTCACCTTCTTTATATTCTTCATGGTTAATGTTGGTTGTCAACTTAACAGGATCTAGAATCACCTAAGAGACAAACCTCTGGTCGTATCTGTAAGTTCTAGATTATAATAACTAAGGAAAGAAGATCCACCCTTGGTGTGAGCAGCACACTACCATGGGCTAGTCCTGGACTATAAGAGAGGGAATCTAGCTGGACACCAGCATTCATCTTGCTCTGCTTACTGGCTACAGATGCAGTGTGAGCAGCTGCCTCAAGCCTTGGCCACCATGACTCACCTGTCATGATGGACTATACTCTCTACATGTGAGCCAGAATATATCCCTCCATCCTCAGATTCTGTGTCAACTATTTGGTCCCAGCAATGTGAAAAGTCACTAATGAGCACTCTTTTAAGGGATCCATCGCCTCCCAACTTTTACCCATCCCTTCTTTCCTCTCTCCCAGTTGATGAGGCTGGAGGCACCCTCGGGGAACCATTGTGTACACTGATCTGGTATTCAGTTTTGAGGCAGCCAATTGAAAGGACAGGGCTCTTCCAAGAGAGTCCTATGGACCAGTACTCTATTATTTATCTGGGTGACACATGTTCCAAAGCCTCGCAGGAAATCATTTCATTTATAGTTAGGCCTTGCAAAAACATTATGTCATAAGGTATATGTGAACATGTCATTTGAATTGAAAAAATAAATCACACTTTTTCTGAGATCTGATCAGTTTAACAATGAAAAGTGACTTAATGGGTACACGGTGTCACAAAAAATGAATGAATTAGATGGGTGGAACAAAGCGTGTTTTCACAAAATTCTATCCTGTCACATATACAAAGAATGCTGAAAGGGAAAATTTTAACAGATTTTTTTTTTTGATATACAGAAGTTTGAGGCTTTTATTTGGAAAAAGTATATGATGTGAGAAAAAAATCTTTAAACTCTCAGGAAATACAGACCCCCACAACCTTTCCCAACAGTTGTATAGTTTGGGGATAGCAAAAGTCAATAGTATTTCACTATATCCCAAAAAAGCATAAAATGAAAGGGCCTTGGCTATATGTCACATTGTGGATTTCAGGAAATAAATGGCTATGGCTTGAAAAATAATAGGATATTTTAATGTAAATTTGATCTTTACAAAAAGCATTTATCTTTTTTTGTTCTATAAAAATGCCCTTGCTCCTCTGAGTACATGAGAGCATAGGTCCCATCATTTTCAGTAGACACTCTTTCACTCCAGTCCTTGCCAATTTCTGGATCGCACAAACAGATCCCCTATAAAAAGCCACCCTTGGCTGCGTGAGTCAGTAATCCAAGTTCTAAAAAAACAGGCTTATCTCTGGACCTTGCTGGTTATTCAGCCAAGCCTAGTCAGGTTCAAATAGAGACCATGTCTCAAAAGGCACAGTGGAGAATGACTGAGGAAATACCAGACATTGATCTCTGTCCTGCACATGCATACACTTGCACATAAACCTATATATACATATATATTTATATACATACACAACACATACATATGTGACTTTTGTCTTAAAGCCCATTTATGAAGTTGACTATATTTACTGACTTATGTATATTGAACCACCCCAACCCCTCTGTAATAAAGCCAGTTTGGTCATGGTGGATAATCATTTTGATATATGTCTTTATTTAGATTGCAAGTATTTTATTGAGGATTTTTTAATTTATGTACATTGGGTATATTGTCCAATAGTTTTCTTTATTTTTGTGTTTTTACATAATTTTGGTTTTGGAGTCATACTGGTTTCATAAAAGTAGTTTGGGAGTGTTCCTTCTGTTTCTTTTCTTTTAATAATTTAAGAAGGATTAGCTGTAGACATTCTTTGAAATTCTGGTAAAATTCTGCTATAAATGTATCTGGGTCTGGTCCTCTTTTAGTTGGAAGGCTTTTTATTACTATTTCAAACCCTTCCTTAGTTACAAATCTATTTAGGGTTGTTGATCTCTTCTTGATTTAATTCAGGTGGTTTGGATAAAATTTGTTCATTTCTTTTAGGTGTTCTAACTTAATGAAGTACAAATTTTTAAAGTATTCCCTTATATATATTTTTTTATTTCTTGAAGTCTGTTGTGATGTTACATTTCTGGGTTTATTAATTTGGTTTTATTAAATCTCTCTTTCTTTTTTGTTCATGGAGAAGGGTCTGTCAATCTTGTTTACCTTCTGAAAGAACCAGCTCTTAGAATCCACTGATCCTTTTTTACGTTTCTGTTAGTTTCTGCTCTGATTTTTTTTTTTTTAATTTATTGCCAACTATGGGATTTAGGTTTGGCTTGCTCTTGTTTTTCCAAATTTTTGAGTGGCATCATTAAGTCATTTATTTGTGCTGTTTCTGAACATTTAATGTAGGTACTTAGAGCTGTAAATCTCCCTCATAGGACTGCTTTTAATGTGTCCCAGAGGCTATGTTGTGTTGTGTTTTCATGACCAGAGAGGCTGATCCTACAGTCTATAGTGTAGATAAATGAGCTGATGGAAAGAGCCTGGAGCTAAGAGTGTGAATTCTAAGTGTGGCAGTGCAGGAGCCTCCCCTTCATAGCCATGCTAAGTTGTTTTGTTGTAGGGTCTAGGTGTGTAGCCCTGACCATCAGAATGCTACTATGGCCACAGTTCTCCCTGGACCTACATTTCAAAATATGGCTTGACTGACTTGGATGCGGCTATTCAGTTCCACTGAAGATCATTCCCTCCAAAGTCATGAGAGCTTTTCTCAGCCCAGAGGAGGGGGTTACGTATTTTCAAAATGCTGCTACATCTGCTGAGACTTGCTCTCTAATTCAAAGCCCCCAAATCAAGCAAAAAATGCACTCTCATTCTCAAAAGCATCAATGGCTACAGAAATATCACACAGCAAAAAAAAAAATAATTAAATGTATATTCCAAAAAGTTCTGTTCTTTTGTGACTTGCCACAAGTACCTCATTAGCCAAGACAGCTTTATAACCTAGGCAAATGATCAGCTTGCATATTTGTACATTGATATTTGATTAATGGTACTATGAAGTTATAGTGAGAACTATTATTGAAAGTCTAAAAATACTCTTTATTCTCTTTAGTTAGACTACAATGAAGTGTGCAAAGGGTAATATGTAGCACTGCCTTTGTTCTTGGTTTTCATTTTGAAGACATCATTTACATTTTTAAGTATTTCATTTTTGGTATATGGGTGTTCTACCTGCATGTAAGTTTGTACATCATGGGTGCACCTGGTGCTCATGGAGACCAACTGACAGTATATGATCTCCTTGAACTGGTTGTGAGCCACCATGTGGAGACAGGGTATTGTACCCAGGTCCTGGAAATAACAACCAATTTTCTTAATAACTGAGCTACCTCTCTAGCCTGTTAAGATAGAATCTTTTTCCTAAGAGTGTCCCTTAGTTACTCATCTACAGAGGATTTCTGTGGCATCTCCTACATGCCATGGAATTGTAGTCATTTTGCTTTTTCCCATTTGGCAATTTCTGCTTTTCAATACACCATCTTTTGTTGTTACTGTCTTGTTTTGTTTGTTTCTTTGTTTTTCAAGACAAGTTTTCTCTGAGTAGCTCTCTGTCCTGAAAATCACTCTGTAGGCCAGGCTGGCCTTGAACTCATTGGCACCGAGGGAAATTTCCTAAACAGAACTCTAATGGCTCAAGCGTTAAGATCAACAATTGATAAATGGGGCCCCATGAAGCTGAAAAGTTTCTGTAAGATAAAAGACACCATCAATAGGACAAATCAGCAATCTACAGATTGGGAAAACAATCTTAAATAACCCTATATCTGACAGAGGGCTAATATCCAAAATATATAACAAACTCAAGAAATTAACCTCCAAAAAACCAAATAACCCAATTAAAACTGGGGTACAGAGTTAAACAGAGAAGTCTCAACTGAGGAATATCGAACAGTCAAGAAGCACTTAAAGAAATGTTCAGAGTCATTAGTCATCAGAGAAATGCAAATCAAAACAAACCTGAGATTTCACCTCACACCCATCAGAATGGCCAAGATAAAAAACTCAAGTGATAGCACATGCTAGTAAGGATGTGGAGAAAGAGAAACACTCCTCCATTGCTGGTGGGATTGCAAACTAGTACAAACACTCTGGAAATCATCCTGGCGGTTCCTCAGAAAACTGGAAATAGTTCTACCTGAAGACCCAGCTAATCCACTCTTGGGCATAACTCCAAAAGGTGCCCCACTATACCACAAGGGCATGTGCTCTACTATGTTCATAGTAGCCTTATTTGTAATAGCCAGAGGCTGGAAACAACCCAGATGCTCCTTAACCAAAGAATGGATACAGAAATTGTGGTTCATTTACACAATGGAATACTGTTCAGCTATTAAAAATGAGGACATCATGGATTTTGCAGGCAAATAGATGGAACTAGAAAATATCATCCTGTGTGAGGTAACTCAGACCCAAAAGGACATACATGATGTGTACCCACTGATTAGTGGATACTAGCCAAACAGTACAGAAAACCTAGGACACAACCCACAGACTATAAGAAGTGTAACAAGTAGTAAGGTCCAAGAAAGGATGTTTCAATTCCACTTAGAAAGGGGAAGGAAACAATCACATAAGGCAGAGGGAGGGAGGCGCCTGGATGGGAGAGGGGAGGGGGAAGGGAAAAGGTAAACAGGATCAGATATGGTGGGGAGGACAGGAGAGAAGCTTAGTGGGCCAAGAGAATGAATTGAGATAAGCAGCATCAGGGGGTGGGAGGTAGGAGGAACCTCTAGAAAGTACCAGAGACCTGGGAGGTGAGAGAGAGTCTAAGGACTCAGTGGGGGTGACCTTAGCCAAAATGCCTAAGTCTGAGGAGAGGGAACTGGAAGGGCCCACTTCCAGAGAAGGGGAAGGCCTCAAGTGGAGGACAGGGTTACTAAGCTATGGCCAAATTTTCTAAGAGAGCTGCAGGGATAAAAATGAAGAGACTGAAAGGCAGTCCATTGACCAGCCCAACTTGGGATCCATCCCATGGGAGGACACTGAGGTCTGACACTATTACTGATGCTATGATGTGCTTACAGATGGGAGCCTGGTATAGCTGTCCCCCAAAAGGCCCTACCAGCAACTGACAAACAGAACCAGATGCTTACCCCCAAACTTACACCCAACCATTGGACTGAAGTCCAGGACCCCTATGGTTGAATCAGGGGAAGGATTAAAGAAGCTGAAGGGGAGAATGATCCCATAGGAAGACCAAAAGTCTTAACAAGCCCAGACCCAAGGGAGCTACTAGATTCTAAGCCACCAAACAAGAGCATGCACAGGCCAGTATGAGGCCCCTGGCACAAATATAGCAGAGGTCTGCCTGATCAGGTCTTAGTGGGAGATGTGCTTAATCCTAGAGAGACTTGATGCCCCAGGGAAGGAGGAGGTCTGGTGGGGGTAGGAGCACCCTCCCAGAGGCAAGGAGGAAGAGGATGGGTTGAGGAACTGTGGAAGGGGGAACCAAGGCGGGGCAACGATGGTAATATAAATACATAAAATCATAAAAAATAAAAAAAGAAGAAGAAAAGGCTTGAAAAGACTGAATGGTTCTCACAGGATAGTTCAGTCATACAACATCCTGGGAAGGTACAGTTTGGGTATAAGAAGTTGTTTTAATAAGATTCTGCTTTAACTGTTTTATCTCTGGAGTATAAAGTAATAATATAAAAAAATTAAAATTCATGTCTATGGAAAACTTGAACAATTTAGGTGGTATAACATTTTGAAATTTTTATTTTTATTAAATTACAAAATGTTCAGGGGGCTGGTTCAGTGAATAAGAGTGCTTACTTGCAAATATGAAAACATAAGTTAAAATTCTCAGCACCCTATAACCATCTAGGCACAGCTCAGCATGCTTATAACCCAAGTGTTGGAGGGGCAGAGGCAGGTATATTCAAAGAGCACACTGGCCAAACAACCCTACTCAAATGAGCCTCTACTAGTTCATTGAAAAATATTATCTCTGTATCCATTCTTCCGCTGAGGGACATCTGGGTTCTTTCCAGCTTCTGGCTATTATAAATAGGGCTGCTATGAACATAGTGGAGCATGTGTCCTTATTACATGCTGGGGAATCCTCTGGGTGTATACTAAGGAGTATATACCGGGGTCCTCCGGTAGTATCATGCCCAGTTTTCTGAGGAATCACCAGACTGATTTCCAGAGTGGTTGTACCAGCTTGCAATCCCATCAGCAGTGAAGGAGTGTTCCTCTTTCTCCACATCCTCGCCAACACTTGTAGTATATTTACATTATGGAATACTACTCAGTTATTAAAAACAATGAATTCGTGAAATTCTTAGGCAAATGGGTGGAACTGGAAAATATCATCCTAAGTGAGGTAACCCAATCACAAAAGAACATACAGGGTATGCACTCACTGATAAGTGGATATTAGCCCAGAAGCTCGGAATACTCAAGACACAATTCACACATCAAATGATGCCCAAGAAGAAGGAAGGAGAGGCCCCTGGTCCTGGGAAGGCTTGATGCAGCAGTGTAGGGGAATACCAGACAGGGAAGTGGGAGGGGGTTGATTGGGGAACAGGGGGAAGGGAAGAGGGCTTATGGGACTTTCAGAGAGGGGGGAACCAGGAAAGGGGAAATCATTTGAAATGTAAATAAAGAATATATCTAATAAAAAAAAAAAAGAAAAATCTTATCTCAAGGTCAGTTAAGCAGACAGTGATAGAGGAAGTCTATCCAGGACACTTGGATATATGCAGCACACACCTACATATGCCCACATGCAACGCACGCACGCACACACACACACACACACATGCACACAAAAAAATAAATCCACATCATTACATTATAGTATATATGTTTCCAAGTTAGTAGTTGGGTTACAAATTTTGAACCCCAATTAATAGTTTGGGGCTTTAACATTTTATTTGCTGGACTTCAACAGGGCTACCATGAGTTGATTTTCTTTTTTGTTTGTTTACGGCACATTTGTAAAATAAAGACATTGAGATTTCTTTTCAATCCACAATGAGACATTGGTTGATCATGCATTTACATATCTATCTGTAAGAACATTTTTGTGAATAACGAAGAAATAGGAAGACATAACTAACTGTTATTAAGGAGTGCTATTCTTCCAAGTGGGTCAGAGCTGAATTAAAGAGTGTGTGAGGGGGGTACTTTCCATGATAAAAATACAGCTTTTTCCTAGTCTCAGCAAGAGCTCATCACCAGGGCCTTACTCATTACCATCTGCATTGTCTCCATCTTATATGATCACCTTGTCATCTCAATGTTGTCAGGTAAGAGCCATTTCCAGGAAGTGTCCATTTTCTCTTCTCTTGCTCTCTTATCCACCCGTGAGATTACATAATTGCCACTGAAAAACTGTTTTTTCATTGTCTGAAGATGAGAATACATCACATTAACCAACATCTGAATATACTTTAAAATATATTACCTTGCAGGGCTCAGAATTTGAATAAAACCCCTCAACTTCAATGCTCTGTGAAGTCATATTGAGATTTCTTGAGTGGTAATTACATTTACTACAGATGTTCTCATGTAATCTAACTTTTTTATGAGTGAAAATAATTTGAAGACTCCTAGGCCTTTCTTTCATTACAGAATGTACAGGCCTTTCCCACACCCTTGTTCTGGAACATTAAGAAAGAAGACATAGAAACAAAGAAAGGAACAGAGGACCCCTGCTACTGTGTCTATAAACAACTAGTGGTGTTTAAAGGCTAATAAAACTCCAAAGATCCCTCTTATACCCATCATCTTTGGGCCAATTTAAAAATATTTTTGGTGGAGAAATGTCAAGAAAAATAAAGACAATTTCTTAAGACACAATTCTCTGTTCGTAGAAAAGATTATATATGTGGCTGTCATATAAGGGGCATTTGAAATTCCACACCACAGAGGCAATGTGGGGAGGGGGCGAAAAGAATCAATCTTTCATATGTTTTTTTCAAAGGCTTGGCAAGAAACCAGGGGTAATATTTTTGCAACTGGGAATGTGTGTTTGCTGAGGAATATTCCCACATTTGAGTCATCATCAGGGGTCCTCATCTTGTTTTACTTTCAAAGGTAGAGAGGGCATAACATTAACCCCAACTGGGAAAAGGAAAATGCCTCTCTGTAATTCTCCTCCAGGGAACAGGAATAAAGAGATTACATATGCCTGCATAATGGAGGGTCTCCTCACTCACACAAGACAAAAGACTTCATTATTTTTCACTAGAGCCTTGTGCCTCTCACTTTCAGAAGCCAGGCAGGCTTGGGCTTTTTGTTGTTATTGTTGTTGTTGTTAATATTAAGCCACTAAATGGACTTTACTGAGAAAGTCTTTGTTTGCATGGTTTTCTACCAGTTTACGCAGAAAATTGCACAGCGTTCTCAGATTTTCCATTAGAAAAAGATGCAGGCCAGATACTGAAGACCTTGGCTCTTCCACTGTATCTCATATTTCCTCTAAAAAAAAAATAGACTGTGCTTGAAGACCAAAATGTTTTCTCTATATGATCAGCTGTGCTTTTTCTCTGAATAGCAAGTAAATGGACATTTTCTTCCTGTGACTATTTTTTTTCTTGTATCCTTCAATGATCCCAACACAGAGAGACTAGTGAAAATTTTAAAATGGAAAATTATAGCTTGTCATTTAAGGACATCCATCCCTTAGCTAGAAATATGTGCAGACCCAAGTGTCAGGTTAGGGGTAGACATCCTTGCATTCTTGAGTCCTTTGCTTGCCAACAAATTCCTGCAAGATGAATACATGGGGATTTAATTTCCAGTGATAGACCTATTCTTAGGTTGAGAGACTAATATGAGTACAGCTCTTAGAGTCTCAACTTCATATCCACCACATTCATGTTCCTCCATCAGATTGCACAGATAACACAGATATAAACAAGTTTTCTACCTATGGGAAGTAATATCTGAGGTGTTCCTTTTCTTATTACATTTTGGGTGTCTTATCTACTTTACATGTGTGGCTTATTCCAACTTGAAATAAAGTTATGATTCTAGCTCCATTAAAAGTACCTATAAAGGCAATCTATTTTCATTTTATTTGTAATGACTTTCATTCTTCACAAGTATGAATGGGTCAAACAAATAAAACTATTTGATCCTTGCAGCATTTCAAGGTTCATTCATCAAGTACTTATGGAACACTATCTTTGTTCAAGGGTTAAAAAAAATAATACTCAACAACTTTAAAATAGAACCTTGCTTACTGGCTTGGAGCGTTGAGAGTGTAGTCTATGTATAGATCTGAATGACCAAAAAAGAATGATATGAGAAAATGGAATACCTTCTGGTAAAAGAATAGACCAGAAGGGCAAGATCAGGATGAGACTGATAAGGCTTTGGAAGTCACACTGAATTTCCAAGTTCATCTTTTTCTGAAAACAATAGGAAGTTGAAGGGTTTCAAACAGCAGAAATAACTAACTGTATTAGACACCTTTTTGCTGCATGACCAATAATTTCAGAGTTGGAAATTTGAACACTATTTCATGTCTCACATTTAGGCATATCAGAGCTAATTCTCTAGCCTTGGGCCTCTGACAAACCTGCATGTACTTAGACTGATGGAGTATTCTTTTCCTTGACCATTCACGTGATTGCACATAGGAGTCAGATCCACACAAGGTATTAGATAAATTGAGATTATTGACCAAAGCCACTGAGTTATTTTTTTACCTCAATTGATTGTCAATTTGATGAGACTTAGAATTATCTAGAAAACAAACATTTGTTTGTGTCTGTGAAAACAGTTTTAGGAAATAATAACAAAAGTAGGAAAACCTACCCGGAACTTTGTTGGTATTCACCATGGACCAGGGATCTAAACTAAATAACAAGATGGAAAGTGAGTAAAACATCCTTCATCTTTCCACATCCAACTGAAAGAAACACCATTTTCCAATTATTACTGTTTTCCAAAAGAGCAAGACCTTTTATATGTCCAACAAATGTGGCACAGTTTAGTGTGGATCTGTTTGTTGTATAAAGAAACATGCTAACATAGCATGCTTTCTGGCTTGTTTCTTGATCTAAGTGGTCTTGGGCCCAAAGTACTGTTCTTCATGTTGTTTTTCCATCTCTGAGTTCTTACTCCACCATTTGTTCCAGAATCATCTTCTCCCATCACAGGGTCTTCCTATGCCCATTAGTTTGACCTCTGCTCTTGTTGTAAAATGAAATTGGGATTTCTATGCATTTAGATGAACTAATATATCTACAAAGAAATCATCTCATCTGTATCCTAACCGGTTTCCTATGAGACAATGCTGAAATACAAATAGACTTTATAAGCCATAGGAGAACGTGCCTTGAAGAGAGTTTGGCTTTTCGGTTTTAATAAAATCCTGCCATTATACTTGAGTGGAAGGATATTCCTTCATAAAACTTCAAATGCACTTACTGTAATATGCCCCAATCAATTCCTTTACTCAGATGTTTATTTTACAGTTTGCTAAAAACAATATGAGCTCTTGGTTTTCAGCTAAGAAAGATTGGATTTTATGTATAGTTTCTTAATTCAAATGCCATAGTCATGCCCAATGAAAGAAATGTGATGTCAGAGCATTTAGTCAAAAAATAGGCTCACCTAGAGAGTGGGGAGGGGTTAATTTTAAGTTTATACAGGTGTAGAGGAGGTACCACTGGGGAGACCAACCAAAGAGAGTTAGGGATAGCAATGTACAGACACCGAAGTGCTGAATGTGACCTCTAAATACTGGTTGGATGGTGGGAAGGGTAATGTGGGTCCTGTGAGCCTGGTTTCATTGTGCTCAGATTATGTGGGATCCTTAGAACCAGGGAGAATGTGAGCATGAAGCTCTTCTCAGAGCACAAGAAGTCTCAGATAGAGAACCAAAAGCCAGTCAGCTTATGCTGGGGTTCCAAAGGATCTCTTGACTTCATGTGTTATAAGTTAAGCTGCTTGTTAATAAGAAACTCATAGTTACTAGGCATTTAATTCTTTCTTAGTAAATACTACTGTGAACCACACAGGTGGAATTTGGTAAAGGGAAAAGCAAATGTTTGGCTACTCTAACCCATTTGAGCAAAGGTTTTCCGTTTGCAAGATGGAACTGAAAGCCAATGTATGAATATATGAATCATCCAGAGACCATAATTCCCATGTGTGATGAAATTCCAGCCTATTCCAATATAATTGTCTTAATTCCTTAGAATCAGAGAGAAAGAAATGAGCCAAAAGACAAAAAGAAAATATGGGACTGTCTTTCTTGTCACCCTGTGGTGGTTTGAATATGCTTGGCCCATGGGAAGTGCTACTATTTTGAAGTGTGCCCTTGTTGGAGTAGACGTGGCCTTGTAGGAAGTGCGTCAATGTAGGCTTTGAGATCCAATGCTTAATCTCCACTCAGGGCAGAAGAGATAGTCTTCTGCCTGCTGGCTTTGAATCAAGATATAGAAAGAACTCTCAATTCTTCCAGCACTATGTCTGCCTGCCTGCTGCCATGCTTCCTGCCATGATGATAATGGACTAAACCTCTAAAGCTGTAAGCCAGCCCCAGTTAAATGTTGTGTGTTGTCCCTTATAAGAGTTGCCTCTTGGTCATGGTGCTTCACAGCAGTGGAAACCCTAAATAAGACACACCCCTTTAGCCTTATTGTTGGGAGAAGAGAAAAAAGGGAGTCACAGTGGTGGGCACCATGGACTCCATGGAAACATGGCTGCTCTGAACAGTAAGAGAGGGTACTGTATGCTTTGCAGAGGCTACCAAGGCCTACAATCAGCACAGTGGCAACACACTTCCCAACAAGTATGTCCATTTTCAGCTTGGCCTATTGGACACAAAGCCCTACAATCCTTATCATACTAAGCCAGAGACTACTACATTTTTCTGTTCCATTATAGGAAGGCTCCTCATATTCAATCAGACATGTCTTAATTAGGTTGGATATGTTTTGTACTCTGGGCCCATAGGTCTCAATGGCTTAGGTAGGGAATGAGTATCGTGATAAAAGAGTAAAAGTTACATGACAGTGGCTGAAGGGTAAATTTCGGTATTTTCTACAAATTGCTGGGGGGGGTCTAAACATCTAAAGGAGAACATCACTTACTCCAAATAGGTATTCTCAAAATGTCTTCATGCTTTCTTTCTATTTTTCAAAAACTCACTCTAGATATTGAAGAGTTTGCATAGCTTTAGCTGAACCTAGAAACACATCTTCTTATGCTGTATTCAGTGTGACTGTAGTTCTAGAAATGAGTACAACTTCCCTCTACCACTCCAAAGATCTCTTGTGTGCTAAAATGTCAGCTTGAGTATATCTCCACAGTGGTCCCTGCTCCCTGCTCCTTACTAAAGTAACAGCAGGAATCCTTGGCTCCTTTCTTTGGCATTTACATTCAGTTGGATTTGTGAGATTTTTTTTCCCCCAAGGATATACACTATGATTATCTTCCTTCTGTATCAAAAGCATTTTTACTGTATGTGTGTTGTTGCACTTGCATTGAGGTTTGTGAGTGTATGGGTGAACATATGCATGCAGTTGCATGTACAAACATATGTGTGTACATGTATATAAAAGATTCCATGCCTCTACCTTCTGAGACCTAGAACTAGAGTTGAGTTGCGATGCCAACTTGGCTGGCATTAATATGATTCCTGGGGTCTGAATTCCTATCCTCATATTTGAATAGCTCCCCAGCCTCATCAAATTTGGAGAGCTTTGTGGAAGAGGGGGCAGAAAAGTGTAAGAACCATAAATAGTGGATGTCTTCAACAAAACAATATTTTCACGACATGACAGGGCCATTGCACATATGAACTTACAGCAGCTGGAAATGTATATACAAGACCTACACAGAGGAAGTAATGGGGGGGGGACTTGTGAGAATGGGACTGGGAGGAGATGGGGGGCTGCTACCAGGATACAAAGTGAATAAATAAATAAATAAATAAATGGAAAAAATTCTGTATGAAAGCACACAAGCATATCCTCTCATTAGTATGCAAAATTGTTTTCACTTTTTAAAATGTAAAATTTATGCATAGCCAAGAAGCATTTTAAAATATATTTCCTTATGATTTATTATAACATTATAAGTAAAAAAACACAAAGACCTACACAGTAGCAAACTACTCACAATTCCAGCGTGAACAGGGAGGGCCTCATGAAGTCCTATCCCTAGCTGAGAAGCTACTGACAATTGATGGCTGCTGAGAGACGGACAGTAAACTTTGTTCAGAAATATGAACAGAAAAAAGCTACCCATTCTTTAGTAGATAACACTGCACCTATTGTACATACAGGCAGCACTAGGTGGATTCAAACAGCTTTTGAGGGTCCATCATTCTAGGGTCCAGGTAGAAAGAAATAAAAACAAGCATTCCTGGGGGAGCTTATAAAGACCCCCCATGTTTAATTTTGAAATTATCATCATGACTGATCGTGATGTCAGATGCTGACAGATCCTTACAGAAAGCGTACCCAGGGCAAGGGAGGAGGCTGTGCTCTCTGTTTATCTTCCAACTCCTCTTGGTCTTGGACTTCTGCTTTGTGTTTCTGACACAAAGCCTTAAGGTCATTTTCCTTTATGTGTTATTTTGCCTTATCACTGGTGTTTCCTTAAAAATAATAAGAGCCATGAGCAGTGATGTATTATTCATCCCGAATGCACAAACCATGCATTTATCTAGGGTTTCTTTCTTTTGCTAGAGCTTGCACTAGACAGCGCATGCTGAGCGGATCATTCGAGGGGCAGCCAGCAAAGGAGAGGTCGATCCTCAGCGTGCAGCATCACATCCGCCAGGAGCGCAGGTAAATACTCCAGGAAGATGAACTCCAAAGACATCCAGGAAAGGACTTTACAAGAGTGCCTCAGTACAAAGCTTGGGCCTCTATCCTTGTTGGCAAGCAGGCATGGTGAGGACCTGGGTTCCAGTTGCTGGTGGTAACAATAAAGAAATTCCCTACATGATTCAAAGATTTAAAAATCTTTACTTCAAAGATTCTTTCCTTGGTGATAGCCAAAGTCTCACTTTTAAGATCAGAAAGAACAAAAATCTGAAATCTTGTTAGATGGGATCAAAGATATGTTGATACGCCATAAGCTTTTGCTTTACAAAGAAATGAGTCATTTCTGATATATCAGGAAAATTAGTCTCTTGCTCGTGATTATTGACTACAAGTGAAAACTTTGTCTTTAGATGTTTTGACAAGTTGACTGTGGTTGTTCTAGGTCACTAAGACATGGATCCAACAGCCAGAGGATCAGCAGGGGCAAATCTCTTGAAACTTTAACTCAAGATGTGAGTTCTAAGCTATGCTTTGGATTTTGGAAACTTGATTATGAATGTATATGTCAATGACTGCTTAAACAGTTCTCATGCCTGAGTTTTTCTATCATCTTTAAATGTGCCCCTATAATAGTGAATCAGGAAATTCAGAAAGCAAATTTCTTTGGCCAAATACCAAAAAATAGACCATGAACTGCAAAAATATATACATCCCATGCACAGAGAAAACCTCAGTTCAAAAGAATAGCACGAAATTCTGAGAACAACTGGCTGTGAGTTTTTGGCCCCAACTCATAAATCTACAACATAACAGCTACACCTAAGATGCAGGGAACATTGCAGAAGATGGGGCAAAAAGGTTGTAAAAGACAGAACTGGAGAGTCTGTTGTGAGATGGTGTCTTCTATATTGGACAGGAAAACAACACCAGTGAAATCTCACCAATGAGGTAGTGTAAGCAAGACCTGAGTACAATATCAGTTGGCATGCCAATGTGAATGGGAGAAATCTCACAAAATCCCACACCTAGATGAAGAATCTATAAGCAATCAATGACTGCTGACAGAGAGCCTGTCTTCTCCAGGAATGATGCCCCTAATTATCCAATGCCAAGTGCTCAGCCCAGAAAACATAGACATATACTCAACACTAAGTGAGCTCTGTGGGTTGTTTTATAGTATCTAGTATATATAGTATATATATATATATATATATATATATATATATATATATATATATAGTATCTCTTATTCCATGTTTGTCTTTTGTTTTAGTAGTGTTTATTGTTTCCTGGTTCTTTTCTTTGAGTGGTCCAAATGTACAGTCTACTCTCTGAAGGAGTTAAAGAGGTTTGCAAACCCATAGGAGGAACAACAATATCAACTAACCAGACCCCCCAGAGCTCCCAGGAACTAAACCACTAACCAAAGAGTACACATGGAGGGACCTATAGCTCCAGCTAAATATGTAGCAGAGGATTGCCTTATTTGTCATCAATGGGAGAAGAGCCCCTTGGTCCTATGGAAGCTTGATGCCCCAGTTTAGGGGAATGCTAGGGCACTGAGATGGGAGTGGGTGGGTGGGTGGGTGGGTGGGTGGGTGAGCATCCTCATAGAGGGGGAGGGGATAAAAATAAAAAGGAATATTATATATATGTATGTATATATATATATATACAGAGAGAGAGAGAGAGAGGGATTCACTAAGTACATGGATTATTGACTCCTAGTTCTTTTCTTTGAGTGATTCAATATAAGTATACAGTCTACTTAAGAGTCCAGAAAGAACATGGTTTTGGACACCTGTACACACTTCACAAAGGGAATCATGTAGCCCAGGTTGATCTAAAACTCACCATGTACCTGAGGATTACCTTGAATTTCTAAGCCTCTGGCATAGTGTATCACCATGTTGAGCTTACACATGTCTGGGGCTTTTAGCATTCTAAGAAAGAACTTCACCAACTGAGCTACAGCCTCAATACTACACATCCTTTAACATTCTTATTTATTCTAATTTTTAAAATCTTTTCCCATTGTCATAATGTCAGCAGTATGGTAGGGTCTGGTACACCATGATATTTCAATAAGTATATGCTAAACATTTTATATTTTAGAGGGAAAATTCAGTTGTCAAGATGTTCATGGCTATTAAACTATATGCAAATGAAACATTTTATATATAAAGGTTATAGCTATCATATGTGTTATAGTCTACATATAGTGTGCATATATAAATAGTAATGCTGATTTTAATTTAAAAAAACAGTCTTTTAGGCCTTTAAAAGTCTTTCACTGTACATACACCTTTTATTTCTAGCATTCGAATACAGTGCGCTACAGAAATGCACAAAGAGAAGACAGTGAAATAAAGATGATTCAGGAGAAGAAGGAGCAAGCCGAGATGAAAAGGTACCCGGTGCGGTTGCGTCCCGAGGTTCTCATTTAGGAGTGGCTCTTTCCCTTGTGCTTTTTCTCATTCCATAAATGTCTCCTTGAAGGAAGGTGCAAGAAGAAGAGCTGCGAGAGAACCACCCATACTTTGACAAGCCTCTCTTCATCGTGGGGCGAGAACACAGGTTCAGAAACTTCTGCCGTGTGGTGGTCCGAGCACGCTTCAATGCGTAAGTATGGGCCACTTAACCACACTCAGACCAGGTATTTGTCCTGAGCCCTGTGAACAGCAGGGAGTTTGTCACAGGAAGACGAAAGGACAGTGTAATCTTAATGGGGTCACAAAATAAAGCATGGGCTAATTAATCATCCTGCTTCTCTTTGCTGCGCCTGACCTGGTGGAAAACAAAGGTTTCAAGTGGGTACCTCCCATTGATAAAAGCATTTTACAGCTGTGTGTGTTAGTACATGTTTGATAATTGTGTATGTCAGTGTTACTAAGTCTCAATCTTCCTTTGAAAGTCTTAATCAGAAGAAAAACAAATGACATGGTGAAGGATGTTGTTCAAAGTTTCTGTCAGACATGCACTTTATGATGAAAAGATTTATCCTAGAATAAAGTGGAAAGAAAATATTATCTATTGTTGGTATTACTAGCTGTTATGAGAAGAAAATCCACTAGTCACTCTCTCTACCTAACAAGTATGGAAGAAACGGGTAAGAACCTCTGGTTGGGTAATACAGGGGTGCTGCATTTGTGCAGAACCTAAGCCAACTATAGTCAATTAGCAAATAAAAGGAATTTTGTCTAGTGTAGACAGCTCCCTGGATGAAGTTTTAGCTGCCTGAGATTGTGAAACTAAATTTAATCTTCAGCATCATGTAAAGAGCTGGGCACGATGGTATTATTGCTCATAACTCCAACACTAGGGTGGTAGAGATAGGCAGCTAGCTCCTTGGGTCTCATTGGCCATCAATCTTAGACTAGTTGGTGAACTTCAGGTTCCAGTGAAAGATGCTGTATCAAACTACAAGGTGGTTGGCTCCCAAAGAATGACACCTGAAGTTCAACGTAGGCTTCCACCTGCATAAGTGGATCCACATAAATGCACTACACACACACACACACACACACACACACACAAACACACACACAAGCGTGGAGAAAGTATAAAACTTTCTACACCTTCCTTATGTGTTTTTCTTTCCCTGTACACTCATTCAGGTGTATCATTATCTGTTGAATGCTCAATAGTTTCTAAAAATCCATATGTTGGAATTTTAACCTCTGGTATCTCAAAAAATGTGGTGATGTTTGGATACAAGACCTTTAAAGAGATAGCTAAATTAAAATGATGTCTCCGCATTGGTAATAATCTGGTATCTCACTCCTTTCTAAGAAGAGGAGGTTTGGACACAAACCCACAATGAGGAAGCCCCTGTGAAGACATGTAAAGTGAATACACGATGCATTGCAAGTAGTGAGGCCTGGAGTGGATCCTGACCCCACAGGACCCAGGACACAACACTACTGACATCTCTGCCTTGAATTTCCATCCCCCATAACCATTTCATTAAAGTTTATACCATCTCTAAGTACAATTACTGTATCTTGATGAAACCAATACAAACTGTCCCAACATCACAGGACTAAAGAGCCTTTGAGACTGTGTGTCACCATGAATGTCCTCCTGTGATGATTAATATTCGTGAGTCACCATGGAAACAAACCTCTAGGAATATATATGGGATGGCTTTTAGTTGGGTAAACTGAGGTAAGAAGATGCACTCTGTGGGTGACGTCGTTTATGGAATTAAGTCCCAGTCAGAATAAAAAGGAAGAGGCAAGCAGAGCACTTGCATTCATCATTCTCTGCTTCTTGACTGCAGTTGCAATGTGTGTCCCTCCATGACGAACTACGCCTTTGAACTGTGGTCCTGAATGAATCTTTCATTTCCGAAGTTTCTGTGGTCAGTCACTGAAATGAGGAAGTAACTAATACATCTCCCCACCAGCTGAGGAAGACATTTAGGTCTGTAGAGGTTGAAGGCTTTACCCAAGGACACCAGCTAGTAGCTGTGACTGACTCCATCCTGATCCTTCAACTGTTCCTCTGCTGTTCTAGAAAGGTCTTCACCATTTAAAGTAGACAATAATAATTGTTAAGCTTCCCTGAGATTGACCAAATGAAAAAAGACAGTAAAAGTTGATCAATGCCCAAGTGGGGTTTTCATCTTGAATTACCCTGTTTTGCTGCCTACATGTTAATATCTAATTACTAATTCTCCACTTCATTCAGTGTGGTGTAATTCTCCTTTCGCAGGAAACACAGCTGAATGGGCTGATGAAGACCTTGTTGTAATTGAGAATACACATACAAAAACTGCTGGAGCCTCAGTGACAACCACTTGCAGGATCTCTAAAACTAAGCCTTAGGAATGCCTATTAATTCTTCCACAGGACCACAGTGGAATGGGGATTAAAGGACCTATTATTATTATTAATATTATTATTATTATTATAAATTTGCTTTATTTACATTTCAAATGTTATCCTCTTTCCTCGTTACCCCTCTGAAAAACCCTATCCCATCCCCCATCCCCCTGCTTACCAACCACCCCCTCCCACTTTCCTGACTTGGCATTACCCTACTACACTGGGGCAACGAGCCTTCACAGAACCAATGGCCTCTCCTCATCATTGATGTCTGAAAAGGCCATCCTCTGCTGCATATGTAGCTGGAGCCATGGGTCCCTCCATGTGTACTCTTTGGTTGGTGGTTTAGTCCCTGGGATCTTGGGGGGTACCGGTTGGTACATATTATTGTTCCTCCTGCAAACCTCTTCAGCTCTTTTGGTCCTTTGTCTAGCTCCTCCATTGAGGACCCTATGGTCAGTCCATTGGTTGGCTGTGAGCCATGGATATTTTAATCCCCCTTCTAAGAAGGACTAAAGTATCCACACTTTGGTCTTCCTTCTTGGGCTTCATATGGTCTGTGAATTGTATCCGAGCTTTTGGGCTAATATCCACTTATCAGTGACCATGTGTGTTCTTTTGTGATTTGGTTACCTCACTCAGGATGATAATTTTCTAGTTGAAGGATTCTTTTTAATTTATGGAATATCTAACTAAATAATTATGAAGACCATCCTAAAACTAGTAACACATGCATTTTAAATTAGTGTTTTAAATGAAAGTCAGGCTTAACTTTGTGATAAGCCATGCCAGAAATTCTTGAATGGAGTCTCCAATACAAAACCAAGAACTTGAGAATTCTTTTTATTGTTCTTTTATCCAGTGTTCTCTGCCTTCCACAGTAATGTGCAGTTCCACACTTCATAACAGTCATTTTATAGAAGTTATAAAAAAAAAGAAGTTCGAATGGAGAGATGCTTGTGATTACTAACACTCTTGTTGTATTAAAGAATTTGATATACTGTTCTTTCTTACAGATCCAAAACAGACCCTGTCACAGGAGCTGTGAAAAATACAAAGTACCACCAACTTTAGTAAGCATGACAAGTTCTGTTTTCCCTGTGCATTTGAACTTCAAATATACTATTTTCTGCTTCATAAAAGTATAAAAATTTAGGTTGGAAAGTTGCTTCAGAGGGTAAGGCAAACACAAGGGCCTATTTAAACCCCAGCTGGAAGGAAGATAAAAGTTCAGTGTGAGACCGGGTTCAAGAACAAAAAGTGGAAAAGAATCTAACACCCACCTCAGACCTTTACATATCTAGGCAGGAGTACACATACCTCATATACACATGAACATACAAGCATGTAACACAAGCACATATCACACCCAAAGAATATATAGATGATATATACCATTGAAAACTTGTTTTTAGAAACACCAGTTTTGTTGATAGAGACACCAAAGCCATCACCCCTGGTTCTGGTAGACTTCAGTGGAGCATTTTCATTTCTCAGTATGCTTGTTCTTTGGCAGTGATTTACTGGGACTTGTCACCTACCTGGACTGGGTCATGATCACCGTAACCATCTGCTCTTGCATTTCTATGATGTTTGAATCCCCCTTCCGGAGAGTCATGCATGCACCCACTTTACAGGTACTGTGGAGAAATCTTAGCTCCCAGCTCAGAAGTAAAATACTGCCCTGCTTTTGCTGTTTTGTCACAACCAAAGTACCATTTGCCTATTTCAGATCGCAGAATATGTGTTTGTGATATTCATGAGCATTGAGCTTAATCTGAAGATTATGGCAGATGGCTTGTTTTTCACTCCAACTGCTGTCATCAGGGACTTTGGTGGCGTCATGGACATATTTATCTATCTTGTAAGATTTTTTTTCTTTCCTAGATATAAAAATGTGATGGTTTTCCACATCCCCTGTTACAAGAGTGAGATGTCTAAGATCTAGTTGTCATAACTAAATTTTTTGATAAATTATACAGATCTATTAGATATAAGTAAAGAGTATGCACATGAAATCTAAACAAATAATTTATATAAGAAGTATTACAATACCTACAGATATAGTTAAAACAACTCATAATTTTATATATGAGTGAGAGTGCATGAATAAATCTAAAGAATCAAACTAGTTTGCATCCCATAATTCTTATGGCTCTTATAATGCAAAATTGTGTCAAGTAAATCATGTTATTATTGATACTCTTGATATCAAATTCTTCTCAATTCTGGTTATCACTAATAGCCATTCAAGTGTTCTGTTCAATTAAATTAGAAAATTACAGGAATTGACTAGGAAACTTTATAAATCCAATGTAGGAAAGAGAATTACTTCAAGGTTGTATGTTGACAAACATCAATAAAAATAGTAGTATCCTTGATCAAAGGAATCACAGTCATGGTGTAAGAGTGGGTCAAAGTTCAGAGAGTAGTGAGATAAATCTCAAGGTGGAATATGTGGGAATACAAAGGCATGGAATGGGTACCTACTACCCCGTACACTACAGGCCAACCCTCTGCAGGCATAGAATATACTCATTGTTTGTGGTTAGCAGATGGTATATGCACCTTTGAGCATCTGTTCTACATATAACTCATGGAACCTCTGCTGAATGGAAGGTCACAGCCTATGAGCACTCAGGAAATATATACAGCGGATAAGATAGTATAAATTCCAGAGATTATTTCTTCCTCTAGGTGAGCTTGATATTTCTTTGTTGGATGCCTCAAAATGTGCCTGCTGAGTCAGGAGCCCAGCTACTGATGGTTCTTCGGTGCCTAAGACCTCTTCGAATATTCAAACTGGTGCCCCAAATGAGGAAAGTTGTTCGGGAACTTTTCAGTGGTTTCAAGGAAATATTTTTGGTATGTGAAGCTGCCACCTGCTTCTTGTTTGAGACAATCTAGCCCTGTCATGTCATTGACTGGGGGATAAAGTGAGGTTTGCAGAGCAAGGGCAAGCCTACATAGTTTTGTTCAATGCCAGAGGATTAGAAAGGAGACAGGAAAAATTCATTCAGAAAATTCACCCACTGATGCTCTGATTTACTTTAGTCTAAGGAACACCTGTAGATAAAATGCACGACAAACCCAGAGATCTAAGATGCAATTTTTCATTCCATATTTGACCTCAGCTTCTACTCTGGGGTTTCCCTTCTCTATCTAAACATTAAGGATAAGATGATTCAATACCATCTAATTTATGAATGAGATTGAGATTTAACACTTTTGGTTTCTGTGTGTCCTGTTGAGCATGGAAAATAGAACTTGTCCATCTTAGAACTATTAACAAAACATTTAGAAACATGCATGGCATATAGATATGCCTTACTTACAACAGCCTCGATAAGCAGCACATAACACTTAAAATGTGATTCAAGGGGAAACATGATCTTCAGATGGGAAAGCATCACATTGATATGATGTGTTATGTGAGCATATGATATGTCTTCTAAGGACAGTGCTGGAAATAAAACACAAAGTAAGAGTTTCATTACTCAGAGTCTGTTTCAGAAAGATCTTTGCCCCACCCCCAACCCCGAATAGTGATCACACAATTGTTTTGATTATGGATGATTTCTGCTTGTGCATGAGGAATAGGGAAAATAGCTGCGAGCTTATTTTATAGAAAGAGTGTTAGCTCAGCTGCAGTTTTAGTTGATAAGAAAGCATCTGGCATTTATGCTGTGATGTTGCCAAAGTGTGTAGTTGATCATACTTTTAAAGATGTGTTTAAAAGGCCCTGTTTCCTTTGCACAAATTGTAGCTCTGTGGCTTTTCACATGAATTTGTGAGAAGGAAAAGACACTATTACCACACCAGGCAGTCACTTACTCGGGTCTTGGGACCACTGATACTGTTTGGAAGGGAATCTCACTGTGTCTTTCTCCTAAGGAGGTCTCTGAACAGCTTTACATTACTTACAACATCTGGTTAGATTATCCATCCAGTTCAATTATGTGGTAGCTGCAGATTTAACCTTTTACCTCTTTTCTCGGCTGAGACAAAGAAAGTAGCCAGCAGAGGGAGCCCAAGACAGTTAATAGATTGAATCATAGTGCATAGTGTTCCCCATCACAAGTATACATGCCCACAAGAAAGCAAAGCCACTGTCTCTCCAATTTATGCTCAGTTAGTAAGGAAGTGACTCCATTGACAAATGGAGTACAACTGAGTAATTTGAACATTTTCCTTTGTTCTATAAAAAAGACAGTACCAATTTTAAAAACCATATGTAAATGCCTTATTTCATTCTCTTTCTTGAAAATTGTATAATTTTATTTTAAAAATTTAAAACCTGTTGTTAGTTTTATCCTTTTGCCATTTTAAGATGAATGAGTGGCCCATGGTGGAAGATATCATTGAAAATCAAGCAAACATGAATTTTATGCAATAGGATCTAAACATATATTTTAAAAAAAAATCACTGTTTAAGCCAGTTCTTAACTCTGCAATTAAAAACAATGAATTCACGAAATTCCTAGGCAAATGGTCAGAACTTGAAAATATCATCCTTAGTGAGGTAACCCAATCACAAAAGATCACACATGGTATGAAGTCACTGATAAGGGGATATTGACCCAGAATCTCAGAATACCCTAGACACAATCAGCATATCAATAGATTTCTAAAAAGATGGAAGGAGAGACCCCTGGTCCTGGAAAGACTGGATGTAGGGGAACGCCAGGACAGAGTAATGAGAGGGGGTTGAACAGAGAAAAGAGGGAGGGAAGGGGGCTTATGGGACTTTCGGGGAGGGAGGAAACGGGAAAGGGGAAGTGATTTGGAATGTAAATTAAAAAAATAAAATAAAATTAAATTAAAAAAAAAAACTTTCACCAAGAGATTTACTTTTCCATCAATTTCTTTCAGGTCTCCATTCTGTTGTTGACGTTAATGCTTGTTTTCGCAAGTTTCGGGGTTCAACTCTTTGCTGGAAAGTTAGCCAAGTGCAATGACCCCAACATTATCAGAAGGGTAAGATCTTCCCAACTGTCTGTTGCTTGGAATGCACATATACCAGTAGCTGACAGGAACCCCCTTACTCTCTCCCCACAAGTTCCTTTTTTGCTGTAAGAACATAGTATGTCTCTTCCTGGTAGAAGGTCTGTAAGATTCTAAATACAATCTCAGAAGCTCCTCCTCCTTCCTGTCCTAGAACCAATCACCACACCATTGCTCAAAATGAGCATGTCCACCCAGGATTTAAGGAGTTTACTGTTAAGAGCCTCAGACTCTTCTCTTTAATTGATTCCTCCCCTGTGATCACCAGTAAGACTCACCTAAGTCAACTAAGACTCACCAGTAAATGAAACTAAAACCACCCAGGATGCCCACCCCTGTCTCTAAGAAACCACACACCTTTTACTCCTTTTCCAATCTTGGCATCCTCTCCATGAGAAAATCACTGTTACATGTTCACTAGTCACTATCAGAGGCATCCCCTTTATGACAGCCTACAAGGTTCCAAGCGAAGATCTGACCTTACACAAGCTCACTGTGTTCTCTTTCTTCAGTCAGTGCCAATAAGTGGAGATTAGCTACAGTGGCCTCCTGTCCTAGTAGCATTACATGACGACATATATGTATTGCATTTTGGATAAGCTGCACAGCGCTTCTCCAGATGACCAAAGGGGTACTTGAATTCCTTCTATCTGGTGAATCTACCCTTCACTAGGTCTTCACTTAGGTGGAAGATAAGAGGATGGTACCAACTCTTTCATAAAGGACTTTGGGCCCATATCACTTCAACCATATTCCCAAAGAAAGAACACAGCCTAACCATGCATGAAGTAAGGCTAGGAAGTGTAAATCTAATAGAAAATAAAGGAACATTGTTTGATTAATGTTAGCTCATCTCTGCTATGACTTCCCATGTCCCTCTCTTGAGATTCTTTTTAATGTTACAAGTAACTTAATAAAGTAAGCCAAATACTGTTGATGTATAAACTAGCAAAATTATTTTCTCTCTCATCTAAATAAAATGATGTTTTCATTCCACTAACACATGTATTTCCCAAAGGCCTAATAGGACTAAACTTTGGCATTACACTTATTTAGCAAATATGGCTAATGTGATATGATAAAAACTATAAGTTCTCTGGTTATTATCAAGAATAATCAGAGTCTTGTCCTGGCAAAATATGTTATAAAGTACACTGATATAAGAGGATTTCAGATGTGTCAGAGAGTGAGACATTCCAGAGACTTCCATGAACCTGAGAAGACATTGCAAGGAGCAAAGGTCATAATGTACCATAACATCAAATGAAGAAATGAATAAAGATCTGATGCATTTGTCCACAGGCTTATGTAAGGATCAAGAGTTATTTTAGACTCACACTGAGCAAAAGCCAC
The DNA here is from genome assembly GCA_036184795.1 of Tokudaia tokunoshimensis. Lineage (NCBI taxonomy): Eukaryota > Metazoa > Chordata > Mammalia > Rodentia > Muridae > Tokudaia > Tokudaia tokunoshimensis. Next base: position 1,341,107 of record BTHU01000011.1, read on the forward strand.
AAGGATAATAACAACATTTCAAGTTGAAGCTTCGTAGGAATCCTGGGTGACTCACCGTATTAATGATGGCCCCAGAGCATCGTGATGTTCTATTATGTACTCACACCCAGGCCCAGCCCAAGCTAAGGACTGATGACTCCCTGGGGGGTGGAAAGGAGAGCACTCTGTAGCGGAACAAACAGAAAAGATGCCTTTGTCATCTTGAAGGGAGTAAGGTCTATGGTAGACTGAAGCTTAAGGATATAACCATTGTGCAGGGCAGCAGCATCCACAAGGATGAGTGGAATAGTTACGAGAAGTGCTTTCTCCTTACATCTTTACTGATTCTAGAGTAAGTGACCAAAACCAAGAGCACCATGTGGGCAAAGGGGAATATCAATTCTGTCTCAGAATTTCAGTCTATCTTTTTTTTTCAGTCTATCTTTTTAAAAAACTTGATATTACTTAGTTTTTACATGTTATTGGTTATTACTAATATTTTAATGTATGTATGAGAAAGACAGACAGACAGACAGAGAGAGAGAGAGAGAGAGAGACAGGCATATGCTGGTGCATGTGTGCCATGCCTAGGTATAGAGATCAGAAGACACCCTTAGAGGTTCAGCTCTCTCTTTGCACAGTGAATTAGGTCTTCCAGAAAATATATTTATATATTGGCCATCTTACCAGCCTAGCCCATCTTTCTAAAAGGCCAAAGAGGAGCTGGATATACCAATATTTAAGCTCATTTAAAGGGAGCTTAAAGGGAATGAGGATTGGGTTGTTCAGACCATGGTTTCTAATTGGGGAAAATTATTATTATTTTCTCATAGTTACATAAACAATTCCTTCTCTGCTTCTGTTCAGGAAACTTGACAGAAGGTGCCTTTGGATCAGTGCAGACAGAGGTAGAACCCAGAGTTTAGTCACCAAAGACTTATAAATGAAATCTGAGGAAAGCTTTGCATAAATATTTTCTAGATCTTGGTTTTTATCTAATGCCTATGACAAGTACAACAGAACAGGAAATCAGAGGCAATCACTGTGGTTTTGTAGAGCCTTCTGTCTGATCAGAATGCATGCCTCATGTTCAAGTAACCATAATAATAATGCCAGCAGTTACAGAGAATGAGTAGTGGAAGTCACGTGCCATCCTATTTCAGTGTGGAAAGCTGTGCTTCCAACTGGGAGCAGTCACAATAGTATGGTTGGGAAGTGAAGAGGATCTACACCAAGAGGGAAAGCCCCCCCCCCCAAGCAGAGGAAGTAGAATGAAGAAGGGAGGATGCTAAACATACCAAGTGGTCACAGAACAGAGGCAGGTCAAAACAGGAACATGAGGCTTGAGATCAGGGCTGCCAGATCCCAATCCCATTGTAGTAGATGCAAGGGCTTAGTCTAGTTAGTTCTTCCTTCCCAATCTGTTTCCTCATCTAGAACACTTCTCACACAGAAGAATCAACTAGGAAGGAAAAACTGATCTTCTTATGCAAAATGTCTACACCAGTCTCAGATAGTAAACTTCCTTTCCCTTCCACGTTGATTAAATTTTAAAAAAGAAAAGATAGGGCCAGAAATTTAAGTTTGTGAATTACAAGGTCCTGATTGGCAGACAGTAATGACAAGTAGGGAAGTTCTTGGATGAGTACCAAAAAGCCTGAAAGGTTTGGAAGAGGAATTGGGCACTTCTTAGTACTCACAGAGTACACAGTGCTGTTCCTCAACTGGTTTTGTTACCCATATAGTATGAATGAGGAAAACAAGCACAGAGTAATTAAATAATTTGTGGAAGATATAGTGTGAGAGATGCAAAATGCACACACACACACACACACACACACACACACACACACACACACACACTTATTCACCCTAGAAAGGGAACTAATGACAGACCAAAGTAATGATTATACCAGTGTCCAGCTTGGTGAACCAGTGAGTTTTTATCAGGGTCATTAATAAGAGTATGAGTGACAGGTTACATACAAGGAACAGAAATGACTAAAAAGCAGTTTCATCACCATAAAGTCCACCTCAACAAAAACTCAAGAAAACCACAACTCTGGAGCTCTCTGCACAGCTTGCAGCCAGCTCAGCAGTCTGAGAAATCTCAGTTAAATCTTCACTAAGCAGCTGAGATAGCCGGTCTCTTCCCATTACAGTTTACTCCTTTGTGTGCTGCAGGGAAGGGTCGTTCGACAGTATTCCAGGTTTGTATTCTTTGTTTATCTCTTGAGTCTCATGGGACTCCTTCTCCCTTTTCAAGGTAATGGAGAAAACTGCCACACATCAGGGCCACCCATGTAATATGTAGGAAAACTGATTCACCTTGAGGCACCCTGGCCTCACATGCTGTGCTTTTAGCTAAGCTACCAGGATGCCTTGTGTGATGAAAGGCGAACTCAGAAAGACAAAACTGGAAAGGGCAGTAAGGCCAGATGCATTGTGGGGCCTCTATATAATATACTACAATACAGCCCTTAAAAATAATGATGTAGATGAATAGATAAGACTATGAAAAGATAACTTCAGTGTATTTTTATCTGAAAAGAATGAAAAGATAAAAAGTGTATGACCCGTGTATGCATAGGAAAAAAGACTAGAATATACAGCAGAAACTCAACTGTGTGTTTCTCGGGGCAATTACAGGTAAATTTTCCTTCCCATTATTTTTTATATTTTTGTTACTTGGGTCAAAAGTAGTACTTTTTATTTTAAAAGATATCGCTGATGATCCAGAAAGAAGTAATTGTGTCATTAACTAAACTGAGAAAAGAATAGGATGGAAAGGGCTGGGAAACAGCTTGGTTGGTCAAGTGCTTGCCATGGAAAATGAGGGCCTTGATTCAAATCCTAACTCCCATGTAAATTCTAGGCACAGAAATCCTGCACTGATAGTCCCAGAGCAGGGCAGGCAAAGATAGGAAAAGACCTAGAGCTTTCTGGCCAAATGGAGGAGCCTACTTGCTTAGTTCCACATTCTGTTATAGACCATATCTCAAAAAATAAGGAGAATGATTGAGGACACCAGATGTCACCTTAGGGTCTCTACACACAGACAAACATACACATACATGGACAATGGAGAAATGGCCCACAAGGAAGAAGGAAAACTAGGACAATTCCTCGATCATGATACAGAAAGGAATAGCCTGCTAACCCATTAACTGAAATGGAGAACCATGAAGAGATACATTTTACAGTTGAATGATGATCAAAAAATTTTGCCAAACTCAGATTTGGGCTCAAACAGAACCCTGGCCAAAAATAACCAAATGGAGAAAGAACAGAAAATGAATCAAAACTTATGTTTTTTTCCCTTTATAAATGGCTTTAAACAGCTTCTTTATTGAGACCTAGTTCAAATGTTGCACAATTCACCCTATTGCAGTGTGCTACTGAATAGCTTTTGACATGTTCAGATCACTAAACTGGAGAGTGTGGTCACTTTTATATCATTACAGAAATACTCCCTATACATACTAACTGCCCCCCATCCCTTCACCCCAGCTCCACCTCCAGTCTAACTGGTCACTATTTCCTCAGTGATTTCCTGCTCTAGATCTTCTTGTGAATAGAATCATATACTACACTGTCTTCTGTGACTGTCTTTTTAAACCTAGCATATCTTTGTTTATAATAGTCATCTATGTATGTTATATATCAGTACTCCATCCTTTCTATAGCTAGGCTACTGTGTGAATGAATACACCATAATTTGTTCTTGTGTATCCAATGATGGGTATTTGCACTTCTACTTTCTGGCTATTATGAACATCACCAGTATAGACATCCATGTAACAGATTTTTTATATAAACATATTTTTGGGGTCATATGGTATAATAGTCTGTTTCTTATGGCCATAAGAAAATACCTGATGTTGATTTTTTTTTTAAGAGGAAGGGTTTATCTAACAAACAGATATGGGAACTAAGAGTCCCCTAAGCTCCATCTGTTTAACCTTTGGTCAGGTCCCTCTTGACTAGTTATATGGTGGCAGATGACATAGTGAGAGTATGTGTAAGGGGCACATCAGAGAGTGAGACAGCAAGCCAGAGACTGGGAAAACGCCATGTTCGTTTATGATAACGTGTTGTTTCTGTTGTCAGAACTAGATGTCAGGCATTAGCTAGCATGTACATCTGTGAAATCAGCACCACCCACCCCAACACCACCCACTGATCTAACTACCTAACACCAGGTCTTAGCCCTTTAGGACCCTCTTTTATTCTCACTGTACACTCTAGGAACTACTGAAACCACGTCCAAAGCGTAGCATGCACTGTTTTGTTCAACCACTGAAGGGAAGGCCAGATCATTTCCAACAGAGACTGTAGCACACTGACTATTCTGACCCCTTGCTGTGTATCAGTTCCAAGAATAGTGGTCCCTTTTCTCCATGGCCTTATTGTCACTTGCTTTTCTAACTCTTCATTGTAGAGTTAGTTCTAAGTGAGTATGAATGAATACTTCACAGTGGGTTTGAGTTGAGTTTCCCTGATGGCCTAGGTTAGTGAGCGTCTTTCTTGGCCACTTCTGTGACTTCTTTGCATTTAGATCCTTTGTCTGCATCAGCTTTTACCTCTTCAAACCTCCATTAAGATACGTGGAATACATAAGATCATAAGAAATGATTCCTGTCTTTTCTCTGAGTTTACTTTCTGACCAGGTCCCCATATTTCTTTCTTTTTCCTACTTTAGGAAGACTGTAATGGCATCTTCAGAATTAATGTAAGTGTGTCCAAGAACTTAAATTTAAAACTAAGACCTGGAGAGAAAAAACCTGGATTTTGGGTGCCCCGTGTTTGGTAAGCTTGTCAGAAATATGCCCTAAGGAATGCTACACTTATTCATATTGGGGTTTAAATCAGCATAATTTTGTATGAGACTAAACTAATTCTGTTTAAAATATTAAATTAATTTAAATAATATAGAAAAAAGCATTGGGTTATAGCATTTTTTAAAGACCAATATGAACCAATCTCATGTTTCTTTGTGAAACTAATGAAATAATACTATTTAAAAACTGAATGAAAGTACATATCTGGATTCAAATAGCTTCAAAAATGAATGAGACTTTTAAAAGAAAGCTCTCCAATCATGTTGAAGCTGAACTCATTCTGAGCTTGTATCTTTAAGAGGGGCCAATGTCCTCATAACAATTACTGAGAACTCTAAATCATAAAGCTACTTCAATTACAAAACCCATGCACACTGGTGGATCTTCGCTGCAGAAATACTAGAGATGAATACTTGGCAGCATAGTTGATTAGACCCATTTCTTTTCTTAAAATCAATTTTTCTGGGAAATGAGTTTTATAGTATTTCCAACCCAAGGTGGGATCTCCTCAATACCTTTTTGCTCATCTGTTTATTAATGATTATGAATAGAATTTTCTCCTTCATTGATAAACCCAGTATTCTATCGACTTCACTTGACCTTTTGACTACCTTTTTAAATTTTCTTTTTACCTTTTAGGCTAATAAGTGAGCTACAGAAACCTGTTTTTTTGTTACGAGTGACTTTCTTTTCTACTCATCAAAACTTTTTCAAAGGAATAACATTTCACCCAGACTCATTTTTTTTTATCTTGCTTTGGCATTTCTCTAATATAAAATTCACTTTTATGAGCAATTCAATATGACTGCAATTGGGATTTTTTTTTTAACGGCCAACAACTGTAGAAAACAGTTAATTTAAGATGTAGGGTTTGAGCATGTAGAAGGGGGATTTAACTCATAGGGAAAGCCTTATCCTAATACCCACTTACAAAAGTGGTCTAATTTACATTAAAATGAAAATTTGAAGAAGCATAAAAGGTTTATTTTGGTGAGATGAAAATTCATTATACCATAAATAACTTATTTATACCAAGACATCAAATGGGATTTTTTTTCTCCTGATGTTTTGGGATTTGGGCTAAAGCCTCAAAGCTGATCTTAATTCTTAAGACAGAAACTTCCCAGAACTTATTAAGACTTTGTCACCCTTTATCACCCTACTCACACAAGAATAAGATCTTAAGAGTAAATGAGTCAGGAGGAGAGTGTTATGGTGCCCTCGCTTCTCACCATGGAGGAAGGTCAAGATGTTCCCCATCCAAGTTAAATGAGGCCCATTGCTAGGACCCTTAGTATTAAGAGCTTGACAAAGCAGCAAGAAGCTTCAGGACAAAGTTGACTTTCCACATATGGCAAAGCAGACTATTTCATTTACCTGAAAGATGATGTGGTTTTTGCTTAGAGTCACCTGGTTTGAACCATCTTATATGGAACCCTGGTACAAGGGGCTATGTACTAGGGAGAGGAAGGCTCCACTGAAGGAAGCCCTGGTGTGTTTCTCATACCAGGTGTGAGAAGCCGTGGTATGTTTCTCAGGTACAGGATCTGAGACTCACCACAGAAATGATGCAACTCAGCATTCTTGTTTCAAAATATAGGGCACTAATAGGAAATTTGAAATATAAAAAGGTCAGTTGATCAGTTGATAAACATAGTTGAAAAGCTAACAGTCTCAAGAGGATAGACCACACAATACCATGTGGGGGTATACATATAGGAAAATACCAAGGTTAGTCAAAGGCAGAAAGGGAAGAAAATTGTGGAAAAAGGCTATATGATGGCTTCCCTGTTCCAAGGAAAGTAGGCATAAGCAAATGAGAAGTGGGGACCCCATAGCACTCACTCATTCCTTTACTCTCAGGATGTTGATGCTTGTGTGAGCAAGGAGATGGATCACAATAAGGTGTTTAGATCGTACAAACTGATGATGATTCCACAAGACTCTGAAACATAGAGATTATCCCTAAAGTTCCTTACTGACCTTGAGGTGACTAGGATGTGAAGTCTAGGTCAAACACTTTGAAAACCACATCCCCATGAGAAAGGTTCTAACCTTACAACAAAGTGATCAAAAAGTCTTGTAGCCTCCTCTCAAGACATCAGGATGAGAGCCAGAGCTCCCTGGAAGGCAGTGTGTAGAGACAAACAAACATGTCACCAGTCGTACTGTTCTCCATTTAACTTGTCCATAAAACCTACTATATGTGACTTTTTAAATAAACTTTAGTTTAAATATAATATTGCATTATTACTGGGGATGATATCAAATTCAACATTTTTAAACCCCAAGCAAAGATAAGTGTGCCACATGGACATCATTACATAGGTCGTTGCCCATTTATCCTGGATTGTACCTTGGATTCATTCATTGTGAAACAAAAATCTTCAATTTAGTAAATGCCAACAGTAGTTATAACACTTTTTAAACATTCCTTCTTTGATCTGATGAGAGTTAAAAGCTGAAAAAAATTTAATTGCATTCCAGCTAAATTGTAATTAAGAAAGAAACTTATATCTGGGAATATGCCTAGTGAAATGCTTTGGTAATTAAAATTAAGACATAAATATGCACAATCTAATTCAGGGGACAGACTAACTCAATAGACTCTCTTCAGATAAATATGTTCATTTTCTTCTGAATCACCCAGACTTGATGAGATAAAATTACCTCAGCAAAAAAGGTCTAGGCATACACTATACCATGAATATCATGTATTCTATTTTAAGCATGAGTCTAGAATATAAGAAGGAGCATGCATAGATGAAAAAAAGTATTCTCCTTTTTACTAATTTCTCAGTGCTTACAGTCACTAGGAATGCTTGTCATTTATTCAGCTGTAAGTTGTTGCTCTTGTCCCTTAGAAACCTGAAGTCAAAATAAAAAACAAATAACAAATCATTTCATAAACCTGCTAAGGGTTTTGGTATGCATCAACAAGCCCCTAAGCTTTCCTCTGGCTTGCCAAAAGCTCACTCTTTTTTTTTTTTTTTTTTTTTTTTCCTGGGCTTGTACATTTTTTTATTAATCATTCCATTCGTTTACATCTCAAATGATATACTACTTTCTAGTTACCCTACCGTGAACCCCTCCATCCCACATTTACCCCTCTCCCTGCTCCCCTTTGTTTCCATGAGAGCGCTTCTGCACCCTCCTACCCTCTCCCACCCCACCGCTCCAGCATCTGCCTACTCTGGGGCATCAAACCTCCTCAGGACCAAGGGCCTTCCCTCCCATTGCTGTGAGGCAAAGTCATCCTCTGCTACATATGTATCAGGAGTCATGGATCTCTCCCTGTATACTCCTTGGTTGGTGGTCTAATCTCTGGGAGCACTGGGTGGTCCAGTCAGCATATGTTGTTTTTCCTATGGGGTTGCAATCCCCCTCTTCTCCACCAGTCCTTCTGCCAGCTTCCCCGTGGGGTCCCTGAGCTGAGTCTGATGGTTGGCTCCAAGCCTCCACATCTGCATTGGTCAGTTGCTGCTCAGACCTCCCAAGGAACAGCCACACCAGGTTCCTGTTAACAAGTGCCTCTTGACCACAGGAACAGTGTAGGGTTTGGTGTCTGCAGACAGGATGGATCCCCAGATGGGGCAGTCCCCGATGGCCCTTCCATCAGTCTCTGCTCCAATTTTTGTCTCCTTTCTTCCTGTGGACAGGAACATTTCAACTTGCATTCTTGTACATGCAAACCACCAGTTGAACCAGCACCATTTGTTGAAAATGCTGTCTTTTTTCCACTGGATGGCTTTATCTTCTTTGTCAAACATCAAGTGATCAAGTGACCATAAGTGTGTGGGTTCATTTCTGGGTCTTCAGTTTTGCTTCACTGATCTACTTGCCTGTTTCTGTACCAATATCATGCAGTATTTATTACTGTTGCTCTGTAGTAAAGTTTGAGGTCAGGGATGATTTCCCCAGAAGTTCTTTTATTGTTGAGAATAGTTTTCACTATCCTGTCTTGGGTTTTTTTTTTTTTTTTTTTTTTTTAATTTAATTTTATTTTATTTTTTTAATTTACATTCCAAATCACTTCCCCTTTCCCGTTTCCTCCCTCCCCGAAAGTCCCATAAGCCCCCTTCCCTCCCTCTTTTCTCCGTTCAACCCCCTCTCATTACTCTGTCCTGGCGTTCCCCTACATCCAGTCTTTCCAGGACCAGGGGTCTCTCCTTCCATCTTTTTAGAAATCTATTGATATGCTGATTGTGTCTAGGGTATTCTGAGATTCTGGGTCAATATCCCCTTATCAGTGACTTCATACCATGTGTGATCTTTTGTGATTGGGTTACCTCACTAAGGATGATATTTTCAAGTTCTGACCATTTGCCTAGGAATTTCGTGAATTCATTGTTTTTAATTGCAGAGTAGTATTCCATTGTGTAAATATACCACATCTTCTGAATCCATTCCTCCGTTGAGGGACATCTGGGTTCTTTCCAGCTTCTGGCTATTATAAATAAGGCTGCTATGAATATAGTGGAGCATGTGTCCTTATTGCATGCAGGTAAAGTCTCTGGGTATATGCCCAGGAGTGGTATAGCCGGATCCTCCGGAAGTGTCATGCCCAGTTTTCTGAGGAGCCGCCAGACTGCTTTCCAGAGTGGTTGTACCAGCCTGCAATTCCACCAGCAGTGGAGGAGTGTTCCTCTTTCTCCACATCCTCGCCAACAACTGCTGTCTCCTGTGTTTTTGACTCTTTAGGCAACTTTAAGCTATATTAAAGACTTCTAGGTAGAAGGACATCAAGTCTTTTGGGGACTCAGGATCAGGTAGTTTAAGATCCAAGAGTTGGAGAAATGATTGCTACAAAGAAGAGGTCTCGACATCAAGGTTCTCTTTTTTTGTTTTCTGCAATATTTACTTCTCTTTTTTTCTACAAATGGTAGAAGTGCAATAAATGGGATATAGAAGACGCCCCTAACCCAAAATGTCTAGTGCCAAACCAAAGGCTAAGAAGAGAAAGCACATTGGCTTTCTAAAGGACAGAAGCTAGGAAATGTGTGAGGAAAGTGAGGGGCCAGGGGCAGGTGTGTAGGAAAATGGAGTGGCAAGAAGAAGAAGGGTAGAAAGGAGGGAGAGAAAAAAACAAAAAAGAAAAGAGGGAGAGTCTAGGAACAGGTGGGTAGGGAATAGGAAGGGGTCAGGAATATGCTGTTAGGGAGGGGAAAGAGAGGACAGGGACAGGTAGGTAGGAAAGAAGGAGTCAGAGAAGGCAGGTAGGTATGGAACAATGGGAAGGGGACAGGGGCAGCCTATGTCATATTTCCTAAAGTATTCATATTCCCCATGGGAAGATCCATTAACTTTGTCCTGATCACAGGCACCCTGAGCCATGTTCTTCAGGAGGCAAAAGAGTGACCAAATTCTAAAGTCAGAATCAATCTTAGTTTTATGACTTAGATATACAGGACCAGAAAAAAAAAAGCTTTAAACAGTGTTCTGATTCAAACACAGGAAGCATATGAAATGACAATGACAGGTTATGTTTGGGATTTACTGAAGCCCTCTGGACTTACAGATAAGATTTCAAAGTTGGCAATTTTGATAGCTCAGCATAAACAAATATTTCATATGACTTAACTGGAAAAGTCTTACTTTTCAAAATGTTGTATATTCTTTCAACTCCATGTCTTGTTTTTCTTGATCTAGCCTAAAAATATTATTCTTAGCATTTTCTAACTTCTAAAATATGTGGGACATGAAAGTAGTTTAAGTTGCTGCAAATTTAGCTACAAAAGCACTTTTACATAAAGAAAACAGATGAGTAAGAAAGACTGACATTGGATCTGAGAACTAGCTCCCTTGGTTTTATTTTCTTAAGTCCTTATGCAAGCAAACTTTGGGTATGCATAGTCCTTACAAGCACTGTCTACTCTAAGAGATAGGAAACGTAATTGAAACCCTCTCTAAGGAAAGATTATTGCAAAATTCCAAGATAGTATATTTGTACTTTCATACAAAAATATAAATAAGAATTCTAAAATATCAATATCTGTGTGGAGCTTCTACATTGATACCAAATGCATGTGCCAGTCATCCTCAAGCCCTGAGGACCAAGCCAGCCATAGTTTTAGACTTTCTCATCATATCCCCATGCATTATAAAGACACATCTCATGAATGTCCCTATAGTTAAGAAACAATAAAGGATATGAAAATATTGAACCAAATGCCTCTCTAGAGTAAGACTTCACAAAGGTTAAATTTCAATAGATAGGGTAGTATAGGAAAAGAAAGATGAAAATATAATACAGAAGGAGGAAGTGGGCTGATTGTATTCTACATCTTAGAGCTCAATTGTCCTTCAACCTCAGAATGGGTATCAAGAATCATTCAAATTTTTAATTGTTTAAAATGGCCTCTCATAAAGAGAGTAGAATGAAGGCACTGAAGATATATTGTGCTAACACCTACCAGGCAACAAAAAGAAACACAGTCACAACTGAGACAAACATGGGTTTGGGCATCTCTTCCACCAAAAGAAAATAAAGAATGATGGGGCCAAGTGTTTGAGGTATCATGAATTCATAATAGATGTAGGCAGCAAACTGTGAATTGAGCAACACAAGAAGGAACTACTGAGCACATTTGAGGTTACTGAAAAGGAAAAGACCTCAGAGAGTGTGATGGAAATACACTGTACTGAGTGGTGTCTTCTGCCTCAGGAGCCTCTTGGTGCATAACCCTTTACAAGGACACTTAAAACAAGTCAGTAAGCATTGCTCTCATCACACCTACTGTACAGGGAATTATGCTATTTCAGAATTCATGTCCAGAACACAGTGCCCCATCATGCAAATCTCTAATGTTACTTAGCTTCCAGTTTGGGGTGTTGTAAGACAAGGTGGAGGGTTATGTCATCACTTGGACTAGATCTAGGCTTGAGCCTTTAGCTTTAATTTGAGAACACCCATCACAATAGAAAGAACATAATAATAAATCATGACATACTAACACACTGCTGTAACTTAGCAAAGAAACGCTGCATGGCTCAACAATCTTCCAGACTAAAGACTCTACACCCAGAATTAGAAACAGCCATAGGTCTGGGCAGTGGTGGAACATGCCTTTAATCCCAGCACTTGGGAGGTAGAGACAGATAGATCAGTGAGTTTGAGGCCAGCCTGGTCTACAGGCAAGTTCTATGACAGCCAGCCAGGGCTACACAGAGAACGAGAGAGAGAGAGAGAGAGAGAGAGAGAGAGAGAGAGAGAGAGAGAGAGAGAGAGAGAGAGAGAGAGAGAGAGAGAGAGAGAGAGAGAAGAGACAGAGGAGGGAGAGGGAGGGAGACTATGGGCATTGGGCCACTGGGTGCATTGAACCCTCATCCAACATCCTTCTTTCCTAATTACAGGGCAAATCCTCGGAACTTTAACTTTGACAATGTGGGAAATGCCATGCTGGCATTGTTTGAAGTTCTGTCCTTGAAAGGTTGGGTAGAAGTGAGGGATGTCATTATTCATCGTGTGGGGCCGGTAAGCAAGCACATGGGATTTTTCTAACTACAACCAGGGTGGTTTCCATTGGTTCTGATAAATAACATGTTTAATTTACACAGATCCATGGAATCTATATTCATGTTTTCGTATTCCTGGGTTGCATGATTGGACTGACCCTTTTTGTCGGTGTAGTTATTGCTAACTTCAATGAAAACAAGGTAAGTCTTCTCAGATTGATAGCACAGACTTAATTTTTGTTCTTGTCCTTGCTTTAAGCTAATTTTTTTCAAACACGGCATGGAACCACATTAAATTGTAATGTGACTCATGTAACTAACCTGTATAAAACTCTTTTGCAAACTGCCTCACTGCTGTGGTTTGGGTTCATTACTTAGTACTGTAATTCTCTTGCTAAATTTACCCTTATGGCAACAGTAATTTCCCCATAGCTGAGAGGCACATCTCCTATTGTTCAGATAGGAAGGATTTACAGTAAATTATTAAAATATGATAGTTTCAAGTTATGCTCTGATTGCAGTCCATACTGCCTTTACAAAAATGTGAATTGTGTGCTTCTTTGTCACTCAGCGAATGAACTCAGAATTTTGATAAGGTAGGTAGAAGCCACATAAAATGTAAAGGACAGTTCAAAGACTAAAAGGATTTTTCCGAAATCCTTATAAATTTTACATATTTCCTGAAGTCAGGAAGCAACCTCAGTTCTAACAGCTCTCATGATGGATTCAAAGCTCATGGATAGAAACAGCAATGTGGTTCCTATGGAGCATACGTTTAAGGGAAGTATCCCTTGGCAATTGTTGTTCTGGGCGAGACTGGTTAAACTGTCTCTTGGGAGTTTTATCTACAGAGTCACACTGAAATGTATGTAAGCTTTGAGCACTCACTGTACAGAAGAAGCTTCTGCCATCTCTCAAGATGCTGAAATTTGTGGATGAGAAAAACACTTGGGGCCAAAGTCTGACTCTTTTCCTATGACTGCAGGGTCTGTGATTCTTCTAATGTAAGAACGTTAAAATCTCTAACGTGAAAAGCTCCATTTGCCTGTGAATCAACTCCTGTTCAGTTGTGCACGATGATGACTGATTCTCATGTGCTCATGCTAGAACTCTTTGGTTTGTGTGGCAACACTCGAGACTATATCATTCACTGTCCCCAGGCTCAATGTGTGTGGTGCCACTGAATTAGTCAATTGCCACCTTTGATGTGCACCTAATGAGTATTTCACTTCACTCAGTCTTACAAAGACTACAATTTTAAAATCTCCCTTTGACCCCAATACTACTCCAACCCTCAGAAAGATGGTCTCAGAGCAACAGCAATCATGTCACCCAGCCCCTCTATTTTACTTTTTAGCATGTTCATAAGAGAGATACTCTAACCCTCCAGTGTGTCCAGTGTAATATCAGGCAGAAAGAGAAAGATGTGTCCTTTTAGATGGCTTTGAGCCATGTGGTGGAACAGACAATGGGAATTCCAGAATATAGGAAAGAGTTTATCAGCACATTTACCAGATGAGGTACTGCCAGTCCAGGGTGGTTAGGGGTCCCTCAAAGGGCCCTGGATGCAAGAGGACTGAGCTCCAGGACACCTCACAAGTCAGCAGCATGAGTGACCCAGCATACAATGCTCAATAACAGGAACCAACTGTATAATTAACTGCCAGTCTTGAAATAGCTATGAATTACTGAGGATTCTTTGCCTCCAACACCATAGTTATGTCCTAAAAGAGTCAGGAAGTGACAGCTTGTTTGGGATTATGATGTGTCAGGCCAAACAGATGCCAAGAGGGAGGTAGAAGTGAGCAGCCACTTTTCCAGATATCGAAAACTTGATTTGTTTGTTGGAAATAAAGGTTCTAATTATGTAAATGTGTGTGTGTGTGTGTGTGCGCGCGCGCGTGCGTGCACCCACAACTCCACTTTTAGAGGACTCTACATATTCTTCTAAATTTCATGGGCACTGCACACATAACTTCTATAAATACAACATGCAGGCAAAACACATAAAATAAAATAAATAAATCTTAAAAAAAAGGGGGGCGGGGACAGGTGAATGGCTCTAATGAAGGCACTTCCCTCCAAGTTGATGAACTGAATTCAATCCTTAGAACGCACATCATAAGAAGAGAGCAGACTCTTGCAGTGTTTCTGACCTTGATATAATTCATACCAATTTAGAAATTAAAAACAATTTTTTCTCCTCTACTTATACAGTCAGAAAGCACACAATTCTGAAAACCAAGCTAAGGGGATAGTCCCTGAAAGGATAGTTGTTATCTCTACAGAAGGAATCAGAGAACGGGAGTGAGTTCCCCCTCAACCTTAGTTTTCTAATTATATATCTGCTTCTGTAATGCAGTATAAAAAATTGAATGCAGAATAATACAATGGAATATCATTTATGTGCATTTTTATCAAGTACTCTGCTTTATAACATCTAGCAAATTACCATACCATTTATTTCTGGAAAAGGAAAATTCTATGACTTATCCGTTAAAAATAGTTTTATAATTGCACCTATTGAACTGTTTAAATAAAACGATATATAAAGACAAAATGCCTTCCAGCAGTTATCCAAATATCTGATTGGCTACATAAAACTAAACTAACCATAGCTAGTATGTAGAAAACATTCTTGAAACTTTCTCAAGCCCAAATGTTACAGGTCTTCAATGACACACACCTGGAAACTGCTGAATGCTCCAGTATGCACCCATCCCTGTTGGGATGCCTACCCTTGCGGGTTACTCATTCTGACAATGTATCTTCAACCACTATGGTTTTTGCAGACTATTTTCTTTCAGGTTCCCACATAGGTCCTGCCTGTGAAGCCATCCAATCCACATTGCTCATTTCCTTTTCCCTCCACTGCTTCCTTTGTTTCCAAGGGGACAGCCCTGCTGACGGTAGATCAGAGAAGATGGGAAGATCTCAAGAGCAGATTGAAGATCGCACAGCCTCTTCATCTCCCACCTCGCCCGGGTATCAAAGATGTTCTGACTTTATTCATGTTGGGCACTAGTGTTCCTGCTTCTCTAAGAGCCTCAGATTTAAATTAAAATAATAATCGTGAGGCCACTAGGGGGTTGTGCATAAGTTAATATTGAAACAGACTCCAAACTGCTGCTCTCTCCTTAAGGCTATTAAAATCAGTCACCCAAAGGCTGTGCTTCAGTGATCTCTGAATAAGCCTTAATGAAAAAAAATGAATTTTTAAATAAAATATATTTGTGTTTGCCTTTTAGATATATGAGGGAAATGTACTAAACTCCCAGAATTTGAGTGATGTGCTTCTTCTTTCAATACAGATGGTGCTATGTACTGTCGTTTTGATATCCAGCACCAGCCATTCCTCCAAAGCACTTCACAATAGATTGAACTGGAAGGGAAGGCT
The DNA here is from genome assembly GCA_036184795.1 of Tokudaia tokunoshimensis. Lineage (NCBI taxonomy): Eukaryota > Metazoa > Chordata > Mammalia > Rodentia > Muridae > Tokudaia > Tokudaia tokunoshimensis. The sequence continues at coordinate 1,356,779 of BTHU01000011.1, forward strand.
GTAATGGGTTTGAAGATGCACATTAAAGAATATGAAAGACAAGAAAGTGAACCTGGCCATGTCTAAAGCATCCTACCTACATCTTTCTTTCTTTTTTTCAGATAATGATGGTTTTAGAGCTAAAATGTATGACATAACCCAGCATCCATTTTTTAAGAGGACAATCGCATTACTGGTTCTGGCCCAGTCTGTGTTGCTATCTGTCAAGGTATTGTTTCTCCTTGAGATTTCTGGAGTGATTTCACATTCCTGGTGCATTGTAAACATTGCCATTTGCAGCCTCTGATCTTTAGTAATAATGGATGGGTAATGATAAGACTGGTGTATATGCTGAGTAGCAGAGAGATAAAAGTCTATCTGGTGGATGTGGCAGTAACTTGTGCTCTCCTGGTTGCAGTGGGACGTTGAGGATCCTGTGACTGTTCCTTTGGCCACAATGTCAGTTGTCTTCACTTTCATCTTTGTCTTAGAGGTACAGTAATGAGTCTGCTTCTCTGGGGGAAGCTAGGAACAATTAAAAGGGAATGAGGACTCCCTTTGATGGCACCTACTTCTAGCTCCATGCTCCCTTGTTTTCAAAGTCTTTGGTGGGTAGGTTTCATGACTAGGACACATTCTCTTAGGACATCTCCTTTCTGGCTGTTCAGATTAACTTCAGAAAGACTTCACTTTATATTTCCAATATTTCTGACTGATGAAACACCCCTGCCAATTGTTCTGTCTGAGCATTAGCCTGCCTAGTAACAGGGTTTGAATCTTTGCAGCCCAGGACACATATCACTGCTATTCAGGGATTCAGATTACAACACAGTGTAAATATGCCAGCAGACCAGACAAGATTATCTTAAAATGTTGTCCCCATGTCACATCTATTTGCCAATAAATTCTTCTTTGAAATTCAAGTTGATTATCATTTTGTTGTAAACTGGCTGATGTTTCCCAAAATATAGTTTTTCACTCAGGGTAGAAAAATGACCTACAATGACTATTTATCTATGAATCCACAGGAGAATAGATATGCAGGCTACTTGGCTTTAAAATGATGTATCTTTGTGATGAAGTCTTTTATTAACTATATTATGATATATATATATATATATATCATATATATGATGATTAAATCTAATTGATTTAAATGTGCCTAAGCACTTGCCCTGTGTCCCTTCTTGCTTGCTTTCTCTAGGTTACAATGAAGATCATAGCAATGTCACCAGCTGGGTTCTGGCAAAGCAGAAGAAACCGATATGATCTCTTGGTGACATCTCTTGGTGTTGTGTGGGTGGTGCTCCATTTTGCTCTGCTGGTAGGCACATCATTACACTTTACTTTAGTTGGTAGTTCAGCTTTTTCCCAATTCAAGCCATTTTCCAGTCTTTTCATTCCATACCAGCCACTTTTGGGCATTCAAACTCCCTAAATCCCAGCTTTGATTGCAAAAGTCCTGGGACATGTTTGCAAATGCATACACTTAGACATGTACATGTGCATGCACCTACACTTTTCATACAGGCAAATCCTGACTCTTCAAAGACCTAGAGTGCATACGTCTGAAATAAGGCTCTTAAAGACGGTCTCATTTAACTCTTCATTTTACCAAAGGAGAACACTGAAGCAGAGGTGAAGGAACCTGCCTAAATTTAAGTAGCCGGCTAGAATTAGAAGACTCAGACCCTGTACCCTGAGATCAAGAGTAGCATCCATCATACCCCTGAAATCACATATAAGATTTATAGTGTAATCCCCAAGTACTCTTCAAGACACTATTCTCACACAGACATCTAATACCAATTATCTGAACCCATCAATTTTCATATGTCTGAGGTCTAGTCCCAAATCTATAGTCATGGGAAACCTGGCTAGACTTAGTATACAGTGGTGTTGCTCAATGGAAATAAAATATGCTTACTAATGTGATGCTGGCTTACACTGTATACTCTAAGTATTACAGGAGTTTATAAGAAATACTTATAAGTGTCCATTATGTCATTAGTATTATATAGTCCCAGTGTTTCCCATTCTCCCATCATCTTTAATAATTGAGGCATGGCAGGAAGTATCCAGTACTCACAGAAGTACCCTATCAGAAGGGGTTTGCTGTAATATGTATCTGTGATATTCATACATATATTGAGTGCCCTTCTTTAACCAATGGTTGCCTTCAGCATTAGAAGCTGTTTAAATTCAAGCACCTATGTTCAGTTTCTCCAACAAAAATCTGAATATAATGATGAGCAAATCATTGTAGGAGGATCGAGAAGAAAGAAATATGCAAAGCAAAGATATTCACTACACTAATAAACTTTATAATCAAAAAGCTAAAAAGATTTTCACTCTGTGCTCACAAACCAATGAGGACTATGGGTGTGCTAGGAAAGATGAAAGAGATCCTATGGCCCATGACAACAGTAAGGAGTGGGCAATGGCTTCATCAAAGAGGTCCTGGAAGGCATTTCCCCCACAAACAACTGGACTCCATCTACAGAACATTTCAGACATCCTTAGCTAGGATGAAAGGATGTAGGGACTGGACAAAGGTGAGGTTCTGTGCCTGAAGTAGGAGTCATGGCATGTAATATAATAACACAACACTAGATTTGCAGAAGTGTGAACGTAAGTCTTCTTAGGACTTTGGGGTCAATGTGAATATTATCCAGTAATCATCCCAAGGGCTGTGGTTATCAGGACTTCTAGAATGGCAAGACTTAAGATATCTACAATAAATCCTGAACTGACATGGAAAGAAAAGGTCAGAAAATGTTCTAATTATGCTTACTTTATCTAGAAAAACCTTTGACTAAAGGCTACTCACTAAATGGAAAATTACAGTAGGTCTAATCTCAAATATCCCCACAGAAGAAATCCATAAAAAACCTTCCCTCTTCTGCTTGACTGCTCTTGTTCTTCCCCTGAGAAGAACCTCTGGTCTGAGGAAAGCAATCATTCTTTGCCATATTTTGCAGTGGACCGCTGGGAAGGAACGCTTTCCTTCCAACAAGGCTATGTGCCCACATTCTTGTCCTTGTGCCTCACCAAGGAGCTCAGTGGACCCCCTTCCCAGGGACCCATCTGGGACTGCTGTTGTTTGGCTAGGCAGCTTCTGGAGAATGTTCATGCTTTGGCATCAGCTGAATGTCACTGTTGTTATGCTGTGGCCAGTAGCATCTTTGTTTCTCAGAAGAAGCCTTGTGAATCAGAAAGCACAGAGTGATCTCTGGCCCTAAGCACACATTGGAAGAGCAAACTGATGCAACCCTTAGGGGTGTGTGTGTGGGGGGGTGCTTTTCTAAAATGGTTGATTCATGATCAGGGAACTGAACTTAAAAAAAAGAAACTGTCTTCAAACATTGATGTTGTTGAAATAAGGCCCCATGAAGCCAAGGCTGGCCTTGAAGTTACTATGTAGTAAAGGATGACCTTAAATTTCTAATCTTCCTGCCTCTACTTCCCAAACGCAGGGATTACAGACATCGCCACCACTCGGTTTACATGTTGAGCTATTGAGCCAGGGCCTTACACATGTTAGACCAGACTTCTACCAGCCAGAATATAAACCCAATCCCCTTCATGGTCACCCTGTACCTTTCTTGCCCTATCCTCAAAAGGGCTTCTAACTGCTTTATGGGAAATGAATTTCAAAATACAGAATTCAGTTGAGCAAAAAAAAAAAAATAAACAAAAAACAAAAAAACAACATAAAGTTTTGTTTGAGACTTGATTTTAAATGTAATATTTATTCATGAGCTTTTGCAGTGACCTTTTCAGTACCTTTATTTCAGATAAATTTCTTATAGGAATTTTCACATTTTATCAAACTAATTATTCACTAGACTTCACAGAAGACTGAAAACCATAACAAGATCTTTTGTGCAAATTGTAAAATAAAAACTGTCTTCTGTTTAAATTTCAGAATGCATACACCTACATGATGGGAGCCTGTGTGATTGTCTTTAGATTTTTCTCCATCTGTGGAAAGCATGTAAGTCTATCATGCAGAATCCTCTCCAATGTCACATAAGCATTGAGTCACTGATGCCAACAGACCATAGCCAACCTAGTTGATATATTCAACAAAGTACTAAACATTATAAGTCAAGACTAATAAATATTAAATATTGCATTGAGTCAGTAGCTTAATTATCTTTGACTATGCTTCCTGTTATTTTATTCATCATATCTGCTAAGTAAACTCAATCATAAATGAAAGAAAACAATTGACTCTGAAACCAAAAGCCAATGTTATCCCTAATGTACCTTAATTTGTGTTTTTTAATTAACTTTATTACAAAGAAAGTTTATAATTGACGAGTGTTTCCCTTATTCTCGGTTGATTTGTATGTCTTGTTAGCATTTACTCTCTTTCTCTCTCTCTCTCTCTCTCTCTCTCTCTCTCTCTCTCTCTCTCTCTCTCTCTCTCTCTCACACACACACACACATACACACACACACACACACACACACACACACACACACCCTTGTGGTCTCCATTTTTAAGGGATATTGTTTCTTTTTTATCATTAGCATTGTTTCACATACAGACTCCATATATCCATGTAATTAGGAGGTTTAACAATTGGTGGTTATTTAGCATTAAACCAGTATTACATTTGGTTTTTAGGAAGTCTGTGGGAGAAAAGTAAATTTACTTGATATAGGCCAATAATGTTTTTATAGATGTCTAGGTTGCAAAAGAAGATGAAATGGAAGTCTAAGAAGCTTGTATTGTTAAATTAATTAATTTCTCTGGAGTGATTGAACTGTGTGAAGTATGAACAAGATTTCATAATGCCAGATGGTTTTTGAATAATATTTAGATTTAATATCTAATAGGAAACAACTTTCAAATGATGTACTTGGGAATCAGTATGTAGTCAACCTGCTTATATATTATGCACCAGCCAGGTACTCCTCAGCTTGAAATGACTGTTCTCCCACCTCCTGTCTTTCTCTCTCCATCTGCCCTGATTCCACACCCTTCTTCATCTGCAGGTGACATTAAAGATGCTCCTTCTGACTGTGGTTGTCAGCATGTACAAGAGCTTCTTTATCATCGTAGGAATGTTTCTCTTGCTGCTGTGCTATGCCTTTGCTGGAGTTGTTCTGTTTGGTACCGTAAAATATGGAGAGAACATTAACAGGTCAGCACATATTTGTCTTCCTATTAATTTTCCAAGCAAATGGCTTAATAATAAAATCATGAATATAAACTTAGGTGTTTTTTGACTAGTAAAGACTTGGGAGTGGTATAAGAGGGAAGTAATCTGTTGGAAAATAAATAAAATAAAATATACACATTTTAAATGCCAATTTCCATTTGACAAAGATAAGCATATTTATTTTAGAACCCTTAGAAAATGCAAACACCAAACAAAAAGGTTTTACAATTCTACTCACTGTCAGGAATATCAAATCCTGATTTCAGTATTTTTCTACCCATGTATATCTCTGAAATGCTATATTATTTTGTGGGGGGGGAGGGATTAAAACAGTTTTTAGATGATTTTCTTTTTCAGCAATGTGTAGAATGTTAGAACCTACTAAATCACTCTGCTGTGAAAAAAAGCATTTCTAATAGCTCATCTTCCACATTATAAAAGCATCTGCTATTGTTCTCTTAAAAGTTCAAATACAACAAAACACGTACAAATGTCTCACAGGTAGGTGGTTTATTTGACGCATGGCTGAGTATCTTTCTATGACCCAAGTGGTGGAATCACTCCTTCATAGTCAAAGTAAGTTGCTACATTTCAAAGCCAGTAAGTTGATGACTCTGTGAAAGTTTTAACTTGTCAGGCATCCATACTTGCAGGAAAATGTAGATGGCAGCAGGAGAGTTTTAAGCTTTGGTAATAGGAACCTGGCAACCAGGTTCATAAATGCCACATATTTGGGTGGTGACCACTAATGCTGCTTCAAGACAATGGCAAGTCATGACATCTTCATTCTGTTTTCTTTTCTTAAATTAGGCATGCCAATTTTTCTTCAGCGGGCAAAGCCATTACTGTATTGTTTCGAATTGTCACAGGGGAAGACTGGAACAAGATTATGCATGATTGCATGGTAAATATCCCCTTATTATTATCAGTGCCTCAACATACACTTATATGGCAATGGTATTAATATCAAGACCTTGTATTACAGAAAATTTTCTGCCTGTCTAGTCTATAAGTTGCACTTTGAACACTACAAGATATAAATATAAAGAATAAAATATTCACTTAACATAACTTAAACTATTATAACCATATCTTAAAATGAGCATTATTCTTTCCTGCTAATCCTTCATAGCTTAGCAATCAAAATAAGGACATTTATTTAATGTACTCATCGAACACTCACTAAGTTCCTGGTTTGTCCTGGGCCATGTGCAATGCCTTCTGCAGGTCCAAAATTTCCTCAAAGCACATATGTCATGTATTCTGAATCATTCTTCTCTTTGGTATCCTGCTTTCTTTCCAATAAGTCTGTATTATCCTTGGGTAAAGGTGCTAATGCTTACTTCTTTAGGTATTTTTGCCCACACTTAAAACTCTAGGTTATATATTCTATAGATCTCTATATTTCTCGTTTTGACATGCATAGTAGTGCTAGAGAATTGTAGAGTCAACTTTATTTCTTTCTCCTTCCTCTTAGATCATAGACACCAATGACTTCCTACAGACATTCTATGAGGGAGCATGTGCTATCCACATGCAACTCAGTGTTGAGCTATTGATGTGTAATTCATGCATCTGAAAAGCTACTTTACATTACATTTATTTTTACTAAATATTAATTAATATGAATTAAATTTAAATTGCCACATGGAGTTAATACTTCTTGTGCTAGAAACTGATGTTAAACTGATGTCAGCTGTCAGAGAACAGGGGTATGTCTTTATTGTTAGTCTATCCCTAACACTTGTCACAAATATACCACATAGTAGAGTCTAGAGAATTTTAAACATGAAAAGTGGAAACCAAATTTATCCAATCAGGTATAACCAAAGGCAGAATTAAATAAATCCTACATAGGTTCCCAGAAGAGTGTGTGGGAATACAGAAGACAAAGCTAGTTATCTTGTTGAGAGAAACCAGGAGAGTATCACAGAAGGGTTTGAATTTCAGTGGGTCCCACAAAATGCAAAGACTTCATATAATCTGGACCTTATACATTTCTGTAACATCTCATTTTGGTGCCTCAGGACTGGGGATTAGACCTTACACAACTTGAATGTGAATTTGGTATGTTTAGTCTACTCCATACAAATTAATCCATTGCTTAAATTAAAAATAAATAAAGTTCCTCTTTATTTGACTTCCTGAAGTTTGACCCCAGGGTATGTTGGTGGGATATGAAACTTATGTCCCCGAGGAAACCTGTTCACTTGCATTTTGATTCTATCAATGGCAATTTAATTGGGTCATCTACAGGACCAAAAGCATAGCATGATGAAATACTCTTGTGGAGTTCTGCTGCAAATGATGTGTGTGTCTGACACATGTGGCTTTTGCTTGATGGCTTTAAATTAACTACATCCCATACTCCCAAGAATATATCCATTGAGCACTACAGTCAGCAGAAATCTGTGCCCTTCCTTCCCCTCAATGCCTTCCATGTCCCCCACTGACCCACAGGTTCAACCTCCATTTTGTACTCCAGATGAATTTACATACTGGGCAACAGACTGTGGCAATTATGCAGGGGCACTTATGTACTTCTGCTCATTCTATGTCATCATCGCCTACATCATGCTGAATCTGCTTGTAGGTAAGAGATGTTCATGGAATTATTTTTCCATCTCTTCAAACTCAGGTACTTGGATAATTATGTACAATTTTAGAGTAATTATCCTGGATTGCTTGGGGCGGGTGTTTCATGGCATTAATTATAAATTGTTGCCTCTCAACCCAGGAGCTGAAAAGATCTTTGAAAGGCATGGAAATGGCAGTTGATTGCAGTTTCAAGAATTGTCCTATTTATTATGCTCATTAATTCTCAAAGAGCTCTTCCCATGGATTGGGCTGAACACAAATCAGGGAGGGCTACTTTCACAGCCTTGAAATATCAGTTTGGTTTTTAAAGATATACTTTGTTCACCCAGCTGTGGGGACATCCAGGCCCAATATGACCCTTAAAAATGCCTTGGAACTCTCAAGTAAGAGTAGAAGCCAGCTGGCATGAAAGTCTAACCAGAGTGCCTTTGAGCCCATGACCCTCCATGTTTTGGAAAGGCAAGTGATGAATAAATAGCTTAGTTCAAGTGAGAGACATGCCAGCTTGGAAACTGTACTGAAATCACTTTGAAAAATTGGCTTTATAATGTGAGTGATAACATTTATTATTTATAATAGATGTTTTACTTCTTCTAAAAAATGATAGATTAGCATATTTGTCTAACATCTGATTTTTTTTTCCTAGCCATAATTGTGGAGAATTTCTCTTTGTTTTATTCCACTGAAGAGGACCAGCTTTTGAGTTACAATGATCTTCGTCATTTTCAAATCATATGGAACATGGTAGATGATAAAAGAGAGGTAGGAACTGTGGGTGTGGCTCACTTGCTAGGTGTGGTTCTGCATCTCTGTACTCCCAGCACTTGGGAAACGGAAGTAGAGAGTTGGATATTCAAAGACTTCCTCCACCTAGGGGTAGGGGAGTGGGCCCTTGTTAACCTGCTCAGTTTCAAAGAGAACAAATGATACATAAATATTTTGAATCTGATAATTGACATAGACTGAATTTGGAACTGTCACTGTTGCATTACAGAAACCTGTCATTGATGAGCCAGGTGAGTATGCAAAGACAGAGGGTCAGAGTAGTCTCTCTTCATGTCTTTTTCAACCATGAAGAGGTCTTCATAGTCTTTAGACTTTAAAAAGGTCAGCAAGGGAAGAAAATAATGGATTTTCAAGTTATCTGCCTTGGGCTCAAGCAAAAGAAGGGGAATTGCAGCTCCCAGAGTGAAAGCCTGCTATGGACTTACTATCACCTTAACCTTAAACAGCTATCTAGATGAACCACACATAGGAGTTACAAGTAACAGCTATGGTGTAGCTCAGTGGTTGAGTGTTTGCTGAGCATGTAAAAAGTCCTGGGTTCAATCCCCAGTACCACTAAAAATTAAATACATGGAGATCTGGTTATTTTAAACTACTTCAAAGTTAGTATGCAAAGATCTTAACCATAAAGCTTACCCAATATTTCCCAGAATTAGCCAAAGCAGAGGCAAGTTTCTTGTTCTCAGCTACCTCTTTTTCTTTCCCCTTTCTTCCCCCTTCTCCTCAACATCCTCATGTACTTCCCTTCTTCCTCTCCTCTTTGACCTCTTACTCACCCTTACCTTCCGAAAGCTTAAGTTGATCTAGGCACTGAGGTAAAGCAATTCTCAAATGGCAAGGTTCCTATGCCCACAGAGCTTATGTTCTAAAGGAGGAGGTGAACCTTAAAGATGAAATGGGATGAATGACACAGGTTAGGATCCATAATCCAAACTAATTCCAGACTTTGAATTCTTCTTAGTATCAACAGAACCACAAATGGAGGAAGTTACACCAGATTTTATGTGTCAAGTCACAGTCAAAACCCAGGCATGTTAATAATATTGTATAAAATTACTTCCTGGATATGTGTGTAAGACATACATGAAACATAAATGAATGGCACCTGCCTCTAATCCTACTACATGGGAGGCAGAAGTAGGAGGCTCAGGAGTTTGAGAGCCTTAAGTTTAATGTCAGCCTGGAATATCCAAGAACTTGTTTTAAAAAGATTAAAAAAAAAGATTAAAAAATACATGAATAAATTTTATGTTTAAACTTGTATCTTATCCACAATATCATTCATTGTAAGAATGCAAATATTCCAAAGTTCATAAAATCCAAAGTTGGAAACACTTCTGATCCTAACATTTTGGTAGGGGATATTAAACTTCTATGAGTTCCAGAAGTTATGAGCATATTGAAGATGGTAGAGTATGGATGGGTTAGGGGCAACCTAAGAAGATCCAAAAATAGTTCAGAACGAGTTTAGTACAGAGAGAAGGAGTTAGCATAGTTGACATAAATAAGGATCTGGAAGGTAAGGTGTGGTTATAACCCAGGGTCTGCAAGACACAGGGTGACCTCTTCACTCTTTTACTCTCTGTCTCCACTAGTATTCTCTGTCCCCAAACTTGAGTGCAGTCTCCTTGTAGAGGACAGGGATACTTGCCCTAGTTCTTTTGTCTCATCAAGATCTATATTTGTCTCTGTGACTATTACCCACAGGAACTCACATGATATGTACAGGAAAGACTCCAATTAACACTGAGATGCTAATAACCAGCAAGAAGCCTTAGACCACCAGGTCCATTCAAAGATATAGTCATAGTTGGCATGTCAGACTGTGTTGCATGGAATACAGTGATACCTTTTATAGTTTCAATGCCCAGATGTGTTTTACCCTAAAAGGAGGGCAAAGCTGAGTCCTCACTGTCTTATGTAAGTTGTTCTAATCATTGAAAAGACCTACAAAGGAACTACCTTTCAATGGAAGCAAAATAACAAATGCTATGTCTAAGACCCAAATTAAATGAGGAGAGTTATGTATATATGCATTGCCTACTTGTAGAATGATATTCACGGTGCATGTGGAGAAGTAGGTAGAGCATAATTAGTAAGGGCTGGCTCCAGGGAAAGCTGCAAGGATGTACCTCAGTCTCCCTAGCTCTAAAGTCAATATTATGATAACCCACAGGACCAGAGCAACAGAGAATTACTGCTTGGTACTTCACATCATGTGCTTAGTACACATTATTTTGCCCAGCTTGCAAATAGAACAGTGAGCTTCTTCCTGTCTGGTGCTATTTATTCTGATGATCCTTTGCCTTATTCTCCTTGGTGTTTGGATTATAAACCTGAGAGATACCAGTCCTGACTCACAAGTTCATTTCGTTGTCTGTGTCTCCCTGTAAAAAGAGACTCTATGAATAAGGATTCCATAGATGCCTTCTTATGTCTTACTTTGCTGGCCCTTGTACTCTCCCACCCAGGGTGTGATCCCCACCTTCCGAGTGAAGTTCCTGCTACGGCTGCTGCGTGGGAGGCTGGAAGTAGACCTTGATAAAGACAAGCTCCTGTTTAAGCACATGTGCTATGAGATGGAGAGGCTGCACAATGGTGGTGATGTCACCTTCCATGATGTCTTGAGGTATAAAGCTGGTTCCACAGCCCCGTATCCCAGAGATTCACTGAGGCCAGAAATGAAAGGTGTGATACACAGAAGCCCATGAATTCAGTTAACAAAGATTTTGAAACCTGAGTCGGATACTGCCATGGTTATAATGCAAGGGCACACATTCTAGGCAGCAAGTAGTCTTTCTCACTGCCCCATAATGATCATATATGATCGATGCCTCAGACAAGGATAGAAAGTAGCGGCCTGCACCTGCCATTCCAGAAGGAAAGATATAGAGAAGACATGGATGGCATGGTTTTGTCTCTTAATTTTTGGGATAAGAGTTGCGTTCCTGCAAGAGTTAAGTGACTTGCTTAGGGTACTTAGTTCCATGAACAATGTGGAGCTAAAATCCAGATCACACTCAGGTAAGCTTGGAAGAATCTGCCCCATTTGCTCTGTGGTAATTGCCCCTGCTACTTAAAACACTCCATTTTCTGAGTGTTTTATGAGTACAAGACAGGATATAGGCTCTGACTCAGTCATTTTGAAGGACATTTGCATTAGCTTCCTAGAGACAGTGAATTGAAGTCCCAACAGCAGAAGAAGCTCATGGTTCTATGAGTAAGAAACCTGAAGTTAAAGTTAGGGTTGATTCTTGTGAGGCTCTGAGGAAGAATCTGTTCCAATCCTTTCCTGGGATCATCCAGTGGCTTCTTGCAACCAGTTATCTTCACTTAAACCTCAACTTAACTAGATCTGCAGTGAACTCTATACATAAGGTCACTGCTTGAAGCTCTTGATAGAAATCTTAAAATATCATTTATGCTCCACAAGCCCTGTCAGGGTATAGTGTCATTTGACATCAACTGTATATTATTTAATGGGACAATAAAAGAACGTATACACCATATCAAAGAAATTAATTGAAAGATTATTTCAAGAAGATGGAAGGAGAGACCCCTGGTCCTGGAAAGACTGGATGTAGGGGAATATCAGGACAGAGAATCGAGAGGGGGTTGAATGGGGAACAGAGAGAGGGAAGGGGGCTTACAGGACTTTCAGGAAGGGAGGAAACGGGAAAAGGGAAATCATTTGGAATGTAAATAAAAAATATAGAAAATAATTTTAAAAAGATACAGAAAAAAAGAGGAACTAACAAAAAGAAAGATTATTTCAATATAGTTGATTTCCTTCATAATAGCATGTGAAACATTATTATAAAAAGTCCTTCCCAATGTTCACTGCCAGAGGGACTTATGACGTAGAAACTGTCTAGAACCCTTGACTGGCTATAGCTATTTTATTCATGCTGCATGTGCCTGGCATATTAAATGTTGGTTGTTGCCACAAATTTGGGGATCATTCAGACAGATAAAACTCTACTTGTGGCTAAGAGAAGAAAAAGGGTTTGAGCAGCAAAGGAGGGGTCTCAGGGAAATTTGTTAAAGTTACCCATTTTGCCTTTGGCTGTCATTTTGTCCATGAATAAGCTAAGGAGCACAGAAAGATGGGCCAAGATTATTTATGAGTGAGAAAGAATGCCATAGCTCTCAGAGTGTTGATCTTTCTTTGTAGTGATGCAGTGTTCTGGGGTTGACCAAGGCACCCAGACCTACTGTTGTAATTAATAATCAGTATTTGACCTCTGGAGCATAGTGGTGCATCTGATCACAAGGGACCCAGGCAAAGTCACTTGTGGTGATATTGGCCCTCTTTTCTCACAGAAGTTACATAATAATGGAATTCCTGATGAGTCTAGAGGACTTAGGAGCATTTTATGAAACTGAGCGCAGGATTTTCCTCTGCAGTAGGAGGACACTTACCAAAGAAGTGAAAGCCAATAACCCAGTATCATAAGGTCACTATGTTGTGAATTGAGTTCTAATGGTGATCTCAAGTTTAAACTAGAGTCTATGTGAGAGTCCAGGATGCTAAGGCCAAACTAGAGTGTACAGTCCTACCACATCATTCCTCTTTGGTAGTAGACCAGTCAGTCCTTGCTAAGAATTACTTGACTCTCCCTCTGCACCAAGGTGTCAATTTTATTTACCACTATCTGGTAAATCAAACCAATATCATGCCTCTCAAAATGTTGATCTGAGCCAAGATAGTTTAGCACTGGCTTTGCATCATCTGAAACTAATAAGGAGGGTGCAAAGGGAGAAATGAAATAGAGAGGAAAGTGGAATAAGAACGTGCATAACTCACAGGCTATCACCAATTAGAGTCAACCAGGAGGAAGTAGTGAAAGGAATACTCTTCTTTCTACACAGAACATTCCAGAGTATGTAGTTGATAGCTAGAGCAGTTAATGCCACTTATCATGGGTCTTCTGCAGCATAGGCACTTAGATGCAGTCACTGTTCTAAGTATCTCAGAGATATTAACTTGCCAGGTTATCCAATGAGGTGGGCACCAAAACTAACTTCAGTATTTATAGAAGAGAAGATAGGGAGATACAGAGGTAACATAACCAGTTCCTTATCCAGATGTGAGTGGCATCAAACCCTATAGTGATTGTCTGAAAAGATGTATTTTCTGCATTTTGAAAAACTCGAGGGTCTAAACCCCAGATGAGTCTGACTGGTGGTTCCTGTTGTTTCCATCTTCCAGCATGTTATCCTACCGCTCTGTAGACATCAGGAAGAGCCTGCAGCTAGAAGAGCTGCTAGCAAGGGAGCAGCTAGAGTACACCATAGAGGAGGAAGTGGCTAAGCAGACTATTCGCATGTGGCTGAAGAAGTGCTTGAAACGCATCCGGGCTGTGAGTGAACCACAAGCACAAGGGTCGGGTTTCCTTTCCTGTTGCTATGGAAAAACAAACAAACAAACAAACAACAACAACAACAACCTCTAACTTAAAGGAGAAAGCTTAACTCTAGCTCACAGTTCTAGTGTACACAGTCCATTATGGAGAGAATGTCAAGATGGCAGGAGTTTAATCACATGATATGTGTTATATATTCACATCATATCCACAATCAGGAAATGGAGAGGGTAAACGCATGCCTGTGCTCCTCCCACTTTTCACATTTTATATAGTCCAGGACCCCTTGCTCAAAGAATGGTCTTAGAATTATGATGGTCTTTCCACACCAGTAATCAATATAATCTTCCATAAGCTTGTCCAGAGGCCTGTCTCTAAAGTGATTCTGGATTCTGTCCAGTTGACAATTAACACTATCACACACACACACACACACACACACACACACACACACACACACACACATTCAGGAAAAGAGAGGCAAACAGAAGGGCCTGATATCCCTTAAAAAGCATCTTCTTTATCCACGTACAGTGTCACATCCTGGTGCAGCCTTTACTCTTCCAACTTCAGCTCATTCCCCTCAGCAGGCTCTACCACACATTCCAATTGAATCAAATTGTATAAAATGAAGGTTTAAAAAGTAGTTTATGGTATTAAAATATTTATAATCTCCACTTATTAAATTCAACAGTATGAAATCCCAAAAATATCTACAGAGATGAAATTTACAAAACCACTTTTAAATTGCTTCAAAAAGTTTTAACATATGGTTTATCATGTTGTTGGGTCTCTAAAGACTACCTCTCATGGAATTTTAATGATGTGCCTGCTGCCTTCTGAACTGTACGTTTGTATGAGGTTCTCACATATTAACGAATATGTACTCCATTAGCATATACTGTGTTTCCAGTGAGTACGTCTATTGGCTAATTAACATTTATAAATGCTTTTGACTCATACTTCACATACAGAGAAGAAAGGCACATGACTCACTATATATTCCTGCAATGCAATTAATGTTATGTAAGATTTGGTTGATCCTGATCTTCAAAACAACAACACCCACTACAAAAATATGCATTTCTGTTAGAGGAAAAAAAACCTCCAAATAAATAAAACACTCAAGTCCAGCCTCCTAAGGCAAAGTGAGCTGCCTGCTGCAACCCAATCGAAACATGGCCATCGTAACTTTTGTTTCATTAAACACGAATGTCCTGCTTGGACCCTCAGATGGCCTTGGTCAGGAAAGAGAGGTCGCGGCTGAACTGACCTGCCAGTATGGCTTACAAAGTCCAGAACTGAGAGTTCAAAGTTTCCTCCTCATCTACTCAAGACCTTCTGGCGCTTAGGGCTTTCAGGAAAGTAGTGGGGGCAAGGAGCTTGCATTGGTTAAAAGAGGATAGAGTTAAATAAGAGGAAAAATAGAACACCCACATTAGTAATTTTTAATAACGTATAAACTAGTATGGATGAGTATAAGAAATCCAATTGTTATACAAATGAAAAAGATGGGGCTGCTTCTAATCTCTAAGACTTGTCTATCAATCTGATATCCTCAAAACTAGTTCAAGAGCATTACTTGGAATTTCCTAAGAGGTCAGCAATCCCATAGGTTTGTAGAGAGGGAAGAAGAAACTGTGACTTGGTGGGAATGGGGTAAAGAGGTGGGCACCTTTTCCCTCTTATGAAAGCACAGCATTTTCCATAGAAACAACAGCAGTCATGCAGCATCATCCACAGCCTGAGAGAGAGCCAGCAGCAAGAACTGAGTCGGTTCCTGAATCCTCCCAGCATTGAGACCACCCAGCCAAGTGAGGACACCAACGCCAACAGCCAGGACCACAATATGCAACCTGAGGTAGGATAAGGCACCCTTAACCCAATGATGTTCTGTGGGAGTTGATGCTGGTCACACATTCATTTCAAATCAAGTAACAAAATTTCTCACATGACCTTTTGTTGCAAAAGAACCAAAAATAATGAGAACATGTATATTAATATGTTTTTATTTCTGTGTGATGGCCAGGGAGCAAGAGAGGATGGGTCCTCAATAAGGACAGTGTTCACCCCCTATAATAACACAACTTCCTCCCACTAAATTCCATCTCCTAAACATTTTACCACCTCCATTTAGTGTCCCAGGCTGGAGACCAAGCCTTCAACTTATGGGTCAGTCAAGATTCAGACTACAAAATACATATACTAGAAATGGTTCACATCCTGAGTGGTTTTTGTTTGCTTCTTTTATCTAAAAGTTTAATATTATCATAATAGCTGATCTTGAGCATATAAATGTTATGTGCTTCAAAAGATCATGATTATCATGAATATTTCCCCCTCAATACATCATAGAAATTTTCGATAAAGTTAGGAAAATGTATGCACTTGGCTTTCAACCCTCTTTGATGGACCAAATACATTGGAGATTTACCTTTTCTTGGGCAGTGAAGGAGTATATAGAACTCAGAAATGTTATTTGGTGATCTTCTGTCTATTAAAACACAGCTAGTTTCATTTTCAAAGATTTTCTACATGCCTATTAAACAAACAAACAAAAAGCCAGGATTTCCAGCATCTGGGAGAGCCCTGTGCTTATGAGAAGCAGCTGGCAGGGAAGACCTGCCCCTTTATGTGGCTGCAATAGTGATTTGATGCTAATCACATGGAGTCCATCCAGCACACTGTGCAGTGCCTCCAGCTGCACAGAGATCATCGTGCACAGAAATACACCCAGAGGAAAGGGACGAAATGAAGAGTAGGGCTCGATGGCCCAGTAGAGGCTACAAAAGGACCTGTTCTGTGATGGTACAGTTTTCTGTGGTTTGATGGCTCCTGACAAGAAACCCAGGAATCACTTGCCTCCTTCTACAGACTTCTATAGGAGAATCAGCTAAAGAAGCCAAAAGAAAGATTCACAGTCACCCTTCCACAGGCCCAACCCCAAGACATCTGGTAATGCTTTACAAGGAAGAGCCAGATAAGGTTGAGACAGACACTGAGACAGGGCCGATGATGGAAGGGAAGTAATGATTACAGAACTCTCAAAAAGGTAGTCAAAAAGTCAAGAGGGGAAAAATGCTTAATGTGGTGTAAAAAACAAGACAGTGAAGGGTTGGAGAGACATCAGCTATCCCAGAGGACCCAAGTGTCATACCCAGCATCTGACAGCTCACAACTACCCATAGCTCTAGATACAGGGCATCCAATACCCTCTTCTGGTCCCTGTGGGTACCTGTACATGTATGGCACACACTTTTGTACACACACACACACACACACACACACAAATAAAGTAAATCTAAAAAAAAATTATAACAAGGGTTAGAAGAGAGTTGAACTAGAGATGGAGACAAACTGCCTAGGAGTCCTCAGCATCAGCTAGTCCTGGGTTTGGGGTTCCCCAGGGCATATCATAGAGCTCCATCCACTGAGATGCATCTTCTGGAGCTCCTCGTTCTGACCTTTAAGCCAGCAAAAGTCCATGTCCACACACCATCCTGTCCCTGACACCCTATCTCTCTCTATAGTGCCATTCCCCTTGCCTAATTTTCCAGCCAAGTTTTAGGAATCAGTGATATCTTCAGGCTTGAAGAGAGTGAAGGATGAACACTCTTCAGGAATGGTCAAGAAAGACAATACCTAGAGAGTTGTGAAGGAGGAAAACAACATTAAGAAAGAGCTCAAAACCGTTCTATACGATCATTTTTCAAAACTCCACAAATTTGTACAAATATTTGTGACAAATTACATATGTGGATTTTTTTTAAGAGAAAGGCCCACAATACATGGTATTTGTCTTTCTGTGCCTGGCTTTCACTTAACATGATGCCCTCTGGTGCCACTCAGGTTTCAAGTTCTGATGGTCTAAGAGAAGTGGGATTACTATAGTATATTAGTTATTTTCCTCTTGCTCTGTCAAGATATTTTACAAGGGAAACTTAAGGAAGAAGGGTTATTTTGGTTCACAGTTTGAGGTCTATCATGGTAGGGAATAGGTGAAGGAAAAGCAGCTAGTGACATTGCACCCACATTAGGGTTGCAGAGGTGAATGCTGCTGTCTACTTGCTTTCTCCTTTTTGTTAAGGAATGTCTACATTCACGGTGGGTCTTCCTATTGCAGTTAAACCTCCCCAAAATGTTCTCACAGACAAGGCCAGTGGTACAGCTCAGTGACTCAATCCAATCAACTTGACAGTGAAGATAACTGTCACTATAGTCTTTACAAGTCTCTGATACGTCTCAAAATAACTAGAAAAGTCACAAGATTCGAATACACAAATGGTAGACATATGAGTGCCAGAAGCAGACATTATCCTCTGTATGTTATAAAAATATGATAATTACCATACTACATCCCGTAAAGTTGTACAAATATTTGTGACAGATTAAATATGTGGATTTTCAAGAGAAAGACCCACAATGACTAATACTTCTCCCATGTAGACAAGCAGTCAGCAGCAGCTCTTAAGCCCTACTCTGTCAGACAGAGGAGGAAGTCGACAGGATGCAGCAGATACTGGAAAACCACCCCAAAGGAAGATTGGGCAATGGCGTCTGCCTTCAGGTAGGTACATCCATCATTTCTCTACCTGTTGGGGACATTTAAGAGGAATTTACTCTTTACTTTGGGTCTTAGGTTTTATTTAATATGTAAATCTGAATTAGTCAGCTTTCCATTACACTAATTTATTAACAGTAGAAAATTCACTTAAAAGGAAGAAATGTTTATTGGCTTGTTCGTTGGAGGTTTCAGCCCACGGTCAGTTGGTCTGTTGCTACTGGGCTGTAATAAGGCTGCAAAGCATAGTGGGAATGTATGATGAGGAAGCAGCTTACCTTACCACACTAGGAAACAAAGAGAAAAAGATTAGCATCCCACAAGCTTCTTCAAGGGCATGATCCCAAAGACCCAAGACCTCCTACTAGTTGCCACCTATTAAAAGTTCTACTACTTCCCAATAGCACAAGCTGGGACCAAGCCTCCAACACCTGGGCCTCTGGGGGACATTTCAGACCCAAATAGGGTGTGTATCTGATTATTATAGACAGTGGAAACAATGAAATGTATTCCCTTATCAGAAACATTCTCCTCAAAGTAACTTCTCTAAACATAACTATATTGGCCCTCATTTGCAGCTGCCATCGCTGAGAAGACGGCACCTGTTAACAAAATGAGCGGTTACAGCCAAGATCCAGAAAGAGAGAAGGAAGAGGTTTCCAAGGGCTTCCTGGGTACAGTCAAGGCATTTCAAATATGGGCAAACCTTATCTAAGAAGGAATGGGTAGATATAATCTTCAGAAAATGCCATGAAATTCTCAGAAAAGGCTCAGACTCCACTTTATCCCAACACATGCTGTGTATCACCACTCTGACATGAGTTTCCCCTCAGTGACAGCAATGGTGGTGACAAACCTCCATGTAGCATTGACCACTGTATGCCAGTCACTACTCCAGGGTATAATCTGGCTTTCTTCATTCAACCCTCACTAGTCTATTCATTTTCCACATTACACTGATTTAGTAAGAGAGTTTTCTTCTGAAGGAATGTGAGGTACCAGAAGACCTGGATGACCTCATGAAGGAACACTGGGCAATGGGGGAAGAACAATTCTACACACAGTCCAGTCTTCTCTGTGTTGAGATCTGAGCCTATAGTGAAATAGAGCTTCATTCTCTTACTTAACCACACTCAACTTCAGTCCCAAATAAATGAGACTGGGTGATCCTGAAATGTCTTCTGCCACTTGTCCATTCACAAAGCAGATGGCAGAACAATTTACATTCTGAAGCTAGAAGTGTGCCGTGGCTCTTAAAGCCACCAGTAAGGAAAAACCTGAGAAGGGATCAAACCAGACATAACTTTTGTCTGGTCTCAGCAAAGCTAAGAGAGATAGGAGACAAGACTGAGTAGGTGTTAGTGCCTCAGTGTGAAAATCCTTAACCCTGGGAAGTTTTAATTTCATCCTATGGCCAATTAGGAGGGAGACACTAAAGAGTTATAAGCAAGAGATGACATTTGCAACCTAGGCTTTAGGAAGACTGAGGTGGTGACAAGTCAAGAGCCACTTGTCTCTTGACAGGCAGATGACAGGCTACAGAATATTATAGTAGGCCAGACACAGGTGATAAGGGCATGGCACACACAGCCAGTTCAACACTACAAGTCAGATATGAGAGATGAGCTTGGAAGAATGTCCCTCCTTGGTATTCACTTACATGGGTGACATTGACAGTAGTGCTTGTCTATGTTACCTCAGTGTCAAAAGTGGTGACAACCACAGAGACAAACTACCAGGATTATTCTAAGTGGGAGGGACAAAAGGGAAGTAAAAATAACATTTTAAGGAAGCACCAGGCAGCGCACTGTGCGCTTTGTAAGGTCATTTCATTAGCCCACCTTAAGCCTCCCAGCACTACAGTGAGGTCATTTGCATTATCTTTATTTTACACAAGAGAAAATTTAGGTTCAGAGACATGCAATTGCCAGTGACTTCATATCTGAAAGTTTCATATGAGATGCAAGACCAAGGCAAATAAAATCAAGACCACATCTGTTTTCCACACCTGCCCCTGACCCCATCTCTCCTTACCTTAAACAACACTACCAATCTTTTCCTGTTTTCCTAATGAACACCAGCTTATACATACCACTACAACACTCCCATTTTACACAAATTGTGGCTCTTTGTAGTTTTTACTTTCCTTAAAATAAAGGGAACCAGCAGCATATTTTCCCAAGAAATATTATTTTCCACCCATGAGCAAACTTTATAAAATTATTGGAAACAATCAACCAAAACTATTGGGAAGAATCTTATCATCTGGAGATAGGATTTGGGAGCCAAAAGCACTACTTCTCAGAGTATTATGATTTTCCAGCAATTGCTGAAGCATGCTGAAACAACTAGTTGATAATGGGACTCTTCTCAATTCCACAGCCCCCAAACCAATAAGCCATTCTGTGTCTTCGGTTAACCTACGGTTTGGAGGAAGGACAACGATGAAGTCTGTGGTGTGCAAGATGAACCCCATGCCAGACACAGCTTCCTGCGGCTCCGAAGTTAAGAAGTGGTGGACCAGACAGCTGACCGTGGAGAGTGATGAGAGTGGAGATGACCTCCTGGATATCTAGTTGTGAAGCAAGGCCTAGGGAGTCACAGGTTGAAAAATATTGCCTAATAACTTCTTTCACCATTGAGAGAGCAAACTGTAATTGCTAAACACTAAATTTCGCCTGAGCATGGGATTTTCAGAATTGATTTTTGTTCATTTATTGGAATGATCTCTCAAAGAGTAGGTTTTTGGATTATTGTCATGTACTAAAGAAATTTTGGGGCTTGGGATATAAATCAGTGAAAGACCACTTGTCCAAGTTGTGAAAACCTCTGTGTTTGATTCCCAGAAATACAAGAAAAGAGAGAAAATATGTATAATGCAGTATTGATAGTATTAGAAGCTGCATCAATAGTAGAGTATATTAAATATTCATGTATTCTGTCTGTGTAATCTAAGCTGTATTCATCTACATTCTCATATGTTATTACTACCCCTCTCAAAGAGTGCTAAGACCAAACAGACCCATATTTATAGTACAGGAGTTATAGCTCTAGTTCATTTTTCCCCCATTTCCAATAGAAATACTTCCCTTGGGAGAAATTATTTATGATTGATCTGAAAATGTCAGTACTGAGCTCATGCTAAAATGATAGCAGCTTCAAAACTATGGATTCTGAATTTTTAAAAGCATATTCTTTCTCTTGTGTTATTTTTAAAAAATATGCCTAATGTCAAAAAAAAAATCAGGACCGTTTTATTTCTGTTTTCAAGTACTCCAATGTAACTGTTGCCTGCTTCCAAAAAATTTAAGTGTGTAGGTCCCATGTAAAGGAATTGGCTACAGATGCTATTGGTATATGAAAAACCTGTAGGTGTGTTACTTCATGGACTTGATGAGACAAAAATACCTTGAAATATTTAACAATCCTGTAAATAACTGAGTTTAGAAAACAGAAAAAAACGTGTTAGGGTCAACTTAGCTAAAGGTTTACACTTGAGAGGTTATTGTGGACTTCCTGACTTATCGTTGCTGTAGCCATTTTGCTATGAATCAACAGGAACAATATGGATTGGCTTTGATACACCATTGCTGTGCTAGATTAAAAATAATTTCCCCGCTCCCAGAATTATCTATTGAAATAACAGAAGGGTGCAAAAACCTCACTCTAAACCCCACTGGGAAGACCACAATGTCATTGTATTTTTTCACACATGCCAATGGTCCATGTCCTCTGGGAAAAGTGGAAATGCAAAGTTATTGGAAAGCACTGATAGACCCTGTCTGGGCAGGGTCTCCCCTGAGTTGTCATTATAAATTTCATATTTGATGATCAGATTATTTTAAGAGACTGAGTATGTAAAAATTCCCTGATGCCTAGGTTTATGATATCCTTTTCTCTATTTAACCTTGTTCAAATAGCCAAACATCACATCCTTCCTACACAGAAGTAGTGATGTAATGTGTCCATCTA
Organism: Tokudaia tokunoshimensis; assembly: GCA_036184795.1. Lineage (NCBI taxonomy): Eukaryota > Metazoa > Chordata > Mammalia > Rodentia > Muridae > Tokudaia > Tokudaia tokunoshimensis. The sequence continues at coordinate 1,379,215 of BTHU01000011.1, forward strand.
CAGCTTATATGATTACTTGTGACTATTAGACAATAGGCAATTCAAGTTTGTGCAGCCAAGGGGGATTTTTATTGGGTTTTATGTTTGTTTAGAATTTGATTTTTGAATATAAAAACAAAATAAAAATCTGATTTGTAAAAGATTTTATGATGACATAGTTATCATTTTAAACCCTTTCTTTGTATGTGTATGGGATAGAGCACTCTGTAGCTGACATTTGCAAACTCTATATGGAGTATTCAGTCCATACTTGGTTGTCAGAATCTCTGTCCCTAGTAACCACTTCAGGTCAACTCCCAGAGCCAGAATATTCTTCTGCACGGTTGTGCTGATGAGGCTGGATAAACATCACATGCCTTCCAAACATATGGTGAAGCAGAAAAGACATGGGCAGATCATGAGTTGGCATTTGTGCTAAAAGAAGTAAAAAAAATATATTTTTTATTGGCTCATTAAATTGAGAAATACAGGTTCACATCCACTAAACAATGGGCCCTTCCTGGAAAGTCTAGAATAAATACTCGGGAAAGCATAATCCTTACTCATTCTCTCATCAGCAAAGACAGAAAAGCAGAGCAGTTCAAAAGTCACAGCATTGAGTTAAGTCATCACATACCTTCTGAGTGACTGAAACATGTGAGTTACCTGAAGCAGACAGAAGGCAGGTCGGTAAAAATAAGTACTACCTCCTTTAGATGGTATCCAATGGAATATGCAGGATTGAGTGATACAGATGGAAAACTAAGGACACCCATGGCCCCTGGTGTTCAGGGAACCATGACAATCTTGTCAGCATGCTACCCATTGCACTAAAGTTATAGAACTGTCAGGTGTAAGGACACCAGGAATCCTGAGGAGTAGAATACTTTATGTAGACCCTCTAAGAGAGAACAGACTACACAGACATTGTCCATATGGCAACTCAAAGGGACTCAACGGGAAGAGGATGAGACAGAAAGGCTGTGTGATGCCGTTCAGCTATTCCTAGTGATGTTTCCAGACTAACGCCCATGATCAGTAGCTCTCTGACTATACCCTGAGATGCTGAATATGATAAGGGCACATAGATGGAAACCAGTCATTTAAAAAATCTCAAATAAATGTGGTTTCTAAGTCAGTGTCTTAGTCAGGGTTTCTATTCCTGCACAAACATCATGACCAAGAAGAAAGTTGGGGAGGAAAGGGTTTATTGAGCTTACACTTCCACACTGCTGTTCATCACTAAAGGAAATCAGGACTGGAACTCAAGCAGGTCAGGAAGCAGGAGCTGATGCGGAGGCCATGGAGGGATGTTCCTTACTGGCTTGCTTCCTCTGGCTTGCTCAGTCTGCTCTCTTATAGAACCCAGGAATACCAGCCCAGGGATGGTACCACCCACAAGGGGCCCTCTCCCCACCCCCTTGATCACTAATTGAGGAAATGCCACACAGTTGGGTCTCATGGAGGCACTTCCCCAACTGAAGCTCCTTTCTTTGTGATGACTCCAGCCTGTGTCAAGTTGACACACAAAACCAGCCAATACAGTCAGACATCTTTGCCTGTCTTTCACTGTTGGATGTAGTTTTCTAGAGACTGGTAGGTATGATATCTTATGAGTCAGGGTAGTCTTCCTCACTAAGCTATTCTATGGGTACTAAAATTTTAACTAAGTAAAAGAAACATACCACTAGTTTGAGTGGTTGTGAAAATAAGGAGAATCCTTTTCTTACCTACTATTACAGACATGGGACTCTACCACAAAACATACAAGCAAAACCAAAAAAAACAAAGGGCTGAAGTTCTAGCCTCTGGCACCCATGAATGAGATCTCCTTTGATTGGATAGTGTTTACTTGAGTAGGGCACATTAATTTGATAAGATAGGTCTCCTAGTAAGAAGACACACAGGGAGCAAAATGACCTATGAAGACACAGACATGTGGGAAAGGAGGCCATCCAAAGATGCAGTCAGAGGCTGGAAGGATGTTGTCATTAACTGAGGAACACTTGAAGCTGTGAGAAGCTGCAAGATTCAAGGAAGACTTCTCCCAAATGGGCTTCCAAGGAGCCTAACCTTCCACCACTTTGCATTTTCTTTTCTTTTCTCTTCTCTTCTCTTCTTTTCTTTTTTTCTTTTCTTTTTTTATGGTTCTTAATTTTTTATTAGATATTTGCTTTAAGTTTCGAATGGTATCCTCTTTCCTCGTTACCCCTCCAAAAACTCCCTATCCCATCCCCCTCCCCCTGCTTACCAACCCCCTCCCCCCACACACACACACTTTCCTGACCTGGTATTCCCCTACACTGGGGCATTGAGCCTTCTTAGGACCAATGGCCTCTACTCTCATTGATGTCTAAAATGGCCATCCTCTGCTACATATGTAGCTGTAGCCATGGGTCCCTCGATGTGTACTCTTTGGCTGGTGGTTTAGTCCCTGGGAGCTCTAGAGGAATTGGTTGGTACATATGATTGTTCCTCCTGTGGGGCTGCAAACCTCTTCAGTTCCTTGGGTCCTTTCTCTAGTTGCTCCATTGGGGACCCTATGCTCAGTCTATTGGTTGGCTGTGAGCTATGGGTGTTTTGATCCACCTTCCAAGAAGGATCAAAGTATCTACACTTTGGTCTTTCTTCTTCTTGAGCTTCATGTGATCTGTGAGTTGTATCTTGGGTATTCAGAGCTTTTGGGCTAATATCCACTTATCAGCGAGTGCATACCATGTGTGTTCTTTTGTGATTGGGTTACCTCACTCAGGATGATATTTTCTAGCTTCATCCATTTGCCTAAGAATTTCTTAAATTCACTGTTTTTAATAGCTGAGTAGTACTCCATTGTGTAAATGTACCACATTTTCTGCATCCATTCCTCTGTTGAGGTACATCTGGGTTCAATATCCTTAATCATCATGGAAATGCAAATCAAAACAACCCTGAGATTCCACCTTACACTAGTCAGAATGGCTAAGATCAAAAACTCAGGGGACAGCAGATACTGGGGAGGATTTGGAGAATTCCCCATTGCTAATGGGATTGCATACTGGTAAAACTACTAGAAATTAGTTTGGCATTTCCTCAGAAAAATTGGACATAGTACTACCTGAGGACCCAGCTATACCACTCCTGGGTATATACCCAGAAGATGCTCCAACAGGTAATAAGGATACACCTTGCATTTTCAACATGTAGATAGCAGAATTTGAATAAACAAACTTTTGCAGCCACCTAATATGTAATGCTATTTAACAGTAGCCCTAAAACATTAATACACAACTCCAACTCACTGTGACCCCCAAAGATGGCTCACATTACCCAGTGTGCCAAGAAATCTAATTTTTAAAATATCAGTATAAATCAAAGATTTATTTGTTGTTACTGTTTGGTGAGATGTTGTTCATGCTCTTATATAACCCAGGATGGCCTTGAAGTTTACTTGCAACTAAGAAGGACCTTGAACTCCTGATCTTCATGTCTCCACCTCTTAAATGCTAGAATTGCTTGTTTGTGTCCCTAGGCCCAAACAAAGATCATGAGTCTTGGAGTATGATTAGTCTTTCAGGTCCTACATTTACTGGTTCCCCTCTATGTAATCTTGAATGAATTTTAGATCCCACTCTATGCTATAATTCAACATCTTACCTTTTAAAAAAAAAGGCAAGAGAGGAAATTTCTTCACTTCATTTACTTGAGGAGTTAGATGGACTTAGTTTGGGCTCAGTTGAAGCATCCTCTGAATCATTAACCCACTAGCTACTCTCCCTTCCAGGAGCCTTCCAGTGAGCCTCATTTCCTTAGCTAAGATTACTGTCAGGTTTAGCAACAACCTAAGGCTGAGAGTGGATTTGGAGGAACACTCTTTTCTTTCATGCAGTTTAAACCCAAAGAGAGCACTCCTATAAAAACGACTCTCTGGCATTACTCCAAGAAAAAAAAAATCCAAAAAATTATTGGTAAGACTTCTTTCTCTTATTATCTTGTCTTCTTCTTCATTTCATTCCTCTGCAGGGTGACTGAATAAAGAGGCAGATTTTATAAAAGGAAGTGTCCTGAAACCTTAGCATTCAATTTACTCTGTGAGTCTCTCAAGTCTCCACTGGAAAATCTGAGTTGGAAAAACACCTGCGTTTATCTCTCCTGGAATAGGGGAAACAAAAATGTAGATGACAAGTCAGATGCTGCATCAGCCTGTGCTGGGATGCAGAGGCAGAAGCCATCTGACCCTGCCCATAGCCTTACTTCTCAGCTAGACTGGGTTGGTGAAAGCCGTTGCTTTGGATGAACTACCTTGCTTCCCCTCTGTGTCCCCACACAGCTCCACATTTGGACTATCCTATCGAACTTCACACTGGATTCCTTGGGGCATATGGTACTTTGAACAACCTGTTGGGGGGGGGGAGTGAGTAGGGTGTGTATTAGAGAAGACGATGTTCCTTCTCATAAGCCTTCCACCTGCCCTGCATGGAGGTAATCATTCTCACCTCATAATGGAATCTGCCCCCTTACAGACCCTCCCTCCTTGGGATTTTCTTACCATTCTTCTTCCTACAGAGCACCTCTCTCATATAGACCTGGTAACTGGGTGAATGCCATTCTTACCCACTCCACTCCCAGCCCTCCTGGCTACCTTTGATTTTCTGTCAGTAGCAGGTTCTTTCTAATTTTTGGGACCTTCTCTTACCTGGTCATTGTTCTCAGTCTCCATCTCCTAATTAGAATACCTCTTCCACCCTTCCTTACTCCACTCAACTTCATTCCCAGAGAGAAGCATCTTCATGGGCTTCATGTGTCTTTGTAGCATTTGCCTGTCTTACACAACCACTTGTGTGGGTTGTCCACATTGGTGATTGCTTTCGTAGAGCAATTTCTTTGTTACTTTTACTTTTGTAATGATAAAATACCTTGACAAAGGCAAGTTAAGGAAGGAAGGATTGTTTTTGTGTTCACAGTTTGAAGTTACAGTTCACTGTGGTGAGAAAGTTTGTGGTACCAGCCTCTGGTCACATTACATCCATAATCAAAAGCAGAAAGCATGAATGTTGGTGGTTAGTTCACTTGGTCTAGTCAAGACACTCCCCTAAATGCATGCTCAGAGAGTCGTCTCCCAAGCCATTCAAGATCTCTCATGAAAGTGACAAGGGAAATTAATTAAAATAAGACACAGCATGTCCAGGCACTATGTTCTTTTCTCCATCAGTTCTGGTATATGCTCGGAACATGACAAAAACTTGCTGAATGAATAATTAGATGGGTGGATAGTTGAGGATAGGTGATCTCATAAGTCCCTCAAAATGACAAGTTCTCCTCCATCCATGTATCCAGAGTCAATGTCTTGACATCATTATTTGTACTTTTTTCCCACGAATCTCTTCAGCACAGATCATGTGCCTCACATAGAAATAGATACAGTCCAGAACCAGGAAAAAGCAGAAGGACTATTCACCTCCCAGTAAGACAATTAAATTTCCCATTGTCTTTACAAGGACAATTGTGATCTAAATATAGCATTAAACTCCTGCCTCCCCCCCCCCCCAATCTGGTGAATCAATAGCTTGATGTTCTATTTTCTCACTTCTATTCAAGAAAACAAGGATAATGGTGACTTGGATGCTTGCCAAATTGCATGTTATAAGTATTTTATTATAATAAAATTTCCCTTAGTTTAAAGGACTCTAGCTATTTGAATCCCAAAAACTAGTGACCAAACTGAGATAACAAACCATTCCAATGCCATCCTTAAATCAAGCTTCCACATCTTGTTGATTCCTGTATAGTACTAGTTCACCCAATTTAAATTCCGTATTTTGATGGGATTGCTAAAAAGATGCTTTCTGCCATCTTAAACATCAGTGATCTTTTATAATTTTGTCCCAATATTATATATAACCCATTCAAGTAAAAAGCAAACCAAACCAAACCAAAAACAAAAACAAAAACAAAATTCTTCACTACAGTTTTGCTAACAAATTACTAAGTTCTGTTTGAACACTAGAGGGCTGCAGTCCTATGCTTTGAATTCAGCCACGGACTGTACATTTAGCAGTAGAACAGAAATTGCTTTGCAGGCTCCCTTCATGGGCAAGTGGCTCTATGTCACTGTCAATTTTTTGAAGTCTAGTCACAACATAAGCTTACCTGCAGGAGGAATTACATAATGTTATTATGTTTCTTTCTCAAAATGATATTGGTCACTCTGTTTCCTATACAATATATTCAAAGCAAACCCCTCCCCCCGAAAAACACTATGTTGGAATCGTTGTTTTAATGATCATTCATTCCTGACAGTTGCTTGTGCCTGGCTAACCACTAGACAGTGTATTTGTTTCCATGTTGTTCCTGTGACAAGATAACTGCCAAAAGCAACTTAAGGAAGGTAGATTTTGTTGTGGCTCACAGTTTGAGAGGACTAAGTCCATCATGTTGGGGAAAGCTCGGCTGATAGAGCACAAGACAGTTGGTCAACACTGAAAAACTCTCATCATGTGCTTTTATTATTTTCCTTTTTCTTTTCTATGTAATTGGTGAATATTGTTATACAAAGATGTCTTTCTGAGGTTGAATTAATTTGCTTAATGTAATAATCCCCAGTGGTATCCACTTTCTTTTAAACAGCATATTCTTGATCCTCTTTATAGGTGGGTAAAATTCCATTTTGCATGTAAGCTGTTTTTTCTTTTTTATTTTTTTTACTTTTTTGTTAACATTTTCAGTCAATTTTTATTTTTTAAAAAAGCAGCAAATCAACATGACAACTCAAGACTAACCGAAATGTGCATCTGACAGTGAAGCACACCTGTAAGTGGAGTGGAAAAGGTTTTCAAAAAACCCATCAAATATACGATCTCCAAATCTCCAGACAAACAGCACTCTTTGTAAGCCTTTGTTAAGTGGGATTGGATAGGTTATTGCTGTGGAAACAAACCTACAATACAGTAGTATTGTTTGGGTATCAAACACAATCAGCTCAACAGAGTTAAGTTGAAAACATGGTAAGAAACTGTGTGGAGGAGGGAGGGCAGAGTGAGGCATAGTCTGTAAGCCAATTGACACAAAAATAACAGAGATAGATCTATAACTTTCCAATTGAGACCAGGCATAGTAAATCTCCATTTTTTTTAAAAAAAAAAAAAAGAAGAATGGCACTTAAAACTTACAATTCCTCCTCCTAGGCCGAGCATATCCAAGCCCACAGGTGGTGTCTGACTCTTTAAAATGAGATTTAGGCAGGAGCCTACCAGCTTTCCTTCCTCGACCTCTGTTCCTGCAGACTGCACTGAAGAGACAGGTACCCAGGCTCTCTCCCCAATATAACATCACTTGGGACACGGCCTGTTGGGGCTTCCATCTGCGCCCAACAACGGGTCAGCGCTGTGGTCCTCTGGGTGCCAGATCGGCAGGCCATCGCATCTGCAGGGTGAGCAGTGCCACGGAGAGTGTGCAGAGTGCACTCCGCCATCTTTGCTCCAGTGACTGGGAAGTTGGGACAGCCAGGTTCTGAGACAGACAGGCATAATGTCGCTTGGGTCTCGGGCGGCTTGTGTGTATGCGACTCCCAAGTGCTGGGCTGATCTGCAGTAACCAGCGCGCCAGCTCTGCTGTGGGACTTCTGCCTGGCAGAGGGACGCCCCCTCCCCCCCCAGGAGAGATCACACACCCCTGCACAGGGCAGGAGCCTACCAGCCTCCCTTTGGCGACCTCTGCTCCAGGAATCCACTAGGCTGAGCCTTTGGATGTGCAAGGCCTCACCAATATAAGATCACTTGGGGCAAGGCACATTAGGGCTCCAAAGTCACTCAGGAGCAGGCAGGCCCCAGAAATCGGTGCCAGGGGAATCCTGGTAATCCAGGGGGGGCAGAAATAGCTTTGCAGGCTCACAGGAGGTCCAACCAACAGCCAGTGGCAGCAGGACCAACTAACATCAGAGGTATCCAGATGGCAAAAGGCAAACATAGGAATGTTACTAACAGAAATCAAAGTAATGTGGGACCATCCAAACCCAACTCTCCAACAGCAGCAAGTCCTGGATACCCGACCACACCCGAAAGAAAAGATCTGGATTTAAAATCACTTCTCATGATGCTATTAGAGGATCACAAGAAGGACACAAATAAATCTCATAAAGAGTTACAGGAGACCATGAATCAACGGTTAGAAGCTCTTACAAAGGAAACACAAAAATCGCTTAGAGAAATGCGAGAGAACATGGATCAAAAGATGGAGGCGCACAAGGAGACAACACAAAAATCGCTTAACGAGATGAATCAACGGGTAGATGCATTCACAAAGGAATCACAAAATTTGCATAAAGAAATGCAGAAGAATATGGGTCAACAGATGGATGCCCATAAGGAGGCAACACAAAAATTGCTTAAAGAAATGAATCAACGGTTAGATGCCCTTACAAAGGAAACACGAGAACTGCTTAAAGAAATGCAGGAGACGATGGATCAACAGATGGATTCCCATGAGGAGGAAACACAAAAATCGCTCAGAGAAATGCAGGAGAACGTGGGTCATCAGGAAGAAATCCTGAAAGAGGTAATGCAAAAATACCTTAAAGAAATACAGGAAAATACAAACAAACAAGTGAAGGATCTCAGCAAATCCATCCAGGAACTAAAAAAGGAAGTAGAAACAACTAAGAAATCACAAAGGGAGACAACTTTGGAGATAGAAAACCTTGGGAAGAAATCAGGAGTCATAGATGCAAACATCAACAATAGAATACAAGAGATGGAAGAAAGAATCTCAGGTGCTGAAGATTCCATAGAAAGCATCGACTCAACAGTCAAAGAAAATGCAAAATGCAAAAAACGTGTAACCAAAAACATCCAGGAAATCCAGGACACAATGAGAAGACCAAACCTAAGGATTATAGGTATAGATGAGAGTGAAGATTTGCAACTTAAAGGGCCAGTAAACATCTTCAACAAAATTATGGAGGAAAACTTCCCTAACTTAAAGAGAGAGATGCCGATGAACGTACAAGAAGCCTACAGAACTCCAAACAGACTGGACCAGAACAGAAATACCTCCCGTCACATAATAATCAAAACACCGAATGTTCTAAACAAAGAAAGAATACTAAAAGCAGTAAGAGAAAAGGGCCAAGTAACATACAAAGGAAGACCTATCCGAATCACATCAGACTTCTCACCAGAGACTATGAAAGCCAGAAGATCCTGGGCAGATCTCATGCAGACACTAAGAGAGCACAAATGCCAGCCTAGACTACTATACCCAGCAAAACTCTCAATCACCATAGATGGAGAGACCAAGATATTCCATGATAAAACCAAATTTTCACAATATCTTTCCACAAATCCAGCCCTGCAATGGATAATAGGTGGAAACTTTCAATACAGGGAGAGAAACAACACCCTGGAAAAAATGAGATAATAATCTTCGTGAATCAAACCCAAAAGTAGATAACCACTCAAACATAAAGATAGCGTCAAGAATGGCAGATGGCAATAATCACTATGCCTTAATCTCTCTTAATATCAATGGTCTCAATTCCCCAATTAAAAGACATAGACTAGCAGACTGGATACGTAAACAGGACCCAGCATTTTGCTGCATGCAGGAAACGCACCTCAGTGTCAAAGACAAACACTACCTCAGAGTAAAAGGCTGGAAAACAATTTTACAAGCAAATGGCCCCAAGAAACGAGGTGGAGTAGCCATCCTAATATCAGATAAAATTGATTTTCAACCTAAAGTCATCAAAAAGGACACAGAAGGACACTACATACTGATCAAGGGAAAAATCCACCATCAAGAACTCTCAATTCTGAATATCTATGCTCCAAATGCAAGGGCACCCTCATTCGTAAAAGAAACTTTACTAAAGCTCAAAGCACACATCGCACCGCACACAATAATAGTGGGTGACTTCAACACCCCGCTCTCTGAAATGGATCGTTCAGGAAAGCAGAAACTAAACAGGGACACAGTGAATCTAATTGAAGCCTTGGACCAAATGGAACTAACAGATATATATAGAACATTTCATCCTAGAGCTAAAGAATACACCTTCTTCTCAGCTCCTCATGGTACCTTCTCCAAAATTGACCATATAATTGGTCACAAATCAGACCTCAACAGATACAAGAAGATAGAAATAATCCCATGCCTCCTATCAGATCACTATGGAATAAGGGTGGTCTTCAATGGCAACAAAAACAAAAGAAAACCCACGTACACATGGAGGCTGAACAATGCTCTACTCAATGATAACTTGGTCAAGGTGGAAATAAAGAAAGAAATCAAAGACTTTTTGAAAGTTAATGAAAATGAAGGCACAACATACCCTAATTTATGGGACACAATGAAAGCAGTGCTAAGAGGAAAATTCATAGCCCTGAGTGCCGCCAAAAAGAAACGGGAGACAGCATACACTAACAGCTTAATGGCACACCTGAAAGCCCTGGAACAAAAAGAAGCAAATATACCAAATAGGAGTAGAAGGCAGGAAATCATCAAACTCAGGGCTGAAATCAATCAAGTAGAAACAAATAAAACCATACAAAGAATCAACAAAACGAGGAGTTGGTTCTTTGAGAAAATCAACAAGATAGATAAGCCCTTAGCTAGACTAACCAGAGGGCACAGAGATAGTATCCAAATTAATAAAATCAGAAATGAAAAGGGAGAGATAACAAGAGAAACTGAGGAAATTCAAAAAACCATCAGATCCTACTACAAAAACCTGTATTCAACACAACTAGAAAATCTCCAGGAAATGGACAATTTCCTTGACAGATACCAAGTACCAAAATTAAATCAGGATCAAATAGACCATCTAAACCATCCTATAACCCCTGAAGAAATAGAAGTTGTCATTGGAAGTCTTCCAACCAAAAAAAGCACAGGTCCAGATGGTTTTACTGCAGAATTCTATCAGACCTTCAAAGAAGACCTAACACCAATACTCTTCAAACTGTTCCACAAAATAGAAACAGAAGGAACACTGCCCAACTCATTCTATGAAGTCACAATTACACTAATACCAAAAGCACACAAAGATCCGACAAAGAAAGAGAATCTCAGGCCAATCTCTCTTATGAATATCGATGCAAAAATACTCAATAAAATTCTTGCCAACCGAATCCAAGAACACATCAAAATAATCATTCACCACGACCAAGTAGGCTTCATCCCAGGGATGCAGGGATGGTTCAATATAAGGAAATCCATCAATGTAATCCACTACATAAACAATCTCAAAGAAAAAAACCACATGGTCATCTCATTAGATGCTGAGAAAGCATTTGACAAAATTCAGCATCCTTTCATGCTAAAGGTCTTGGAAAGATCAGGAATTCGAGGCCCATATCTAAACATAGTAAAAGCAATTTACAGCAAACCGGTAGCCAGCATCAATCTAAATGGAGAGAAACTTGAAGCAATCCCACTAAAATCAGGGACTAGACAAGGCTGTCCTCTCTCTCCATATCTTTTCAATATAGTACTTGAAGTTCTAGCTAGAGCAATTAGACAACAAAAAGCGGTCAAAGGGATACAAATTGGAAAGGAAGAAGTCAAACTATCACTATTTGCAGACGATATGATAGTATACTTAAGCGACCCAAAGAACTCCACCAGAGAACTCCTACAGCTGATAAACAACTTCAGCAAAGTGGCCGGATATAAAATCAACTCAAGCAAGTCAGAAGCCTTCCTATACTCAAAGGATAAGCAGGCTGAGAAAGAAGTAAGAGAAATAATACCCTTTACGATAGCCACAAACCATATTAAGTGTCTTGGCATGACTCTAACCAAACAAGTGAAAGATCTGTATGACAAGAACTTCAAGTCTCTGAAAAAAGAAATTGAAGAAGACCTCGGAAGATGGAAAAATCTGCCATGCTCATGGATTGGCAGGATTAATATAGTAAAAATGAGCATCTTACCAAAAGTAATACACAGATTCAATGCAATCCCCATCAAAATCCCAACTCAATTCTTCATAGAGTTAGAAAGAGCAATTCACTAAGCATGATATTTTCAAGATCTGACCATTTGCCTAGGAATTTCGTGAATTCATTGTTTTTAATTGCAGAGTAGTATTCCATTGTGTAGATATACCACATCTTCTGAATCCATTCCTCCATTGAGGGACATCTGGGTTCTTTCCAGCTTCTGGCTATTATAAATAAGGCTGCTATGAACATAGTGGAGCATGTGTCCTTATTGCATGCAGGTAAAGCCTCTGGGTATATGCCCAGGAGTGGTATAGCCGGATCCTCCGGGAGTGTCATGTCCAGTTTTCTGAGGAACCGCCAGACTGCTTTCCAGAGTGGTTGTACCAGCTTGCAATTCCACCAGCAGTGGAGGAGTGTTCCTCTTTCTCCACATCCTCGCCAACAACTGCTGTCTCCTGTGTTTTTGATCTTAGCCATCCTGACTGGTGTGAGATGGAATCTCAGGGTTGTTTTGATTTGCATTTCCCTAATGACTAAGGATGATGAACATCTCTTTAAGTGCTTCTCAGCCATTAGATATTCTTCAGGTGAGAACACTTTGTTTAGCTCTGGTATGCAGTCACTGATAAGGGGATATTGACCCAGAATCTCGGAATACCCTAGACACAATCCGCATATCAATAGATTTCTAAGAAGAAGGAAGGAGAGACCCCTGGTTCTGGAAAGACTGGATGTAGGGGAACGCCAGGACAGAGTAAGGAGAGGGGGTTGAATGGAGAAAAGAGGGAGGGAAGGGGGCTTATGGGACTTTCGGGGAGGGAGGAAACGGGAAAGGGGAAATGATTTGGAATGTAAATTAAAAAAAAATAAAATAAATAATTAAAAAAAATGAGTTCACATCTCATCTATCTTTGCCTGTAGCACACGACATGTTGCTGCATAGTCAGGAGCTGGCTTATGAGATGTGTGATGTGAGGATGGAAGGAAGAAGTGGTAAAAAAAAAAAAAAGAAAGAGCAATTCAAAAATTCATCTGGAATAACAGAAAACCCAGAATAGCTAAAACTATTCTCAAGAGTAAAAGAACCTCTGGGGGAATCAGTATCCCGGACCTCAAGCTGTACTACAGAGCAATAGTGTTAAAAACCGCATGGTATTGGTACAGTAACAGACATGTAGATCAATGGAACAGAATTGAAGACCCAGAAATGAATCCACACTCCTATGGTCACTTGATCTTTGACAAAGGAGCTAAAACCATCCAGTGGAAAAAAGATAGCCTTTTCAACAAATGGTGCTGGCTCAGCTGGAGGTCAACTTGCAGAAGAATGCAAATTGACCCATTCTTATCTCCTTGCACTAAGCTCAATTCTAAGTGGATCAAAGATCTCCACATAAAACCAGACACACTGAAACTAATAGAAGGGAAACTAGGGAAGAACCTTGAACATATGGGCACAGGGGAGAATTTCCTGAACAGAACTCCAATAGCTTATGCTCTAAGATCAAGAATAGACAAATGGGACCTCATTAAATTACAAAGTTTTTGCAAGGCAAAAGACACTGTCAAAAAGACAAAGCAGGCCCGCGCAGGGAGGGAGCCTGCCAGCTTCCCTTCCGCGACCTCTGTTCCCGCGGACTGCGCTGGAGAGACCGGTACCCAGGCTCTCCCCCCAATATAACATCACTTGGGACACGGCCTGTTGGGGCTTCCTTCTGTGCCCGAGGGCGGGTTGGCGCTGTGGTCGTCTGGGTGCCAGATCGGCGGGCCATCGTGACCACAGGGTGAGCAGCGCCACGGAGAGTGCCCTCCGCCATCTTTGCTCCAGTGACCAGGTAGTTGGGACCGCCAGGCTCAGAGACAGACAGGCATAATATCGCTTCGGGTTCAGGCAGCTTGTGTGTAACCTGCTCCCAGGTGCTGGGCTGATCTGCAGTGACCAGCGCGCCAGCTCTGCTGTGGGACTTCTGCCTGGCAGAGGGACGCCCCCTCCCCCCCCCAGGAGAGAACACACACCCCTGCACAGGGCAGGAGCCTGCCAGCCTCCCTTTGGCGACCTCTGCTCCAGGAATCCACTAGGCTGAGCCTTTAGATGTGCAAGGCCTCCCCAATATAAGATCACTTGGGGCAAAGCACATTAGGGCTCCAAAGTCACTCAGGAGCAGGCAGGCCCCAGAAATCGGTGCCAGGGGAATCCTGGTAATCCAGGGGGGGCAGAAATAGCTTTGCAGGCTCACAGGAGGTCCAACCAACAGCCAGTGGCAGCAGGACCAACTAACACCAGAGGTATCCAGATGGCAAAAGGCAAACGTAGGAATGTTACTAACAGTAATCAAAGTAATGTGGGACCATCCGAACCCAACTCTCCAACAGCAGCAAGTCCTGGATACCCCACCACACCCGAAAGACAAGATCTGGATTTAAAATCACTTCTCATGATGCTATTAGAGGATCACAAGAAGGACACAAATAAATCTCATAAAGAGTTACAGGAGACCATGAATCAACGGTTAGAAGCCCTTACAAAGGAAACACAAAAATCGCTTAGAGAAATGCGGGAGAACATGGATCAAAAGATGGAGGCGCACAAGGAGACAACACAAAAATCGCTTAACGAGATGAATCAACGGGTAGATGCACTCACAAAGGAATCACGAAATTTGCATAAAGAAATGCAGAAGAATATGGGTCAACAGACGGATGCCCATAAGGAGGCAACACAAAAATTGCTTAAAGAAATGAATCAACGGTTAGATGCCCTTACAAAGGAAACACGAGAACTGCTTAAAGAAATGCAGGAGACGATGGATCAACAGATGGAATCCCATGAGGAGGAAACACAAAAATCGCTCAGAGAAATGCAGGAGAACGTGGGTCATCAGGAAGAAATCCTGAAAGAGGTAATGCAAAAATACCTTAAAGAAATACAGGAAAATACAAACAAACAAGTGAAGGATCTCAGCAAATCCATCCAGGAACTAAAAAAGGAAGTAGAAACAACTAAGAAATCACAAAGGGAGACAACTTTGGAGATAGAAAACCTTGGGAAGAAATCAGGAGTCATAGATGCAAACATCAACAATAGAATACAAGAGATGGAAGAAAGAATCTCAGGTGCTGAAGATTCCATAGAAAGCATCGAAGCTGGAAAGAACCCAGATGTCCCTCAACGGAGGAATGGATTCAGAAGATGTGGTATATTTACACAATGGAATACTACTCTGCAATTAAAAACAATGAATTCACGAAATTCCTAGGCAAATGGTCAGAACTTGAAAATATCATCCTTAGTGAGGTAACCCAATCACAAAAGATCACACATGGTATGAAGTCACTGATAAGGGGATATTGACCCAGAATCTCAGAATACCCTAGACACAATCAGCATATCAATAGATTTCTAAAAAGATGGAAGGAGAGACCCCTGGTCCTGGAAAGACTGGATGTAGGGGAACGCCAGGACAGAGTAATGAGAGGGGGTTGAACGGAGAAAAGAGGGAGGGAAGGGGGCTTATGGGACTTTCGGGGAGGGAGGAAACGGGAAAGGGGAAGTGATTTGGAATGTAAATTAAAAAAATAAAATAAAATTAAATTAAAAAAAAAAAAAAAAAAAAAAAAAAAAAAAAGAAAGCATCGACTCAACAGTCAAAGAAAATGCAAAATGCAAAAAACGCGTAACCCAAAACATCTAGGAAATCCAGGACACAATGAGAAGACCAAACCTAAGGATTATAGGTATAGATGAGAGTGAAGATTTGCAACTTAAAGGGCCAGTAAACATCTTCAACAAAATTATGGAGGAAAACTTCCCTAACTTAAAGAGAGAGATGCCGATGAACGTACAAGAAGCCTACAGAACTCCAAACAGACTGGACCAGAACAGAAATACCTCCCGTCACATAATAATCAAAACACCGAATGTTCTAAACAAAGAAAGAATACTAAATGCAGTAAGAGAAAAGGGCCAAGTAACATACAAAGGAAGACCTATCCGAATCACATCAGACTTCTCACCAGAGACTATGAAAGCCAGAAGATCCTGGGCAGATCTCATGCAGACACTAAGAGAGCACAAATGCCAGCCTAGACTACTATACCCAGCAAAACTCTCAATCACCATAGATGGAGAGACCAAGATATTCCATGATAAAACCAAATTTTCACAATATCTTTCCACAAATCCAGCCCTGCAACGGATAATAGGTGGAAACCTCCAATACAGGGAGAGAAACAACACCCTGGAAAAAATGAGATAATAACCTTCTTGAATCAAACCCAAAAGTAGATAACCACTCAAACATAAAGATAGCGTCAAGAATGGCAGATGGCAATAATCACTATGCCTTAATCTCTCTTAATATCAATGGTCTCAATTCCCCAATTAAAAGACATAGACTAGCAGACTGGATACGTAAACAGGACCCAGCATTTTGCTGCATGCAGGAAACGCACCTCAGTGTCAAAGACAAACACTACCTCAGAGTAAAAGGCTGGAAAACAATTTTACAAGCAAATGGCCCCAAGAAACGAGGTGGAGTAGCCATCCTAATATCGGATAAAATTGATTTTCAACCCAAAGTCATCAAAAAAGACACAGAAGGACACTACATACTGATCAAGGGAAAAATCCACCATCAAGAACTCTCAATCCTGAATATCTATGCTCCAAATGCAAGGGCACCCTCATTCGTAAAAGAAACTTTACTAAAACTCAAAGCACACA
Organism: Tokudaia tokunoshimensis; assembly: GCA_036184795.1. Taxonomy (NCBI): domain Eukaryota; kingdom Metazoa; phylum Chordata; class Mammalia; order Rodentia; family Muridae; genus Tokudaia; species Tokudaia tokunoshimensis. Next base: position 1,395,835 of record BTHU01000011.1, read on the forward strand.
TCGCACCGCACACAATAATAGTGGGTGACTTCAACACCCCGCTCTCTGAAATGGATCGTTCAGGAAAGCAGAAACTAAACAGGGACACAGTGAATCTAATTGAAGCCTTGGACCAAATGGAACTAACTGATATATATAGAACATTTCATCCTAGAGCTAAAGAATACACCTTCTTCTCAGCTCCTCATGGTACCTTCTCCAAAATTGACCATATAATTGGTCACAAATCAGACCTCAACAGATACAAGAAGATAGAAATAATCCCATGCCTCCTATCAGATCACTATGGAATAAGGGTGGTCTTCAATGGCAACAAAAACAAAAGAAAACCCACGTACACATGGAGGCTGAACAATGCTCTACTCAATGATAACTTGGTCAAGGTGGAAATAAAGAAAGAAATCAAAGACTTTTTGAAAGTTAATGAAAATGAAGGCACAACATACCCTAACTTATGGGACACAATGAAAGCAGTGCTAAGAGGAAAATTCATAGCCCTGAGTGCCGCCAAAAAGAAACGGGAGACAGCATACACTAACAGCTTAATGGCACACCTGAAAGCCCTGGAACAAAAAGAAGCAAATACACCAAAGAGGAGTAGAAGGCAGGAAATCATCAAACTCAGGGCTGAAATCAATCAAGTAGAAACAAATAAAACCATACAAAGAATCAACAAAACGAGGAGTTGGTTCTTTGAGAAAATCAACAAGATAGATAAGCCCTTAGCCAGACTAACCAGAGGGCACAGAGATAGTATCCAAATTAATAAAATCAGAAACGAAAAGGGAGAGATAACAACAGAAACTGAGGAAATTCAAAAAATCATCAGATCCTACTACAAAAACCTGTATTCAACACAACTAGAAAATCTTGAGGAAATGGACAATTTCCTTGACAGATACCAAGTACCAAAATTAAATCAGGATCAAATAGACCATCTAAACCGTCCTATAACCCCTGAAGAAATAGAAGTTGTCATTGGAAGTCTTCCAACCAAAAAAAGCACAGGTCCAGATGGTTTTACTGCAGAATTCTATCAGACCTTCAAAGAAGACCTAACACCAATACTCTTCAAACTGTTCCACAAAATAGAAACAGAAGGAACACTACCCAACTCGTTCTATGAAGCCACAATTATACTAATACCAAAAGCACACAAAGATCCGACAAAGAAAGAGAATCTCAGGCCAATCTCTCTTATGAATATCGATGCAAAAATACTCAATAAAATTCTTGCCAACCGAATCCAAGAACACATCAAAACGATCATTCACCACGATCAAGTAGGCTTCATCCCAGGGATGCAGGGATGGTTCAATATAAGGAAATCCATCAATGTAATCCACTACATAAACAATCTCAAAGAAAAAAACCACATGGTCATCTCATTAGATGCTGAGAAAGCATTTGAAAAATTGAGCATCCTTTCATGCTAAAGGTCTTGGAAAGATCAGGAATTCAAGGCCCATATCTAAACATAGTAAAAGCAATTTACAGCAAACCAGTAGCCAGCATCAATCTAAACGGAGAGAAACTTGAAGCAATCCCACTAAAATCAGGGACTAGACAAGGCTGCCCTCTCTCTCCATATCTTTTCAATATAGTACTTGAAGTTCTAGCTAGAGCAATTAGACAAGAAAAAGAGGTCAAAGGGATACAAATTGGAAAGGAAGAAGTCAAACTATCACTATTTGCAGACGATATGATAGTATACATAAGCGACCCAAAGAACTCCACCAGAGAACTCCTACAGCTGATAAACGACTTCAGCAAAGTGGCCGGATATAAAATCAACTCAAGCAAGTCAGAAGCCTTCCTATACTCAAAGGATAAGCAGGCTGAGAAAGAAGTAAGAGAAATAATACCCTTTACGATAGCCACAAACCATATTAAGTGTCTTGGCATGACGCTAACCAAACAAGTGAAAGATCTGTATGACAAGAACTTCAAGTCTCTGAAGAAAGAAATTGAAGAAGACCTCAGAAGATGGAAAAATCTGCCATGCTCATGGATTGGCAGGATTAATATAGTAAAAATGAGCATCTTACCAAAAGTAATACACAGATTCAATGCAATCCCCATCAAAATCCCAACTCAATTCTTCATAGAGTTAGAAAGAGCAATTCAAAAATTCATCTGGAATAACAGAAAACCCAGAATAGCTAAAACTATTCTCAAGAGTAAAAGAACCTCTGGGGGAATCAGTATCCCGGACCTCAAGCTGTACTACAGAGCAATAGTGTTAAAAACTGCATGGTATTGGTACAGTAACAGACATGTAGATCAATGGAACAGAATTGAAGACCCAGAAATGAATCCACACTCCTATGGTCACTTGATCTTTGACAAAGGAGCTAAAACCATCCAGTGGAAAAAAGATAGCCTTTTCAACAAATGGTGCTGGCTCAGCTGGAGGTCAACATGCAGAAGAATGCAAATTGACCCATCCTTATCTCCTTGCACTAAGCTCAATTCTAAGTGGATCAAAGATCTCCACATAAAACCAGACACACTGAAACTAATAGAAGGGAAACTAGGGAAGAACCTTGAACATATGGGCACAGGGGAGAATTTCCTGAACAGAACTCCAATAGCTTATACTCTAAGATCAAGAATAGACAAATGGGACCTCATTAAATTACAAAGTTTTTGCAAGGCAAAAGACACCGTCAAAAAGACAAAGCGGCAACCAACTAACTGGGAAATGATCTTTACCAACCTTACATCCGACAGAGGGCTAATATCCAAGATATACAAAGAACTCAAGAAGTTAAACTCCAGAGAGGCAAGTAACCCTATTAAAAAATGGGGTACAGAGCTCCACAAAGAGTTCTCACCTGAAGAATATCTAATGGCTGAGAAGCACCTAAAGAGATGTTCATCATCCTTAGTCATTAGGGAAATGCAAATCAAAACAACCCTGAGATTCCATCTCACACCAGTCAGGATGGCTAAGATCAAAAACACAGGAGACAGCAGTTGTTGGCGAGGATGTGGAGAAAGAGGAACACTCCTCCACTGCTGGTGGAATTGCAAGCTGGTACAACCACTCTGGAAAGCAGTCTGGCGGTTCCTCAGAAAACTGGGCATGACACTCCCGGAGGATCCGGCTATACCACTCCTGGGCATATACCCAGAGGCTTTACCTGCATGCAATAAGGACACATGCTCCACTATGTTCATAGCAGCCTTATTTATAATAGCCAGAAGCTGGGAAGAACCCAGATGTCCCTCAATGGAGGAATGGATTCAGAAGATGTGGTATATCTACACAATGGAATACTACTCTGCAATTAAAAACAATGAATTCACGAAATTCCTAGGCAAATGGGCAGATCTTGAAAATATCATCCTTAGTGAGGTAACCCAATCACAAAAGAACACACATGGTATGCAGTCACTGATAAGGGGATATTAACCCAGAATCTCGGAATACCCTAGACACAATCCGCATATCAATAGATTTCTAAGAAGATGGAAGGAGAGACCCCTGGTCCTGGAAAGACTGGATGTAGGGGAACGCCAGGACAGAGTAAGGAGAGGGGGTTGAATGGAGAAAAGAGGGAGGGAAGGGGGCTTATGGGACTTTTGGGGAGGGAGGAAACGGGAAAGGGGAAATGATTTGGAATGTAAATTAAAAAAATAAAATAAAATAAATAATAAAAAAAACTTACAATTCCAATAGCCCACAAACCAAATAATAATATTGTAAAAAGAAATAAAAACTATGTTCAGAGAGCTCCACCCCACCCACTATCTCATTCTGAGCACCCCAAGGAAAATAGAATCATCTATGACTAACAAAGATGAAAAAAACATGAACGTCACTGGAATCAGTTTTTCCCCACTGAGGTATAAAATCTATATAGAAATCTCATACTGTTCTATAACAAATTGTACTTCTCATAATTCTTTTTAATTTCCTTTAAACCCTGTTTGACATAATTTTTATTGTTGTAAAAATGTTTTCATGATTCTGAACCTGGTTCCAGCTCTTTTCCACTTACTTTTCTATCAATATTTAATATTCCAGCTACTGGTTCTAATCAGGAAATCTCTTCTTCACAAGGCACATTCAGCAGACAGGGCTGACGTGCACACAAGCTGTAGAAAATGCATCTATCCCCAGAGAACGTGTGTGCCTGTTTTGGGATCTGAAAGCTTAGCCACGGTTCTTGATGAAGACGCTTCCCCTTCCAGAAATATTCTGAGACCAAATTTACAACAACAAAGAAATAAAGAAGGATTGACTGGGCTACTTCAGCATACATTTCTGCCACATTCTTAAGTAGCAAAAAAGGAAAAGTGCTTTCCTCTTCTGTGGGATGTTAAAGTTTATCAGCCATTAAAACTCAGACTCCTAGCTTTTCACTTGCTGTGAACCAGCCTTCTAGCCGCAGGACATGAGACTGTAAAGTAGTGAGACTGTGCACACTGATGTTTACAAGATGTAAGCGGTTTTCTTTATCCATTTATCTACTGATGAATACCTGAGTTGGTTATTACCATGCCTTAGCTATTATAAACAGTACTGCATTAAACACTGGTATACAAAAGTCTCTGTGACATATTGATTTAAATTTTTTTAGGTAAATAAGCATTGTATTCCTGGGTCATAGGGCAAATATGGTTTTAGAGTTTTGAGGAAATTCTGTTTTCATGATTTCCATGTTAACTAGACTAGCCGACATTCCTATCCTCAGTATATAAGTTCCCTTCCTTCACATCTTCAGCAGCATTTGCTGTTATTTGCTTTCTGACTGGGGTAAGATGGAATCTCAAAGCAGTTTTAATAGGCATTTCTCTGATAGCTACTGATAGCAAACATTTTTTCATGTTTATTGCTCATTTGTATGTCATCATATTAATTATTCATTGTGTTAGCCCATTTATTGATTGAATTGTTTGATTTTTCCTTCCTTAGAATTTTTACTCTTTGAATTTTTGAGATATTAATCTTCTATCAAATGTGTAGTTATATTAATTTTAAGACTACTTTTTCAAGTTCTCTGAAGAATAGCATTGGAATTTTAATGGAGATTACAGTAAATACATAGATTGCTTTTGGTAATACAGAATTTTTCATTATATTAATTCCACTGACCCATGAACATAAGAGTTCTTTCCATCTTTAGTGTCTTCTTTGATTTCTTTCTTTAGCATTTAAATTTATTCACTATAGAAATCTTTTACTTCTTTAGTTCAGGTTAGTTTAAGGCAGCAGTTTTCAACCTACAGGTCAAGACTCCTTGCAGATCACATATCAGATATCCTGCATATCAGATATTTACATTAAGATTCATAACAATAGCAAAATTACACATATGTAGTAGTAACAAAATAATTCTATGGTTGGAGGTCACTACAGCATGAGGAACTGTATTAAAGGGTCACAGCATTAGGAAGGTTGAAAACCACTCATCTAAGCTATTCTTTGAGACAATTTTCAATGGGACTATTTTCCTCATTTCTCTCTCAACATGTTTGTTATTGGTATATAAGAGGGCCATTGATTTGTATATGTTAATTATTTGTGCTCTTAAGGTCTTCTATTGACTGGCTGAGGAGCACTGACATTGCTGCCATCTACTTCAGTCAAAGTCTGATTTAAAAGATACTCATATCTAAAAATACATTCACATTAGCATGTAGTACATAACCAGCAAATACAAATCTAACAGCATTCATGCAAAATTAACAAGTACAATGGCTATCATGCTACGTCCTATAGTTAACAGTTAGTGGAAACTTCAATAAGAATATTCCTCAGCTTACAGAACCCAACTAGTTGTCTTTCCCCCGACTCCTTAGAAAAGAAGTAAAGAATCCTGAGGCTATCCACTTGGTTTCTTGTGTTTCTTCACTTCAGGGAAGAAAGAATGTCAAATCAGAAAAAGAAAGGAATTGGTGGTGGTGGTGGTAGTGGGGTGTGTGTGTGTGTGTGTGTGTTTTGTTTAGTGTGCTTTGTTTAGTGTGTTTGTTGTCAAGGCTGCTGGTGGCCTTGAGATATGCATCACCTCCATCAAGCTATAGTCTTAATTTCTTCAGTCTCATTGGCCTCAAAAAAAAAAAATTTATCATAGTCATCCCAGCTTGAATCAAACTTAAAGCACTGTCTTTTCTTTTCCAGCCTGCAGTTCATATAATGAATGTTATATAGAGCTCAATTCTAGAAATTCTGGAAATACAACACAAAAGAATCTACTCAGGAGGGACAGAGTGGCAATGGAGTCCCTTGATACCATCTGTGGAATTTGCAGATTAACTGAAGATCCTTAGGGATTCGTTGTGGAAATGTATTGGCATCTTTTCAGAAACTTTCTCTTCCTGACCTTTGCTTAGGAGCACCACATTATTGGAGAAAGCTTCCTTTGCCTCCATGATAGTAGACACTCAACCTTCTGTAACCACCCCTTGCTGATAAGAAGAATGCTTCATTTCTGATTCCCCTTAATGGCAAATACTTTTGTATTCCTTGTTTCCTATTGATTCTTTTCTCAAGGCAATGTAAATATGCCTGCTGCTGACCAGGTCAAACGATAATTGGAAATTTCGTAATGTCCTAATGAGTGTACCTGAAGGGCTTAGCTCTGTCCTCTCTTCCAATAGCCACCACTCAACAACATGTCACACCAACAGCCCCGATTCCCCAGCCAGGGGTTTCCTAGCCCAGGGAGGGTCTCTATTTCACTTCTGCAATTGCCTCACACTCTTTTCTAATTGTTAATTAGATGCCTTATTTCTTGGCATGTGCATGGGTGTGAGCATCTGCTTATTGATCATATCTTTCAGAATATATTGGATTTTAAGAGAACCAGTTACAAAAACAGATGATGTTGTAAGTGGTCCTCAGAGAAGTTTTCTCCAGGGCAAACTTGTAAATAAATGCCTAATAGCGACTGACCTGTGATACACACACACACACACAAATCAACAGTCTGCAGACACATTGGCTGCAAAGTTCATGTACTGCCATCAATATAACACAGTGAGAAAACTAAATTTAAAATTTCTACCAAAATCCATCCACTGCAATCAGCAATGAACTAAGGACATGTGTATAGGGTGGACAGCAAGCTTCATGGGTTCTGTGACCTCTGTGAAAGTCATAAGGAACTGACTTTCCAGCTTGCAGATGGTACTGAGACTTGTGGTTATCTGCCCTATGATCTGTCTCTGGACCCTCTACCACACCTTTACATGTGTGGCTCTCAGAACTGCTCTTCAAACCAAAGAGCAGAAATGTTTCAGTGGAATTGTTTTTACCTCATTCTTGAGAAAAAATATAGTATACCTGGCATTGATCAAAAACAAAATGATTAAGAACTGAGGAGATTTCTCTTTTCTCCATCCCAAACCTAATTTGTTCTTCTGTCTACATCTTTGGGGACCACAGACTACTTACTTGATCTTGGGCTAAGGTAAAATGCCAGAGTAAAGACAGCAGCATTCCCTTTCCTGGGACACATCTGGACTGAGTCATAGTTCTTATTAAAGAACATTATTCCAAACCCTTTGATGGGACACAATACTGCAGTAACTCACAGAAAGCAAATAAACTAGGAGAGGAACAAGTTCAGGGTTTGGAATCACAGTTCAACCACTCACCTCTAGTAGATATAACTGTCAAGCCCTAGAGTGGTCATATCTAAGTAATAGGAGATCCCCTTGGATTCCATCCTATGCCTTATGTCAGATAAAAAAGCAAATCCCTAGTTAAATAAAGAGACTGCAATACTGTGCTAGTTGCCTTCCTCCCTGTAAGCAAACACCTGCCAGAGGCAATTAAGAATTGACTTGACTCACAGTTCAGAGGATACAATTTGTTAAGTGTCATATTAATAATGCCCACTATTCTTATTGTTTCTGACCATAGATGTTTGTCTCTCTTGTTCACAGTATGTTTCACATATGGATCTGGCTCTAATTATCTTCTTGAAATCTCTATACTTCTAGATAGCAAGAGCCAGCTCTATGTGAGGCATTAATGGGGACACTTGTGACTCTGAGACCACTTCCCCATCTTCAGAATAGGGCTAAAGATAAGGATATTGACTGAGGAATGTAATAGAACAAACAGAAACGTACTTTTTCAGTATGAGAAGCTACTTAGCTGCTAGTATGAGATTGCAAAACTCCAAGACAGCACTGTCTACCACATAGTAATGGAAGAAGCTAGCATCAGTGGAAGGCTTTCTGTTCTTGGAAAGCACCATTCTGAAATCACTTCTCCTCCAAAGAGTTTCATGACTTATGTCACTCAGAGAACAGAGTGCCTAGCAGCAGGTGTGACATCGGCATGGCCATTGAAAAAGTATGAATAATGCTTTGGTCAGCAACATAAATGAAGATACCTGGGGAGAAGAGCTCTTTCTGAAACCCAGGTAGAAAATCAATGTTCCTGGAAGGATGAGAGGGAGAAATCTATAGGAAGGGAAGTGAGTGCTGTGTAATGCAATTTGAAGATTTTTTTCCCTCCCCCATGCAGTTGACTTAATAGAAAGTAGAATCTAAAACCTGCTTGTTTGAAGGCGAGGTTTACCTAGGAAGAACTGGCTGCCTCTCCATCGACTGACTGCTGACTTACTGGGGCACTGCTGGTGTCCAAGCCTGCATTTTCATTGCTTTGTGAGTTTTTTTTCTGATTTAAAAGAGTAGTGCTGATATGTATATTTCAAAAATGGTACATCACTTTCAGAGTTGGAGTAACTTCTAAGTCTATTTATCAATTATTCTCTCTGCTATAAATATATAGGCTAGTTTTGATTTTTAAATCATTAATTCATGAATTCATGACCCCTTTTCAATAGGCCCATGAGCAAAATTGCACTTTTTCATTTATACAAAAATTTCCCCACAATGTATGTATGTATGACATCTCCTAAGTGAACAGAACTAAGACATTAACAGATAATGATCTGTTAATGTCATTATTTTACTATTATGTTGGATATTATATTATCTTTTTTTTTTTTTGATTTTTTTCGAGACAGGGTTTCTCTGTGTAGCCCTGGCAGATATTATATTATCTTATCTTTGCTTAGTACCTAGTTAGAATAGATATGTTTATTTTTAGATATGAAAATACAAGTTGCCATCATCATACAGACTACTGATCATTTTGGTTCCCCGTTTCACCACCAATCCCCACATTGTTCCTACAACTGTTTATCAAATACATGACCGTAATAGATCACACACAATGGAATTATGGATTTAGCTTAGTTTGTAATGTACTTGCCTCACATGTTTGACCCTCAGCCATACAAAAAACTTGGTGTGATGGTGCAGACCTGTAATTCCAGCACTGGGGAAGTGGAAGCAGGAGAATCAGAAGTTCATGATCATCTCTAGCCACATAGTAAGGTCAAAGCCTAGGTTATAGGAGATCCTCACAAGACAAGCAAGCAAACCCAGCTTGTGTACAGATCCAGAATCTTTAATTCAAAATGCTTTCAGTGGTAGGATTCCATATTTTACTGTTGCTTAGATTTTAGAATCCTTACATATACATAATAGGCAATTACAGGGATGGAACATTAGTTTACCTGTTTAACATATACCCTATACACACAGCCTAAGAATAACTAGGTACAATAACTTTAGTGGGCCCACATTTTGATTTCAATCTGTCACATGAACTCAGATATGGAATTTTCCATTCATGACTAATACTCAACATGGATTAAATTTCCAAACATTTGAAATTTCTATCTTTGGGATAAAGATGCTCAACCCAGATAAAGAGTACATAATTACTAAGCCCTCTAGATCTTCCTTGAATCTGCTAACTTTTCTGCCTGTGAGGGCCATAGTAGTCTGTGGAAAAAATGGATGCACAGCACTTGCCATCAAGTCTACTGAAAAATCCCTCATTCTGATGCACAAAGGCTAAACTGCAAATCCACACTGAAAGCTGACTGATGTTAATAACAGTTACTGTTATCACAATATTTCACCCCACAAACAATTGAGAGCCAGGCTCCTTGGCTAAATGGCTACAATGAAAGAAAGTTAGGAACTCCTGATTTGGGCATGATTTTAATCACAAATATATTCAAATCTACTGAGTCCAGCCACATCCAAAGCTCACCAAGGGAGCAATGGCTTTTAACTCTGATTTCACTTTGATGTGTCTGACAAACACCAGGGAACTGCATGAGTTAACCTTTCTCTGGCATCTATTAATCATCTAGATTTGAAGAGTGTTAATACAATTTACCTAGCTCAGGTCTAATTTTTGTGTAATTTACTTAACCATAGACTGTATTTTAGATTGTTACAGAACCCTGTACATCTATAAATAATGACAAGAAAAGAGATATAAGATGACATTGAATTTCTGAATGTTTTTTATTTGAACAAATGACTAGGCTATGGTTTTTCGCTTGTGTTTGTTTATTGATATTATTATTATTATTAATTATTTTATATACAATCCAGGCATTGCCTTGCCTCCCAGTCTCCCATCCTGCATTTCTGCATCCCAATCTTCCTTCCCCTGTCTCCAAGAGGATGTACCATCCCATCAGACCTCCCCACCCTCTGGAGCCTCAAGTCTCTTGAGGATTAGATTGTCTTCTCCAACTGAGGCCAGATCAGGCGGTCCTCTACTATACATATGTTGGGGGCCTCAGACCACCTCATATATGCTGCCTGGTTGGTAGCTCAGTGTCTGGGAGCTCCCAGGGGTCCAGGTTAGTTGAGTCTGCTGCTCTTCTGACAAGTCACCCTTCTTTTCAGCTTCTTCCATTCTTCTCCTAATTTAACCATAGGGGTTCTGCTTCAGTCCAATAGTATCTGCTTCTATCTCAGTCAGCTGCTGGTTGGGCCTCTCAGAGAAAAGCCATGCTAGGTTCCCGTCTGTAAGAACACCGTAGCATCAGTAATAGTGTCAGGACTTAGTGCCTCCCCATGAGATGGATCCCAAGTTGGGCTGGTCATTGAACCACCTTTGCCTCAGTCTCTTCTCCGTTTTTGTCCCTGCAGTTCTTTTAGGCAGGAACAATTCTATGTCAGAAATTTTGACTATGGGTTGACAAATCCTCTATTTGAGGCCCTGTCTATCTACTGGAGGTAGACTCCCCAAGTTCTCTCTCTCCACTGTTGGGCATTTTATTTATGGTCACTCCCATTGAGTCCTGAGAGTTTCTCACATGCCAGGTCTCTGGTACCTTCTAGAGGGTCCTCTCAGTCCCAGCCCCTGAGGCTACATATTTCATATTTCCACTCATTCTGCTGGCCCTCTGCGCTTCTCTCCTTCCCCCCCATACCTGATCCCATTCCCCCTTTCCTCTTTCCCCTCCCCTCTCTCACCCAGGTCCCTCTGTCTCCTATGATTATTTACTCCACCCTTCTAAGTGGGATTGATACATCCTCATTTGGGCCTTTCTACTTGTTAAACTTCTTAAGTTTTGTAGGTTGTATCCTAGGTATTCTGTACTTTCTGACTAATATCCATGTATAAATGAGTACATACCATGCATGTCCTTTGGGGTCTGAGTTCCTCACTCAGAATGATATTTTCTAGTTCCATCCATTTGCCTGCAAAACTCATGATGTCCTTGTTCTTAATATCTGAATAGTATTCCATTGTGTAAATGAACCAGTTTTTGTATCCATTCTTCATTTAAGGGTTTTATGGGTTGTTTCCAGTTTCTGCTTATTACAAATAAGGTCGCTATAAACATAGTATGGACATGGTATGAACATATGGTATCTTTTGGGTATATGCCCAAGAGTGGTATAGCTAGGTCTTCAGGTAGATCTATTTCCAATTTTCTGAGGAACCACCAGACCGATTTCCAGAGTGGTTGTACCAGTTTACAATCTCAGCAACGGAGGAGTTTTCCTCTTTCTCCACATCCTCTCCAGCATGTACTGTCACCTGAATTTTTGATCTTAGCTATTTTGATTGCTATAAGGTGGAATCTCAGGGTTGTTTTGATTTGCATTTCCCTGATGACTAAGGACTTTGAACATTTTTTTAAGTGCTTTTTGGTCATTAGAGATTCTTCTGTTATGAATTCTCATTTTAGCTCTGTACCTCATTTTTTAATTGGGTTATTTGGTTTTTTCGAGGTTAGCTTCTTGAGTTCTTCATATATTTTGGATACTAGCCCTCTATCAGATGTGGGGTTAGTGATGATTTTTTTCCCAATATGTAGGTTGTTGAATTGTCTTATTGACTGTTCTTTTGCCTTACAGAAGCTTTTTAGTTTCATGAGGTCCCATTTATCAATTGTTGATCTTAGAACCTAAAACACTGGGGTTCTGTTTAGGAAATATCCCCCATACCAATGAATCTGAGGCTCTTTCCCACTGTCTCTTCTATTTGATTCAGTGTATCTGTTTTAATGTTGAGGTCCTTGATCTACTTGGACTTGAGCTTTGTACAAAGTGATAAATATGGATCTATTTTTATTTTTCTACATACAGACTGTCATTTAGACCAGCACTATTTATTTAAGATTCTTTCTTTTTTTCCATTGTTTTTTAAGGATAAAGTAACTTCTGAGTTGCTTATTAGCTCTGACTTTTGCCCCAGAAAGAAAATGTTTAATTGGAGATTACTCAGATTAGATGAGATAGGCTTCGTGATCTCTTCTCGGATCACAGTAGAAAAACTCTAACTTCTAAGTTTTTAATTTTAATTTTTAATCAAGCCACACCGGTGGTTTTACAGTGGAAACAAAAAGAAGGTAAAACATAGATTGTCCTGGCAGTAGGATGATTCCAGAATCTCTGCTTAAGTTTTATCTCTGGATACATTCTAATTCCCAAATCAGAACGATGAGACTTATCCCTATATTCCCAATCATTTCTCAAAAATCATTAAAGTATTGACTTGTCATTTAGCAAAAACTGTTTACTTTGTGAACTGGTTGCTTTCAGAATTATGTTTAAGAATTCAGTAACAATATTCACGATGAACAGTGGTTTGTAGAAGGTGATAGAATCAGCTCAGCAGTGGGGGAGAATTCATGTATCAATTGGCATACGATCTCTGTTCGACATGGGGCCCACTGTAGCATTCAAATTTCCCCTTCCACCTATAATGACTTGCTTATTTCTTTATTCTGTACTGGTCAGTGTGTTTCTTAACAAGATAAAAACAATAACTTAAATATTTTTTTAAGAAAGAAACTATAATGTTGCAGAGGTATTTAAAATTAAAAGAACAGCCTTTCAATTCTGAATGTGCTAAGTTTTTGCTGAGAATATTTGATAAAGAAACAAGAAATACATACTGGAAAAATCATTTTCAACAAATGATGCTGGTCAAACAGGACATCTGTAAGTAGAAAAACCCAAATAGATCCATACTTATCACTTACCCTGCACAAAGTTCAACTCCAAAGATCTCAGAGAGAAGATAAAGTAGAGAATATTCTTGAATTCATTGTCACTGGAAAAGACTTTCTATATAGAAATCTGTTAGCACAGGCTCAAAGATCGACAATTAATTAATTAATAAACAGAACCATATGAAACCAAAAACCTGCTGTACCGCATAGGACACTATCATTTGGACAAAGTAGTAGCCCACAGAATGGGAAAAGATTTTTTACTAACTATATATCTGATAGAAGACTAATATCCAAAATATAAAAAGAAAAACTCAAAAAACCCTAGATATCAAGAAAACAAATAAGTCAATTTAAAAATGGATATAGATCTAAACAGAGAGTCTCAAAAGAGGAAAGTCAAATGGCCAAAACACTTAAGAAAATGTTCAATATTTTTAACCATCAGAGACATGCAAATTAAAAACTACTTTGAGATCTTTATCTTACATTTGTCAAAATGGCTAAGATCAGTAAAACAAATGACAGTTCATACTGGTGAGGATGTGGAGTAAAGGAAACATTCATTGCTAGTGGGAGTGCAAGCATGTACAGTCACTATGGAAATCAATGTAACCATTTCTCAGGAACGTGAGAATTGATCTACCTTAAGATTCAGCTATATACCCTTGCTGACCACATACCTGAAAAACACTTCATCCTGCCACGGAGACACTAGCTTGACCATGTTCATTGCTGCTCTATACATAATAGATAGATATTGGAAACAATCTAGATGCTCTTCAGGGAGATGTCTACAAAAGAATGGATAAAGAAAATGTTGTATAATACAATACAATACTATACAATACAGTATTACTCTACCATTTAAAAAATGAAAATATGAAATTCACAGGTAAATGGAACTAGAAAAATATCATTCTAAGTGAGATATCCCAGACTCAGAAAAAGATTTGGATATTAGCTGTTAAGTCAATAATAACCAAGTTGCAATTTATAGAATCACAGAGGGTAGTTAAATGGGAGAAGGGAGATAGAGCTCCCAGAAAAGGAAACTAGAAAACTAGAATAGATATTTATGGATGGATGGGAGTAAGATGGAAGAGGGGAACAAAGGAGGACGTGGCGAGGTTCAGCTAAAATTATGGGTCATTTGAAGAGTAGTATGGAAACACAATACAGTAGTAGTTTCCTAAAATAAATACATATGTGAAGATGATGTAAATGAAATTGCCTTATAATGGGGAAGACCCCCAACTGGTCCTTTCTCGTCATCAAATGAAGCTTCTAATACCAGGATTGGGTTGTATCTAATTGAGTTGTTGGCCAAAGGGGTCCCATGGGAATCTACAAACAACCCAGGCTGTTGTCCAGACTCTAGTTTGTCTCCACAAACTGACCAAAAAAACTTATTGCTGAAGAAATTGCACCTACACAAATCATTGAATGTGTAGAAGTTGAGTTGGTGCCTACATATTACCCTGCTACATTCTAGCGTTTTGGTACAGGAAGGTACTCTACAGGGTACCAGAAGAGAAACATAACCACCACCCAGCCCTAAATTCTTTTGATCTACAATGGTGTCCTGAAAGCAAGATATGCTAGGGAGATGGTGGCATAAAGCTTGTGGAAGTAGCCAACTAATATCTGATGTGACTTAAGGTCCACACTACAACATAGAACCAATACACAACACAGCTTGGTGACCAAACACCTGAGACTAAATGGCCCAGGGACCTGAGGTAAATAACATTCTCCTACACTCATAGACCAGCACCTTCCTTAGCCATCATCAAAGAAGCAGATGGGAAAAAAATAGAGGCCCAAAGCTATATATTATACAGAGAGTGAGAAACCTTGGAACACTCAGTCCTAAATTGGATGTGTTCACTGAGCCCCTCCCCTCAGGGCTCAGGAAACCCTGTGGAAAAGGAAGCAGGAAGATTGTAAGAGTCAAAAGTGAGAGAGAGAAAACCAAGAAAATATGGCCCACTGAATCAACGTGAAAAGAGTTCATATGAACCCATAAAGCTTGAAGCAACATGCACCACGTCCCCTGCAAATATTTTATGGCTTCTAGTTTAGTGTTTTTCTGAGATTCCTGAGTGTGCAAACAAGTGGATCCATTTCTTATGACTTCTCTTGGGCTATTTTCTCTTTGTTTTACCTAACCAATTCCAATATGGTTTTTTTTTTGTTTTATCCTATATATTATTTTATTTATTATTATCCCTTAGAAGCTTGTTTGTTTTCTTAAGAGAGATAGAAAGGAAGTAGATCCGGATGGGAGGAAGTTGGAGAGGAAATAGGAATAGTAGGGAAAGGGTGATAATAATAGGTTATACTATATAAGAAAAAAGTCTATTCTCAATAAAAAGGGAGAGAAGAGAGAGACTTACAAATTCGAATTCCATTCCTCTCTACTGAGGCTTCTTAAATAGCAACCTTCCACGGAACTTCAGTGTTTTCTTGATCACCTGAGGGCCTAGTTACAATGAAGGTTCTGATTCAGTGAGCATGGTGGAGCCTGAGGTTCTGTGTCTCTAACAAGCTCCCAAGTTACACTGCTGCTGTACTAGTAATCATATCTGGAGTTCAGGGCTTGGAGGTCACTTCTTCCAGTGGGTCCTAACCCTGATTGTGTTGGAACTGCCCGTGGGGAACTTCTCAAATACCTAGAAGCCTGTGTGTGCTTTCTCATTTAATTGGTCTCAGGTGGAACAGAATTGTCAAGTACCTTTTTGCAACCTCTTACAATGAGCCTCTTCTGCAGCCAGGGATGGGAAGTATCATCTGTCATCTGAGACTTCTGAGTCTCAGAGTGTGGTCCCTGGACCAGTGCATAAGAGTTCATCTGGGAGCATGTTAGAAATGCAAATCCTGACTCCAGACCTTTGACTGAAGGCAGTTACCAAAGAAATCTCCTACAGAAAAATTTCCAGTAAAACTCTCACCTATACTTCCAGTTCACAACAAAACTTCAGTCATACCTTGGAGAACTCTCAGCTCCTAAAGGAGTTTGAAAGCAAAATTATCCCAGGAACAGTAGAGCACAGAGGTGGGTGGTTTTCTGTGTTTTCTCTGGATACAACTGAGCATGCCTATTCTGTCTTTTTTTTTTTCTAATTATTTGAGTTTAATTATTATTTGAGCATTTCATGCATTCATATAATGTGATTTGATCAAATCCATCCCCCATCCTGTCCCCTCAATTCTTCTCCATCCTTGCAGTAACACTTTTCTCTCCCAACTTCATGTGCTCTTTTTTTAACCCCACTGAGTATACTAAACAGCAGTGATTGCCAGGAATCCTTACATAATCTGAAAGCTTAACTCTTTTCAAAGGAATGTGTTAAAAAGGCAATGTGGCGATTCTAACAACCAATTACCATGAGAAACTCCCCTTCTCTTTGCCCCTTTGACTTATCTCATTAAAAAAGGCAGTTGATATGCAACATCTTCCAACTTTTTCTAAATTAATTATTAGTGCCTGAAGGTATTGAAACCCTGAACTTTTACAAGACTACAAGACTAGACAAAAACAGAAGGACTGCTGACTTCCTAACCAGGCAACTTAATTTCCCAATTATCTTTCCTAAGCAAATTAGAGATCTAAATATAACATATTGTAACCTTTGCCATTTACCCGCCAGGCTGATGCATCCATGCCTTGATCTCTTGTTTTCTCTCTTCTGTTCAAGGAAACAGAGATGGGTGAGGGTGCACTAAATGCTTGTCAAATATGACATTGCTAAATTAAGAAGGAAACCCATGTGATATCGCCCAGCCAGCATCAAGGAGAGGAAATGGGAGGGTTTGAGCTCCTTTGCCCTGACACTGGGAATGAATTAATTAATGTTTCTGAATTTAGACCCTTCAGGCAGCATCTGAAGTGAAGTGACTGTGTTTGACTCACAGAAAACCCTTACTTATTATTTCAGGATGATACCAATTGACAGGCAGTGGGAACTCCAATCAACATAGTGTTTATAGAACATTATATATTTGTGCTTTGATGCAGACTGGGATAGGTCTATTTCCTGAGAGGATTGCCGACTCCCACCCCACCCCTACCCCTCAACTCTGCTGGGGGTGAAAGGCGGAGCCAGCAACATCTGAAAGTGAACATTGGCAACATCTGAATGTACCCATGGGATGACCTCAATACTGGGCTCGGCCTCATCATCTACTAGTTTCTTTGGAATTCCAATGGATAAGTCCCTAAGTATCTTTCTTTGAGGCACTACTAACCTTCTCACTTCTATAGTCAAAGAATTCTTGAATTTTTACAATAGGAAAACATTTATTATTTATAAGTCCTTCCCTATGGTACCCCAAACTTCTTTTTATCAATCTTTGAACAAAGACCATTCCCATATGCTCCAATATCCCTGTTTTGACTAGAATTTGACAGAGCTATCCTGTTTTGATTCTGACAACCTTCATAGTAAACAGTTCAAATCAGAAACAATGGCATGAATAAAATCCAAGGACTTTTTCAGTAACTATCAGAGATTTATTAAGGTTGTAAGATAAAATTCAAAACCTAATGCTCAAAAGGCAGGCAGGTAGGCAGCCACTCCCAGAAGGCTTTTTGACTCCTGCTAAACAGTGTTAACTCATCTAAGTGCAGTGGGATCCAGAAGGGTCTCCACAAGGACAGAATGTAGTTATATCTGCATTCAGCAAGGGTTAAAGGAAGATGTGACAGGAAGGTATGTGAACATTTTTAGTAAGGCTTAATTATGGAGGCCAGATGTGGGAGTTAAGTGGTTAAAGTCTTCCAAATTTGAGAGGCACAAGGAGTAAGACTTGACTGCAGATATCTGTGTAAACATGAGAAAGGTCACCATCCAGATTTTTGATGTTACTAGTGGGACACATGCCATCTTCTGACCTGAAAGATTGTGATAAATTCCATATCAGGCAGATTGGATTTGAAATGAAAACTTCCAGAAGATGAAATAATCAACTGAGAGCTTAGTGAAAAAAAATGACAGCTACAGATGTAACTTGAAGATTTTTCAGTAGAGGCTACTCCCATCATCCACAGGTCTCACTAGGAATCCCAACACCTGACTTGTGCTCAACATCCAACTCCAGCCTCAAACTGCAGTCCCCAAACACAGAAGGCTACGTTCTTCGGCCCTTCCTTCATCTGCACAGCTATTCTTCAAAGAATCCTCTTTCCCATTTCTTCCCCTCAGGCTGCCCTGACAAACTCTTCTTTGGATGATACAATGTCTGTGAATTTGGGTGGAATTCTAATTGACATATTCTTTTCTTTATTCATAAAATCATATCTACCTCTGTAGGATATCTTTTCTTTGAGCTTTTGTTGTCTCTACATCCCACCTACCCCCATCATACAACTCCAAAGAGAGTCGATGCACAATATGTTTTGGAGAAATGCCAGGATGCACCTGTGAAAACAAGTACTGGTGATTTAGTCAGAATGAATACCCCTCTAGGTAAGGCCAATTGAGAAAGCAGATTTTCAAGTAAAAGAAATCTAGTGAGCCAAGCCAGAACTCTGCAGCAGGGAGCCTCTGCCACTTCAACCTCAGAAACAAAACAGTTTTGATGTGTCCTAGAAACTAGTCTTGGCTGGATTGTACTGGGGCTATGGGGGACTTTTCAGAACACTAGCAGGTTCCAGAAACTGCTAAAGCCACAGAGAAGGCAGGGCTCCTTTTGGGGTGGTAATCTCCCTGGCTTTTCCCTATCTCCTACCCTCTTACTTTTCACTAATACCTCCCATTGGTATTCCAAGCAAAACTGTCAATACACAAGCCTTAGAAGACCAACCTGCAGGATGTGCTCAGAGTATGAAGAACAGAGACAAGTGAGAAGGGAGCCTTAGAGCAAATAGCTAGTAACCAAGTGCCAACTATCTAGTCCAGCAGCATCAGTAGGTAATTGTTATCGATGAGTTCTTTTCCTCTATAGAATCCCAACTAACACAGAAGAGAAACAACAGAAAGGTTTTGAGTGAGAAAGAATGTTGCATTTATACCTAAAGAAACGTCAAGGTACCCACAAAGAGGCTGCTTGCTTGCATTTTCAGACAGCCTCACTAATCATCTCTCTGGGTGCTTTGTATGCTATTCCAGAACAACAGGGATGGGGCTTCTTGGGCAGGTTGACATGTTACTTCATGCCAAAGCAATCTTAACCATTCTGTGCTGCAATCACAGTTCGTCCCTGTTGGACCCTGGGCTCTTCCATGGAGAGTACAGCATTATCGATATTTTTACCCTGGGTTGCAATTTCTCAGCCCTCACCTAGGATCCCCTGTGATGCTAATGACTAATTATCAAGATTAGATATTATTGCTCTATTTCACCTGCCATTCCCTGCTCTACTTTGTATGTGTAGGCATCATTTCCTCTCCTAGCCCCCAGGACCTAACATTTTCATAAGATTCTCACCATCCCAAGAAAGGAAAAAAAATCAAAGCTCCCACTTGTAATAGCTAGTTGGCCAGCAAGATGACCAGCATACTGGCTCTAGGCAGACTGAGGGCAGAGTCAACCATATGATTTCATACAGGTTATGGCTTTTCCAGACTTGTGAAGCTAGTAACTACAGGTGAAGTTAGGGGTGAGTAGCACTTGTCATGGTTTAATTCTTCTTTCCCTATGACTATCAGGGCTTCAAATATTACACAATGTCCACACACAAACTAGCTTCTTGTTTAGTAGCTGCTGAACAGACTGTAGGAAGTCTGCTTGGAAACCGTAATGTATTTTGGCTGCAGCTGGACTACATTACAAAAAGAACATCAACAAAAGTAGGAGGGTAATTTTGGTCTCTGTACCAACGAATTTAATGAAAGAACATTAGTGTCCCTTTTTCATAAGAGTAGGGCATAAAGACACTTGCAGGATCCCTGCTTCTCTGTCATTTGAATGTTTCTGGGATGGATATTGCTTTTATTGCTCAATTATGACTGCTTCCTTCTTAGATTTGTAATTGTGACTAAATATGTTCCTGTCAGCATTTGCTTTGGTTGTCCTTCCGTAAAATGCACAGGCAAAATTTGTGTTTTTGCAAAATGTGTCTATGTAATCAGATATACTTCTTGAGAAGAGAGTGTTAGAAAGCCAAAAGCTTCCTCATTTTTCCTCTATGATTCTTGGAAACATAGGTATTTTCTCTTGAAAGCTGTATCTGAAGGTTCTGTCAGCAAATCAGCATTTCAACACAGGAAACAAAACAAATGCTGGCAAATTCTGCACCTGCTTCTCATTTATTCCTAGGAAACAATATTTTCTATTACTTTTTCTTGTTCAAGAGCCGTATAATCATGTCACATGACTGTTGCTGTCAACAATGCATGGCGCCTAAGAAAGTGCCCCCCCCAAAGCCAGGTTGACTGACCAATGAGCCTAGGGACCCAACTTGTCTTTTCCTCCTCAGTTCTGTAATTACAAGTTTATGTTACCACACCCAGCTTCTGGGTGTGATTGCTGGAAGTTTAACTCAGACCCTCATGCTTACAAAGTAAGCACTTTATCAACTGAACCATCTCCTGAACCCTCACCATATCTCATTAGGTCTCTTGATTGCATCATTCTATCTTATGCTTAAAGATTTTTTTGTAGTGCAATATATCAGACCCAGAGCATAGCACATGCAAGACAAGAAAGAACTCTACCATGATGTATATAGCTCCAACCCTCATGTGCTTGACTTAAACTCCCTTCTTTATTTATGATGGCCCTAGGACTCATAGTGTGCTTTACATTATGCAGTAGTAGAATAGTAAATCTACGCTTATGTAGTTGATAACATTCAGAAAATGATCAAATTACCTACCTAATGACATTTTCCAGAATACATACCTACTGTTAAGTCATTTATAACTATGTTGAACTCTTTCCTCCAATAGAGAGAAGGATGCAATTTCATTGTTCAAAAATTATGTACTTTCCAAAATATTCCCTTAAACCATAATTTTCAGTGACATATAAATAATTATATGTGAAATGCTAGAAGAATCCAGGACACCAAATTAAGGTGCTACAAGAACAAAGTGTAGTTGGAACAGAAATCCCAAAACCTAACAGGATAACTGACTCCAGAGAACAATTCTTGCGACAAGATTACATACATAGAGCTATGCTTTGCATGGAGATACATAAAAGTTTAAATTAAGCAAAAAGAAAAGCAAAGATAGATTTGGAAAATACACCTGTTATGAACAGTTTGATAATGTTGGTGATGTGATAGTGATAATGGTAATGGTTTGTTTAATTTATTTACTTTTAATTACTGTAAAATCAATTAAGGAAAGGACTACAGATCCAAAGAGAAATGTCACCAAGATCAGAATTTTAAGGAGATAAAAAATGAAAGGAATTTCAGACACACATACACACACACACACTTAACAAATCAGAAAGTTGGATATCCTTTGGCCAGATAGAATAAGACTATGGAGATTAGCTTTTTGAGCAGTCAAGTTTTGGTTAGTTTTAGTTTGAGAGACTTCTGAAGTAGGAAGAAGAAAGAATATGTGGATAAATGATCCAACCTCAAGATCATGCCATGTTTTACATTCCAAGTGGGTATCTGCTCCTGCAGAGAGAGCAGCACATGTGGATCAAATTAACCTTCATACATGCATTCAGCCACAACATAGTTCCTCACAGCTGCTAAGAGATGGAAACATTCCCATTGGTATCCTGTTTCATCTGAACTTTTAGTTGGTCTTTTTGCAATTCATGTCCTGGTCATGCTCAAAGGAACCAGTCACCTGAGGTCACTGAAGAGTCACTTGGATGGAAGAGTTGCAGCCCATTTGTTCTCATCATGTGCCTCTGAGTTGAGTTAAGTAAGGCTAAATTTCCATGACCACACAAAGAAGTTTTCTTGATCCCTCTCAGTGGCAAAATGCCATACCCATATACCACCTTCCTGTCCTGAGACAGATTGCTCAAAAACAGCAATTATTTCTCACTGTAAGTTACACAGAGAAACCCTATCTCAAAAAAAATAAATTCAGTGTAAGCCTCCACAGGCTCTTAAATATATAGAAACAGTAGAGGTAACTATCTTTAATATAATATTTGCCCCATGCATTTTCATTTATTATCCATAATGAAAAAACATATTTTTTCTGTTGTTTCATTCTCTGCTTTGACCCACTAGTCTGTAACTAGTTTTAAGATGCTCATAGACAAACTGCTGGTCACACTGTGTTGAGCAAATGAAATGCATGGCCACAGTTTTACATAATATCCATATGCAAAAGATGGTGCATTGCCCATAAATTTATAATTTAATAGACTGCGCTAATAGTATACTGGTGAATTATACTCATTACCTAATAGCAATTCCAAACTGTAATAAATGGGAAGTTGATACACTCTCTTGAACTAACAAGCAAAATAGAATTTAAAATTTTTAGTCTGGTTTTACACAAAACAAGAAAATGTTTCATTTTGTACAATAGGGTAGAAAGAATACGACACTGAGTCTGCATGAAACATGAGAAGTGTTAATTATAGGGTCATATAAAGGATATCACAGAAGGTGATGGAGCATACTGTAGTTGATTAATTAAAGGTACATAGCTATGCATACCACTTCATGTCATGATCATAAGGATGCTGAATAGTATGAGACAAAGAGTCATGTTAGTTTTCAAAAAGAGGCACTGTTTCCTCTTCACAGTTACACAGGAATAGAGTTTGTAAAGAATATTAATATCTGTGCCAAGGTAGCTTCTAGGCATAGCCAACCACCTAACATTTGCTTTGTTGAGTTTAATTTTTTCATTGTTTGCTTTAGTTGTGGTAAGTTTCCACTGAATATTATCCTTTAAATTGTCATTGTTATTATCAATCCATGTGAAAAGTGTGGCAGATAAGTTTGGCTGTCTGTCTAGAACAATGAAAATCATAAAATGGGAAACAAAGTGTAGAGAGCCATATTGGGGTGTCATGTCACCTGGCAGGAACTTGACATTGACCAAGGTGAAGCCTGTGAGCTGAAATTCCTGTGCTAGCCATAGTCCTGCTCTACCTAGGGAGGAGTGAAGGTGAAGTTCATTGTTCCTCCAAGTCTACGAATTCCTGAATTAAGCAGGTGACCTGCCCAGCTGCCCAAAGAGTGGTGCCAATGCCACTGAACAGCCAGACCAGTTCTGCAGACCAGTTTCCAGCCTTTGAGGGGAAGGGCTTTTTTCTCCGCCTATATGTATTTGGAAAAGTTCATTAAACTTTGAGCCTTGAGCAGGAAATATAGTCTTGGATTCATATTTCTCTTGTCACCCTGTTGTTTTTTATCCCCATCTCTCTATCCAGAGAACCCGATAACCTGTTCGAATGAAACCACAGGAGGTTTCAACAAAGAGTGGGAAATTAGATAAAATATTTAAGTGGGCACTTCTGAATAGAAAGGAAATGCACCTCAGTGTCAAAGACAAACACTACTTCAGAGTAAAAGACTGGAAAATAATTTTACAAGCAAATGGTCCCAGGAAACAAGCTGGAGTACCCATTCTAATATCCAATAAAATAGACTTTCAACCAAAAGTCATCAAAAAAGACACAGAAGGACTCTTTATATTCATTAAAGGAAAAAAATCTACCAAGAAGAACTCTCAATTCTGAACATCTATGCTCCAAATGCAAGGGCACCCTCATTCATAAAAGAAACTTTACTAAAGCTTAAAGCACACATCGCACCCCACACAATAATTGTGGGTGACTTCAATACCCCACTCTCCTCAATGGACAGATCAGGGAAACACAAACTAAACAGAGACACAGTGAAACTAACAGAAGTTTTGGACCAAATGGATATAACAGATATCTATAGAACATTTCATCCTAAATCAAAAGAATATACCTTCTTCTCAGCACCTCATGGTGCCTTCTCCAAAATTGACCATATAATTGGTCACAAAACAAACCAACAGATATAAGAAAATCGAACTAATCCCATGCCTCCTATCAGATCACTATGGAGTAAGGGTGGTCTTCAATGGCAACAAAAACAGAAAGTCCATATACACATGGAAGTTGAACAATGCTCTACTAAATGATACCTTGGTCAAGGAAGAAATAAGGAAAGAAATCAAAACCTTTTTAGAATTTAATGAAAATGAAGGCACAACATACTCAAATTTATGGGACACAATGAAAGCAGTGCTAAGAGCAAAACCCATAGCTCTGAGTACCTCCAAAAGGAAACTGGAGAGAGCATACACTAACAGTTTAAAAGCACTCCTGAAAGCTTTAGAACAAAAAAAGCTAATACAAATAAGAGGAGTAGAAGGCAGGAAATGATCAAACTCAGGCTAAAATCAACCAAGTAGAAACAAAAAGAACTATTCAAAGAATCAACAAAACCAGGAGTTGATTCTTTGAGAAAATCAACAAGATAGATAAACCTATAGCCAGACTAATCATGGGGCACAGAGACAGTATCCAAATTAACAAAATCAGAAATGTAAAGGTAGAAATAACAACAGAAACTGAGGAAATTCAAAAAATCATCAGATCCTACTATAAAAGCCTATACTCAACACAACTGGAAAATCTGGAGGAAATAGACAATTTCCTAGACAGATACCAACTACCAAAGTTTAATCAGGATCAAATAGACCATCTAAACAGTCCCATAACCCCTAAAGAAATAGAAGTGGTCATTGAAATTCTTCCAAACAAAAAAAGCACAGGACCAGATGGTTTTAGTACAGAATTCTATCAGACCTTCAAGGAAGACCTAACACCAATACTCTGCAAACTATTCCACAAAACAGAAACAGAAGGAACACTACCCAACTCGTTCTATGAAGCCACAATTATGCTGATATCAAAACCACACAAAGATCCAACAAAGAAAGAGAACTTCAGACCAATTTCCCTTATGAATATCAACGCAAAAATACTCAATAAAATTCTTGTCAACCAAATCCAAGAACACATCAAAACGATCATTCACCATGATCAAGAAGGCTTCATCCCAGGGATGCAGGGATGGTTCAATATACAGAAATCGATCAATGTAATCCACTACATAAACAAACTCAAAGTAAAAAAACCACATGGTCATTTCATTAGATGCTGAAAAAGCATTTGACAAAATTCAGCATCCTTTCATGCTAAAAGTCTTGGAAAGATCAGGAAATCAAGGCCCATATCTAAACATAGTAAAAGTAATATACAGCAAACCAGTAGCCAACATCAAAATAAATGGAGAGAAATTTGAAGCAATCCCGCTAAAATCAGGGACTAGACAAGGCTGCCCTCTCTCTCCATATCTTTTCATATCTTGAACTTCTAGCTAGAGCAATTAGACTACATAAGGGGGTAAAAGGGATATAGATTGGAAAGGAAGAAGTCAAATTATCACCATTTGCAGATGATATGATAGTATACTTAAGTGACCCAAAGAACTCCACTAGAGAACTCCTACAGCTGAAAAACAACTTCAGCAAAGTGGTCGGATATAAAATCAACTCAAGCAAGTCAGTAGCCTTCCTATACTCAAAGGATAAGCAGGCTGAGAAAGAAATAAGAGAAATGATACCCTTCACGATAGCTACAAACCATATAAAGTATCTTGGTGTGACTCTAACCAAACAAGTGAAAGATCTGTATGACAAGAACTTCAAGTCTCTGAAGAAAGAAATTGAAGAAGACCTCAGAAGATGGAAAAATCTGCCATGCTCATGGATTGGCAGGATTAATATAGTAAAAATGACCATCTTGCCAAAAGCAATATACAGATTCAATGCAATCCCCATCAAAATCCCAACTCAATTCTTCATAGAGTTAGAAAGAGCAATTCAAAAATTCATCTGGAATAACAGAAAACCCAGAATAGCTAAAACTATTCTCAAGAGTAAAAGAACCTCTGGGGGAATCAGTATCCCGGACCTCAAGCTGTACTACAGAGCAATAGTGTTAAAAACTGCATGGTATTGGTACAGTGACAGACATGTAGATCAATGGAACAGAATTGAAGACCCAGAAATGAATCCACACTCCTATGGTCACTTGATCTTTGACAAAGGAGCTAAAACCATCCAGTGGAAAAAAGATAGCCTTTTCAACAAATGGTGCTGGCTCAACTGGAGGTCAACATGCAGAAGAATGCAAATTGACCCATTCTTATCTCCTTCCACTAAGCTCAATTCCAAGTGGATCAAGGACCTCCACATAAAACCAGACACACTGAAACTAATAGAAGGGAAACTAGGGAAGAACCTTGAACATATGGGCACAGGGGAGAATTTCCTGAATAGAACTCCGATAGCTTTTGCTCTAAGATCAAGAATTGACAAATGGGACCTCATTAAATTACAAAGTTTTTGCAAGGCAAAAGACACTGTCAAAAAGACAAAGTGGCAACCAACTAACTGGGAAATGATCTTTCCCAACCCTACATCCAACAGAGGGCTAATATTCAGTATATACAAAGAACTCAAGAAGTTAAACTCCAGAGAAGCAAGTAACCCTATTAAAAATGGGGTACAGAGCTAAACAAAGAGTTCTCACCTGAAGAATATCTAATGGCTGAGAAGCACTTAAAGAGATGTTCATCATCCTTAGTCATTAGGGAAATGCAAATCAAAACAACCCTGAGATTCCATCTCACACCAGTCAGGATGGCTAAGATCAAAAACACAGGAGACAGCAGTTGTTGGTGAGGATGTGGAGAAATAGGAACACTCCTCCACTGCTGGTGGAATTGCAGGCTGGTACAACCACTCTGGAAAGCAGTCTGGCATTTCCTCAGAAAACTGGGCATGACACTCCCAGAGGATCTAGCTATACCACTCCTGGGCATATACCCAGAGGCTTTACCTGCATGCAATAAGGACACATGCTCCACTTTGTTCATAGCAGCCTTATTTATAATAGCCAGAAGCTGGAAAGAACCCAGATGTCCCTCAATGGAGGAATGGATTCAGAAGATGTGGTATATCTACACAATGGAATACTACTCTGCAATTAAAAACAATGAATTCACGAAATTCCTAGGCAAATGGTCAGAACTTGAAAATATCATCCTTAGTGAGGTAACCCAATCACAAAAGAACACACATGGTATGCAGTCACTGATAAGGGGATATTAACCCAGAATCTCGGAATACCTTAGACACAATTAGCATAACAATAGATTTCCAAGAAGATGGAAGGAGAGACCCCTGGTCCTGGAAAGACTGGATGTAGGGGATTGCCAAGACAGAGAAGGGAGAAGGGGTTGAATGGGGAAAAGAGGGAGGGAAGGGGACTTATGGGACTTTCGGGGAGGGAGGAAACAGGAAAGGGGAAATGATTTTGAATGTAAATAAAAAAATAAACAAAAATAAATAAAAAAAATAGAAAAGACTTGTAGGCAAATAGATGTGTCCACTTCATGAATATTCATGAATCTGTTCTCTGATAGCACTGATAATTCCCCATATGTTTGGTATCCCTCAGTGAAAGCTTCCATTTAAAACTGTTTGGCAACTACTGTGCTTATATAAAATGATAAAGATAGGTTTCTGCAACCACAAATCAAAGGTGGATGATACTGCTCCTGATTTGAGCAAATCTATTTTAATTGTAAAATACCTTTAACTCAAGCTATTTTATGAATACAGTTTGGGTATGTTTCTATTTCTCTCCAATTTAATTATATTAGAAAGCCAAAAAAAAAAATCTGGTTTTTTTTTTCCTCCTTTTGCAAAGCTTGGTATCAAATTTAGGGCCTATGTATGCTTGGCGAGCACTGTATGGTAAACTGCATCTCTAGCTCCATTGATTTGAAGAAAAAAGTCTAGTCCCTGATTTTAGTGGGATTGCTTCAAGTTTCTCTCCATTTAGATTGATGCTGGCTACCGGTTTGCTGTAAATTGCTTTTACTATGTTTAGATATGGGCCTTGAATTCCTGATCTTTCCAAGACCTTTAGCATGAAAGGATGCTGAATTTTGTCAAATGCTTTCTCAGCATCTAATGAGATGACCATGTGGTTTTTTTCTTTGAGATTGTTTATGTAGTGGATTACATTGATGGATTTCCTTATATTGAACCATCCCTGCATCCCTGGGATGAAGCCTACTTGATCGTGGTGAATGATCCTTTTGATGTGTTCTTGGATTCGGTTGGCAAGAATTTTATTGAGTATTTTTGCATCGATATTCATAAGAGAGATTGGCCTGAGATTCTCTTTCTTTGTCGGATCTTTGTGTGCTTTTGGTATTAGTGTAATTGTGGCTTCATAGAACGAGTTGGGTAGTGTTCCTTCTGTTTCTATTTTGTGGAACAGTTTGAAGAGTATTGGTGTTAGGTCTTCTTTGAAGGTCTGATAGAATTCTGCAGTAAAACCATCTGGACCTGTGCTTTTTTTGGTTGGAAGACTTCCAATGACAACTTCTATTTCTTCAGGGCTTATAGGACGGTTTAGATGGTCTATTTGATCCTGATTTAATTTTGGTACTTGGTATCTGTCAAGGAAATTGTCCATTTCCTCAAGATTTTCTAGTTGTGTTGAATACAGGTTTTTGTAGTAGGATCTGATGATTTTTTGAATTTCCTCAGTTTCTGTTGTTATCTCTCCCTTTTCGTTTCTGATTTTATTAATTTGGATACTATCTCTGTGCCCTCTGGTTAGTCTGGCTAAGAGCTTATCTATCTTGTTGATTTTCTCAAAGAACCAACTCCTCGTTTTGTTGATTCTTTGTATGGTTTTATTTGTTTCTACTTGATTGATTTCAGCCCTGAGTTTGATGATTTCCTGCCTTCTACTCCTCTTTGGTGTATTTGCTTCTTTTTGTTCCAGGGCTTTCAGGTGTGCCATTAAGCTGTTAGTGTATGCTGTCTCCCGTTTCTTTTTGGCGGCACTCAGGGCTATGAATTTTCCTCTTAGCACTGCTTTCATTGTGTCCCATAAATTAGGGTATGTTGTGCCTTCATTTTCATTAACTTTCAAAAAGTCTTTGATTTCTTTCTTTATTTCCACCTTGACCAAGTTATCATTGAGTAGAGCATTGTTCAGCCTCCATGTGTACGTGGGTTTTCTTTTGTTTTTGTTGCCATTGAAGACCACCCTTATTCCATAGTGATCTGATAGGAGGCATGGGATTATTTCTATCTTCTTGTATCTGTTGACGTCTGATTTGTGACCAATTATATGGTCAGTTTTGGAGAAGGTACCATGAGGAGCTGAGAAGAAGGTGTATTCTTTAGCTCTAGGATGAAATGTTCTATATATATCTGTTAGTTCCATTTGGTCCAAGGCTTCAATTAGATTCACTGTGTCCCTGTTTAGCTTCTGCTTTCCTGAACGATCCATTTCAGAGAGCGGGGTGTTGAAGTCACCCACTATTATTGTGTGTGGTGCGATGTGTGCTTTGAGTTTTAGTAAAGTTTCTTTTACGAATGAGGGTGCCCTTGCATTTGGAGCATAGATATTCAGAATTGAGAGTTCTTGATGGTGGATTTTTCCCTTGATCAGTATGTAGTGTCCTTCTGTGTCTTTTTTGATGACTTTAGGTTGAAAATCAATTTTATCTGATATTAGGATGGCTACTCCACCTCGTTTCTTGGAGGCATTTGCTTGTAAAATTGTTTTCCAGCCTTTTACTCTGAGGTAGTGTTTGTCTTTGACACTGAGGTGCGTTTCCTGCATGCAGTAAACTGCTGGGTCCTGTTTGACAGAGTACCACTAACTCTAAACTCTTCTAATATCTTAACTTATTAGAAGTTTGACCCTGGCCTGATGAGTTGTTTGCAGGACTGACAAAGCAAGTGAGAGAAGCACAGGCTGTTCTGAGCTAGCCAAGTCTCTATCATTGCTAAGTAAAGCCAGATCCAATTACTTTGACTATCTACTCTGCATTTTCTACATCTCCTTTCATGAGCTGTAAGATAACTAATAAATGAAAAAGGTGGCGTCCTGTGAAACAACAGTCAGGCTTTGTGAAATGAAACTACCAAGGAGGAATATTCAAGAAGAGTTACACAGAGTCATTGACTAACTTAGAGGAGGGATCTAAGGGTCTCCTGAAGCTTAGCCTTGTCTTTCTTGCAAAAGAAAAGATAAACAACTAATGGAACATTGCATGGGAGATTCAATTAGGCAACTTATAACACATGCAGGTAGGGACAGATGGTTGTAGTTCAAGCATTCATTGTCTCTAGAACTTGAATGGAAAAATTGTACGCCACATAATGGGCCCAACAAGTCATCAGGAAAGACCTAGTGAGAGGAACTGCAGGTAAGAGTGCAGTGTGCAGACTAGAGATACACTGAGACGTGATGCCAAGAGCTTCATTTTCTCTCCCAATTCTAATTTTCTTATGTTGTCCTGAATCCAAATGCCAAAATGCAAATGGGTCCTGAGTGAGTCTCTGGGGAGCAGAAGGAGAACATGGGACAGAAATTTGAATTTGACTGTTTCTATAATAAATAGAAGGGTTGGGGGCATACTATCACATTTGTAAATACTCTTACATACATCAAACACCCAGAGCATGTAGTTATTGCTATTTATCTACTTCATGCTATAAGGATATCAGGAAAGCCTTCCTAACAATCTTCAAAATGGATAAGAGCACCCAGTCCCTGCCACAAATAATCTGAATTAAGGAATAATGTTATATAGTTTAGAAACTTGATATCATAACCAAAGAAATTTACTTTGTAAAAAATGAGCATTAGCAAAGAAGTAATAACTTTCAAAAACTTAAGGAAATTTTGTCAAAGAAAATGAAGATTAAGGCTAGGGAGATTTTTTAAGTATTTAGCCACAGAATGTGACAGTAGTGAGGAATCATGTGTCACCATGTACCTTGTTTTTGACTTGTTATCCTTTGATGCAGGTGTGAGTATCACATAACCCCCTAGTGTGTTTTGCCATGTGAAAGTAGACCTGAGCATATAACTAGAATTTTTAATAGATTGACTAAGCCACCAAATTTAATCCATTAAAAAAAAAGTCCCCTACTCTATATCAAGTTCAGTGTTATGGGATTGACAAGTTTCAAAAAGTAAGCTAAAGTCATATGGCACATGGTAGGTAGGGTGAAATATGTGTAGAATGTGCTGGATGAGTGGAATGGGCCTGAAAGATAAACTTGATTACTAGCGCTCTACCATGTTTAGAAGCAGTCTACTAGATGGCAGAACTTGCCAGAGCAATGGATGGCAGAGTTAAGTAGAAGCAAGATAATGATGACACTTTACGATTCAGAAGGAAAGCTTGACACAGTTGAGATAAGGCCATCTGGGATGCTAATGGGATGGAGGTGGCATCTAAGTGAGGAGCCTGCCACACATGTAGTTTTCTGAACATAGAGATATTGTACATTTTGCCACACAAGATGCTCCATGAAAAATCAACAAGGCTATTTGTCAACCATTTGAAGGCTGTTTCCACATTCACAATTTCCTTCACTCAATTTAGTGAAGCCCTATCTGAAGTAGTAAGTTGCTAATCTGCCCAAAACTCCCAAGTGGGTTCACATGCTTCTTGCCACCCACCCAAATGTTTTGGATTCACAAATGAAAGACACACACACACACACACACACACACACACACACAACCTTTATATTTTAACATGCCTTAACTAGCTCAATGGTTGGGCCACTCCTGAACCTCCACGTGGTTAACACACTCCCCTCAAATATTCCAGATTTAACACTTACTAACTCTATATTTTATCTTTGCTGCCCTGGACCTTTCTGAGCAGCCCTCCTATGGGGCTGCTTTCCCCTTGTACCTTCATTTCTGCTGTCTCTACCTCCTGCACCTTCCCAGCATGGTCTGTCTCCTATGCCCTTGTCATGGTGGACCTTTCTTCTTCCTTCCTCAGTCCCTTCCCAGAAATCCTAAAAGTCCTCCTCTGTTGTTCTGCCCAACCATTTACCCTGGCAACTTTATTTCCCAATCAAAACCAGTTGGGGACAAGCATCTGCTGCCACTTACAAGCAGACATGTAAATTCCCATATAATTTGGGAATCCATGAAATTAAATCCACATCTCATCCTTTTTGTCCATTAAATAGGCCGTTTCTCTCATATAAATATAGAATGTAGTTAACAGTTATGTAAACTAAAAGCATGTTATATATTAAAATGTCCAGTCCATCAATTTTGTCAATTTAGATATATTACTCTAACATCTACTCTAAAGAGCTTACAATTCTATACCCGAATTATGTTTTGATTTTAACTTTGAAATTTAAATCATCTTCCTCAATGCTAAACAACTTAAGTTTGATTATGAGACTATAACTAGTCTTCAGCCCTGTCAGAGATCTGAGAATGAATTAAATATTACCTGAATGCACAGGAAGTACAAAAACATAGCTTCCAAAGTTTAACCAATTTGTAGAGCCAGCTGACTACCTGAACAGTCCCCTAATTTCTCATAATGTTGGAGGATCTGTCTTCAGCCTTCTGGCCCAGAACCATCTGATAGACTTTAAGTGAAGCAGGAATTATGAAGGACAAGCTACTCTGTCTTGGCAGAGCTTAGCATGTGACTATCCCACATTTGCACATTTGTTTGTTCTTTTTGGACAGTATTTTTGTCTGCAGATGAATTAGGGCAATCTTTGTCCAGTAGCTACCTTGCTACAATCAAAGTAACTCTACCTGTAGGTAATGATGCTCAATATCTTCCTTGAAGAGGAATGAGGATACTGTCAGGAGCAGACATGTGTCCTAGTCAAAATTTCTATTAATAATGAAATAACTTTAAATGTCATATTTTGTGAATTTTTGATACTTTGAATACTATCTATCTATATAAAGTATATCTGAATTGTCAAGCATTAATTATTCTAGCTATTTCTATTTGAATAATATTAAAAACACTTTATTATAATTAAATCAGGATCTAATATAACTATGAGTTTACTATCTGGCTCTTAACTTGTGTTACTTAATCATCTTAAACAGTTTGTAATAGGAGTTAGTAGATACAGTTCCTATCTAAAAGCAACAATATTAACTTCAAATTTTGTATCAATATACAAAGATTTATACCAATGAAAACTTTAATTCCGTTTTAATATATAAATTTTGTGCCAATGCAAGAAATTATTATTTCAATTTTATATCAATTATAGAGTTCTACCAACATAAGATTATGGCTATACAATGTTTTGTTCAAGAATAAATGTAGTAATTCTTCCCATATATTTTCTCCCTATTCAAAATTATGACCATTCTAAATTATCCCTTAAAATGACAACCTAACTATAATTTATAAAATAACCATAAACAGACATCCAAACCCAAGGAATCAAGCTGATGACTCATGGCTTCTTCCTGCCTAATAGGGGTGATGAAATTTTTTTAAAGGGGTGAGGAGGAATAGGAAAATTAGAAAATTTGGCTAGACTTAAAAAAGCTAACTTTAGCATCTGTTATACAGTCTCTGTAGACTTAGAAGTCTCACGACTTGAGTGAAGTTCTGATTGGAACTGTCTGAAAGGTTGGATAAATCAAATCTATCAGGATCAACAACTATTCCTGATGCTGTTTTGGGAGGCAGGTAGGTGGAACAGAAGATCATATCAGTGTTCCCGTGGATAAATCTTGTCAGAGCTGTATATTCTGCAATATATGAATCTCACAACCAAAATTTTAGTACTATAAGATATTCGTATGGATTGTGTAAGATGCACAGATCAGTTAAGGATGAATTTTTGCTCCTTGTTTGAGCAGATGGAGAACAACTCTTTTATGAGTTATTTTGATCAATAGGCAATTATAATAAATCTTCATTCATGTCATGTGAAGAATGGCATGAAGAATCTTAAGGATTCCCAACAAAATTTATTGTCTAATTTTAGCTGGTTTGCTATTTTTATATCTAAGCTGCTTACACATGGCCTGTTCCCATGTGTAGGAATTATGTTCTGTGTATATCTGAAAAAACTAGACTTTTTAATGGAAAAAAAGGGAGAAAATGTAGCAGCTTGTGTTCTCATGCTAATTATGTTACCAAAAAGAAAAAGAAAAAGAAAAAGAAAAAAAGAAGAAAGAAAGAAAGAAAGAAAGAAAGAAAGAAAGAAAGAAAGAAAGAAAGAAAGAAAAACCTGTTTGCACTGTCCCACACATAGAACTAGAAGCCTGTCCCCAGTTGGTTTTTGACTGATCAATAAAGTTACCAGCAGCCAATGGCTGGGCAGGGAGACAGAGTTGAGACTTTTAAAATTCCCTGGTAGGGACCAAGGAAGGAGGGAGAGGGGATTTTCCATTGATGAAGCTGGTGCCTTCAAACCCAGAGACTAAACTACCAACTAAAGAGTACACATGGAGGGACCCGTGGCTCCAGCTGCCTATGTAGCAGAAGATGGCCTTGTTGTACATCAAAGGGAGGAGAGGCCCTTGGCCCTGAAAAGGCTTGATGGCCCAGTATAGGGGAATTCCAGGACAGGGAAACAGGAGTGGGTTGGTTAGTGAGCAGGGGGAAGGAAGATGGGATAGGGCATTTTCAGAGGGGAAACCAAGAAAGGGGATAACATTTGAAATGTAAAATAAAGAAAATATCTACCGGAGGATCTGGCTATACCACTCCTGGGCATATACCCAGAGGCTTTACCTGCATGCAATAAGGACACATGCTCCACTATGTTCATAGCAGCCTTATTTATAATAGCCAGAAGCTGGAAAGAACCCAGATGTCCCTCAACGGAGGAATGGATTCAGAAGATGTGGTATATTTACACAATGGAATACTATTCTGCAATTAAAAACAATGAATTCACGAAATTCCTAGGCAAATGGTCAGAACTTGAAAATATCATCCTTAGTGAGGTAACCCAATCACAAAAGAACACACATGGTATGCAGTCACTGATAAGAGGATATTAACCCAGAATCTCGGAATACCCTAGACACAATTCGCATATCAATAGATTTCCAAGAAGATGGAAGGAGAGACCCCTGGTCCTGGAAAAACTGGATGTAGGGGAATGCCAGGACAGAGAAGCGAGAGAGGGTTGAATGGGGAAAAGAGGGAGGGAAGGGGGCTTATGGGACTTTCGGGGAGGGAGGAAACGGGAAAGGGGAAATGATTTGGAATGTAAATAAAAAAAAACTTAGAAAATAAAATTTTAAAAAAAAGTGTAAAAAAATCTAATCACCTTTCAATAGCACCAAGCTTTGAATATATGAGTCTTTGTGGGAGGGCACTTTATATTTAAAATATAACAAGGGTTAGTTAGGAAAGATGGAGATGTCAGAGCACAAGGACATAGCTTTCATTACAATCTCTTTTATCCTCTCTGCTTTTAAGTCATGTATATGGATATTTTCAAAATATGTCAGTTTTGGCACAGAAACTGCTCAAAGCAAAGGCTACATCAACTATTGCCAAATTTCTCCTTTTAGCTACTGGGACAGAATTCATTCCCTGCAGATTTCCAGTAGATTTTAAGATGTTTTCTCATCCTCATGTAGATGAGGGAACTTCTTCCATTTTCATCCACATGTCCACAAGAGCCAGTATTAAATAGATTGTGCTATGGTGCAAAGCAAGGAGCTAGTCAGATTTCAAAATGAAGTATGATATGAAAACACTCGGATTCCAGGTGTTGCCACTTATGAAGCATATGTTCAAGAACACCTGTTCAAACATCCCTGAATACTGGAAAATGGCCACAAAGTATGGTAAAAACTGAAACTGAAAGCTGTTTGGAATATTTGATAAGCTAAGAGATGTGGTACACTTCCTAAAGTAAAAATCTGCTTAATACATCTTTGCTGTTGTATTTAATGTTTCATACTGTTCTGAACATTACACAGTGCTTCTTACATTCTGTCCATCTTAGTCATCCCTGATTTTAGCAATTAGGAGTGAAGGTGGCTGCTAAGTAAAATAGGAACTCTTGGTCAAGTTGACAGCTATCTGGCAGCATCATTAAACTTGTGATACTTCAAATCTGGCTTCCTCTCTTCTGGTTTTTGATATGTGCAAGTTCTTCATACTCAAGAGAAACATTTTAAAAAACTTTTCCCTGGGTAGACTCTTTCTCCCTCTCTCAGCATTCCTTAGTTACCTATAGTTTTTTGTGTATACTTGAGCCCTCATAGGCTTTCTCCTGTTAATTTGGCATATCTATTATCCTGGTTCAGCTCTAAAAAAAAAATACATACAAATAACATTATAGAGACTGAGGTGGTTTTATTTAGGAATATATATGCAACAGCAATTAATAAGAAAAGTGGCCATGAGTTTGAAAGAAAGCTAGGAAGAGTATACATGAGGATTTGAAGGGAGAAAATGGAGAACTGATATTATATCACAAAATAAAAGAAATAATAAAAGACTATATCTTTATTCCAAGCAACATCATTACTCTGAAAATGACCCTGTCTTCATCACATTTTGTAAATGACTTCACGACATGGTGTTTTGATTGACATGTAGTTGAAATCTAAAGAAAACCATTTCAATCATCATAAAATTTCTCTGCACACATCTTATATAAGTGGCTCCAGACAGCCAGAAACACATCTATGGAAAGGAATAATTCACCCTTCCTGCACCAAAGCCAGTAGGGCCACTGAATGTTTTAAAATGTCAAGCTTTTACTTGATTGCAGTTCTCTAACCTCGAGCTTGGTTGAAAACAAGCCTTATGACTGTAAATATGTACAAACAAGAAAGATGGTCTCCTACATTTTCTGAAATTTTATTATAGTGCTAACCTTTAAACAAGAAATGGCATTTTAGAAATGCCACATGCATTTTAACCCTTGTTCCATTTGCTAATGGCAAAGATGACCTATTAGCTGAGATAGGGGATAAAGTCTCACCATGAACTACATAACCACCTCAGTCCTTCAGCATCATTACAACTCCATTTTTCACTCAAGCCAGTGCTATTTATTTGTCAATTCACCCCAAGAAATATTACTTTTCCATTACTAACTGGAGTATCATAAAGTCATAAGGGGAGATTTGAAGCCATGAAGTCCTGCAGTGTGACCTCACTTCCAGGAACTATTTTGTACTTTTCTTCTTAAAATCTGATCTTCTTGGATTGATCAGTAATAATCTCCCTAGTCATTGATTCCTGAGGACAAATTCATATAACACAGAATGAAGGGTAGAGGGTTTGATTTTCCTCATCTACAATTATCAAAAATATTTTTCAGAAATTATAAAGAAAGAGCAAGCAGTTGTGTCTACTCCAGTCTGAAAAATAATCTCCAGCCATATAACAGTCTACCTCATAGACTAGAGATTAGGGCAATAGCATTAGCCCATTACTGAGTCTTATAAATTATCCAGTCTTGACCATTAAACTCTCCAGTGTAGTCATCAGCTAGAACTGCCAGAAGCTAACATCCAAGGAATCCACATTAATACTGAACTATATTCCTTTTTTTTCATCAACCAAATACCAATCAAGACATAAATATTGACATCACACATAGGTAGATAGCACTAAATAAGAAATACACCATTGTTTTGTCATCATGGAGTTCCAACTTATGGAGGGGCAGAGAGGTAAAATGGAGTGAGACTTTGAAGGACTTTGAAGTACCTTGTGGGAAAATATTGCCATTTGTTATATGGGATAGTCAATATCATCCTAGTTGATAGAATGGCATTTCAGTAAACACCTAAAGGAAATGGAGTTTGCCATATAGATAATAAATTTAGGGACTTCAAAATCAAATTTTCTGTCACTTATATTTACTGCATTCTTGTATAAAAATAGAGGTAAAACAGAAATAATTACTGTTTTCCTTTGATGACATCAAATTTCCACTTCAAGAACATAATCAGCTGATTTGTATTGCCTCATCTCTGTGCCTACCATTTCATCATTAGACACAGAGAACATAGCTTAGGTAGGCAGTCTCTGCCCTCAAGACCTGTGTTGTCAGCTATCCACCAGAGAAGACCACTCAGACATGGATGTAGACCAATAGAACATCTTTATTAGCCAGCCTGCAACTACACTGAATATTTGACACCCAAGCAAGCCTTTTTCACAGTGGGTGTTTAAGCACAAAAACCACATCGAAGATTGGCACACCTCAATTAGCAAGAACAGTTATCCAGAAGCAGAGTTAAAGATTTTCCCCGAACGACGGACTTTGATGGATTAGATCTTCATGTTTTGGAAGGTGTTGCTGTCCATATGCTGGGCTCTAAGGCCTAAATAGTACTTCCATCATGGCATCAGCTGTGTTAGGGTAGGAGGCTTAGTAAGATGTGGGGTCCTGTTACTGCTGCATCCAAATCAGTGTGCTGACTCTGCTGCATTCCTGTAGGAAGTGTTGGGGAGAAATAGAGGCCTGGTAACAAACCACATTAAGTCATGGAAACTTTCTGAATTCTCTTTATGTGTACCCTGTAGCTCAAAAATGGGTGGCAGTCTACCCTATAGTTAAATGACCACTTTCAAAACTTCATGATGCCCTTGGTTAATGGCAGTAGGGTAACAGTTCATGTTAATTTTAGGTGCCAAGAAATTGCTTTGATTTCTTTTAATATCAGATAATTATTAGAACAAAGAAGCTTTAATTTGAAAAACAAAATGCACTTATATAAGGTCAAATTTTGTCTTTATACAAATACAGTGGTAAAACAAACTTTTCATATTTTCATGGAGGAATGGAATTGTGAAACCCAAATTTTCTATAGCCTACAAAAATCACAATCTATCCCTAGTGACAGCTCTTTTGGTAAACAAATCTACAAGGGTCCCAGCCTTAGAAGTTCCCCATATTCAGTTTATCTCTGACCATAGGAAATAGCAGGATCATGATTTTATGCCTACAGATAAGGAGGAACAGATCCCAGAACCTGTGGAATGAGTCTCAGGGTAAATGGGGAGTCTGTATGACTATAGAAGACATTCCCTATTCATAGGAAGACAGCTTTTGCTATGGACCAACGCATCACTGGTGTGCCTGGAGAATAAATGAGCCTTGCCTTATTTGTATCTCTGCTAGTTTTTGCTCATTGTTTCCACATACAAAGATTCCATGCCTGTAGTCATAAATTCTTCTCCAACCTACTTTAATAAGCATTCAACCTCTCCTCTAGCCCACCACACACTAGAGATAATAGAAGAGAAAAGTTATTAGGACACGGGCGAAATAGACCTGTTTAGAAATTGTTCTTTGTGGGCAAGTCCAATCTTCGCTGTCAAAATAGCAGACGTTCATTCCAGTAGCAAACACCAAATATAACTTAACAGCTGCAGTTCAGTCCTGTCTGTAGACACCACACACAAAGCAAACGTTGCAATCCAGTCCACTTGGCAATCATCACACACAAACCAACAAGGGCAGTTCAATCCATAAGAAACCACAAGGCTCACCAACTGGTCCAAGGCAGCTGAAGCAGCAAAAAGCTGCAGGAACCTCATTAGAAGTTCTTTGGCAAGCTTCTCTCTAAGGCATCACCACAAGTGGAGCTCAGCAATACAATGTGAAGCAAACCAACACATGTGTGTCATCAGTGAAAACTAGCAAGGTGGAGCAAAACAAACCAATGTTCAGGCTTGCATTTATCTCCTTCACCATGTCCTTTCACGTGTTTGCTATAGCAAAACATCCCTTTACCTGTGTGCCTCAGCAAAACATCATTTGACAAAACTGACTTTCCAAAGAAACCAGAAATTTCCACTTTACATGCCCACAGGAATGCAAGGAGCATTGCTGAAATACCTGTGATGTTTAGTGACAGGAGCCACAGCAGGTGTGGCTTGCCATGTACTTGAGATTACCAACCAGTCAATGGTCACAATAGTCATGAGAGCTCCTCGTGCTATCATGAGGGAAATGTTTCAGTGATGGTAGATAAGGCTACACACAGAGTAATTGGCAGAGTTCTGATCAGACCCCAAATTGAAAGACACCAACGTTCATCATCATCATGTCTTTCCGTTCAAATGAAAGAAAAGGAACCTACAATGGCAGGAACCACTCCACTTACACCATTGTGCTTCTGCTGACCCTCACAGAGGGGAGCAATCATCTAGTTAAAGCTGGACATACATCA
The DNA here is from genome assembly GCA_036184795.1 of Tokudaia tokunoshimensis. NCBI lineage: Eukaryota > Metazoa > Chordata > Mammalia > Rodentia > Muridae > Tokudaia > Tokudaia tokunoshimensis. The sequence goes on from BTHU01000011.1 coordinate 1,436,138, forward strand.
CTTCCTGACTGATCATCCCCCAGTAGCTTCCATTTTCCTGTACAATAAAACTGTGTGGCCCATGACCATAGCCTGCAGGACCCTGTCCACATGGCCACAGCCACAGCTCAGCCACCCTTCTTCTCTCATCCTTCAGCTCATACATTCTGTTCTGTGTCATTCTGGTCTCCTTGCTCTTCATGAAAGGAAAGAGAATAGATATTTCTGTTCTCACAACTTACTTTCTTTTGGAGCATACAGCCGTACTCTGATGGGTGCCCACATTCTCCCTGAGCTTAGGTTTGTCTTCTGATGCCATAATCTCAGAAAGACTTCACAAATACCTTCCTTAGGCCAGTGTCAGCTCTGGCATCCTGTGACACCTTACTCTGTTAGCCTCTGCCCCCAGCTTGCCACATCTAATATCAGACTGCATATCTCTCTGTTCTCACCCTAAAGCAGAAGCCCAGTGAAGGGAGGATGTTACTTCTCCCAGGAACAGCCATTACTGAAACTGGAGTATAAGAGAGTGGTACACTGCTATGTGAGGCTTTACATGAGCACATGGTACATAGTGCACAGTTATGGAACCTGGGAAAAACACAGATACAGAAGGGGGACAAATAGCTTGGAAGGCCTTCTATAAATAACAGAGATCTTCATCTAGTTCCTATAACTTCCCAGGACTTAAAGGATTTATTGGAATAGGCTATGGCTACAAGAATGGGAGGAGAGAAAATTGGAGAACTTCAAAGACTCATCCCTGCTGAACTCAGAGTCAGGTGAGTGTGTGGGACAAAGCAAAAGGTGCCTTTCCATAATGACACCCCTGTGTATCAGCTATCTATTGCAGCAGTACAAATCTCTCATCTCACATCTGTCAATTAAAGCAGAGCCTTGTTTCTCTGGGTCCTCTGCCATAGTTCTTGCATAAGGTAAGAGTGAGCTGTAGCACTTCTTAGGACTCAACAGGAAGTAGAGTTGCTTCAAGCTCACTACAAGGATAGACTTAGGACACCTTGTTCAGAAGGCTATGGTTGTTGGAACCTCTGGTCTCCCCTGACTATTTGCTAGTTGTTGCTGTTAATCACTGACAGGATAGACTCTCTGTAGATCAGCCCATCTTCTGAGAGTAAGCTGTTGCGGGAGGACTTGAACCAGTCAGAAGGTCCAGTCCTAAATTGTCCCCTAGAAGTGGCATCTACTGAATTCTTTTCATAAGCAATTCCCTAGGTCTAGCCCACACTGGAGAGAAGAGAATTAGCCAAGACATTTATATCAGGAGGTGGAGCCATTGGCAGTTTGTCACAGCTGCCTACCACACTCAACAAACTTAGTGCTGAAGACAAAGACTATGCTCACTTAGCTTATCTTTGCTACTGGTCTTGGGATATGTTGTAGAAAAAAAAGGGAGTGATCCCAAGGTCACAGTGGGGTTGACTGAAATGCTCTTTCCCACCTCCATAGGATACACACTTAGCCTATTGTACCCTCTCCATGCCCATCTTCAGAACTGCTTATCTTAGCAACAAGTGAACCTTACCTTAGCAACAAGAGAAGCAATTCAGCCCTTTTCTTGTATATACATCCTTTTGAAAAGATCTTCCCTGTGGGTCTCATATATGTTCCGTTTGTTTTAAAATCATGTGTTGATTTTGCCCAACATGAGTTCATATATGAAGCATGTCTTTCTCCTGGCTGCTTCTCCAATTTCTTCCACTTGTAGCTTCTTGACCCTTTCTAGCTTCCTCACATTCCTCCTTATCTGTCCTCCTCCAAAAGGGGGCTCCCTTACTTCACTTTTCTTTTCTCCCAACGGGCAAACACTTTTAGAAACAAGCTTTAGCCTAGACTTGAGACTACTCAAATGTCCACTTCTGACCAAATGGGCTTCAAGATGGTGCTTCAGTAATTGAGGGTCTCTAGTGAAGCTCTAAAATGGGCTTTGCAGTTCCAATCTTGGCCTACAACAGCCCTCATTTGAATACCCCCTACCACTCCTGCTAAGCAGACACTTGAGTTTCCCTAAGCTGAGATGAACCAAAGAGTTAATCAACTGCTGAAAGGAATACCAGGGAGCTGGGAGAGTGGCATCCTGTACTGCTTGCCTACTTTCCAATTTAAGAATAGGGAGTTTCCAAGATGCTGATCTTTGAGGGTCCTTTAAATGCTAGAATACTAAATGAGCTGGAGATTGTCTGCCTTTAAATTAGCTGAGAAGAAAACCTGAGAAAGAATTTTTTTTTAAATACTGTATATTCACCTTAGGGACAGAGGCATTTCTGATTTTACAGTAAAATAAATCAACATGCTTAAGGGAAAATATGCATACATTAACACCCCATAGTTCTCTTTAGTTTGCAGAGGCTTTTAGTTAATTTATCTTTATATTTTAATTGTCGAGTACAATGCAATAAAAAATATCTATACAGCCTCACCACCCAGAAGCCAGAAACAAAGGCAGCCACCAGCAAAAATGATATACTGATACCACATGCATGCATGAGACATTAGATACCACTGCCACCGAGAAAAACAGAAATAAGGAGAAAAATTTTGAGGCCTGGTAGAACAAATGTTTTCAAGATAAGAGTAATATAAAGAAATTCACTACAAAAAATCCAGTAGAAATATCTGAGAAGAGAGGGATGCTCACCACACCCTGAGAAAGGAAAGAGAGAATTTTCTCATACTCTTTCTCAGCTACAGGTCAAACATGAGAAAGGAACTTTTTAAATGTGAAACTGAATGGGTTTTTTATTTAAAAAAAAATCCTAAGAGGGGTAGAGAGATAGATGGCTTAGAGACTAAGAAGCTTGCCACACAAACATGAGGACCCAATTTCAGATCCTTTCTTCCTCCTCTGATACCTGGAGTCTCTTTCAAATGCAGGTGACAATGGCTGGTTCTTATGCTTCAGCAAGCCAACTCCCACCTCAACAGCTTTGCCTTTTCTCATCTGAGTGATCATTTCCACCCAGGCAGCCTAAAGAACCAAGATCTATTTCAGGAACCACAGGTGAAGAACACAGTCATTCTCGTTGTCTTTGTGACTTTGTCCTTGTCTGCATTTCTCCAAAGTAGAACAGCCCTCCAAAAGAAAAATAAACCCAGCTCTCCTCCATGAGCTCAAGTTCTGACTCCTTCAGTGTGTGAAATTCCTGGCTCAGATATATCTTCTACCAGTTTCACAAACAGTTAGGCCCTAGTGAGGAAATCTTTTTTTGATTTCTAAATGTCACTTATGGTTAACATGCTTTACTCAATGCCCTTGTTTAAGAATACTGCATCAGTATCCTGATCTTGCAGCTTCTTTTTCCCCTTTTGAGACTCCATCAATTTTCATCTAGGGCCATCATTCTTTTTTTTTTTTTTTTAATTTTATTTTATTTTATTTTTTTAATTTACATTCCAAATCACTTCCCCTTTCCCGTTTCCTCCCTCCCCGAAAGTCCCATAAGCCCCCTTCCCTCCCTCTTTTCTCCGTTCAACCCCCTCTCATTACTCTGTCCTGGCGTTCCCCTACATCCAGTCTTTCCAGGACCAGGGGTCTCTCCTTCCATCTTTTTAGAAATCTATTGATATGCTGATTGTGTCTAGGGTATTCTGAGATTCTGGGTCAATATCCCCTTATCAGTGACTTCATACCATGTGTGATCTTTTGTGATTGGGTTACCTCACTAAGGATGATATTTTCAAGTTCTGACCATTTGCCTAGGAATTTCGTGAATTCATTGTTTTTAATTGCAGAGTAGTATTCCATTGTGTAAATATACCACATCTTCTGAATCCATTCCTCCGTTGAGGGACATCTGGGTTCTTTCCAGCTTCTGGCTATTATAAATAAGGCTGCTATGAATATAGTGGAGCATGTGTCCTTATTGCATGCAGGTAAAGTCTCTGGGTATATGCCCAGGAGTGGTATAGCCGGATCCTCCGGAAGTGTCATGCCCAGTTTTCTGAGGAGCCGCCAGACTGCTTTCCAGAGTGGTTGTACCAGCCTGCAATTCCACCAGCAGTGGAGGAGTGTTCCTCTTTCTCCACATCCTCGCCAACAACTGCTGTCTCCTGTGTTTTTGATCTTAGCCATCCTGACTGGTGTGAGATGGAATCTCAGGGTTGTTTTGATTTGCATTTCCCTAATGACTAAGGATGATGAACATCTCTTTAGGTGCTTCTCAGCCATTAGATATTCTTCAGGTGAGAACTCTTTGTTTAGCTCTGTACCCCATTTTTTAATAGGGTTACTTGCCTCTCTGGAGTTTAACTTCTTGAGTTCTTTGTATATCTTGGCCATCATTCTTAATGCTTGGGAAAGTGCTTTGCACGTGGAAGTCTTCTGATGACTGACATTTACTGATTCTAGAACCTTTGCAAATTCATGGGCCTTCATTAGTTTTAACAAGATATAAACTCAGTACAGTGAATCAAAATAATTGCAACATGCATTGAATTCTGGCACACACTGATGCAGTGTTTTTGTTAAGGAAAACTTAATGAGAACATAAAAGCTAATATGGTAACCCTCAGAAGCTTCAGAGAGAATGTTAATGTTATTCATCTAAAGGTTATTTCTAGTCAGAGGGCTCATTTCCTCCAAGCAGCAACTCAGGCACATAGGCTTCTGCTCTCTATGGCTCCATCATCTTCAGTGTCTGGCTTCCCAAGTTGGCATTTTACCCCCAAATTGTCAGGTATGAGGGTAAAGGCTATGAAATGTCATACATAGAGGGCAGACCTAACAGGTAGATGTGTCCGCTACTACTTTCCTTCTGCTGGATTTCAGTCATGTAGCTATAGGAATACGTGGGGGGTTGGGAGCTGGAAAGTAGGATCCTTTCCTAGATTTAGAGGGAAGGGGGATAATAAACAGTGATAATTTTAGAATTAATTGCCTGGTTTCTGCCACACTTATCAAGCCTTATACACACTGTGAAGATTTCCTAAAAATGACAGCCTCTAACCCAAATACCTAGATCAATCTAAGTAAAATGTGCAAAATGTGTACAGCAAAGCTCCTAAGAGCCCCAGCTCTCAAACATGCAAGTCAGATAACAAGGAAAGCAGTGACAGCAACTCCCACTCACTGTTCCTACCCTTTTATAGAGCACTGGGCTTCCACTGCACCTCATTTGGAAGCATTCATGAGTCAGTAGACAAGCTAACTGCCTACAATAGCCACTCAGCCAAACAAATATCAAGAAACTGATGCTGTATAGGATAAAGCATCAAAGGATAAGTGGTTGGGTGTCCTGGAGCAGCATCATCCTATGTGTAACAGTTAAGAACAAGACAAAAATGACAGTTGAGAAAGGGAAAGGATTTGGAGGAGTATCTAGGCTTATCATGCCCTCAGACTCACACAGTTTTTCATAGCTCACTATTTAACTGTAAAAATTAGGTATTTTTTTAAACCCTTTTTCCAGCTTGTGAATGTGTGTATGCACTCAGATATAACTCAAGCAAATCTGGTAGAAAAAGTGATGGCAAGTTTGAGTCTAGTGTAGCTCTTGATTTATTTTGACCTACTAAAAGGTGTTATAGTAATTTCTATGTCCAATCATATCAGGGCAGTGGAAGGCCTGCGATTGGACAGGAAAAGGGAAGCGGAGGAGGAGTTAGGGAGACAGGTCGGAGAAGTTGAAGAGAGGTCGCAGGTCAGAGAACTAGGATGGCTTCTGACTTTTTTTGTGTGTTTTCATAAGGTTAAAAATATTGGGATAAAGCTTTATCACTTTTAATTGGCTCTGGAGTTACTGTGTTGGCATCTTGTAATTGTGTTTATAATAACCATAAATCTAATTGGCTAATTAAGACTAAGAGTCATGCTTCTACAGGGTTACTGTATATTGTGTCATCTAACCAAGAGGATGGCAGATCCAGTTGGTTACTAGAGTGTGGGAGCTCCAGTTACAGGGGATTGTGACAGAGAGAGAACTAGTGGCTTGTGGGACAAGTGAGCCAGATGCTGCAGGGGCTAGCTCCAGGAATAGCCGAGAACACTCCAGAGAGTCTGCTGCGGCAGCAGGAGTGCAGAAGGGGATTCTTTAATATTTCCTGCAACAAAAAGGCTCTTGCATAATGATTCATCCCTTCCTACAGAAATAAGATGTCAAGATGAAAGGGCACCACATCCCATCAACAGGCTATGTTGGTCTCCCAACAGCACCTCAGGGGATTTTAATAGCAAGCACCATCTTCTGAGCCCTTCTCGAGACTAACATCTGCTGGCTTCCTTGTCCACATCTGTAGGAGTAAAAATAGCAAGCAGTATGGAATTTGAGTTCTCCCCAGAGTTCAGTCAAAGATCAGGGCTACCTTTGGGTAATTCACAGGGGAAAAAAGTTGCATAATAAAAATAATGATGTGGCATATGAATGTAGCTCAATAGCCCATATCCTTTCAGCAGTCAGCTATGTACCAACTCTCCATTTTCTGGTTGTTATGTTTCTTAACACAGCTATTTTTGCATCTGCCAGTGACTAAAATGTTTACCACCCCTTTGGTCTATTACTCTTATTGCTTCAGGTCACAGAACATTCCAGTCGAGTTGCGAATTATTAGGATGGATTTTTTTTTTATGCCTGTGCTATCTAGAAAATATGCATGCATGTGTCCTTATCTTTATCCTGTGTTCACTGTCATATACTGCTAGGATCTCTTTGTCCCTCCATTAGCCCCAATAAATTACAGTTGATTATAGTTCAGTCCCTTCTATACTGGGTTAAATGAGTAAAATGAGCAGAAAAATATCAAACAAGGCCTTGGGGTGATATCAATACCCTGTAATAGCTTACTTTTACCTCTGATATTTTCACAGATGATTCCGTCTGAAATTCCTCAATTTGGGATAATGATGCTGAAAGTGTATAATGTGAGGATTTGGGGTTGAGCCACAGATGACAGTAATAGTGGTGGCAGAAAGGTTGTAGGTAGGTAAAAATCTAGCTCAGTGTAAAAGGCTATTGAGGACTAACTACACTCATGCTCAAATAAGTCCTGATCCAGACATCCCATCTGTAACATTAATAAGTTTTGGTGTTTATTTTTTAAAGAATAAAAGGAGAATCTCTGACAGAAAATTTAATAATAATAATTAATAATAATAATAATAATAATAATAATAATAATAATAATAATAATAATATAACAAGTGTCTGGATAAAAAAACAATCCAGATCTGGGGACCCAGGATACAATCCCCATTACTACAAAAATAAATACAGAGGAAAGGTGTGTGTGTTGGGGGGCATCTATCTAAAGCTTTTCTTTCACTGGAATTATTAAGCATTTTACGAACCCCCTATGACAAAGAGGATATCTGTCTATGACTCCACCTGCACCTAACTATGAGGACCACTGCTATATAGCATGAAGTGCTCAACTCTTTATTGAAACTCCGTTTATCCCACCCCCAAGTTTTTGTTTCTTGAGGAGCTTTAGATAGAGAAATAATGACCACAGTGAAAAGTTCTTTCTGGAATGGGAAGATTAAGCTGAAATTTAGTAGGGACCTGAGATGTACAGCACCAGGCGCAAGAGAAGTTTGGTTTGTGTCTTAGCTAGGGTTTTACTTCTGAGAAGAAATACCATGACCAAGGCAACTCTTATAAAAGAAAACATTTAATCGGGACTGGCTTACAGTTTTTAGAAGTTCAGTCAATTATCTCCATGGTGTATAGCAGCATGCAGGGTGACATGCTGGATGAAGCAGCTGAGAGTTCTACATCTTGATCCAAAGGCAGCCAGGAGGAGACTATTCTGCAGCCAGCTAGTAGGGGACTCTCTTCCACACCTACACTGGGGAAAATTTTAGCCTCAAAGCCTATGAACACAGTGATACTTCCTCTAACAAGGCCACACCCATTCCAACAAGGCCACACCTCTTAATAGTGCTGCTTCCCATGGCTAAGCATGTTCAAACTACCACAATATGTCATCTCCCCAACTCCCTGTATACACCAAATATGATCCTTACTGACCCCAAGCCTTTACTTCTTCGGACATTCTCTAGTCTGCAATTTTACTTGGATACTTCATTTAATTCTTGCCAAACTACTCAGTATGCTGTAAGTTATTATGCAAAAGTCTTCACCACACCTTGGAACCACATCCTTCTTAGAACCTTACCTAACCCCACTCTTATCTAGGCACCCTAAACACCAGTACCCTGCACAATAAAACCATAGCAACACACTAATGGTGTTCTTCATTGTATTGGGCAAAAGTATTTTTCTCTACTCTCCAAACTATGTTCCTTGGAAACTGTATTGCTTTTCTCACTCATTTCTTTATACCCACATCTCATGCTAGATAGACTGAGACACCTACAAGAGCCTCAGTGTTCTCCCTACTCACTGCTAGGTAGGTGGACTTGATCCCCTTCTAAAGCCCAAATGTCCTGCCTCTGTCCTTGATGCCTTCCTCACACCTTTTCTTGGACTTTATTTCTTCCTTTCTATTCTCCACAAACTTCTCCCTCCTGATGATTTGATACCCTCAAATTATTCCTTGCCTCAAACCAAAGGCCCTAAGGGAAAATATGAAACATCTCTTCTCCCCACCCAACTATGCCTAGATGACTCCTTTTAATGCTTCCTCCAGGTTAGACTTAAATCTTCACATATCCTCACTCACCCCATTAATGATTTTCCTGTCTGTAAAAATTATCCATCAAGTACTATTTTTTTAAAAAAGAAATTCCTAGGTCAGATCATCAGAATATTATTTTACTACATTTCTTACTGAAGTTTGATTGATTTTTAAACGTATTTTGAAAAACAATATGCAACAGTAAAATGAGTCATAAGTGAAAAGTTCAAGGGATACATACTAACTATACACACCTACATACCTAGTACCCATACTAAGAACAGAACATTATCAAACTTCTAGAGTCCAGTGTTCTCTCTCACTCCCTGGAGTACCCCACCCCACCAACCACTAACTTGTCACACTGGCTTCTGAATCCACCACTTTATGTTTCCATTTAGAAGTATTCTAAAATAGAAAGGTATAGAGTGTACCTTTTTGTGTTTATCTTCTTTTATCAGATATTAGACCTATTGATTTCTGATGCCTATATTTATGGTTTATTCATTCTTGTTGCTATTTTTTAGCATTACTTGTAAATGCTATGATTGATCTATTTTCTTTTTTTATTTTCTAAGTTTTTTTATTTACATTCCAAATGATTTCCCCTTTCCCATTTCCTCCTGATTTATCTATTTTCTGTTGATAAACATTTGGGCAACTTTCAACCCAGTTGTATTATTTAGTGGTGCTACAAATATTCTTCTGTGTATGAGTGGTGTATTTCTTCAGAATGTGTCCCCAGAATTTGGGGACAACTTCAATATCAAAATTACCTACAAGGTCCACTCACACTAGCAGTGGATGAGTTCTGTCTGACTGTATTCTCACCAACACTTGTTATTTTTCTGATCTTTTCATTTTGCCATTTTTTTTAACTTTCAATATGTCTTTTTTTTTTAAATTTACATTCCAAATCACTTCCCTTTTCCCGTTTCCTCCCTCCCCCTAAAGTCCCATAAGCCCCCTTCCCTCCCTCTTTTCTCCATTCAACCCCCTCTCGTTACTCTGTCCTGGCGTTCCCCTACATCCAGTCTTTCCAGGACCAGGGGTCTCTCCTTCCATCTTCTTAGAAATCTATTGATGTGTGAATTGTGTCTTGGGTATTCCGAGATTCTGGGTCAATATCCCCTTATCAGTGACTGCATACCATGTGTGTTCTTTTGTGATTGGGTTACCTCACTAAGGATGATATTTTCAAGTTCTGACCATTTGCCTAGGAATTTCGTGAATTCATTGTTTTTAATTGCAGAGTAGTATTCCATTGTGTAGATATACCACATCTTCTGAATCCATTCCTCCGTTGAGGGACATCTGGGTTCTTTCCAGCTTCTGGCTATTATAAATAAGGCTGCTATGAATATAGTGGAGCATGTGTCCTTATTGCATGCGGGTAAAGTCTCTGGGTATATGCCCAGGAGTGGTATAGCTGGATCCTCCGGGAGTGTCATGCCCAGTTTTCTGAGGAACCGCCAGACTGCTTTCCAGAGTGGTTGTACCAGCCTGCAATTCCACCAGCAGTGGAGGAATGTTCCTCTTTCTCCACATCCTCGCCAACAACTGCTGTCTCCTGTGTTTTTGATCTTAGCCAGCCTGACTGGTGTGAGATGGAATCTCAGGGTTGTTTTGATTTGCATTTCCCTAATGACCAAGGATGATGAACATCTCTTTAGGTGCTTCTCAGCCATTAGATATTCTTCAAGTGAGAACTCTTTGTTTAGCTCTGTACCCCATTTTTTAATAGGGTTACTTGCTTCTCTGGAGTTTAACTTCTTGAGTTCTTTGTATATCTTGGATATTAGCCCTCTGTCGGATGTAAGGTTGGTAAAGATCATTTCCCAGTTAGTTGGTTGCCGCTTTGACTTTTTGACAGTGACTTTTGCCTTGCAAAAACTTTGTAATTTTATGAGGTCCCATTTGTCTATTCTTGATCTTAGAGCATAAGCTATTGGAGTTCTGTTCAGGAAATTCTCCCCTGTGCCCATATGTTCAAGGTTCTTCCCTAGTTTCCCTTCTATTAGTTTCAGTGTGTCTGGTTTTATGTGGAGATCTTTGATCCACTTAGAATTGAGCTTAGTGCAAGGAGATAAGGATGGGTCAATTTGCATTCTTCTGCATGTTGACCTCCAGCTGAGCCAGCACCATTTGTTGAAAAGGCTATCTTTTTTCCACTGGATGGTTTTAGCTCCTTTGTCAAAGATCAAGTGACCATAGGAGTGTGGATTCATTTCTGGGTCTTCAATTCTGTTCCATTGATCTACATGTCTGTTACTGTACCAATACCATGCAGTTTTCAACACTATTGCTCTGTAGTACAGCTTGAAGTCCGGGATACTGATTCCCCCAGAGGTTCTTTTACTCTTGAGAATAGTTTTAGCTATTCTGGGTTTTCTGTTATTCCAGATGAATTTTTGAATTGCTCTTTCTAACTCTATGAAGAATTGAGTTGGGATTTTGATGGGGATTGCATTGAATCTGTGTATTACTTTTGGTAAGATGCTCATTTTTACTATATTAATCCTGCCAATCCATGAGCATGGCAGATTTTTCCATCTTCTGAGGTCTTCTTCAATTTCTTTCTTCAGAGACTTGAAGTTCTTGTCATACAGATCTTTCACTTGTTTGGTTAGAGTCACGCCAAGATACTTAATATCGTTTGTGGCTATCGTGAAGGGTATTATTTCTCTTACTTCTTTCTCAGCCTGTTTATCCTTTGAGTATAGGAAGGCTTCTGACTTGCTTGAGTTGATTTTATATCCGGCCACTTTGCTGAAGTCGTTTATCAGCTGTAGGAGTTCTCTGGTGGAGTTCTTTGGGTCGCTTATGTATACTATCATATCGTCTGCAAATAGTGATAGTTTGACTTCTTCCTTTCCAATTTGTATCCCTTTGACCTCTTTTTGTTGTCTAATTGCTCTAGCTAGAACTTCAAGTACTATATTGAAAAGATATGGAGAGAGAGGGCAGCCCTGTCTAGTCCCTGATTTTAGTGGGATTGCTTCAAGTTTCTCTCCATTTAGATTGATGCTGGCTACTGGTTTGCTGTAAATTGCTTATACTATGTTTAGATATGGGCCTTGAATTCCTGATCTTTCCAAGACCTTTAGCATGAAAGGATGCTGAATTTTGTCAAATGCTTTCTCAGCATCTAATGAGATGACCATGTGGTTTTTTTCTTTGAGATTGTTTATGTAGTGGATTACATTGATGGATTTCCTTATATTGAACCATCCCTGCATCCCTGGGATGAAGCCTACTTGATCGTGGTGAATGATCGTTTTGATGTGTTCTTGGATTCGGTTGGCAAGAATTTTATTGAGTATTTTTGCATCGATATTCATAAGAGAGATTGGCCTGAGATTCTCTTTCTTTGTCGGATCTTTGTGTGCTTTTGGTATTAGTGTAATTGTGGCTTCATAGAACGAGTTGGGTAGTGTTCCTTCTGTTTCTATTTTGTGGAACAGTTTGAAGAGTATTGGTGTTAGGTCTTCTTTGAAGGTCTGATAGAATTCTGCACTAAAACCATCTGGACCTGTGCTTTTTTTGGTTGGAAGACTTCCAATGACAACTTCTATTTCTTCAGGGCTTATAGGACGGTTTAGATGGTCTATTTGATCCTGATTTAATTTTGGTACTTGGTATCTGTCAAGGAAATTGTCCATTTCCTCAAGATTTTCTAGTTGTGTTGAATACAGGTTTTTGTAGTAGGATCTGATGATTTTTTGAATTTCCTCAGTTTCTGTTGTTATCTCTCCCTTTTCGTTTCTGATTTTATTAATTTGGATACTATCTCTGTGCTTTCTGGTTAGTCTGGCTAAGGGCTTATCTATCCTGTTGATTTTCTCAAAGAACCAACTCCTCGTTTTGTTGATTCTTTGTATGGTTTTATTTGTTTCTACTTGATTGATTTCAGCCCTGAGTTTGATGATTTCCTGCCTTCTACTCCTCTTTGGTGTATTTGCTTCTTTTTGTTCCAGGGCTTTCAGGTGTGCCATTAAGCTGTTAGTGTATGCTGTCTCCCGTTTCTTTTTGGCGGCACTCAGGGCTATGAATTTTCCTCTTAGCACTGCTTTCATTGTGTCCCATAAATTAGGGTATGTTGTGCCTTCATTTTCATTAACTTTCAAAAAGTCTTTGATTTCTTTCTTTATTTCCACCTTGACCAAGTTATCATTGAGTAGAGCATTGTTCAGCCTCCATGTGTACGTGGGTTTTCTTTTGTTTTTGTTGCCATTGAAGACCACCCTTATTCCATAGTGATCTGATAGGAGGCATGGGATTATTTCTATCTTCTTGTATCTGTTGAGGTCTGATTTGTGACCAATTATATGGTCAGTTTTGGAGAAGGTACCATGAGGAGCTGAGAAGAAGGTGTATTCTTTAGCTCTAGGATGAAATGTTCTATATATATCAGTTAGTTCCATTTGGTCCAAGGCTTCAATTAGATTCACTGTGTCCCTGTTTAGTTTCTGCTTTCCTGAACGATCCATTTCAGAGAGCGGGGTGTTGAAGTCACCCACTATTATTGTGTGCGGTGCGATGTGTGCTTTGAGTTTTAGTAAAGTTTCTTTTACGAATGAGGGTGCCCTTGCATTTGGAGCATAGATATTCAGAATTGAGAGTTCTTTATGGTGGATTTTTCCCTTGATCAGTATGTAGTGTCCTTCTGTGTCTTTTTTGATGACTTTAGGATGAAAATCAATTTTATCCGATATTAGGATGGCTACTCCACCTCGTTTCTTGGGGCCATTTGCTTGTAAAATTGTTTTCCAGCCTTTTACTCTGAGGTAGTGTTTGTCTTTGACACTGAGGTGCGTTTCCTGCATGCAGCAAAATGCTGGGTCCTGTTTACGTATCCAGTCTGCTAGTCTATGTCTTTTAATTGGGAATTGAGACCATTGATATTAAGAGAGATTAAGGCATAGTGATTATTGCCATCTGCCATTCTTGACGCCATCTTTATGTTTGAGTGGTTATCTATTTTTGGGTTTGATTCAAGAAGGTTATTATCTCATTTTTTCCAGGGTGTTGTTTCTCTCCCTGTATTGGAGGTTTCCACCTATTATCCGTTGCAGGGCTGGATTTGTGAAAATTTGGTTTTATCATGGAATATCTTGGTCTCTATCTATGGTGATTGAGAGTTTTGCTGGGTATAGTAGTCTAGGCTGGCATTTGTGCTCTCTTAGTGTCTGCATGAGATCTGCCCAGGATCTTCTGGCTTTCATAGTCTCTGGTGAGAAGTCTGATGTGATTCGGATAGGTCTTCCTTTGTATGTTACTTGGCCCTTTTCTCTTACTGCTTTTAGTATTCTTTCTTTGTTTAGAACATTCGGTGTTTTGATTATTATGTGACGGGAGGTATTTCTGTTCTGGTCCAGTCTGTTTGGAGTTCTGTAGGCTTCTTGTACGTTCATCGGCATCTCTCTCTTTAAGTTAGGGAAGTTTTCCTCCATAATTTTGTTGAAGATGTTTACTGGCCCTTTAAGTTGCAAATCTTCACTCTCATCTATACCTATAATCCTTAGGTTTGGTCTTCTCATTGTGTCCTGGATTTCCTGGATGTTTTTGGTTACACGTTTTTTGCATTTTGCATTTTCTTTGACTGTTGAGTCGATGCTTTCTATGGAATCTTCAGCACCTGAGATTCTTTCTTCCATCTCTTGTATTCTATTGTTGATGTTTGCATCTATGACTCCTGATTTCTTCCCAAGGTTTTCTATCTCCAAAGTTGTCTCCCTTTGTGATTTCTTAGTTGTTTCTACTTCCTTTTTTAGTTCCTGGATGGATTTGCTGAGATCCTTCACTTGTTTGTTTGTATTTTCCTGTATTTCTTTAAGGTATTTTTGCATTACCTCTTTCAGGATTTCTTCCTGATGACCCATGTTCTCCTGCATTTCTCTGAGCGATTTTTGTGTTTCCTCCTCATGGGATTCCATCTGTTGATCCATCGTCTCCTGCATTTCTTTAAGCAGTTCTCATGTTTCCTTTGTAAGGGCATCTAACCGTTGATTCATTTCTTTAAGCAATTTTTGTGTTGCCTCCTTATGGGCATCCATCTGTTGACCCATATTCTTCTGCATTTCTTTATGCCAATTTTGTGATTCCTTTGTGAGTGCATCTACCCGTTGATTCATCTCGTTAAGCGATTTTTGTGTTGTCTCCTTGTGCGCCTCCATCTTTTGATTCATGTTCTCCCGCATTTCTCTAAGCGATTTTTGTGTTTCCTTTGTAAGGGCTTCTAACCGTTGATTCATGGTCTCCTGTAACTCTTTATGAGATTTATTTGTGTCCTTCTTGTGATCCTCTAATAGAATCATGAGAAGTGATTTTAAATCCAGATCTTGTCTTTCGGGTGTGGTGGGGTATCCAGGACTTGCTGCTGTTGGAGAGTTGGGTTCGGATGGTCCCACATTACTTTGATTTCTGTTAGTAACATTCCTACGTTTGCCTTTTGCCATCTGGATACCTCTGGTGTTAGTTGGTCCTGCTGCCACTGGCTGTTGGTTGGACCTCCTGTGAGCCTGCAAAGATATTTCTGCCCCCCCTGGATTGCCAGGATTCCCCTGGCACCGATTTCTGGGGCCTGCCTGCTCCTGAGTGACTTTGGAGCCCTAATGTGCCTTGCCCCAAGTGATCTTATATTGGGGAGGCCTTGCACATCTAAAGGCTCAGCCTAGTGGATTCCTGGAGCAGAGGTCGCCAAAGGGAGGCTGGTAGGCTCCTGCCCTGTGCAGGGGTGTGTGATCTCTCCTGGGGGGGAAGGGGGCGTCCCTCTGCCAGGCAGAAGTCCCACAGCAGAGCTGGCGTGCTGGTTACTGCAGATCAGCCCAGCACCTGGGAGCAGGTTACACACAAGCTGCCTGAGACCGAAGCGATATTATGCCTGTCTGTCTCTGAGCCTGGCGGTCCCAACTACCTGGCCACTGGAGCAAAGATGGCGGAGGGCACTCTCTGTGGTGCCGCTCACCCTGTAGACGCGATGGCCTGCCGATCTGGCAACCAGACGACCACAGCGCTGACCCGTTCTCGGGCACAGACGGAAGCCCCAACAGGCCGTGTCCCAAGTGATGTTATATTGGGGATAGGGAGCTTGGGGTACCTGTCTCTTTAGCGCAGTCTGCGGGAACAGAGGTTGCCGAAGGAAAGCTGGTAGGCTCCCGCCCAGTGCGGGGTCCCTCTGCCAGGCAGAAGTCCCACAGCAGAGCTGGCGTGCTGGTCACTGCAGATCAGCCCCGCACCTGGGAGCCGCACACACACAAGCCGCCCGAGACCAAAGCGATATTATGCCTGTCTGTCTCAGAACCTGGCTGTCCCAACCTCCCAGTCACTGGAGCAAAGATGGCGGAGGGCACTCTCCGTGGTGCCGCTCACCCTGTAGACACGATGGCCCGCCGATCTGGCACCCAGACGACCACAGCGCTCTCATTTTGCCATTGTAATGAGTGTTTTTGCTTTTTAATTCAGTTAATTCAATAGCCTCAATCCCTCCACATTTAACATGGGAGAATCCCTCCTTTGTACCACAAACTCACTCCTCACTGCAGTACATGTTGATCTTCAGTGTCTCTTCTAATGCTCTCAGGCCTGCATAATGTTTTTCCTTTCCTTTACAACCTCTCTTCCATGATCCCATTGTTTGCTATCATTTCTAAGCATATTCTTAATTCTTACTTCCTTCAAGACAATATATTTACAACAGACAATAAAATTCCACAATTTTGTTCACTCAAACAATGGTTATTTTATCCTTTACTAAATTTGTGACTACACTGGATTCAAAACACTTTGAGAAGAAGCAGAGATGAATTGTTTAAGAAACAATCCTAGTTGGCTAGTTCTGGTGCCCACCTACATACCAGTATTTGGAAGGTTGAGGCAGTGTGGTCAGATGTTGAAGATCATCTTCGGCTACATAGTAAGTTCCAAAGCCAGTCACATGGACTAAATTAAACCCTACCACAAAAGAATGAAAGAATGAACAAAAGTATAAAAGAAAAAGAGGAAGGGATGGGGAAGAAGAAAAACCCTTGCTTAAACAGCCTACTATATCGACACCAAACAACACCAATACCCATTGACAGTACCTAAGTATACCACACTAGAGGTTTGCAGAGACATAGAAATAGCTTTACGTACAGAGAAAACATGAGACAGAACAAGGATAATAAGCAATATGAGCACTCTACCCTAAGACCTCAATCTCTAGTGTTGGAGAAGAACTCACTTATGAACAGCATGGAGATCTTCTTGCACACTGTTTGAAATGGTTAAAGATGGCTGTGAGATAGAGAATAGAATCCATAGAGAAGTCTGCAAACTAAAGGGCTTCCATACTTTGCCAGGAAGTGACTTATTCATAAGTCAAGGAATCTACAAATATACTGGGATAATATTGTTTAATTCGCTGAAAAAAATTATTTTAGTTCCAAAGCTAAGGCAACCATATGTCCTGGATTTTCCAGGACTCTGCTGATTTAAAATATTTTGTCTTACCAGGCTGTGTGTCAGAACACAGCCCACAGCCCATTTAAGGTCAGGAAAATTGTGTTACCATAACCTCATTCCATCCCACATGCCATATTGTTTTTTTCAAATAAATGGTGACCTTGTTTCTGGTGGGTATCCTACACAGAAAACAATCTTGGTTTGTGAGCTTGCAATGTATGCTTATGAATATTCAAATACACAGCTCCAATTAAAATAAAAGCTGAAAGTCTGTGCTACAGTAAAGAAATATATTCTGTTCATAGCTGCATTTGCTTTACTAACAACAGGTTGTAGCCTGGAGGCCTGAGGGTAAAAATAATTATTGTTTTGTTTTAACCTTGTTATCATACATCTAATGAAGCATATTTTGAGTTTGCTTTACATTTGCTGAAGAGCTATAGACAGGTCCAATATAACAGAAGAAGCTGTAACTTCTTTGTTCAGTTCAGATGAGCACTGCTATATTTAGGGGCTTTATATAGCTTAATCTTTACAGAAAGACAAATGCCAGGAAAACCATTCCAATTAAGAAGAATTTAAGAAGTATCTCAAACTTTAGATTTACCCAAGAACAATCTGCAAGTTCAGTCTAGAATACACAAAAGCAACATTATTTAGTGGTGGTGGTACTAGGGATGGAGCATTATACATGCTAGGCAAACACTCTACCACTGAGCAATATCACTAGTTCAATGTCAATTTGATACAAGCCAGAGTCAGTTTAGAGGAGGGAGCCTCACCTGAGAAAATGCCTCCATCTATAGAGAAGCCTGTAGGACATTTTCTTTTTTTTTTATTAGATATATTCTTTATTTACAAATCAATTGATTTCCCCTTTCCTGGTTCCCCCCAACCTGAAAATCCCATAAGCCATCTCCCCTTCCCCTGTTTCCCAATCAACCCTCTCCTGCTTCCCTGTCCTGGCATTCTCCTACACTGCAGCATGGAGCCTTTCCAGGACCAAGGGCCTCTCCTCCCTTTGATGTCCAACAAGGCCATCCTCTGCTGCCTATGCATCTGGAGCCATGGGTAACACCATGTGTACTCTCTGGTTGGTGGTTTTGTCCCTGGGAGCTCTGGGAGTACTGGGTGGCTCATGTTGTTGTTCCTCCTATGATGCTGCAAACCCCTTCAGCTCCTTCTAGCTTCCCCATTAGGAACCCTGTGCTCAGTTCAATGGCTGGCTGAGAGTGTCCCCCTCTGTCTTTGTCATGATTAATGAATTATGAGGGAGCACCCAGTCCAGTATGTGTGGTGCCATCTCTGGACCAGTGGTCCTGGGTTCTATAAGAAAGCAGGATAAGCGTTCACTGGGAATAAGCCAATAAGTAACACCTCTCCATGGTCTTTGCATTAGTTCTTGCCTCCATGAACCTGCCCTGAGTGAATTCCTGCCCTCACTGTTTTTGATGACAAAATGTTATGTGGAGCTGTGAGTGAAATAAGCCTTTGCAAGGTGGTCACGATGTTTCCTTGCAACAGAACCCTAATGAAGACAATCCCCCATCTCATTTTACTTTTTATTTTGAGACTAATTCTAAAACTCACTCTGCAGCTTAGGCAGATGTTGAACTTCTATTTCTTCTGCTTCAGCATCCAGATTAGAATAGCTGGGAATATAGGCATGGAACCCAAACCAGCTGCAACAACTTCTAATAATCTTCTACCTCCATATTTTGCACCAGTCTGCTTGTCAGTCCCCTCTCTTCTGCCTAACTCTAGCTCTTTATTCTGAAGATCACTATATGTCTTAGCTTTGAGTTGAACTAGGTAAAATCCTTTTCTCCTTCACTCTTAGCTTTTGATCATTTTTTCTACCCATTCTAGGAGAAAGTTCAGTATATGAGGCCCAAATTGCTACCTATACTCCAGAAGATGACCCTACACACACGCATATAGAGGCAGGACTAAGTTAATTCCCTGGAGGTCTTTTTTTTTAAAGCACAGGACATTGGAGAGACAAGTGGTTGGGGGACAGAGAAGAATCAAGACACTTTACATACATCTATTCCAAGCAATAAAAAAATGAATAATTCTTATTTGATATTAGTTACATTACGTTTAAAGACTTTTCCCTTTACATTATCCAATATATGTCAAATTTAAAATTGCAGCTTTCTTTTTTTACTTTTTTTTAAATTTTTAATTAGATATTTTTTTATTTACATTTCAAATGTTACCCCCTTTCCTGGTTTCCCCTCCAAAACCCCCCTATCCTATCACCCCACCCCCTGCTTCTATGAAGGTGTTCCCCCACCCACCCACCCATTCCTGCTTCCTGGGCCTGGTATTCCCCTACATTGGGGCATCGAGCCTTCATAGAACCAATAGCCTCTCTTCCCATTGATGTCCAACAAGGCCATCCTCTGTTACATATGTGGCTGGAGCCATGGGTCGCTCCATGTGTACTCTTTCAACTTACTAATTCACTTATAATCTATAATTTCTACAATGTAAAAATACTGCAACATATTTAAAATGCATGATACATTTACCTGATCCTGTGTCATTGCTTACTACCACGGACCTTGAAACCACCACACATCATAGACCCAGATCTATCTAAATGAACTCTAGAACATAGTGTCCCTCAACGGAGGAATGGATTCAGAAGATGTGGTATATTTACACAATGGAATACTACTCTGCAATTAAAAACAATGAATTCACGAAATTCCTAGGCAAATGGTCAGAACTTGAAAATATCAACCTTAGTGAGGTAACCCAATCACAAAAGAACACACATGGTATGCAGTCACTGATAAGGGGATATTAACCCAGAATCTTGGAATACCCTAGACACATTTCACATATCAATAGATGTCCAAGAAGATGGAAGGAGAGACCCCTGGTCCTGGAAAGACTGGATGTAGGGGAACGCCAGGACAGAGAAACGAGAGGGGGTTGAATGGAGAAAAGAGGGAGGGAAGGGGGCTTATGGGACTTTCGGGGAGGGAGGAAACGGGAAAGGGGAAATGATTTGGAATGTAAATAAAAAAACTTAGAAAATAATAATAATAATAATAATAATAGTAATAGAACTCTGGGAAAGATGACACAAACACCCTAGTGAGTTTAATAGTAGTCAGTGCCTGAAAAACACAAATATGTTTTTTTGAAACTGAATGAAATTATGAAAACAATTCAGGATCTGAAAATTGAATTTAGCAAAAAGAGAAATATTGAAGAGACTCAAGGGAAGATGAAGATGAAATCAAAAGTCAGAGCACTCTGGGGAAAAGCCTTAGAGGTAGAATGGATTTAGAAGGAGAAATAATATCAGTACTTGAAGATAAAATAGAAGAATTAGACAAAATAAACAATGAATATTTAAAAACTTTAATGCATATGAAAGGAACCTATAGGAACTGTGGGATATCATGAAAAAGTCTTCAAATTACAGGCATATGTGAAGAGAAGAATCCCAAGTCTGGCTTGAATCAGATCTTCAACAAGCTCATAGAAGAATAAGAAAAAAAAATAAAACTTTCCCCAAACTAAGGAAATAGCTACTCATGCAGATACAAGAAACACAGAACACCAAATATAGACAGGACAAAAAAAAAAAACCTTCCCACAGCATATCACATCTAAAAATACTAAATATATAAAATAAAGAATATTAAAATCTTCAAGAGAAAAAATACAAATCACATATAAAGGAAAAGTAGAAACTTTGAAAGCCAGAAGAGCTTGGAGCAATGCATTCAAACTCCTAAAAATCCATAATGCGCAACCCAACTTGACTAATATACCCAGCAAAACTATCTGCCATAGTAGAAGAAGAAAGAAAAGTTTCCGTGGTACAGCCTTAAAAAAAAAAATCCATGTCACCAAACCTGGCCTATAGAAGATACTGAAGCAATACTTTAAGCTGAAGAGATGAATTTAAGAGACTATAGAAAGAAAACAAATGAAGCTATAAATATTGAAATAAAAAATATAACTAAGAACTAAGTTCACTTTTTTATTTTGTAGATAGCTCTATCTGCCTATTGAACAAGTCCTGACAACAGTGATGAAAATAATTCTTAGCTGTAGTTCATTTCTTTCAAGTATCACTTTCTGGTTTATATTTCTTCGTATTTTACTTGTGATATTCCACTGCTACCTTATTTGTTCTTTGATAATTTCAATGTATTTTTCATTGATTTTTAACTTATTTCCAAACACATAGTTTAAATAACATGAATGGTACCTATTTAAATATATAGTTTGATGAACAATGATAGGTATACCTAAGAATTAATGCAAATGGAATGCTGAATATTTCCAGTCCCCTCAGCTACCATAGTAAGTTTCCATAGGCCCTTTTCAATCAATTTTTCTATCTCCTCCCCAAGAATCATCAGATAATTGATGAGCTGCTGCTTGTGATTTTGGTTTCCTAAAATTGGAAGAAAATTGGACCACATTTTGCATGATGATTTTAGAGTTGTCTATGTGTTATGTAGTTGTTGGGTGTTTTGTTTTGTTTTGTTTTGTTTTGTTTTCCTAAGTAGATTTACCTTAGATGGATGTACCACAATCTTTTTAGTCATTTTTTCTGTCAGTTTATTAGCCTGACACTGTTAGAAATAAAGTCCCAGTGAGCATTAATGTAAAAGTTACTTTGTGGGCATGTCTTCCATCTGTCTTGAGTAGAGGAGAGCAGCCAAGTCCTACATTAGTATATGTTTACATTTTCAAGAAGGTAGCAAACTTAGAAAAAACATATCTCTTTCATATTATACTCCTTCCAACCCTGCAGGAACATTTCAATTATTCCACATCATTGCAGCATTTTCAAAGATATTTTGTGGAGTGCAGGTATGTGGTTTTAATGTGGGTATATCTATTAGCTATGCTGAACAGTTTTTTATGTACTTATTAGTCATTACTATATCTCCTTTATTGAAAACCCTGTTCTCCCTACTTCTTTTGCTGCTGGACTGTAGGTTTATCTTTTAACTGCTAGGAACTTTTGTTTTGATTTATATATTCCAGATATACATCTTTTATCTGACATGTACCTTGCAAATATTTTCTCCTAGACTTGTAGGTTGGCTACTCCTTTGGGTTCAATAAACTTGCAATATTTTTATTGAGTCCTTCAAGCAGATGAATGCTTAGAATAATCACTGGAGTGATACAGAGAATGTGGAGCCTTTTTATCAACTTCAGGGAGCTCCAGATGGCACCAGTCTAACCAGCATCACCATTAATTACATGATCAACACACACTTTCTGAAGAGTTGGCAGCAATGCTATTAGAAAGAACATTTTCTACTAGGCTATGATAACATCTCTTTTTTTCAGATAATAGTGCTAACATTGTGCTATTGAACTTGTGGGTAGACATGAAAGACCCAGTAAATGGTTTTAACTCAGCTATTTTCATTGTGTGTGGGACACTGTGAAGAGGTAAATATGGTGGGTGGAAGGTGAAGATATGTGGACAGATTTATGAGGGAGACTTTTCAAAAGGCAAATGGGTCAGAAATTTAATCTGCTCCTAGAAAGAAAGGAAATAAAATGACAACAACCAAAAGAGCCACGGTAAGAAAATGGGTTCAATTGCTAATCACACACAGGAGCACACACACAGGCATGCACACACATATGGACACACAGTCACACAGAGTAGGAGGAAAAGTGGGAGGAAATGGTAACTGTACTCTGTGTTTTTCCCCTGGTGGATCTCAATACACTCGATATAAGAAAAGCCAGAATATTCTACATGAAAATACTGTGGAAGATGAAAGATAAAGTTATCTTCAAAGCTTCTCACTTCTTAAGACAAGACAAAGTCTATATCAGAAAATATGGAGGAGGAAACAGCATAATAGAGGGAATCTACAAAAAATCTGAAAAACTGAAATTTTTCTTAAGATGAAAACAAGACCAAGGTGCCTACTTCTGTTACATCTATTCAGTGATGGATGAAAATTGCAGCCAGAGCATTTGGGTCAGAAAAAGAACTGAATCCACCTGAAACTGGAAATAAAGGAGCAAAATTATCTGTATCTACAGATGACATGATTCAGAAAATGCAAAGAAATCTATACATACACACAAAGCACATAAGTCTAGTTTTGTCTCTATACATCAACAATAAAAAGTATCAGAGAACAATCAGGTTTATAATAACATCTAAAGAATTCAAAATCAATAGATATATTTAAACAATGAAATGAAAGACTTGTTCAGTGAGGCAGTGTTTTTACAAGAAGCACAACTATATTAAAGGCATCCCATGTGTGTTCCTTAGAAGGTTAGAAGGTCTCATATTATTAAGATGGAAATACTCCCCTCAAGGAATCTGCAGATTCTATGCAGTAAGTCTGACCTACAATTTTTTGTAAGCCTATTTGTACAGAAACAGAGTGATCCACAAATATGAAACAATGGTTGAATAGTCACATTGCCCATTTTTGCATTTTTACGGTTTATAATTACATGTATAGGAATGAATGTGTGTATATATGCATGTGAGTTTAAGTACCCATAGAGGATGTTGGGATTGAGACCTGGGACAAACAGCTGAGGTGCATATTTAAACATACTAAAGTGAACCTGGCCTCTATGTTCTCTCAGCATTCTTCAGTCCACACCTGGCATACTAAGCCCTCTATCCTGACTTCCCCTCCCCAAGAGGCTCTTTTCTATATAATCCAGGCATTCTTCCCCCCATCTCCATACCCCCTTTCTGTCTTCTCTCCTTCTCTCTAAATGCTTACTTTCTCTCTTTTTCTTCACACACACACACACACACACACACACACACACGGGTTCATGATTTGCTGAAGAATGATACCCCAGACTCAAATAGTATCTAAATTTAAAGAGCACTTTATTCTGCAAAGTCCAGCATGCTGGGATCTCCCATTACCAAGATAAAGAGACAACCAAGTGGGCCTAGAGACCTAATTTAAAACACATTAGTTGATTCCCAGGTGGTGACCTTTATCTTACTCTATATCTAGGGACATTCCATTACTGGAGCATGGGAGCTGGAAACTGTTGCTTGGGAGTTAGCTGAGGAAGTCTGGACCCATTGTCCTTGCCTCAGGCCAGGTGGTGGGGCAACTTCTGAGGCCTGGACTTGCCTTCTGGATTTGCCTGGTTCTTGGAACAGAGATTTAGGCCTTATCTCCTGAGTTGCCAGTTTGCAGCCTGTCATGGAGTCAGCCTAGCCTTATCACAAATATGCACACACATTTATATACTCCATGAACAAGAACTACATTTGTAAGCTACTGCTTCTCATCCCTCAATACAGGTTCCTCACACAATAATTGTGTCATGAACTGCTGCTGAATGAATACAAATCATTTCTCCTCCTCTAAGAAAAAAAGAAAAGTTTAGTTCTACAACTACTTTTGAAAGTAGTTCAAAACTAATTTTGTTACTTCTATTCTCTTTATAAATCTTGATTAAGATGAATAAAGGCATATGCTACAATGTCTAAAGATAGGAGCACCGGTTAGTTTTATGTCAACTTGATACAAGCTAGAAAAGAGGAAACCTCAACTGAGAAATGCCTCAATAAGATCAGGATGTAGGGCATTTTCTTACTTTTTGATTGATGGTGAAAGAGTCAGCTCAGGAACTTTGGAAAGGTCATGGAACACTTGCCCCTCCCAGACGGGGGAGCCTAAATTACATTCCTCAGACCACAGGGAGGTTCCTGTAGCTAGGGGAGGCCCAGAGTTATTTGGAGACTATTGGCCACCTACCTCATTCCCTAACAACCAATTAGTTTAAAAGTCACACTGTTCTGCCAATCACATTGTGCTTAATGGAGGCTGTCCTCGGCTGCCCTGGGACTGCTGTGTGGGGTCGTTCTCTTCCTATGTGCAGGGCGACCCCAGCATGCTGGATTAAATAAAATTCATCTTGCTGTTTGTGTCAATTCCCACCTCCACAGTGTTCACTCAGGAGTCTCCAGTAAGTTAAGGCTCCTCAAGTCTTACAATGGGAGTGAACCCAGGCCATTGATCTTGGTACCACACCTGAGATGATGGTCCTAGGTTCTATAAGAAAGCAACCTGACTCCCAAGTGCTGGGCTGATCTGCAGTAACCAGCGCGCCAGCTCTGCTGTGGGACTTCTGCCTGGCAGAGGAACCCCGCACTGGGCAGGAGCCTGCCAGCTTTCCTTCCGCGACCTCTGTTCCCGCAGACTACACTGAAGCAACAGGTACCCAGGCTCTATCCCCAATATAACATCACTTGGGACACGGCCTGTTGGGGCTTCCGTCTGCGCCCGAGAACGGGTCAGCGCTGTGGTCGTCTGGGTGCCAGATCGGCAGGCCATCGCGTCTGCAGGGTGAGCGGTGCCACGGAGAGTGCCCTCCGCCATCTTTGCTCCAGTGACTGGAAAGTTGGGACAGCCAGGTTCTGAGACAGACAGGCATAATATCACTTGGGTCTCGGGCGGCTTGTGTGTATGCAGCTCCCAAGTGCTGGGCAGATCTGCAGTAACCAGCGCGCCAGCTCTGCTGTGGGACTTCTGCCTGGCAGAGGGACGCCCCCTCCCCCCCAGGAGAGATCACACACCCCTGCACAGGGCAGGAGCCTACCAGCCTCCCTTTGGCGACCTCTGCTCCAGGAATCCACTAGGCTGAGCCTTTAGATGTGCAAGGCCTCCCCAATATAAGATCACTTGGGGCAAGGCACACTAGGGCTCCAAAGTCACTCAGGAGCAGGCAGGCCCCAGAAATCGGTGCCAGGGGAATCCTGGCAATCCAGGGGGGGCAGAAATATCTTTGCAGGCTCACAGGAGGTCCAACCAACAGCCAGTGGCAGCAGGACCAATTAACACCAGAGGTATCCAGATGGCAAAAGGCAAACGTAGGAATGTTACTAACAGAAATCAAAGTAATGTGGGACCATCCGAACCCAACTCTCCAACAGCAGCAAATCCTGGATACCCCACCACACCCAAAAGACAAGATCTGGATTTAAAATCACTTCTCATGATGCTATTAGAGGATCACAAGAAGGACACAAATAAATCTAATAAAGAATTACAGGAGACCATGAATCAATGGTTAGAAGCCCTTACAAAGGAAACACAAAAATCGCTTAGAGAAATGCAGGAGAACATGGATCAACAGATGGAGGCCCACAAGGAGACAACACAAAAATCGCTTAAAGAAAATAAATCAATGGTTAGATGCACTTTCAAAGGAATCACAAAAATTGCATAAAGAAATGCAGAAGAATATGGGTCAACAGATGGATGCCATGCCTCCTATCAAATCCCATGCCTCCTATCAGATCACTATGGAATAAGGGTGGTCTTCAATGGCAACAAAAACAA